>CM026075.1:26656910-29056910 GCA_014839685.1 Anableps anableps | reverse complement strand
AACAATTTTTCATATTATTATTATTATTATTATTATTATTATTATTATTATTATTATTATTATTATTATTATTATGTCTGTAAGTTAGAAATTGGTCTTTTTGTGGATTTTTTTTTTTTGTCTTTTGCAACCTTCAAATTAAACATACTTGATCTTAAGTTTTGACTTCAGTGGGCTACAGCTATTTATTGGAGTCAACTGTACGTTCCTGTTTGTTTACTTGGCATCTTGCAAAAGTATTTTAGCTGCTTATTTTGTAGAGGGCTTTTTTGTTTTATCAAAACAGGTCTCTCTTGTAAATGAGATCATGGTCCTCAGCGGAACAACTTGTATAAATAAAGGTTAAATAGAAAACAAAAATACTCATTTACTCTGTCTAAAATCCTTAAAATAAATTAGTCTCTTTTTGCATAACCTCACACTGAACAAAATTAGAAATTCAACAATATTACATTAATTTAAATATACTTAAAACATGCTATTTTCAAAACTTACTTTTAATCTTACAAACCAGCCTCGAAACACATTCTAATTTATTGAATATGACCGCATGTATGCTATAGTATCAGATGCATGGTAAAGGTGATGCTTGAGCATTATTTACCCAAGTGATGGGTATCTTTGTATACCCTGAAGCCAAAGATACATACAAATTAGTTTGACAGGGGTACAAGGGAGCAAAGAACACCGGCTGTACTTTTAGCTGTTTATTGTTGAACAGTGAAGTGAGTTTCTACATTTCTATTCAAGCAGCTTATTCACTACTTTGAGCAATTTGTTGAGTTTAGTGTATCACTTCTGGAAGGGAGTGGCTCTCTAATGATACAGAATGCTTCAGTATGAAAACATATATTCAACACCCATCCCATTCGTCAAGTTTGTCAATGCTCAAATGAGATGAGGCTTAGCATCATTTGAGTCAGACTGCTCTGATGCAGAAGAAAAATACTGAATTCTGTGATGGAGCTAGAGCAGAGCTACACTGACACTGTAAACATGACTAATGGCTCACATTATAAGATTTATGGTAGCCAGAGGAGGGTTAAGTTACATGCTATAATTTATGCTAATCACAGAACAGCCTTGAGTGACATCAGGGGGGCACAAAAAGCCATCTACAGAAAATGTGGAGCATACATACTTTTTTATGTGTTGGAATAATTTAAAATGCAAGAACTAAATAAGTGTACATAAAGTCTCAAACAGGAATGTGGACCTGACTTTCCTTTTTCAAAACAGTATGGCATCAGTAACTCTGGAAGCTGTAGAAACAGAATTTTGCTCAGGCCTGCTTGCTCTTGTTGATGATTGACTCAATTTTTAAAGGGCATATATCAACATTTTTTTTACAACTTTTCCTTTTCAGTTGTGTTCAGACTTGTAGCTCTTAACAGTTATATTTGAGAAATATGTAAAAAAGCAAGTCCAAAGCAGGAGGGAACACTGCTGAAAGTGCAAGGTGGTTGATGACTTGTACTGGAAACCAGACTCGGGGATCAGTGTATAACAATAAGGCCACCCAAGCAAAAAGTAGTGATTGTAAAGTATTCAGGTCCAATATGCATTCTTAAGTGAAAGATTTGTGTGTTTTGTTTTTTTTTTGTCAAGTGAAGAGGACCCAGTCAGGTGAAATGCTGTATGAGAGTTGTAGCTTGGAGACTTAATAGATAGGCATCCTACTCAGAGATTTCAAAGTGCTTTGTGGAAGTAAAAGTGGGCACTCCAATTTTTTTAATATATATTTTTTTGAATTACCAGTAAGTGGATGCAGTCGGCATAGTCCAATTACAAAATAACTTTTTTGAAAGAAAAAAAAAACATGCTCTGCTGTTAAATCTTTTATGTCATCATGCATATATGCTAGTGTTGTTATGGTAGTGTTTTTCCATTTTTGAGATGCATGGCTCAAAAGCTTTTTTTGTGACTTAAAATTACATGAAAAGCAATGGAAAGACCTATTGCAATATACTTCTGTTTAATACTTTTAAGAATTATTTGTTATTCTGGTTCTAAAATATAACATTTGCCCTTTGACAAATTAAACACTGGTCAAAACACTTCATTTTAAAAACAGTTTAAGATTGGTGACAGGATAATATAATGTACTTGAAAAGTAAATTATTAACACTATTTTGTTTTCTGAAAAATATACTATATTGATAAACTATGCAGTCTCCAGTGTTGTCTACATTGTATATATTGTCCTTTCCAAGATGTACTGGTGAAAACCAACATTTAAGTCTTAGTAAAGAAAATATAAGGAATCTGAATAGATTTGGCAGTAGGTGCAAAATTCATTTAAATGTTGATAAACGTTGAGAAGGAGGTGCAAAAATGGGAAGGTGAGGCATGATCTACTGTGTTTGAGGTGTTAAGAAAGGCTGTGCTCTTTACAAAAATGAGTCTTCAAGGGATTCATGAAGGTGGCGTGAGATGCGATCTCTCAGAAAAGAACATGTAGCATCACTGGGAACCACAAATAAAGCCAGTCTGGACTGCTATGTGTGTAGGGGTAGTAGGGTCAAATTATATTCCTGAGACAAATGCTTTGGTTGAGAAGGAACGTATAATGGAATATAAAAAGCTAGGTGGTCTAACATTGCAATTATTATGGATTTGGATTATAGGTACACATTAGTAGTGGATGTTTTGCCCTTTAGGGTTTTTGTACTTTTAGTTTTGGGCCATTGCTCAAACCCCAGAGGTGCTGCTGGAGTCTGGATGGTGTACTTATTAGTTTTTCAGTTACAGTTGAATAAAAACACGTCCTTCTCGTGTGTCTAAATTTACTTTACCTTGCCTACACAATCAAACAAAATCACATTTATAGAGTTATTTTTTACAGTCATGAAACACAAGTTTAACATCTTATATTTTTAATTGTTTATTTTCAATCATTCAGTTTTGTCATAAAGTATACCCTTCTGATCTACCTGAGTATCTTTATGATCCCAGCACACGTTACATGCCAGTTTTCACAGAGCTGGTTTTATTGGGCCCTTTAATTTTAGGGCTTGCCCTCCACTTATAAGGTCAGCAGCCACAGCAGGGTAAACTTTTTTTATATTGCCTATTCTTTATCACTTTTTCATTCTGCATTCAGCACAACTATTTTTAAAGTTACTCATGAGCTAAAAATGAATTAAATTAATTATATGACAGAACATGTGTTCCTTCAGAATCTTATCAGTACCTTAATATTTATTAGATAAATAATGGGAAGTGCTCATTTTAAATATTTTTCTTTTTTGTTATTACATGATTTTTTTTTAAAAATTAATTTAATAAAGGTTTTCTATGTTTTTAAGATAATGTGGGTTGTGTAACACAGACTGAAAATGGTCAGGAAAGGTTAATGATCCTTAACATTATTAATTATTCTGCTAGTTTCATTCCATTTAACTATTTCGCCAAAATAATAGTGAGACATGCATGCACTAAGGTGCACTGTAGAGCAATCAAAATTGGGGGGGGGTGCCTTAAACTTTGTGGTGGTGGCTTTGACTGTTTTAAAATGTGATTGGGTTGTATGACGAGGGAGTTACTCCTCTGATTGACTCTTTTGCTCTTTGGCAGTCACATCCTGTGAGCAGATGGCAGCTAGGGGTACAGTCGGGAAAGAGCAGCCAACTTTATTTGATATATTCTCAAGCAACAATGGAACAAAAGCTATCATTTTTTGATCTGTTTACAACAACTTACAGTAGCAGTACATCTTATTATGATTTTTTTTTTTTTTTTTTTATTTGGCTCTAAAGCTGCAGTAGGTAACTTATGTAAAAAGTATGCTTTTTACATATTTGTTGAAACTGTCACTATGCCATGACAGTATAATATGAGACTATTCTGTGAAATATAAATATAAGATATTCTGTGAAAAAAAATCAAGTTCCTCTGCCTTCTCCCTGTGGTCATACTGCCATATCCAGAAATACACCACTTGGTCAGAAACAACCAATCAGAGCCAGGAGGAAGGTCTTAGCACTGTCAATCAAGCTTGTGTACATGCTGCTCACACCCTCCCCCTTGCTCTCTGCTAGGCTACAGCTAGTTCTGCAGTACGGAGCATGCCATGAATGCCCAGACTAGAAAGCAAGGTCACCAATGGTGGTGGATAAACAGTTTTCCTGTAACAATAAGTTGTTTCTCCACCATTAGCACACTGAGCATTGGATCTAAAAGTTGCATATTGCACCTATAAATGACATGCATCCTAATTTTTACCATATTTCCTTAATAACTGTGTTTATGCTTCCACCTCACTATAGTTCATTTCCATGATCAAAATCAAGCAATGTGCAAAAATGTTGTAAAGAAGAAGAAACATTTCCATTTGAGAACATTGCCGAAGAGTGATGACGTTACATTGGGAAAGCCAAACTTGGGCATTTGTGCATAACACAATGTCTATGAAAGAGTAAGAGAGTGACAGCAAAGTCTGCAACTTGAATTTTAGTTAATAAAATAAAGGTTTATAAGGTTATATATCCAGGAGAAATGTTTTCTGAGTAGTAGTGTGAAGATCTAATGAACCAGCACCCAACTGAGGGATTGAAAAGTGCTCTGTTGGGACCCAGTCAGCTGGACAAAACCTGAAATTAAAATCACTATAATGCTTGCAGAATGCAAATGGATGGTAAATTTTGTTCCTGTTCTGATCAGCATTATTAGCCTGAAATGTGCAAACTTGTCAGGGCAGACCTCCAAATAAATATCATTGGAATAGCTTATTTTATATTAGTGTGTCCTGCAGTAGCTGTGTAAGTCTCACTTTTCTATACATAATCAGTACGCATTTTACTTGTGAGAATTTTAATCAGTACAGTACAATAGATTTCAAATTATTGTTATTCTGAAGGCATCATCTATCACACTACTCAAGCTCAATATGTCCATCTGCAATTAGTTGACCCACCACAAACTATTTAGCCCTAAAGAGTCATCTCAAGTTTATGCGACAGATGTGGTAGGAAGGTGAAATACTGATACACATCCAAATACGATTGCAATCAAACTCGTTCTCATTCTCATTATCATGGATAAACATGCAGGACGAATGTTATAAAATTCATTTATTGATTTAATATCTAAAACAAGGATTTTCTTACCTATTTATCTTTATGGAAAGACCGACTGTGATTTGTTTTTGTTTTATACTTTAGGTTTTTAGGTTTTCCAGTTATTAAATATGGTAATATATGGTCTTAAATACTGAGTCTTAATATAACTTATAAATGATGAAGGTTTTTACCAATATGTACATAACCAGCACTGGTACTGGTTTGTAAATCAGTCCTGTTTAAATTCATATTTTTTCTAGGTCAGCAGGGAACCCTAAACAGCCATAAAGTCTGGCAATACCTAAGGCTAAGGATAAGTCAGACACTGATCTGATGTAAGGAAATCAAGTCTGATATATCACTACATGATTATATATAAAAGTGCAATTTATATTAAAGTTCTCTCAATATTGACAACAAAGAATATCGGTCAAATAATAAATTAGGATTTATAAGTTGAGTGCAGACACTAAGCTGTCTCATTCTCAAGGGGTCAGGTGGTAATGGCCTGAAGGATTATACTGGAGGGTAGCAGATATGGTGCATGCTCACGCACACACTAACGGTAGCCTTCTGTGATTGGTAAGGCACCCCCTGGTTTGGATTTGCTGTTGCGATCCACCACAGTGCTGAAGCACCTGCCATGTATTTCCCCGGCCGGCTTCTGATTAAAAGTGATGGCTCTGGAGCGTGAGGCTGCTCTAGCGATCAGAGCACCAATCTATTCTTCAGCAGGGTGGAGGCTCTTTGCTCAGTGCTCCCAAAGCGCCTCAGGGGCCTCCTCTCCTGGAACTGACTCTGGATGTGAATCATTACAAATTATATGCCCCGTAACATCAGGAAGAAGATGGCTTGGGAAGGTCTTTGGGCAGGTGGGAGATTGTGGCGCTGAGAATGGTTTTAATGTCAGCTGAGCTGTTTGTCATGTTGGATGCTTAAAAGCAAGATGCTGCAGTCAATCTGTGGCCTAATGCTAACAGCACCATTCTGAGCAGCTGACAGGTGTTGTGTTTTGGTGGTGCTGGAAAGGTATTACCACAGGCGATGGGGAAGGTGATGCAGTTTTAGTGAAGTGTCCAGATTTTTACAACGCAGAAACGCATCAAGTTAATGAAGCTTTAGACACAGAAAATTAGCAGAGAAATGAATTGCACCACCTAAGTGAGGTCAATTTGCACAGATCAATCCATGAAGAACAGCGGGGTGCATGATTGGGACAACTGTGCTTGCACTGATGAGCAGGTTAATTGCCCATTTTGTTTATTGTGAGAAATTTCTGAAACCAATTTCCCCTAGACACATATCCCAGCCTTATGTGCTAGGAAAAAAAAATCCAGTATGAAAAATTCAAACTGATTATTGTTGTTGCAGAGGCAGCATCTTAATTAAACAAAAACAGTTTTTTGCATACCAGTCGGAGGCCAGACTGGTAACTGTGCCAGGATGAGACACATTCCTGTGGCTGCCATCAAAAACGGCACCACCGCTTCACCCGTGCCCCTAGACCTATCACAGCCAAGCTTCTCATTGCAAATACACTTTAACGGCATCTTTTCACCTGATGCAGAGGCCAGATGTCACTGGCTTCTTAATAACTTTCTAGAGGCTAGTTCTGGTCGCTGTGGCAATTACCTTTATGTCAGGCCTCTAAAAGATATGTCTACCCACGGGACAAACAGGCAGCCAGCTCCTTAATGCTTATTACAGACAAACGTCGAAGCTGATTCATCCCGACTCGCCGCATAAATCTCTGGCGCTCAGGCTGCTGTGTGAATTTTAGTTCTTCAGTCATTAATTTAAAGAGAACAGAAAACAGTTTTTGAATTTAACAAAACAAACACATTCTATCATTCTGTGTTTGTTTTTTAATCAGTAAGAAATGCCTTAGTAATGCAGAAAATGCAGCAAAAACATTTAAAAGTGACATGCACCTTCTAAACATTTAATATGATACACATTTCAATCGAATTATATTAGAATTTATGCAGCGTTACCTATTTTTGTTCAATGCAAACAGTGAAAATACTTCAGTATACGCATTATCATAAAGATAATCTAAAAACAAAGCTGCACTAACAGAGTCTTGTTCAGCTGAGGAAGCACTTTTGACCAACATGAAATAATTTAAAATAGACCAACTACAATAAGTGCTTGTGAAGATGAAAGCCTGTAGATGCGACTGGAATTGAACAATAAACATGTATTTTTCACCCTCGAATACAACAAGGGAGAACCTGGCTTTGAAAGTTCTGTCTTAATGCTGTTAAAGAGGAATTTTTCACCTTTCAGATATGCATGTGTAAAAATGCTCTAATTTTGCCTTCTTCTGTTCTTGTTTTCTCTATATGCCACCCCCCCCCCCAAAGTTAAAAAAACAGCATTTTGTGAATTGATAAATCCAAACTTGCTACAGGTGTGATAGTATGCATGCTTGTCTGTCTTTTTGTGCAAGTCCTGGAATGAACTGACTTCCTGTTTGTGGTTTACCTAGCTTTTTGCCCTCCATCAGCTATGGAAGACTGAAAGCCCTCGGGACTTTTTAGTATAGTTCCTCAGTGGTTCATTTAGAATAGAATAGAATAGAAATATCCTAACAGCAGCAAAGTGACAGTGACAGGGAATAACAGAAAACAGACTCACACAAAGAATATAAAATCTATATAAAAGCAGAATCAGAATAAAAAATCCTGTACAGTAAGGCAAAATTTAATACTGTGTATTTGTAAAAAATACTCCAGTCCAGAGGAATGTGCAACTGAGTTGATTAATTAAACATGTACAAGATGTGCATGTCTTGAGCATTAAAATATTAACTATTTACAGTTAGTGACAATAGAAAAACAGTAAAGTTGTACAGATACTAGGATGGATATAAACACTTATTGAGTTTGTTGGGAGCAATGATGATTATAGAGTCTAACAGCTGCTGGAAGGAAGGCTCTCCTGTAATGCTCCTTAGTGCACCTAGGATGCAGCAGTCTGTCACTGAAGGAGCTCTCCAGCTCAGCAACAGTTGAGCATGGGGTGGGAGACAATGTCCATCAGTGATGCTATTTTAACTAGAGTTCTTCTATCTCCCACCACCTGCACTGGGTCGAGGGGGAATCCTAGCACAGAGCTGGCCTTCCTGATGAGCTCATCTAACCGCTTTGTCTCAGCTGTAGATAAGCTACTGCTCCAACATACAGGCCGATAGAAGATGGCTGATGCCACTATAAAGTCAAAGAAGGTCTTCAGGAGAGCCCCCTGCACTCCAAAAGACCTCAGACTCCTCAGCAGGTAGAGTCTGTTCTGACCCTTCCTGTAAAGCGCATCAGTGTTATGAGTCCAGTCCAGTTTATTGTTCAGGTGAACACCCAGGTACTTATAAGAGTCCATGACCTCAATCTCCACTCCCTGGATGTTCACCGGTGTCAGTGAGGTGGGTCTGCATAACATAAACTAGGATGTATTACAGTGACCTCATGAATTATGAGTTGTTAGATTTAATACACAAATATATCAAAGTTTGAGTGAGACATAGAGTTTGAACAATAAATAGAGCCCATATGAGGTAAATCACAAGCATTTTCTTATTAAAGTGTAATACAATTTAAAATATAAAATGTATAAATACTGAGAAATCTGTACTCAAAAATATTGACACATTGAGATAATAAAATACAAATGTATAATGGGAGAGGGGGATTGCCCACTTCCCATTGACTTACTGCGTAATTAAGCAATAGAAAGCAAATTTGGGGCATAACGGAGACATAACCTTGTGTTTTTTTACCCACCCCACAGACATGCCTCCTGCATTTTGTTGGCATTCAAGCTTCATGACCTAACATAATTTCTCTCTCGCACATACAAATTAAATAGCTAATATTTTATTTGAATACATTCACATTCATGAAGTTGTGGGAAGGGGGGGCTCACATTAGCAAATGTTTGTTTAAAAAAACACTGGAGCCACATTTATTTACACACCTTACAACATCTACATAAAAAAAAAAACAACAAAAAAACTTTTTCTATTTACACTCCTTTTTTAAGATTGTTCATAGTTTCTAGGAATGTTTAATTAACAGACCCTGACCTACTCTTTTCCTGTGGTATAAATATAATGTGACACAGAGGCCCATTTCTCATAGCCACAGGCCACAAGGCTGTGCAAGGACTCATGCTTTTGTTTTACACAACACTCACTCAGTGGGAAGATTAAGACTGAGATGAAACAATTTCCAAAGCTCACAGTTAGAAAACTGCTGCAAACATCTTAGATATGCTGTCTCTATAGCAACCACTATCTGCATGCCATATGTTTGTATAGGCTTTTCTGTCCTACTATCTCAAACTTAAATATGTTTGGTAAACTTAAAGGGGACTTTACTTGGCATATGGCCGAATACAACTAAGACCTGGCTGATCAGAAGTAATTGAACAGGCATGACTTTTTATTACAATGCACGCTTAGCATTAAAATCCATTCTGAATCATTGGATTACAGTTACCCACTACAAATGCAAATAAACACAAAGTCACATTACAGAGTGGGCTGTCAGCTCAGCAATCAGCAGGTCTGCTGATGTTGTTTGTACCATCACAGACACATTCAATCACTAGAACTACTTCATTAGTCAGACATCAACATGGCTGACATTTGTTCGAGTCACATTTTTGTGTTCAATGAGCTCCAAAAACAATAACAAGTAGACCACAATGAAGAGAGAAATTCACTTAAATACACATAGTCCTTATATCCAGTAATACATAAAATGTCAACATGTATGAGGATTACTTTTTATATTTATTTTTTCACGAAGGGAGATTCCAACAAATGAAATCTCAACTCACAGTTCTCTGTCTACAATTTCTTTTTTAAGCAAGAGCTGTCCAGGTAATACCTCTGCTGCCTGAGTCAAGTCAGGTCAGTGGGTGTCAAGCTAATGCAACTGTTTTAGGCTACCTTTAAATGTGTGCCTTAGAAAACTGCCCTTAATACATCTTTAGAACATTCACAACTGTATTTAGTGCTGTCTGGACATGATATGATCACTCAGACTGCATCTTAATGCCAGGTGTCAACAGAGTATGCGATTGAGTGCTTCAGCTTCAAACACTTGAGATGGGCCTGGTGCAACAAAAAAAAAAACAAAAAAACAAACAAACTAGTGAGTGAAAATAACCCTGAACCCACTGTTAAGTATGGTGGAGGATCTGTGATGTTGTGGGGCTAGTTCTCTTCTAAAAGCCCTGGGAATTTGGTTAGAATACATAGCATCACAGACTCTTTAAAAAGCCAGGAGATTTTTAATAAAAATCTGGTGAAATCGACCAGAAAATTGAAAATGGGTTATTTGTTAAGTGCACCAAAGAGTGGCACTGTGAAATCCCCACGTATCCATAATACCAAACAGTTATTTGAGAGATGCCTGAAAAAAGCCTTTTCTGTCCTACATCACAAATGTAAACATCTGCTGCTTGCTTAACACGACTGGGACTTTTCACTGAAATTGTTACCTACCTGGAGTGTTGCTTTGAGTGTTGTTTTGACTCATTCATCCATGTTTGAGGAATCCATGAATCTCCCGTGGCATCCATTCGAGGGTGCCTTAACACCTGCTCATATAACGTGCCACCTATTTCCCCAAAGCTCCTCCTTCAAGCTTCAGTCTCCAGCTGAGCTCCCGCCCCACAGAGCATCCCTCTCCTGTGCCTCCCCTACACAGCTCTGCCAGACTAGCGGAAGCAGAAATTGTCAAACACCTGGTGGAACTGCGCGTCTGCTGAGTGGTTGTAACGGCATCAATGGATGGTGTTGAGAACAGCATGTGACTTGTGATGCAAAATAAGTGTTTCCATTGCAGTTTTGCGAAATAAACCAATTCTGATACAGCCGGAAAGCCACCTCACCCTGGCGCCAAAAATTTTCTCAAAAAAAGAGATTTTTTTCGAAAATGCCTTATTGCCATTAAGCAAATTTACTTTGGTTATTTCAATTTGCGCAATTTCAAGGTTAATGGAAACATAGCTTATGTGCCTGGAAAATACATAATACCCCCCTTTAAATAAAATAGGATAGTTTCTGACAGAAAACAGAATTCTTTCAGGAGAATAATGATCCAAAACATTTGGCCAGAGTACAGAGAATAGTTAATCTGACACCACATTACCTCATTCCTGGACCATCTCAGTCCCTAGAACTAAATCCTACAAAAAACCTGTGAGGTGAGTTGAGGAGAACAATGCATGAAAGAGGACCCAGGACCCAGGAGAGATTGTACAATGAAGAAATTTTAAAATTTCCTCTTACTGTATGTTCCTACCTATTGAAATGCTATATAACTGCTAGATGTGGTGTTGCCAAAAAGAATTGTTCAAGCTATAAACAGCAGGGGAACAATTGTGTTGCACATAATTTTAACTAACATTTATCATTTTTGAATACATCAAAAAATATAATTATCTTAAAGGTATGAGTTTTCTAAATTTTATTTTTTAATTTTTGCACAGTTTTGACAAGGATTGCCAGCACAACTGGAGGGGGAAGTAGTTTAGCTTATGAGGTGGATCTATCAGGGAAATAATGTGCATGCCACCTGATACTAAATACTACCTTGACATACTTGCTAAAGATTCATAACGTGTTTGTGGGGCCGATATAATATTGAATGATGCGTTACAAAAGAGCAAATCTTTCCTTCCTTGTGTTTCTGTTAGACGTACAGGAAAAGGAAGAAACCAAACCAGACACAGATATCCACCACCTCTTTGCCTCGTACTGCTGAAATGAAGTCTGCAGTTATTATCATAATAATGTCTTGTTTCAAGTTGCCCTGAAATGCCGCTAGCACGCCTGCACCGATTAAGAAATCTTAATTAAGCTTTTGTAGATTCTCCTTCATCAGACCTTGCCTCATTTTTTTTTTTTTTTTTTACAAACACTCATATTCTTTTCGTCAGACACTCTCACCTAAATGAACAAGGTGTTAGCAGAGACAGTGAGAGAGGAAGAGAAAGCAAAGCCTGTGTTTTCGGCACACGCTTTCAAGTTTCCCGTGCTTCATCTCTCCCGAGGCATTTAAGTATTAGATATCCCTGCACTGATCCGCTTGTTGTCACAGCAATTTCCCCAGTTGCTCATCATACTTAAAACTCCTCTCTCATTTCCATTATAATTATCCAAGACAAAGCTCACCTGAGATTCACAACGAAAGACAATTTAGTTTCACCTCTGGAGCAGCGCAGCATGACGCTTGCTGTGTAATGGATAAACCAGTTCGAGGTTGTTGGAGAAAACGAGAGCCACTTCTTAGTTTGTTTGCAGGGATGAGGAAACATTCCTGTTGGGAATACACAGATTTTACGTCCAGTCATGAGTGTTATTTTGGTGTTGTTAGAGTCCAATCAAATCAACAACAGAGCTCACTTGAGGTATTACTGAAAGAGGAGCTTCCACTGGGAATATATCCACTGGTGCCTGGTCGATTAAATGGCTGTGGCTGTCGTGAAGTACAGGGGAACATTATTACTGTGTTGCCTCATTCATCCATGTTTACAGGGAACCACTGTCTTAATTAAGCATTGTGCAGGCTGATGGATTGGCCAGTCCCACTGTCTCTAGCAGACATATTGATTTCACATTCCATATCTAGATAGCCAAGTCGTTTTCCTACCCTTTAGGCGTTAAGGTGCCACCACAGTGTGGAACATAAGCAGCATTTAGAAGAAGCTGTAATTATAAAACATTCAGCAAAGGATGCATACAGCCCTATTACATGTGGGATGGAGAGGTTTGTAATGTGACTGCAACATAACAAATTGAACCAGACGACCTACTTTGTTAGCTTTGTACACATGTGTTTCAGTTAGGCTTACAGCAAAATTATAATTAGTCTGGGTGTAGCGCACAGCATCTTCAGTGAGGATTCAAACAGCCGCTTCCGTGTGCTCTCAACATCTGCTTCTCTCAGTGATCCCTATAACAGGGCTTGGGGCGAGAGAGCACTACTAATTACTAATAAAACTAGCTAAGCCTATTGCTGTGAATTACTGCAGCTTTATCTGAAGTGGACCAGAAATCACTCCCGAAGCAAAAACAGGGTTGGAGAGATACAAGGAGGGATCGCAGTTCATTGCAGTGTCTGGATTAGCACAATGCTTGGTAATGTTGTGATGCCGCTACAGAGGAGAGTTTTAGTGTTGGACATTAGTGTAAGATTTGAAAGTCTTGCTGACAGAAAAAGAACAGGCAATAAAAACACCTTGAATCTAAGGCTCCTAATATAAAGCATATTTATACAGACATAAGAATTTTTTTCTCACAAAGATGGAAAAAATCAACATATTAATTAATTTGGGTCTCCTGAAACAAACAGGAATTATAAAACAGATTAAAATGAATGATTCCTACAGTAATGTGAAATTTGTGGAACTCCCTACAGTTACCTGTGTTTATACGATATATGAAGACATATGAATCTTTAATATCAGTTTAAAAAATAATGAGAAATCCAAGAAAACTAAACAATACAGACTGCACAAAAGACCTTTTAAACTTTGGGGGGGAAATGTAATAAAATGCACTTTTTTTGTGAGGGAATTTTTAGGACATACCCACATTTATTTCCACTTAAAAAAAGATGTCTACAAGTGAAAGACATTCAAAAGAGCTGCAAACATGTCTGGTCATCTGAGGAAGTTCATCTTAATAGCAAACCACAAGATGTTAAAAGAAGTCTTCAAAATCCTTAAATGTCATCACAGGACCTACAGCAGGCTCTTGCAACTGTTAATATGAAAGTACATGTCTGTACAACCAAAAAGAGACCGCACAAGTTTAACTTTTATGGAAGGTGTGCAAGGATGAAACCTTTGCTTCCTAAGACAAACATTAAGGCCAGACTAAAGTTTTCCACAAAGAAAGTAGACAAACACTAGGACTTCTGGAATAATGTTCTTAGTACAAATGAGTCTAAAATTGACTTGTGTGGAGACGAGAACAGACTCTCAGGGTACCCTGAGTATCAGAAAAAAATTTAAGTTGAAGTAGAACTGGACCCTGCAACATGAGAATGACCCAAAGCATACCATTAAATCCACAATGAATTGCCTTAAAATAATGACAGATTTTTTTAAAAAATGGAAAGCCCTGGTGTAGCCAAAGCAAAGCCTTGATCTCGTTGAGATATTGTACATGTAAGAAACCCTTCAAGCATCTGACAGCTGATAGTGACGAGTTTGGAAAGCAGGAAACTTTGGCAAACCTTCGTCAGACCAGAGATGGCTATAAGTAGTGATTTACTGAAGTTTAACCTACACTCACGGCTCTTCTGCTCATCATCTGGTCAGGTTAAAAATACAAGAATGCCCTGTGAAATTGTAATTCTCTCTTGGAAAGTCAGGGGTCACCATGCAGTACCAAGATCTGTATCCAATTTGGTTGACATGCAAAGAAAGCATCATGAAAGTTGCCTACCACAATTTCTTGCCACTTCTGACGTTTGATATTCTCTTTAAACCAATGGTTTACACACTGATTTAAAGAACCTGTAGAACCTCTATCTATGTGTATAGATGGAGACAAACACACATTGTTTTCATCCAGCTTTTAGTTCTTTGCATCACTACAACTGGCAAATCCCACTGATCTTCTAAATTGGAGCTAGAGTACGCTTAACTTTGGTTCAACATCATTCCCAGATCCAATCCATGCTGCAACGTCTGAGCCAGCCAAATCTCACAGAGTGAAAAATTACCACTTCTGAGTTTAAAGCTACCCAGCTGTGAATTTAAATTCCTTCTATTTTTACCATATTCCAAAAAAAATGTTATCTTAAAAAGGGCTACATTTCACTGTTTAATCAAAGCAGAACAACTTAAACCAATTGTGATAAGACAGAACCACGGTGATATTTTTCCTTTCTTCACATTAAAACTAACATTTATTGAGCAACTGATTCTGGATGATTTTTGCAGATGGTTATTCATTGCTTTACCTAAATCTGTAATGGATTGCTGTAAAATTATGTTTTAAAATGGTTTTAAAATTGTTGAAATTGTTTTTCTCTTTACCCCTCTGTGTTTTGCAAAAGGTCACATGCAGGAAAGTGCACGGAGGCGCCACAGAACTCATCGAGTGGAGGGACAGTGATAATGAGCAGAAGATTTCTCCCACGGGGGCAAGACCACGGATTCTCAAACCTCTGCGTTTGTTTGCCAAGGGCTCCCCCGAGCTCAAGAGCAACATGAGGGAAATGACATATTTACAGAACATGGAGGACTTTTGGGACTGGTTATCTAACCAGACAGATGTTCAGGGTGCACAGGCCAGAACTAAACGCAGACCCATCGTGAAGACTGGCAAGTTCAAAAAGATGTTTGGGTGGGGGGACTTCCACTCAAACATCAAGACAGTCAAGCTCAACCTACTGATCACTGGAAAGATCGTGGACCATGGGAATGGCACGTTTAGCGTTTATTTTCGCCACAACTCCACAGGAATGGGGAATGTCTCCGTGAGCCTGGTGCCACCTTCCAAGGTCGTGGAGTTCGAGATTGCCCAGCAGTCAACACTGGAGACCAAAGACACCAAGTCATTTAACTGTCGCATTGAATACGAGAAGACGGACCGGAACAAGAAGACCGCCCTGTGCGGCTTTGACCCATCCAAGGTGTGCTATCAGGAGCACACACAGAGCCACGTGTCATGGCTGTGCTCAAAACCCTTCAAAGTCATATGCATCTACATAGCCTTTTATAGTGTGGACTATAAACTGGTGCAGAAGGTATGCCCTGACTACAACTACCACAGCGACACACCTTATTCCTCCACGGGATGACCTAGCTCTTAGGGTGCAGCTGCCTTTTGTTTCATCTCCAAACTCTGTAAATGTCAAACTCTAAAGTTACTGTCCCCAAAACACCCTGAATATCTGAGTTTGCTTTATAAAAGTCAACTCAGTTGGGGCAAACACACTTGAAATATTTGGCAAAATCTCTGTAAATATAGCACATGTATCCAGAACAAAAACAAAAAAACAAAACCTAAGACAGTTAGGTCTTCTGAGACTTGGTTTTAGGGGTTGAACGTAAAAGGCAGTGCTAGCTCCCAACCTTGGATAAATCCTCATCACAACAGCACATGTTCTCTGGTGTAAATAGTGTGTTGTCCAGATGTTTTCTTCAAGACTAGACCATGGGCAAAGTGTTGCACCAATTAAAAGTGCAAACCTGGATTCTGGCAGTGCTGGAGCCAAAAATTGCGTCTCCTAATTTAAATAGTTATCGTTTAACATATGACAAAATTTTGATCAAGTTTAATAATTACAATCTAAACAAAACACACTTATTTAATAAGGCATAAAAAAATGAAATATTCATTTAAGGATACCACTGTGTTGTGAAAGAAATGGGCAAAAAGTTGGGTCTAGAACTGATATCTGTGCATTTGGAAAAGTCAAAAAGGATAATCTCTGTTATTTCAAAATTAATCAGTAAGTGTCTATTCTTAAAGATTTAAATAATTATTAATATTTAGGGACATCTTTTGTTATAATTCTTATGTATGGATTCATATGATGCAAATTGCTTCATCCAACCCATTTCACAGAATACGTGACAAAATACACTGATCAAACAAATCTCATTTAAAAACTTTCAGAAGTTTATATAATTACACATAATGCCATGCAAACATACTCAGACTGCTTGAATGTTTCCACATTCAGCTTCCCTAAATTAATTCAATGTAGAACCTTCTTTCACTGCAGTTACAGCTGGAAGTCTTTTGGTGTGTCTCTACCAGCTTTGCAAATCTAGAAATTTTTGCCAGTTTTTTTTCTTAAGTCCAACCTTCGTCAGATTGTTTTGAGAGCATCTCTGGACTTTGGCTGAGGAATTCTAACCTATGAATATGAATATGCTTTGATCCAAACCATTTCACTCTAGCTCTGACTGTATGTTTATAAGTCTTGTCCTGCTGGATGATGAACCCCCATCCCAGCCTCAAGATTTTTGCAGCTTCTAACAGGTTTTCCTCCAGTATTGCCCAGTATATAGTTCCATCCATCTTCCCATCAACTCTGAGCATCTTGAAATTTCTAACTGAAGCCTCTTCACAGCATGATGCTGCCTCCACCTTGCTTTACTGTGAGAACAGTATGTTCAGGGTAAAATGCAGTATTAGTTACGTTTCTGCCACAGATGTTTTTTTGCATGTATACCAAAAAAAAAAAAAGGTCTTATTTGACCAGAGTGTATTTTTCCATGTTTGTTGTGTATCCTAAATGGCTTATCACAAACTTCACATGTGACTTCTTAAGGCCAGATTTGTGGCCTATAATAATAATCAGTCCTTCGCCTTTATGTTTTTATCCTTACAGAATCATGGGTGGGCTTGTGCCCATCTCGATGGTGATAGGGTGATAGGATAGGATAAGAGGTGGGGTACACCCTGGACAGGTCGCCAGTCCATTACAGAGCAACACAGAGTCACACAGGAAAACCATGCATGCACACATTCACTCCTAAGGGTAATTTAGAGTAAACAACCTAATATGCATTTTTGTTTAGACTGTGAGAGGAACCCAGAGTATCCAGAGAAAACCCACACTTACAACTGTGCAGCCTAGCTAATGCTGTTAACATATTTTCACCCCTAAGCTGTGGATCTCTGCAGTCAGTTGCTATGTTACCACTGGCATCTCCTACTATTTAAGTGACATCTGAAGCAAATTGGTTGCAATGGAATTTATTTAGGGATATCAGAGTAAAGGAGACTAAATACAGATACATACCTTACTTTTCATATTAAGAAAAAAAAGGAAAAAAATATAATTTTCTTTACAGTTTTGCACTACTTTACATCATATCACATCACTGTACATCACATAAAATCTCAATAAAATGCACAAAGGTCTGTCTTTATAATGTGAGAAAATGTGGAAAACTCCAAGTGGTACAACTACTTTTTCCAGGCACTGTAATGTATTTCAGTTCTCCCGTGTTGATTATCCTACCGCAATTATCCTAAGGCATGTGTGTGCTAAACTGGTCTGAAATCCAACATCTGTGTTTGCAGGATGCACTTTGAGGCAGCAGCCTTCCGAGCGAGCCATGCAGTGGATTAATGTGTCAAGAGAGGAAAGGAGGGGGTGCAATAATTGCAGGACAGGTGGATTTAGTGAGTCTGGCAGACAATTATCAGCACTTTGTCATGGTCCTGCTACCAGCCCTGACATTACCTGTCTTTAATAGGCTTTAATTAGCCTGGGAATTTCTATTTACAAAGAGTAGAGAGGCTGAAAAAGCGAAGGAAAATAGGCAGAAGTAAAAAAAAAAAAAAACATCTGTAATTTTAAGAAGTGGGAATATATTTGGGATAAAAAAAAAAAAAATCTAACTTTTCCCCAAATGTACAGCAAGTCTAAGACTTAAAGTGGAAAAGAAGCAGTTTAGCAGTACACGGTGTAATGTGCTTTGACATTGCAATCACCAAGACAGTTTTAAAAGGTTTCTTTGAAAAGCACCATCACACGAAAAACCGTAGATTGCGTTGCTTGCACACGTCCCAGGTTTTAGGTTAGGGCATGTGCCACAGCTGACACTGCAATTATTTCGGTCGATGCTGCTTCATGGTCCCATCATCTGTAAATGATCCTGTCACATTGTTGGTGAGGTGAGGTGTATGATAAATCAGAGTCGATCTACAGTACAATGATATTTTTAGTTTTACTCCTTGTGTCGATGCTGTGTGTTTAACTTGTAACTACAACCAGACGTATTTAATTATGGCTTCAGAAAAAATGTCAGTTTATTTTAGTTTCTCCTTAAGGATATTTCACTATGTGTACTCCTCCTAATTTCTGGTGTTTTATCATGATTTTCATGTACATAAATGTTTAACTTATTGCCCATTGTTACAATTACTTTATTTTCCATTTCTGTACTTCACATTGTTCCTGTTTCGATCTCCTGCTTCGCTGAACTTGTTTAAACAGTTTTCCCTGTAAAATAGGAGAAAAAAAACAATGTCCGTGTGTAGTGTGATTGCACATGTTCATTTTCACAGGAAGTCCATTTTGTTAACATTTAATGGTTGAAGATCACTTTAAGTCTTTATGGCATTAAACCTCATAAGAAATTGGCTCCCAGCATCTTGTCACACTGAGTCTGCCCTGGTCTATTCGTGCTCAGAGTTGTCTCGTTTCATTCCTGAAAGGACTTCTCAACAGGATAAACACCATTTTTAAGAGGTACATTTCGGTGTAGCTTTTTAATGGGCAATAAATCTGTGTCCACAGGCGTGGATGATACCAGAGGTACACCTCAGGGAGCACATCAATTTTGCTGTGGCCATCAGGGACAGGGGTCTTTTCATTCGCTTCCATTACTCTTATCTGATCAGGATGAGGCACCTACTCCTTCGGCATCAAGTCACACTAGGCTCCTCTGCTGCACTCATCCAAATCCCTTAAAACCATGCTGATATGTATTTCTGTTTTCATGCTTCACTTCTCATAGTATTGGCTTTTAAACTACCCACTTAAGAGACCATAAAATTATTTACATAATTTAAAGCTTCACTGAAATTCCAATAACACATCTAGGTTAAGTGACATTGATCGCAAAGCTTGTTTTAAACCAAAGGAAACAAAATCAAAATCAGATTAAAAGGAAGACTCAGATTTAAGGTTCTGTTAAAAGATTATAGGATAATATCTTACCTGCAGTAGATAACTCTCTTGGTGTCTTCATAGCATAAATCCAGATTTATTGGTCCTGTTCACTAATGCTAACAGCTAAGTCTGAGAGGGTCCAAGACCAAAGCACTAGTCTATTATCTTAAAACAACTGTAGTCTCAAAAATATCCTACCGGGTGTTTTTTTATGAATAATAATTAATGATATTTAATCTGCTGCCACACTTACACTGGACAGATATTTCCAGCAATGTCGATGATCATCTTACAGGATATTGAGTTAGGCAGCAGTGCACCACCAATGAACTCCTCTGTGTGAAATGAATACTGAGAATGAAACATGTAAAATGTTTCGTGTCAGCATAACCATCTGATATAAAACTACAGGGGTGGGAAAAGGAAAATTTTAGCGATTTATTGCCATTTACACTACCTTGCTTTTCTGTCATTTACAGCCTACATATTCGCTTAACTTTTGTCAGTGGGATGGGTTTCACACAGGAAGAACATTGGGGACGCACTGCCTCTTAACTCCGATTACCACCATTTCAAAAATCGCAAACTCATAAGTAGGCGCACAACATGCAGAAGCTACAGTCCTCTACGCAGCTGTCCCCAGTTTGATTTCCGACCCCAGGCCATTTGCTGCATGGCTTCCCCTTTTCACTCCGCCCTCCTTCCAGTCCAGCTACTAGTGAATAAAGGCCACTAATGCCCCAAAGCTAGATTTGAGTTGTTTTAAGAAGGTAGAAGTGCACTTTGGTTTTGGCCATCCTTAAATTAACCATTACCTTCAGCCACCAGAACCAACTGATCTGGATTTATACATATGCATCTCCGCAAATTTGAAAATAATCCAAAAAAGGAATTTTAGTAATTCAATTCAAAAAGTGAAAAATTATATAGATCGATTACACAGAGGGATTTACTGCATGTGTTAGCTCCTGTAATTTTGATGATTATGGCTCATAGTTTATGAAAATCTAAAAATTCAACATCTCTGAAAGTTATGAGACAAAGAAAGAAAAAGTGAAATGTTATAATACAGCCATGCTTTCTTTAGGTGGAAAGACTTAACTTGACAGTTGTCCAGTGGGCAGTATTCAACACACCCCACAAGCAGGGTAAGCCACAAAAGGTCACTGCTTAAGAAGCTGGTAGTCAGAGTTGTGTGTCCAAGCTTATTAACAGAGTTGAGTGAAATGTGCGATAGAAAAAGATGCACAAGCAAGTGGGATAATCGATTGTGAAGCCAAGCACATTCATGATCCAAAACTGTCAACATTTTGAATTTAAAATTCTTTCCTATATTGGGGTCATGAAATAGAAATTTTCCAACTTTATTTTCATTAGCAGTAAGCACAAAACATTAAAATTTCAATATTAAATGCTTGAAAGATTAGTCATTGATCTATATTTTAGTTTTTTGAATTAAATTACTGACCTAAATTTACTTTTCACTAATATTCTAATTTAGTGAGATGCACTTGTAAATGTAGACACCAAGAAAATGATCTACAGCAGGTAGGTTCAGCACACTTCAGAGATACTGAAATATCCCTTTAGGTTTCTCTTGCCGTGGCATCATCCAGTGCATATTTGCTACCATCTAAATGACAGGAGAATGTTTCAATTTTGACAGCACAACTGCAGGCTTCTCTTTCAAGCACTGCAGTTAGTGGAGGAAAGCGAAGGAGAAAGATAAAAGGTTGGAGAGGCATCCTGAAGCCGAGATGATATCAGGCCTTTTCGAAGGATCTGTGCTGAGAGGGGCGGACGTGGATCAGCAAGCCGCTGATGAAGACGTCTCTTCTCGCAGGAAAGAGCGGCCTCACATCCACTTTAATTAGAGTTAGGGCCTCGCATTCACATAAGAAAAGAAGGGAAAAAGTCTTTTATGTGTTTAAAAAAAAAAAAAGGGGGGGGGGGTGGTGTTAACATTTACAATGAGACTTTAACAGTGCAGTCTCGGAGCATTTCCTTTTGATTAGGCCGGTTAAGCTGTTTTGTAATTATAATTGAAAAAGACATGCAGCAGAAGAAAAAAGAAAAGTCACCGCAATATAACATCCACATCCATTAACACAACCATAAAAAGAACGTGTGGATGACCATCACCCTTCTGTAAGCTGGGATCTGTGGTAAAACACAGACTAACAACCTTCAATTAAGTCAAGAAAAAAAAAAAAAAAAAAAAAAAGTAATGAAGCTGAGTCACTTCCGACTGCTGGAAAATGTTTTAATGGGTTAATGCAGGCATTCTTGCAGACAACAACTTCATATTTTTTTCCAAAGTTTCAACGTGACGCTGACTGATGAGTAATATCATTGAAAAATGATGCTACTCTCACTTTACAAAATCCTCCGAAGTGTCTGTCACACCACACTACATACAAGACGGACTGAATAACCATGACAATACCCCCCCACTATTGAAACACAGAATAACATCGCCAGTAGAAGTGATGCTCAGCATCCTACAGATATCCAAGCATGTTAGAGGAACCTTTTGCACATACTCAATTCATGTAATTCTGCACAGATGTCGAATAATTGCAGAAAATAAGTTGTTAAAAGCAAAACTGGAACTTTTGACACTTTCTTTTGACAATAAAACAACCATGCATTAGTCTCTCCACTTTTAGTTCACCACAATATATTGAGGATATATATTTGAAAGTTGGCAATGCTAAAAAGGAACAAATTTTCACTTTTTTATTAAGAGTTCACAGATGTATGATCTGGAATATGTAATTTGAATGGGAGACGGAGAACATATTTCCATAAACTTCCAATGTTTTAGTATATTTGGGCCAGACACTTCTCCATGTTACATGGATTGACACTTGTCTTCATAATAGCAGATTACTACCCCCCTCCCCCCAACAAATACACAATAGAACACACTTTCTTGTACATTGGTCTTCTAAAGATGGTTCAATTGTCATTTACATAGAAATGGTGCCATCAATATGGGGCATACGCATATTTTCAAAAAGTGTAAAGAACTGACCTTGCACTGAGTGTTCATGCTTTTTAATGTCTAGTCACAAAACGGGCTAAACATTACAAATATATAATATTTCCCATTTAGTTAAACCTTTGTTACGTTCCTATAGAACTCCATATCAAAATGACTATACATGGGAACTAGTGCAACCTGGAGGAGGCCTGGTCTTTGTGACAAGGCAGGCACGGAGTAAAATAGACGAAGTGCTCTAGAGCAGCTCCAGAGCAATGGCAGATATATTAAGGCCATTTTGAAAATTACAGGAAGAAAAAAAAAAAAAAAAAAAAAAAAAAAAAATGTAGAAGAGAACTTGACTTGCTACCCGCGCTAAACAGAGTTCAGCCGGGGCAGCAACGCAAGCAACACCGATTGAATCAATTATTTTCCAATCCACAGATGTCAGACTTCCATGTGCCAGCCTCCCCCCCACGTCTCTGGTCAAACAGCTCCACTCTTCTTTATTCAAGTGTGTTCAGTTTTGGTGGAAATAAAAGAGTGGCACACTCACTAGTCCTTTCTTTGTAAAAACCCCATGCTTCACACCCTTCTTTATAGTCCAGGAGTAAAGTCGGGCAGTCAGGACTGTTTTAGGCGCTTCCTCGGAAGACCGAAGGGTGGGCACTGTGCGGAAGCCAGAGCACGGAAGGCTTCGGCTACCAAGTGAGGATGGGACTGGATCATTGACTTCCAGCCTGCAGTCTCCATTATGTCTGTGGCGTGACTGTAAGCACAGGCAAAATGAAGTTAACACTAAGACGTGATGATCGGCACATTAAAAAGCAATAAACATAAATGAGACTGTAATGCAGGAGAGATCTGACTCAGCAGCCTTCATCTAGACATGGACTAGAAGTACTTTTGTTCACGAAGATAAATAGAGAAATCGACTGTTGACCGGATTTGGCTGATTCACAATTTTTTTTTTGACTGATTAACGAACACACTCTAGATTAATGCAAACACATCGTGGTGACAACACTGCTCTGATGTGGACACTGTTATTGAGGGAACAAGACTCAAAGTTAGCTAATTTAATAATCCGTGAGGTGTTTTAAAATGAAGTCAAAAGGAAGCACAAATGTAGGATGACACTATTTTATTCGAGAAACGGGTGTGGTTCATTTAAGCTATGAAAGAGCGTGAGAGAACAACACTTGAGGCAGATAACATGAATCCTGAACAAAGTGCAGTAAAATTGCACTGAGTGTTTTGAGCTTTCAGCCTGTGTTGCGAAATATAGTAGATTTGGAAATGTTGGCAGACTTTATTTTTTTTTTTTTTCAAATTCCAGAGTTAAATTAGAGATATAAATTCTCTAGTGAACACACACAGCTGTTATTCCTGCCAGCTGTGCTAATTGCTAATATAAAAATGCTAACTCTGCAATAAGTGTTCTATTTGTTTCAAAACAGCAGGATATGGGATATCACCTCAGCACCTTATATAAATCAAAATCTTTCAAATCAATGTTGGTAGTTCAAAGCTTTACAAAAACCAGCAAAAGGAACAGAGGCAGTAAAATTCTGCTCGGTCCATTTCTAATCTACCATCCACCAAGGCATGCATAAAATAACCAAAATAAAGTACAACTACATTTCAAGGTGTTCTATAACATTGCACTACATCATCGAAAAGAAAAACTCACTTCCTTTCTTTTAAGAATTTAACAAATATTCCTTTTCCAGGGTTTATCCAAGTATGAGTCTATTAATAACTTGGATACAAAGATATGGGGCTTCAAGCTGAAAAGGCAAACAGGACTCTGTCTGCCTAAGCTAAAACAATGAATTCTAATGCATCTGGTAGGGGGAAGAGATAAGAGCGTGTTATTAATCTTGTGTCACATATATCAGCTAATTACATACTTGCTATTCCAGTTCTTTCCATCTTTACAGCCCAGCTGTCTCAGGACACTGCACCTATGGCAAAGAGATAAAAAGGTAAGCATTCAGGGCTGGTAAACAGAAATGGCAGCACGAATTTATCACTTGGCTTTTTTTTTTTTTTTTTTTTTTTTTTTTGCAATACTTGCCTGTTGATAAAATCTATGGCTTGTGCTTTGAGTTGCTCGGCACTGTGCAAGTCAGCCAAGATGAGGGTGTCGGCCACATTCTCCACTGAAAGGCTGTTGCACAAGGCCTCCTCACACATGACCTTTAAACGCTCCAGAGCATACTGGAGTGGGGGCAAGAGGGGGAAACGGAATACAGCGGTGATTGAAAGGTTAGGAGGTACATTCATTAGGTTTGGCGATTTTATTATTTCTGACTGTCTGCAACTCTGTTTTCAGTTAAAATGTGCGTACTGAACCTACAATCCTTACAGAAACCTTGATTTACACTACAAATACTATAAAAAAAAAAAAAAAAAAAAAAAAGGACTCTCAGCCTCAAAGAAGTGACCACTTTAAAAGTCCTGCCTTTCCCTCAGCTATTCAACCACATTCACGGCTGTAAACGCAAGTCTAGAACCTTTTTTTGGCTTCATAACCTTCCAGGACGAGATCTTTCCATCATATACTAATGTGCAGGATGGATAAAGCTACACTGCAAAAACACAAAACCTTACCAAGTATTTTTGGTCTAGTTTCTAGAGCAAATATCTTGAATATACTTGAAATAAACAAAACTAACTTACAAGTAATGTTTTCAGAACAATATAGGAGCTTGTTTTAAGTCAATAATTCCTTAATATTGATGAAAAAGTACTAGTTCTAAGTGAAATAATCTGCCAGCAGAACAAGACATTTTTTCCCATATTTTAAAGGTAAAATGTCTTGTCCCACTGGTAGATTATTTCACTTATAATTAGAACTTTTTCATCAATATTAAGAAATTATTGACTCAAAACAAGCTCCTATATCGTGCTGAAAAGTTACTTGTAAGTTTCGTCTTATTTCAAATGTATTCAAGATATTTGCTCTAGAAACTAGACAAAAAAAAATACTTGGTAAGATTTTGTGTTTTTGTAGTGTAGCAAACAAGTGATCTGTATGCCATATGCTTGCAACCTCTAGTTTTATTTTGCCAGTAGACTCCTAGTGTTGCTATTACATGTGCAATGTGTCTCACAAATGTGGTGCATCCTCCCCCCCCCCGTGTTTCCTGTGCCAATTACAATGAAACCTACAGAGCTGGAGGAAGAGGCTCTTACTTCCAGGGCTATTAAAGAGGTGGCTTCACAAAAACACAGCATCACCAAAACAAAACTGTCGTCTCAGGTGGCAATAAATCAACACAATACGATTAACATGTCACAAAGGGTGCCAGTGGTACGAAAACATATAATTAATATTTTAAAATGAAATGTTTTGAGCAGTGTTTTTAGATTGATAGAATGCCTTACGCTTAAAATGATCAAGAGTGTTGCACAGATTTTACAGGGGGGCATAGAACAAGTTATTTACTTTGCCTCATTTTCAACAGGAAAAAAAAAGTTTCAAATTCCAAATTTCAAGATAAAATCATCTATTTGAAAAAAATAAACTTGTGAGGGCTGACTGGACATGTGCGTTTTAAAACAAAAACTAATTCTACAGTTAGAAAACCAAGTTAAAAACAGCCATTTTTTAAGTTGGGAAGAGGCTTTCAGTGTAGAGATGCACCAATTAAAAGGTCAGAGATAAGAATCAGCTAATGTTGCCCTCGTCGGCTCTTGTAGGTGATCAGCAGGTAATTTTTCTCCCTATTCATTAAACACGTTAAACCTAAGAAGTCCCACTATTTTTTAAGCACTGAGCAGCTAGAAGCTTTAAACATTAAAAATGATTTGCTTAAAGTTCATGAAAATCTTATAAGTGTATGTTTTGAATTGTATTACTTTTAAGGAGACTAATTATTCTAACTAGATGTGAGGCAGTGCCCCTCAAATACTGCTCAAAGGAGTTATGCAACCCCTCCTCTGTGTACACAGTAGAGCAAAAATTTTCAAATTCACATAATCAGTTATAATTTTTTTTATCTCCAAAAGAAATCATGTGAAATGAAATCTTTCAGAATTTGTTGAAACACAAAAATGATCATTTGATATATTAAATAAATGGCTTTCCTGTTCAATAGCTTTATACAGTACATGGCCCGCCACACTTGCTGGCAACTCCTGGTAGATTCGTGTAATTTTTTAACTGCAGTGCAATAATCGCCCTGTGAACATTTTTAGAAAAATCTGACCTTTAATTTTAGTTTCACATAACTGAACCACTTTTGAAATTTTATTTTTAATAAACTGATCAGCAGTCTAGGAGCTTGCCATTTTGCTGGCCTGGGGTATGAATGACTTGCGACAGCCACTTCCCTAGGTCACTCGTCGAAATTGGAAAAGACAAAGAAACATGCAGCTAAGACAGAAGTGTGTTGGTTTTCCTGAGACATGAAATCATTACAAGAAAATAGCTGAAGAGAAGAGAGACTAAGAGAGGACATGTGACTCAAAGAAGGGTCCAAAACCCCTTTCTCTGAATACTCCTGAATACAACCTTATGAAATCTAACAAAAGAAGAAGTCCTATCTCACTGGGGAAGGAGGTTGTACTAACAGCACGGATGCCAATTTCTCAAATTTAAAAGCTTTAAAAAATATATACTTTTTCATTGTGATATTATGCTACTGCAATAAAAGATTTATTTTTTAGGATCTTCACCAGGGATGCCAAAACACATGGTGGGCTGTACAGGCCTGAATTTGTATTTTGCAGGTCTTGACCCACTGCATTAGAGTAATAATCTTGGCAGTTGTCAGTGAATCCACTTTTCATTTTAGTGAAACATATGACGGTTTTTAATCAGTTGTGCAAAGAACTTTATATTGCAAAATGTAGTGTTTCTATTAATGAAAACTTAATTAGCTACTTTGTCATTCCTAAGTGCTTAAGTAGAAGGCAACTGGACTTCAGTCCAGTTCTGAACTTAAGAAGCTTTTTGGATGAGAGGTGAAGCATCTTCAAGAAACAAGTGAAGTCCAGTTACTTAAGCATTCAGAATGATTTCCTGGGTGACTGACAATCTACACAAGCATGCTTTGTCATCTGTCATTAAAAGAGAAAATAAAAATACATCATCCAAATAAAAATATGTTTTCAAATTATGAACTGATAATCATCTAGAAATTGTGAGGATTAGCCATACTAAGCATTCCAATTAAGAAAAAGTTAAAGGAAGATAATGATCGAATATAAATGGAGCTGACAAAGCTAACCTTCCACAGGAACTTACTTTATCAGCAGCTGCCAGCAAATTGTCTGCCATCTTTTCCAAGTTTGGAGCCTTCCCTGTATAAATGAAGCCCATCATTTCCCTAAAGACATCTGGATCTACGTCACTGATGTCAACTCGATTCTGCAGATGAAACAAGATGTTTCTTTAAAAACATATAAAATTACGAAGTCTGATTGCATAGACTACAGTGCCTTGCAAAACTTGTAACACCCTTGGTGTTTTATTCACATTTTGTCACCTGACAGACCAACACAACATGATACACAATTGTTAAGTTGCCTTGAGATGACACTTGTTGTGAATTGGCACTATATAAATAAAATTAATTGAATTAAGTAAAGGAAAAAGGATATACAGTGTTAAAAAAAATATTTACAAAGCCACATAGGAGAAACAGCAAATCCATAAAAGAAGGTGGTCTGATTAGATTAAGACCAAACTTAGATCTATTGGGCCTACATGAAGAACTTTATGAGTGGTGGAAACCTAAACAACATGAGCACGATACTCTGAACAAAACATCCACAAAGAGAAACATGTTGATGGCAGCATCATGCTGTGGGGATGTTTTTCTTCAGGGATAGGAAGACTTGCTAAAGATGATGGTTTACACTCGAGCAGGACAGCGACATTTCCATTCAGCCAACATCCTCATGCAATGGTTAAAACCACAGTATATTTACATATTAAAATGGCCCAGTCAAAGTCCTGAGCTAAAATCAATTGGGAATCTGGGGCAAGACTATGAAACTGCTTTTTACAGAAACTCTTTATCACACCTGCCTTCTGAAGGCAACTGGTTGCTCTGGATTTTATTTAGAGGCATCAGAATACATAGGGCTGACTACATATGCATGCCACGCTTTCATCATTTTTATTTATAAAAGAATGTCGAAAATATGCATTTTTTTCCCCCTCCCACTTCGCAGTTATGCACTGCTTTGTTTTGGTGCATCACAAAATATCGCCAAAAATACATTCAAGTTTGAGGGTATAACAAGACAAAACACAAAAAAAGTTGTAGAGGTGTGAAGCAAGGCACTGTAAAGCAACTAAAATTTATTGCATGTGTTAGGATATTTTTTTTTCTTCTAACGTGACAGTATTTTGAGCCATGGCTGCAGCATGTTAGAAATCATGAAGCTGTATTCTGGGGACCCTGGACAAGAAGCAAGTTCGTACTCTTACCTTTTTACTTTCTTCCATTTCATGTTCGAACATTGCATTAAAGACTGGGGACCTCGCTGTGAAGATAAACACAAAAATGAATAAATAAACTTGCATGTAAAAGGGATTAGTCAACATCTTAATAAACTTAAAGGTTTCTCTTTTTAACTCTTTCAACAATATCACATGCATAACACATGCCTGTTTTGCACATCTTTAAACATTTTCATTCATCTTCTCTCCTTTGAACAGATTTGGTAGGCAATACCACAAGCCAGAGTTTCCTACTGTACTAAAGCCCAAATGCCTTTGCTCACTTGTTAGTCACTCTGGATTAAAGCCTATGCTCAATGAGTAGAGTAAATCTACATTTAACATTCAGAGCTCCCCCCCTCCAAAAAAAATGCAGCATAATTCCCATAATAGTCACGTTGTAAGCATTTTTTCCTTGAACACTTCAGCAGCCACCATGTCTAATCGAGATAAGCGCAAAGAGCCAGCCTCTCAATCTCCCGGATCCTACAGTCATCTGGGTCAAGCAGAGCCAAGCAGGAGAGAAGTTGTGGATTAGCAACCACTGCAGAACTGGGCCCCAACAAATCAAGTCCAGCACACAGACCCTCCTTAGCCTCTCCTCTCAGGTGCTTATGCCTCTCTACAAGAGGTCATTCAGAAGAAGCATTGATGTGCCTTTTTTTTTTTTTTTTTTTCCCTTCTCCTTTTTCACTGCCACTTGTGATTCTGCACTCCTGAATGTTGCGTGCCAGTTCTGATGGGGGATGAAAATGTCCTACCTGCAAGGATGGATTTGTGGGCTTTGAACTCTTGGCCTCCCACGTAGAGGCTGCAGTCTGTGAAGCGTGAACACTCCCACAGGTTTCCAAGGTCATCAGACAGCTGACATTCTGGTACTTTCAGCATGTTCATGTTGGACTGACCCGAAATGTTGACAGAGTCCTGGACGACACTTACCTGGAGATACGGAATAGAAAAAGCAACAACATGAAGCATTCCTATCTGCATTTACATTTCAATTACTTTTTTTTTTTAAATCACGAACAAAAGAGACCTAACGACAGGCGAAGAGGAAAACAACCTGAGAACAAACATTTGTCAACTTCTTACAGTGCCATGCAAAAGTATTCATACCTATTTAACTTTTTCACATTTTTTCAAATCGATTTTTCTTCACTAAAAAGTTCAAGCTCAGTCAGATTCAGATGAAAAGCATCTATGACGATACATTTTGAAGTCTTGCTCCAACTTCTCAGCTGTATTTAGGTTTAGACTTGGTCTGGCCTATCCTAACACATGAATATGTCTTCATCTAAACCACGAGTGTTAAACTCTGAGCTTCGAGAGCCAGTTCCCTGCAGCTTTTAGATATGCCTTTGCTTAAGCACACCAGATCTAAATAATCATTCATTAGTAGGACTCCGAAAATTATGGCCGCATGCTGAGAAGGTAATTTAGCTATTTGATTCAGGCGTGTTGGACGAGAGACACGTCTAAAAGCTGTTCTTCCTTTATTCCTGCTGAGGAAACAAATCCCCACAGCATGATGCTGCCTCTATCATGTATAACCATAAGAATAGTGTTCAAGGTAAATGCGTATAATTTGCATATAAGCCAAAAAGTTCAAGCTCATCTGACCAAATGACCTTCTTCCACGTTTCCGATACCCTACCTACATGTATTGTGCCAAACGGGATGAAGTCAGTTGGTTGCAATAGATTTTATTTCAGAATAAAAACCCAATCTTTTAGATTTTAATTTGGAAAAAAAAAAAAAAAAAAAAAAAAAAAAAAAAAAAAAAAAACCCCCCCCCCACCCCACACACTTTCCATTGGCCAAAAGTTAAAAAAAAAAAAAAAAAAAAAAAAAAAGATTTTCAAGCTTGTGGTTGTAACATGACAAAAAGTGAAAAGGTTCAAGCTGTAGGGATACCTTTGCAAGGCAGTGTACATATAATTTATGACAAAAGTCTCACTCTCTTTATGGAAAGCAACGGTTTTTCACCTATCATGGCAATATTAAAGCAGCTGCACTGACATCAACGCGCACTGACACCTCATTTAACTTGTCCCTTGAAAGAACATTTTCCAACGCATTCACTCTTCTTGACATTCTGAATTTAATTATTTTGAAAACAAGCATCAATTTAAGTGTGAGATGTGAGAAACATTTAGCTCTGTAAAAGTAAAATGTCATTCGATGCAAATTTCAACTGTGAGCCATAATTCAGCATCTCTCTGAAGTAAAGTAGCCATGACATGAATTTGCTACTCTTTCCATTAAAAAGGTTAGGCGCTTGGATGTAAAAAAAATAAAAAAAAAAAAAATAAATAAATAAAAAAAAAAAAAAAAAAAAAAAATGAACACATAATTTTATTTTAATGTCTTCACAACACTTTGAAGCGATTTAACCCAAAAACAAGAGCAAATCCGCTTAACACTTTGGAAAGATAAACAAAACGGAAGAAGAAAATAGATCAATCACATTTTTTTTATTAATGACATGTGGCTTTGTTGTGGTAGATTTAAAGTCACAAAAGAAAATTAATATAACATTAATTTTAAAAACAACAACAACAACAAATTAGGATCACATTTACCTCACAGAAAAGTGTGAGCTTGTCGTCCGGTAAAAGACCATTAGCTTCATCGAGGAGGAAATCTCTCCTTATAAATTTTTTGAACCCCCAGTCTTTGCCTTGGACAAACCTATATGCTCTTTGGCTCTCTGTAAACAGAAGAGAAGCAAAGTCAAGTTTTACAATATTCTTTAACCTGCAAGCTTCATAAACTACAGCAAAAACTAAACGTAAAGTTTGTATGAAAATATTCGTAAGAGCTACTACCCACCCATTGCTTTTGTTTCCTCTCTTTTAGCATTCAACAAAGAAAACTTAAACTTTGCTCTGACTTCACTTTTTGGACAACTAACAAGAAGTAAATACAGTGATAGATAATCTTTGCTTTCATCATCAAGTCCCTTTGGATTGACTCGCAGACACCTGGTGAAGGAAGAAATGATGAAGATTAGATTATGTATGAATATGTGTACATTAACCTTTTTATGGAAACAGAAAAAAATGCTTTCATACTAACCATTTCATTTTGTCATTAGGACCAGAAGAGAAGGTTGAGCTCTTCAACACCTCTCCCATTTCTTCTCTGCAAAAACTAAAGTTGTTTATGGTCCACATGTAGGAGAACTTCACTACTTTGACCTGAAAACCGAGAAAAAAAAAAAAAAAAAAAAAAAAAAAAAAAAAAAAAAAAAAAAAAAAAAAGCAGATGAGATTTTTTAAAATTATTTTAAACGCAGATATAATTCTTAATCTTAGTAAATATTTTAGATTGTAAATTCGCCACCAATTCAAACAAAACTGCTTCATCAAGTTGACAGACTGATAATAATAGAGGAAATAATGCAGCTGTAACTTAGAAATGTACTGATAGCTGAAGTTATTTTAAAACTTTAATAGGACAGTTCAGGATTTTTGCCGTGAGATTCAGTTTAAAGGTTATAATCAGTTAATACTTTACACTGCCTTTTATTATTTCACAGTTTCACTGAAAAGCTTTACAGTGAATGTTGTTCCAAAGCACTTCACAAAACAAACAGAGCTAGATTTAATACAAAATCGTATCGTCAATTCAATCTAACTACAAAGGCAGATTCAAAGTCAATTACATGCACTCCAAATTAGTCTTAGTTATAAAACAAGTTCATGTCGAATGATAAACGGCTTACTTCGAATGAACGACGTTGCAACAATCCCCCTCTTTCTAAATATCTACAGGCTTCTATAACCTGATAAAGTTTAATAATCTTTTATTGCAGTACCTGTCTAATGGAAACAATGGCTGTGGTTTAAGGTTCATAAAATATGAGTTGAGATTAAAGATCTTTAAGACGCCCATTTTGAAACTCAGTAATCATTAGCTTTAGCCTGTGGTACCAGCTAATCTGAATTTCAACAAATTAAGACAATAACACAGTTTAGAAATTCACTGATTTTAACATTTGAAATAAACCTCACTTTAGAAATCATAATACATCCTTACATATTTACTGTGGCAATTTCAATCACCACACAAGCTCTAACATTGGTTTTAAGCCAACGCTTAACACCAGCTCTTTCCATTTCAACAAAACGCTGGATCCACTGCTGCGAGACGGATGTGACAGAAGCTCCAACTCTGCTTAAAGAAAGAGCTGCTGACCTATGAGGCTAACTGGGACTGGCTTAATAAAAAAAAAAACAAAAACATAACAAAAACTTGATCCATTGTAGATTCATTCAAAGGAAAACAATAAAAGCGGAGCTGCAACACTGATCTGAAGCGGAGTCAAAAGTTTAGGAACATGTGCGTGGTGTTACTTCCATCTAACTGTGTGATATCATCATGAGTCACATCATCCATCTCAGCAAAAGCATTGTATTAAACAGCAACTGCCATTTCCAGTTACATTTATGAACAGTTTGTATGACTAACTTCACTCACATTACCTATCACTTTAATATCACAAGCATCCCTTTTTTGGACACTTTCAAAAATAGACCTTGTAAATTCAATTTGTTACCATTTAGGAATCATGCTGGTAAAAGGCTTGAAATGCCAGTCAGCACCGGTAAGACACCTTCTAAAAATCATAAAACTATGTTTATAAATTTAAGCAAAGATGTCAAGAGATGCTAGTTATTTTTCCCCTTACTCATTTTACACCTTTGCTATTTTTGTTGTTTTATGTCCGTCTTTTTTGGTACAAAATAGAGTCGTCTGCCTCCAAACGTTTCGTCGACGAACAACCATCGACTACCGGTAATTACTTAAATTTTATTACTGCAAGGAAATGTGTTTATATAACTCCAATAAGTAATACTTGCATGCTCACAATTATTATAGTTTGATCAAGAGTCTTAATCTATCAAATTTCTTAAGAGTCAGCCGACCCAAATGACAGACAGGTATAATTGAGTTTTTTTTTGTTTTTTTTTTTTAAAGAAAATGATGAAAAGTTATTTTAAATTTAAAATGTAATTTGAGCATTATGTCAATTAATAAGGACACGTAAATAAAAACGAAAAACTTAAAACATGTATGTACTGGTTATGGACATAGACACAAAATAGTTTGCTTAATTTTAACTGAAGTCTAATTGAATGGCACAAATTATCTTAACTCTAAAAAAATATCTATCTATTCCTCTAAGTCAATGAAAATCATGGAATAGGACCAAAACTGGAAGCTCTTGGGTTGAATAGCAGTAGGTTAAGAACTTGGCTTAAGATGTCTTTTTAAAATTAATTTTAGTATGTAGGTTTGTCATCTACCAACTGCATTATATAATGAAATAACTTTTATCTGAAGTAGTATAAAACAGTGCTCAGGTTGTCTAAAATTATGAGCCAATTTCATGGTAACAATAGAAGCTGCTGTATTAAACCTAATTGTATGCATTTCAAAATAAGACTATATAATTCCTAATCAATCTGATGTGCGAAAAAGAACATATGGTAACTTAATTTATTTCTGTACCTGTGTGTAACACCAGCTCTCTGCCACAGGTCCACTTGACATCTCCCCAGGAGGAGGAGGGGTGGGAACCCGTGACATCACTGGCTCGGATGTACCACTCACTGACGTCCTTAAAGCTCTGACAGTCCCAAGAAAAAAAAAAGAAAAAAAAAAATCAGAGTTATTTCTGAGTAAATTATCATCGGATATTATTTCAATATTTTCAAATATTAGTGGACAACGCCTGGCAAAATATGTATTAACTTGATAAAAACATTAACAAGGTTGCATTTGCTTGTAAAGTGACCCCGATCAGTGACAGCTTGCAACATTAAATAAAAGACAAACAATGGAACTAGAGGCATCGTATTTAATAGCATGTCCAAAGATATTTTGGTTGTGGAAAGACAAAGCTGCTTCCATCTTCAATTTCACAGCTATGTGAAACAATATCATTCTTTGGAGTTGCAAAAGATACATTTCTCAATTCAAGATTCACAAAGGTTTTAGCTTCTAGCAACTCTTAATGACTGAAAACTGAAATATGTTCCTTTTTTTTACTGTATGGGCCTTTTCTAATTTGTAGTGTAACTATGTTTATTGTTGCTGTGGTGATCAAAAGTGTATGAATTACTTTTGCCAGTCATTTATTTTATTAAATTCAATGCTGAAGTTTTTCCTTCATTATTTTTAAAATTAATATATTGCAGTAAAATTTGTTGTTTCTGTATTATCAGTGGAAGCCAATGGGGAAAGGACTGTTTAAATAAAATATATTGAACTGTACAGTATTATTTTCTTATACGGTAAATTTCCTCTGACTGTACAGTATCTTTTTATTTTTTGTTTTTATATTTTTTATCTTTGCATGAATATGCAGGCTTCCAGTTGCCTTTCACTTTGCTGAAAGTATACCTGAATTTCCACACTGTGGAACAATAAAGAATATTCCTACTCTATTCTAGAATAAAGAAAGAACTTGAGGTATGAAGTAATACTGCAATTATATTATTAATCCTCATGCTTCTTTTTGTCAATTGTTGATTTTTTTTTGTTAAATTTAGAAACTTTACAAAACCATTAAAATAAAGAAACCAAAAAAAATGCAGGGAAGCCCTTTTACATACATATATTGCTCAGAGACCAACATAACCTTCCTAAAAGCTTTACAAAATGAATCACAAAACAATCAAAACAAATTTACACTATGTCTGGCCTGCTACTTAAAGTTAAACAAGTAGTGTGCACAATATTTTCTGGAATTAATTATCATAACAACAAAAGTGATGATAAAAAAAAGTAGAACTTCTTTTCAGAGTTTTTTAGTAAACTGTGACTGCATGTCACTACTGTCAAAGCCCCACAAACACAAATACTGATCAGCAAAGTATGTTTATTACTAAACTGCATGTAGTAGCTGCATTAAATAATACTTTTTGAATTTAATGATATTTATTGACGCTCCCACATGGAACTCACAGAGAAAATAGTTAAAATACCAATTATGACCATCAAGTCAGTTTTGTTTTTTTTAACAACATTAATCATAATTTATCGTCACAATAAATCAAATTTCTTGTAAGAGGTTTTTCAACATAACAATATGATAAATGCCTAAATCTATATCAAAGTAGGCTTTTAAACTGAAGAAAAGGATTTTAAGAGTGGAAAAAATATATATATATATTTCAAAGGTCACGGCCAAACTAGCAAAATGAAACAGACAGATCAACCTCACCCAGAAGAGAGCACAAAGACCAAAACAGTGAAATAATTATTTTTAAAATATCCCATCAAAAACACTAAAAGCTTACAGAGAAATTATTATAGAAATTGAGTTATTAAAAAAAAAATCATTATACACTGATGTTAAAACATCAGTGAAAAATTAACATACTGAAGTATGTTAAATCAGGCTAAACTTTAAAAATAGTGCTATACAAATACTCTAACATACTATTGAGGTGAAAATATTTGCACAGACACACTAACTTTTTGCACACAAACTGAGAAAGAATGACATAAACTGCACCAATCATAATTCAATTTGAATAAATTTGAGGAAAAGCTTTTGACATTGCCACACTTTTGATCAACAGATGAGATGAAATGATGGTTTCCATAACCGAATCCTTAGTTAGGACTTCTACAACAGAGTAATAATACTAGTACTTAGGTGGACATATTTTTTTTTTTCATGACTTCACAGATTTTACAGGCTTGCACACGTCTTATGAAAGTATTGTGCAAAGACAAAGACAAAATATGGGATATTCACACAAGTGCAAGTTTACTACAACTAAATAACTCAATGCATTACAACATTTCATGATTTGACAGTCCAGAGACAATTACAAAAAGTTTAATGGAAGAATAATATTCCTTCTAATCTGGTCAATGAGGTTTAGAAAAAAAAAAAAAAAAGATCAACTAAAAAAACATTTAAACCAAACAAAACAAAGTGTTCCAATGCCAAGACACAACTGGGGGACAAAATCAACGGCCATGATGAAATGACTGTTTTTTTTCTTCAAGCTATTTTCCTGCAAAATTAACCCCCGTTTTGTGTGTGAAGTGCTGCTCCAATTAAGATTTAACAATTCTTTACTTGGTTTTGTCTGGATGTCCTCAGAACAACCGACAATGAAATTAAACGTTGTTTAAATATGCCACACCCCAACTCCTCAAATTACCTCCAAAAACAGATGTAAAAACAATTTTAAGCTAATTTCACTGAGATGAGTTCAAGAAATCTAAAACATCTGAATGCAAATATTTTACTGATCAGTGCAGTTTCTGTTCATGGTGCTTGCTGTATAGTCTAATGTCTGTTTAGGTTATAAAAAGGTACTAAAGGTATAGCAAGGTTTTAACAAGTTATGGCTACAAAACTACTAACACTGTATACCATACCATTCCTAAAGTCACTTTAATGAGAAGGGACCCGGAAAGAAAGTTCTGGAGTTTTCTGCAGCTGTACCTAGCATCATCTACTGACATAATCAGCTGACTGAAAGAATGGGATGACACATTGCTTACAAGAAATACAAATCTGTGTTTGGAAATATTTTCCAGCCAAAAAAAAAAAATCAGTGATTGTATCAAAATTAAAAGGGGCACCACTCATTACTCTTATGGCAGCGCTACTTTTAAAACCATAGCTGGCATCCTATTTGTGGCATGTCTGCTGAGCAACCACCTGCAGGCTAGCTACCATATATATATATATATATATATATATATATATATATATATAATTTCATTAAATAGTAAATAGTATTTTACATTATTTTTGTAGAAGTCCAAATTTTTGCTGCTTTGTAAATGTTACACATTTCTGTGTTAAGGATTATATGAAATAATGTGGTATTTTTAATGAAAGCTACCATACTGTGAAAATCTCAGTATGATAACTTCATGCTTAGTTTTTTTTTAAGCCTTTACAGCTAAAGTGTGTTTTTATGAACAGCTCTCTAACTTGGTCATGACATTCCAATACAAGTGATTTTTGACTTAATAAATTTAAATTTCTAGGCTAAATAAATATACAAATACATAAGAAATCTTTTAAATGCAAGAAAATATGCAACACCTAGCTGGCAGGACACTTTGGTGTTTTGTATATTCATTTCTAGTTTTCTAGTAGAATTGGCGGAACATTCAATAAAGAGATCTGATACAGAGCATACACGTACACGCATGCATAGACTTGCTACTCAAAAACTGTTTTGTGGAATATGTTGCCATACCTGTAACCCACCCCCCTTTCCTTAGCTTACCTACAAAATCTGAGTCATGCAAGATCAGCAATTAATGAAAAACATTTGCATCACCTTTTGAATTCTTGATAGGTGTAAAAAGATGGGGGTTTTCCTCTATGTATTTACAGAATCCTTCATTGCCCCATCTTCACTTAACACCCTGTAAAACATAAACAAATACATAAAGATTAGGGCAGGAAAATGATCCTAAATACTCTGTATAAGAACACTAGGTTATCACAGCATCATAGCAGTGTCTGAAAAGAAGCCACCAAACTCAAAACAAACTAAAACTGACTCCAATATAGGGTATTACTACTAATAAATCGAACCTCAAGTTAGGACTGACTGCTACAATATTAAATTTAGACATAGCCTTACATTAGAAAAACATGTTCTACATTACGAGTTATTACGAACTGAAATAATGTGAAATATTCCATCTATGGTAAACCCTGTTTCGAAATAAACGCTGTAATCAATTTGATGAACTCATGAATTCACCAGAAACTCCTGTTTAGCTAACACATTAGCTGGAGTTTTGCAACAACGCCAAAAATGCAACTGAGGATGCAAAGCGGACAAACATAATTCTAGCTTCTTTCCACTATCTTCCACTGTTGTTACTAAAGTTGCGAACAAAGCTCACATTTATCGATATTCTGGATATTTAGGATGTAAAACGGGTGCGACAAAAGATGAAAGAGAACTGTTAACGAACACGGGTTTCAGTTAGAACAGTCATTTCCGATCGTCATCAACACTGTTTCGCTGTTCAGTTATTACACATTTAAGTTTGCTTAAGAGTTGATCAAAAATGATAATTATAACTAGATGGAGAGAAAACATGATGTAATGAGCGGTACATATTTGGCTAACCCAAGCTAATGTTTCCACTCGCAAAATTAACTTCACTTTAGCCTTCACAGCGTAAATATAGCGAATATATCTGCTCACGAACCATCTGTAAGCTTCACTTTGCTATGTTACTCCTCGTTTGTAACACAATCAAATCAGGGATGCGTCAAGTTAAATCAGGAAGGTGATGTTTGGACTCCGCAGTACCCGGTGTAAAACAAAGGCCCTTCACTGATCCAATGACAGGATGCTAACCAGAAGCTAATGTAAACCCTCACGCTGTTACTGGAGGTAAAAACAACATCGGCTAACTAGAAGCTAGCGAAAGGCTAATCCTTCCCCCTCCTGTCTGCTTACAAAAAGTTTAAAAAGACGTCGTAGTGACGTACCTTTTAATTTTATACTCCCATATATATCGAATAACACATATAGCTTTGTGTTTTACTCGCTCCTTCCACCGTGCGTCACTTTGGACTCTTTTTCATTCAGTCTCTTCACAAGGTTTTCTTTGTCCAATTTATCTGTGCTAGCTTACAGTTGTCTAGCTGGCTTGTAGCTTCACGGGCTAGAAAATATAGGAGACTGCACATGCGCAAAATTTAGGTAACGTTCACAGACTGGATTCCTCTAATGTAGATCCATAAATAAGGCTCCTTGAGATATTCAGATCATTTAGTTCAGTAATTCAGGGCAGCTTCTAGCTTTTAATATTAAACAAAGTCTTATTTTTTAATTAGAGACTATGTATGCATACATGTGCATAATGTCAATACTGTTTAAAGTAGACATATCAATATTTTTTGAATCCCTTTTTATTCAGTTATATATATATATATATATATATATATATATATATATATATATATATATATATATATATATATATATATGTATATATATATATATGTGTGTGTGTGTGTGTGTGTGTGTGTGTGTGTGTGTGTGTGTGAGTGTGTGTGTGTGTGTGTGTGTAATGTTTTTGTGTGAGTCTGCTGTTATTGCCCACTGTCACTTTGCTGCTGTTGTACAGAAATGTCCTTATTGTGGGACAGGAAGGGATATTTCTATTCTATTCTATTCTATTCTATATAGTACACCAGTATATTTCCAGTTCTTCTCTCATCTGGCCACGAATCATAGAACATCAAGCCAATTAACTCATAACTGAGACTTCACTAATCTTTAAAGGTTATTTCGGATTGATGTTTTGTGAAGTGTGCTGCGTCCTGTCAGCACTGTTGCCTTGCAGCAAGAAGATCCTGGGTGAATCTCGGCTTGGGGTTTTTCTGCATGGAGTTTGCATGCTCTCCCCGTGCATGCCTAGGTCCTATCCGGGTACTCCAGCATCCTCCCATAGTTAGACTTTTAGGTTAATTGGTCTTTCGAAATTGTTTATAGGTCTTTGTGTGCATGGTTGTTTGTCCTGTGTGTCTCTGTGTTACCCTGTGATGAACTGGAGACCCAGGCCCAACCTCTCGCCCAATGACTATTGGAGATAGGCACCAGGCCCCTGCAACCCTGAACGGACAAGACAATGGTTGAATGGATTTTCTGTGATGTTATTATCAGTAATAGTTTTCTTACCTGTAGCACAGAGACATCATAAAAAAGAAAAAATATAAATGTAGGCCTAATTTACTATATATTGAAAGTGTAATTAAAATAATTTTCTTCAAAGATTTGGAATGATATCATTATACACCCATAAGGCGTAATATTATTTTTATTTTGTTGTTTATTTGATAGGGACAGATATAAGAAACATAGATCAAAACAATCTGATACCTGCATCAGTGTTTATAGCCATGGCTAATTCGCATCACTTGACTGCAAATTGTTTAAATGGATCTGATTTATTACAACTACTTAATATACACCAGATATGACGAAAAAAAAAAATATCAAAATTCTTAAAAGAATACATTAGTTTAAAAAAGCACATGCTTGTGCTGGACATTTTCGCATTCAACACATTAGGAAAGAAAGTTGACATTAAATGTATAACTCACAACATGCATGAAAGTACTGTTTTTCAAACAAACAAGTCTTACAAGTTGAAGCAAAGGGAATATTTAAAATTTGCAAATCTATTAGAAAATTCCAAACACATTTACAGTAAAAAAAAAAAAAAAAGAGAGACCAAAAAATAGCCATACTGTGTGAGTGTGCTGATAAAAATCTGTTCAGCTAGCACTGTTGCTATCAGTTGCTGAAAACATCCCCTCCCCCTGCTGACTGAAAATAATGTGGTGGGTTCTGCCTTGCAACTAGATACTGTAGCTATAAATGAGGAGTTGATCTTTTAAAATTATTTTTCTTTTGTTTTGGTTACTTTCATCACACAATCTCTGAATTCAAAGTATGTTGCATTTAATCCTGTTTTTGACTGTGAGTGCCCTTAATATGTTTCCAGTCAAATGCAATGCAGGCAACTGTAAAATCAAGCAAGCAATCCATGATTTGTGGCTTGCATAAAAGAGCATGGTCAGCTGATATCATTCCAAAAATAAACAAGAAAAAAAACAACTAAGTTTCCACCAAGAAAATTATTCCAAACACACATTATGATTATTTTTCTTTTTAAAACACATTTTGTTGTGTACTTGGAATCTCTAGGAGTGCAGAAATGTTGAATTTAGTCTCTCCCAGTGCTGCGTAGACATCTTTATATTCTGTTTGGATCATATTATTCCATCTGTTCAATTTTCTCTATTCCCTATTACATTTTTTGGACAAAAATGTTACAGTATTTGCTACAGAACTGCTAAACAAGGTCATGGAGTTTTGGCTAACAAATTTTGCGAATCAGCCAATTTTAATTCTCACAGCAATTTTGTAGTCCACGTTCAAGGATGCCAAAGCTACAAACTGATAAGTCAAAATGTTCGGTTCCTGGGTGTATTAACCCACACAGTTCATTACACTGTACCCCAGCATCAAAAAAATGCATCATTAAGATGACAACAAACTTTGTTTCATATATGAATTTCTTGTGTGTTGATATGACATCTGGCTATTGTTTTGATAGTAGTAGCATTCTTAGATAGCAGTAGCATGCTTATGTTAGCACTGTATGCTCGCTTTTAGCTCCTCGAGGAGAGCGTGTTTTTTAAGCAGTATTATTACATAAACAGTTTGGGATTGCTTTAGCTGTTTTTGTCATGGGAAACACATGATCCAAATGCATTCAGTGACTTTCTTGGTGTAAGCGTCAGCTAACTTGTTAACTATGTTGAAGCCTTAGTGAGCCACTGAGAGGTGGAGGCCGGCACTGTAAACTGTGTGAGCTTCTGGTGGAGGATATCTGTGTTGTTAGAGTTGAAGGCCAAGTTATAGTCCACAAACAGGATCCTGGTATATGTCTCTGGGTAGTAGAGGTGGTGCAGAATGAAGTGTAGTCCCAGCTTTTTTGCCTCATTTGCTGGTCTGTTTGCCTGGTAAGCAAACTGCAAGGGGTCCTGCAGGAAGTCTGTGATTTCCTTCAGATGCTTCAACACCAGTCTCTCAAAAGATTTTATGACCACAGAAGCCAGGGGAAAGGGCCTGCAGTCATTTAACCCCAAAATGGTGCATTTCTTAGGGACCAGGATGACTGTGGAACACTTTAAGCAGGAGGGAGCCTCACACAGCTCCAGAGACTCATTGAAGATCTGAGTATAGATGGGGGCCAGTTGGTCAGCACAGGCTCTCAGGCATGAGGGGGAGACATTGTCAGGTCCAGGAGCTTTCCTGGTCTTCTGACGCTGAAAGAGCCTATTTACATCTTCTGCTGTGATCTTTGGTGTAGGCAGGGTTTTCTATGGGGCATGTCTTGGCTCCGTGAGTAACAGTTCAGTTAAATAAATTTTTGTTCATTTCAATTCAGTTCAGTTTAATTTATTTATGGGCCCACTTTACAAGTCTGATTTATTTTAAATACATAGAAAATAACATAATCCAAATTAATCCAATTCATTTTATTTCAGTACAATCTAAGTTAATCATGATTCTGAATGAATTGCACACAAACTTTGCCAACCTAAGTATATTATAATACAGTCAAATTTAGATGATCATATTATTTAAATTGGGAAAAAAGTAATCTATGTAGGAAGCTCAGCTTATTACACTGAATCATTGACTTTGCAGAAATCCCTCCTCCTAAGCAAGGATGTATTTCAACAAATTCATGCCATAACAAGTTCATTTGTTGAAAATTAAATGTGCCAACTCAAACACATCATTAAAGAAAAGATGAAAGATATGTTTTACGTCTTTACCCATTGACCAACAGTAACCAGCACACAGTGAAAGACATACTTATTTTATTTGACAGTGGATAAAAGCAACAACTTCCGATGCACAGCTAAAGGGCTTTCTACTGACAATATAATCAAAAGAAGAATTAACAACATGCTCAATAGCTTTGCAAAAATGTTCCATTGACCTGTTTCCACTCTATCATTTGTGTCATAGGTTGTCATTTCAGAAACAAAGACTGAGTTCTACAAATCAGAAAGCAACAAAGAAACATGTACAATCTTGTGTGGAACTGATTCAGAAATTTTAACTAGACAACAAGGCTGATGTGATACTATATCAAAGACAAACTGTCACTTCAAGAATACTAAGTAATATACCACAATGTAAGTGCTACTTTTCACACAATAGATTTAAAACCACATCTTTAGATGTCACTAACAGCTCAAGAAGTGCTATGTGACTTCTAGCCACAGTCGCCTCTTACAGAGCCATCTACAATCATGACATGCAACACAGTGAAACATACATTGTAAAAAAATCCAAAACACAATGCAACACCACTAGAAAATAAGCACTAACATTCCCAGTAACTTAATATTGCAATGTTTCCCAAAATTGCACCTCCGAACATTGGTGAATTCTAAGGTTACTAGGCAGACTTTTTTTTATACATCATTCAAAGTCATCTTAGCTGTAGCTTGTCACCCTTAGAACAACATGGAATGCACAGTTTTTCTATTTGTTTTGCTATTTTGATTGAAACTGTTATTTAATCAAGAAAAAAATTCCCCAATTTAAGCCTCCATGCTCACTTGCCCTTGGTGACATCACATAAGGCAGCTGATAAGTTTGTTTTGTTGTAATTTCCTGTTTCCTGTGTCTCAAAAATGTGTCCTGCAAAACCATGTCTGCATCTGTTGTACAGACTATACCATTGGCATGATTTCAGTCAACTCCAGAGGGAAGAAATACCATTATATGGCAGTCAGATAGGAGCAGTTTTATGGTAAGCTAAAGTAGTATGACGACTGAATGTAGTTTCACTGTACTGATAAATCACCTAACTACTGTATGTACTGTGATACAAACAAAATACAGCATTTAATCATACTAGTCACAAAGATGCATGGGATCCAATTGCCAGCAGATGGAAAAAATCAAACCAGAAAACAAATATACTTGCAGTAGTTAAAGGTTGGAAGACAGTTATTTTCTTTGCTCTCCACTACCATATCTATAATTGTTCAGGGGTCATCAGGTCATCAGTCTTTGACTCGAACTGTTAAGGTTCAATGCCTTGCCTTGCAATTCAAATGCAATATACTGACCCATTTAGTAAATTAGAACATTACTGAAAAATTATGTATCTCAGTGACTTAATTAACCAAGTGAAACACATTATATACAGTGGATTAATTACATATAGACTCATGTTTTTACTTCTGTTATTTATTATCATTTTCTGCTTACAGCAAATGAGTAAAACAACAGAATAAGATTAGAATATTACATATCACCAATAAAAAAACATTTTAATACAGAAATGTGGGCCTAATGAAAAGTAGTGTTAGTTTAAAAACAGGTACTTTTAATCTGATAAATGGACTTTCTCAGAACATATTCTACTTTATTGATTATGAAAATAAATACTTCAAAGTCTATGTCAAAATCTGCCAAAATGTGATTATCTGGCATACATATATGAAATAAAATGATTATCTTTTTAGTTTCAGTTTTAGGTGCTTCATTAGCATGGCAGGCAAGGAAAATAATTATCAGCTTATATTGTAAAAAAAAAAATATTTAAATTGCAGCTGTAATGATAATAAATTCTGAAATACTTGGCATTTGAAAAATATTCAAAACAATTTGAAATTTTAGAATTTGCACCATGCTTTTGATACATATTTAATGCTTCCAGATCTGGATTAAGATAATCCTATAGAGTGCTGTTTTTTGAAATACTAGTGAATACTTTTACTCAAAAAGCTCATAAAGGAAAGTCCAACCAATAAGTGCGGGACTGTTAAACATATATAAATAAAGAAATCTGGATGTAATGTTCTTCATATATGTCCCAATTCTTGTGATTCATGTGCCACTTTCTAGTTTCTCTGGTGTGTCAAATACAATACTGCTTGTCGTAAGCTTCTCTCTGAAACAATACCTCAAAAAGGCTTCTTGTGAGCCTGTGATAACCAATTCCCTCTCAAAAGGATGGACTGCAGAGAGAGCAATAAATGACTATCTCTGCTCCAGTTTTGATTCATGTGCAAAGTATTGTACACTCTTAGAGCTTTTTTTTTTTTTTTTTTTTAAGTGCGTTGTGATGAAATATACCTAAGCGTTTTTTTTTTTTTTTTTTTGGTCAAGTATAGGGGAGTGAAATGTCATATTTTGCTGACCACATCAAATGCCTTTAATGCTGTGGCAGTGATGCACTAACCCATCTTGAAGTAGAAACGTTTGTTGATATGATCACATTTGAAGGGATAGGGGGATATAGGAATTCTTATCACATATTTAGATCAGTTTGATTTTAGAATTGCAAAATGGTCTATATGGAGTAAGTCCATTTCTCTTCAGTTATATTAAAATCCTCAACATTGTGTGGATAAGGCACATTGAATGCACATTTTGGTACTTTAAACTTATCAATGTAAAAATATATTTCTGTTTCTTTGTTGTTGTTTTTTTTACTAGAGTTCAATGGTTTGCTCATCATTTAGTTGGCTAGCAGCCTTCATTCATCACTAATTTTAGTGAGGTTTGACATTCAGATAAAGCATACCTCTCTAGATAGTCAAGAGTCTTGGGTCACACTTGTCCTCCGCTGTCTCTGCAGAATTTTCAATGAATTTTCTCTGGAGATTAAAATGGTAAATGGCCGGAGCTTATATAGCTCTTTACCAAGTCCAGAGGACCCCAAAGCGCTTTACACACATTAGTGTGTTAATGTGTTCATGCACACATTAACACACCGCTGGTGGGAAGCTACTACACTGTAGCCACTGCTGCCCTGGGGCAGTCTGACAGAAGCGAGGTTGCCTTGCACAGGCTCCACCAGGTCCTATGACCACCACCAGCAGGAAAGGTGGGTAAAGTGTCTTGCCCAAGGACACAACGACTGAGACAGATGTAGCAGGTTTCAAACCGGCAACCCACCGGTTACAAAACAAACTCCTATACACTGAGCACGATGGTGAGTCAAGTGGCTAAGAAGCTCATGGAATTGAAGAAGGGTGATTTTGTGTCTAGTAACCCATTTCTGTACAGATTTTTGCAGTTTTTGGATTGTTATTCTGCACAAACACCCAGTGGTGGCCCATTTTCAGTTTCTTGGTGGAGTTTATCAGATTTTTATATCGAAAGTTCTGGTATTTCAAAGAGTTTTCAATAAAATGCACTCTAACAAGACTGAAGGTCACTTGGAAGAGAAACAGGCCCACAGCATCAAAGATCTCCCACATACTTAATCGCTGGCATGAGATATTTTTCCAATATTCACCCTTTGTTTCACTCTAAACCCATCTGAAGTTTTTCTTGTACTTTGAAGGACTTTGAACTGCCTTGCTGATGAAATGTGCTATACAAATAAACTTGATTTGACTTGCAGAAAAGCTAAATCTTACACCATTCAGCCAATATGTAATTTCAAGAGTGTTACAATTCAATATGATACAATTCGGATGAGCAAAAGATGAAAGAATCATATGTTAGTTGCAGCAGCAGTCACACTGCATGATTTAACGAGAACATTTCTGACAATGATATTTGTGATACATTGTCTGTGGATGTGATAGAGATAAATCGGCGGCTGGCACCTCACATTAAACAACCACAGGCCACTGATCTCATTTTATTATGCTCTAGTTAAAGTATCAAGTTTTTAAACAGACTTCATATGTTTGCATTTGTGATAATGGGACCAAAAAGGTTTTTTCCTGGTATGCTTTTGGAACAACCAGCAGCATGTAGGTAGGATTTAATAGTTGTTACAGAGACTTTGTAACCCCAAAAGATCAGCAAGGTTTGGAGACTTCTTTTACCTCCCTCATCATCACTGTAGGTTGCAAAAAGATAAACTTGGGTTCACCTCCAGCCTTGTCTGTTACAGTTCCACTTGTTTCATTGTAAATATGGGCAAGTTCAAGTGAGCACAAGTATTTTTTGTACCCATTTCTTAACTTCCGATTTTTTAAGAGTGGTCAAAAGAAACAATCTCTTTCTTACATCATGTTTATACCTGAGAGAAACAGTAGCTCTTTGATTATTATTCAAAAGTTTCCAGACACTTTAATACACTTAACACATTAAAGTATAAATTTTAAAAATCATTATGCGACATTCCTTTTATTGGAATGTTTGGATGTATAATTTTGTGAAAAAAAAAACAAAAACAATTATATAACGTGGGATTTTTTTCTCTCTCTTTTTGACCAAATGTACTCAAAATAAACATCTGGATTTCGCTAACATTTGCAGGGTGAGGTCATGCTGTTAACATAAAAGATTAATTAATTTTGATGCGTCTAATGCATCTTCTACATTTGTGTAAATAGGTGTGGAGGGAGCTTTAGTTTTGATTCTGCTTCTATCCAAAGCTCTCCACAAAACAAATTCTGGATCTTTACATTTTTGTACACCAGATTAACATCCACAAGGTAAGCAGTAAGGTACACTTTGATATATAATTATAAATAACTGATTTCTCACAATGCAACAGCAGGCTAAATAAAGGAAGAAAATATTTATTGAGGATTTTTTTTATTACATGTTTGATTTCAAAATGATTAGCTCTGAATAACTTTTTCATATTTTGTGCTAGTTGATGTATTCATCAGGTATTAATAGCCTTCTGCATGAATACATTGAGCAATGAGTCTGACAGTCTTTTACCTCCAATGTACAATACTCTAATTAAGAGAATCAGAAACCAACCCTAATATTGTTCCTGACAAGCATTGAGGGCCTTAAGTGATGGAGACTGATCCAGACAGAAGTTATGAGCATGAAGAAAGGCTGCCGTGACAACGTGAACCTCGGTGACCTCATCAGAACATGGCCGTACAGATGTCGTCAGGGAAAACTGATTTAGACATTAGTCACACTTCTTCCACTGTCTTCGAAATACAGAGATAAGGCTAAACAATAGGGGTTGGAAGAAAAGCAGAAAAATCCACTGTCATCCAATTTGATCAAATCTAAGTAATATCCTATAGGTGAATAACCAAATATTCATTAGATTGATATGAAAAATAGCTAGTGATAATATATTATGAGAAGTTCTTGAGAAAGTTCTTCATGAACTAATTTAAGTTTTCTTTGAAATAATCAAAAGCATGAATAGCTACATCAATTTCTCAAAAGTGACTATGGGAATGTTTCATGTTATGTAAATTACAAAATGTCTGGGGGCTGTATTATATGAATTATGTTCTACATTATTATGAAGGTTAAACAAACATCTGAAAAAAACTGTTTTGACAGTCACACATCATGTTAAAGAACATATGATAAATGTGGTGTACCTGCAATATATTTTTTAAAATATCAGCTTTTTCAATCATTGATTGAACAAATAATTCATTGGAGGATTCAGAGTCTACTGCTGTACTGAAAATAGTTTTTTGTAATCATTTTAAACTTTACAGTATTTATGGAAAATCAATGTGACCTCTCCCGACGTTTTGTTTAGTTTTATTTCATCATGATGTTTTTGCAACTGTTAGTCTGTGAGTCTATGTTAGTCAACAGGATGGTGACACTCCACATGCTACTGATAGCATTTAAGATAGCATTAGTATTTTAGCTAATTTTACCTCATACAGTGATATTTGCACATTAAATGGAATAAGTCCATGTGATTAAACATTATAGAGATAATCTAGATCCTACTGGCAGTGTCAAGATGCTAGTTGCTCTTCATGCTAGTGATACCGCTCATGCTAACATTAGCCTTATAGGTAAAATAAGCATTTTAGCCTTTTTTTTTGATATATTAGCTACGTTTAGTATACTGATTGAAGTAAGTAAATGTAAGTCCACATGTGAGTGATACCCCACATGCTACTGACATCATTTAAGCTAGCATTAGCATTTTGGCTAATTTCAGCTCATACACTACAGTTTGCACACTGAGTGGACTAAGTCACGGTTACTCAACATGTCAGTGATATTCCCCATCGTACAAACTTTGTAGATAACCTTTGAATTGTTGATCATCTTTTGCATCGAAACGCCTCTTTCGGCTCCCACCGACACACACACACACACACACACACACACACACACACACACACACACACACACACACACACACACTTTGGCAGGCCCCATTTAAATTTCTTCAGAAATTTTCTAGTTTTGTTTTTATTATTTGACTCAGGTGTGTTGAAGTAGAGACTCATAAAAGCTGCAGGACACTGGAGCTCAAGTTCTGGAGTTGAAGATCCCTGAAAAAAAAAATGTTTTTTTTTTTAATGTGTAGTACACTCGCTAACTGCTCGAAGCACAGTAACATAAAAAAGAAAAAACCCTTTTGTCATTAGGACATCCAAGAGAAAAAAAAGTACTTTAATCCCAGATTTGGTCATGATAAATTGCAACAGCAAAAAATTGACCTCATAAGAATATATATATGCAGCTACGGTATATAACTGACAGTATAAACCCATGAATCATTTTAACACAAAAACACTTTTTTAAAAAATGATTAAGAAAATTATTAGTACAACCACATTTTCATGTATAAAGCAAACAGCTGAGATATTTGAAGATTAAAAAAATAAATAAATAAATAAATAAATAAAAAAATACATTGCTATGCATACCAATTTTGATACCGATGATAGAAGTTATGATACTGTAAATATTTGGTCCAATTAGTTCTTTCACAAAACCATGACTTTAAAAAAGCCTTTGATGCAGTTCTAAAATCATGATTAGGACACATTTTTTGATCATGGGGAAAGAAAAACATGCACCACAAAACAAATAAAGAAGATTGGAAAGGTGAGGTTTTTTTTTGGGTTTTTTTTACACAGTCTTGTTGCATGATTAATTTGAAGTCGACCACAAAGAAAGTCAGTTTTCTGTGGAGTGATCTTCACTTTATATACAACCTAACCTTGAAACACCTTGCAAAACTAATCACAGAACCTGAGAGAAAATGTATGGATTATTTCCTGAAAAATATGCAAAGCAGCAAATTATTCCTCTCCTACACTGTGAGCATGATTTTTTTCCCCCTGCAGTACTCTAAAGGTGTCCTTTACCTCATGTTAGTGTACATCATAACTGAATACAGAGTTAAACTCTTGAAATGAGCACATCACCACTTTATTGACAATCTTTCATGATAAACACATGCATAAAGTTGTATTTTGTTTCAAATTCTGTGATGGGGTTGATTATTTTCAATATCTATTTCAAAAGATCTGAGGGGTTGAAAAAAAAGTCAAACAATTTCCATAAATAAAGAATACCAAGTGTTTGAAAAGCCAAAACTCCCTTCCAAAGTGGCAGAAAATGGAGTGCAGAAGTATGAGTGCAACTCTAAACAAGATTAAATTACACTTGTGTCCAATTTCATTTCTCTTGATTAAGCATTTCCCATGTTTCTTGACAATCTTTGAGCCTTTTTCACAAATTTGACAGGGCTGATTATGTAGTTTGAAGCAGATGCTCTGCTGCTAAAATGTCCATTGACAATTATTGCTATTCTTCATAGCTCATTTCCCAGGGAGCAAGAGAGAGAAATTGCACACTGGCTCCGTCTTATTAATAGTGTCGCTTGATATGCAAATGAGAGACTAATTTAACCAAAATAGACAATTTTTGTTCTGGTTTGATTATCACATGAACTATGACATTTTTGGAAATGTATTCTAGTTATTAGTTTTGATAATAGCCCATTTCAGCAACATTCAGCCAAGTTTCAGTTGATTAGAGACAAAAAATCTAAAGTGATAACCTGACAAGCCGTTTCTGGACAGTAGCAGGTCTCCATGGTTTCTTGTTTTGGTGTCTGTGTGACTGAATTGCAAATGCATTCATACCTAATGAATTTTTCCACATTTTGACATGTTAAAATCACAAACTTCGAGAAATATTTTTGAGATTATGTCTTGTAGAAAAACCCAAAGTTGCATATACTCAAACAAATGGAAAAAAAAACTTCAAAGGGAAATTAAACATTTTAAAAATATTTGTGAAGTAGAAAGAATAGGATACATGTTTTTAAGATTTCTTTACAAATAAAGATATGAAAAGTCTACTATGCATTTGTTTCTATCCCCCTTTAATCTGTTGCCACTGAAAATGTGGAAAAAAAAAAAAAAAATCAAAATCTAAAATTATAATGACTTTTCAATCAGAGTCTCAGTCAAGGCATTTGGTAAATGATTGGTATCAGTCCTTGAATAAACTTCATCACTACTCAGTGTTGTTGCCTCCCCTTGGTATTTTATGTAAGCTACAGCATGATTTAAAATCACCTTAGAATGTTTTGTGCACAGTTTGCAAAAACGTTATAACAGACTGTGCACATTTTTTGTTAATCTTGCAAATTGTTTTGTGTTTTTCACTCTTTATAATGACAGCTACAGCAAAATAGAGACTGTACTAGCTGCTGCCAGTTATGGTCTTTCTATACTATGAGCCAATCTGTGCACTGTGCGCAGGCAAATGGCAACTGTCAGTATGGAATTGAAATGGTCAAAGTATTTTAAGCAGAAAAACAATTTTTTTGTAGGTTTTTTCAGTTCATGAATATAATAATAATAATAATAATAATAATAATAATAATAATAATAATAATAATAATAAGAATAATAAGAATAATAAGAAGAATAAGAATAAGAATAATAAGAAGAATAGAACAAGTCAAAGTATCAACAACTTAACAGAGTGTGTACATGCAAGCTTTAGAATAACACTTCAGCAAACTGTCTAGCATGACCACAAGATCAAGACAGGAGTTTTTCTTTCAGTACCAAGAGAGGCCAGCTTTGGCCACCTTTCCAGAAGTAACTTGTGGGCAGATGGATCCAGTGAGGGAGTCGAAGCTGCTATCTTTTAGAGATGGGTTGGATGAATTAAGGAGGAGTAATGCATGGATGTTAACAGCCTCATCTGACCCAAGTAGGCACGTTCTTAATGTTTCGTCACTGAAGTTCTGTACCAGATGTGAATGTCCAGGCTGCGACCTTTTCTCTCACAACTTCTTCTCTCAAAATTACTGTTACGTCATAAAACACTTAAAACAACACATCTAAAAACAACCTTACTCTTGATCTCTGAAACTTCAAAAGATAACTGATAAATTTTATGGCCTTCAAAATAATACTTATAGTAAAGAGTAATCATTGAATTCTTACTTAACAACAACAACTCAACAAATAATGTGCCACTTAAAAGTAGAATCACATTGTTCTAGATATTAGTCTTATTAGTGTTAACGCTAAATTCTATTGCAAAGTTCAATAATAGAAAACAGACATCGACTGAAATAAGCAATAATATTTCTCCCTTATCTGTTTGAAATTTTTGGATCAATGTAAATGAACATAAAACTCTTTTTGTTTATTTGATTGTTTTAAAAACACTATGAAAAGGTGGCATTTATGCTTCAGATAAAATATGTTTTGTTAATGTGCTACACTTACTGCAACTAATTATGTTCACACTATATATGAATTTAACAGAGAATTTTGTGTTAGATTTGGTTTAATAATTGGAGTTACAATATAGCTGACAAAAAAGCTTGTTAAATGTGAAGAAGCAATTCCATAGTCTGCCTCTTAGATTTGTAAACAACATGCTGTCTGTAATGTCAGGAGTGAGGATGACTGGGTGGAAGAGTCTTGGAAGAAATAAGATATCACGGCTTGATGATGAGGCATCTCATTCCTCAAGCAGGTAGCTGATGATAACCTGTTGTTCTTCCGGTCTGCTACACCTGCACACTAACAGGTCGCTGAAACTGGTGTCTTTCTGACAAGCTCTCGTCTTTTCTGCCCTTTCATCTCCTCACTCCACAAAAGAGAGTTTAGGAGGCTTTTATCTGTGCCTGCGGATACAGTTTCTTGTCTTCCATACAGAGAAATTCAACCAATTAAGCCGCTGGTTCCACGCTTTTCAACTATGCATCAGAGGAAGGGGTCTACATTTTTTGTAGAATCTTAGTCTGTATAATTGGCAAGTTTCTCACCATAGCTGATGAAAAATAGTGACATTAATGACAACCTGTTGTCTTATGTAAATGTTGGTACTGCTTTGTTGTCTCAGAGTTCTTTGTGTAAACGGGAGAGCTCACTCTCTGATGTTCTTTGCTCTCTGTAAGGATTTTAAGGTAACATAACAAGAATTCCCAGGTTACCAAAGTGAGATTTAATTTCCTGCATGTTCTCCTCATCCTGCTGAAAGCTCCATCACAACTTATAAAGTCTCGGATTTTCAGAGTGTTCAGTCGTTTTTGGCCATTTTTTAAAATCTCAACACAAAAACTTTGCTTTGCGTTTAAGGCAGTGGTCAGGTTTTAATTATGGAACCTGGATGTAACGGCTGACAGTGAGATGAATGGATGGATGGATGGATGGTTGGACCAACGGGCGGACATATGGATGGATACTTTTCCAAGCTGTGCTGGAATCTTAAACATTGTAATCTTGTTAACAGAGGTTTCAATTTGGCACATCTCTGTTACTTTTGTATAAACTCTGCTAATACAATTTCAGTAAAGAATATTTTTTTTAATACACTGGAGTTTAAATATGTGCCTCTTTACTATGGTGCTTAAAATGCTCTGAGCTTTGTTCTGCACCAATCTTCCTTTCTTTTGTATTCATTACTTGCTTGTGTATTGCATTTGCAAAGCACATAGTCGTGCACTAAGGAGATACAGCATGGCATCACTGAGAGACTGTCAGTGAGCAATTGCTGATCCTGGGGAGTGATAAAGAGAGCCTGGCTGTCTGAAACCTGCAAAAAAAAGAAAAGAGGCTAGAGAGAGCCATGGAGCGCATGGACCAAGGAAGGTCACCAGCTGCCAAAGAAGGGCTAGACGGTCCTCAGAATGTCCTAAGATTTTCCTCCATTCTCTGACACTAATGACATTGGAAGCTTGCAGCCTGGGTGTGTCTCAGGAGAGATACAAAGCCATGTTTTGTTCAAAGAAAACTGCTCTGTGAACATGCACATTGAATCAGGGGTCTGCAACAACCAACTAAGGAAATGGCTGGTTTGATAACATGAGAGAGTGATCTTTGCCTTTTACGTCTAAATGCAGATTGGAAGTGGATTGATTAGAAGATATGCAAATGTACAAATCCGCTGGACACCCTCACTATCGCTACCTGTGCATATGGTCATTTTAAGGACACTCTTATCTCTAGTAACGTACTAAAAGGTTCATTTCCTTGCAACCGTGAAGAACCTTACCAGCTCCATACATTTGCATTTGTTTGTGGGTGCATTTCTAAAAGTCACATTATCTGAGAAAAACCTCTTTTATTACTCTGTTAAGTTGAATTTAACACACGAATAATAAACATATATATCTTTATATTTTTCAGAACATTCATTTCAATAGGACAGTTTTTATAACGAAGTGGGTTCCACTTCCAGCCAAAGTGTGTGCGTGAGTTCTCCTTGGGTACTCCCGCTTCCACCCACAGTCCAAAAAGATGCATGTTAGTAGACATCCCTCTTAATTGCTCTTAGAAGTGCCTGTGTGTCAGAAAGATTGTTTTTAAAGTGTGTTCCTGGGTGGATAAGCAAGTATAGAAAAAGGCTGATTAATTTCAACAAGTTTACAGCTGTAAATTAAATTTAAAAAATGGACATGATATATACCCCACTAAAAACAAAATTTTTATGTTTAAAGGAAAGTAGAAATATGTTAACACCACCATACAATAAACTTAAATAAAGAGCGAGTTAAATCAGAGAGAATACTAAATTTCTGAATAAATGTGACAGGATGATATGCTCCTACTGGTTTACTTTTACAGCTGATTACACAAAATAGCGATCTATTATGAGTCTGTATGAGTGTAGGTTTAGGTGAAGTTTGCTGTTTTTGTGACATAAGTACTAGTCAAATCTAAGATGCAGCCTCGACCCCATATCTCTGCTCTATTTCCTAGGTGCTCTAATGCTACAACCAACATTATGATGTTCGAGAGCAATTTAAAAACGTCAGTAAAACTCCTGTAGCTGCAAAAGTGAAGTAGTAAACCTCCAAGATCGCATAAGCTTATTTTCTCTGTTTAAACGTCAGCTGCTCATGGACAGCCCTATCATGGTGCGCAGTCAGTCTGAGCTCCCCTCCACTCCACTGTTGAGACATACATCTTGATGAAGGAGCATTGTAAGCTACTAAATATTGAAGCGATGAAATGACCAGTGCCCCATCACCCCTCTGTTCATTTGTAAGGGAATTAATACTTACTGTGGCTAATAATAAGAGTAAACGTTAATAAATAATGAACCCAGACTGAAACTGACAATAAGACCAGAAACTAGTCAGACTCCATGCAACCTATCTTGTTGATTGTAATTGATCACCAAAGAAAATATGATGCAAAATTACCATAAACATAATCTGAAAAGGGCCGATTCTGAATATATTTATATGGATCAGATCCTTTCACAAACTGTAAAATAAGTTTGAATGGTCAGATCCAAACTTACACTGAAAAAACAATGTTTTAGAATAGAATGATACCTTCCTTGTTCCTCAGTGGGAAAATTTATGTGGCTTAGCAGAACAGTGAAAAACATATGGAAGCACACAGACACACTAAAGAATAATCATTATAAAACTAAAAAATAATTTAATTGAAGGAAGGAATCAAAGGCACATACTTTCAAAAAGAATACAAACACTGACCTGGGGAAGCATTACCTGAATTTTTCTTTTTTCTAAATGGGTGCTGAATTCCTTGCATCTTATTGGTTTTGCCTGAAATAAGGCAATAAAGATATTATCATATTGTAACTGATAATATTTTCTACTCTTTATTAGAAAGAACCCTGTGCCTTTGAGAAAGGTCGCATCGATACTGAAAATGGTATAGCGTGTCGAGTAGTTTTCTTAGTACCGATATCAAGATGAAAATCTGAGTATTGTGACAGCCCAAGTTTTCAATTTTTCATATTCATCTTTTCTTTGGGATTTTGCATCTTTGCTATCAAATTTTAGCAGCATCCAGTTCTTTCTTTATGAGCAGGCCTCCCCCAATCACTTTTCTGGGCAGGTGCATGACTGCCCATCCACAAATTGCATCCAGGATAATTTCATATTGATTAATGCAGATGCGCTCCTCTTGGCTCTCGTACTCTACCTGCAGCCTATTTGGTATAAATTACTGAAGCTATTTTGCTGCACAAAGCCAGCCCCCTCCAATAAGGTGCGGGCTCATATGTCGACTGGGGCCCCCAAACTACCCCTCTGCCTGCAGGAACCACTAAAGCTTTTAATTGCCTTCTGTGCAAATGGTCCTTATGCATTTGATAAAGTATCTGGAAAGTCTGGCATGAGCTGGTAGAGACTTCTGGGAGTCTTTGCATTTGCAGAGAGTGTGTGAATGAAATAGAAAGTGAGTGTGCATGTGTAAGAATAGGGAAGGAGCAAAAAAGGAAGTTAAACAAGTCTATAGATAGTGAGACTTAGGGATGGCTGCTTGTTGAATTTTATCCCTGATGTTGCAGCCTTTTTGACTGCAGTTTAAAAAAGTTATCCTTTATGACTCCACTCACCACTCAGCAAAATGCTTGAACAGGCCTGCTTGTGGCTCACAGGATTATTTCCCTCTGTGGACATTCACTACAGTGGAGTGGCTGATAACCCTGGGTAAAGCGATAAACAATCAAAGTGCAGCTTCACTGGAAATGATTGCATTCTGTACCCTGCCCCAGAGATGGGGCCCCATTATTAACGCAGGTCCTGTCCTGACAATGCTATTTTCTGGAAGGTAATTGCAGATTCAGATCTCTGAGAGGGCCCGACTGAGAGTAAATGCCACCTTTTTAATTACGGTCTCCTCCACGTCTCCTCTATTGAGCTGCGGAGATGTCTATCGCTCCGTGGGATCCTGGGGAAAATGACTCTAATGGGAAATGACCAGTGTCTGGGAAGCCTGCTCAGATTAGAAGCGACATTTCTAATTGATGGGTAAAGAAATCCCTGGCCGGATGACTGGGAAAAGTCACTTTGGGGCACATGTAATTGGAGTGATTATAGTTCTAACAAGAATCAGTGGATGATCTCAACTGATTTAAGCATGTGCTTGCACATACAGTAACGTAAATGAGATTGCCACCTGCATGTTTTAAAAAAGTATTCATATCCCTTACACTTCATGTTTTCATATTTATATTACAATCACGAGTTTCAAAATATTTTGGGGGGATTTTATGTTATAGATCAACACTAGGTACTAAGTATAAAAACTGTGGAGTCCATTTGTATTCAACTCCCCTTACTCTGATACCCCTAAATTCAATCCAGTGCAATCAATTACTTCACGAGTGCAGTTTAATCTCATCTGAAACAGCCTGTTCTGTGAAGTCTTCAGAAATTTGTTATTTCAAAGAATCTGAGGAGGAGCTGGGGAGATCCAAAGCTCAGGTGAGAGAACCTGTCAACAGGAGATGTTTTAGTCACGCTCTCTCAAAATCTGGGTTTTAGGAAAGAGTGGCAGGAAGAAATCTATTATTGGAAAAAAACAGTTACCATTTGTAGTTTACCACAATCCATTTAGGGGACACAAACCTTTGGAAGAAGGTGGTCTGGTAAGATGAGCATACAGTCATATTCAATAAATCAAAACATGCTTTCATATGAGGCCCATTTGTCAAATTAAAAGTACCTTTTGAATAAAACCAAACTTTAAGCAAGTATTGAACATACTTTTCATTATGCCCACATTTCTGCATTAAATATGTTTTTAATGGTCTGCTGTAATATTCTAATTTTAAATATCATGTTTTCTTTATGTGTAAGTGGAAAATCATCATAATTAAGAGAAATATAGGTTTTCAAACATCCATCTGTGTGTAATTAATCTACATAATGTGTTTCACTTAGTAACAAAGTTCCTGAAATAATTGTGCCTTTCAGTGATATTCTAATTTACTGAATGGGTTTGTACAATTTAAGTCAAGCATGCAATGCTATGTTTAGGTAAAAATGGTAAAAATGTACACAGCACAACACCCTGAAAATGCCATCCTTACAGTCAGCCATGTAGGTGGCAGATATATATATATATTTATATATATATATATATATATATATATATATATATATATATATATATATATATATATATATATATATATATATATATATATATATATATATATATATGGCCAGAGCAAAAGAAAGGGAGTTTAGGTGTGTGTGACAATTGCTATGCTGTCCAGCACAACAGGTTTAGCTGTGGTTAGTGAAGTGTAAACTTCCAACAAATCCAATAAAGAACTTGACAGAGCTACTAACGACACTGATGTTACAGTAGCATTCAGGCAGCAGTGCACAGTGGAAGAATAAATACTTTCAGAGAGAGAAAAGTCTCTTCCCTGTTTGTTTGTTTTTTTTGTTGTTTGTTTGTTTTTTTGCACATAAATATGTTTCAACAGTTACCAGTTTAGCAGCCAGATATCAAAGCAAAAACTGTTACCTTGAGGGCACCTTATTAAATCTACTCCGTCAAAAAAAGTCTCACCACCATGTGATGTTTGTCTGCTTACAAAACGTCAGCCATCAACTCTTGTAAACCCTGACACAGTTCGGAGCTGCGATAGTCATAAGCTTGAGGTATCATCCAGACACACTTCACAACACAAACAATTTGGTACCTGTAATGTCGTGTCAATACAGCTGGACACAAGACAGATGTTGTTATTATTTTGTCATTTCGACTTTGTGCACCAGTTGGAGAATCTCAGAGATCCTGCTGCACTGTAATGTCAGCTAATGAACGGAGAGCCGGAAAAGCACAGCAGATTTGTTACTGCTGACAGAAAGCAGTGATGGATTCAGGAATGAACATCCAGAGCACAACAGGCTGCAGACTGTCTGAGAGGTATGGTGACACAAAATGAGTGAAAAGTGCAACTGCAAGGGGTATGTTTGTAACATGTGTTCTTATTTAGTTTAGAGTTTGCTTCTAATCTGTAAAAATTTGTGTGTGGGGGAACAAAAAGTAAAACTCATATAGATTTATTTCACATAGAGGGAAATATTTCAAGCTATTATTTCTTGTCATTTTGATTATAATGATTTATTGTTAAAGAAGATGATTGTTCAGATTGCTATATCCAAGTGTATTCATAGAAAGTTAAGTGGGAAGAAAAAGTGTGGTAGCAAAGGTACACCAGCAACAGGGAAAAGCACCGCCTTGAAAGGACTGACAAGCAAAATCCAGTCAAGAATTTTGGGGAGTTTCAAAAGGTGTGGACTGAGGCTTAAGTAAGCACATCAAGAGCTACTACGAACTGATGTTTTCATGCCGTTCTTTCCATTAATTATGATGCTTTTCTACTTAAAACTGAGGAAAACATGACATTTAACATTACAACATCAGACCAATACACAAACATTTTACTACAGAAATGTGGGCTTAAAGCAAAGTATGCTTAATACCTGCTTTAAGGTTGTTATTTTGAAGAGATACTTTTAATCTGACAAGCGAGCGTCATTTGAAAGCAAATGAAAATTTATTGAATACAGTTCATTTCTCTCACAGGTAACATAGGTAAGTTGTTCTGTGCCCTGCTCTTTAAAGGACATGTAATATTTCAGGCTGTAATGCATGTTTATAATCTCACAGAATTTGATGTTGTTTAGGGACATGTAATTTAATTTAATCATAATTTAATTCCATGTAACTGATAATGTATGTTTATAACAATAATCATGTAATTGAGGAAAAAAAAGAACAAGAACAAAAGTGATATAAGTGAAATAAAAATATAAGTAAGTCTTGGTAAAAAGTTAATATCTTCATATTTTGTTACTGATGTAGTAACTCTGTGTCATGCAGGAGCCCTAATTAAAAAAAGATTAAAGGCTGCAGTGTTTGTCACTTCATTCTTGTGTGACTGTTTTTCATCAGTGCTAAGCAGGGAGAGATAAAGCCTTCACTCTTTCAGTCAGATGGGTAGACGGCAGACCCTGCCTTTGATTAGGGTCCATCATCTGATAAACAAACTCAATCAAAAATCATAGTGGAGTGCAATTATTTAAACTCTGTTTGTGCTACCATTTGGATGCTAATTTACCATTAAAATTTAATAAGCACAGACTTAGAACAGAAATTGTGCTTTTTGGGAACTTCATCGTTTAAAATTAGCATTACCATCACATTTTATGTGATAGACCAACACAATGTAGTTTCAAACTGTGAAAGAAAAGGATACATTGCTTTTAAAATGTTTGATAGCAATCTGAAGAGTGTGGCAGGCATTTGTATTAACCTTCCTCTTTGTACAACCACCTTCAGCTGCAGCTCCAGTTGCAAGTCTTTGGGATGTGTTTCTATCAGCTGTACACATCTAAAGACCGAAAATTTTGTCCATTCTGCTTTGCAAAGTGGATGGAGCTTAGCTCAAGCTCCATCAAATTAGATACACATAGTCTTTTAACACCAATTTTCAAGTCTTGCTACAGATTTTCATTTGGATTTAGGTCTGGCCTAAATCTAAATGAAATATCTAAGTATGTTTTGCCACAATGTTTTGAAGTATGTATTGCAATGACAATAAAAGAGACGAAAAAAGCACTGCAAAATTTGAGTTGTGGGCTCTCACTGTAAATTGTCTTCTATAATCTGCAGCTTTGGAGACACAAGTGGCTCTTTGGACGCCTTCCACAATTGCTCTTCATCACTTTGGGTAAAAATCATTAAGAACCAGCTTATGCTTTTATTCTGGATATAGCAACAAATTCAAGTTTTTGTAGTTTCTAATGTATTTTCCAGGCACATAGTACCGTTTTATACCACAATCAAGTAACTATGTTACCTTCAGTTGTTATGAAAATGCTGTATATATCAAAAACAACTTAAAAGAAATTTGATTTCACATCAAAGCTGTATCTGATGCCTTGAAATTGGCCTCTGCTCCCCTTTAAAAGGCTGTATTCCACTCCACAGTATTCAGACAGGACATAGAGACAAGGGAAAAGTTTAGTTTGTTAATTTATTTAACTGGGACAATGTGCAAAAAAGCATAGATAAAAGATGCTTTGCACTAGATTTAGCTTAAGCTAGTTTCCATCAGTAGTTCCTGAGCAGGTGAGTTAAAAAGATGTGCAGAAAAAGCCTTGGGCTTTTTGGGGTCAGGAATTAAACCCCAAATACTGTGTCGAGGACTAATAGCCTCTGGATGGGGCCCACCTGTTCTATCACTACGCCTGGCGCTTTCTCAGCTTAGTTAACCCAATATAGCCATACTGAGACTGACCTTCGGAATCCCTAGCTGGATCAAAAATCTGTTGCCTTCAAGGACATGAAGGGAACTGCTGTCAAAAACAGTGAGAAGAAACATATACTTGGTTATTTTACCAAAAATATTCGGACACTTCGATATTTAATATCAGTTTTGACAACTTTAACTCACATGTAGTTTGGTGTGCTCCTGACTGTTAAAGTGAGAGATAACACTATGATTGAAATACAGTACATGTCAGTGGCATTGAGAAAAAAGAAAAGATTGTGGCAGCTCATAAGTCTGGTAAAAAAATTTATAGAAGTCTCAAAAGAATCTAAAATCAGTGATTCAAAGATACAGGAAAAGTCTAGAAAAGGCAGACATTCATTACAACTGCCAGCATGCCCAAGTGTGGCAGTCCAACCATGTTTCCTTTGAAAGCAGATCACAAGCTACTGAAGAAGGTCACTGGACGTATGACAGACTTTTGGTACAGTTGGTAGGAAAATGAATGAATGCACGATCAGAAAGAGAATTCACATGTTTAACTTTTAAAAAAAGATGTACAAGGGGAAATTTTTTTCTCTCTTAGAAAAACAAATGTCAGACTGAAGTTTGCTAGAGAGAACATAGACCAGAACTTCTGTAACAATGTTTAAAAGTCTAAAACTGACTTGTTTGGGCACCAGAACAGAAGACATGTTTGGCATAAAGGAAATACAGCTGCAGAAGGAACTGTGTACAATCAGTATCAACCATGAATTGCACCTTACATCAGAGAGGGCTTGAGAAAACTTTGAAAACATTCAACCATTACCTAAAAACAGGTACAGGGGAGAAACTCGACCTGCACAGAAGGCATCCTAAACAGAAACCCAAAACACCTCAAATGATTCCTTTCGAGGCAGAGGAGAGGCAGCACTACTCCAAGCTCCTGCTGGATGACATCGGTTCACACCCTATGTCTAAGGCTGAGCCCAGATTAACAACATAGGAAGGTGATTTTAGTCACTTTTATCTGGGATCTTGTTTTTTTTCTGTCATGATCCATATCTCATGACCATAGGTTAGAGTTGGACTATAGACTGAATGGTAAATAGAGAGCTTATCTTTTTGATTCAGCTCCTTCCAAACTGTAACAAACCAAGAGAATATCTACATTACTGCAGAAAAGGCACCAATCCATCCATCTCCTGCTCCATCTAAGCATTACTCTTGAACATGACACCAAGATGCTTAAACTCCTTCATTTATGGCGAAGACTGACCCCTAACCTGGAGGGAGCAATCCACCTTTTTTGTGTGAAACCATCTGTAAAAAAAATTAGAGCTGAAGCAGAACTAGATTTTGCACAATTACACTGACCCAAATTATACCAGTAAACCAGCAATGCACTGAAGTTATTTCACCCAAAACGGGTTAAGATAGGCTGTTAGGAAGTCCTAATTTTTCATTAACATGGTACATATTTTTCATATATCTGTAGCATGATGAATAAAATAAGGCCAATGTTTAATGTTTATCTGTCATTAAATGGCTTTCTTTTTTAGAGATTAATAATAAGTGTAGATATCAACAAGTGAAAATCTCTATAGAAAGAACTGGATATTTAGTGGGGTGTGTTCATTTGCATTGTATCAAGTATCAAATTGCCTGTTCTTAAATGAATTGGATTCATGTTGAAGACAAAGACTGTGAAGTTCTTAGATATGATGCTGCTTATTTAATTGATCATTGATTTATTCAGTTCTAACTTTACAAAGAGGTTTTTATTTTGAAGGTTCTCTCTTGTTCAGTGGATAACAAGCAAGACCATGGCAATGTCCAGCTGACAATCTTTTATGTGAGTGAGTGAGTGAGATTTTCTCCCCAGTTTGAACTGTGCCATTAAGTTGTTGACTTGCATAATATGAGGTTTTATAGATTCCTGCCCCCTGTTACATTTTAGATGAATATGGAGTCTTTATTAAAGCTTTTTTAAATCCAAAAATGTATACTTTTTTCTGGTTCGAAGGAAAAACGTAGAACAACATTTAAACAATGGTATGCAATGCTGTGTAAATGTCCAAAATTTGAAAAAAGGTCATATATTGTTCAAACCAACACAATTTTGTGTCTTCTATTGTCTATTTTCAATGTTTTATGAATTCCCAAGAAGCATATTTGAATGTTTAATCAGTTTAATCATCTCCCCTTCACTCCAAAGGTTTTGCAGTGTGAACTGTCCCTGTCATATATAAATATATATGTTAAAATTTTTACCTTTTCTACCTGTTCTCAAAGGTCAACATTCACATCTTATTCACTGAGTATTTACTGACCCCGTCACCTACTTTGTTTTGTGTGTGGACAAATGAATTAAGATTCAAGGGCCTTGGTAATGGAAAAGTGTTTTAATTTCCCTCTGACATTAAGATGTTGTGCCTCTTAGGCATTTTGTGGCGCAGTAGTCGGCGACTGCTCTCTGGCTCTGCCATTGCCCCCCATGTTCCACTTAAACACTTCAATCACAGCAAAAGATCAAAGGAGCTGTTAAACTAATCATGTGGAGACACAAGAGATGAAACTCCCTGTGTATTTGGTGTTTTTCCTATTAGCACTCCCCCTTGCTCCCCCTTTTTTGCTCCCTTCCTATAACCCTATTAACGTAAATCCAAGGACGAGGTTTGCTGGCTCAGTTCGCTGCAACATAACAAACAATGATGCTAAACAAATGGGTGTGCAATCTGTATATGAGCTGCATTACTGAACAAGGAGTGAGAATTATCTGGGGAGTGTTTTAGCCTCTGCAGTGCTTAGGCACAACATTATTGCTGTAATCCTCTACATAACATACCCTGGATGAAATGGACTGCTACATTAAACAAGTTTTATAAATATCTTTACTGGATTCAAAATAAAAACATAAAACATTAGTGAAATAGGAATCTTAAAAACAATGTATTTTTTTTTTTTATTTTGATTTCCCTGCCACTAGCAGGCTTTGAGAACTCAAACTGTGAAAGATGATTTATAAAGAACTAAGGTGACGAGGCCCAAAGTGAATTTTTCAGCTGTGCAGCTTCCTATTGAAACATTTGGAAATGGAAGGACAGCCTGTAGAGGTCCTGAAGAGTCTGCTTAATAACATTCCAAAAGAGACGCTCTGCCACTTTTCACGAGCTCTCTAAAGCTTGCCATATTGGATAATAACTTGTTATCAAGCAGCTGAAAAAGAGGTACGCTTCAGAAAAAAAGGTCAAGGGGTGAGCTTCTTCCTATTCTTACTGACAGAAACAAGAAATTTATGACGAGAAAAAAACTTGGTTAGTGACAGTTCCAAGAACCAAGTAAGCTGGACAAACACAATGAAACATGAAAATATTTGTAACATATTTGAAACAAATGAACTACATTGATGATCAGTTACACACAGTCAGATTATCAACGGGCTATTAAAGAGTGAACATTTAACTTCAACAACTTTCATACAATTATTTGATGCAGTAGTTTGATTCTTATTTTAATTCATACAGGGTCAAAGTTATACAATACATACAGTATACTCCTTGTGTTTGGGTTAATGTCCCTGGACAAATTGCACCTCGATCACATGTTTTCTGTAGCTATCAACAAGCTTCTGGCATGCTAGAATATTTGATAACTCTTCTTAGCAGAATTTTTGGAACTCATTTAAATTAGTTGGTTTCTTTGCACAGACCTAACTTGGATGCATAGTTCATACATTTTTCTCACAGTTAAGGTCTATTGTATGCTCATAATTTTCACCCTGGACAGCTAAGGGAAAATACACTTGAAGCAGTTGTATGATTATTCACCCATTATATCCGAATGGTCCTTACAGGCCTAAAATTGATATAAAATTCTTGTCCATGATATGAGTAAACTACTTACCACACACCTTGAATTTTTTTATTAATTGACTGATTCTGATCTGGTTAAACAGACAAGTGTTTTACTGCTATTAACACGGCAAGACATCTTTTGAATGCATCATTTCCTACACTGCTCCCTTTTATAGTGACATTTTTGAGCATGGTACTCTTTTTGGAAGCTTTATCAAAACCTAGAAATATCATTTGTCCCCAACTGTGACCTATATGATAATATCTAGGGCCATCCTTGTGAAAAAATAATCATTTTGTTTTAATGTAAAAATGTAATGTAGTGTAACAAAGGTTAATTTGAAGGGTCTTTATGTTTACGGTCACTAATTAAGTTATTTCATTTTGGAGCCCAAATAAGGCAAACAGTCAATGCAGGCATGCTGTTGCAGAAATAAATATCTGCAGCAGAACTGAAATGAAGCAATTAATGGGGAACAGAAACTCATTAGTTTAATGGGGAAATAACAAAATAGCAAAGTGCCGAGGGTGTTTTCATGCCATTGTCCGTTTGTTTGTGTCTACTGATGATAAATGTGCTTGCATTAATGATATGGCCACATTTTCTGTTTGTATTTTAGCTCTGTTATCATAATTGCAACATTTGTTCTATTATTGAATGGTGTCAAGATTAGATTAATTCATTCATGAAATTGTACACAATAATCTAAATAATACATTTCTTGTTTTAGGTTAAGAACTTTCAGGATGCAGTTTTCTAGCCTGAGATATAAACGGCTAAAAGAATTCAATTAAAAGCAAAAAAGTACATTGAAGAGAGAGAAGTTTCGATCTGATTACAGAGGAGGGAAAGTAGCTTCTGACAAGGCACATAAACTCTTTGGAGCCTTGCTTTGAGTCTCCTTCTGCCAGTCCTTTCACAAGGAAGTTAATGATGCTGGCAAGAAGATGAATCACCTCAGACGGCACACAGAGCAGCACTGACAAGTGAGCACCGGCAAGTCTGACACCTGCAAGTACCAGAAGAAAGACTAATAGTCATGTCAGCTGCTACCTGTAGGAGCTGAGGTATATCTCTCTGAGCTGAAAGAAACTGTTCCTATGATTGTTGGACAAAAGCTACCTGACTGACTGGACTATAACAAAACATGTCCAGTGAGAAGAAATGTTGGATGACTTCTATGACAAAAAAGTTTACACTATCTGGACATCTGACCCTTTTTTGCAATATGATTTAAAACATACAGTTTTCCAGCAGCAGAAATGATCAGTTTAAGTCAAAATTAACAAAATTTGTTCCATAGACACCCTTATTGAAACTGAAGAGACAATGTGGTGTTTTATGTTACTGTTAATATGTTTGGGTTTTTGGTGAGGGGAATGTTTAAGGCCAAGAGTTGTTGCTTTCAAAGACTTCAGGTTTGTCCCTGATGTTAGTCAAGGACATTTAAAGTTAAGTATTGCCAAAACTGAGTCTAAACCCAATAACTGCATTTTTGACTTGCACAATAGAAATCGTCAATACAAGTTAATACTACCATGGATGTGACTGATAACTTAACATGTAGTAGTAGTGCAGATGGTGTCAAAACGTTGATCACCATGATGTTTGCACAGTAAAACTGCAAACTGATCAGTGAGCTCTAGCCCCTTCTGCCTCTACAGATTTGATCTTCTTCAGCTGTGCAGCACTTGATTCAGCTGTGCAACACTGTATGTTGGAAGACTTTCTTTGGAATTGGTTGGAAGAGTTCCTCAATTTTATTGATAGCTCAACTACTCAAGATACATCTGAAATGCTAAGAATGACCTATAATCTTCCTCTAAGTAGCCATTGTTTCTGTGATACTGCACTCTGAGTGGAGTCTGTCGTACACAACTGGTCAAAGCATATGTGCAAACCATCCCATGCTTGGAGTCATTAGATCATCCATTGCTTTTTTCATTGCTCTTGCATTATGAAGTAAAATGAGTTGGATATGCTCTAAGTAAAGAGCATCTTCTTAATTTTGATGCTCTATAGAATGAGATCCATGAAACTGTTGGGCATTCAGCACAGCTATTTTTTGAGGTATCTGTCAAGTGTACTGTAGGGATAATAAGTGATATTGGGCAAATCTTCAAAGTCCAAATGTCTTTACTGAAACCAAAAGCAGTTAGGTCAGACAACATATCCTGCAGGTGATGACAGATGTATTTTATCCGGCTTCAGTAGCACTGTGCAGGTTACATCAATAAATGAGCACATAATGTGACTTCAGCAGCTATAAAATGTACACAAAAACTCCAAACATATTCTCCCCCACAGCATCATCCAGTCATCCAGAGTAATCAGTTACTCCCAAAGTCTTTATTCCTTGTTGCCTTGTCATTGTCTTTTTTTACTTTAGAGTCTTTAGAGTTTCCTTTTAAGTGTGTAGCTTCACCTTAAATGCTCTCACAGTTAGCTGGGTGAACTTCTTGTTTTTGGAAGTGTAAGCATTTCCCTGACAACTCAAAACAACATCTGAACTACAAAGTTTGCAAATTTAGACCAAACTGCTTTCTTTCTATTTTAAAATAGTGTCTAAAATAGAGACATGTTAACACTACCAGTCAGGATCTTCCATCACTACATTTTGCCACTATGCTAGCAAAAAAATCTAAACAGTAGGGTCAGTGGCAGTTCTTGAATTAATGGCACCCTGAGTGAGTCACTCATTCTGTGCTTGATACCTTTTTTTCAAAAAACAAACACAAAAAACAAATATAATATGTTTTTCTGCATTTGTGTAAAGTAATTTCACAAATTGTATAAAGGTTGTATCAATCTCAAACTATGTGTTATAGAACCTACATATGAACAGTTCTGAATTATCCATTTCAGGTCTGATTCATTAAAGACCTAAATCATCCTTCCAGTCCACTCTACTGTTGGCTTAACAGCGAAACCTGTGCAACATAAATTTCATCATCTGTAATTGCCCACTAGTACACATTAGGACTCTTTATGGATGTCCATGTGTAGCCCAGATTTTTGTGACCGAGCTTGACTGTCCAACAGTCCAATTACCATTCAGCGGGTGCTGCCAAATTCACAGCAGAGACAAAAAGAAAGAGAATAGAATATGAGCAGAAAAAAATAACAATCTATATTTTTAGGAAATATATGGTGGAGTGATACTGCTGTTTTTCAAATTTAGCTGATTTATCTTTTTCTCTCTTTCTTCCTTTTCTCTCATCCTCCACCCTTCTTAGTAGATAGTGTGCAAACGACCACATTACTGCCTCCTATGAGGCCACATAGTTGAATGAAACACTATTTTGATTCAGTTAATAAATGGTTTGAACAGAGACACATACATATCCAAGCAGCTTACGTTAATGATCCATGAACAGATCAGATATATATTCAGTCCTTATCAATTAGTTACCAGCTTTAACAAATTTAGCCTCCATGCTGTACAACCATATGTTCTTACAGTGTTTACATTGTAACAAAACATGAAAGTAAGGAATAGAAAACTCAGTGGCGGTACAACTAAGACAGTTTTCTTTTTCTTTCAAGTGCTTGAAAGGGTGTCATAATGATATGACACCCTGGGCGCTGTGTCATATTGCCCTTATCAAAGATCTTTACTTTGCAGATTGATACATGTAATGTAGTCAGATTATTATCAGTATTATCATTCTAATATGCCGTAATCAGGAGCTAACAACTTACCTTTATCAGGCTATTCAGTCAGAATAAAACTCCACCATCGTATTGGACAAATAGTGTACAGACCCATCCGATAAATTAGAAAATTATTGAAAAGTCGATATATTTCAGGAACCGAAACATTTTTAATCCAGAAATGTAGCCTTAATGACAATTATGTTTAATACCCGTTTAAATGTTGTCAGTTTTCAAAGCTACTTTTAATCAAACAGATGAGCCTCATCGGAACGCATATTCCAATAAGACTGTATGTTCCAAAGAAAATAAATTCTGTTCGTGACTTCACTGTAATGTGATCTCAGTACCCCAGATCAATGGGGCAAGAGCTTTTGCAGTGGAATAAAAAACAATTAATTTGAATTAGAATATGTTAATTTGATAGTCAAATAAAATAATCCACATAGATTCAATGCATGATGTTAATAAATTAATTCAGAGAGAAGTATTTTGAAAACATAATATAAGAGTTTTATTTAAATATATACTTCTAAGAAAATTGGAACAGAGGGACAAGTTACCTTGGACATTTTCTTTCTTTGTTATCTGAAACCCACCAGAACAACAACTACCCCCCCCTTATCCCACTACTAATGAGCTGGCATCTGGTGAGGAACCACTGCCAGGCCATCTTTACGCACAAAAGTGTTTGGGGTTTTTTATATCCCCAGTAATGCCTGTAAATGATTTGTCCTACGGAAGATCATATTACAGCTACAATATTGTATGTTCTTTCATGCAAATGGAAACATGGAAGGTTTAATTGTTAAAAACAATTTATGGCATTAAAAACCAACTGGGTTGGATTACAGAAACCTTGTAACTGTTTCTCTCAAAGCCTTTATTGCATACAAGGAATACTTTATTCCCCTTGCAAATGAAACAAAAAAGGGGAGAAGGCAAAAAGAACATGTTATTTAAAAAATATTTATTGTGCAAAATTAATTTAAAAAAATAAAAATCCACTCTTTTCTCTTATGGTGATTTAAAAAAAGAAGAATGAAAACTGGTAATGATTGGCAATAACTGGTTATGATAGAGGTTACATCTCCAGAGCCAGTTACTGAGTGTGGAAAAAAAAAGTGAATGGAAAAAATTTGACATACACAACTTGTGCTTGCAATCATTCATTAGATTTACCAACTCTCTTTAGTTTTTTTCTGAACTGTATAGTTGTTATGGTTTCAAATACAATTCCCCCCAAAAAGGATTTCAAATAGCAGACTGAGACTTGAACTGATCTTGCCAGCTAAAAACATGACGCTGAATATCAAACCCGCCCTGTAAACCTCCAGTGTTTCCTAGTGTCTGGATGTCGTCACAGCTAAAATCACAGCTGGGTGTTAATGAGAAATTCCTGTGTGTACCATCTTTTAAAAGCGAGCCATTATCAAAAGCAGTAAAACAAATGTGACAGCCAAGAGATCGTCCTTTCTCTCTGGACTGTCGTAAAGTCCCCACAGGGATGGTGTGATGAACGATTCAAGGCCAACTCTAGCCCAGGGATGCTCCACTGAACCATGTTTTGATCTATCATCTGGCTTTCCCTTATTAATGATGAGGTCACAGCGTTGAGGGTCACGGCATTGCTGATAAAAGTGCAAAGCCTGCTATTTGTTACGAGCCCAACTTGACTGATCATAACTCTTTTGATGAAAGGGGACAAGATTTTATACCACCAGGCTGTCACTCCTCAGACTGGCCTGTGTTCCTCCTAATATACTGTCATTTCAGGCTCACAGTGAATGAGCCTTATCATAGGCAATGTAGAACTAAATGAAGTGATTGTTATCACTCACAGGAAAATTATTATGGTCTTCTGGGGACAGTTTGTGACTGCAGCTCCAGTGATGAACACATGTACTTATTGCATGCTCTACTAAAACAGCTCTGACTGCAGCTCAGAGCCAATAGGAATGACAGAAGCAACAAAACATCTTAGTGCTAAAGCAGATAGAAAAATCATGAATTTTAAACACACAATATTGTACAGAGTTTGTCTAAACAACAGTGTTGGAGAAAATATCTTTCTCTCTAAAGTATAGATATATTATGCTCTTCATAATATTTAGTATTTAGTGAATTACCAGACTTTTAGTTTTCAGAATATTAATTAGTTTAATAGAAGATAAAGAACAACTGGACTTTCACTTTTGATGTTTATGTTTGTTTCTTAGTACAAGTCTCAAGTGTTTTGCCTGAAGTCAAAGTCCAATCTCAATATAAATATGCATTTATATTTAAAGAAAGCCAGAAGAAAGAGGTTGGTATCTGTTATTGTCAAATTTCTGAATGAAGTAAGCAGGAAGGGCTTTTACTTTAACAGTTAGTGCCTTATTGTCTCAGTAAACACTTGTTAATCCTGCTTGTCAAATTGTCCACATTTTAACTTTGCAATTTAATAAATATTGTTCAGACAGTTTTCTTTTTCTTACTTTGAGTCAAAGATTTAATTTGGAAACTGTAAACTGAATAAAGAAAACAGAATGCAATTTTTTAAAACCAGAAAAGTCTTTGTAATTATGCAAGCTAAACAGCAAGAATTTTTTAATGTCTGAGGTAAGTTAAGCTAATTTAGCTTCAAATGACCTAAAGTCATTTAATGCAGAGTTCAGTTTGAGGGACATCTGTATGGTTATTATTACAAAACTATAGCTAACATGTTTTAATGAGCCATTAGCAGCTCATGGTCTGCAAATCAAATGCGCCCTTTACCAAGAGAATATGCAAATCTGAGTTTTGTGGCTTTACTTAGTGTAAAGACTAACCAAGTGGTGGTTTTGAATAAAAACAGACTTGGAAGGTGCCATAAATTCCCTTTACAGGCACATAATGTCTAGAAACTTTACATAAAAGCAATATGTACTGGGTGTACTACACCAAATTACCAGTCATTTGTTTACACCATAGTATTTCTGACTGAAAAGTCTCAGTTTGTCTTCACCTCTGATTACATTATAATTCCTAAAACTTAATGACTCATCTAAACTGGAAGTCCAAGTCAAGTCCTAAGTCTTCAGAGCACAAGTCTATAAGTCATGCCTAATGTATTTTTGTGACTTAAGTCTTACTCGAGTCTAAGCCACAAACTTAAGTTCCTATTTCTGAGCTGCCCAATGTATACTTCAATTAATTCAGTAATGTCTTGTTTCTCCTGTAAACCAAGGTGTGACATCAACTACAACTCTTTAAACAGTGACTTACAACCCCTGTGTTTAGAAAAAAGCATTTTCTATCAGTCTTTTTTTCTTCATGACTGTCTCATTTTGATTTGAAATGGTATGCATTGTATCACACTTATCTACTCAGCATCTTTGAAGAGAGCTTATTAGGTTGGCTATTTTCTGAAATCAAAAGAATCAAGATGTTTTGTTCTGATGGCTCTTGTCAACAATATTTCTGATGTTCATTCACTTTTTTCTGTCTCGTAAAACATTGCAAGATAACTGTAATGATCAGTAATTTTCAAAATGCTTAAATTATCTTTGATTTTTTTTTCCTCTTTAAATAGTTGTGGTGATAATCTCTAGATCTGCATCTGCACATTGTTTTGCACTGTGCTGGTTTAACAATTGTCAGAGTGAATAACTGTAAAGAAATCCCATTGGCAGAGCTTTTATTGTACTAATGATGGATATGAATAACTTTGACTCTTTTGATAAAATGTAAAACAGGCTACATGACAAGTAAATTATGTTGTGAGTTAAAAGCCTGCTGTGCGTTTCAGGTTCCCTCAATATTCAAGTGAGTTTTAGTGTGTACTAGTGACAGATGAACCTAGCAGGTTATCTGAAGATTTGTGATAAATGTCAACAGTCACATTAAAGCTATATCGAAGCACAATGCCTCATATGTAAACAGTTTCCAATCAATTCAGGAAACAGCATCATTGCAACTTGTATAAAACAAATATCTGACATAGTCATGTCTCTGTCATCCCTTTCATGTTTGTTGCTGAGCATTTGCCCAGTTATATTTTTAAAGGCATGCATGTTACTAAGAGTACACACCATCAATACAATTAGCTGTTAAAATCTGATGTGGTTTTCTGAGATTGAGCAAAAATGTGCATAAGTATCAATTTTATTATTCTCTAACATTCTTGCTCTGAATTTAAACCTCTAATGCCATATAAAAATATATTCTCAACATTGCACATATGTATTAAAGGACCTTTCTTCACCTGATTTCAGTATTACCCATCTTCAGTTTAATCTTCAAACAAATTAAATGTTCACATTCGATTTCCCACAGACTTCAAGCTATCCTGTCACCCTCAGGGATCTATTGAGGTTCAGCTGAATGAATCTCAAACATCAGAGCAATCACTGTCTTGGATGAGTGGCACTTCTCTCTGCACTCTCAGTCTAGCAGTCCTGTTCCGGTTCATTTGAGCCGACATCTAGCCAAAGAATGATCGAAGCAGCCAAAGGAGTCTTCACAGACGTTTTGTGGGCGTATGTATGTCCTGGGCTCCTTTGTATTCATTAGCAGGCTAGTCACAATGGTGCAATGGAGCGTATCCCCTCAGCGGCCCGCAGGGGACTATCAGTTGAGTGACGGAGACAGATCACAGGTGGACCTGCAGAGAGCTGCCATAGATTAACTCGTCTGCCAGCAGGGGGACTCTTTGGTACCATTTGTTTTCAGCACAGGAGATACTTTTTCTAATTAACCTTTAAGTGTATCACTTGATGCAGTAGTTACTGTGGAAAGAACAGCGAGTTCTTACTGGACTCATATTTCTCTGTGCTAATAAAAAACAGAAATGGATTCCAGAGGATTCATTGAAGTTTATGTAACAGTCTGCAGGTCAGAGGTTTACATGGATGCTGTAAAATATCCAAACTGCAAAATGTCATCTTGGTTTTGCTCCAAAATTAAACAACAATGTATTGATCCAGCATGTATGGCCCAGTCACAGACCTAGAGATCACAAATCGAGATTATCTTTGATATTTAACTCAAGAATGCCACACTTACTTCAAACAGTATGATTGCCAAACTGACAAATATAACAAAAAAGAATGGACCTCCTTTTGGAAATTGTGTTTTTTCATGTTTTAACCTTCTGATGTGCAGCATGGGTCAACAGTGACCTGACTGAATTTTTATGTTCTACATCTTTGCAGCAGTTTCATCAGGCAGTGTTCCACATTATTCTCTGAGCACTTTATTTTTGATTGGTTAGTATTACAGGTATTCAGTAAATATGTTTATTTGAGTTTAGCACAAATCATTTTTGTTTTTTCTTTGCTACTTTATCAACAAGAACAGCTTTCACATTTTACATCAAGTCAGCACACTTGGGTCTGAAATGATCCACCTACATTTACCACAAATGTTTGATGCAGCACTACAATATATGGAACTATCTATTCAGGGACATACCCAGAAGAGGACATTACCCAGCAATTTTGTTGAGGAATCAGACAGACAAGTGAATACACAATACAGTCTAGAAATTATTACACAGATTTCAGCACATGGATTTTCTAATTTTTCATAATGTGAACTAATTTGAGATTGAAAATTGAGATGGGAATTTGTACTTGTTTACTGTTATTAGGTTATGTGTTTGTGTAACAAAATAAGAAATAAACAAGTTAATCTTTGACTGTTTGTTCCCAAGTAGTTATTTAAAACTAATTTGTCTTATGTTATTAAGTAGCTTAATTTTATTTTAAACTTGGATGATTCAGTTATTTTTGACATGTGTTGACTTGATGCAATACAGAAACATTTTTTTAAATAAAAGATGAAAGTCAATGATTATATGGCATATCAGAAACAAACTACCTCAACATTACTTGGAATATTCAATCATAAAAACAACAGAATTAAAAAAAAGAGCAAAAAACATTAAAAAAACACAGAAAATAAATGTCTGTTATGTGTTGGTCCATGCTGTATATTAGAAGGGATCTGCATGTGTTGTGCATTAAAAGAGTAAGATTACCTTTACTCTTATATAATTCAGTTACTTAGTTCCTTTTACTTACATAGCACCAGTTCACAACAAAAGTTAACAAACAGGTCAAATACATGTTTAATTACACACAATCCAATTCCCCTGAATTAGAGTAGAATACAACTGAACTTAGTATATTATAAAATATTGAAAAGTAAATATTTGTCTTTTGTAGTTTTTTTTTTTTAAATTGTCAATTTGGCTAAAACATGTCTACCATTTAAACCAGTCATGAACATGTAAAACCTAGGTTAAATATCTAAAAAGCTTTTACTTTAAGACTAAATATGTCTTTATTATAGCCCATTCAGACATTGTTGTTGGTATTTTTATCCCTACAACGCTCTCTGGCTAGCTAAATGACAAGGCATGAAATGTAGTGTAATGTCTTTTCTCCAATAATTTTTTTCTTGTTAACACAAAAGCACTTCTATTTCCAAATGTCACAAATTAAAGGGTTTCAAAAATAAAATAAGTAGGATTTTTCTTTCTTTCTGACATGACTATATATATATATATATATATATATATATAAGCTATGCAACATATCTTGAGAACAGACAGCGTCATCACCCTCCATTCACAGGATGCAATGTAAGGTTGACCTATCTCAGAGTCTAACCACAAGGACTCAGGACATTGAGTGTTACACTTCATATTAACTATGTGCCCACAGGGCAAGACACAGTCTTCTCGGCAAATAAATCCAAAACGGCTTTCCCAAGAAGATTTCCCCAAGCCAAGAGACATTGAAGCTTTAGATTAAAAAATGTGTAATTCCATACCCATCTTGCTAGGGAAAAGGAATTTAAGAGCCGTTTGGATGCCAGCCCAATGCTGCATCTTAGAATGGGCTATTGCTTTCCAAATTACTTGAGGCTGTGTCCCTCCCCATGTATTTCTGCAATAGCATCAGCTTGTTTTCTGTCTGCCCTCCCCTCTTCACAAAGTTTAAAAAGTAATCTTTTCTCAGAGCATGGCTGTTTTTGATAAGGAATCTAAACTGGGTCAAGGACTCAGAGTGAAGTCATTGAACAGTAATTAAAGCTCCCGCCGATGCTACAGTTCAGAATGTCTCCACCATGCGCTTTGAGATAGAAATCCATTCAAGGATTTGGAGAGCCTTTGTTTCTCTCTTCTCATGAGTAAAATCATTTTACCCTCTCTTTTTTTCTACCAAACTGGGTAATTAAGTCAGTCAAGTTAGTATTCAGCCAGTGGAGAAAGAAGTTATGCCTGATCACCTAAAATACATACTGTCCCTCATTCAAAAAACTGGCAGTATTCTGAATACACTGGAAATGCAACAATGCTGTGAACTGCACTTGAATAGTCCTTTTAAAAAAAAAATCAACATTTTGAACATAACTGAATCGTCACATGGTGATGTCTGAGCTTTTCTGTTTTATCTAATGAAAACAAAGTAATTTAATTACAGACAATCACTAAAAATTAACTTTATTTACCTTATTCACTCATTCAAAAATATCTCAAGTCTTCTAAGGAAACAACTAAGATCTTTCTCATAGCTAGTCTTCACCACATGAGAATGTTTTTTATTGCTCTGACATTGGTCTTAGGAAGATCTGTGTTTCAACTTTGTCAGGACTTTTGATTTGTTAATTCTCAAACCATTCTTGGTGGATGCTCTGGCATGCTTTGGGCCATTGTCATCAGTGGTGGAACTAGACTTTCATACAAGGGGCGGCCAAAGGGTGTACAAAGTTTTATTGAGGAATCAACATACTAATAAAGGACAACATTCTGTTTCTCTAACCTGGTACCTAAAGAACATGCCTTCTTGACAACTCTCTCTCTCTCTCTCTCTCTCTCTCTCTCTCTCTCTCTCTTTCTACTTGCCATTGACATGTGCATCTAGCCTTTTCTCAGTTACAGGGGTCATGCTTTGTGATTTGATCCAAAATGGACAAAAAAATTACCCTTTTTGTCAGTTATTTGATTCTGGATGAGTCCTCTATGCAATATTATGACTTGCACTTCAAAGTAGCACCTCTGCATTTTTTATGTAGCTTTGATTTTTCTCAACTTCATTTGTCTACTAGCATTTAGAGTAACAAATTAACAGTGATTTGTTATTCTCAAAGGTCTTTTTGTACTCACCCCAGGCAAACATAGCATTCACATGTTCTCATTTAAATTCTCCATGTTTTGGCCATACATGCCCTTGAGGCTTAGCTGAACTGCTGTAGTTCTTAAGTTAAATAATGGACAGCGATGCATGTACAATCTGCCTGTATTCAACAACTGGTAGCAGAAGAACAGGTTAAAGAGAAGTACATTCCTAATACATCTTTAACCACAAATGTTGCTCTGATAAGGATAACTTTTTAGCAGTTTTTTCAAGTCTATCAAACATTTAGCGATAGTTATTCCCTCTGTGTTTTCATTCATACATGCAAATGCTGTAGTGCTTCCAGGCTCGACCTCACTTCTCTTCCTGTTTGTAGCACACCTCTTGCAGACTGTTACGAAAATGGGGATGTGAACGACTGGCCAAATAGCAGGCCACAACCCCCAAAACAGCCCGCACAGATGTATATGTTGTGTGTGTTCCCTTGGACATGAACAGAAATGACAACCATAAATCATGCCTGTCAGTCACCTTGGGTGAGACCTAGTGTCCAATTAGGTTCCAAAGGTGACCTGGCCACCAGTCTAGTTCCGCCCCTGATTGTCATATTGCAAGGTCCAGTTTTAGTTCAACTTAATGTTTTTTTTTCCAGATGGTGTCACATTTGCTTCAAACACCCTTTGATGGAAGCTAAAATTTATTGTGGGTTCTACGGTGGTGAGCTGGTCAGGTCCTGTTGCAGCAAAGCATTCCCAAACTATGAAACTTCCACCTCCATGTGTCACAGCTAGTTTGAAGTTATTGATTTTCTTGGAATGCTGTGTTTGGTGTCTACCAAATATTTCCTCTGTTCTGACATAAAAAAAAAAAATGTTTTGTGTACATTCAGTCTGACAACTTAAGTCTCACCTTCATGGTTTTCTTAGAGAGCAAAAGTTTTCTTTCTTGCACACCTTCCATGAAAGTAAAACTTATACAGTCTTTGGGGAACTGTAGAGACAAATTCAATTTTAAATTAATTTCAAAGTGTTTGTGCTGCCTCCTGAAAGATTAGCACCCTGGGTCGGGAGCCACATAAACTATATCAAAACCACCAGTGAACATCATAAAACATTACTATAAAGCAGAGCTTTTAACCATTTTTAGCTTAATTCAGAACTGTGAACCATTGTGTGACTTATATATTTAGCAGCTTGAGTCAGAAAAGATGGAAGTCAAATTTATTTTAATTTCAGTAAGTTTTTTCTATAACAGCTCATATATACATTAAACACAGAACTAGTCCAGCCAATTACTTCATTTTTTTTACTAAAAAAGTATTTAATGAGAAAAATAAAATTCTAATTTGTTTTTCTATGTGATCTGTGCCAGAACCTAACCATTCAAAGCAACTTCTGAAAGTCAGCAAAAGAAGAAAATAAACACAATAATCCATTCTGGAGAATAATATGTGAACTTATATTCCCACCAATGGGACCACTATTGCCTTGTGAAATGTATAATCCCTCTCTGTAAGAAGACGATATTTGGCAGCCACCTCCATCTACTGTAACATTGTGCCTGTAGTCTTTTGCTTCTTTAGGAGAGCCACGGGCTGAGTATTTGAAGTTTTTAATCTGGAACTCCAGAGACTAAGGTCACCTTTCCCTACCCCTCCTCTCCCTCTTTTATTTGCTCTTGCTTAGTTCTGGCAACCCTGCTATTTCACACACTATTAAAAGGAATCTGCTAATGCAAGGAGCGAGGTCCTTGGCTTGTGGAACGGAAAATGATGGCATTTCTGAATTCTGTCTCTCTTTAAAAGACCCTGGGCATCTTGTGCAGGGTTTATGACCCAAAGATTAGTCACTTTTTTTGGAGCTGGATGTACTGCCTGGGGCTATTTCTGCCAGAAACTGATTTTCATATTGATGTGCGATGTTGAGCCCTCTCCAGTCCACATATTGGCTCATGCATCACCTGGACTCTGCAGCTGTCAAGCCTCAGTGATAGCAAGTGAAGCACACAATTCCTCTTTTAATAAATACACAAGTGCTGCACTGCAAGTAAATATTATATCAGGAATGCTTGCGGCATCTTTGCAACGTTCTGCACATTTCATTACCATTAACATTGCATGATGTTCAATCTCTATTTTCTGGTTTTCTTGTTACTAAACATTTCTAAAATATCCCACTGTTTTAACAATACAGTGCCTTGCAAAAGTAACCAAATCTTTAGAATGTATTTTTATATGATACACTCAAACAAAGGCGTGCATGATAGTGAAGTAGAAAGTTTTAAACTTTTCTTTACAAATAAGAATCTGAAAAGCATGGAAAAGCATGGTGTGTGTTTTTATGTAGCCCCATTTATTTAATACTCCTAAATAAATGCGAGTGCAAATCCTATCTGTAAACAGAATCCAAATGTGTGTAATTTAATTTTAATATAAACCAAACTGGTCTGTGAAGGTCCATGGTAACTCTGGGAGAATCTCTTGGCAGGACAGCTAAGAGTTGTGCACTCCATAAGTTTGACCTTTTGGAACAGTGGCAAGAGGAAAGCGGTTGTTGAAAGAAACTGCCAAGAAGTTATTTTGGAATTTTTTCTCAGCCATGTACAAACATGTCAAAGTAGGTACTCTGGTCAAATGATACCAAAATATAACTTCTTGGCCTAATTGCAAAATTAATTGTGTGGCAGAAAACTAACACTATGCATCAGCCTGAACATACTTCACCATCAGTGAAACACGGTGATGGTAGTATCATGGTGTGAGGTGGATGGGAGGAGCGTAATACAGGGCCATCCTTGAAGAAACTCTATTAAAGGCTATAGAAGATGTAAGACTGGAAAATAGGTTCACCTTCTACCAGAGAGCGATCCTGACCAAACAGATGAAGATACAATTTAATGGCTTAGACCAAAGGATACTTAGAATGGCCAAAAATGGGACTGCTATAAAATGGAAAGCACTGTCTAACTAATTGTGTTCTGTTTTTCAGGTAAGCTTAACTCTGTTTTATCTTCACATTTAAGAACCTTAAAGAGGAGTGAAAGATATCTGTTAATAGATTTCTTTCCAATAACTACTCATTCTGCCTCATGTGGAAGTAAAAAACAACTTCTGTGCAGACAAACTACTGACTGTTTAAATGAACAGTAAGTTAGAAAAACAATCACTATACCTCACACTGCTGCCCTTTTTTACCCTTGTCAAGGAAAAAAAAAGCAATTGGGGAATTACATGGAGTAGAGCTTTGCATGCATTACAGAGTCAGAGACTAAGGAGAGATTATCCAAGGCCAGATGTCTCTCTCTCCAAGGGGAAAAAAACACAGTCCGCTAAGAAGCATCCCCATCCTGCTGTTGCTGGTAAGCGTCAAGCAGTGGGACATCAGCAGTCGGCTGTCTGGAGCATCACACCGTCTGTCTCTGAGAGTGCAAGATTTCCGGTTTAGGAAGCGCCTGTCTTTTAATGTCGGCGACACTTCATCCATCATGCTTTAGACAAACATTTTCCAAGTTGACTGACTGACGGTAATGCAGCATTAGCTTCTGTTTGCTCAGAGGCAAACTTCACGCTTGTTTTTGCATTTCAGAGAGGAGAAAATATGGATTTCAAATTTGCCTCTCACACTTCTGAAACTTGTTTTACTGCAAAAAAAAGTTTGCACAGTGTACAGGGTAGAGAAAATCCACTGTAAAGAAGGTATACATCACTTTGCTCTCAAACTATTACGGTACCAACGTTTTATCAGCTTAATTGTAAAGAACATGTTATCTGAGAAGCATTCCAAGGCTGCAGCTCGTGAGCTATGACTCCCTGGCAGAGAAACCCAGCATGCTTCTCTGGGTACGGAATTGCGTTTTATTGAGCTAGGGCTTGTCAGCATTTTTGGTGAGCTGGTAAAATATAATTGTGTCATCCTTTATAAAGCAGTGTTGGGTTGACAGCGCCCAGAGAAGCTTCATTACTCTGCTTTTTATTGGGGTGTGAAGAAGGGGACATTCTGTTGGTGATGAATAACGTCTCTCTTGTATGAAGTCAAGGTAAAACACACTCACGGTGGCGATGCAGTGCTCTGACGCCTATACATGGATCTTCTGAATGAAATCAATTCAGCTGAAGAATTAGAGCTGGTTAGCCATAATGGTTTTTATCTGATGCCCCTCAATACCCATATTGATCTGCAAGTAAAATCAAAATCTGTGAGAACAGGAAAAAAATGCTCAACGTGTACTGTATTTGATCATACGCAACAAATGCACCCAGCTGCAAAGAGGCACATTAGTCTATTACCTATTTTTGTTATGTTTCATATACCAAAGCTAAAACCTTAAGTTATAATCTTTTGTTTTTTCATGCAGTAAACCATCAAAATTAATACATTTTATAGAACTGAGTTTGCTTCAATGGATCTCAAAGTGCACAAAAGAGTTTCACCTTTTTTTGTTAAGTTAAAGAAAATTACAGTTGAAAATTACAGTTTCAAAAATTACAATAATTACAAATTAAATTAAAATTTTCCCACCTTTCAGTAAAAATGTTCAGCCTTGGATCTTTCTGGAGGTAGGCGCCGGCACCCCACTTGGACACTCTGTATTGTGCTGTTTGGAGACTCACAACATCTTCATATTATACTATAGCTGCAAATAACCATTTTTGGATGAAAAACAAGACTGTTTAGTATAGGTGCTATTGTCAGAAATACCAGATGGGGAAAATATAAACATAAGGACCCGAGAATCCCGATATTGAGTTACTAAGGTTGGACGAGGTCACTCCAGGGATGCGCACTTTAAATAGAGCTCTAAATTTTCCAATTTCATTTCCTATGCACAATCAAGCCCACACCCAAGAGAGGGAGGATATTTAAGATCCTCTGAATGGATGTAAAGCAGGCCTTTAGCAACAGCGAAAAAGAGGAAGAGCCAGTTGATTAATGGAATGAAGCATAATAAAGCCACAGCAGATCTGCAGGGAAATGTAAAGTCTTATTTTCTTTTACTCGTGACAGGGATTAAATACAAATATCCCTGACTGGTATCAACTTCTGGAGTGATTTCTTTGTTTCAGAAACTTTTTGTCTTTTGCACGTTGCAGGAAAGACAGACGTTCTCAACAGCAATAAGAAAAAGCTGATATAAATAGGGCTCAAAGGAAAAGAGGCTTTTAAAAGATAAATCAGACATTGCTGATTTATAGTGTGGCAATATTCAGGAGCTTCAACTTAATTATTTGTAATGAGTGATGCAATGATTGATTGATATTTCCTAAAGATTTTGTTCCTTAACATTCACAGCAATATCACTCCTAAAACCTCTAAATAACCCTTGGTTATTTACCATTGAGATCATCAGGCAGCAGGAACAGCTCTTACTTCCTAAATGCAAATATTATTAGAGAGTAAACATTATCATTATTTAGTCCCAGAAATCCTAAATATTTTTAATCATAAATACATCACACTTGGCCATTTTGTTGTTTTTCAAAGCGGATAAATAATTTTAAAGGCACTTTTCTAACACATAAAGAAACTTTGGAGCCATGACCCTTTAAAACAGAAATACTATGGAAAATAATTTAGTGGAAACACAGATCATTACAGTTTTAAACAGAAAATGGTTTCTTTTGCATATAGTATGTCAAATGAATGTATAGCCACTTATTGACAACACAACAAAGGGTAGAGTGGGCACTCTTATTTCTCCTACAGATAGTCTAGACAGTAACAACAGACCCACTTTTTTATAGCAAATTGGTGAGAAGGATGGATTTCTCCTCATCCCACTCAAAATATTGTCTCACTTTGAAACACTTGTTTGCCCCAGAATTTAAAATAATTGATATTTTTACTTTAAAGGGGTGGTATTATGTATTTTCCAGGCACATAGTGCTATTTTATTGGACAATCAAGTAACTATGCTACCTTCAGTTGTTAGAAAAATGCTGTATATCAAAATAAAGAAATTTGACCACCACCACCACCCTTAAGGATTAATACAACCCAATGCTAAAAGAAGAGGACATAACAGGTTCAATATCAAAATTCAACATCTTGGTGAGAGCTGCTGGAATGTGTTGCTATTCACCCCAGTGGACTTGCCACAGAGTGCTCTTAAATCCCTGTATAGGATGCCAGACTGTTAGATCTTCAAGCTACTGCTCAGACATTTCTCCTGACTTCCTCCTCCTTTGGATACATCACCATTTAAATCTTAGTCTTACAAAACCACACTGGAGATGGGAACAATACTGGCCCTGCTCCCCATGGGGTTGTTTACAGTGCACACAATTTCCAGTAAGCTTCATAGCGTAGCTTCCTTAATGATTGAGCTGGCACATTACATATGTCATGGCCAAACGTTAGCGATTAAGTAAAATCAGATCCAATGGTTCAAAACTTCAAGAGAGTCCACACCTCCAGCAAGCAATCGTTTCTCAATAGCCTAGGGTCCAGACCCTTTGTAAGAAGTAAAGGGGGCTGGTTTTTACCAGGCTACTCTTTACCAGCTTTTGGCTATGTTCTAAGCTCCATTATAGTTAGTTTCTTTTTTCCATGAGTTTTCTCATTTTTCTAGACTGTGGGAATGAAAATGAACTGTGAATTTCCAGAAAAAAAAAAAACTATTCTAAAACTGTTGATATATGCCTTTTAAGTTAAAAGTGACAAGACAATTTGGTTGTGTTCATGTTTATGAAAAAAAGCTCTATTTATATCTTATGACATTCACCTTATCGAAGTAGAACCTTATAAGCAAACAACTCAAACTGCAGACAGTTTTTCTCCTCCACCTGCCAGAAGCAGAAAATGACAAGCATGGCCCCAAACACTAAACTATAAGAGAGGTGTTTTGTGAGGGTAAACGTCATCGAGTGTAATTATGAGGGATCTTGCCCTCAGAAACTCTCCCAGCTGACTAAGTGAACAAGTGACAGCGACTTCTTTTTATCTCTCAAGCAAATATTGGCTTAAAAGAGCATGGCTTAGAGTCAATATCAAGTTATTACTCAAAAATGTTATCACAGTTTTTCAGGCACATAAAGAATTCTTCTGAAGTAGCCTATTTTTGCTTGAACACTTTCCCTCAGTGAAAGAAAGTTTTACAGTTGTAATGGTAAAACAAAAAAGTCTTGACTGAAACACGTAGCTTAAAAATTGACCAAATGTTCAATGTGACAGTGCCTTGCAAAAGTATTCATTCTGCTTGAACTTTTTCACATTTCGCCTTAATTGGAAATTATTTTATTGGGATTTTTTTCTAATAGACCAACACAAAGCAGTGCATAGTTGTGAAGTGGAAGACAAAAGATGTTTTTCAAATATTTTCCACAAGTATCAATCTGAAAAGATAGCTTTTCATCTGCATGCAGCCTCCTCCACAAGTCAGTACGTAGAACCACCTTTGGTGCAGTTACTGCAATAATTTGGTGTATATCTTTGCCAACTTTACACAAGGAACATAAATTAACTTGCACGGTATTTTTGACCCCATAGCTTAAGCTCAGTTATGGATGGAGAGCATTTTTGAACATCGGTGTTGGGCCTCCAGCCAGGAAGGACTAAGCTACATATAGGAAACAAAGAGAAAAACTATTAATCCCAGAATGCACTGCATTAACCCACTTTCAGTCTGCTAGGAGGAAGAGGAGGTGTTTCCCTGTGTAAATTTGTGACATCATGTTTTAACAAAAACTATCCTGATAGAAGTTATCCTCTTTGACATCCCGTACCCTGCAAAAAAAAAAAAAAAAAAAAAAAAAAAATGCGTGGGAGACCCCCCTCTTTGTTAGCAGAGAAGTGATGTGCTGCATCTTCGAAGTAAAACTCGATCCAAAGTAAATATTCTGTCTACCGTTTGAGTAATTGGTAACTGAATTCTGGCCAAAGAACAAACCTTATTTGAAATTCTGCAGAGGAAATTTTTGAATTATAGAGTCGCCAAAAAGAGACGCTGTCTCTGATCCCATTGCTGAACCTATGCCGATGTCATTGTCTTGAGAGAGAAGAACTGCAGCTCTACACATGCTGCTCGCATGTGCAAGCTGAGCCCACAATTGGTTTTCAACACTGCGCTGCAAAAGCCTCTCTGATTACTTTGGTCTCTTGGCTGCTTATCCAATTAATACTCTCATTCCCCAGCTTGTCAGTTTACATTGGAGGCCATATGTTGTTAAGGTTGCAGTTGTATCATAGTCTTTCCATTTTGGGATGATGGTTTGAACAGTGCCTCTGTGAGATGTTCAAAGCTTAGGATATTGTTTTACAATCTAATCCTGATTTGAACTTCTCCACAACTTTATCACTGACCTATCTTGTGTGTTCCTTGGCCTTTATTATGCTGTCAGCCCATCAATATTCTCTAACCATCCTCTGAGCCCTTCACCAAACAGCTGTATTTCTTTTGAGATTAAACTATAGACTTTGTGTCAATATGCAACTTCACATCAAAGAGGACATAAGTCACATGTGGAGTACACCAAGGTTTTAATCCTGGGACCCCTCTTATTTAATATCGACCTGCACCCACTAGTTCAGATTATAACAAGTAATAACATTAGCTACCATAACCATGCATGGAGAAGCAGCATTCAGTTTTTATGTACCACAAATCTGGAAAAAAACTCAAAGAAAACTGCAAAACTGCCAACACACAGAGCTCCTTTAAATCAAGGCTAAAAACCCACCTGTTTAGAGTTGCCTTTGATTAATAAGTGGAACATTGATCAATATTTTTCAAATGATATTTGCTTGATGAGCTTTATGATTTTGATTTGCTCGATGATTTTGCTGATTTGCTGAAGTGCCTTGCTGTTGAAATGTGTTATACAAACAAACTTGACTTGACAGGCAGACTGTATTTACAACTTCATTACGCTGAATTTTATTTTGGAGTGTCAGAGTTAAGGAGGCTCCAGATTTTTGTGAATAAAAAAATCAGAATGATAATTTCTTCATTCTTCCATTTCACACTATGCAACACTGTTAGTCAATTTAAGTCAAGACAAGTCAAGTTTATTTGTAAGCACATTTCAGCAACAAGGCAGTTCAAAGTGCTTTACATCATTAAAACATAAAAACATCATAAACACATCAAACAGTCACCGGTTGTGAAACAAGTAACAAACATTACATTTTGTCAAGTGCCATCATTAAAAACATCAATACACATCAAATATGTTGGTCAATGTTATTATGGGTCAAAAGCAGCTCTAAACAGGTGGGTTTTTAGCCTTGATTTAAAGGAACTCAGTGTTTCAGCTGTTTTGTAGTTTTCTGGAAGTTTGTTCCAGATTTGTGGAGCATAGAAGCTGAAAGCTGCTTCTCCATGTTTGGTTCTGGTTCTGGGGATGCAGAGTAGACTAGAACCAGAAGACCTGAGTGACCTGGAAGGTTGATACAATGACAACAGATCTATAATGTATTTTAGTGCTAAGCCATTCGGTGATTTATAAACTAACAGGAGTATTTTAAAGTCTATTCTCTGAGCTACAGGGAGCCAGTGGAAGGACATTAGAACTGGGGTGATGTGCTCTATTTTCCTGGTCTTAGTGAGAATGTGAGCAGCAGAATTCTGGATCAACTGTAGCTGTCTGACAGATTTTTTTAGGCAGACCTGTGAAGACACTGTTGCAGTAATCAATATGACTAAAGACAGCAGTCCTTTAATCTTGGAAATGTTCTTTAGGTGATAGAAGGATGACTTTGCTATCGTCTTTATGTGTTCTTGAAGGTTCAGGTCTGAGTCCATCACTACACCCAGATTTTGGGCCTGATCATTAGTTTGTAGTTGTAATTACTGAAGCTATGTGCTGATTCTAGATCGTTCTTCCAAAGATAATAACTTCAGCTTTGTTTCTGTTCAGTTGGAGAAAGTTTGGGTACATCCATGCATTGATTTGTTTTAAGCATCTGTTCAGTGCATGGATGGGTTCAGAGTCACATCGTAATGTAGAGCTGTGTATCATCTGCGTAGTTCCTTTAATAAAATGCATTAAAGTTTGTGGTTGTAATTTGAAAACAAAATTACCATTTGAAGGGCTTGGATACTTTTGCAAGTCACTATATCTGAAATGGATCAAAGTTTAAAAAGAAAGGGTCAATTAGTGATACAGTAGATAGCATGCAAAATAAATATGGTGCATTTTCTTATCAGTGGCAATTCCTCAAATTCACACCCACAGGAAGAATAGTGAGGATCAGATTACAGTGCTTTGAATCCCTAGATTAATGAGTGTGACAAAGAAAAATTTAGCAATGACTCGCTCAGTTACACTCTTTCTGATTTATGGGTAATTGCTGTAAGATTGATTTAAGCCTTTAAATTTGTAACTTTGATTTTTATACTGCTGAATTCATCCCCTGGAAAGTACAAATACTAAATCAAAGAACCTAAATTTGAATTCTACATTCTGCTTTGTACTGACAGCTCACTGATATAACCCAGGGGAAAAAAAAATCTTGAAAAATCATTATTTAGATTGTCATATTTTGCCTTACTCAGAGCTGCTGGGGACAGCAGCTATAAAACAGCAGATGCTAAACAGGACTAATTCTCTGGAATGAAATATACTGAAGGGGGCAGACCATTTACAAGACGGTTATCAGAGCTATATTTCAAGTACCGGCCACAGCCTCTGCCCATTAAAGTGTGTCTGATGTATTTTAGGGCCAGTTTATGTGCTGCTTTGGTCTCAGAGAGGGTTATACATTGATAGAGGATGTCTCTAGTCTGACTGTTCATATGAAGACTGTGAGAGAAGGAGGATCCCGCTAACTGAGTACACAGTTAAAAATCCAAAATAGCATCATTGCTTTTCCTTAAAGAGTAAGTTGAACACACTTTAGGTTATTTGGCTACTCATTTATAGGTCCAATCCAGTTTTGGGTTAACTTAAGACGACAGGGTCGGGTTATGGTTAGACATAGGCTGGTATGAGACACTCAGAGAATGATTGCCATGAGAAAAAAAGGCCACAGTTTCACAGTATTATGGTATTTACAAAAAAATGTATTTAATTATTCTTATTTCAAATGGAAAGGCATTTTTTCTTATATAATATGGCATATTGATAATAGTCATAATATTTCGATCTATAATACTTATTTAATGTTATAATGCAGAGACTTAGGCAAAAATATTAAATGACAACTTGCAAAATTTTCTATAAGTTTTCAAGTGCATTTTGTGCAGAATATTCTATCGTTTTGCTATTCTGCTCTTTATAGAGTACAACTTTGAATATTACAAGTGGAAATATGTTGGTTAACGGTTTGGCTATCAGTCCTGCCCAAATTTATCTTTTTTATCAGTAAGCAAAATGTGAAGTGGCTTTAATTTAGCCCGCTGATCAGCAATGCATGGCAACAAGTGTGAGAGGGACAGTACTGCATTACTCTGTGCTTGAGTCAGAGAAAAATAAGGATCAATGCAAAACTGTCACTGGCATCCCAATAAAAACACTTTAATCCATAGAAACTATAAATGTAAGTTATCATCAGTCAATATTCAGTACAGTAAAATTGCAACTTTTTAAAATCTTATGCATTGACACTGTTGACCAAAGCATTTTGTGTTAAAAAATAAACATATGTGCAACATTAAGTCTAAAAAATGGAATTAAAAATAATATTCTACAGCTTCAGTTACTAAAAAAGTAATATTTCATTAAATAACTTATGTTGTTAGTTTCTCCATTAATAAAAACTACATATATTAAGAAAACAAAGAAACAACTTAATAATGTGTAACAAGATTTTCTTGTCAATCAGTTGAAATTAGATAACAAAATTCCTTTGCAACATATAACACTGTATTAAATATTGCCTGTCTATATTAAACTTCTAACCAATTATATGGTTAAAGTGCCAATTTTGAAGATGGCTACCTCTAGTATAACATAACAAGTAAAAGGTTAATGTTATCTTTAATGTTATTTTTAAGTGGACAAACTTGTTTTTTAGTGTGGACTACAGTCATAAACAGAACCCCCTGATATGAACTTGTATACAGCATAATATTACAGATTTACAGTTCATATTTCATCCTGTAGAAGAGCTTTAGTGAATTCTGATCAGGTTCATAAAAAAATTCAGTATTCCTCTTGTGAAGAATGATGAAGCTCCCTCTGGTGTCTGTTCTCTAAACCAACAAACTGGATCACAATTTGCAATCCAACGTTTTGTTAAAACTACGCAACTTCTGTTCAAACAGCATTTTCAGTATTTCAAAAGCTAGTTTTAATTGACTCCCTGTGCTCAGTGTATTTCAGTACCCAACATTGAGCATACAGCATAAACCCAACATTGGATTTAAATAAATAACCCAGCAATTTTTGGGGTGGGAGGTAGGCAGAATAACTTTATTGTGTGCTTTTTAAACATTCATAAACCATTTAAATGAAACAGTTATACCTAGAATTTGTTTTCTTTGTTTTCTTTTGCATTTTACAGACATTGATTACACAGATACTGAAAACTGTCAAAATGAGCTCTGATTTTTTTTTTTTTAGTAATGTCTTGAATGACTTAATTATTTTAGGTTTAAATATTGTAAGACTGCTTTTAGTGCAATTTATTCTATATTTTGTATTTATTCCTACTCAGTTCAAGACAAATATCCTCACTGCACTCAATTTGCAATTTGTGTCAGCTTCATCTTTCTGAAGTGTTTGTATTCACAGCAAGAGTAAAAATATTATACATAAGCATATGATGAGCAGCTTATATTGAAAAAAAAAAAATAACAAAAGCGGATCAATATTGAATAATATTTACTCAAGACATCAGACACATGGCCGGTTTCCTCATTGCACCACAGGTAAGTGAAGCAACACTGATGAGAGTCTGAGATCCAGAGGTCAGATGTTCAACTTTCATCACCAGCCAGATGCTCAATGAATGTGTTTTCACCTGAATGACTTAAACTATGTCTAAAAGCTGCTTGTAACAGCTGCAACATCCAACCAGCGTGCTGTGCCCAGTGAGTGTTAATATATCCAACGTTTAAGGCTGTTTGCATTGAATTGCCTGCACTATATGAAGCCGATGAAGCTCATATGCTGGAAATGTGTATTAAATCCTCCTGAGAGGTGCGACCTGTCGTGTCAGCAGCAGCTAACAAGCAAGTGACAGAAAGTAAATGAATACAATATCCTGCTAACAATGTAACAATGTCCAGCTGTTCAGTTCGTTAAAGTGTAATCAATCACCTGGAAAACAAGGTGATCTGCACAAAAAACTATACCCATTTATCTAGCTGAGAACTTTTCAGTGATAAGACACCAATTGGCACGTGAAGTAAATACTTCTTGAAGAGCATTAGCGAGAAACAGTGTACTGAAGTTGATTATCTCAGTGACTAATGCTCTGTCACTCTGTAGTATGAGAGAGCCCAGCGAGGACCCCCGGTAATGGAGCCTGAGCAGGTGTTGAAAGCACACTGACATCAAGGGGGAGTGCACTGACAAGAATTTCTGATGAATTTCAATTACTGATCTATTAAAGCTAATGAGCTAAATGGGCAGCCAGAATACATTTGCCAGATAGCCTGAGACGAGACCTCAGGCTTTTTGTTCTTTGCTTCTGCAGTCACTGCAGCCAGTAAAAGTGTTAGACATGCTTTTCTGCTAGCTTGGGGAGTGAAAATCGAGGTGTATGTCCTCTAATCATTTGTAACATTTTGCTCATGTTTGGTAAGGGTTGGTGTTCTCACTGTTACCAGTCATTTTTAAATATAATGTCAGAATGCCATCTGCTGGAGTGAATACAACATAAAGGATTTCCTGAACATCAGATATACACTGACATCTGCTGGCTGTAAGAGAAACAGCATCAAGGTTTCAGCATCAAGCATTTGGTTTCCAATGTAGCTTTCTCCAGTTTTATTATCAATAATAATAATAATAATAATAATAATAATAATAATAATAATAATAATAATAATAATAATAATAATAATAATTTTGGCTATACAGTTTAAAAGAAAGACTCAACTCACCTTTTTTTAAGTGTCACAGATACAAATGGTCTCATATGATTGGATTAATCTGTCTGAATTGAATATATATTTCTGTCCAAAAATTGCATTGTTTGGTTGTTTGTTTCTGCAATCGATGACCGAGAGAATATTTTTACTGTCTTGAAATTCAGAAGTTTACATACATTGTCTCAGTATTTCGTAGAACAGCCTTTTAAACTGTACAATTTGAGTCAAGCTTTTTGGATATCTTTCCACAAGCTTCTTACAATAGTGTGCTGGAATTTTGTTCCATTCCTACAAACAGAACAGGTCTTAGTAAGTAAAATTTGTTGGCTGCCTTGCTCGCACACACAATTTTATTTCTGTCCCTAAATTTTCCAGGGGACTGAAATCAAACATTGTCATTGCCAGCCCAAAAATAATGACTTTATTGTCCTTCAGTCTTTTTTAAACTTCTTTTGCTGTACGCTTAGGGTCATTCTCTATTTTTACATCTTACCACCCCAATACTTTACAGTCGGAATGTTGTTTTTCAGAGTTTCAAGCTTCTTCTTGTTTTCTTACAAATATAAATATAAATATAAATAATATAAATATTATGGCCTTTATTGCCAAAGATATCAAAATTTCCAGGAGTCTCATCAAATTGCAGAGTGTGTCTCTAAAAAATGTTTTCATGTTTTCTGTTGTTTTCCCTGACTCCATTTTCAAATTATAATCTGGGCTTTTATGTTACTTTTGGAGTAATGGATTCTTCCTCACTGACTGGCTTTCAGCCCACATCAGTACACAACTTGTTTCACTGTGGATAATCACACACTTACCAGCTTTAGCCAGGTTCTTTACAAGTTCTTTTTGCTTTTGTTATGGGATTGATATACAGATTTAATGCACAAAAAATATTTGTCTCCCTCCTCAATGACATGATGGCTAAATATTCCTATGCTATTTATATGGCATTCCACTAGACCACATGAAGGTGGCACTTTCAAGCTTCTGGTAATTTTCCTGAAGGATGAACTAGATTTATTAAGGTCCATAATTCTCTTCCTGAAATATTTTGTGAATGCAACTGATTTTTCCATGCCAGACAAGGAAGCAATGTTGCAAATGCTACCCATTGCAATAATCAATATGATATCTGATGCTTGGTCTCATGATCTATTTAGTATGAAATACTTTTTTTTTTTCATAAAGTGTTTATACTGATGCTGTGAACTGTGTTCAAAGTCCTTAGATACTGAACTATGAACTTCAATTAATTATGTTTAATAATGTAAAATGAACATAGAGGAAGTTCTTGATAAAGATGAACTTGTACAACACTTGTTGCATTTAATAAAAAAACACTTTTTATTTAAGCCCTCATTTTCTTTAAGAAAACACATGAAGAAGCAATTTCTACTTAGGGGAATCACACAACAATCACACAGGGTGGTGGTGGTGGTGGGGCTTTTGTAATTGTGTATTTGTGCTTGTTTTCAGTTTTGCAGCCTGTTTTAAAAAAACTGAGCTTGACCCTTTCCGTTATTTTAGAGACATTATCCTAAACTCTGTCTTATTAGCATCCTCACAGAAAAACCCTTTTATGTGTGTGCTGAAGGTTGCACTTGAGATGTGTTCTTGCAAATGGAGATACTTTGAAGTGTCAGCTGAATAGAGCACTCAGGAGAGAGGACATCACTAACAAAGTGGAAACAATGTTTTGTTTACTGCATCAAGGGTAACAGATGAGCCCCCCCTCACACCCCTCCCCAGTTCATTTTCAAAGATGATTGTTTTAGCTTTGATATCAGTGATGCATTTCAACATATCAGCAGTATAAACAAAGAAAGGGAAACGCAATAGACATTGATAAAAAAAATAAATAAATAAATAAAACATTTTCAGTATGCATATACACAATTTTCTGCTCTATGCCCCCGTAGGCTCATTCAAATGTTATTTACACTTTGGATTTAGAAGATGGCAGGATAATCTGTGCAGAAAATCTGGAGAGAATAGTCATAGGCATTCCCACATTTAGTATCTCCACTAAAGTTCCACAACATCTTAGGGTTATAAAAATAACTATGACTGCATATCTGTTGCATCTCAAGCACAGATAACATGCCTAAAAGCCCAAATACCATGTCCTTTTTAGCATTCATGTCTGTTGTTTAACTACACTTAAAACATTGTATGCTGGTATTAATATAGTACCTTTAATATAATAAAAGTAAACCTATAGTGCAAGTGTAGCTTGCCAAAAAACAAAATGTTAAATACCACAACTTTGTTGTTTCAAAAGCCACTGGGTCTGTTGGACCAAAAGATACAAAAATAAATAAACCTGGAAAGATTTACCATGTTTTCACTGCATAACTCATGAATTTTAACTCTACAGCAGAAATACCCACAAGCTCTTGTTCAATTATCAACATAATGAGTTTTTTGGAGTTAGAATTTATGACAGATCTTTATGTTATGGCAAAAACTTTTAAATATATTATTGTAGTACAGCATCTGGATTCTGGTATATTGTTTCTTGTTTACATATACATATTGTGACATCTTTTTTTAATCTCATTTTGACATACAGTATGTGATGTTTGGCATTCTCTTAAAGTCAAGGAGAGAGGATTTTATCTAATATTTGTCTATAAGATATGACGTCAAGTGGGAAAATGTGCACGTAAAAAATGAGCATAAGAAAAGCTTTTTCCAACTTCTTGAGTTAGTGTTCAAATAAAACTGGATAATTTTTTTCTTTAAACATTATTATTTAAAACATGGAAATTCTTTGCTGAAAGTATTTGCTGGAAAAAATTTATTGATTTTTCTGAAAAATATAGAATTTATAGTGAGTTTATATTTATCTGTTCTTATATATTTTGTAAATTCATATTTTAGTTTCTGATTTTTATCTCATGTTTAAATGTCAATGTTTTGTTTTAATATATTTCTTGGCTTTAACTGGTTTTCCTTGTTTTGTAAAGCCTTTTGTGCAAACAGTGCTTGACAAATAAACTTGCCCTGGCTTTCCACTCCTCTCAGGCTGTTTTTTTCTATGCAAAGAATTATACAAATATAAACGTTTACACAAATATATTTCCACTCCCATTTTGCCACACAGAATATTCGGGGCAGAATACTGAAGCAGCTTGCTCAGAAAATGTCCCTGGTCTTTCTTCAGCTTTAACACCACTGTTTCTGATTGCTGTTATTTCTTAACTGCATCGCAAAATGAAAAAGTGACCATAAAAAACATTTTACATCTGGATTCAACTAAAGTTATTGGAAGTAGTTTAGGACATAATAAATAGACACAGATGCTGCAGATAGTTAACATGTAAGTTATGCTAACAAAACCCATTCACTTTGCCCTAAAGATATCAGATGTCTGTGGGTGTTAACAGGTTTTTACAGGTCTTATAAAGACTAAGTGTCACTGAATGTATGTGCTCTCACTGCAATCTAGACTTTAAAGTAAATTTAGCATGTCATCTTTTCAGGTTCACAATTTACTCATTTCTTCTGAAGTTTAAGCTGTTGGGTTCATGTCTGGATGGATCTCCTTAGTTGTCCCATTCATTGTTCATGTCTTGTCCAGACTATTATGGTTAAAGGTTTGCCTGGTACACCAACTAAAAGCTGGCAGCCATACCTCACAAGTACATTGCATCTATTAACTTAGGGCTCTTAGCTATTGAGAAATGATTGCTTCCTGGAGGCGTGGACTCTGTTAAAGTTTTAAACGATTGGATATGATTTTACCCAATCGCTGACTTTTGGCCTGGATGTATGTAATGTGCCAGCTCAATGAAGCTTACCGGATATTGCGTGCTGTAAACAACCCCATGGGGAGTAGGGCCATGACATTTTTGCCAGCAGTAAAATGTCTTTAATTCCTCTTGCTCCTACTTCAACTGCTCAATATTTAGGAGCCTTTCTAACACGGACTGAATGGCTTCATTCACTTACTCCGCTGCCACTGCTAAAACTACAGACAGACTACAATTCTAACCACAGAAAATCAATGTCATTGTTCACAACTCCTCTTTCTGTTCACTGATTGGCATGGTTAATTTCTAACAGAGAAATCCAAGTAATTGGGAGAAAACCCAGATTGTGCTGTGAAGTGAGATTCAAATCGAGCACAATTTCGCAGGAAGGCAATGGCAAGGCTACATGCAGTGTGGTTGAAGAGAAAGACTGGATAACAAATCAGTGAGTCAGGTACGGCTGAAAAAAATACACCACAACTTTTTCCTGTTTGGGTGACCCTTGTAAAACAGGATGGATAATTTATAGCTTCAAATGCACCTGCTGCATGTACCCCTCCAAGGGAGAGACTGTTGACTGTTTTAATAGTAACGCCTCTAAAAATAGATCAATTGTATTTAGGTTTGCACTTTGACTGGACCACCCTAACACATAAAAATGCTTTGATCTAAACCAGGGGATGGTGTACTGCAGTTTTTAGATGTGCCCAAGGTCCAACAATCTTGAATCAATTGGCTGAATGAATGAATGAATGCATGCAGTCGACTTCTACGTAATGTTAACATTAGTTGTATGATTCAGGTGTGTTGAAGCAGAGGCACATCCAATAGTTGCAGCACACCAGCCCTTGAGGACTGGAGTTTGACACCCCTGATCTAAACCATTCTATTGCAGCTCTGGCTGTTTAGGGTCACTCTTCTGCTGAAATATGAAACTCTGCCCTCGACTAAAGTCTTTTTCAGCCTATAACAAGTTTTCTTTTAGGATTGCAGTTTTTTTTTTATCCAATTGTCTTTTCATAATTTCTAACCAGTTCCCCTATCCCTGCAGAAGAAAATCATCTCTACGGCAGGATGCTGTGATCACCATATTTTACAGTACATTTAAGGCAATGCGTTTTTTTGTTTTTTTTTTATCACATACAAGGTTTTAAATGTAGAACAAAAAAGTGTTTCAGAGCACTTTCTTTTATGTGTTTGCAGTGTCTTCTACATGGCTTTAGGCAAACTGCAAGGTTGTTTATGGCTCTCTTTCAACAATGGCTTTTTTTCTTGCCACTCTTCCATAAGGTCAGAATTGTGGACTGCACAATTGATAGCTGAGTTGTTGGCAGATTGTTCTCCATAAGTTATGGCTTTCCACAGCTCCTCCAGAATAATCAAGGTCCTCTATGCAGCTTCTCTGATTAATATCCTCCTTGGTCAGCCTCTCAGTTTTGGTGGATGGTCATATGTTGGTATGTTTATTGTTGGGCTGTACTTTCTCTGCTCCATGAGATGTTTAAAGCTGGGATATTATTGTAGAACCTAATCCTGCTTTAGACTTCACAACCTTTTCCCTGACCTGTCTGCTGTATTCTTTGGTCTTCATGATGTTGTTTGTTCAGCTGGATTTATACAAGGTGAACCATTGAAGGCATTGATTGCAGTGTCTTTTAGAGGCATCAGAGTAATGGAAGCTGAACACAAACATATGCTAGACATTTTAGATTAAAAAAAAAAGCCAAAATAACATGTATCATTTTTTTCCTTCACTTCACAATTGCAGTAGATTTTTTTACTGTAGCTGTCAGGAGGTGAAGAAGGCACATAGATAACTTTAATGTTGATTTAGCAAATTTATTAACCAGTAATTACCTTTTGGCCTTCACTTCCAACACTGTGTAAGAAAAACTATCATGCTTTTGAGAATGAAACCAGCAGAATGTAAATTCAATTTCCTCTTTTTATTACCAGCTTTAATCATTTACTCCTTAGGGATACATCTGGCCCTTTTGCTACTAAATAGTCCACTTTATTCATCAGATAATGCACATTTGGTTGTTTGAGTCTTTTAATTTCCTTTGCTGCTATAACTGTAGACTCGAGAGAGTTAGGCAATAATTGCCTGTTGCCTCATCGCAGAAGTGGCCTCTGCTACACTAAAGAAACTTTTTTATTTTTATTTCAATGCTGATTATAATATTTTATTCAAAAGCTTACATTTAAATTCTTATCTTCGTCATAGCATTAACAATCCCCTTGTTGATCAAACCATTCAAAAACTGAAACTAATTTAGGTTTTAAGTATATACTTATTAAAAGTGAGTGTTCCTTTTAAATCAAGAACTAAAGTTGAATTTACCCATGTAGTGTTTATTTGTTTAAAGAGGCAAACTTGTTGAAAAACAGACATAAAATGCATAGTAAGAACATTTTAGTCAAGATACTTAAAGCTGCAGTATGTAACTTTGTACCGCTCTCGACCTAAAACAACCAATCAGAGCTAGGAGGAAAATCTTAGCGCTATCAATCACCCTTGTGTTTGGCAGCTAAATGGGCTAATGGTGAAAAAACAACTTACGGTTCCATCGATGGCGTTCTGCCATCATCTAACCAGCCTTAGCATTAGTGCCAGGCTATGTCGTGGTAGCGTAGCAGAGAGGAAGGGGGAGTGTGTGAGCAGAGGGTGATTTATAGTGCGAAGACCCTCCTCCTGAATCTGACTGGTTGTTTCTGACTGAGTGGTGTTTCTGCAGTTAGTACTGGGAGCACTGGGAGAAGTCAGAGGAGCTCAATTTTTTTACAGATTATCTGTCTGATATTATAGTGTCATGACATAATGATAATTTCAACAAACACGTCAAAAAACTTATTTCATGACACACTGCAGTTTTAAGCATGAACAAAAATGCAGCTCAGATTGCTGTTGAAGAACACCCTGCCATCTTTTTCAGTGCTGCACTTGTTTCTGAGGATGTCCAGAATCCCTGCTCTGACCTCTGGGGTGAAGGATTCATAGAAGTGGTCCGTTCCTGTCATGAAACTCAGCAGACGTTCTCCAGTTACACTGCTCTGGTCGAAGCACTCTGTGATGTCAAAGCTGTTGGGAACCGGATGTTCCTCGAATTTAAGGCCTTGGTCCTTCAGGCAGGCAATGATCTCTCCTGATGCACGGTACTCAATGATGCTTCCGACACACAGCTCCTTCTTGTAAGTCTTCCACAGGATGTCCCAACCACTGTTGGCTGTATAGTAGACAAAAAAAGAAAAAAATAGAAACAAATTTTGAATTATCCAAACTGATAAAAAAAAAAAAAGGCATCAGTTTTCTAAACTTATCTCTTCCATAACAAGTAGCAAGACAAACTCAGTTTAACTTTTAGTTTTTCAGTCACAGTTGACCTTCATGGTTTAAGATTACTGATAAAGAATACTGACTAAAGAACAGGCAAGCTTAGTAATAGTTTGAATGTTACACATTTAAATTCTGTGGCAAACCAGTCAGTTTAAGTCTGCTTACCTGTTTCAACAATGATCATGAGCCTGCCATTGTTTTTGAGGAGGCCATGGTGAAACTTGATACTTTCAGCCAGGCTCTTTACATAGTAGATCATCTGTTGAAGTAAACATGTCAATGGCTTGAATATGTCCACAAGATACTTCAATTAGAGAACGTACACAAAAAAGAAAAATCACATTATATATATATATATATATATATATATATATATATATATATATATATATATATATATATATATATATATATATATATATATATATGGTGACTTCACAATTTAGTATCTTTTTTGAAAGTATTGTTACCCCTTTGTCATATTACAACCACAATCTTAAATGTTTTAAACGCAAATTTGTGAATACTTGTGAAGTACGAGAGAAACAATTTATGGTTGTCAACATTTATGAATAAAAATCTGAAAAGTGTGGTGCACATTTATATTTTGGCTAGAACTACCTTTTATTGCAAATGCAGAGTGGCATGGAGCCCAAAAAGTTTAACTTGTTTCTCATCTGACCAGAGCACTTTTCCTACTTGTTTGCTGTTTTCCCGAGATGGCTCAAGTCAAACTGCAAATGGGACTTCTTGTGACTTTCCTCTTTCAATTAACCCTTTAAAGGCCAGATTTCTGGAGTGGAAAATGAATTGTTGTCCTGTCTGTAGATTCTCCCTTCTGAGCTGTGAGTCTCTGCAGCTCCTCCACAGTTACCATGGGCCTCTTGATGGCTTCTCTGATTAATGCTCTCCCTTCCACATGTTGGCAGGTTTATATTTGTGCCATGCTAGTTTCATACACAGATGAATGGTGAGACACTCAGTGTTCGGGATATTGCTTTATAACCTAATCCTGCTATAAACGTCTCCACAACATTATTGTTGACCTGTCTGGTACATTCCTTGGTCTTTATGATGAAGTCATTTTCTCTAATGTTCCCTAACAAATCTCTGAGGCCTACGCAGAACTACTGTATTTGTAATGAGTTTAAATTACACACAGGTGGACTCTCTTTACTAATTAGGTGAACTACAGTTTCTTTAGGGTATCAGAGAAATAGCTCCTAAACACATATGCATGCCACACTTTTCATATTTTTATTTGTAAAACATTTGGAAAAACTGGATCTTTTTCATTCTACTTCACACTTTTGCATTACTTTCAATTGGTCTGTCACATAAAAGCTCAATAAAATATATTGCAGTTTCTAGTTACGATGTGAAAATGTCTCAAGGCAACTTATGCAAGGTAATGTAGATGAAGAAAACTTGTAGACCCATTTTTATGTTATAAATATAACACTGACAGTACAAAAAACGGATTCATCATAGTTTTATTTAGTAGGATTCACTGTTCAAAACCACAGTATGTAACTTTTATTAAAAAAAAAATATGATTTTTACATGTTTGTTAAAACTATCACTATGTCATGACAGTGTAATATGAGACAGATAATCTGCGGAAAAAAAATTGCGCTCCTCTGCCTTCTCCCTATGGTCCTGCTGCCATCTTCAGAAATACACCTCTCCATCAGAAGCAATCAATCAGAGCCAGGAGAAGGGTCTTAGCACTGTCAATCACGCTCGTGTACCCACTGCTCATACACTCCCCCTTGCTCTCTGCTATGCTACAGTTGCTTCTCCACAACAGAGCCCACCATGAATGCTCAGGCTAGTTAGCATGGCCACCGATGATGATGGATAAACAGCTTTACTGCAACCACCATTTCTCCACCATTAGCACATGTAGCAGCACATACACAAGGTTGATTTATTGGTTGTTTTTGACCAGGAGCGGTGCATTTCTGCAGACGACAATATAGGTAGAGCTTGATGTTTTCACAGATTATCTGTCTCATAAGATACTATCACAACATGGTTACAGTTTTAACAATTATGCAAAAAAACATGTTTTTGTAAAAGTTACATACTGCAGCTTTAATTCGATACTTAAATCTGCATTACATTTGGTACAGTGATTCAGTGAACAGAAGGCAAAATATAAGCCACACTTTTTTCCACAATACCTGGATCATGTGTATGAAGTCAAATTTCTTTACGTCTTCCTTTGCTTTTACTTGCTTCTCATAGTCCTCACTGGACATGGTGTACCAAGAGATCTGGATCTTCTGAAGGTCAGCAGTCTTGGCTGCCAAAGCTTTCAAAATATATAGAGAATGCAGCAATGACATTAAGATATTTCAGAATGTCATTAGTTATCTCATAAAATTTGGGGGTAATCCTTTAAAATTAATTCAGCTTGCAAACTGTCTGTGATGCAGTTTACTAGCTGAGTTTTAAATTGACTAACTTAGTGTTGTGATCAACACCAATCCAGAAAAACTCAAATTAACAAAACTTGACCCTTTCTGTTTTGAAGAAATTTTAAAAAGTGAGGGATATCCTAATTTCAGAAGACTCCAATTCATGAGTTGAGATGTGCTGAGAAATCAGCTGGTTTCAGAAACTGGGTGGTAGCTTGACTGGATCTGACTGGTGACCAGTCAGTAAGAAAGTCAAAAACCCAATCCTTTTCCACTCAGTGAAAATTTGAGACTTGCTACCAAGGTTGTACTGACAACAAAACAATTCTGTGTGGATACTGTTACTACGTGAATACTTATAGAGAGCTATTTACAGCATCAGGGATATGAATAAAAATAAAGTCAGCGGAAGTACAGATGTAACAAGCCGTTTAAGAGGAAAATGTTACGGGTTCGTTTAAGGTATGCAAAAGTGAGAAAGAGTAAAACTTAAAGCTGATATCAGGAAGGCTAAATGAATTAAAGTGGGGGTTCTGCAGTGGCGTAGCGTGCGACCCATATACCGGCTGTCACAGGTTTGAGTCCTGGCCTGCTGACCTTTGCTGAATGTCTTCCCACTTTCCTGTCACTTTACTATTAAATCAAGGCTACTAGAGCTATAAAAATCCTTAAAAAATAAAGAAAGAAAGAAATTAAGGACCAAGATATTCTAAGGAATACACATAGAGACCACTGTTGGAGTGATGCTCCAGTGCCAACTCTACTAGTTACTAAAATAAGATGCTACACTTCACAATAGTTTTCTATTTGCTTAAAAACTATATTAAATACTCTGTTTTACAGTGACTGCTCTTACGTGCGAACTGTATGACATATCTAGCAGGCTAAAAAATAAATTTTTAATGATGTTCATATATCTGGTTTCAATAAAGTTAATCAAGAGAAAGTGGAATATGTTACAATTTGTATTAGCATGTCAAAGCTTTTCAAAAACTGGAAAATGGCCATAAAACTCTGATCAGTGCATCTCTAAAATGTTGTGGTTCTTTTATTTTTAATTATACAGAACACAAAATGATGAATTGAATCATCATTACCTTTGAAGTTGTCTGTGAGCTCAGAGCTGCCCTCCACAATGTCAGCAGTTATGGGAACAGAAGGGAAGGCTGACTGCAGAAGCGAGAGTATCTGGACATCCATCTCACCTGGAGCAGACCATGAAGCTTAAACATATTTGAATTACATGGTGCAGTTCTGCTCTAAGTCGTGAATTTTCTTTCGAGAATGGCATAACACCCTTGCTGACCCATTGCACCTGCTCATGTCTTTCTTTGTAGCTTGAGTGTTTTTTTTTTTGTTTGTTTGTTTTTTGAGTTCCAAACTCTGGTTTCTATTTCTGTAATAATTAGCACCCATGTCAGTTGGCGGAATTGCTTGCATGCTGCAGCTATTATTGAACTTTCTAAATCAATGCCCCCTTAATAGTAGGAAATAGGCAGACTGAAGAAGAGACATTGAGGACGTAGCATAGAAGCAAAAATAATGGTGTGTTAAGTATTTTTTTCTCTGTTCTGTTAGGGACAATTTACTTTTTGCAGGTAATAAAGAGGTGTTAAGCTGAGTCTTTGTTTCCCTTTATCAAATTAAAGCTTTTTTCGCACTGTAAATTATGTTGGCAGAAGTCTATGACATATGTAAAGGACAACCATGTGTTTGCTTTCATTCTTATTCTTATTGATAGTCTTTTACTTTGTAACCTCGTAGAGTAACCCTTGGTCAATACTGATCTGTAAATGCCTGGATAAGTCAACCACTGGCTCGTTTTCACGCAGTCTCTTCATTGCACCCCACAGGTTGTTAATCATTGAAGCCTTTTTTGAATATAAGGTAACTTGTAGTTTTGATCTGTTATGTTTCAGCACGTACCTCCGCCACTCCCAACACCAAGCACATCCAGGCTGCTTTTACCAGCTCCGATTCTGTAAAACTCATGAAACTGGTTTTAAAAAATCTTCATAACAAAAACAGCTTAAATAATGCAAGTAAATCGACTGATAAATCCCTGAGATCAACCAGTCAATCAGTTAAAAATCTGAATCAGCAAATATTCCATTTAGTATGCTCTGATCAGTGAAGCACAAGTTGAAAAAAAAAAAAAAAAAAAAAAAAAAAAACAACACACAAAAGACTAAAAAGAATCAGCAATTTTTTCTTATTCATCAAATGCACAGTTTTCTATCTATTGACAAACCAACCAACATTATTAACTTGGATGCCTTTTTTAGAGTAAAACGAGCAGTTCAATAAAACTTTCTTTAATCGTTCCACTACTTATAATAATGAACCAACACGCTAATGCGCATGTGCCACCAACTCTGAAGACGACAAAAACGCATGAATAAGCACTAGAGCACTCCTTGTACCGTTTAAATTCTGCAGGCAGGGCGTTTTGCAGACATTTGAGAATAGCTGCGTGCTCTCCGGACTTTTGCAGATACAACTGGAAGATGTTGACATTGCAGCCCTCATAACAAGTGTGCTTTGTTTCTGCACTCATGGCTGCACCCTGCAATACACGAACCAAACACTTTTATTCACATTACTGACTAATTTAATTTAGAGAATCTTTTAAAAATTACCTTTATTTCGTGTTTTTCGGGAGGTAGGATCACGGAGTTGATTCACGCTGCGGACAGCTCTCTCCTAGGAAGGCTGGTCTTTACGTAACTGTTGAACTATGGCTCTAAAAAAAAAAAAGACACAGCTGCTGTTCTAGTAACGGACGACAAAAATGTGCTACTGAACTTTTGTAAACCATGCCTGTTTTGGTAGTTAAAGTGTCAGTTTATCAGAAGTCAGCAATGGAAAACAAACAAAACGGTTATTTAACATTCTTCTTAAAATGCAAAGTGTTTAATTGCAATAAAAGTAATTTTTATTGCAAAAAACAAACAAAAAATGTGCGACGGACATATTTTGTTTGTATCTTGAAAATCACAAAGAGAAAATTTGGCCCGAGTTCTGCGGCCATCATATTATATAAGGATGTCATATTTGATAGATACAATACTGCAGGACGTGATGTTTTTTCCATACACTTCAAAGGTCTCCTCCCCCATATTTTTTCACCATGACAAGTCAAGAATAAGAACCAAACATATAGAAGCAACGTTTTTTTTTATGCTCCTCTAATCTGGAACAAACTTTCAGAAAATTACAAAAATGCTGAAACACTGAGTTCCTGTAAATCAGGGCTAAAACCTCAATTGCCTAGAGTTGCCTTTGATTAATAATAAGCAGAACATTATTTATTTAATCTGTATTCCATTTCTCATTACTATCCTTTGAAAAACCACTGCAGTGTAATGTTTGTCTGGTAATTCATGTTTTTAATCAACGCCCTTTGAATTGCGTAGTTGCTGAAAATGCTATACAAATAAATTTGCCTTGCCACTAATCTGTTTGGTTGAGGATAATTATTATTTTATTTATTTACATGGTTTTATTGAATTGTTATCCCTTTGTCAAAAGAACCCTTGATAGGCAGACTTGGTCAGGACAAACCAACGTTTGGAGGGTCTCGAAAGATGAGAAAATGAGCCAATTTTGATTTTAAAGATATTTTTTAAATGTGAAAAGAAAGTCCAATCAAATGTAAATTTCTTATCAGTCATTTTCAATCACAAAGAAGAAAAATGACTTCAACCTCAATTTTGTGTATTATATTAAAAATTGGTTATTAAATAATACTTGTTTTTCATTTTTGGTTTCTGATGAGAACTTCAAACTATCAAAACATGCACAATCTAAATTTTGAGTGTCACCTCTGCCTTTAGTTTGCACAAAGGTCACTTTTTCTGGATTACCAGTGTAAAATCTGCCTAGACCTTTCAATAAATGGTTTAATTTTGAGAAGTAAAACAGAAGAAATTATTAGTTTATTTGAATTAAATATCAAAAGCATGTCAGTGGAAGGAATCATTTCCAGCAGGATGATGCGTTCCAGACACTGACAGTTCTGGAGCAATTGCCTTAATTAGGACATCTAGTATCAAAATGTGAGGAAACTGGACAGTTTCCCTTTGTTTGGGTAATTTGTTTGTAATATTTTAAATATCAAAAGAACCAACCAAACCAAATAAAAATTTTCCATAAATTTACCCCCCAAAAAGAGGGAAAAACAGCTTGTATTTCAATTTAACATTTTGTACTTCAATAATGAAAATCAAATTCCCTCTTGATTTTTGTTTTTCATTCCTGCTTTTTGATGAGAAATATAGATACCAAAACAGCCAGGAAAGGGAGAGAAAGAAATCTAAATTACTGAAGCTTGTTTTTCTCTGATCATCTCTTCTTCTTTTTAAAATATTCTGCATTGTTTATTGAACTTACAGCAAACTGATGTATCATGTGATGACACAACAGGGTCAACATCAGAATCTACAGTTACACATATTTTATTATGAAATGAATGAAATGGCTACACATTGGCACAGTTAGCAGTGGGTTTTGGGCTGGGGTCTTTTTGCATGTTCTCTGTGGGCAGTCCCACAGTCCAAAAAATGCAACAATAAATAAATAAAAAATGCAAAGTGACTGTTCAGTTCAATAAAATCTGCTTTGCTTAATTTGCTGCTTATTTGTGCATTGCACCTTCATCAGTCTTAGACAATATAAAAGAGGTGTTAGCCATGGTGAGGTGGTTCTTGGATGATGGACTTTCCTAGAAGTGGGGGTTCCCAAATCAAATTTTATTTAACACCCCATTACCAACACTGTCTGGTGGGAACTAACTCCAGACTTACTGCAGATAAACCTCATTGTGATAACACAAATGAGTCATGTTTTTAGTGCTCATGCAGTTTAGTATTACAATTGTTAAGATGGCAATTTTATAGCACAGCCATAATTTTCTTGCCAATAACTAATGTTGCCCTCAAGATGGTGCCAGAGGTACACACATCTGCCTCAAAACCTACACTAATGGCATTTATTGAGCTTATTGTCAATATGGAGGGAGGGAAATGCACACTTACATAAACAGTCCACATGTTTTAGTGTATCTTACATCAAGTTAAAAATGAATAACAGTTCTGTCTAAAATAAATATTCCCTAGCTTACACTCAAGAACATCTATAGAACATCAACTTATGTAAAAGCTCAAAAACAGTCAGAATAAGGTTGTTGCAGTATAAATGGATGATGAAACCGTACAGTATGTTACATCAGTAACACTCAGCATTTCAGATTCTTGTACTAAATGTTTTGAAAAAAAAAAAAGACATTTTCTTTTACTGTGTGAGAGTGCTCACAATTGCAGAGACATTAAATCACCAATATTTATTGGTCCTATATGAAATGGAAAAACTTTTGAGAAACAATGTGTTTTTGATAACTAAGCCATAATCATCAGAAAAAACAGAAATAAATTCTAAAAATATATCACTCTGGTTGTAATTAATTTATATAGAATATGAGAATCATTTTACTAGGTCCCCACTACTGAAATAAAATTAACATTTCAATGGTACTCTGATTTACTAAGATGTGACTGTAAAACTAGATAGGAAGATAATTTGGAGGAATTTGTCTTTTCTTAAATTTTAAAGGAAAACACTAGCACTGTGGTATAATACTGTAATGTTTTGTCTTTTTCAGAATATTTTGTGTTTTTGTACTGTTTGGTATAAATAAAAATGAGAACATATATTTTTATACTGCCAGTAGACAAAGGTCTCTATTTCTGAGTTTTCTGCATTATTAATTATTATTATTATTATTATTATTATTATTATTATTATTATTATATCTCACACAACACTCATTATCTGCACAAACTTATTCAAAATGGGAATTAAAGTAGAGAAAATGTAACTTCAAATAATAACATCTTATAAATTACACTTTTTTATATTTAGCAACTTTATATTGTCATATACATCCTACTTAAATGAAGCATTTCCTCTCTTGGCTTATCCCCTTCCAAGTACCAACGAAACAGGTTTCTCAACTTAAATAATTGATCGCTTATGGTAAAGTTGAAATAGAAATAGAAAAAATTTATTCAAAAACAAAACTTGATGTTCTATGTGATTGTTCAGATTCTTCCGTCCCCAAAGTGTTATCACAAATCCAAAACTAACCTACTGCTTTAAATCTGCAATATGTTGTTTCTATTAGGAACAAATCCAGATTATTTTGCAAGTAACTTAACAGCTAAAAAAAAGGCCCCTAGAACCAATTGTGTTTTCACTTACATAGTTCAAGCCCTCCTAGAAATAACACTTTCAATCATTTCAATGCATAATGCACAATTATACATTATGCATTTCGATGCATAATGCACAATATCCAAATTGATTCTCAATGAAATGCTAATTGTCCAATTTTCTATTTATTTGTCCAGTTGGAATAAAACAGAGCTCCCAGAGACAGCAGCAGTATAATGGGGTATGAGCAGCAGCCTGCCAGAGCAGCTCATTAAAAACTGTAATGGTCAGTAAAAATCTGAAGCTAATGTCTGTAACTGTAACTGAGTTAGAATAATCTTTGATGTCGGAATAATATAAAGCTATTTATAAAAATAAAAAGGAATATATTCATTTATTTTATGTAAGACACTTTAGCAGTCATAAAACAATCATTAACATGTATACAAATCTAAAATCAAAACAGGATTAAGCTTGAAGATATTCATTGTGCTGGAAAATATTTAATCATCTATGACTAATTTAACATTCACTTTAGCAATGATGTGTTTTTAAGTTGGTTTATCGATGACTATAACACCAAGGTTGTTGTTAAAGATAACTTTGCCTTCAGACTCCATGCTGCAGTCCGGATGCCGGAGCAGCTCCAACACGCCAGCTTTCAACTCCGGTGAAGCTGTTTTACTAAAATCCAGCACTTCAGTGAGAAAGTCAAGAAGCAGCTCTCCCTTCTCATCTCCCTCTGTGAAACACTCGGTGATATCCATTTGAGATGGCAGGTCAAAGCTCTGGTAGCGCACTCCCTTTGAGTCCAGGAAGCTTTTGATGTCTCCTGTGGTCACGCATTGACTTATTTCTGTATTGCAGAGCTCGTTTCTGTATTTCCGCCACAACTTCCCCCAGCCACTCTCCCCTTGAACAGATGGAGCAGAAATGGTATGAGCGTAAGCTTGGTGACAAATGATGACAATGTTTACAGGCTGACGTTCAACATGCAAAGTGTCGTGCAAAAGATGAATGTTTTCACATTTGTCTCAATACAATTGCAAATTTCCATATACTTTTTGGTGTTTTATGTTCTAGGCAGTGACGTGCAGTCACTGCTATTTTACTTTTCAGGATCAAAGGTAAAATAGGGACATGAGTGGTAAAATAGATGCAAACAATAATGAGAGAAAATCAATTTTCCTACTTGAATTTTCTAAAAATGTGTTTTTTATTGGTAATATTTTTTTTGACCAAATCACTGAATTTATGCATTGCCTGTTGAAATACACAAAAGAAGTCTGGGGCAAGGCAGTGCAGTGCTGTGCCTCACCTCTGGGGGCACTGTGTCACACATAGTGAAAGAAGCAGGAAGTTGGCGCATGCCCATTGCTGTCTCTTTTACATCGCCAATATACTTGTTTGATTACTTATATGCTACATATGCTGACGTTGTACAGTCAGTCTAATATGTTTACAGAATGTGAGTGAAATATTTATTCTTTCTAATCGGGCATAAATGCGCAGTGTGAAAGTGCAGGGTGAGGCAAAAAGTACCATGCCTTAATGATAGGGGGCAGTGCTGAGCCCTATAGGAACAACCATAGATGGGCACAACAGGTGCTCTTCTTCTACGCATTGAAAAGACTGAAAACAGTCAGAAAAATACAAAAATACAGTCGCAATAGAACTGTTCAAGGTCACTCTCCTCTTTGGCTGCCAGATTTATACAGCTGAAAGGAAAATGAGAGGAAAGGTTGTTTTTTTTTTTTTTTTTTTTTTTTTTTTTTTTTTTTTTTTTTTTTTTTTTTTTTACAATAGAATGGCAGAGATATTTGTGGAGGACTTCCTATAAAAATAAAAGGTAAGATCATACACAATTTCATTCACATTTAAAAAAATAATCAAATGTGATCTTATCTTAAATATTCTTTTATTTTTCTTGATGCCATATTGTTGAATTGTATGGAATTGATTAAACCATAATTAAAAGCTTTAATGGTCAAAATTAAAATATAAGGTTTTATATTGGATTCTCAATTTGTACATCCAACTATGGGGGAGTCAGTGCCTCACCAGTCATGAACCTCATAGCATGTCACTGGTTCTAGGCCAACGGAAAACACTGCATAATGGTTTTTAAAAAATTTTACAAATGAAGAAATCTGAAAAGTGTCATTTGCATTTGCATTCAGGCTCCCTGAGCCAACACTTTGTAGAAATACAGCTTGCTGCAATTACAGAAGTCAGTCTTTTGGAGTATGTCCTTGCTGCAAGGTTTCCTTTATCTAAAAAACATAAGGGGGTTAATACAAATGCATACCACACTCAGATTTTTATTTGTAAAAGAGTTTTAAACTCATATATAACTTTCCTTCCAGTTCATAATTATGCATTACTTTGTGTTGATCTACTGCATAAAATCCCAGTAAAATACACTGAAATGTGTGGTTTTAACATGACAAAATGTGAGAAACTTTGCAACTGTATTTCCCCTTGAATAGATGAAGCATAACAGATCATTTCACATCAGCAAGGAATTACAAGGACAATTGTTAATTTAAATTGACGACAATCAACTCACCAGACACAAGAATAATAAGAAGCTTCCCATTCTTATCGAGGAGACTCTGGAAGAAGTTGATGGTAGCACCGGGATCCTTCACATAGTACAGCATCTGTCGATTTCACCAGACATAATGAGTTGGTAACTGCATTCATGGAGCACCTAATTATATTGCTATGCTAGACAGATGCTCTAATGGGATTAATTGCTGTTGAGTGCCACCTAATGAATATGACCTAGATGTGTCAAAAATACAGCACGAGGGCTGGCAATACTTCAGCACCAACCTGTATCATGTGAATGAAGTCTGCCTTCTTTGTCATCTTTCTCAGTTTCCAGTGCTCCTCAAACTCAGAGGCTGTCATCTTGTTCCAGGTAAACTTGATGTAATTTAACTCAGGTTTCTGTGACACTAAAACTTAAGACAGATAATTAAATAAAATGAAAAAATGTTTTTATATGTGTGGGGCATAGCCTAATAGAAAACATATACACTGAGCTGAAAATTGTACACATTTCAAAATGACAGATTTTTATGATGTAAAAAAACAGGACCATGATAAATCATTTCTAAACTTCCTCCACCTTTAATTTGGTGGTAATTTAATTTAACTTCCTCCACCTTGTGTCATTAAACTGAGGAACACACTAATCTGTTAAAAAGAGGGAAAAAATCTGTTCAAGGCAGTGTACAATGTCTTGGTTGCATACATTTGTAAACTCCTTTGAGGTGATCACTTCATAGAAACACTTTTCTATTCAATTTCAGCATTCAGTCTTCTTTGAGAACAGTCTGTTAGCATTTCACATCTTGACTTGACAATACTTGTCCACTCTTCCATGCAAAAGTCCCCAAACTTTGTCAGATTTTGAGGACATCTTGAGTGCAGCCTTGTTCATGCCTCCACACAGACCTTCTACTGTCACATGCAGAACAAAACCAGCAATTGCCAGACATTCCTGCTGGTCCTTCATTGTTGCTGCAGGCCTCTCCATTTCCATTTTTGCTTTTCATGAATCTTGGAGGAACTTCAGGCTCTCAGTAATGCCACTTGTTGCTTTTTGATGTCTGTCTCCACTGTGTTTTGCTATATTTTTTAATGCTGTAGAACCTTTTTGAACACCTGCGTTTATTGATACCTTCGAACAATAACATTTGGTTGTAACCTCTCTGCAAAGTTACTCCATGCTTGAACCCTCCCTTACCTATTTTGCTGCACTTCTATCACATCTATACTTGCTCTTGTTTACAACACAGAAAGTTAGTTGTTTAGAACTCATGGCATTGAAACTGAAGGAAAAAGTCATTACTGTTTAGAAGATTATAATTTTTGAAAGTACAGTAAGGCAAGCTAAGAGCCTTGAACTGTTTTTGTGCTGAACAACAGAGAGTGGGCTAGTTAACCACTTGTTATTGGAAATAAGTCAGGGGGTTGTTTTTTTGCTAATGATGTTTGGTTCAATGACCAGCTCTCCTCTAATAGAGGAGCAATGGTGTTACAAATTTATTGATAAGAAAGCCAAAGGCAGCTTTAACACATAGTTTCAGCATCAAAAATACAACAAAGAACATACCTTTTTCCAGCCAGAAAATTAAATATTGAAACATCTTTTAGAATGCATGTGAACACATTTTGTACAATGTGAGAAGAGAGTGAACCTAAGAAGACTGTACCTTTGTAGTTATGTAGCTGTTGGCTGCTTGGCTCCACCACCTCATTATCCACTTTCACCTCTGGATGCTTCCTATGTAGCTCGTTGAGCATCTCTAGGTCTATCTCACCTAAAAGTAGCAAGACAGTTTTTTTTGGGAGAAAAAAAGGTTAGGGGAAAACAAAAATTAATCACTCATTGAAATCCTTCAGTCTTTATAGTGCATTACAAGAAGAACACTATTTTTTTTTTTTTTTTTTTTTTCCAGTGATAAAACTACTAGCAGTTTGTAGCTAAGCAAACAGCTTGCCTGTGTTAGATATTGGACTGTGACTGGATTTTACTGGAATAACCAAAAATCATGAATTATACCTTTTAAGTTTTTGCATGGATAGAATGGGAAAAAACACTGTTTATCATCTTGTGATGCTAACAGTCGTTTGCACCAGAACATTTGGCAAACTACACTGGATTTCTGCCTTGCAGCTACAACTCATTCATATTGGATGTGATATCACTTCCTAATTCCAAATTCTGGACTCTTAGGCAAGTCCAATGCAGCATTAAGGTGTCACCACAAAAAAAGCAGATTTAAAAAAAATCCAAATTATCCAGCTATATGAGAAACATTCAATGTCACAATAGATTTTGCTGAAAATTTTACATTCAAAGTGAAGTAAACTCTGTAAAGTCCACATTGATTAAAAACCAGGGCAGGAAGTCCAATGATAATTCTGTCAGCATCATTTGGCCGAAGGGAGGAGATTTTGTTCTTGTTCTTATTGATGGTGACAAGTTGCCATGAGGACAGGAGTAAATGTAAGCCATGCAGCTGATGCAAAGATGCAGTGAATTGTTTTAAGTTAAATAATACCTTGCCGGGAAGTTTTATAGTCATTCTAATGGATTTTTAAGTCTATTAGATAATCCATTATGATACAGAAATGACAGCTCAGGTAAATTAAAAGGATTGGCTTTGACACAAGTAAAAGGTAAAAGTGCTCTGAGAGCAGGTGTTCTGTTTGCACAGAAAAATAACTAACTGTATTGTCATAAAACATGGTGCTGTAAAGCTACATGAAGTTAGGGTCATTTTGTCAGAAAGATTTACTGATAAAGAGTTATCTAATAACTGGTCAGATGGCAACAAAAACCTCCACACTGTCTTCTCTTTTTCTCACAGCAGCCATAAATAAGAAACTCTTCAATCAGATCAGCAACAGGTGACTGATTTACCAATGTTCCCTTACCTTAGCTGTCTGCTGCAGAGGTCATTCAGCTATTTACTGTGTAACACTGCACATAAGATAAGTTCAGCAGTGTCACTGTCCTATAGTTTGTGCTCTTACCAGCTCCGCTTCCAACTCCAATGACATTTAGATGGGACTTTCCATCTCCAATGCTGCGGTGAGAGCAGAAAAAGGAGGAAAAAAGAAAAAGCAGAGTGTCTTCAGAGCAGCAACGCCTTGAAATTCACAGCTTCTAACCTGCCAAATGTGGGTCACATCTTTTTGGGCCTGTAACTGACAATTCTGCCTGACACTCGGGAATGTGAGATGTTCTGATCTAACGACTGAAGCCTCTGCAAGAACTTAGGCTTTGAATGTCGCTGTGGCGCATTCTGTCAATCAACATAAATTTTTATTAACTCTATTACACCTTTTAATTAACTTGCGAATCACATCCCACCGGCTTCCTGACGGATCTGTTTGTGAAAACGTCAAAAAGAGCCGAGTTTGGTTCGGTTCTCTGTGGCATGTCAGTCACCTCCCACGACCTGTGCCAGCAGAGTGCTCATTTTATGCACCTACTTTTTGGAAATCACGACCATGCACATACTGTTTGACTGGTTAAAATATACTTTTAGTTTGTCAGATAAGCATTGTTAATCCGTGAAACAGACTTTGTACTTAAGAATAGTTATAAAAAACTCTTAACTATTTTCTGTGATAATAAGCGAGAGACAATTCCTGATTGCTGATTTTCACAGGTTTTTTTTAACTTTATGATCCAAGTGCCTCAGACTATCTCTGCACTCTAATTAGATCTTTGCTTTTTTATGCAGCAAAGTGACATGTACAAAATATATGCATTGTAATCCTTTTAAAATATTGCAGTTTCCTCTAAGTTTAACAATATGTAGCGTAAGATTATATTTTTACATTCTGTGCATTAACTTTCAAACATGGAATTAGTCATAATCTACTTTTAGATTACTGGTTAGGTCAAGTACTAACTTTTGTTTCTTTTCTCTACCAATTGTTTAAAGGTCAAGAAGATCTCCTATTTTATAGTACTCCAGTTGCTCAGAATCCCTCATGGCATATCCTGTTCTTCACAGTTTGTCATTACAAGATTTTAAAAGCCAAGAAAAATTTTTATCTTCACTTAATCCTGATCTTCAAATGACAATGTAACACATTTTTTTCTTCAACAAATGTCACATTAAAATAGGCACTAGTGTGTCTTTCTATTTTTTTTGGCACCATTTGTTTTAATTCATAGTTAATGAAGCCTTTATGGAACAAGAAAATATATCTATATTTTGCGTATTTGAACTTTTGATCTAAGAAATACAATAATCTCTTCCAAATTGCTGCTGTTCATTGAAGCAATGAACAGCTTCAACGTTGCAGTTATCATAAATTGGTTTAGAAAACTAGTTCCAGATTAAACCTTAAAGAATTTCTTTGTGAAAATAACCCAGAGAAGAAAATTTACTTCCTAATTTAATAAAGTTTTATGTTTCCTTCACACAAAGCAACCCAATTTCACTTATTTTTGTCACAATGTGTGGTCGTTGTGGTGTTGGACCCAAATGCAGACAGGCAGAGGCACTGAGTAGATTTTGAAATTTTAATGAAAAAAATTGAAGAAACAAAATTTACAAAAACCACAGGAAATGGAAGTAGCCAGAACTGAACAAAAATACAAGAATCCATGAGCAAGGACAAACAGGGAAGAAACGGGAAGATTACGGGTAGGTAACAGGAGGACCCCGCAAGAAGTGAGAGCAAGAATGGAGCTTAAACACTGTTTCAGTGTGAATGCTGAAATAATGAACTCGGGCTGATTGGCTAACAGTTTGCAGGTGTTAGGAAAGAGAGCTGAGGGGAGACTGAGGAGGGAGAGCGAATGGCAGCAGGGGGTGAGGGAGAGTAAACATGAGAACTAGGAAAATGAATCTAAACAGTAACAAAGAATAACTCGAGACAAGGAATAAATAATCATAACAACTAAGAAAGGACTGAACTAAAGTGAACCAGAAACAAGGCTGATTTAATCAAAATAAGAAACTAAGGAGCACAGGATCAAAACTAGAATCAAAAGAATTAAACCCCAAATCAACCCAGGTTCTGACACATTTTCTCATCCAAAAACACTCCAACATAATCATAATAATTTTTTCAAGACTTATCAGAATTACAATTATGGTGTCAATCAAGAAATGTTCTCTCTACTAAATGTTTCCACAGAAAAGAATGATGGTGCAGGAAAGGAGGTTGAAAGGTGGGGTTATGAGTATTGTATAAGGATGCACAATATATTCACACTAACATTCGTATCAGCCAGTATTAGTCATTTTTTAACATATCGGTCTGATATTAACAAATGATATTTATTTCTATCTTGTTAACATTTGTTTCTGGAGAGGGAGGGAAGGAGGTTGGTCATGTGGTATTTGTTTGGTCATGTGACAGTGACAGTCATACAATGCCAAATTGTGAGTGCATTCCTAGTTTTGTACTTATCTTTGTAGTTTTTACAATACCACCACCTATTTGTGTTTCAGTATTGGTGGATTTTTCTGTGGGAAAAAAAAAACTCTGAATTATTTATAGAAAATATTACTACTTTTGGATTTTTTTTTCCATAGTGCATAATGCCATCTAAAATATTCAAAGGAAATGCATTTAGAATACATGAAATAATGAGATTCAATGCTACTTGACACACTATTGGTTGGCATGTGCAAAGCAGTCAATCCAGGAGCCATTAATTAAGCGCCATTTCCCTTGGCGCTGATTGGCTGTACCCTGAAGAGCGGTGATAAGGAAGACTATAGACCAAACATGTATTTTATTTGTAATTGTCCTAATGTTATCTGTGGTTTTAGTTCAACTTTTAGATTCAGCCACAGACCATGATATTTTCAGTTGTCTGTATGTTGGTTCAGTGTTAACGCAAATTTAGGGAGATTACCTGGACAGAATGTCGGGTAGTTTAAGGTGGATGAAGTCCCTCATGCATTGGTGTTCAGAAGAGCGCTCCAGAAAAAGGTGGAAGGATCTCTGGTATCTATCATCGTCATGAACCAGACTCCTCAGTGGAGATCCCATGTTACCTGTCTGGACAAGAGGCAATTCATTTTGGTCTGTACTTTGACTGGGCAATATGCTTTGAAACTACTTTGATGCTACCGTAGCTCTGGTTGAATGTTTAGGTTTGATGTCCTGTTGAAAGATAATCCCTTGCCCCAGTCTTAAGACTTTTGCAGCCTCAAGTATTCTTCCCTTTATTTAGTTCCATTCATCTTCCTATTAACTCTGTCCACACCACAAAAAACGCATTTCCTCAACATGATTCCGCCACTGTGTTTTCATCATGGTGTGTCAGGATAATGTGTAGCGATATCACATAAAATCCTAATAAAATACATTCAAGCTTGATCCTTTGTAAAGATTGTAAGGTGAGAAAATGTATATCACATTTCACCTGCAAATATAACTGGAAACATACCGTCCAAGTTCTATGTTGTTTTATTTCGACTTGAACAACTATAGCAATAAACACAAAAACATATCATTTACCAAATGGGATTTACTATTTCTGTCTTTAAACATGTATAGTTGAACGTCAATATATACACCAACGCGTATTTCTCTATTATTGGAGCGCTAAAGGTGAACAATTTTCTTGCTTTTTCTTTTGCCTGTTTTATTACGAAAGAGCTGCCCGTTTATTGACAAAACGACTTCTGCAGCAGCGGAAACACAAAGCCGCACGCAGGCAGGCGGGCAGACATACAGACCGACGCTGTCATGTCCCCTCGACATAATGTGCAGCTGGTCACAATATGAACAAAACACGTCCATCCTCCCCACAGTGAACATCAAAGAGCGAGTTTCATCGTTCGCCAAGATTTACCTGAGCGTTAAAAGCAAATCGTGACGACGATCACTTACTAGTCTTCTCGCAGAAGTGCGTCCGGGGAAGGTGGAAGGCTGGAATGAACCCTCCCACATGTGTCACGGCTTCCCTTTAGGGAGGGCGAAAGGTGGTGGAGGAAATCCGTCGCAGAAAATTAGTCTTCCCAAGGCCTGTGTGCAGCAACGACTACGTTTTTCACTGATAAGTGATTATTTTAAGAATATTATCTTATGAAAGACCTGGCTTTCTAATTTGACTTTAATCCAAAATGTTAATACACCTCAAACACTAATGTTTAAGAAAGTAAAAGTGAGGTTTTGGCTTTCTTAGGAGAATATTTATCCAGAATTATTACTATTAAGGAGAATTATTACATAACTAAATTAAAAACACATTTTCCCATCTCACTTTTCTATTTTCATATGTTTAAGTGAGAATTATATTTAAAAAACCCAAAACTTTCTCATAAACATTTCTGACATAAAAACAACAACAAAAAAAAACAAACAAAAAAACAGTTTTCAAATAAAGCCACCCTTCTTTCAAATAACAGTGATAAGCTTTCCATCCATGGACTTTATTAGTTTCCTGATCTACTGACAATCAACTTTTTGTGCAGCAGCAACGACAACCTCTCAGAAACTGTTTAGAGAGGTGGACTGTCTTCCTTCCCTGTAAATCTCCCTTTTAGGAAGAAGTTGCACACAAGTTCTCAAGTGGGTTCAGGTCAGGTGAGGAAGAGAACTATGTCATAAGTTTTTTATCTTTAATACCTTTACTGCCAAGCCATACAGAGGACTCAGATGGAGCACTGTCCTGCATAAAAATGTTTGTCTATTTGAAAGATGCAGACTTCTTCCTGTACAGCTACTTGAAGAAAGTACCCTCTAAAAACTGGCTGTAGTTTTTGGAGTTAATTTTGTGTCCATCTTCAACCTGAAAAGCTCATCTTTAATACCAGCTCATACTAGCACCTCACCTCTATCTTGCTGGCATCCGACTCGAAGTGGAGCTCTGTGCCAATTACTGATCCAGCCATGGACCCATCCATCTGGTCCGTCAAGAGTCACTCTCATCTCATCAGTCCATAAAACCTTTGAAACATCCATCTTCAGATATTTCTTGGCTCAGTTGTTTCAGCTTATGTGTCTTGTTCAGCGTTGGTTGAGTTTCAGCCTTCCCTACATTGGCCATGTGTCTGACTGCTGAACATCTTGTACTTCTAGGTCCTGCAGGTAGGTTGTGGTTATGAAATATGACACAACTGGAAGATGATGGGTTCCTGGTAGCTTTACAATTGATTCTTCTCAAATCCTTGGCAGTTAATTTGCGTCTTTTTTCCTCAACACGTTTCTTGCGACCCTGTTGACTGTTTGCAACAAAACACTTGATGGTTCTGTGACCATGCTGTGATATCTTAGCAATTTCAGAAGTGCTGCATCTCTCACAGACATTTTGTAATTTTTGACTTTTTAGAGCTAAATCTATTTTAGCCCATTTTGCCTAAAGAAAAGAAGCTGCCTAATATTTATGCATACCTTGGTATAGGGTGTTGATCTCCTTAGGCCACACACTCCCTCATTACATAGATACACATCACCTGCTATCCTTAACTCCATTAAACATTCATGTTTAATGGATGTTATCCAGCTTGGAGTAAGAAAATCTGCCTAAAATGATGGCATGGTCAAAATACTCATTGACCTAATGATTGCACACACAGTCTATCTATCTATCTATCTATCTATCTATCTATCTATCTATCTATCTGTAAACCTGTGAAAAAATATTCAAAAAAAATGTTCAATTAAAAAAAGATACTGCAATGACACATTTAACAAACAATGTTTGATAAAGGATTTACTGTTTATAAAATATACATTTGGAGTATGGTCTGCCTGCAGAAGTCCTCTGGCACAGATTGCTTCACTATGGGGCACCAGTTGGAGAGGCAACGACATGCCCCACAGGTCCCTTGTTACTGCCTTCAAGTCCAGCCTTCCGCTTTTGTCTTTATTGGATAAATTTATGCAAATATTGTACTGTTTTATTTTAACTTCAAACAAACAAATTTTTAGTAGTCCTGAAAGTAGCTTTTGAAAATTTGAAACTGGAATAAAACAAGCATTATCATTTGGGTTCAAGGAGAGAATCAAATATTGCATACTTTGCCTTTTTTGAGTCTGACTAAGTTGCCACATACTTTAAAAAACTGCTAGGTCAATGTTCATGTCAGACTCGACGTCAAAGTCCTTTCATTAATTACACAAGGTTGCACCATCTTATCACTTTGGGCTTATTGTTTTCCATGTGTCACATTTTCTCTCTCAGATATAAAGTTACAGGGTTAAAAAAGGAGACAAAAAAATCAGGGGGTGGAAAGTTAGCACTTTTCAGCCATGATTCACCTAATTAGAATGAACTCCCTCCTGCAAATGATGAAAGAGATTTTTAGTCCAACTAACTATGTCTAATTCTGTGCCAGATGTTCATTAGAAGGCACTGTTTAAAACCTTCTTCTCTCCTTTTATCTCTGCTTATGCACACACTCTCATACTCTCAATGCAAAATTATACGCACAAGTTCAGCTCACAACACTCAGTTTATCATCATTAATTAGTCTCCAACCTCACAGATGTTAGATGCTACAATAGCTGTATAGATGAAATGGTGTTTAAAGCTAAATGTAAGCATACTAACCTGCTCAGAGTTGCAGTACTCAGATTAACTGTAATTGTTTTACCAGATTTATCATCTCACCTGGTTGTTTTAAGTCTTTCAGTTTTGTCTCTAATTGTTAAATAAGCCCTACAAGACAAAATACAGATCAAGAATTTTTTTTTTGTCTTTAATGTTATATTTGTTTTAACTTAGGGCAATACAGAAAGAATACCAGAAAGCATTGGTTATGAAACTACACATTTCAAATTTATAAGTCATTACCAATGAACAACCAACATTTTTAGAATTCTTGTTCAAATTAAATAACTTCAAACTGCTTAAACTGTATCAAATGCTGTGATTTGCAGATTTTGTTGCTGTTGTCTGTGCTGAACTGAAATACATAGCATTAGCCCAGTGCACTTACTACAACCCGTTTAAGATGTAGCTTAGAAAATATCCATCTTATGATAGAGATTAATTGCGCTGTGAAATTTTTATGAACAATCAAAACGCCATGTTCTCCAAGTTCCTTGGTCATGTGGAAGAGTAAAATGTCCACAGCATCACATATCCTCCTCTAAACTCATCAGTGGGTATTAAGGGTTTTTCCACATATTGATACCTAAAGTTTTTCATATCTGGAAGTTCAATCTTGGAATCATTTGACCAAAGTACATTGTGCCACTCAAAATTAAGTAGTAGAGTACTGTTTAGCAAACTCCATTCTGACAGGTAACTTTGGAGATTTACCTTTACCTCCCTTGTTGTTTTAAACTTTTTAGTTGTTGCGCCAACTGTAAATATGGAAAACTTGAGATAAGGATTTATTTTCTTGTGGGCATTTTCCGACCTATGAAAATCAACACACTTTTGCTTTACAAGACTAGCATGTTCTCTTGTTTTTCTCATATTTTGAAGAGTGACAAAGAGAAAAAGGTCTCTATATTGTATTTTATTTATACCCCAGGGATATAAGATGTCACTGATTTGCTTCTCTGGACAACTTAAAAAAAAAAATACCAAAACAGTATAAAAGAGCTTGAAAATATCTTAATTTACATTTATTTTGTAATAATTGTTAGGGCTGCTAAATTATGTGGTACCAGCGATTCTCTTAAAAGCACTTATTTCCTTACATTGGATTTTTCCCGGAAAATAAATATACTCAAATTAAAATTTAGGGATTTTTTTTCCCAAGATGTTTCAGTGTATTATTAAGTTACTACAATAAAAAACTAAATTTATTTCAAGACTTTTTTCACATACCCATGCCAATAACTGTGGATACTTATTTTTAGATTTTTCTCTTGTCACTGTTTGTGCTAATATATTTATATGCTAACAGAATGGATAAGTTTTCCCTTTGACCAAACTCGGCTAAGCATGTTACCCAACAGAGGACTCTGGACAACTTCTCTCTCTCTCTCTCTTTTTCCCTTTGGTTGGTTCATTAGGTATTTGTTGATTATCTTGAGCAACAAACAAAATTTTGTGAATTCAATTCAAATCCTTGCTCCAGCAAACAAATTCAGTGATCTTAACAAAATATTAAGTTAATGGAAGTATTGAATGATTTTTATTATGTGCAAAGGTAACCATATTGCCCTCTTGTGTGCAAATAATCAAATTACCAAATAAAGTAAATAACATTGAGCAAAAAATTTTCCTGTGCAACATAACAACACCAATGCATATAATCAGAGCAACGAGAACAACAAAGCAGGTAACTTTCAAGAGCCATCAAATTGATGAAGAAGGGGTACCTAAGGCTTCAGATCATATGAAAAGAGAGAAAACTTAGTACTGACATTTCTCCTACAGGCCACTATTGCGATAAAAAACCGTATACAGCTACAGCCTTGTAAGGGGGTGTATGTATTTTCCAGTCATTAATTGGACAATGAAGTAACCATGTTTTCTTCAGTTGTTATAAAAATGCTGTATATATCAAAAATTATTTCAAAGAAATTTCACTTTGCAATTTGATAATGCCTTAAAATTGGCCTTTGTCTCTTTGAGAAACCCCTGTTCTTTCTGACACTCCCCCTTCAGCATGTCATCACAACAATGCCGTTCCATTATCCCATTTACAATCATTCTTAGGAGCAATGGACTGAGAAGTAGTCCATATGATAAGCTCAGCAGACTCGCACTTTCACTAGGTGTTTTCTAATTGCTGCTACTGCTAGTCTGTTGTAGCTGTGTGGGGAGGCGGGGTTAGTGGTGCTCAGTGAGGCGGAAGCTCAGCTGGAGACTGCATCTCCAAGGAGGAGCTTTGTAAAAAATGGTGGCGCTTTGTGAGAGCAAGCATTTAGGCACCCCTGAATTGTTGCCATGGGAGTTTCAAGGATTTCCTCAGACATGGATGAAAGAATCAAAGCAACACTCCAAGTATGTTTTTGTTGAGGGAATAACATTATAACATGTTATAAAGCTCAAGAAAGTTAATTTTATATAATCCCCCACTTTAAATGATTTCAAAAAATTTCTTTACTGTGAAAAGCATCAAACCCTCCCCCAGTGGAGAGCCTTTACACTCAAATATTTAGGGAGCACTTCAATCTGATGCTGAATGTAGCATGAAGATCAAAAATTTATTGAGTTATTTTGGTCTCCCCTTGATAATTTTTCCTCCACATCAATAATGTTTTAGAAAGAGTAGACAGCATTAATCTAAAAACAAATATTAATTGGTTCTAACAGACTCAGAGACAGAGACATGTTAGTAAAACAGCTGCAGAAAAGGGGATTTTCAGAGGAAGCCCAAAGCACTCCTGTTTGAAAAACTAGATACTGTTCCAATGATATGGGATGGTGTAAAGAGTGCTGAGTTCCTATCAAGGTATTCAAGCTGTAGTACGGCAGACAGAGAGCCTCCTTAAGGTGCATTGCAGGTTGCACATCCAGAGTCACTGTTTGGTGCAGTTTGGGGCACCCAATTGTTTTGGTTAGAGGGAAAACGGTTAACTATGCACAGGTATGTGGAGCAAGTTGTATTTCCAGTGTTTATTCATGTGATTGTCTTACAAACCTCCTTGTGTTAAATTAAATTTTATTGAAAACTGATTCCACAATTCTTTGAACTTTCATGTAGACATATTTATAGCTGAGAGATGTAACAGACTGGGAAGTTCACTCATCTTTCACTGCTTCTTTATTCACAAGTTTTATAAAAGAAATATGAAATATTTTATAAGTAATATGATGGATATCTTGATGGAAGTACATGGACCTAATTTCACCTGGAGAATCCAAATGGGTTTTAAGACATGCTGTATCTCTACATTGATCAGTATAATAAAAAAAATCTGAAAAGCTTCGGTATTCAGTCACCTTCTCTCTGTTAACCCTAAATCAGTGGTCTCAAACTGCATTCCTTGAAGGCCAGAGTCTTGCAACTTTTAGATTTCTCTCTGCTTCAGCACACCTGGCTCCAATATTAGCTCATTAGCAGAGCTCTGTGGAGTTTGACTGCATGCTAGTGAGACAGTTTCACCATGTAGTTCAAGTGTGTAGGACAAGGGACACATCTAAAAGTTGCAGGACTCTGGCCCTCGAGGAATGCAGTTTGAGACCACTCCCCTAAATAAAACCCAGTGCAGCAACAGCTAAGGTAGGAGAACCTGTCAACAGGACAGCTATTAGTTTTGTTCATCACAAATCTGGCCTTTATAAAAGTTTAATTTTATTTTAGGAAAAAATAAGGTGCTCTGGTTAGATGAGACAAAATTAAAAGTTTTTAACCTACATGTAGGACACCATGATTGGTAGAAAATACATAGTGCAGATTAGCCTGAACACATCAACTCCAAGGTCACTCATGATGGTGGCTGCATCCTGGTATGAGTATCCTTTTGTTGTATGATCAGATTTGATGCAAGGATAGATGGACGAAAGTACAAGGCAATCCTGACAGAAAACTTTTTACAGGCTGCAGAAGCATTAAGACTGGGATAGAGGTTTTAACTTGCAGTAGGACAGTGGCTCAAAATCTTCATTGTAGCTTGAGGTACAATAAATGACAGCACAGCCTTTAAGATTTTTGTAAAAAAAAAACCCAAAACCTTCCCAATTATGTACTAATTTGTTTTGGCCTATCACATAAAATCCCAAATACAAGTACATTAAAATCTGGGCTTATAAAGTAGAATGTGAAATAGTCCAAGAGGTATGACTACTTCTAAAAGGCACTATACAATGTAGCTGTTTTGGAGGTAAAATCATCATTCTCGGTACAAATTGTTATGCTGTCATTCTAGGTTTTGGGCCTCTCATGCAGTCCATAAAAAGTTGACTATTAAAAAATGTGCCAAGTCCTCATCAAACTTGTTAAGAAGTATTGGACCTGACTTTCTAATAAAAACACTACTGTGAACAGTTTTAAGTGATAATTCAGTAGCTCATCTGATTAAAACTGACTGCAAAGAAATCCCAGGCAATCAAAATTTCATATGGTTAGCCTGAAGGTGTGGAAGATTGTGGTCACCCAAAGGTTACGAATGCATAAACAACGCTAAACCAGTGATCTGACATTGATCCCTGCTGGGGACCTCTGATTAAGCATCTGTCTGTTGTGTTTTTATCTTCTTTTCTTGCATTTTGAGTCAGCAGTTTCTGCACTTAATGATAAGGTACAAATTAAATAACAATAATTATTGTTTTATGAGTACATATTATTACATATAGTATTTTTAAGACACTAGAGATCACCTCCAGAAGGGTTATACTTTCACAGTTTTCTCTACAGGGATGTAGATGAGCACATTTTCCATTTCTAGTTAAAAAAAACAATAAACATTCATTATTTAAAATGGCCTGCAAACATTTTAATTTTTCTCCCTCCCTGCTCTGACAAACTTCACCAAACCACATTTTATTAGAATGTTCCTGCTTCCTTATATGAACAAATTTAATAAATTAAAACAAAAAGCTCAAACTGTCACGTTGCTCATAAATCTTCACTAAAACCTGCAAATGTGTCTTGAAAGATGCGCAAATGAGATGAATTGGACATGACAAGATTGGCCCCCTTCTTTGCCATGGATCAGATGGCCGTGACACAAGCGTTTAATTCAGCCTTGTCTTAAACAAAAGTGACAGGATTAAATAAATGAATTAGATGAGACAAAGATTTAAACTCTTCTTCGCTCGCAGCCTGGGATTATCCTGGGACTATCGGACTGGAAATCTGACTGGAGGGCAAAATGAATTTTATCAACTGCTTATCTGTTCTGGGCTTTGCCTAGGAACCTGCGGTAATTACAATATATCAGATGTATCAGGACTTGAAAGTCAAGGAGCCATGAAAGATCTTTGCAGGTCTGGAGCTTCTTTCTTACAAAAATTCCTTTCATTTTGAAAAGCAAAGAAGTGATAGAGGAAGAAACACAGGCCTTTTTTTATTTTCACATGATTTCACAATTTATTTGCATTTTGTCCAGTTCTCCATGTACACACAATAGTAACACAAATAGCTCAGGTACTGTAAACAGTAGGCAAAGATGTTTTTAGATTTGTCGGACACACCCAAAAGAGTTTTCATAAGCATCTAAGAAGACAAATGTTTCTAGATAGCTTATGACATGTTGTCAAGAGCATTTGACATATTTGTACTTAAAATCTGGGTTTTTCTGTACCCAGCTTTTACTATGTGTGCTTTTTGCTGCCCAAATTTCAGAAACACTGCCCTAGAAGAGACTATTCTAAAATGTTTGGCAACTTATGAAACAGACTCTTTGCAAGGCCACTTGGAGCGCTCTCTGCCAAAATAGATCAAGCATGCCTACATACAGAGACAGCTGCCGAAATACAGTTGTTGTGACTTGTAACAACCATATTTGTACAACCAGAAGGATTATAGAGTGGCTGATTAAATACATTCAGGATGAGGTCACATACAAGAACAAGTGTATCTCAGTAAATGAGAATATCAACAAAAAGTTAGATTATTTCAGTAATTCAGACATAGACGATTAAAACTGGTAGATTATATAGATTCGATACACACATTTGGACATATTTCAAGCATTATTTTTTGTTAATTTTGATGACACAACTACTGAAAACCCAAAATTAAATTTCTCAGAAAACTGAGAAATGTCAGCTTACTGAAAAGCAAGACATTATATTTATGTAATAAAAATATTTTATTATATAAGTATTTTTATTATTGGTCATATGTAATACTCTATATTTTCTGAAAAAAAAAAAATTTGAATTTTATTAGCTGTGAGGCATAATCTTTAAAATGAATGAGATGAATGCTTATATATCACTGTGTGTCTGATGAATCTATATAACACTAGTTTAAATTTTTGAATTAAATTACAGAGATATACTAACTTTTCAATGATATTTGAACTTATTGAGATGCACGTGTGAATCTGTCATTAGTGGAGGCCAAATGAGAAACAGCTTAATACCTGGTGAGCACCAAAATCACCAAATACAGGTAACACAGATCTCTCACTTGTTGGAAAAGAGAAGTGAATGTGAAAAAGGTTTATAATCCACTCAAGACATTAAAAATCATTGATGCTTTGAGCAGCAAGAGCAAATAAATGAAACAGATAATAAACTAGCTTGAATAACAAAAAATCTACAGAACTGAGAAGTCAAAAAGGGTCAAGATAGTTAACATGTGCTCAGGAATATTTGGTAATTGCAATATTTTCCTCAGGCTGTGCATGTAACAAATTATTGACTATTTTCTGAGCTAATGTAAGGAAGGTATGAAATAATGGTTAAAAAAAAGAAAATAACTTATGAACAATTCTCTTTAAAACAAATAGACACACAGATCAGACATAACATTATGACCATTTGCCTAATAGTAGTTGGTCCATCTTCTGCCTCCAGAACAGCCTTCACCTGTTGACATATGAAAAAACATCAACTTTTCAATGACTCCACTAGACCACTGAGGTATTCCTTTGGTATTTGGAACCAAGATGTTAGCAGCAGAGGGTCCTGTAAGATGGAAGGTGAGGTCTCCATGGACTTGTTTGTCCAGCACATCCACACATTCTGAATTGAATTGAGATCTGGGAATTTGGCAGCCAATTCAGCACCTTGAACCTGTTGTTGTGCTTTCCACCATTTTTGGTTTGTGACAGGGTGCATTACTCTGCAGAAAGATGCCACAACCATCAGCCTACACCATTTCCAAGAAATTTTGTACATGGTCTCCATCAATGCTTGGTGGAATACACTGTCTTTTCCTTCTCTCCATAACACATTCAGATGACATATGTTCCCCAAGAAAGCAATACACATTAATCTGGGCCTCCACTTGATATAAAGCAACATTTATCAAGCCAGGCCACCTTCATCTTATTTTCCAGATTTGGTTCCGCTTTGACAATTACTGTTTCAAAGATATTTTTGCAAGATTTTGTTTCTCTCTATTGTAAGAAACTGGGCTTATGTGGCTCCAGTAAATAATGTCCACAAGCAGGATATTGGTAATAGTTATTTGGGTTTGATCAGGAGTCAAAATCTGCTGTTTAACATAAGAGTCAAGTGGCCCAAAAAGGGGTCAGAGTTACAATAAACACAGAAATTGAGCAATTTTTAGCTACAGTAGTTCGTCTGTTAAATAGTAAATAGACTGAAGTTATATAGCGCTTTTCCCAGTCATACTGACCATTCAAAGCACCTTACACTGGGGCCACATTCAGCTATGTGCACTCACATATGCATGTACATTTATACACTGACACGCAGATCGGTAGGCAATTTAGGGTTTAATGCCTTGCCCGGGGACACATCAACTTGTGACAGGAGGAAGCTGGAAGCAAACCTACAACCTACTGATTGCAAGATGACTACAGTGTGGCAGGCCAGCCTTCTGCTTCAGTATATGTATCAATTCAATTCAATTCAAAAATACTTTATTTATCCCAAAGGGAAATTAAATGTTGATGTTAATTAAGGAGTTATTATAGATAGTGATGGCTGTGGACAGGAAAGATCTCCTGTAGTGGTCCGTTTTACAACCAATCTGAAGAAGCCTCTGACTGAAGAGACTCTGTTTTCCAATGACAGTCTCATGAAGAGGATGGCCAGGGTTGTCCATAATTTTCTTGATTTTATGTAAAATCCTTGTTTGTACCATCATCTCCAGAGGTTCCACAGTCGTCCCCAGAACAGAACCAGCCTTCTTTATAAGATTATTGAAACTTTTTAGGTCCCTGGCTCTGATGCTGCTACTCCAACAGATAATGACAGAGGAGATGACACTCTCAGCAGCAGACTTATAGAAAATCTGCAACATCTTGCTAAAAACCTTGAAGGATCTTAGCTTCCTCAAGAAATAGAGTCTACTCTGTCCCTTCTTGTAGATGGCTTCACTGTTGAGTCTCCAGTGTGTTGTCTAGATGAACACCGAGGAATTTATATCATTGGGCCTGCAATCAGTTCATCACCATTCCTTTCGTGGACCTCTTTTGATAGATACTGACCAGTGCAAACTGGGAAAACACTCAGATGAGCTGCACGTCTGCGGATGTTCTGACCCATTTGACTAGCCATTATAACTTGCCTCTTGTCAAACTCACTAAAACATTTACATTTACCATAGTTTCCTGCTTCTGTCAGCTGAACTTTGAGGACAAAATGTTTATTTGCCACCTAAATCTATCCCATTTAGAGGTTTGCTAATAAAGAAAGGTCCTGTGTTATTTACATTACATGCCTGTGGTCAAAATGTTATGCCTGATCAGTGCTGATACCATGAGTAACCCAGCCAACATATTTGTGATCTTCCTTTATATTTCAGTGATAAGTGCTGTTTTTTTGCATCATATTAAAACTGTGTATGAGGTATGATCTTAATCATGCTGGTTTCCAATCTTTTCATTTGCATGGTTTTTATTATTTTGCTCTTAAACAGAATGCACCAAAATGGTATCCTTTTGAGTAAAAATGACATTAACTTGTTGTTGAATGTTATTTTCTGTGGCTGGGAGTCACATGAGGATGGAGGAATAACTGAATTACATGTGTCCTTAAGCTCGAGGCAGGCTTGATTTTGGTTTCCACATATACACAACATATTGCATCATCCACAATACACAATCAGACAGCAAAATAATAAAAAAAAAAAATAAAATAAAATAAAACTTGCAGTACGGTTAACAGACTAGAAAAGTCATCAGAAAGGAAAAAAACAAAAAACAAATCAGCACTAACATAGTGCATAAACCATCTTATTTGTTTGGAAAAAAGGAATAAGAGTTTATCCAAAGAGCTTGTGACATTACCTTTCACAAAGTTCAGGAGCTATTGAGAAAAATTAAAATACCTTTTAGTAAAATGCTTCACTACAGATTGGAGTATCTCCAAAACAAACAAAAATAAACAAAAAAACGTGGTCCCTCTGATTCTTGACACGCAAAAAACTCCACAATAGATTCACTTGTGGATTCATTTGTCTTTAGTGCCTAAAAGTCTTCTTGCTTCAGCATTTGCAAATGGTGCTTGGACCATGTGTTCGTGTTGCAGGCAGTAATAGAAAAACGGATCTGGAGGTCCATGTCTTAGTCTTGGCTCAACTGGCTTTGGCTCTGCTTGTTTGAGTTGGCCAATATTCTGCGCCATCAGCAGCAAACCCGATTGTTTTACCATCTCAAACAAAACGCAGCTCAAGCAGGTCAGGGTATATGCTTGGCAACAATGCAAACAAGGCCAGAATCTCATTCAAGGCCAGTCATGTCCTCGTGAGGTATAGCAGTCTGATTACATATCCACGTCACCGTCATAGGCAAGAGTCAGGGGCTTCTGTGGTGGAGGAGATGCCTTAGAGGTTTTGGATGGCTTGCTAAAAAACAGAGAGAGACAAGACAGAAAAAGCTTAGAATGCATGTGGCTTGGTGCAGCACAAGGCAGCCCAACTTGATTTCAGTCTTTAAACAGAATTCCATTAACTGATAACAGGAGCTCACAACAGACAAAGTAGTGTGTAGGAGTATAACTCATACTTGACAGGGTTGTGTTGGAGAAAAGAAATTTCTTTCTGCCTCTCCATGTTTATGCTGTTTTCACACCAAGTGTGTGTATGTGAGACCTACAATGAAACTCTTGCTTTAACAATCATATGTGGTGAAGAAAATTTTTAAAAAATTGAAATTACACATACCAGATCAGGAATGAGAGCGTGATAATGAAAAGCATTACGATAAATCCAACGATGGCTACGGCATAAACCCACAGCTTTACTCTTCCATCTGTGGAACCAGAAAGGAGATTTTAAATAAAGAAATTTAAAGATTGTTTAGATATTCATGCAACTTTGTTCCCACATGAAGATATTCAATGTGGTCAAATTACCTTGCTGAAAAGGTATGACTACTTTGTCATACCTTTTCACCTTTTTACATCTTGTCACTTTTATTGTATTTTATTGGGATGTTTGTCAAGTGGGAAGAAAATGATATTTTTCCACAAAAACTTAAAGATGTGACACGCATTTGTATTCAGCCCCCCTGAATCAATATTTTCTTTTGCAAAATCTCAAGCTCAGTCAGGCTGGATGGAGAGCAGCGGTGAACATCAACTTTCAAATCTCGCCACAGTTTCTCAGTTCGAGTTAGGTCTGGTGTTTGGTAGTGAATATGCTTTGATTTAAACCATTCTATTATATCTTTAGGGTGAACCTCTGCTCCACTTTCAAGTCTTTTCCAGGATGCCCTGTGTTTAGGTCCACCCATCTACCCATCAACATTGGCACAGCATGATGCTGCCATTATAATATTTCACCATAGGGATGGTGTATTTTGGGTGATGTGTCGTGTTATATTGGAATATAGCTTTACAACCTTACCATGTGTTTAACCTCTCCATAACTTCATCCCCGATCTACTGCCGTGTATCTAATGGTCTTTATAATGCTTTTTGTTCACTAATATTCTCTAACGTCTTCTCTAACATCTGAGGTCTTTATACTGAGAATAAACTAGGCACAAGTAGACTTTGTTTACAATTTTAATTTAGTGACTTGTGAAGGCAAGTTGTTGCACCAGCTTTCATTGAGGGGTATCAAAGTAAAGGGGGCTAAATGCAAACCTAAAATAAAATTTTGAGCTTTTTAAAAAAAAAAAACATTTAGACGTTTACTTCCACTTCTGAATTGTGCTCAGTGTTGTATTAGTCTGTCAGATTAAAATCCCCATAAAATACACATACTTGTGATTACAATATGACAAAATATGGGAAAGTTCAAGAGGTTTCAATACTTTTACAAGGTACCAAATAAAGTTGATTGTGACTTTTCCTAGAGATTATGAGTACTGTAAAGATATTGACCCTAGAATGAACTCTTCCTTTTGTCCATTGATCTTACAGAAACAGTTAATTTTAGAAGCAGGAACAATGTCAGTCATGCTGATTGATTGCTTCAGATGGTTTCCATTTCAGTACCTGGGCCAACAGGCCTTAAGGTCCACTCGCTGAAGAGGTCATTGGCCTGAGACGGTCGGGGTTTTAATCTTCCAGAGTTAGTTTTCACATCGGCTTTCTTGCTGTTGTCAACCCCCGGGGTTCTGGTGCAGTAGTCCAAGAAGCCGTGAGAGGTCATCACTTCAGTGTAGCCTTTCTCACACCCACACACTCCACTCTGTACAAAAAGGTACAGAGAACAAAAGATCATTTTCTCCCCAAAGAAGCCAGCTGCAATTGTTACTTCACACTTTACAAGACGTGCAGTGCAGTTGCATGAGGATACTCTTAGGGGCAGTATAACATCAAGCTGTGGCCATTAATTCTCATTCCACACCCCCAAATTACCACCCCAAACAACCACACAGGTGTACATTTTAACTGACCACATACAGTGAAAATAATCTGATTAGCTTCTAATGGCCTGTTATAGGAAATTAAAAATGTCATCTATCAAGATCCATGCAGCTTCCCACCAAGAATGTGAGCAGAAAACAACCCTAAAAACTCCACAGAGACCGTAGCTCCCTGATCAAAGCACAATAATCTTACCGGCGTGCAGTGTGAGAAAGGTTTTGTGCACGGAGGATGGCAGTGTCGAAGGGTAGTGGGCCTTTTCTGTGGGAAACACCCCCCTGAGAAGACAATGCATTCTTATTTCTGTTTCTTTACCCATTGATCAATAAATTAATGCTCTGTCACAGCTGATTAATGGGTTCAGGTGCCTATCAGGGTCCCTGATCAATTGGTGAACATTTTAATTCCAACACAGAAAATTGCATGTCAAAATATCAAAGAGTAATGCTTTGGGCTTTTGGGTTTTCTGCCAAAGCAGATTTTTATTTTTTTCCTTCTGGATTCATATTTGCCAGAAATACTTCCTTAGAATGATAAGATCACATTCGCCCACAATTTACAGCATATCAAACCTGCCTAAAGCTTTTTTTATTCCCATAACAGTCATAGTTTTGTTCTGTTTCTCTGAGGCTGGTTTACTTCCTATAAATACAAATGCATGAATATATTTATATGGATTGAAAGCATCCCAGCTCAGTGTGGTTTATTGATTACTTACATTAAAAAAGTGGAAAAAAAGAAATCAGTTGACCCTGGTGTGGGAATAGTCAGATCAAATAAGGTGTAAAATGTTCTTAGAACACTGTACTAAAACTACTGTGTGGGTGCATCTTCATGCAGTGGTATTTAAAGTCAGTTTGGCCAAGTCAGAGTCAAGTCAAGAATCTAATGACTGAAATTAACATTTTTAGTCAGATGTATGCTGTCTTGTCTGATTAGAAACAGAATTGTTGTAGGTTATTGATTCAAATCGCAATCTTCCAGCTCACTTTAACACATAACTTACATGTTTAACATTTTCAGAACATTCAATATGCAAAAATACTGTTATGAATGGCTGTTGAAAGGTATAATATTTAAAACGTAAATATGCATCTGTTTAAAGAAAACATTCATTGATATGGTACTTAGATAAAACTATTTGCCTTTTACAGATTTCTCTTTTTTGCTTATTTTGTTACCCTAAAATGTTTCAGATCTTCCAATAAACTTTAGAATACAACAAAGATAATCTGAGCAAATGCAAAATGCAGTTTTGAAATGATTTAATTTATTTGGGGGGAAAAGCTATCCAAACCTACCTCAGTTATGGTCAGTTTTCACAATTCAACAGCAAGAAAGAGCTTGGGAAGCTCAAAACTCTAAGAATTTTTGGGCAATTACTTTTCTCAAAGGGTCAGGTTGTTGGGTCAGGTTGGAACTACTCTTCCATGGCACTGTAGGTTAACACCTGTTAATGTCGAATTTTGGAAAAAATTAAACAGTATGTGATTTTAATTTGAGGAATCAAAAGTGTTGTTGTAATGACAAAGCTAATTTACCAGGAAAGGCGTAAGATGTCAGAGGTAAGTTAGGTTTATTTTTTTCTAAAATAATCAAAAGTAATTTTCAGTGGACCTCCGCTTCTTCGTGGTTCAGTATTCGTAGATTCTCAATTCACTGATTTTTATGTGGAATTTGACTCCAAATCATTTGTGGAAAATACGATTATGTCTTATATATTAAATCAGACTATCTGTGGGTTTTTTTTCATAGACTTTATCTAAAGTATTCAAAAGAAACTGCAGCTTGGGAAGCTGAACTAGCTAGGCACAATGCTACTCGACACACTATTGGCTGGCGTTTGCAAAGCAGCCATTCCAGGAGCGCCTTTTATTTTTCTTGGAGCTGATTGGCTGTCCTCTGAAGAGCGAAGATAAGGAAAAGAGTAGATATTAGTTTCTGTGGTAGTACTAAGACAGTTTCCACAGTGCGTATTAATTCATATTAAGGTATATTTGGTGTTTGAACTATTAAAATAGGAAGTTATAATCGTTTTTCAAGTGGGTCTCAAGTATCCACAGATTTTAACTAATCAGGTGGCTTTGCTCCCTAACCCCACAAATATTGGGGGTCCGCTGCAATACATAGTTTATCTATTAGGCCATTATCATGAATGCTAAGCTAATTGTAATGAATAATTAATAGATTACACTGCATGAATGGCCTGCTTTATCAATCAAGCTCATTTTAAATAGAAGAATATGTGCATCCCTGTCAGTGCTGGTTGATGATAACGTTATGTAAGAACAGAATAACTTGAAACCCATTATTGGGATATGCTGTTCACAAACATTACAAATAACTCATGTACTGTGTGTAACATTACTGCAAAAACTAGTCAGTTTATATACGCTATAGTAGCTTATTTGGGAAACCATTAATCATTGCTCAAATGATCCAAACTTCCTGACCTATTTTCACTCCTGATAACATAAGATAAGAATTTTTCATGACACCTGAGTCCTAGACTTCAAGCCTGAGTTGAATTTGAAGTCCGAAGTCTTTGTTTTTGCAACTTAAGTGTGACTCGGGTCCTCCTCTCTGCCTTCATGCTTGTCTAAATTTGTGACTGACAGAAAACACAGTCCATATGCTGGCACAGAGCGTTTCAATCTCTTCTGAGTTTTGTTATATCTGGATATCTTATCTGTAGGAGAAAAGTCCACTGACAGTTTAATAGTTTTGCAAACTTTAAAGATGATACTTTTGCAATTCAGCACTGTCAGATCTTTGCAGATGTTGAATTTCATATTATCTCCCGATCCAATAAGGCGCTCTTTTCTTCTAAATGTAATTCAAAACCACCTGCTACTGCCACTTCTGAAAAAAAAAGCTTCCAGTTTGACAGTTGTCAGAGATGAATGAAAGGAGATTCACTTAATGTTTGAGCTGCACATTTCGTTTTTGAGCTATATACTTATTCGATAATGCAAGAAACATCCATATGATACGAACTGAAATGAAAAAGGGTTCAACTGTGTCAGTGCAGGGGAACAAAAACAGGAATAGCACACTTTCAGCTGCTGGATTCATATACGAATTAGACAGGTATCGCCTTGTTCCCAGGAGATGTTCGATGTAACCCATCAATGAGGAGCCAGTGGACACGCTTCACCTGTGACATTAACACCATCTGAGCGCTGACACCACACTGCCCTCTTGTTGTTTGTCCATCCCCCAGTTTTCCACTGGTAACTGTGGCATTTTCCTCCTGTAACAATGGCAGAGAGATAGATACAATCCTCATTAGCAGTTTATATGGGTTGTCCACATCTGTCCTCAGGCTCCTATAGATGTTAACCTCCATTTCCTTCAGGCCTGCACCTTTATGAAGGTAAGACATATAATGACTGCTAGACAGGAAAAAAAGAAAAGAAAAAGAAAAAAACAGAAACCGCTCAATTGAGGCAGCATGCGAGACAATGGCAACTTTGGATAAATGAGGTAAAATTGGTTGGAAATATATGAAATGAGCCTCTTTTTTGCAATCAAAGCTCTTATTTTCCTGAGGGGAAGTCTATAGAAAAGCTGATTTGAAGAGAGAAGCAAAGACAGATGAAACTGATTTGTAGGAGTGAAAAAAGTATAGCCACACAAAGCTGCAATTTGGGACAAACTTACAAAAAAAGAACCAAAGTCCCACCGTAGAAAGGTAGTGTGGTGTGTAAAATTTTAAAATAAATGTAGTTACACTTATGTGCAATTTTAAGTTTTAAGCATTAAGGTTAAAGAGAAAAAAGGAAGGCAAGATGGTGAATGGGTATATGAAGGCAGTCAGGGGTTTCTCTACTACTGTTCCTAAACTATGGAATAATTTACCCCTGCATATTTGAGAGGCTTCTTCACTGACTAGTTTTAAAATTAATCTTAAAGCCTATTTTTATTTTTTGGCTTTCGGTAATTAGCTAGATGTTGTTTAACCTTGTTTGTTTTAATTGGTTGTATTTTGTTTAGGCTTTTATTGTTCCTATGCCTTATTTATTTATTGTTATTTTTGCATTTTTATAGTTTGCTATGTGTAGCACTTTGTTTCAGCTGACGCTGTTTTAAAGTACTTTATAAATAAAATTGGTATGTTGTGGCATGGCAGTGAACGCAACAAAAAAAGAGACATATAATTTAAATGGAACCTATTATGCTTCCTCTTAATCAAGTTAGGCTAGGTCCATGGGCTTTACAAAACATGTACATTACATTTTTTGCTCAAAATCATTCTCAGATCATTTCACCTGCTCAGTTCTGTCTATTTTAAGCTCCTTTCGGAATGAACTGCTTTAAGCCCCTGTCACTTTTTTGCAAATAAGCTGTTGCTGACCACGGCTCCAACTCAATGCTCACATTTGCACTTTGTGAAAATGGCTACAAAATGATGCATAATTATACAACCGCACAGCTTTGACCCTAAATCAGACCCAGAAGAAGAAGTGGAGCCTTTTGCACAACCATCAAGGATGCAGCAAGCAGTTTCTGAATTGTAAGTCAACAACTAAACACTTGTCTTTTCCAGAAGCCATTGTACAGCGCATCCAGTGGTAAAACCAGCTAACCAAACATGCTCATCTCCTAATAATGAAGTGGACAGAGCTCTGCTTGGGTTGCTCAGGGAGGGGTTGTGCCCGTCAATTGTGACATATTTTTTTTAAATGGGTTATTTTCCATACACTAAGAAACATTAACTTATTGCCAGAAAACTGGATGTTGCTTTTAGTGCTTGGACTGTTTCTAGAAGCAGTAGAGACCCAAATGGAAGTACAAAAATGTGCAAAATGAATTTTGCATAATAGATTCCCTTTAATTAAAAATGAAAATAAGAAAAATTAAGGTTCTTAATATCAAGAAAGGTAAACAAAAAACATATGTAATAAAACACTTAAGCACAAAGTAAACAGAGAAAGAAATTTAGAGATGAACTGACAAATTGGCTTGTGAGAAGAAAAGAATGATTTCTGGCCTAGTATCAGCATACTTAAGGGAAACCAAGTCACGCTGACAACAACATTCTTTGGTGTGGACACTTTTACTGAGTGAAGAAGAGTGCAAGTAAATCAATTTTAGTGTCAGTGATGTGTTTAAAAAAGGAAGTCAGAAGAAGCACTGAGATAAAAGAAGCTGTTTAGAAAGAAAACCATGTTCTGTGATTTATCAAGATGGTTCACTCATGGCTGCAAGATGAGAGTGAAAGATGAGACGAGAATGAAATTTTCAGCAGTTAACAGAAAGGCAAAGTTGTGTTTTTTATGCTTTCAACCTCTGTCATTTCTGGATTTCAAAATGTTGGCAGGTAGAGACCTATATTCTGTAAAGAATACAGACAAACTCCTGTATTAGCAGTGTAGCTACTTTAACTAGTGCTGGGTAATGATATGATATGATATTAAGGTATGGCAGGATATATTCCAAATATGGTGGCAAAAGATAATGCAGCAAATTTGTGATCAATCATGCAAAAATAGGCTTGAATATTTGTTTTTGTGCATAAAGCCTATATTCCATGTAAAGTCTTCTGCTGCAATGCTTTTGTGCAACATATTATATTCTCCACAGCAGCACCTTGTGTTTAGAAGTGACTGAGGTATGTGACATTGTGACTCTTTGTTTTAAAAAGCTAAAATCCTGCTTTTGTTTATTTAGTCATATGGTGTGATGTTACCTTTGGCCATAAACTATATAATGAAAAGACACTCAGAGCAGAAAGGCAAAAAAAAAAAAAATAATAATAATAATTGTATCTTCTTATATTGTAGTTGTTAAAAAGATATTTGAATTGACAAAAATTATTCTCAGCGTATCAAAGCTTTAGAAAAACAGGAGATCAGAACTGGGGCACAAAATTCAATGCTTCCCTAAATATATTTTCTCTAAATCTCAAAATCCTACTGGAACTTGCTTGCTACCATCTGAGCACGTTGACTTCAGGAGCAGCTGAAACTAATCTGGTTATTTCTGTCCATGTTGGTGGAGATTCCCAGCCATCCAGGACATTAAAAGTGCTTAAATAAGTGCTTATATACAAAGCGAGTCCAATTCAGAAGTTAAAAAGCCTTCTGGGTCAGAGCTGAAACGCCTTCAAGAAACATGAAAGATCCAGCAACTTCTACTTAAGCACTTAGAATTGTTGCTGTCTATTTATTGTGTGAATATTAAACATATGGAGTAAAACTTTGTTTAAATAAATGATATGTCTTGGTTCACATAAATGAAAAGCAAAATAAAAAGGTATAAAAGAAATCACAATAAAAGCCTCTTTCAGATCATTTGTTAGAGCTTTTTTATATTGCTTGCCAAAGCTTTTTTGCATCCTTTCTTTCCCATCATTCTGCCATAGGGTTGCCTTTTCTGTTGTATTCAAGTGCATTAAAGCTGCTTTATTGCATATTAAGTGACTATGAGTGAGAATAGAAGAGGCATCAGGAGGAACAAGACAAAGCCCACGTAACTAACATAAACCGATAATATCCAATTCAGGCTTGTACACTCAGCCATCAGCTTGACCATGTGTATCACTGCATGACCTGTGTGATGAGGAATTTTATTCTGGGGTCAGTAGTGACCAAGGATTTTGTAACTATTTGAATCTCATGCTCTGTTGGCAATAAAACACCCATTCAAGCATCTTTAAATAAAACGCAACAGACAAAGAAGACAGCAAGTATGACCACATGCAAAATGAAAAAAGAACAAGAATACCTGTTTCAGAAAAACAATGGGGAAGAAGATTTAAATGTGACCACATCTGGAGAATTAATCACTTAAGGACCATGAAATCATTGGATTCTTGATCAAAAATCTCCCTTCTTTATTTTTCTAAATGGCCATTTGACACTTTTGGGACTAACAACGAGCTATTATCCAGAAGTGTAACATAATACACTCTTGAGTCCCTCATTGTGTTGTGGGTGACCCAAAATTAGTAGAAATAGCACCGGTAGAGCAGTACAAGGCACTAATTTCTAATTCAGCATTGTCAACTCAGGCATCTTTGCATATTTTCTCTACATCTCTGTCTTTTTGAGAATTCTTAAGAACTGAAAATCACCCTTTACAGCAGGGGTCTCAAATTCAAGTCCTCAAGGGCCCAGTTCTTGCAACATTTAGATATATATTTTTGTCTCAAATATTTGCTCATTTGTAGAGCTATGTAGACCTTGGCTGCATGCAATTTAGCTATTTGATTCTGGTGTGTCAGACCAGGGACACGTGTAAAATTGCAGGACATTGGCCCTTAAGGACTGAGACCCATGCTTTTCAGCATTTACCTACATCAACAAAAGCAATTTACAAGGATCAAAGACTGAAATATTTTTTTTTTCACAGCCCTCATGAGTGTAGCTTGAGTGTAATGATCACTTATTGGTAATCACAGTTGTCTAAGCACCGACCAAAAGAATGCAAAAGCTCAAGTACAAGTAACAAGCTTTCTAAAAGAGGCGTTTTGTTATGGATGGATGGATGGATGGATGAATGGATGGATAGGTGGATGGATATCAAGTTTTTTCATCCTTGTAATCTTAAATTAAATGTACAATTGCTTTGTATGTGCTCAGCATTTAAAGTGCATAAAATGACTGTTAATATGTTTCAGGAAAGAGATGTAATCATATTTTGAACATGATTATCAGTTTTTTGGCTCAAAGTCAGTCTAAATACATCTTCCTTCACACCTTTACAAGGCTGGGTCTCAAAGACCTGATGGGGGCAGTTGCCTTGGTTCTCCATGGCTTGAATGATCACAGCTCTGGAGCGAGCTTGGCGACCGGAGGACTCAAAACTGCGGCCCTCCAGGCAGGTCAGCTGGCAGGAGCTCCAAGTAGACCACTCGGTTAAATGGCAATCACCTGAATGAAAAATTAAATAAAACATCTAAAGTTACAGCTTGATCCTCATTCACAAATAGTAATAGTCTTTTTAAGGCTGATTTTAATCCTATTGCTAACAATATTAAGTACTGGAGGATTTAATAGGACTCTAAAACGACTTCAGCACACATCTGTGACAAACTGTGTTCTAAATGCAAAATCAGATTAGTGAATATTGCCTTTACAGTGAAACTCCAAAGTCAAATGTAAAGGAGATGAAAATAACTGAAACAGGTCTTCCAGGGGAGGAAATTATTTGTCTGACAAAGGCTGGTTGATGTTTCGCTGATGTTTTGTTGACGTGTGAGCCAATAAATGATACAGAAGACTTTCTTTCTTGAATGTCAAACACAAATATCCTTTGTGATGCTTAGTGGGGTTATCCTGCAGCGATAATATCATCCAAAGCCACCGTCTCTCAGCCTGAGAAAGCCTCTGATTCTCTCCCTTGAACATCCATTAGTGACTATCTGTGGACTCAGGCATCTCATTATCTTTCATCTTCATACACAGACACTCTATCAGCTCTTGTCTTACACAGCTTCATCTGCAGGAACATGCTGTGGCAGGAGCTGCATTAAACAGCTTAAAGCTGTGTTTGCACACCACATCTCACATGTATGTCCACTACACCACTGCTGGACCTTACATTTCACATGTTGGTACCTTCAAACCAACAAACACATTGATGTACGATGAAGACACACACACACATATACACACACGTCTGCCCTTGGCATCAAACACTTCTGATCCCGAGCCAAGACTCGGTGCATCGGCGGATTGAGTGATGAATCAAGCAGAGGATCACAGAGGAGAGAGAAGAGCAGAGACAACCACTTACTCTTCATAGCAAAGCCTTACAAAAGGCTTCACAAGGCAACATGACTGAGTTCGCAGGGCTGAGTAGTCTTTTCATCAAATGATAATTGTGTCTTGTAAAAATGACAAGTAATACAATAAACTCAAACCTTTTGCTACCTGTGCAGCAGCCATGCACGGATGCACAGTAAAGCTTCATTATGGAGGGATAAAAGCTGACAGTAAAGCAGACTAGCTGTCAGCTGGCCAGCTGCTGCCTCTCCGAAAATAATTTAACACTCATTTTTTGGCTTAAGGAATAAATAAAAAACCTCCACTGGCATTAAACTGTGATATGCTGTCTCCTTGTTTCTATGGTGATTCTATGGTTATTCTAATGAAAACGTTGATCATTCACTGTGGACAGATTCAATTAAAGATTATGACATGGGTCAATTGTTCGACTCAACAAAATGATCAAGTTATAGCAAATATTTGATCAATTTACAAATAAGTAAAAGGTTGAAAGTAAAAAACACACTTTTTATAGCAATCAACAATTGGAATGGTATAATTCTGACAAGGTATTAGAGCACTCTTGGTAGAAGTGGTAGAAGACATTTCCATTGTTTTTTTTCCTAAGTACAGTTTATAAAATTTTAATAGGGGTGAGCACAGAGTTATTCGAAATAGCCAATATATTTACTTATTTCTTGCTTTTCCTATTTCAGAACTAGTTTTACATATAGATCATTTTCCTCCCTGAACACCCAGTTATGTCCAAGTTTAAACTGTATGATTATTGGTTTGAGGTTAAGTTGAACAATTTTGAGGTTGTCCTCCCTTGCCAGTCCATAGACTTTGGTACCACTGACAGTGAAACACGCCCTTATCATGATGCTACCCCAACATACTTGACAGTTGTTTCAGTGTTCTTTGCTCTTAAAGTCTGTCCCCTTGATTAATCCAAAACATTCTTTTGTCATTGCTACCAAATAGCTCTATTGTTGTTTCACATAATTACATAACTATCATCTGATTATAAAACTCCATTTGAGCAAGTGCTTCTTTCATGGTTTGTCCATGAGAATGTAAATCTGGCTTCACTGTGGACTATAACACTGGTGTTCCCAGTTCATGATCAACAAGCATTCTCACCAGTATCAGTTTATCTGAGTGTGATGGTTTGTGTCAGATGATTCAATCTTATGCAGAATTTGGCATTCCAACAGGAAAATGATCCCAAACCCACATCAACAGCATTGTCAGATGCAACCTACCAATTCAAATAAACTCTACAAATTTTGTCAAGAGTGATCAAACCTTCAGCCACAATTATGCCAGAAGCATGTTGATGGTGACAAAAATATATTTTTCTGCAACTCACTGATTGGTATTTATCCAACCACTGGTGGGGACCTATTTATACAGTCAAGTTTATTTGTATATGTGAACCTCTGTATATAATTTGCATCACATTCAGTCTCGTCCATCTCAGTCGTCGTGTCCTAGACCAAGACACTTTACCTGCCTACCTGCTGGTGGTTGTCAAGGGGCCCGGTGGTGCCAATTGAATGGCAGGCTCACTTCTGTCAGTCTGCCCCAGGGCAGCTGTGGCTACTTTATGTGGAATAAGTTTACTGTTTACTTAATTTCTTATGAAGATTTACTTTTTTAAATAATGTTTTGTAATGGGACTTGTCAAAAGCCAGTAATGCACCTGATATTAAGAAACCAACTGTTCTTTGGTTTCTAATCAAAGTCTGGATGTGATATAGCTCAACACAGATGCTGATTAGTGGAAACTGGGAGGAAAACCAAAATAAGTCTGTGTAAACCACCTTCATGTGAGAAGGCGAAGCTGAAAGATGGACCGCCTTTTCAGGTAATTAGAGGCAACTGTATGCCATCAGGTATCCTGAGCTACACAAAGCAGTGTTATAGACATGAAAATACAAGTGGGCAATATGGCAAAAATATGACTTTTTATAGTAAAATCACAATCACCTATTTCTATGTAAAAAAAACCTGTACAAAACTATAGCCCTTGAAGAAAAAGAAGCAGCATCTCCATCTAGAAAAAGTTAAAAATGTTTTAATTGCACCAGTATTATTGTTAGAAACTCTTCTGCTATGAAAATGTTCCAAAAACAAAAAAGGAGGAAAACATACAAAACAATGCAATTAGGCCAAAAAACTTTTTTAAAAAACAAATTGTTTTTGAAACTATTTGCTTCAGTGTATTTTACCTTAAAGGTATAGCTGTGATTAAATCAATTTCTTTTACATATATAAATAAAAATGCTTTGAATGCTGTATTAACAAGAATGATTTTCTCACTGATAAATAATAAGGGTTTAAATAGTTTTTGACATAGCATTTTTCAATAAAATGTAAATAAAATACACAGATCTATCTATCTATCTATCTATCTATATCTATATATATATATATATATATATATATATATATATATATATATATATATATATATATATATATATATATATATATATATATATATATATATATTCAAAATTGCCAATCCTTTTACACTGTTTTATTATCTTTTGAGGGATGCCTATCTCATTTCCTGTGAGAAATACACTTTTTGGTTGAATGAATACAATTTAAAATCCAAATCTGCCAGGGGTATGAATAATTTTAGACATAACTTTAATAAAGAATAAATTTAATCCAATCTACCCATGTTCCAGACTAGATTGCATTTGATGTAGCTCTTTTTCCAAATGGAAATTTATTACTTTCACACACTCTCCCCATGCAGCACTCCCATTGGCATTAATTGTGTGTGTGTGATAAGTGGAATGATTGCCAGGGACTAGGTGATTGCTTGAGGCAGTGTGATCTGTTAATTGTTTCAATTAGCACAGAATATTTTTCATACTTTATTTGCTTGTGGCTTATTGCATTAATCAATGTAGAAACAACTAGTTTAAAATTATTGATCACAATGTCTGTTATCTGTTTAGTTATTAAAGACTAACTTCTAAAGCCATGTTTTAGAGTCAAAAATATTCCATTCATTTCTATGAAAGAGAAATGGCTTCTGGAAAAATTATGACTTTTATTGATTTACTTGGAGTCTGAAAATCTCAATTAGTCAAAGGAGAGGGCAATATGTTGGAAAATGGGTACAAATACTTTATGAAAAAAAAAACTGAGTTTTCAGTTATTGAAACATCTGATAAAGGATTTCTCTAGTCATGCAGTTATGTACCAACTCCATAAGCTATTTGGTTGTTCTTCTAAACAAAATGTCAATACATTAAAAGAGCAAATATGTGACCAACAAAACTAAAGCAGCTTTGCCTGGGCAGGGGACAAAGCACGGCTGCTCCATTTCCTGCTGGAGTTGCTGTCTCAGCACATCTCCACAGAGCTCTCTGTCTACAGGCTGAGGAGGAGGAGACTCGTGCCAGTTCCCCCAGTGGACAACACAAGACAGGTTTCTTCTCCGGACCCCCTCTCCGCACTTTGCACCCTGCACAAATACAAAAACAAAACAGACAAACATATACTTGTATGTATTTTGTCAAAACTGGTAAATGTTTCTTCATCACATTTTCCTTCTGTGTTTCCAAGATGTAAGTCAAAAGGTGTGTATTTCTGACCATATGACTAATGAATTATAATGGTCATCAAATCAAGACAAGCTAAAGCATTTTTACTGTGCCTAGTTAATGGTTTCTCTAACCTTGCACCTTTGGACCAAAAAATTTGGATGAAGATGAGATAAGTTCAGACCCTTTCACTCAGTGACACACTTACTTAGTGATTGTGGTCATTTGGTGAGAATATGAAACTGTCCATCAACAGCATATTTAAGAGATATTGTAATGCTCTGTTGTCTGAGCTTAGGATATTATATATTTGTTTAATAAAGTTACCCAAATGAAGCCTCGAGGAACCCCAAGTGAGATCTTTGTTTGCTTCAGTTTATAATTGCTAAAAGACACAAATGTCCTTGGCTACCAAATATAGCTACAGGTAACCAATTTAGACGATCCCACACATCTCCCTTTAATCAGTTAGCATTTATGATCAACTGTGTTAAACAGTAAGATAATCATCAGCTCTTCGGTAGGAAAAAAACTACTGTGGAAAAAGGCAGATTTTTACTGTTTTTAAAATCTTTTACAATCAAATTAAAAATTTTACTAACTTCTGATGATTTCCTTTATGCACATTACTACTCAAAGAATTAGGTTTCTTTTAACAAACATTTCACTCCATTTCTAGCCAAATAACACATTTGCCAATCCAGTTTTTCCATCTGGCACCAGTCAGTTTTTTTCTCTGTTTATTGTTAGTGCATTATTGGCTTGCAGTTTGCTTTTCCCATTTGTAAGTCATTACAACGCGTGAAACCATTACAACACATGTTCACATATTCAAACTAATTAGGAAAAACCTTTGAAAAATAGTGCTCCACATTATTCTTAATGAGAATGAACAATTTAGTGTAATTACATTCCCTCCACCACCTAAAAATAACCAAACAGATTTATTTTTTCTAATTAAAACAGATCTCCAAATGTTTAGTGAATGCATGCAAAACTCAAGTAAAAAGCAACAGTCATGCTGATGCAATCTCCTTAAGACATAAATATAATATAACTATGGCTTATTTATAGTCACCAAATTACAAAACTTTCTAAATAGATCAACTCTCCAAATATTCTAACAACAATCACCAGCTTAGACTTCTATTAAGCAGCTTTGTAGCACTGAACCAAATTAATTTGTGCCCACAAAGCAGGCAAAGCCACAAAGGAGATAGTCAAGCATTTTCAAGTTGCTGTATCGCCAGTTCAGTTTTTAATGTATTCAAGTAACAGCAAGAGTCGTGGAGGTCAAGCTGAAGTCTGCAAGTCCAAGAAAACTTTCAAAGAGAACTACTGAGAGAGAGAGAGAGAGAGAGAGAGAGAGAGAAAGAGAGAGAGAGAGAGAGAGACAGAGAGAGAGATTGCTGGAAAGAAAATTCTAAACTCCCTGCTTGACTGAGGAAGATTTTGCAGACTATAGAATGAAGACTGAATGAATCTCTATTCAGGGTCACTGGAATAACTAATACATTTGTAGAAAAAATATGATTTTTAAAAATGAGTTTTTAAAAAGTAAATTTTACACATGTGGACAAAAAATGGTGAAAAAAAAAAAATTTAAAAATGTTCTTGTTAAACAAGCTCATAGTAAAATGGTAAAGGATTTAAACATGACTATTTAAAAAGAGGCATCATTAGAAAGATGAACTACTGTGCTTTCATTCTGTGTACACAAAAGCTTTTAATAATAAATTTTTCTCACAGACTACTATAAGTTCCATCGCACTGCAGAGTGTTGCAGTTTTTGTCTGTAGCAACTGGGTCAAACACCGGCGCTATCTTGTGATGTAATGAATAGGGGTAAACCAAAGCGTAAACAACTAATGCTGAGTACACAGAAGCAGAGGAAGTTGTGAGCAATTTCAGCAAAGATTTGAGCGATTTATCTGCAGTTTTGGAGGAAGAAGCTAGATTGAGTGATGAAGAAGAGGGAGCTGGTTCCAATGAAGGACTACAAGCCTATTTATTTGAGCCATATAGTTCAGGAAGTGACATTGACTTCAACATTTCTGGGGAGTTACGGTCCAACGGTGAAGGACTGGAGCTGGACATCAGTCGCTTCCAAATCACTGAATGGTAACAAACAGGTCTATGTATATGATAATTATTCATGTTTAATTCTGATTTAATTCTAATAATAATAATAACAATGATAATAATAATAACAACCTTTTTTTAACCAAGTTTGCCCCATTGAGATCAAAGGATCTCTTTTACAAGAGAGACCTGGCCAAGACTAATTAAACCAGTTACTTCAAGTTCAAGTTCTGCATGTGTTCCAACATATGAATGATCTGAGCATGGCGTGTAGTAACCGGTCTTCCTGTTCCTCCTATTTCCAAGTCTTGAGTTCATCCCATTGATCTTGAAAATTTTTATCTTTTGGGAATGACAACAGGCTTATGTGTTCACTGGGATAATTAGAACACCCAGTCACTATGCAATGTTTCAGCATTGATCATAGTATACTGCAACAATGATAATGAAGAAAAACAAACTGCTTGCTAACATTGGTAGCACACTGGATGTTACCCTCTTCACGTAACATTCTGTAAAGGGGTCATGCTTCTGGATATCCCGTTATTGCAACACAGAGCTAAGTTTAAAAGTATTTCAAAACATATTTGCTTTAATTAGCATTTGACTTCTAAAAATTCAACTATATGAATGATATAACATAAATTTATACTGACATCTTATGCATAGTTCCAACATCTTGTCAGTGACACTATCTTTTAGGAATAAAGAAGTGTTATATAAGCAATGCAGAAAAAATATACAATGCAGAAATTTGTGAGACTTTTATGGTTCAGAAGCACATTATTGTTTATGTTTGTTTTTGGCCTCAAATGTTTTGATTAATTCGTTTTCTGTTGTTTTCCAAATGGCTGAAATACAGAAAATAATTTATGTCACATTTTTCAGAACCCACAACTAGTAACTCAATAATCCACATTAGCGTAAACACAGATTATATAATAGGACTACAAAACATTTCTTCTCTTCTTGGTATAGTTTTCTTTAAGGTTAGCAGTTTGTGTACAATTTTCAAGGTAAAGTTAGGTCAATTTGGCAGGCAGTAGCTAAGGGATTTTAATTACTTTACTTCAGTCTCATCAGATATAGAAAACTGAAAATCTGTTTAGTCTCCAAACATCAGTGCATGCATTTCTCAGAACTAGAAGCAATTTGTTGCATAAAAGGAAGACAAGGAAGCACCTTAAAAATTGTAATTGTTTTAAAAAATGTTAACAGAATATGACACTTGCAAAGGACAGAGTTACAAAGTCGCAGTCTCAGTAAGTTTCATGACTTTTGCTTTTGATCTTGTTAAACTTAAAGAGGAATATTTTTAACTCACTTAGGTATTCAGAGTCACAGCTTTTGATTACGAGTGGAGGGAATAGTATGCCTCCATACACAATTAACTTATGACATGGTTAAAAATATGAATATTTTAATCTCAAAGTAGGTCGTACCTCGACAGTGCATGGAGACCAGTCATTCATCAGCCACATGTAGCAAGGCCTTATGGAACACGGTTTAGTCTGGGTGAGCTGGTTGGGGCAGGGACGACCCTCCTCGTGAGCTTCCTGAAGGATTCTCCGGGTGCGTACACAGTGACCTACATAACATCAAGGGCGACACACCATTTTGAAGAACAGTTATAAAGATCCAGAGAACATCTGCAAGCTGCAGCCTAATTTCAAAGCTAAATACTTTGTGTGGCTTCATCTGTGAAACTTCACAGAGGTGACATTTTAAAGTACAACTGTTGGAATGAAAAAATGCATCAGCTGAGAAAACATACAATGTAGGATTTATACTCAACTGCATCCAAAAAAAGTTAGGAGAAATAAACATGCATAAGTGCAAAAACATGAGACTCAGTTAGAGTTAATAAAATTGGCTGATACTTCATTTAGCAATGAAAACAGGCTCCTGTCTTTCCAAGAAACATATTTTTCTCATGACAAAGAGGAATTAACACGGCGGTGAAACACGAGTCATTTTGCCACTTTATCCTCAGAACCAGCAGTTTTCTATCAAAGTGCCTTATTCAAGTGAGCCATTAATAATGTGTGAAAGGAATTGTTTGGCAACCAGCCACAGAGTAGAGTGTTGTAGAGAAGCACATACAAAAAAAAATGTCCTGGGAAATACATTTCTCAGAGAAGTAACCTACTTGTTGAAATAAGGGTCTTTCAGATCCTAAATGTGATTGATTGTTTAATTTTTAAAGGTAGAAAATTGTGTCAGACAGCAAAAGTCGACTAGGTATAACAGTTCTAAATGTAATCAAACTGAAAGACAGCTATAGACTCTACAGTGTTGTGTTGACTAAAGCATGAAAGCTCATAGTTGAAACAAATTTGACAAGTTACTTCTACCCAGCAGCGCACAAAATGAGTATGCACTATGCAATGCATAGGGGAGTTGCACTAGAAGGGGTGCTAAAACGGTGGAAGATAAATTATTTCCAGTCGGCATTTTCTGCATGTAACAGCTGTTTGTGCATGTGTAAATTATATGATCAATAACAGAGGCATGGTGCTGAACTAATCACCTACGGTAATACATAACATAAAATAAAGTCTGTTACTGAAGTCTTGTGTTTTATAAATCCATGACTAAGTCATATTTACATGCCTGCAAATTGAAAACCTCGGGCGGGAGGAACCTCCCCGATTTAATACTTTGTAGAACCACCTTTTGCTGCAATCTTAGCTGTAAGTCTCTACTAGCTTTGTACATTTGAAGGCTGATTTTTTTTCCTTTTTCTGCAACTTCTTTTTGATTTCTGTTAATAATGTCTTTCTTCTTGCTCCTTTTCCACTAAGGCCAGATTTGTGGGGTGTACAACTAAGAGTTGTCCTGTCTGCAGATTTTCCCACCTGTGCTGTGGATTTCTGCAGCTCCCTCAGAGCTAACATTGACCTCTTGGATGATCCTCTAATGAATGTTCTTCTTGCCCACTCTATCAAATCAGCAGGATGACTAAGTCTTGGTAAGTTTGCCATTTAGCCATACTGTTTAATATTGAATGATGGAATTCTTGTAGTTCTTCAAAGCTTGCTAAAAAACCTATGAGGCCTTCACAGAACAGCTATATACTAAGATTCAATTACACACAGGGGGACTCTATTTAGTAATGAGGTCACTTCCAAAGGCAGTGGATTGCAACAGATTTTATTTAGGGGTATCAGAGTAAACTGGGCTGAATACAATACCGTTGTTGGTAAAACAAAATAAAATAAAAACTTCATATTTATGTGTCACTTTGTGTTGCTCTATCATAAACAAGAGAGGTTTATGGTTGTACTTTTGTAAGTGACAAAATAAGGGAACGGTTTAAGCTAACCTGAATACTTTTGCAAGGCCCTATAAATAGATTACAGGTGTGTATGAGTATGATTGGGTATGATTGTTCCTAGAGAGAACATTGTGAAGAATATAAAGGTTATTTATGTTATATTAGGTGCAGAATAGTGATTTTAAAGGCATAGTCCTGCAAATACAAACAGTGTTGCTACTTTCAAGGTCCAGTGCTTCTGCTTTGCAAGAGTAGTTGTGACTCAATATCTGTATCATTTCTGAACCATTTCTGTACCTTGATTCTTTAGTCTGTAGAATCTTAGGAGATTCAGGGAAGGTATTACCTCAATTGGCAATTCAACAGACAGAAGCTATGTTTGTGTGTTTTTATGGATTTGTCATTCTGTAAGCCCCAGGCACACACAGTAAAAAGCAGTTCAGCTCTACCAAAAAACAAAACAAAACAAAAAAAAAAACAGAAAAAAAAAATCAAACCAAAAACATTAACGTTCCCATGGTGTACCGACAAAACAAAACATGATCTTTGCATCGACTGACACAGATATGACACAAATCCCTCATCAAGACTGAAATATGCATGTGTCTATTTGCAAGCAAGAACTGAGTGAATGGCAAAAAGAGTCTCAGCAGTCATGACAGAGCTTTGGTAGACACAACGAGGGAGAAAGCCTCTAGTTTAAATTCCCAGCCGAGAGCTGCTGCAAATGTGAGCTTATTGGAGTGAGGGGTTAAGTTTGAGCTGACAGACAGCCAGTGACAAATTAAAATTAATGAACTAGAGGAGACAGTGCTGAGTCCTTCTAATTAGCTGGATAACAAGCCTTCTCTTTGGGAGACTGACTTTGCAAAGCCAAGGAAACAATATATGGATCCAGGTTAAATCATTACTTTTGTATATTGCATGAGGTCAAGACGCCACTCTCAAAGTGATTGCCGGCATGCCAGGTTGGTGATTACTGACTTCATCTTTAAGCGTGCTACATAATTTATGACAGCCGTACAGGTGAGCTGCATAAAATTTAGCTATAATTAACCTCTCTCATTAAATATAAACAGAATTCAGAAGTTCCTATGTTAATAAGGGAAGACTGAGTCATATGTTATAATGACAAACTGAAACTATTAATACATATTTTAGAAGAAAACACAGTGGACAGCTTTACTGTGTAATAAAACTGTGGATTACACAAGCTTGTAAATATTTTAATGCATTTAAATGTATTCATGCGCAATTCAGCATCTTGGTGAATGTCTGAGTAGATGAAATAATGAGGTGGTAAATATGTGGTTCACTGTGCGTCTGCTCAACAGGTTGTATTTGTTACAGGTTTTTTTTTTTTTTTTTTTTTTTTTTTGACTGGGTTTAAGTTTATCTTCTCATAATGTTTACCTTGGGTCCCGCAGGTGTGCGAGCAATCTGCCCACGGCGACCAGTCGGAGAGGATGCAGCTGACAGGACAGTCAACAACGCAGCTCTCCAACAGCTGCAACTTGTTGATCAAACCAAACTGTAGGAAATAGGAGTTGAGCTGAGTGGAGGGCCTGCTAGTTATTTCCAGCAACAGCAAGAAAAATAAAAACAAACAGCCAGATTTTCACATTTCAAATAAAGCTGCAGCTTATTTTAGGGTGGTGAATATGCAGCAGTTGATTAATACAACTAATGCTTAACTTAAGCTTGAACTACACATTCTGATATACACCTTATGTCAAACTGTTAATATAAGTGTGGACATATTTAACATTGAACAAACCTTACCTTACCCTCTTCTGATCTGAACCCTAAGATTATTATGATTCTAAATAAACGTATTAAATTTATTAGCACAAATGTTGATGTGAAAAAGCCTTAAAATAAATAAATATTTTATTAATTTAGCATGATCTGATACAGATTTTCAAAAAAACCAAAAAAAAAAACCTTTTAAATTTAAGAACATTTATGAAAAATACTGAAATATTAAGAAAAATTATTTTAACAAACTCAGGTGCAATAATTGGTGCCCCTGTTTTTAATACTTTGAAAAACTACCCTTTTGCCAACAAGACACCTGAAAGGCTTCTATAAACACTTCACAAGGTTGAATTTCATTATTAAGTTCATTTATTATAGTAATTCAGTTCAAGAAGGTAATGTCATTGGTTAATTGCACACAATGTGTAATATTTAGTGTCTATTTCTGTTAACTTATATGATTATGGCTTATAGCTATAGTTACAAACACCAAATTAACTTTATTTATGGTGTCATGCAACCTAACAAGGTCACTAGGGTCTTTGAAAGAGAAACAGGTCTACACTATCACAGATCCTCCATCGTTTGAGTTTGGCTGCATTCCACATATTCTTGTCTCAGTTCTCATCTAACCAAAGCACTAGTTTCCAGTTAAAGTCCCAGTAAAGTTTGGATAACTCCACATACCTAAATTTACAAATGTGATGATACAACAGAAAATACTTTTTTCTGGCATCACTGTCTAACAACCAGTTACCATCAGCATTTAGTAGTTATTACAGAAACTTTGTGACACCAAGATGCCACTCTTTGTCATACTTCTTTAAGAGTCAGCTTTGGAGATTTATTTATCTCCCCTACCATCCGTTTTTGATTTTACCAACATGTTTATACAAACTGGAAATTGCATTAATATTTTAGAGTGGTCCAGCCAGTGACTAAATTTGATAGAGTATATGTGGTGGGATCTAAAGATTAAGGTGATGGCAAGGAGACCTTCTAGCCCTTGTCCCTCTGCTTGTTGGCAAGGTAAACACTGGTCCTTGTCCAACCTCATGGCAATTTGCTAAAAATTACTTGATAAAAACAATGTTATTTTCTCCACTGAATAAATGTACCCAAATAAAGGCTGTATTTTTCAAGAAAAATCAGCATGAGATTATGCTACAAAACCTAAATTTTGTATTTTATAAATTTTTTATTAGAAGTCCCAAGAAATGTTCTGTAAATGGTTGCAAGTGCAGTGGGGGAGTCTGTTTTTCTCTTTATCGCAACATTCAAGAATACTATTTGTCTTTGCACAATTGAGATAACACAGTACCATTAAGCTCTGTTGACCTACTGGCAAACTGCTTCTTGAAACATTGGTTCCAAGATTAGAAGCAACATTTACACCTAAGCACAAGATGACAAGCCTTTCAATAATGTGTAAACTGTGGCAGCAGAGCAGGAGCTGCTGTTGTGCATAACTCTTCATTGGAACAGAGAAGCATCCCATTACTTCTAATACTAAAATATTCTTCTAAATAATTTAATGTAACAAACTGGTGGATTGTTGCAATTTGATATGCTTCACATTTTGATTGGTTTTAATTTTTAATCAGATATAAAACATAACAATGCCATTAAAACAAAACCTTTGCCTAAGCCTTTGTGGCTTTATCAATGAGAATAAGTGAAGATTTTACATCCACAAAGTATAGACTCAGACAGCTTTTACCTACAGGCATGTTATTTAAGCCTCTTTACTCTTTATAGGGCCATTACCTGCTGGCACTCCTGCAACTCCACAGTTTTCCCATCACTCCGCACACAGTCCAGGAGACGTGACCGTGAACCCTGACCACAGATGGCATTTTCCCTCAGTTGGCAGGTACTCCAGTCTACACACAAAGCATCATGACATCTGCATTGGTCCTTTTATTTTTTATTCGGCAATGAAAACTTAGAAAAAAAGACACATAAAGCTGACCAAATGAAATGGGTACAAACATTTCAAAGACCGGGGAGTTCATTTTTTATTTGTATAAACAAACCAGACTGAGCTTTTCAGAAGAGGGAACTTACAGAGAGAGACCCAAACACAGTAATTTAGAAACACGAATATTAGGAAAAGGATAAATGTTCTTAATGATAGGAATGCTTCACAAAAATGATTTTGCTATAAATATTTACCATACATCTATGCATTTGATGGTGAAAATGAAAATGAGCATCTTCAGCTGTTGCTGATACGTGCCAGAAGTGTGTTGTATTCTACCATACGTTAAAGTCAAGAAGTTTTAAAAAGAAGTGTTGGGGGAAAGAATCAGTTTTTCAGGAAATATACCCAGGTCCCCTGTCATGTCTGCCACTCTAGACAGAGCATCTGTATAGGATGGCACAAGATTACTCTTTTTTAAATAGGATTATTGCTGGTGCATTTGAATTGCATTTGCATGTAGTGGTGCATACAGTTAAAACAACAGATTTACATACACTGTATAAAATGACACGACCTTTTTTTCAGTGTCTGACATTTATTCAGATTACAGTTTTTCTGTTTGAGGTCAGTTGGAATTACTAATCTTATTTATATTTTCTAAATGCAAGAATATCAACAGAGATTTAAATAAATATTGCTGAGCCTCCATCAATTAAAAAAAATCACCAGGGCACATAAATGATAAAATTCTTATGCAGGATTTGAGCGACATACAAAGTTAAAAAGTGTTTCTGTATAGTTAACATCTGTTTCAATGAGGGCTAATACAGAGATCTGAGTTTCAGGTTGATTTATTGTCTTTAGTAAACGCAATGCAGGTTGAGCAACTTTGGACATATCGCAACAGATTCTGAGACATTTCTTTCTAAAAGCTGTTTAGTTGTTCTTATTGACTTATTGCTTGTTTAAACCTCTTCTATATTAACCTTGCCATATTTTTCTTTTTACTTATCCTTAGTTGCATCTATCTTGAGAAGCACTTTGTGCAGCATGAGCTGTTGGAAATGTGCTACATAAAAAAAAATTGACATTGACATTGACATTTTCATTGAGTCAGACTGACTTTTCTCTTGAGAAATACAGGTTGAGCAAAGGAAGCATTCCTACTGCAAGCACTCTAGCTTTATGTCAGCCTGAATATGATTCTGGTAATCCATGAACCTGAACATGAAGTTGAAGCTGAAAAAAGTGCAAAGAAGGATAATGATCATCTCGAGAACTTAAACTCCTATGAATTTATTTATATTCCTGTTTGATGGTTTTCATTTGATTGATTTCCACACGTTTGCCAGTTTTAAACACTGTATTCTACACACACGTTTCTAAATACCAGTGTTTAAATTTCTTCTTTTGTGATTTAATAATGAAATCAAGATTAAAGTTGTTTAAATGATTTGAGTGGGAGCCCTCACGGGAGGTGGTGAAGGAGGATATTGCTGGATATAATTTAGAAGAAGACTGGACTGTGATCATCTTTCCTGTGTTCCAAATTTTGATTAAATAAAAAGAAATGTACAAAGTCATTCATCATTTTGGCCTTCCAAAATAGTTTAAAGGCATAGTAGGTTTAGTGTATGTAAACCTCTGAATTTGTAAATAGTAATAAAAATTTCTCTCTCTCTTTTAGTATTTTGGCATTGAAACAATTATGGCAATCCTAACTGATCTAAAACAGGGAATGTTTAGTCTGCTCCAGTGTCAGTGAAAAAAAAAGGTTATCTCTTCTTTGTATGTAAATATTTGGTTTAAGCTGTATGTGTGGTATATGTAGATATATCAAGTAGGCGATGCTGGGGCATTATTTACCTAAGTCAAAGTATTTTGCTATGCCATTAAAATGCAAGGCAGATAGGATTTCATTTATAACAAGTGGAATTCACAACTGTGCTTGGACAGTGTTTGCACCTCACTGATGCAGTTCATAGTCTTAGTCAGCCACTGTGGCTCAAATGGGGATGTAACTAAGATGGACTACAAGGCACCGACTCATTTGAAATTTAAGACAGGATACACAAGATGTGGCTGTTAAAGCAGGTAGTGCTTATCCCTTTTAGGAGCCACAAGAGGCTGCAAACCTGAATGATTCATTCAGAAAAAACACTCTCTGATGTATGGAGAAAATAAAGACACCAGAGGCACGCCTCCTTCTAATATAGTCTCCAGACATGTGGGACGCATAATTATATTTGAAAACAATAAAAAATGGATTTTTGTTCTTACTCTTTAAATATATGCCACTTTTATTTCTTTACTGAATATAAGATTAAAACAGATTGTAAGAAGACATGAAAAACTGCTTCATCCGTTTCGCAGGGAGAACAGGCACGTGGTGCTTCATTTTCAGTGGATGTAAAAAAAATGTGCTTTGCAGTCATGTGTAGATAACCCCACCTGAGACTCTGTACTGGTACGTGAAACAGGTACTGTTGAGAAGGCACAGTTCTGACTGGACCAGTTCTGGACAGGCTGCTTTCTCCAAGACAGGGAGACGGAGGATGTGTCTGCTTCTGTTCCTTGCACTGCCTGGGTCACACTGCTGTACAACAATGAAGGCACCAAAAAAGTAGCGCAGTTTAAGAGACAACAGTTGAAGGATGAAGTCAGCTGAAATTAAACCTGCCCTCTGCTTGTAGATTTATCAGAAAGTCACACAAATCTTGCACAAATGCCTTAGAGAATCACTTCAAAAATCTGAGAGAAAATCCTTTTTAAATTTCTTAATATGCTCTAAACCTGCATTTCAGGAAATTTACTACTGTTATGCTGGGATTAGTGGGTAATTTAGAAAACAGCGTGAAGGAACAAGTGATGAATTCATCCTATCAAGATAAATGTACTTTACTGCCATAAGTTTAATTTATTTCTATGGTAATTTGTCACAGACTTTAGCAGCAAATCCCCCTGATTCATCATTTTCTACAGACGGTCTGAATTCATTTTCCTGCTGCCATTCTCAAGGATGAACTTCAAATATCTTTTAAAGAAGAAGTCATTTTCTAAGGACATTATATAATGAATGTTAATTTATTTATTTGTTTGTTGTAGTGAGGATAATCTGAATACCCTTTAAAAAAAGCTTGACTTGCTATTGTAATGATGTTCACATTTCACTCTTACATTTCAGAGGAAATCTATTAGAAAAAAAATGAACCATGTTGCTATGAGGTCAAGTAAAATTAAAATTTAAGAAGCTGAATAACAAAGAGGTACTTCTAACGTTTAATGTTTTAGGAAAGCATATTCAGTCCAAAGAACAAAGCATTTCAGATGAAAAAGAAAATCTTTACCACAACATTTGGGTCATCATATTGTAAAATACACCAACCATTTTTAGGTATCCCTCTTTTGTTACATTTTGGTACAGCAGCTACAGCTGAGCTGTAGTTTGTCCTAAAAACTTATAGCTTTATATGCAACAGACCAATTTAAAGGGATAATTCAAGATTTTTCAAGTAAGGTTCCTTTAAAAGGTCTTAAACAGTTTCTTAGTAAATGTTTCTCCACAGAAAGATCATTGATAGCAAAAGCTCCATATCTCATCATTATCTTCTGTGCAAATACCAGATCCTCATTTCAAAAACCCTTAACAATTCCTTTAAAACGATTAGATGGAAAGTAAATACAGGTATCCTCATATATATATATATATATATATATATATATATATATATATATATATATATATATATATATATATATATATATATATATATATATGAATGTATTAATACATGAATGTACTGCTCATGTATGCAGCGTAGAGAGGGTGCAGAGGAGAATGCAATATATATACATATATATATTGCATTCTCCTCTGCACCCTCTCTACGCTGCATACATGAGCAGCACATTCATGTATGAAGAGCTGTTCAACATGCCCATGATTAGACCACACCCAGGCTACTTCTGAGCACGACTCTCCCAGACTGTGTTGCTACAAAAACGTGTCATGCAAACACAATGCTACTGCCATGGGTATAAGATCGGAACTAAATGGTTTTCAAGACAATTTTCCTCAATATATAGAAGGTTTCTGGGCTGTCAGTCCAAATTTCAGCAGCAGTACAGAAAAAAACTCCTTTTCATACCTAATGGGGCCATCACATCATCATTAATAATTAAGCTATCAGCTTTCACAATCACATTATCAGCAGCATGAGATTACACAGATGAAAGATTTTCTATGCAGAATCTCGACCACCATTCTTTCTTCTTGTCATCCAGAAGGCCTGACTATGACGAGAATAAGTCCTCCATTCTTGCGTCTAAAAAAGTGAGTGAAGGATAACCCAATTGGTTGTAGTGAGATTGTTGCAGTAACATGTGCATAGCAGCCACCCTTATTTCTAATAAAGCACTACCAACAGGATAGGTATATAATGGGCTCACAGCAGAAATATGAGACCAAGTTCTTAGGGTGTTCGTAGCCAACACTGGATTCGTAGGATACACTGTCATCAATGCCCTATGTTCCTCCAGGGCCCTGATACAGTGGCAGCAGGATAATACACCACCACAATGTCATTACAGATGTTTTGTGCTTGTTCAAAAATCCTCCACAACCCGTCACCCTCTATCAAAAGCAATAGGGAGCCTATTATGTCCTTGTTATGCCCTAAAACACCTTACAAAGACCATCCACACGCTGGCTGACTGAGTAAATCTGGTGTGGAGGGGTCTTAAAGGAACTAGGGATTAGTTTAACACTATGCATATTGCTGTATGTCTAGCCCCACAAAGAATTATGAGACACTCAAAACTTATTTGAACAGTGACTTAAAAGTGCAACTGAATCAGTTTCTTGACATAAGAAAATGAGATTATACAACATGTGTGAACATTTCTTAAGGAAGAACTAAACATATAGTGGATGTTTTGTTATTTTTAAATCTATATATATCAATTACAAAGTGCAGAGATGTTTTTATTTCAGCTCTTCTTCCAAACAAAAGAAATTTCTTATAGGATTCTATATTAATCAAATGAATTGAATCTAGCTGGTTGGATTTAAATTACACCTTTCTTTATACTGAACTACAGCCACTTTTGTTGTCAGGCACTCATTTTCACATATATGTAGTAGAACCAAATTAAATACAGAAGTAATTTTTTTTTAGTAATATGCTATAATGGTATGATACTTTCCCATAACATTTTAAAATTAGTAATGATCAAATTGTTACAATAAATTAGTTCTGAAGCTTCAGTGGGATTTTATGGTAATACAAAGTCTCTGATATTGATCGATGGTAAATCTCAGCATCTGAGAACTTTGCAGCCAGATAAACGCAAGGGGGATAATTACCTAGAGAGCAATTATCACAGCAGAGCACAGCCCTACCTTCAAGAAGCAATAGCATAGTAGGAAAAAATAAAGTCACATTATAGGAGCACGGAAGTCCATGGCCAGAGGAAGAGGATATGTGGATTGAATCTCAGCTTCTTTTTAAAGGGGAAAGTGATTAAAGTGTTCGAACCAAACTGTATCTGTCCCTCTGCACCTGATTCACGACTATATGCACCTCAGTCAATGTCAGCTGTTAATGAGAACACTTCTGTATGGGGTTAATAAATCAGCTAGAGTCATTGTTCTGTTTATGTGTTCACACCGTCACAGCCTCACACTCACACATTTATTTTCTGTATATGTGGTATTTCCTGTAATGTTTAGTAAGATGGTGTCTCAAATCCATTCTCAGCCATTAAAGAATAGGAGCCATGTTATAAACAAGACAAATTAAAGCTACTAATGTTCAAAAATCAATACAGCTACAAATAAAAAAATATAATGAAGTAATAAAATGTGTATATGTACATGTACACATGTTCCATCTTTATCCAGCTGTAAAGATTATTTGTTAACATGTCCTACTATCTATTACTGTACCAAATATGGATTCAGTATGATAATTTCATATTCAGGTAAACTTGACTCCATCTGCGTAGGAGGAAATATTTTTTTTTCTAATATGAAATTGTGTCTTCTCACCCAGTGTACTAAAATTTACACAGCTTAACTATGAACAAAATCTCATAGCCCAATTGCTTTAAATTGATAGGGTTAAACATATGTTTAAAATGACTTTTGACACTCTTATTGATAGCCCTAACAATTTCTAGAAAACAACAGTAACCAAAATGTATTCTTTAGCTGTTGAAGTAAATCAGTGTTTTAATTAGCACTCCATGAGTTTGTATTTTACTGAGATATGGGACGTGTTATGTCAGCCACTCTTCAAAACAGGAAAGACAAGAAAACATGCAATTTGAGCAGGGCAGATGTGTGTTGATCTTCATAAGTCAAGAACTAGCTAATGTGGACTAACCAAATATCTTCAAAATGCATGGACAAAGCAATACATACATAGCTTAAAACAACTGAAACTGTGACAAACAAAGTTAGATTAGGACCAAAATGTATCTTGGCACAAAATCAGTTCCATGTTAAGGGGTTATCTAGCTTCCATGTCAACTATTTACTTTAAGACTTTTATTTACAAGAGGTGCCGATAATTGTGGAAGTCTCATTTGGATTCAAAAATAATAAATTTTCTCATATACCTGTGCAAATTTAGTTTTAAATTTTTAGGAAAAAAGTTGAGATCTAAAGAAATATTTGTTTTGTTTAACAAAACCCAATAGTGGATGACAGTTCTTCTTTCTTAGCAAGTGTTTGTATTTTTAAAGTTCTCATTCTCATTGTAAAATGTTTCACATCATCAGTTGCAAAAAACCTCAGACAAGAGTTTACATATGAATCATCATGCGACAGTTTATCACAAACATAAGTTAGTATTTTTACCCATGGTGAGATTTGTATTGACTTTCATTCATTTTAATCCATTCTAACTCAGAAATTTTCCTTAACCCTAAGCAGTACTAGTCTATTCCTAGCCTTAACCAAAACCCAATTCACATCAAACCTCTAAACCTAACTCCTAATCCTAAACCAAGGGGTCCACCGTAGTAAGACTGGGCTTTGGTCCCTATAAGGTCTATCAGTCTTCAGAAGGTTAGTAAAAATGCCAGAAGTGGTCCTAAACAGGATAGCTAGAGAAGTACACACACACACACACACACACACACACACACACACACACACACACACACACACACACACACAGGAAACTATTAGGAGGAATAAGTCAGAAATACTGACACTTAATACATTTTCCTTTTCAGCTTCTTATTCAGTTTTGTAAATGGAGTTAAACAAATTAATCAAGCAGAAACAGTTATAAATCTCAAAATATTAACAATGTTTTCTGTCTTAAAACCCTGATGATGACATTTCAAATAACTTATGCAAATGGAACAGACTGTTCATTTTATTGTTTTAATTTAAAATCTTATCATTAGTTGTAGGTGTGCCAACTAATTAAATTCTGACCTTTTTGTCTTCTTAAACTGCACACTGACATTGTCTGTAGTTGCAGTTTTCTTTTTTGTTTTTATTTAATATTTTCTGCATAATTATTGTCAAGAATAAGTAGGAAAAACAAAGGAAACTCCACCAGCAAAAACTTGATTTACCCTTTATTTTCTCTCATCTTTATGTAATTTATCTGGGTTTGGATATCTCTGTTGCCCAAAGTACAACCAACTTGAACCCAAAATTCTGAAACAAAACTCCTTTTAAGCTGTACCTACATCAAATTTAGCTGAAAAAAAAACTAACAGATAAGTAAATACGTATTCTTCCATTTCCATGTTTTGATAACTGTAATTAATCCAACATTATTTTCCACCTGGTGCAAACTGCTTTTTGGGGTAATTATGTTTTAGGACAGTTTATAACATATTTCTCATGTCTCATAGCACTGTTGAAGTTTGCAGAATGAACGCCTGAATGAGATAACATGTCTGTCAGAGCAAAAAGTAAAAAAAAAAACAAAACAAAAAAAAAAAAACCCTCTGATTAACTGATTAATTAAATGATCACTTTTGTTCTTTTTCCTTTTATTCTGTTCTTTCTCCAACTCCAATGTTCTAGTTCAGTGAACTGCTATTTCTGACAGAAAACCTATAACATTACAACATGGCCATGTAACCACTAACCTTTGGCTACAACACTGGGGAACATATTGTATTGTGTTAAAGCCTGAGGCCTAACTTTCAGTAGAGAATGAAAACACAAATTTACTTTCACCAAACATTATGGAATCAGTGTTAAAGTATGACGTCTAGGTTCAACTGACTGATGATTGTGATATCATGTTGAAATATAACACATTTTTAGAAGTTATATTAGCAAGTGTAAAAATTTGTTCTACAAAAAAATTACATTTAAAATCAAGCAAAAAATATACACAATGCAGAAAAGTGAGATCAACTAAATGTGTAATGTAGTAATTTAAATAATTTTTGAGAAGTATTTATAGTGTTGCAGCTGTTTTGAATGGAAATCTGTCTTAGATCTCTTCAGTGTGGAAATTTTAACCATATAAACATCTTAATGATACAAGATTTTAAACACACCTATAACCTCATACAGATGACAGTTACTTTATATACATTTGTAAAAGAACGCTTCGCCTTCAGGAACCCAATGAATCCAGCGTGGTAATGTTATAAGATGCACTTCCTAGTGTTGCATCATGGATGCTGGAGGAACATCCACGATATGCAACACAGAAAAATTGCTGTTCCTTTATTTGCACCATTGCCCTTTTTATTTAAGCTTTCTTATTGTCATATTTGTGCTGTTTTATCAACAGTTTTATTTTGTGTTGTCTAGTTTCACTATTTTAAATGTATCTGTTACTTTCCAGCCAGTTATTTATTCAGCAATTTATTTGCTTATTTATTTATTTTCTTATTTAAGTCACATAGTGGTAGTGAAACTTTATAAAAATAAAAATCTCAGTATTAACTTTCTACTAAAGTACATAATGTGTCAGAAGAAAGAAAATAAACAGTTTTTGACTCTTACCAGAGGGCAGTTGCTCCATGCTCCCCAGGCTGCCACAACACAGTCATTAGGACAGGCTAAATAGCAAACCTGAGCCCTGGGAGGCATTTCCTCCGGATCACACATACTGTCGTCCAGGCTGCCATCCTCCCTACTCGCTGTTCCCTTCTTCACACACCTACAAAAAAAAAAAAAAAAAAAAAAAAAAAAAAAAAAAAATCACCAGAAGCAGCTTTATAACAAGTCTCGAGGGGCTGACATATCTCAGTCCCGCTTGGAATTTGCAGAGTCATCTCAAAGTTTCTGACTCCGAAATGGATGGCTAGAAATTGAAGCGAGCTTATTTTAAGTGTTTAGTTTATATCAGGCCTTTAAGTTTTCTCTGTTTTCTTTATTAAATTGAAAGCGTGGGGTCAAAACATTTCTTCAATTTTTCCCACACAAAAGACAGAAATAATGTATTACATTCAGTGGTTTATATTACTATTATATAAATAATTCTTAGTATATTTCTGTTGATGCATGATATTTTTGACCCAAGGGGAACAAGTTGTTGGGATAAACAATCATTTTGCTCATTATTAATTAATATGTTCTTATCTCTCTATGACTTTTAGAGGGTGGCTAATCATAAAGAAGTTTGTAAGAAAGTGGCTGTTATTACTTTTCATAGATATCCCTCAAGGTTTTGTTTTCTATAACATTTTATTGACATAGACTCTTCCACTCCCAAACAGCTCATTATTTTGTACACAATGTCTGACCCTGGCTTTTCTGAGGACTTCTGTAACTGTTCATTATCTAAAAAGTTTTGTTACTTATGGATTAACTCATATAGTGTTCTCTCTCTCTCTCTCTCTTGTTCTCTCTCTCTTTCTCTCTCTCTCTCTGTCTCTCAATCTCTCTCTCGGCATTGAACTTTTTCATATTTTGTCACTTAGAAACCACAAACTTGGAATATATTTTATTGTAAGTCTATTAAGTAAATCTTCCAAGCAGGTGGACAGTGATACATGCACTGGAACACTGGACACATACAAATCTAGAATTAGTGGTAAGAAGAAAACCTTTTTGTAAGGTATATAAGAGAACCTGTTTGCCACAAACCACGTGGAAGGAGGTGAGACAAATATTCATACATACATGCTGAACTCTATCTCAATGCAGAAAAACACACCATGAACACACAATTGACCCTGTGACACCCTAAATACCTAGCCAGAGCAGTGGTTTACAACAAATCATATTGATGTGTTAGAATGGCCAAGTCAAATTCCAGACCAACTGAGAATTTGTGGCAAAACTTGAAAATTATTGTTCACAGATGCTCTCCATCCAGTCTGCTCAAGCTTAAGATTAAGATTTTGCAACGAATAGACAACAATTTCTGAAAAGTATTGGTTCACTGAAGTGAATACAGATCCTCACCACATTTTTCAGATAGTCATTTGTGATAAATTTGATCATTTTCATTCCACTTCACAGTTATGCACTTTGTGTTTGTCTATTACGTGACAAGGCTTAACATACTGTGGCTATAAAAGTATAACAGAGGAGTGAGGTTATAATATGAAAAAAATCCAAAAAAGTTCAAGAGGGATGAATACTTGATTAGTTTTTGCTTCTCAAGTAAAGGTTAAAGGTGTTCAAAATAAGTTCAGCTCACTTTTTATACCCATAATGACAGGTATCCTTTACAGTATAGTTTTATTTAGTTCTCTGTTTCTTCTGTTGCTATTCAAGTAGCACAAAGAGGCAAAGAAAGTGAAAATTATCTATCAACATTCATCGTGAAGCTTTAGCTTGTTGTGACCGTTTCCCCTTAGCGCCACAAGTGTGAATGACAAGTGGGTGAGTATGCTACAGTGCTGTTGCCAATCCAACTTCTCCTGTTGTGTGCTGCTAAGGCAGGCAAACAGTCTGCCAACCCTAAGCCGCTCACTGACCTGATCTTGCGGCTCTGGACTCCCTCTCCGCAAGCTGGCAAGTCGTCCACAGCGTTGATGGTGCAAATGGACCAAGGCTCGATCCGCCACTCATACTGGCTGCACTCCCTGTTGCATGGCACAGCCTCATACACCTATAAGCATGCATGAGGAAACATACACAAAAAACACAGCTATGTGAACAGAATGAATGAGAAATGCATGAAAATAGAACCAAAAATGCAGCATTTAAAAAAAACACATGCATACAAATCAGAACACTAGAAATCATAAACATACAAGGTATCCAGTTAGGTCACTGCTTTATGTGTCACGATCAGAAAATATTCAGCATGACTTTCAAAGCTATTTATGGAATTGATCATGAAGGAAAGGCTCCCATTGTCAAAAGGTATTGTTTCTTCCAACCTAACGAATGATCTGACTGTTTTAAGAGCCTTTTTTTTTCTATGGCATTCAAATTCATGAAGCTCAGAGTTGGAGTGGAAAGCTATGATTCAAAGGTTACAGTAACTTGAGTATTTTTCTTGTGTGTCATGATGTGGATTAAAATGATGCTCCCATGATCAAAACACTTTCATAAAAACATCTGAACTACACTGTTCAAAATTCTGTTTTAGTCAAACCCCTAAGCACAAACACATCTTGATGCAATTTAAAAAAAAAAAAAAAAAATCATAACAGGATATAAATGTCTCAAGCACAGATTTTCTTCCTCACACAAATGTACAGGGTGGGGATGGCATGTGTATAAGCTAGCCTGCTGTGTTTTCTCTTCTTTTCTGTGCCTAATATGACGTTATAGAAAAAAAGACACGGTAGTCGGGAGGCACTCTCTTCCAGGACCGTCAAAGAAATGTTTGCAATGTGGAAAAAAGTGCAAAGCATCAATGTGCTGTATCATCCAAATTTGTGGGTGTTTTGTTGGGTTAGGGACCTGGTGCAATGTGTCAGATAATACCAAAAAATATCAGGCTTAAGTCATAGTGAACGCTTTGATTTCCCATTATTATTTATTGTGGCATTAATCCTGCATAATTGAATTCCTAAAATTTTTAATGACTTTTTTGTTAAAATATGTGATTTTAAATTTTATTTGCAGGGATTTTGGTATGTATGAGTGTAAAGAAACATTAAAAGCATGCAAATATGTTTTGAGATATTGAAATTAAATGACGAGAAAAGCCCCACAGAAAGAAGCTCAACAGTACCTCTGAGCAAAGCGGTCTTAGCATTCTGCAGCAGCAAGAAAGGGATAAAGACTATTTTGTCCACACTGAAGGAAACCTATGTAAGACATGGAGAAAACAGCATGCGGTATGTGAAATGGCAATGACCATGGCAACAGCCCCTCCAGCCAACGATGTAATTGGCTGGATTTTGAGCTCATTCACTTCTCTCCTCTCAGTCGATGAATCTGGCATGTGTGTATACGCGAGGGAGCAGTCGGCACACTGCTTCTGTAAAACACATGCTTACTCTCAATCTATGTAACTGTCTGCCACGGTAAAAGGTACGCTCTTGAGGACAGTTTGTGGGAAAAGCTATGACAAGCTGTAATGTGTGTCAGTAAATGTGTGTGCGATTGAGTGTTTGTGTGCTCAGACTAGAGAACGGGAACGAGTGTCGAGTATTCCCTTCCCTGCGGGCCACACAGATGCCTATTACACACCGTCATCATCTCCCATCTGTCCCTGCAGATGCCCCTGCTGGGAAAACTGGCAACCTCCCTACTTCCACTTTCACCACTACTACTACTACAGATAGATGGACAGTTTGGAAAAACCTGCAAAAAAAAAACTGACTAATGAGTCATTTACTATAAACACAGTTTACTGACCACTAAAGTCTGTATTTTGAGAAATAGCTATTATGAAAATGGCTGGAGTCCCATAATGAATCCGATATGAAAGGCAAACATCATTATATTTTAGAGCCAGAAAACATAAACATCTTGAGAGCATGAAAAAAAAAATCTGCCTTTTCATATTTTTTCAAAGGGTATAAGAAATCTTAAAACATTTTCTGAAACAAAAACAAATCACAAAGTCATGCCTATTCCTCCATATATTGAGGACGACAAAATCTCTGCAATAGCTGTAAATCTGCCACAGCAATATTATAAGGGATTGTTTTCCAGACACAAATAGCATTTTAAGGGGAATATGTTTAATGGATCTGCAGCAACACAGAAAAGAAATATAGCAAGCACTTTTGGAACAAAGACTGTGCAGGAATTGTAAGTGAGCTCCGTGGTAGTAAATGGTTGAAGGACGGATTTCTCCTCAACCAACAAAAACAGTCTCGCTGTCAGAAAACAAATGAAAACTTTTATATTAGGGAAGGAACAAACCAAATCTGTTGGATGAAAACAAAACAGTTTATGCCATGGGTAGGAAAGTTGGCAGGAAATCAACAGCCAGACCAAGGTAACTGCCAGTGACGTGCAGTTAGGGGAGGCAGGTGAGGCAGAGCCTGACAATTCTGACAAGTAAAATAGGTACATAAGGAGTTAAATAGATGCAAGCAATGTTGATCAATTTGTCCACTTGACTTTTATATAATTTTATAGCAATATCAAAATTTTTTGTGGCCAAAGTTGCTGAATTTGAGGTGAAGCAGTGCAGTGCTGTGTCTCACCTCTGGTGGTGCTGTGTCACACACAGTGATTGGAGCAGGCAGTTGGCACATGCCTCTTGCTGTCTCTCTTTATATTGCCAATATACTTGTTTAATTATGCATTTTCTAGATATGTTGATGTTCCATAGTCGGTCTAATATATTTAATAAATGTAAGTAACATATTTATTCTTTCAGATCTTCCATAAATGCCCAGTGAAAATGCGCAGGTGAGGCAGAATGTACCATGACTCACTCATAGGGGGCAGTGTTGAGCAACAGGCGCTCTTTTTTATGCATTGAAAAGACTGAAAACAATAGTAAAAATACCAAAAAAAAAAATACAGTTGTAATAGAACCGTTCAAGGCCACTCTCCTCCTTGGATCATCCCCAATGCAGCTGCCAGATTTTTTAAAATGAAAGGAAAATAAGAGACAAGGACATTTTTTACAACAGAGTGACAGACAGGTGCATGGACTTCATATGAAAATAAAGGTAAGCTCATACATGATTTTCAAATTTAATCAGAAAGGTCTATCGGGTAAGAGAATGCTTACTTTGATAACTGGCTGTAGCAATATTGTGTTTTTTTCCTACGTCTGAGCTGAATGAAAGAGAAAACATTGGACTGTTGATGCTGTCTGGGTATTTTAGCTTCCCTTCCATCAAGGGGTTGAGTTTGAGATGTATGTTCTCAGAAATTGACAGATCCGTTTCTAGAGTGCAGATGGGCCCTCACTGGTAAAACCCTGACTGATTAAAAAAAAGTGAGCTTTTCAAAATCACTGCATATCTCCATGATATAAAGATTTTCAGTGATGCAGTTATTTGGAGAAATAGGAGTGCTGACACCAAGAACATCACATTACAATGCTGGTCAGAACTGGAGCAAAAATTACAACTTATATCTGAATCCTCCGATTTTTTTTTTTTTTTTTTTTTTTTTTTTTACTAAATAAATACTTATTTTACAGGTAGCCATTCCCACTGTGATGAATAACAGACTGACTCATAGGCTCATAGGATTCTGTTTTCTTAAATCTACAAGCTACTGTACCCAGGCAACAGTTGTGAAATTCTCCTCTTTACTGAATAAATCACCATATTAATTTTCACTCTATAAACTCAAATTCAGTCTGGAGGATTTGCAATCACAACTATCTTAGTGATTTCTTGGGCAATCACTATTATCCTGTGTTATTCATCAAACATACCACCACTGTTTGGTAGCTGTTGGTTGTGTTCTCAGCTATCTTGCACGTATTTTTTTTAATATCAAACATGTTTTTCTACATATTTCACATTGTAATAAATATAAATGTTTCATTTTACAAGGTTGAATAAAACTGAAAAAATGAACAAAAACTTGTAAAAATTAAGATATAAAGGCTTTTAAATAAAACCACATACCAAATATGTGGTGGGTTAAAGCTAGTGAACTACAAAGAATGAGCGAAACCCAGAGAAAAATGATGGTTTTTCTTCCAAGTACATCACAAGTTACATTAACAGAATAAAGTGGAATTGGCAATCAGTTATATTCATCACACCACAAGTGTCTCTATCCTCTGCTCTTTTGTTCTGTTTTAAAATGTTCTGGAATCAATTTTCTTTGATAAGCAATACAAGCGCTCTACCCTAGCTCACTTTCTTTGAGCTCAAATCAAAAACCTATCTGGCAATTTAGAATATAATGAAGAAGTAATGTTCTGAAGGAGAGTCAGAAAAGGTAAAATGAAGATAAAATGTTATCCAAGTACGTTTGGTTCAAACTCTTCCTTAAACCTAATTTTTAAACTTCTAACCAAAGGACCATGAAGACAGTAGTATGTTTGAATTTTACAGATCTGGCATGCATTTTGTCCTCATTAGCTGAAGCAGAGAATATGTACACAATGAATGGCACTGACCTGAGCCTGCGTGGATGTCCATATTAGCAGTGCATGACAAGCCAGAAGTTGAGGAGGGAGAGAAAACAATGATATGATTATTAGTTTAGATTTAGCCTGCAGTGACATGAATGTATAGCTTTGCCTTAATTTGACTTTAAAAACTATTAAATTCTGCCCAGTGTTTTGTTAATGAGGGTAAAGGATGATTAGGCGCTTTATCAGCTCTTTTGGCCAAAACACAGTGATTCATACTGCTGAGAGATTTCTGAAGTGCCACAGTTAGCTGTAACAGCTGTGCGTTGGCTGTGTCTGTAGTTGAGGGGCAACTCCAAGAAACTAATTTGTCTGGAGATAGTGAGCGTGAACAAACATATGCTCATATAGGCTGTATGTTCTCTTTTAAAACAAGGCTCCTAGAAGTCATTTTTAATGATGGAATGTCTAAATTAACTTCACTACTATTGTGGATTGTTTTTGGCACTGTCCAGGAGAATTTATGATTGGAAATATTTTATTTTCCATGTTATACTTTATACTAACTCTCTGTATGATACAGTTTCAGTCAGAAGTAAACATACATTATCATGGGCATGAATGTTAGCTTCATTTTGTGCATTTGATGATTTATTTGAACTGTTTTGTATCAAGGGTTAAATGACTGTGGAAACTGAAACACATCAAATTTTCAACCATCTGACCCAAACTTTCAGATGACAGAAAATTTGTTAGGATGTTCAGGAACAACCGACGAACTGCCAAGGCGAAAGCCTAAATAAAAACCTGTCCTCAGTGAGTCCAGATTACCATCAGTATAAAGTCAGAAGGCTCATACCAAAAAAACCAAATATTTGCTCCAAAATGGAAACTTTCAAGTATAAATAATTTTCAGTTGTACACATGGAAAATCACATTTTTTCTGAAGAAGTTTTTTGATGTGATGAGACAAACATTTGTTCACGACAAGATGAAAGACCGGAGGAGTCAAACTGACACTATTAAACCTGAACACACTCTACCAACTGTCAAGCATAGTGGTTGCAACATCATCCAGAGGGCTCAACTCAACCTGAAAATGTATGGACGATATTTAAAAGCCAAGGTCCTAGACCAGAAACCAACCAAACAACATGAACTCTATCCTTTCTTAAGAGAAGAGTTGGTATCCAGTCAGGATTTGGGAGTGTGGGCTTGCTCTGCAGATTGATTTGTGATATTTATCCAAATATAAATGTTTGTGGAATGTTTGTCTGTTATTGAGCCTGTGCATATAATTTTGATCCTGTGTGGAATCAGGAAAATCCACAATAACTTTAAACTTGTGCACCTAGTTCTTGTTTGTAAAAGTAATTGAAATTGTTAGCTGATAATTTCACCCTCAAAAAAGAATGGTTCAAGGAAAACATTAAAAGCCCAAAATAATATGAAATTCATGCTTATTAAGAGTGTATGTAAACCTCCGCCTGGAATCAAACATATAAAGAGATAGGATGGTTGAGTAATACAAAACAACAACATGAGAGTACCTGTTAGGTATTTTTTACATGCTAAACCTACAAACTAGTATTAGGAATATGGGATCTTAAATATTCACTCACTTAGTTTTACTCCACGAGTTTGTTTAAAATCATTCATATGAAATGAAATGCGTGCGAAAACCCATTTAAATAATTTTTACTGTCATTCCTCAACCTTCTTTTGTCAGCTCAGAACAATTTCATCAACAGTGAGTCTTCTATCTAAGAAGGCAAGTGGCATAAAACAATCCAGAAATCTGCCTCCTGCAGGATAACACCACTGTGAGACCCCTTTGCTGTGTAGATCAAGGATGCCTATTTGCTTTTTAGTTGGTCACACAGATTTGCGATCATGCTATATGTTTACACAGATACATGCAAAATTATGAATCGACACACATAAACAAACATATACAATACCTACATAAAAAGTCCTTGGAAGTGCAAACAGGTTTTACTGCTGGGTTTGTGTTTCAGTGCAAACACAAAAAATGGGACAAGGGAATTTGAAGCAGAGCAGTCTTCTCTTCAGTTCTCTGTCATTGTGACTTTGACTTCTAAAAGTCTGTGCTTTTGCTGTAAGCAGGATGATCCAGAGGAGAAAAATACCCCTAGTGGGATTCATTCTCAGGTGATGACGCCTCTCAAACGCAATCATGAGAAGATGAGTCAAGATAAATCATTTAGATTAAACTTACAGAGGATGCTTACATTTGAGTTTCATAGCAAAACTGTTTCTGTGAAAATAAGGTTTATTTATGCAAGAACCATTTTTTTTTTTTTTTTTTTTTTTTTTTTTTTTTTTTTTTTTGCATTTTTAAACTGTGTGAAAAAATATTCTTATATCCTTAGGAACTGTTCACAAAGTTTAATAATTTTTTTCACGAAATTATATGTGCTATAGCAACACAAAGTAGAACCTAATTGTGAAGTGGTAGGAAAATTATTAATGGATTTTAATACTGTTTTTAAATAAAAATCTGAAAAGTGTGGCATGCATTTTTGATCCACCCCCTTTACGCTGATATCCCTAAATAAAATCTAGTGCAACCTAACTGTCTTCAGAAGTCGCCACATAAATTAAAGGGCTTGTATGTATTTATAAAGGTATGTAATTCAGTCTCAGTTTAAATCCAACCGTTTGAGGTTCAAGTACATCAATCAACAAACAGTTTCATGAAGACTAACTCAGCAGACAGGTCAGGGGTGAAGTTGCAGAGAAATTTAGTGCAGAGTTAGGTAAAAAAGTACACCATCCTTTTAACATCTGACAAAGCACTGTTCAATCCCTCATCAATTTTAAGGACTGCACATCTGCAAACCTACCAAGACATGGCATCCACCTAGGTTGACAGACCTGACAGGGAACGCATTCATTAGAGGAGCAGCCAATAATCAAGAAGATTCTGCTGGAAGGACAACTCTCCAAATTTTGGCCATTATGAGGAAGAACGCCATACTAAGTTCTGTCTGCAGTTTACTAATCACCATGTAAGAGACACCACAAACATGAAAGAAAGTGCTCTGTGTGTAGAAAACTAAAACTACACACGGAAACCCTGAACACAGCATCCCCATGATAGCACATGATGACAGCAGCTTCATGCTGTGGAGATATTTTTCTTCAGCAGCTAAAGGGAAACTAGTTAGAGCTGATGAGAAGATAGATGGATGAAGATAGATGAAGAAAACCTGTTAGAATCTGCAAACGGCTTGTAATCTGGGACAAAAGTTCATCTTCAAGGTCCTGACACATACAGCCAGAGCTACAATGGGATGGTTTAGCTCAGGGGTCTGCAACCTTTACAATCCTAGGAGCCATATTTGCCTTCAGTCCAGCTAAATAAGACTTGTTTAGATCCACAAATGTTACAAGACCCTCGAAAAATGATAAATGTCTACTTCAGGAAATTTGTTGTCATTTTTAAAGAAACCCCATTTCATTTCTGGTTTTAGATTGTAAGCTATAGAAAAAAAAAAAAACGTTTGTGGAAAAGAAGATGGATATGTTTTTTTTTTTCCATGGGATGTTGAAATTTATGTATTCCTTTGAACGTGCAAAGCAGGTAGAGCCAAACTGCAGATGACTTGCAGCTGTAATTCCAAAGAAAGCTTTTGGGAGTTATGACCAAGTTGTGACTCGGCTGGACAGAACATATATGTCCAGCACACAACTCAAAATTGCAGTTGAAGAAATTTTAAAAATTATGTGTCATTTTTTTTCCGGTTCAAAAATATGCACTAATATGTTTTGGTCTGTCACATACAATCCCAACAAAACACACTGAAGTTTGTGGTTGTAACATGCCAGAATTTAAAAACAGTTCAAGGAGTCTCTGGACTGTAGACCTTTTTACAACTAGTGTTATGTGATCTACTAAATTTGGCTGTATGGATGATAATTACGACTTAAGAAGACTATATGTGATTGGATATAATTCTGATAACTTGACTGGTATCAAATAGAAAGAAATAGATAAATTTATACAGAATCTATCTTAACTGGATTCCATATATTTAGATATAAATTGGACGTTTTGTGTTGTGAGGTGCCTTGATATGATATTTGCTGTGAAGTTGCACTACCAAAATAAACTCAACTGAAAACTGAATGAAATAGAGATTAAAAGTTGCCTCATAGTTTACAGTTAAAATGTCAAATAAACAATTGCAATATTTTCGCAATTTTGTCTCTACTGTTAATTGTTTTAAAGGTTATGGGAATGAGTTAGAATTTCCAGCTTCCCAACTCAAATGAATTCAAAACTAGCTTCCTGTTTTGGTCTTTGACCACTCAATTTGCTTTTTTTGTCCTTGTGTTTTTCTATTTATCTCACTGTCTCTATTTCATTACTGTCTTCCTGTCAGATTTGTTACTACCCAGGATGTCAATGAATCACGGCCTAAACACTATTTACAGTATGTTGAATATCAACTTAGACCTTGAGCTGTATATGCCCTCCAATAGCGCAATGGCGTGACTTTCTGTAATTGCAAAAACCGATTGGCTATCAAGCTCGGAAAATAATTCTCCTTTCTCGTTTGCTTTCGAATCTATTATGGTAAGCCAGTTCAACAAGACAGGAATGCATTAGCAAATACAGTTTACAAGCACTTAACCCTGTAGCATAACAATAATTGTGGTCAAACATCTTTAACACATGCTGTCAAGCCTGACTTTTTCAATTCAACTGAGTGCAATATTTATTAACTTTTTCAAAGAAGAAATTATTTGTTTTCTAGAAGTCTCTGGAAACCCAATCATTTGTCATAAGTACTACATTACAAGTAGAATGCATCACTTAATACATCAAATGCAACAATATGCAATACAGTAGATCTCAGCAATGTTTGTAACTTCGATGTACTGGAAAGAGCCTAAACTTGTGACACAGACAGAAAGGGTAAAGAAAATAAATCAACTTTATGATTTATTCAAAAAGGAAAAGGGATTAGGGTATTGCTGGCATTGTTGTTTGTCTGATTTGCCACAAGATATTCACACTAAAAGCCATTTGTGGTCATTTGAGAAAATTCCTAATCACATAGTTGTTTTACAGATGCTTACATAATTCAAAAACAATTTCGGTAAGCTCAACGGAAGAGGTACATACTTTGTATGTTTCTGATCAGGTTGTTAATTCACAACAACTCATCACCTCAGATATACTGCTTCCTTGTGTGGCCTAATGGAAAATCCAAAGAAATCAGCAAAGATATTCAGAAGAAAACTGTGGACCTTCACAAGTCTGCTTTATCCTTTCGTTCAATTTCCAAATGCCTAATGGTACCACATTAATTTCTTCAAACAATAATATACAAGTATAAAAAGGATGGGAAGGTCCAGAATTCAGCATCTCAAGACATCAACCAGGAAGTCAAAGTTTGGATCTTCTAAACTGACAATGACTGAAGGACAACAGCATCAGTGTTTTGGAGTGGGCATCACATGACCCTGATCCCACAGGAAAATTGGGTGCAAAGCCTAAAAAGTGTCTGAGCAAGATGGCATACAAACCTGCATCTGTTACACCAGTTCTGTCAGGAGGAATGGGTCAACATTGCAGCAAACTACTATGAGAAGCTTCTGGAAGGAAAGCCAAAATGTTTGACCAAAGTCATACAGGTTCAATTCAAATTCAAAGCTTTTATTGTCATATCCTCAGTAAGGTAATGTGTTTCCCTGTACAATGAAAATCTTACTTTGCTGTTCACAATGGATGCCAAGAATAAAAAATGTAGGTATAAAATAGATATGATAAGATGAAGCATGTAAAAATACAATTAAAAAATGTATATAAACAGTGATGTAATGTTATGTTTTCAGTTGTACTCAGCAGAGATGTTGGCTTTTGGTCTCCCCTTCTCCCTCTTCCTCCTTGTCTTTCTGTTGGAGAACATTTTTCTCAGCTCTGTATAAGAGTGTCTGTTTTGTGCTTGGTTGCCAGAAACGGATCAAGAATCAGAGATCAAAGTTCTGCACCACATGTCAAGCTGCAGGCTGCTTCTCATTTCCAAACCCCTTCCTCTATTTATACAGACCTTCATCCCCACCCTGTTGCCAGACTGTACACTCAGTTGCCAGTTCATCCCATTCTAACCGCTATTTGTTGTTTGAATTTCCATGTACACCTCCTAACACTGCTCTTCAGTCTGTGACCACTTTTCACCAGCTTGACTTTCCTATCCCCCACTCATCCTCAAAAAACATCCCTAGATCTTCCTCTCCCTGCTCAACTTGATCATGGCTTCCTGATGCAATCTCCTCAGCAGTTTATCTCTCCTGTATCTCTCTTCAACTGACCTGTTTTCCTCCACTTTTCATAAAATCAGCAAACAAGTGCTAACCAGTGCAAAAGCATCTCTGAGACCAACATTCATATCCGTCTTAATAGTGTCCCTCATCATCTGATGTTTTTTCTGCCTGTTTTCTTTTACATTGGCAAGAGCTGTGACTCCTATCTCTTTGCTCATGCTAATTTTTATCTTAACAGGTGTGAAGTAGCTTAAAGGACAGAATAAATATGTCCATCACACCTACTCACAACAGAAAGGATGTAGTAAATAATCTTATCAAAAGAATCTATCTGAGGATAGAGATTTGTTTATGTGTTGATTATTATTCAACATCCAAATGAAATTCAGTTGAGCAAGCAAGAAATACTAACCAAACAAAGAATGATTTTGTATAGGCTGAAACTGTGATATTTTTAATAAAAACCTATGAATGTATTTTGTGCTTCTTTTGCTTCTTCGCCATCTCAGTGGAATAGGCAAGCGTTTGCAGGACTATTCCACACCTTCTGTTGGATTTAAATACAGACTTTGTTTATGATATGCATTAAAATTTATCTTTGACAATTTATGCTTATTCTACTGCACGTTTGGGAGCTTTTGATTTACGTACAATTTTTGACAGAATTGCATAAAGAAGGCTCGCACAGCATTATTTTCAAAGCCATAAATCCAGCTAATTCTGCCTTCTGTGTGCATGTAATGGTCCACATGGTAACTGAAGTGCAGAGACTTTAGCTATTATGGTAATAAAATGCAAAAACTGAATGCAACACAATATTAAAGTCAGTGATGTTGCTGAGTGATGTTTTTTAATATTCAATCCTATGTGTAATGAAATGTGTTTACTTATTAGCACATAATAGAAACAACTGATCCTTGAGTTTAAAGATAAAGCTGAGACCATTTATGCCTCAAGGCATTAGAAAAGCTGTAAAGTGTTAATATTCTGAAAGGCAAATGTCAATATTATCCAGTTAGTATGTCTTTTGCCTGCAGAAAGACATCTTCTATTAGCCAGCAAACAGAAGGGGTATACAAAATGCCTTCACTAGTGTCTGTCACTGTTCAGCTCCAAAGGTAATTTCAGATTTCCCCACCTGGGTTAAAACAGTTTTTTTTTTTTTTTTTTTTGGCTTAACAAACTATGTCCTATACATCTGCAAAAAAAAAGCTCTTCTGTTTGAGTATCATATTCAGAAAAGTGTCTGTCTGAGTGTCATTCTCTCTTTGATCACTAAAAATTTGATCAGATGAATGAGTTGTTAAAAAAGAATCAAGCACACCAAAATATTTTCTGAATAAAATTTGCAAGAAAGAGGAATCAAGACAGTCAAATTGGTGCTTACATATAACTTCTTGATGTTATAGAAAGTCAGCCGTTAAATTGCTGCTCGACTTACACTGTGAAAGAATGTTCAGCTTATAACTGAACAATCACGGAGAAGAGAATAAAATTATATGTTGCACTTGTTTGATTACTGTAAATAAAAATACAGTATGTTGCAAGTATTTCCAAAATTATGGGACAATCTTTACTGGCATTACAGCAGTTAAATTCTTATAATTAATGATACATGTTTTGAATGTTTTAACTGGTAGTTTGATGATTCATCTTTGGTGATGAGTTGCAAATCTTTGAAGTTGGAAGGCCTCCTTGACCCCACCCAAACCTTTAGTTTCCTCCACAGATTCTCTATCAGATTCAAGGTCGGGGTCTAACTAGGCCGCTCTAAACGTTATAATTACTTTCAGAAAGTAGAAAACGTTTAGTAAAACAAACAACATATTCTTATTTTAAATCTGTCATGTTCATGAATAATTCTGGGTTTCTTATATATCTTCTGAATTAATAGAAGGAATACATCTTTTTTTGAATACATGTGTTTAAAAACAGTTGAGGTTTCTAATGTCTCATGTCAAACATAGGTACAGGATGTCAAGTTTAGAGCTCTTTCCTTCATTTTCTAGACTCATAATAACGTAGACTAACTTTACGAGAAAAAGTCTTATTAACACATATATGTTAATATGGCTATGATATATGTTTTTTCATAGTGTTCTTTTATCAAAAGACCTGTTGTGATAAAACAAACTTAATGCTTTATACAGCAGGTATTTAATTATGAAAACACATGATATAATTCTGGAGGGATTTTTTGTTGTTGTTTCAAGAAGATTTTTTTGTTTAGTTCACCAAAATGTGCAGTTGAATGGTTTTCTCAGTTGATTTAAAATGAAAATAAACATTCAACATTGTTCTGCGCAATTATGCCGATGACCCACAGTTGTGTATTAATCTTTCACCAGATGATTACAGTCAGGTGTAGTTACTCACTAAATGCATTGAACAGATTAATAGTTGGATGCATCAAAATTTTAACTGAAGTTTTAGTTTTTGAACCAAAAGAGCACAGACTAAAAATCAGTACTCATCTTCAGACTGTTGGTTTAAAAAACTCAGACAAAGCCAGAAATCTAGGGTGATCATGGATCCTGACCTGAATCTTGACAACCACATCAAATTTGTTTTTATGATAAATTTATCATAAAGATTGTCACTCTGAAAAATTAGATCATGCCTTTGTTTTCAGCAGACTTGATTATTGTAACGCTGTTTTCACAGTACTATTAGAAAAATCAACAAGACAGGTTCAACTTCTTCAAAATGCTGCTGCTAGAGTCGTTACAAAAACAAAAAGAGATCAGCATCTCAGTCTAAGTGGCGACTGTTGTGACGGTGGTAGGAAATCGTCCTGTAATCAGTGGGTTGCTGGTTTGAATCCCCACTCCATCTGTCTCAGTCCTTGTATCCTTAGGCAAGACACTTCACCTTGTCTGCTGGTGGTGGCAACTGTGGCCACAATCCAGCAGCTAGCCACCATCAGCATGTGCGTGAATGACTGAATGTAGTGTGAAGTGCTTTGGGGTCCTCTCGACTTGACAAACCACTATACAAGTACAGGCCATTTACCATTTACAAAAATCTTATTAGTCCGAGCCCTGACTACATCTCTGATCTTCTTCAATACTACACGCCATTAAGACCTTTAAGATCATCTGAATCAAACCTATTCACCATTCCAAGAGTCAGAACAAAACATACTGAAGCAGCCTTCAGTTTTTATGCACCAAAAATTTGGAATAAGCTTCCTGTACACTGCAGGACTGCTCCCACAATGTTTCCACCCCGAGCTCCTTTAGAACAAGGCTAAAAATATATATATATTTTTATGTCTTTGCTGTGGCCTACTCCTAACTTAGTTTTTTATTTAATTTTTTAAAAATCTGTTTAATCTAAATCTGTTTACTGCAACGCATTATCAGTTTACCTGGTCTTGTTCAAATTTCTATGAATAAAATGATGAATAAACCAGTAATGATGCCTGAACAATGGAGCAAATGAAGCATCTGCTTATTTACAGATTTAAATGTGGATCTTTGTCAAACTAAATGCAATGTACTGATTTTACATATCACTGTTTATTACTCTGTATTTATCCATTGCTGGCACTATTCATGAGTACTTATCCAGAAATGACCCAGTGTATTACTGTCAAACAATAAAATGAGAGCAATGATTGCAATTGTGATTTCCCTTTTCTTCCTTTTTTCTTCACTACTTCATCCATCCAGTTAGACACAACATCTTGTTTAATGTTGTGATCCCTAAAAGCTATCCTGGAGCCTTATGTCTCTCCTGCTTTGTTTCCATCTCTTGTCATGCCAACTGTACAAAAGAGGATGGACAAAGATCCAAAGAGAGAAGGTCAAGAGAAAATGTTGGACAGTTCAAACTTATAAATAAGAAAAAGAAATGATGATTGTCAGATTTCAAGCAGGAAAGATGTGCCTTTTTCTCTGTAGGTGGTGAAATGTGGCATAATAGGAGCTGTCAAAAGCACTTCTGGGTGCACATAGTAAAAGGAAAATAGTGCACATGGCTGACATGTTTGTACTCTCTGTCACTCACTGTGTATTTAGGAGAAAAGAAAAATTCTCATATTGGGTGTCACAGCATCCTAGTGTGGATGAACAAGTCAAGGAAGGGGATAAGGTTTATAACATCATTTCTGTTTTTTGTGCTTTTTACCATATAGGCATGTGCATTATGCAAAGCAGATGTAACATAACTCACAAAAGATGGAAAAAAGTATTTATTGTTTCAAAATGAAGAAAGAAAATAGCCCCATGATTCGGCACTTCAAATGATGACTCATAGTTACCTGTTGTCATAGTAACAAGATAACAAGATACACCCACCAGCTTAGGAATTAAAAAGTCTAAAAAACTGTATTTGACATTAAACTTAACAAGCTGAAGGCATTGTACACATAGTTTGGCAGCAGAAGGAAAACACATATTTATTATTTAAGTTTGTGAATTTCCAGTCTGACACATATAAAGAAACATGGAAAAAACACAATTTTGCCCTAAAACTGGGCTATATTTCTCCAATAATGAGAGTTTACATTATTTGACTTATTGTAGCTCCTTAAATGTTTGCAGAAATTTTCTTTTCTTTTCATGTGTTTAACCATTTACATCATCCAGTGATGAAGATTCTTATTTTTCCATGTTATCAGTTTCTCTAAATCTGTAGAGCCTGAGGTTTGTCTTGCAGTGTAACCAGTAAAACATGTTTATGTCAGTATTATATTAGAGATTGGATTTTTCAGAGTACCTTAAAAAGTTTGCCCTCTATGATCTGCAAAAATTGTGTGAACCACTTTACACTTGTAATTTTCTGTATTTCAGATAGTCTATTGAAAATGACCACTTCATTCACCCTGTCAGAGCAGGAAAATTGTTTTGTACCATGCCTTAACAATCCCACCACTAAACTCAGGAGAGTCACTCTCTCTGATTTGAGTAATTTTAAAAGTTCTTGATGTTCTCAGCTAATTATCATCCCAATGTCAAAGATCTACACTTAAAATCAACACAGTTTATTAGAAAAACAGCTCTAACAGCACATAACCATGAGTTTAGGAACTGATGCAAAGACTTTTCAAAAGAGCATGTTTAAGCCCTAAATATAATAAAAACAAAAGAACCTTCCAGCATCACAAGGCACTAAATGTTCACCCTTGCTCCAACAAGAGAATCTCAAGTGCAGCAGGGGAATTAAAAACAAAAACAATGCAGTCTCCTTCTAGACTGGATTCCAGTGAGAAAATGAAATGCACTGACTGCTAAATATGCACTGAAATATAAAATTTTTAAATATATACAAACTTACTGTAATAACTTCTGCATCAACAATTACCACCAACTTTCAACAGATGGTATTTTTTCCAATCAGCCTGCAAAAATATTTATTTTTTTTTGAAAAGCAAAGTCATTTTCTCTTGGCTATACATAAATATTTCATAAATATATTCAAATTCTGGCAAATTTCTCTCTAAATACATAAGTAATACTTAATTTACATGTGGGGGGACCATGTCCTCAGACATACTATTTTAGAGTGGTGGACCCATTTTAGGAACAGCTGTCATGCCTTGCTGTCATGTTTTGTGGTCGCAAAGGACTGAAATGGTAACAGGACTTCAGCAGACTCATATGAAAACAGTTCATATTTTCATAAACTGAAATATTAATCACCCTCAAGGGAAACACAGGAACCAGTGATGACACAGTCAAAGGGTAACAGATGAGACCAGACAAGTGAACAGAAAACACAGACTTAAGTACAACAGGGACCAACTGAAAACAGGTGAGTGCAATCAACAAAAAGACAAACAGGTGTGAATCATGACAGTTGCATCTAGATTCAGAATGAGAGGGAAAACTCAGATTTCCACACAGGCAACACCCAAAAATATCTTTCGGAATTTTCTTCGCAAATAATTATTCGATAATTTAAAAACATTAACAGGATTAAATTAATGCTGCAACTTCCATTGGTGTGTTTAACCCATTTTAATGTTCAACTTTCTGCATCTTTCTTGAATCAACACATTGTGTCTCATACTTCTTGACGTTTCCTATAATTAGCATATCTTCATTTATTGGATGTCTTTGACAAAAAACTATGAACTGATGTACAGTCGGCCTATACCTAAAACCACAGAGGGGGTTCTGTCTTAGCCCACTGAGGCAGACTGAAACCATTTGTTGCCTTGGCAACAGGTTTGCAGCATGAAATCCTTATATAGGAATATTGAAATATATCAAAGTTTTGCCATTTTTTTCAAATATACAGCTTCATTCCAAAAATGCTTATTAATTGTATATTTGTTTTGACAAGGTTAGTTATAATTACCTCCTGAATGAGTGAATGATTTGGCAGGGAAATACAACATTATGTAAGATAAGATGGGCCTGCATTTTTTTGTGAGGCATTAACTAAATAAAGGCTATAATTTAACTAAATAATTTCAGATGGTGGAAAAATTTGCATGGATGAATGTAATACATCAAAACTTTTGGGACATGAGTGTGGAGTGTGGATTCAGACTGGGAATATTGAGACTGCTGAAAATATGCCTTAGAAATTTTCCAACAACCGTAAGCACTGTCAACAGAATTTAGCTGTTGACAGTGCTTAAAGGTATCCATGTAGAGAAAGGATTGCTCCTCTTTATGGCCATATGGCTGCATCATTTCATTTGTGAGCTATGTTGATAATTATACATTGAGTATGTCCTTAGCTCAACACAAAATGATCCCAAAATGATATCTCCGCTCAGGAAATAACACAGCAAGGACTAATTCAAAGAGCAAATGAACAGAATACAAAACCAGAAATGCCTGAACTGCAACTATCAACATGAGGACAGTTGCATGATTTTGCACATCATGCTTCGAATACAAAGTGTGCTGCTAAATTTTTTTGTAGGTGTGTGCGTGTGTTACTACATTCATAAAACCGTTTTGTCTGTGAACATACCAATGCTTTCAACATTTTTCACCCACAACCTCTTTTCCTGTTTTGATTGCTGTTTTTAAATAAAACAAATAATGTATTTTCTTGACTATAAGTCACAGTTTTTTTTTTTCTTCATAGTTTGGATAGTCCTGTAACTTGTAGCCCAGAGCAACGTGTTTTTCCACTTCCTGACACATTTTTGCCTGATGCAGTCAATGTTAATTCATACGGATGGACATGAACCAAGGATTAAACATTACAGTGTGCAGCCACAAGCAAAGCTAAATCCGGGCTGAAAGAAAGATGGCCAGAGCTGGAGGAACGAGTCCACCGTTGGATGTTTCAATAACATGATGTGAGGCTTGTGAATGGTGTCGTTATGTCTCCACGTCCTGGCCAAGGAGGTGAATATATGACATTGCAGGCGGACCTTCTTGGTGCAACCGCTTCAATGAATGCAACTGCCTCTCTATCAGCCTTGATTTACTGCATGTGTCTTTGCTCTGCTCTGCTGTGCACTTCGTCGTAAAAATAGGAAAATCTGATGAAGTAGCACAGATCGTCAGAATGCTGGCAGGGCGGAGCCATTCCTGACCACCCTGATTTAGAGTACGGACATTGGTGCGTCAGAAACTGTCAGCAGACTTCCAACCCAAAGCCATCAGTTTTTGTGAGTTTGTTAAAAAATAAGGCAGCTGAACACAACCTGTCACCGGAGTCTTTCATCACCATGGACGAACTTCCCCTCACGTTTGACAATTGCTAAATAAATGTGACTTATACTCCGGAGTGATTTATAGTACAGTATATAATAACGGTATACAAAAACATAACATGGAGGAATTGATTATGACATGATTAACTATTACTATGTTGAAGATGGTCTACTAAAACATTTGAAAACAAAAAAAACATTTTTTCAACCACATTTGTTTGATTTTAGTGAATGTTTTAAGTTATTCATATTTATGCATTTAGCATACTGTTCTCCATACACCTGCGGTTCTAATGTTACACAAAATGGATTATAAAGGATTAAACACAAAAATGCTTTTCTTTCTTTCGTCATGGTTAGAAAACAATATTATGTTAGATTGTCAACTAAACCAGTGTATAATATTGTCCTCCAAAAGAAATGTTACAGTACCAAAAATGTATTTCAAAGTAGTCTATGTAACCAAATGCATATGACTTTTCAGGCATGTTTTCTTTTAAAGGAAACACAGCTAGCAGCACCAGTAGCCTCAATGCTCACTTGCCATACACTCAGACAGCCCGCTGAAAGGAACCAGGAGATAAAATCATGACATGCAATGACCAAGAAAGCACCAAATACTTAATTTGTTCATGCAGTGAGATGGACAGATTACTGTTGACAACAGACAGACTAATAGTAAGAAAAATAATAAAACATTCAGGCACATCAGCAAAACAAAAAAAACAAAAAAAACAAACAAAAAAAAAAAAATCCTCAATGGTATCAACGGAGAAGTTTGAGTTTGTGAACAACACTAATATTAGATCTGTCATTGCTTGGAGTCACAGAATATTGTCAACAGCTGTGGAGGAATGTGTTCCTCACACATGATTATTGCCTCCATGGATCTGTGCTGAAGTGGTATGACAAGACAGGTAGAACTCAAGCTCAGTCAATAAAGGCTTCTGAAGAAAAAAAAACTAAGAGAAGAGCAAAACTGCCTTAACACATCAAAAAAAGTTTGTTGCAACACACCATAGAAAGTGACATGCTGAGCTTGTGTTTACAATTTAAGATGGTTAGGAGAGACACTGTGTCAAAATACAGCATTTACAGTCAGAACTCCATGATGCGATCAAGTGATCTGAAGCTTCATAAACAAGATTGTAGCAGCTTATGGTAAGGGATTTAAAGATATCTCAAATAATTTAAAATCAGCCTTTACAGTGTAAGGATAATAATCTACAAGTGAAGGGCATTCAAAACAATTGCCTACGTGCCTGAGTTTGTCTGTCCAACCAGGTTCACCTTGATAGCTGACTGCAAGATCCTAAAAAAAGTCTCCAAAACTATAATCAAGGGACCTGCAGGAGGGTCTTGCAACTGTTTATGTGAAAGTGCATGCCTTTATAATCATGACATTTTAACTTTCATTGGAAGTGTTTAAGAAGAAAACCTTTGCTCCTTAGGAAAAACATAACTAACATTTGAGAACAGAGAACAAAGACAAAGATCAGGACTTTTGGATACATTTTCTTAGGACAGATGGGTTTAGAATTGACACATTTAGACACCTGAATGTGTTCTCCATAAACTAAATGAAGCATAATAGGTTATACCAACTGTGACAGATAAAGCTGGACATGTCTCATCATCATGGAATCTATCATGAATCTATCATTTTAATGACAAAAATATGAGACCATCTGTTGAGATAAACAGGTTGCATTGGAGAATGTCACGTTCTAGTTCATTTTTAAAAATTGGACAACAAGTAGTAATGAACATTGACGTGTAAATCACTAATAACTAATCACATGTTAAAGCCATAAAAGAATTGGCCCTCTGAGTGATTGAGTAATGTAAAGCCTTAAGGCCAAAGCTATGCACTAATGTCTACTTTTTGTCTGAGAACAACTGGATGATACGATTATTGTTTTCTTTTACAGAAGTAGAATTAATAAATTGATCAGTGATATTTTTACTTGTTGGATCAGGCATGCTAAGTGATTAGTTTAATTTTTTGTTAAATGAAATGAGTCTCAGTTTAATGAATGGTGATTTTTGCCAAGGTATCATGCAGAAAGTTAAAGGATACAGATCATCTGAAACCTTGTTTGATTGTGATGTACTATGTGGCCTTTTAATAAAACACTGAGCAATAAAAGAATCCATGGATGTGCAATGATTTTATGTACATCATTTCATTCTGTGTGTAAATACCATGCATAGACCATGGAATGAAAGAATGATCTGAAAGATGCTAGGGACTGGTAGATGGCAACAAGGTTGAGGTTTTGTGCTTCATTTCTTGACTTTGTTGTGATTTTTTTTTGTCTCAGCTCAAATACTGCAGGGGATGTATGTTCAAATTCTGCAGATTACATGAAGTGTAATCAAACAGGCAAAACTTTTAACAGTAGCCTGCTCTGCTGTACAATATCAGCTTCTTGAAAGATATTTTATGATAAAAAGATGGCATCATCAGTCTTCCTTAAACCACTGTTATTATGAATTCTATTGTAGTTCCAACTCCCCTCTTTAAGGCTCTCCCATACTTCATCTGAAGCTGAACAGTTGACATGCAGTCATGTGGTTGCGGGACATCCATATTCACACACACATTTCCCACACTCCAGAGACCACCTGAAGACACCCCTCCTGCTTCAGTATACGTCACATCCCTAAGCATAAAGGTAGTTTAACAGTCACACCTTTCTGCAAACAGCCTCCACCGTCAACAATGACTTTACAATTTCCATCCAAGTGTTTTTAGCTATTTGGTCATCTTTAAAGGTATTTCATGAAAAATCTTACAAATGTTCATAATTCTTCACTGCATCTGATAAACGTTCCTAAAAAGTGTTCATGTCTTCTGAGAATACAAAAACTGTTAATGGAAGCGGACTAGTTAAAGAGAAATATCAACATTGCTATCCGAGCACATTTCTGCATAAAATGCACCCACAAACTTCTGACCAAATACACAACACATCTTACAGAGCTTTCTGTGAAATAATTTGACCCCGGCCTGGTGTCAAAAAGTGGAGACAGATGCCTTCCTGTGAACAAGATGATGCAATTTTCACAGTTACGTCAATGAGAGCTGATTTTGACACTTCGGATGAAGTATGGAAGAGCCTTGACTCTCAACAATTTCTACATAAAGTTAGCAGTTCCTGTAAATGATAACGCAACTGCAGGTAAGGGCAGAAATTGCAATAGGTATAGCTCAGGGGATACAAGGGAGGCCTCAGAATGTTGGAGGGAAGATTAAAAAAAAAAAAAAAAGCAAAAATAAAAAAAAAACTGAATCCAACAGATTTTTTAATCATATTTTTTTATTATATCTATAAAATCTAATCTGGTTTTCATTCATTACTATAAAATATAAGTTAAAAAAAAATATTGAAACTTTATATTCTCATGCTCATCTCTCTGATTGGCTGCCAGTCAAATTTATCAAGCTATTTTACTCCTTAAGCTAGCTCAGCATGTGTGAAATGGACAAGTAAGTTTCGGTCCAGCAGCCCTGCTGTGGAGGACACTGCTGCAAAAAACCTAAGAACTCATAGCCAACTAAAATCAGTTGATATGAGCAGTAGTGGAAAGCAACTACACTCAAAAAAATTAATCGACTTAGCATAATTTTATTTTTTTTATTTCAACGGGTTCCACATAATTTTAATATGTTAGCTGAAACCTTTAGTAGAATAAATTAATTTAACCTAACAAACATTTTTTATGTCTTAACTCGACATAAAATGTTTATATTACATGGAAAACTGCCCTGGTTCATTTTTTGGGTGCATTTATTTGTATTACTGTGATTAGATACTATTTGTCTGTTCTTTGTACTTTTTTAAGTAGTTTACAAAACCTGAACTTTTACTTTTACTTGAATTTGTTTTGAGTAAAGTATATTACTCAGTTACATTTGAAACCATATCCGTTAATGAGGAAAATTTAAGTAAAATTTAACAAAAACCCACCAGAAAAAGCAGCATTGATCCTTCAGCTGGGTTAGTAATCAGATCCCATGGTGTTGCATCAATTGGAAGACAGAAATGCTAGCAAAATAGCATCAAGTGTAGCTCAAGTTAACCACTGAGAAAAAGAAAACCTATTGCCATACTTAAGTATGGCAATAGGTTTAATTATGAGATTGGCAACAGCTCCATCTTACTGTGTAAATTTCAAGACTATGACCATGTAAACATTCTGAATAATATTTTAACAACAAATGTACATAATATCAGTTTTATCTGGTACTTGTGATTATAAATTGTATTGGCTAAAGCTCAAAACAGAGGATCAGGTGCTTAGTTTGAACTGCCAGGTTCTATGGAAGAGAAAAACCACAGAAAAGCTTCATAGATGCAGTGAAGGATGCAGAGGGTTTGGTGTGACGGAGGATGCTGAGATAATCAGCTGTAGAGAACCCAAAAGACAGCAGATGAGAGAAGATATTGGAAATTTATGTCTTAGTAATATCATACATAATACCTCCCAAATATTCATGTCATATGTTAACATGTTTTATTTTGTTTTGCATTTTTATTTTAAAAAATGCAATATCTCCTCTTTTACTCTGTGAAATACACAAGAGGAACTTTCTTCCACTCATGAAAAAGTAACTAAGACAATTTTATATAAATTAAAATTTTAATGAGGTATTTTTTACTTTTATTTGAGTAACATTTTATGCCAGAAACTTTACTTCTATTTAAGTAAAATTTTATCAGAGTAACTGTACTTTTATATTATTTTTGTACTCTTTTCCCCTCTGGGTATGAGGCAACGTTTCTGCTAAATATATGTAATAATTGTTGAATAGTGAGTAAAAGTAAGAAAAAAACATGTTTAATGTTAATGTTTCTTTACATATTTCGTAGCATTGTCTGTGTATTTACAAAGGGGATCCCTGGCCAGAAGCTAATGCTGTTTGGAGGGTCATGGCATGGAAAAGTTTAGGAATCCCTGGTCTAGCTGACAGTGCCTGTGTGTGTGTGTGTGTGTGTGTGTGTGTGTGTGTGTGTGTGTGTGTGTGTGTGTGTGTGTGTGTGTGTGTGTGTGTGTGTGTGTGTGTTTGGGTGGCTGTGTATTTTATTTATGTGCTTATAACACCAAGACAAAACACATACACACACACACAAAAAAAACAAAACAAAACAAAAAAAAAAACCACCAAATGGTCATTTGGTTTTTAAAAATATACTTTAAGAATAGGCAGATATGTAAATTCAGATCAGATTAGAACCCATAAATCCTACACTGGAGCATCTCTACTGTGCATCTATTTCAAGTGTAGTTTGCAGTTTGAATGGAAATACACATATGCATAAAAATCCCCTGCAAAATACATGAAGACACACATAAAATGACAAAACTCAGGTAAAAAATGATGAGTGTTGCTCAGTAGGACAGTTCCAGGTTGGATGGAGTGCAGGTATGAACAGAATTAAAAAATAACTATGTGACTGGCAAAGAGGCTGCCAGACAGTCGAGACAGTTCCTTTGTATTATGTGGAATGTGCATTCACCACTTGATATCTCAGCATTTGACAGCAAACACATGTGGGAGTTATGATGAAATTCAAATGTCTCCTGTAATTATAGTTCCAATTTGTGTGTTTCTCTGGGAGCTCAGCTTTGACATCTGTGAGTCTTCTATTACGATCTCTCAGGGCATCTTGTGCCTCTGCATAAGCTGCTGATGGTGGGAAAGTAAAACTAAATGTGTTTGTACACTAAATGTTTTGTGGGTCTAATTTGAAGAAAAACTTGTTTTTTGTTATTAAAAATGACACTATTTTTTAATTAAGCTCTGAAAAATAGGAATCTGAGTAGTGTTTTTCTAGGCCATAAGGTTCTCTTTTTGGATGATCCTTGACACTCTCAACATGTGCTCACTTCAAATAAATAGGGGATTTGAAGGATCATGGACCTTGCTCAGAAAATTGTGCATATGATTTATGCATAAAGTAGTTCATTTTGTAAAAGTGTGCAGATCCACTCCTCCATCCAAACTTTCCTCTATGCATCACAATCAGTTTGGAAAAGAGTGTACTTTACTGGTTGAGTGCATCATCGTTGGCTCTCAAGTGTTCTACGAAAACCAAATAATAATTCCAGCTAGGGTGCTATCCTATCGGCAAACAGCCTTGTAATCAGTACATATACATTCAGACCATTCATGTAATATTAAAAAAACATATCAGTCATAGTCATATATAGTGGAGAGGGAGAAATCTATTTCAGCTGACATTGACCCATGAGGTTGAGTATAAAATACACATTTTACCACTCCATCATCAGTCAAATAGAGCCAGATCACAATACATGTTAGCCCTCACAGCCATTACGCAATCATCATTGAATTAAGCTTTCAGTTGTTTAAAGAAATTGGTATATTTTAGCAATAAGCCAAAGATTGTTATGTATCAACCACATGTCAATTTCTACCTGTGAAAAAGATGTTCCATACCACTTTGACAACTGAAGATATGTGGTAATTTTCTGTAATCTATTCCTAGTCTACTGTACAGAGATTGGATTATGAGACTCCAGTAAATTATATAACAGAAGGAAATTATTTAAACTTATTTTAGTTTGGTCAGCAGTCATAATCGGTCATATTTCAAAAGACTCAACAGGCAAAATATAGATCACAGAGTAAATAGCAACAGAGTGTGATTAAAGTTTCAGGAAATGATAAAAACATTAAAATATATGTGAGATTTGAGCATTTTATAACTATCTTCATACCTCTTGAAAATACATGTTCTAGAAAGGAAAAAAAAAACTGATTTGCAATGGCATATGACCTGCAGTAAAAGTTGGTTTGTCTTATGGGTACGAAATATCAACACAAATCAGTGAATCCATCCATCCATCCATCACTGCCTGTCCTTACAGGACACAGAGGGCCTGGTGACTATTTCTGGGGTCATTGAGCAAGAGAAAATGTACACCCTGGAAAGGTAGGGAATTTAGAGTGACCAGTTGATCTAACAGTCATGTTTTAGGACTGTGGGAGGAAGCCCGAGTACCTTGAGAAAACCCACACATGCACAGAGGTAAGATGCAAATTCGATCCAGAAAGACCCCAGGCCCCAGGATTTGAACCCTAGAGTGTCTTGTTGCATGGCAAACCTACTTTTCATAAAAATAATGTTGATGTAAAATTAATAAATGGACACACTTAGTTACACAAGATTAAAATTTTTATAAAGTAAATGGAATCAAATAAAAATCTTGACGATCAAGACTATTTAAGGATTTCAATTTTATTCAAGAAATATGACACTTTTTACTTTTTTTTTTTAAGATTCAAACCCTGCAAAATTGAAAAGTTTCCAAACAAATAAATAAATTCACCTCAGGAATTTACATATATGTACCCTACATAAGAGATTATAAATAAGAGGGTACATTTTCTAACATAGCTATCATACAGTTGAAACCATATATTTACATAAACTGGATAGGTCTGTATAGAACTGTATTGCTGTCATGAAAGAAAATATTTTTTAGAACACTATTACATTATAACATGATAATTATATTGTACAAACATGATAATACATTGTACAAGCATGATAATATATTGTACAAATACAATTATCTTGTATAGAAGTGATAATATATTGTATAAACGTAATCATTTCATCCAGATGATGGCGTTAGAAGCTTTTAGTTCATGCATACTAATAAAGGCTCGTACAATGCCTAATTTATAGCGGTCGGTCAAGTTTTATTTCATGCTTGGTTTAAGAAATGAGGAGATACTGATGCTGCTGTGCATTGTCCATGACATCGTTATAAGTATGCACACTTGAAGAAGGATCCTAAACATAATGGGACTGCACATAAGGAAAAATCAGTCTTCTATCTCCTAGATATGGCGACCTTTCTCATTGAGCAGCTGTAGACTTATGGGGTCTTCATCATATACGTTTTTGTTCTGAGTACAATAAGACTTCTGTTAAAATGTATTAACCTCAGTGGTATAGAAAGAAGGGAGAGGAGGGGGCTGATGCGACATGCATATGTACATCCTGGACTTAATTTCATGTGGAATGTAGGCTCCTATGACATGGTTTCTCTAGGAATCACAACAATAGGCTATCCATACTTTTAGCCATTCATTCCTCACCACATGTATCCCAAATTAACCTGGTATGCCAACTTCTTCCTAGTGTTGAGTCTGATTGTCAATGCAGCCGAAAAACATGCTACCACCACCATCTGGATTAAATTATTACTGTCACAATATAATTAACACGTTTGTACAATAAAATTATCACATTTATACTTATCACACTTGTGCAATATATTATTACATTTGAACAATATATTATCACATTTATACAATATAATTATGTTATGATGTGATAGTGTTCAAAAATTTATTGTTCTCTGTTAGAGCACTACGTTTCCGTACATAAGATTGTTTTCCCACTGCATTACATTAAATCAGACAATTTATTTTGTTTGTTTAATCAGGGTTACCAAAATTATTTGTTTGCTAAATGCCAGAATAATACAGTTGTTTTGAATACTGCATTTTCTTGCTTCAAATTCAGAACATCACACTTAGATTATTATGTCTTTAAACAATTTCAGAAAGCACAGGTGATGACATCATCATGGATGAGTTCACAACATCTCTGTTAATTGGAGTCACAAGTGTGGATCTATTTTAAGACAACATGTCCAACACATTACTTCCTTGTGTGACATCATGAAAAAATAAAACGAAAACTGACATGATATCAGGAAAGAAATCTACAAAAGTGTAGCTCATGGTTGGACACAATTTCTGGATGCTGAAAGACGCCATGCTCATCTGTTTAAATAATTATATAGAAGTGTAAATACAATGGGAATGTCTGGACGTCATATCATAGAGGAAGAAAATGGGTTCTGTGTCCAAGAATGTTTTTGGTATGAAATGTGCATGTAAACAAGAACATTCGCAAGGACATTTAAACAGATTAATGTTTGTTTTATTTTTTTACCACCACAATCTAACATTTTAGGTAGACAGCTTTGCTCTGCCAAAGGAACATGTTTTCATGGGTGATAAATAACAGCGATGTTGCCAAAGAACCATGTCAGTACTTCACACAGTGAAACAACTCTAACAGGTGACATTTAGTGAAGTTAGTAAAAATGACATTTCAGTAACCTACAAATACAACTTACAACCTATAAATACAACTAACGAACTGACAAATGTTGCAGTCACGGATAAAGGCTTCTTGTGTATTTAGTATTCTTCTGCTAAAGTTAGCTCTTCAATTATTTTTCTTCTCATTCTTCTCTTTCTTTCTTCTCAACCCCTCAGGTTCACAAGAGAACCTGAGGGGTTGTTTTCATAGAGATGAATTATTCATGTGGATTAACTCACCAATTGTCTGATTTTTACTTCTGGAATTAAAAAAAAAGACTACTTCATAGAAATCACACTTAAACTCAAAGCTTGTCTTCCATACAGTCCGTTTGACACTGTAGCCATTTTTGCTTATTATTTTCATGTGGCCCCGCATCTCTCTCTCCAACTCTATCTCTCTCCTAATCTTTCGTGCTCACTCAACCATTAGACAAGAGGATGACTTGTGGTACACTGTAAATTTCATCTCTGTCAAACCAATCACTTCTGGCTCAAGGGGGAACATCTGCTGGTGGGAGGGAATCTAGAATTTGGCTGATGACTGCTTCTCAGTCAGCAAAAACAGAGCAAGTGTCTGTGAAAGGTGAAGGCAACCTTTAGTGATAGCAATATTAACAGTCACTCCAGAACTATAAGTGGGGCAAACTGTAGACACTAAATGTAGGTCTGAAGTCTGAGCAAATTCATTGACTTTTCATGCAAGCTGCTTTCTCTTACACCCTGTTGGGATGCCTGAGGGGTTTCCTTGCTTAATGTAACAGAATGGACAAATAATCTTACAGATCTATGCTTAGTGCATTAGTGTAAAGGTTGCAGTGTCTTTCCACCCATGCCTCAGGCAGATGTGCTTAACTTTAAATAGCCAATTTGATCATGTTAACAACAGGCTGCACTCCACCCTCAGGATAACACTATGAGCACAAGGGCAACAAAGCGCTCCTATTTCAGAAGGAAGGGTTATTACAGGGCATTAAAACAGGGCCCACACAGACATTGTTAGTGGGCACTTAACCATCTGTACACAAATCTCTACAGAAAACGCATCTGAATATTTTTCACAAAGCCATGCCTCATCTTCATATTGACCTCTATGAAAAGTAGTGTCCTTTTTCAGACCATTCAAGCATACAGGCAGCATTCATAAAACCTTTGCTCGCTTTACACCATGACCCCCATGAGAGATGTGCTGTTGCAAAGTATTCCGAACAGGAGAGAAAACCTGACTGTGGAATATCAAAAGCTCCCATCTGTCCACTTCTCTCCTCACTCTGCGTTTTCCCCGTTCTCATGTCACATGAAGGGCATGTCCTGCAAGGCCAATGATTTAGTCTGACTGAAGACTCCAGGAAATGAACAGGTCACCCAGGAGTCCCACTGTCTGACAGGCAATAAAGCTCGACATTGAAGTGTGAGCAGAATGCAACAAGTTCATTGCGATAGCATTTGGATTCAAAACAAAGAGGAGAAGGAAATATATTCAATGAACATACTGAAATTATGTTATGAATTTAGATGGAAACTGACGTATATGCCATATTAATGTAACCGGTAAGATAACGTTATGCATGTCTTTGTAAAATATGATGTGCGGACAATTTTAGCATTAAGCAGGCTTCCTACTGGCTTTCCTATCTGGATTCTATTGTATGGGTTTTAAAAAATGGGTTCTTAAAGCTGTACAATTTTGCTCTACTTTAAAAAACATTAGAAATGCTTCAAATACAACACCTTGCAAAAGTATGTATTTCCAATGAAATGTTTCACATTTAGTCTCATTACATAAATAATCATCAGTAAATAAAGTAACAAAGCAGTGCATAATTGTAAAGTGAGATGAAAAGATGTATGGTTTATACAACATTTTATAAGTAAAAATCTAAAAAGTGGGGCATGCATTTGTATTCAGCCTCCTTTACTCTGATATCCCTAGATAAAATCCTTGGAATCCTGTTGTTTTGAGAAGGCCTAAAAGGTTGGTTACAGAAAATTAGAGAACAAACAGCATAATCAATGCTGAGTAACACGCCACAGGTCAGGAATAAAGTTCTGACAATATTCAAAGAAAGTTGGGATTAGTAAAATAATATCCAAAATATAAACATCTCAACCAATCTTCTAAAAAACATAAAGACTCGGACTGCAAACCTAACAAGACATTGCCATCTACTTAGTGAGAACTGACAGACAAATCATAGAGAGCAATAAGCAGTGAAGCAACTTGGCCTTCATGGAAGACTGGAAAGAAAAAAAAACATTGTTGAACAAAATGCACAAGAAGACCCACTTATTACATAACAGACACAGCAGCATAACAGACAGTTAATGGGAAGATGAATGGAGCTAATCATAGGCCAGTTGTAGAAGTTAAAGGTTGTAAAAGACTTCGGGCTAGGGAGGAGATTTACCTTTTAACAGCAGAATTACTATAAACATACATCTAGAGCAACATTGGTTAGGTCAGTAATACTAACATGTTAGAACAGTCCAGTTAAAGTCTAGACCTAAATCCAACAGAAAAATAGTTGTGAAACATTAAAAAACTGATGATATTCTAATCTGGAAGATTTTTCAAAGTCAAAGTTGTTTTTTCAAAATACTGTTTGTTGCGGGGGAAGATGGAGGCTGAACAAACAAATGGCAGACTTTTCAGATTAACATTTAGAAAAATGTCTTGAATTCCTTTCACAGCATCATTATGCACTGCCTTGTTTTGGTCTATCACATAAGTGTCCCCTGTAAAATACACTAAGGTTTTCTATAGTAATGTTTTAAAATATAGAGAAGCTCAAAGGGATTAAAAGTCTTTGCAATGACGAATAACTGTTGCCTTGACTGTTCTATTTCTATATAAATGATGTGTTGTACACAAGTACAAAGCCATCTTTACCTGGTTCTTCAAATCCAGCTTGGGGCATGGGCGTCCACCGTTAAAGGCTTTCTCCCTGAGCCACTTAGATCTGATTTTCAGTCCACTGCCACAGGAGGAACTGCATGCCGACCAAGAAGACCATTCACTGAGCTTACAGTCGAGGGGGCAAGGGATATGACAAACCTCCACGATGTAGCCTAAAATTGAAGATTTGAAAAAAGGATGCCTGATTCAGAACAAGACAGAAAGGACATAAAAGGAGGGAAGGAAGGAAGGTCACAACAATCAAATCTCACATTTATCTAGACTGCATAAGAACCCTGATGGTTGCAAAGAAAATCATGAATTCCTTCCACAAAGAATAACCTCAGCCTACTGTTCGCCTAAAAATTGCATTGGTATAACTACCAGACCTTAACACAGTCTGGTTTTAGTTGGAAAAGAGAAAAGAAATTGAAAACCCTCTATAAAGGTCATATTATACTTATATTTTATATTTTTAATTCAATTATACCTGAGTCTGTGCAGAGCTTGGGGTTAACCAGGTGTCCCTGCTGGTCAGTGCAGGCCACAGCTCTGTAGCGAAGACCTTGGCCACACTCTTTTACCTCTTGGTCCCTCATCCAACCATGCAGTGACTCGAAAACTGGAGGATTTGAAAGAATGCACGCAGACCAATTCCCAAATGGCTGAGACAAAAACTCATTACACGGACAAGTCTGGTTCTCTTCCAGTGGGTACATATCCTCATTCAGGCAACGCTCCTTCTTTTTGCTACGACCTAAGCAGAAGACAGAAAAAACAATGAAGAGTTGTAACAACAGGAGCAAGATTCAAGTTTTAATGAAGTTTGAAGAAAACTCTGTCCATTCTTCTAAATGGGTGTAAACTGCTGAATACATAAACATTTTATTTTTTGAGTTTGCATCCATTGATAGAGAGCTGACAAACACCGATTTTCAATTGGGTAAAACAACAACTGACATTAAATATTTATAACAATTTGAACTGCAACAACTTGTGTTGCTAATTTATTTATAATCATGCATTCTTAATATTACAATGTGGGCAGATGAGGAGACAAGAATACACATTAGCAACTTACTGAGCGCAAATTGTTTGTTTAAATTATGCCACTGTGGGAAATTTTTCTGCACATACAATTTCATAACTTTTACTTATTAAATATGTCCACAAAGTCCACTGAAGCCACCTGTATTTAATTCTGACTCAGCTAATACAATCACTGTGGTGAGAATCACTGTTTCAAGTTCTGCAGCTGACTCTGAAAGAAAGTGGAATGCTTTGGAAATACAATTACTTCAACACTTTCTCAAGCTTGTCAAAAATTTTAACCACATCTGAAACTCACATATTTGTCAAAATGTTCCAGGAGCACAATACAGTGTGGTTTTTATATCCATATTTAGAAATTTGCATGAGGGATTACAATGAAGCAATGTGACATTAGTATGTTAAAATAAACATTCACTAAGATTTGTTTGAGTGAGGTTGAGTAAATCTACATGCTAACTATCAAATGGCCATTAAGTCATCTGAAAGATTTGAATTTTTCTGAAAGAATTGTTTGATTATAAGTGTACTTACTGCATTTTCTGAGTGTGATTAAAGTTCTTTTAGTTTCTTGTTACACAAAAACAAATGGTGGCAGGAAAAATGTTTCTCATTTTATTGAGTGATCAACTTTACTGCAGTTCCTATCACCTGAAGCTTCATTTTCTTAAGGAGAAGCAGAATAAATGAATTCCAAATCAGTTTAAAATGCATTGTAATCAGGTGAAAGAAAGCATATTCCTATCTGTGAGATCCCTAAAGCCTAAGGGAACAATTGGTGCTGTTTGAAAACATATAAAATTGTAATTTTCAGTTTGTGTTTGAACCCCTAAAGGCAAACACATATTTGTTTTTGTTCTATCACTACAGTAGAGAAAGCTGGACCTACAAGAATTTAAAGAATTACTTGTCTATTTGCATTTTATTTGTAACTGACCATTTTTATTTCTTTGTCATGTAAATCTTCTTTACTTTGTCATAAAATGGATATCATGTTTAACAATGAAAGTTAGCACAACTTCATATTTCTCAGTAAAAAACCAGAAAATAGATTATAACTATTTTCAGTGCTGATTCCTCTCTTTGTTTTTCACCTCCTTTCCCCAAGTTATAGTTGCTGTTTATCAGTAAAAATGAGAGACCCACAATCCAGACAGTTTAAGGTCCAGTATAAAGTTTCCACAGTCAATGATGATTTAGGGAACCCTATAATTTGCTATTCTACTTTGTGTTTTTACATGAAAAATCAGTGTAGCTGTCTATAAAGGAGAAATAATATCTCTACATGCTTCCCTCTGCAGTCAAACTGTATGGAAATGCTGATTTAATTTTTAAACAGAACTTCACATCTGCCCTCATGGCCAAAAGTACTGATATTAAAGAAAGCTGGGCTTTCTTGCCACCTAAGCAAATCACATTGCTGATCACTTGATCACTTTCAGGCCACTCTACACTGATTCTTGAGAAAGAACACTGACCACATATTGAGGGCACAAAACTTGTACAGTACATCAACACTTTTGAGAAGGCTTACGTTGAAAGATTAAAAAGATTTTTATTTGTATTTTTCAACCTTCATATTTTTTAATAAACTAAAAGTTGTGTTTTATTTAGTAGTAAGTCTTAATCATCAACATTTGCAATACTGAATCCTTAGAATATATCAGTCTCTGTGTAATTAATCTGTATAACACAGTGCTATGAAAAAGTATTATTCTTTGTTCTTGGTCAGCAGTGGTTTTCACCTTGGAACTCTACTATGGATGAACATTTTGCCAAATCTCTTCATTATTCTTGAATCATGAATACTGACCATAATTGAGCCAATTGAGGCCTGTCGGGCTTTAAGTGTTGTTTTTGGTTATTTTGTGACATCCTGAATGAGTTATTGATGCAGTCTTGGAGTAATTTGGTTGGCTGGCCACAGGTGTTTCCAACTGACTCACATTTTCTCCCTTTGTAGATAATGGCTCTCACTATCTTTGGCTTCCAAATCTTTAAATGTGGATTTGTAACCCTTCCAGACTGATATATGCCATTGACATCTGTTCTTGAATTTCTTTAGCTTGGAGCAGGATGTGATACTTTTTGTGATCTTTTAACCTATTTCATGTATTCAAGTGATTTCTTGCAATCAGGCCTGAGTGTTGTAAGAGAAACTGAATCAAATAAAATTTGGTGAATCACAATTAAAGGCCGGCAGTTATATTTTCATCTAGAGCCAGGTTATTTGGGATAGTTTGTTTTTCCTTTAATAAATGGACTCAGGTAATTACACAGGTAAAAATCAAGGTAATAATTAATGTAATCTTTGTCTTATAATTACATTTATTTAATGATCTGAAACATTTCATTGTGATAGAAAAACAAAAACTGAAGTCATAAGCAAGGCATCAAACACTTTCTTCCTGTATGAGTTTCACATACTGAATTAAATGTAACTTTTAGATGATATACTAATTTGGTATGATGTAGTTGCAGATTATTTTCCTCATGATTAAATATACAATTGTTATTAACACCCACATACATTATAAAATATTCTATTAGAATTATCATTTTTTTTTATCTCATTTATTGGCTAGTCATTGGCACAGTTATCTATTTTTTAATCTCTTTACATACAGAATATCTGTATATACTGCAATCTTAAATATCAATCTAATAATAAATTGATTTCAGGAGTAGTTACTAAAAGGCCTTTGGGATATAACAAAAAATCTTTTTAGGTGCAATATTTCAGCATAAAGTTTTTTTTTTCTTTAAAATCCCATGAATATATATCCACTATAAATCCTTTGTTTAGTAAAACTATAAAATAAATAAAAAGAAAAAAAAGATTTAATTTTGAGATGAATGTGTTAGTGTTTGAAAATGTAGTTTAATAACATATGTCAGCATTTTTAACAAATCTTGGACAACCAGCAATTTTCTGTAACACTTTATAGACTTAGCCATGAATTTTAAGGGAGATGATTATAGAGTATCCTGAAAACAGTTGTCAGTAATGTCAGAGCAAAGTGTTATTTAGTTAAAAAATTATCAATAGGGCAATTATCTCAATGCCTGCAGAAAGAGATTTTTACTTTTTTCTTTTTTTCTCTGTCAAGGTCCTTGGGACCCACTGCCCTTTATGCTTTTCATGTTTCTCTGCTTCAACAAAACACATTAATTTGATGGCTCATTACCAGAGGTCTGGTAAACTGGATGACCTATTGAGGGGATAATTCAAACAGTCAACTTTTTCAAAAAAAAGAATCTTTTTTAAGCCTCAGGATTTACACAAAAAACCTAAATGAAGGAATTAACAAACTTGCAATCATTCTCAGTCAGTACTGAAATCCATTGAGAGCACTTGGATTGTAGTTATACTAGCTTCAACAACATAATTGACTCCACCAGACTTCAGTTTGAAAGAGTCCCCTTCTCTCATAAAACATATACAGTGAATGTAAAAAGTCAACACACATTTGTTATGAGGGATTTTGTGATAAATGACTCCAGCCATAGCCGTGTTTGTTAAAATGATGATCAAAATATGTAGGTAAACTAAAAAACATTCACTCAAGTACAGCAGAACAGTTACAAAGGATCAAAATAATCAGACTGGAGACAAATATTAGTCTACAAAAAACTCTACGCCACATCTGCCATATAATATTTTTATAATAGTACAATGGAAACAGTTAAAAAAGTTCCATTACTAAGCTCGATAAGCTCCATGACTGACTAAAAGACAAGAGGGTAACAGGTCGGGGGAGTTATCAGCAGCTTGATAGCAGCATTACAGGACCTGGGAGAAATTCTACTTGTTCTACATGGGAAAACAATCTCCTATATTCTCCATATGTCTGGACTGAGGAGTAGAACTGAGAAACAAAAATCTTTTTCTCCAAGAAAAAAAAAACAAAACATGTACACCTGTTTACAATCTCCAAAAACACTGAGGTAAAATGAGTTATCACGTTACTAATGTAAATTTGAAATTTTTGACCACATTTTTGGCACAAAAACAACATAGCATGTAAAATGAAACAATATATGGCAGTGGAAGCTGTTATGCTCAGGGAATATTATTCTTCAAATGGGCCTAGTGTTGTTTTGTTTAGGTGGTTGGAATCATGAAGAGCTCAAAATACCAGTCAGCTTTGACCCACAACCAGCTGTTTTGGATCACGTTTTGAAATAGCCCATTCAGAGTGAAGGACTCAGTCTTACAAAAGATATGTAGGGTCACCTGAACATGGCTGTTGACAAGAGATTCCTTCACAATCGGACAGAATTCGAGAACAACAGAATGGGTGAATATTGTCAATTCCAGATGTGGGATGCTGCTATATAAATTCAGTCCATTTATGATATATGCCACATTAAAGATGCATAAAGTTCTGAAATAATATACCATGAGCTTATTTGTTTAAATCATTTTTACCAGAGGTGTTTACACTTTTCATATCCTCTATACATGTTCTGACAAAGAAAAAAAACATAGTGGCATGAAAATGTTGTTGCATAAGACATGTTTTGCTTATTCTAAAGAATTTCTGATACAATTAAATGTTCTTATAGACCTGTTGTTCGGCTGCCTGTTTGGCTAGCGTTCTACAGAATAAAGCCCACATAAATGATAGATATGCTAGTTTATAGTTATGAGTACTCGTCATTCAGTGACATACTGAGGCTGTAGGGCAATGTTAAAAAAACTCAGCTGTCAACTCCTCTTCATGTACTTGTCAACATTAAGCAAATAATTGATTTGATGAAAGAACAGCCCTCTTGACAGGGTTTTAAGTCACTGCATAGCAAGCAACAAAATGATGCAACTAGGTCAAACGGACTTGAAAAGCAAAATAGTTTCCAATACAGGCATTTATTCATCATACTATAAGAAGAATGGGAGGTAGATCTTTTACTAAGCATGGTCCTCTCCTGTGAAACAAGCTTCCAGTCTTTTTCAGTGTTGGATACTTTTAAGCCTGGGCTTAAAGCATCTGTGTATCATGAAGCTTATAGTTAGAGTGGCTTAGGTTATCTTGAGATATACAGTATTTGTAGGTATGCTACTATTTCTGCCAATAAATTTGCCATGTCTGCCTTCACGAATATGCTAAACATATGCTGATAATCAGAAAATGCAAAATAATGGGAGGAGGATATGCAAATGTAATGACTTACCACCCATAATGCGATTTATTAAACCAGAACCAGACTGCGGGTGCTGTTTTTGCGTCCATATTTAGCACATTTGAAAAGCAGGAGCAAACTGGTCAATGTCGCGAATAAGAGGCATAGATACAATGACAGAAAACATTGCTTGTCAAATATTTGGAACATTTAATGAATATAAAATAAAAATAATAAAATATTGTTTAAAATAATCCCCCAGCAATGCCAATTTTGAGCCGCAGGATTACAGAATAATTCCAGCGCACCATCACTTTATGGTAGCACACTGTTATGTCTAGATGCCCTGCAGCAGTGAGTCTATAAAGCCCAGAAAAGGTGATGGAGATTATAATTATCTGCTGCATGTTCCACAATTTGTGTGTGAAAAATACGTCTGCATGGAACAGATTAATGCCACTGGAATGCTGACAATATTTATGCAATTAAACCAAAGCGAAAAATGCCATGACTGAACTTAAATATTGTGCTACATTTCTTAACAAACAAAACTGAACATTAACAGCCACTAGAGACCTGCGGAGTTAAATTCAGCTATTTAGAGCTTTATTAATTTTTCTGTGTTTTGACTGCTCTGTTGTACCATGTTGTATGCTTATTTAAACAAAATGTATTTATTATTATTATTATTATTATTATTATTATTATTATTATACTTCCAGCATAATGACTTTCTATTTCATCTTTCTTTTACCACCACTCAACTCTCTGACACTCTACATGATGACAGCCAGTAGCATGCATAAAATCCTCATTTAAAGAAGTCGGTCTGCACCACTTTTAAGCGTGCAATCAACTGCACTCACAATCATTGTACATCGCATGCAATTCGCCCACTTACAAAGCGTACAGTTTCTTTTCTTTCTTTCTTTTTTTTCTTTCTCTTTTTTTTGTTCACGCAATTTAGCACTCCTTATTTGGAATCTTTGTAGATCAGGTCCAGATTATACTCCCTAGATCAGAGCTATTCAGCTTAGTTGTGTTTTTTTCTCCTAAATTACATCACAAAAAGATATACTGCTGTCTTTAATGTTTTACTTTTTATTTAATATATGAACATGTGTCTTTGAGTGTGTTCTGTTTTTTAAAAGCCCCAGTTCATCACAGCAGATGAAAGCTCATACTGTGGCACGTTTTGTTGCAGGTTTGATCTTGTTAAAAGGGAATTTTCCTTTCCACTATCAACACATGCATTCTCAGTATAGGGAATTGCTGCAAAGCTAATGACTCGATCCAATCAACTGTCCACTATTGGCACATACTCATTAACTAACTTAAGAAACTGTTTTGTGAATAGAGAGATCTTAATCAGGATGTCTGGTCTCCAACACTAATCCAAGTTACCCAAATTTGGGAACACACTGCACAACTTTCCGAATCTTTACAGATTTTTAAAAAGACTGGGTTTTCACACTAACACAGCAGATTTTTTGTTTCATGACTTAAAGACAGAGGATCACACACTCCTGTGTCTGCTGAGGGATAACAGGCTTACAGGATTTGTCAAACCCTCATCCTCACATCAAATTTACGAGGGTGACAGTTTGAAGGGTAAACAAACATACCGGTAGGTGGTGGTAATAGATGACATTCTCAGAATTCAGACTATATTTCTGTTCCACTTCCCCATAAAATGAAAGTGATTTAATTTAAAATACTTGATATTTAACTCACAAATGAATTTCTCAAATGAAATTATAATTAGGATATAATATGGATGGTTTATTTTATGTTTATGTACATAATGTAAAGTTACAAATAAAGTTTTCAAGCCTTTTTTGTCACTGGCTGTTGGCAACACTTGTTTGCAGTTGGGTCACATAATCAGTTTACACTATGGACTCAGTCCAAATTCAGCTCAGAAAATCCATACATGTTTGTTTGACTAAGACTAAGGTCGGGTCAGCTCCCCTCACAAACTTTCAGATTCTGGTCTTCACCTCATCTCACACTAACATATTTTTGTTCCAACTCTGCCTGCTAACTAACTTTAAGTACTGAAGACTGATGCAGACTTTTCATGACTGGGAATTGGGTAGTAAAATCTGGGAAAAAATCTGATATTTTCTCCCCAGATTAAGTGGAGTGGCATTTGCTGATACTGAGTACTGGTCCAATGCCATTGAAAAGTTATAAAGTCAATACCAAGTATGCACTTGAAAACTCAGTAGCTGTAAAATGCACTAAAACAAGACACTACATTCCATCAGTATTACAAGGTCTAGTTTACATTAGTAAGGTGATTTTGTCCCACTTAAATCAATTAAGCAATCAAACAATAGATCAATCAAATATTTTTATAAAGCATCTTTTAGACATAATATGGGTAACCCAAAGTGATTTACAAGATACAAACCAGAGGGAACAAAAAAAATGAAAAAAGGAAAAAGATAATGACCTAAGCTAAACATGGCAAAAACAAACAAACAAACAAAAAAGAAAGAAATATAAAGAAATGTATAGCGAACAGAAAATGTGTTGGTTTGGAGGACTGAGAAAACTCTGTTGTGGTAATGATGGTGAGGACAGACCAGCAGTAGAAATAACAGTTTTAGAGAGAATGGACTCAAAATCCTGAATTAAATAATAAAACCATCACCAAAAGCTAGGATGAAAAAATTGGATAAAAACTGAAATTAAACTAAAGTTAACATTTAATTTGAACAACTTGTACAACAGCATAAAACATCATTTAAAAATGCCTTGCTTGGCACCCTGAGCCAATATTTGGGATTAGATTAGGATCGGTACATCCTCTACCTGTCCCACATAGCCAGTCCAAGCACAATAAAGCCACTGTAACTTGACAATAAGCAAGGCTATAAAAATAAAGCTTCGCTTAACCTCCAACTTTGCTTTTACATCCTAACTGTTTTTCACATTGCCTGAATGGGAAACAGATTAAACGTTAGCTGCTTTACAAAGAATGAACAGATGGCATTATATTGTTTGCTTGCTGATACAGTGTTGAAATGGAGATTGTTATGGACTGGCTATGAGGTTAAAAAGAATATCACATATTCATTAAGAACCAAATAGTAAAAGCTTTAATGAATTAAAATCCCTAAAGAATAATACCAATTACAACATAATAGTCACAATCAAAGTAATTACTTTGTGTACTGTAAAACAAACTTGTTATTTGCAATTCCTTGGCCTAATCCAGATAGATAGAGCAGATACATATGTAGAAATATAAAACAGTGAAGGAGCTGAACTCTTGCTCCTCTCATGCAGCCATATTTGTTTCATGGAACCAGGGTGTTCTCATCCTCTTGAGTTTGCAGCCGCTGAGCTGCCCATCTGTTTTTGAAGTGGTTCTGATTGCAAACATTCCTCCCAGAGTGAGAATCCACTGCTGTCACACCGCAATCCACTAACAATCTGTTCAATCTACACCACTGCTGGTGGTTGATTGAAAAGTACCAATGTGACATTACTTCCCTTCGACAAGGACACCGATGGCGACCGTGTTACTTCAGGAATCACAAAGAGTCAGCATTTTAAATCAGCAATTTCCAGCTCATTTTGAAACTGTGTATCATTTCTTTCTTAAATTACTAAGGTTTGTTTAACTAATGTACCGTTTACACATAGACATGTGCAGACCTAATTGTGTTTAACCTTGCCAGATGAGTGTTAAAAAAGGAGAGAGGAATACAGGAAAGAAATTGATCTAATTTTGGAAAATTGAAGCCAAAGATAAACTACCTACAAACAAATTCACAGACTGATGTGACAAATCTGATATCTTTTAGACATTTACACTGGTGATGACAAATTTGTTTTCATCATTACTTCTTTATAATAAAGGACAATATCATGTGACCTGGTGAGGTCCTCAGTTATTTAAACCATTACTGCCAACTAATTTTTCTCTGTTGTCTTTCATAGGTACCCTGCCATATTTTATTCCTTAATTTTGTTTGTACCTTACAACACCTTAATATAAAGTATGCATTATTTGGCTTGGCACGCCTTTGAGCCAGGTCATTACACGATTAACTAATTTTGACAGTACTGGAATATAATTTGATTTAATTTGACAGAATGGAATTGGATCTGCATCTAAATTGATTGAAACACAGGCATGGGATTGATTTGAATTGGATTTAGACCCAACTAAATGATTTCACCAGTATCAATTAGATCTGTTTGCTTTCTAAAGTATCAGATGGGGAGTTGAGTCTGAGACTAAGACTTGAACCAGATTTAAAGGGGGGAGTATTATGTATTTTCCAGGCACATAGTGCCATTTTATAGGACAATCAAGAAACTATGTTACCTCCAGTTGTGATAAAAGTGCTGTAAATATCAAACATGACTTAAAAGAAATTTGACTTTCCAACTTATCACCTTTCTAACTGGTCTCTGTTTCTTTAAGAAGCTCCTACTTTTTCCGATACTCCGCTTTCAGCACGTCATCACAACAATGTCCATCCGTTATGCCCTTTACAACTGTTCTTAGGAGCGTAGGACTGAGAAGTAGATCGTTTTGTAAGGTTATGACAGACCAAATTGGTTACAAAGTGGTTTAAGGACAACAAAGTCAGTATTTTTGAAGTGGCCACACACAATCCTGGTCTGCATAGTAGAAAAGGTGTGTGTAAATAAGGTAAGCACCAAACCTGACGGATTAACAGCAGCTTTGGTAGGAGCCAAGTGGTGTGAGAAGTTTTTGGAGGGATACCCAAAATGTTCAACCCATGTCATACAGCTGTAAAGGCCATTCTACTAAACACTCCTAAATTTTCATCTTTCTATGTACACAGATTTTCTTATTGCATTAGTTTTATATGTACATAACTTTACTTATGTGTGATCATGCGTGTAGATACCACCCTCATCAACTTAGAGTTTAGATTTATGGCCTGAGCCCGATCTGAAATTTGGGCCGGGTCAGGCCAGAATTATATGCTTAATGGTTGGGTCGGGTCAAGCTCAGGCTTCTGTGGCGCGGTTAATAAGTATAAAATACATACAACATAGATAAAACCAAATGAGAATGCATGATATAAAGTTGTGTTAATATACTAATTATAGTCTAAACAGAGGAGAAGGTAGTTTACTCTGTTGAGGAAGGAAAAAGTGAGGTGTAGAAGTTCATTAGACTGTAACAAGCGCGGTCCCACTGTGTGCGCACGCAGTCCCACCCTGCGCTGTTCCCACCACTCACATATCCGAGAAAATTTACATTTCATTCACCCAGTGGTTACAAGTGACAAAATGGAGCTGGAAGATGTTAAACAAAAGTTAAAAATGGGAGAAGTTACTCTACTTACTCAAATTATAGAAACACAAAAGCCGTAAATCTTAATTAAAATAATATGTCGGGTTTACTGGTCTTGGGGCTCTAAGTAAAGTTAACTAGTAGGGTCAGGCATGGACACATTGTCTATGGACTCGGAAAGGTTGGGTGGGATTTTTTAGGCCCGATCTAAACTCCACTTCGGCTTCCTCCCACAGTCTAAAAACATAGCTGTTAGGTCAGTGGGTTATTTTAAATTTCCTCCGGTCATAAGTGTGTGTGTCCATGGTTGTTTGTGCTGTGTTGCCCTGTGATGAACTGACAACTTGTCCAGGGTGTACACTGCCTCTTGCCCAATCATTGCTGGAGATAGGCATCAGCTTAACTATTGTTTTCTTATTTACCAAATCAAAATATCTCAGGTAATCCTAACTGGCTTCAAGCAGGAAATATTTGGTGTGATTTAGTGTCAGACAGTGAGGATTCACTTTCACACTGAAAATATACTCATCTTACTATTCAGCCTTATACAGAGTGATAAAACCTTTCAATCTCACATTGTGTAAATGATAGTCTTTTCCTCAGAAGACCATTTCAAAATTAAGGTTTATCACTTAATAGGGTCATCATCAGAACAATACATCAAGAATAAAATAAAAAAATGTACATTTTATTTTTCACAAAACAGTTTAAAAGATTTTTAAAAAATCATTCATAATCATTAAAAAGCCTCCTTTTAAAAATCATTCATAATGAAAAAACCTCCTTTTATCTACAATAACAAATATGTATTATGTAGAAGAACTATTAGACAAAATTGAAACATAAAATGGAATTAAATTAAATTTATTACGAAAGTAAATGCAGTTTAAAATGGGACAACATCAACAGCATCTGCAGAATTTAAAAATACAGCTATTCTAGCATAACTCACATAAGGCACTTAAAATCTAATTCTAACAAAGAGGACTCAGAGCAATTGTAAACAGCTCCAATGCTGGATAGAGTAGTTAAACCATTTATCTGCAGTTAAGCTCTAACACACACACACATCTAATCTCTGATCAGTGGGAGAGATAATTTCTGTTTGAATCTCTATGCATCACAACATATTGCAGGGGAATATGGCTACAAATCACCAACAAAGTGTTTGGCAATAAAGTAATCATGCTTGTGTTTTAAAACATCCTCTGTGCCTGGTTAGTTTAACATCAGCAAAAAGCTGCTTAGTTAAAAACCAAACCAATATGCAGTCAAATTCAATAAGTTAGAATATGAGTTTTGACAAGTTTTAAAAATAACAACCCTGAAATTGGTATTAAACATATGTTTTCTTAATCCTACATTTCTGGATTATTATTATTATTTTTTTATTGGTCTGGTGTAATATTCTAATCTTAAATGTGGTGTGTTCATTAACTTTAATTAAAAAAAAATCATAATTAACAGAAATAAAGGCTTAAACACATTATTATGTATACAATTAATCTGTGTAATGTTCTTCACTTTGTGAATTGAGTTACTGAAATAAAATAACTTTTCAAAATTATTCTAATTTTGAAAGATGACTGTATAACTTTGTGTAATTGTTTTAAGATCTCTATGAATTGTATTAAAGAAAGAATGTCAGATCTTGTTTTTTTAACTGTTTTTTTTTTTTTTATTAGGTTATCAGAGCTTTTGACTATGAGTCACAATGAAAGAGGAACCATTTGTGTTGCATAAAAAAAGTTTTGCATTTTAGACTTTCTATCTATAATATAAAAGTCCTCCCCTAAAATGGTGAAATTTATTCAGTGTAATTATATAAGCATATTAATATCAATTAAAGATTAGATTTAACCCATCTTGTATTTAAACAGGCAGTAAAACACTCCCCAGCACTGCTACTAATGAGCATATATCCACTACATAATGGCATAACCATTAAACATGTATTCTCACTTCCAGGCAGCCATACATTCACGTAATTTGCATGTCTTTAGACTTGGTGGAGTTGAAGTTCCATAAGGTACCATGCATTCAACATGCAAATTCCTCAAAGAAAACCAGCAGGTCCCCTGTGGTCTCAGAAAATGATTGTGTTACCCTAATAGACCTGAATATAGAGCTAGTGTCTAACAGAGAAAGGCATATACTTCTATTCATGCCAAATGTAATTTGTGGTTTTTAATTCCCCAACACTTAAAGTCTGAGGTACAGCGTCAAAATCGTAAGGTACAAAGCCAGTGATTTATGTGTTCTTTAAGACATGTGGGAGAGCTGGCAGGTGGATGTGTCAGAGGTTGACAAAATACAGAGCAGGGGCAACTGTTCATTTTATATTTTTTTTTCTGCTTTGAGTCCAGGTCAGTTTGTTACACAAAGTGTGCTTATAAGTAATATGTATAGACTGCATTTTTTTCAGTTATTAAGCACACAACAGTTGTAAACAGCACACAAGGCAAAGGGCTACCTGTACGTGTGGTGGATTAAGGATCTACAGGTTCAAAACTTTTTGTTCATTTTTTCACGAACAGAATACACTGGTGGCTCAAATATCCCTGCTTTATTTTCACTGCTATCTCGTTATCTATGTTAACTTTATTTTTAAATGGTAATATTAAGTATTAGAATACTAACTAATATTTATACCAACATAAAAAATAATTTAAAACTACAAACAGTTGCATCCCCAAAGACGATCAGCACTGCTGATTCCTTCTTTTGAAAAAAGGCTGAGGTTTTCATTGCAGTTTTTTTATTTTCCTATAACTGTGTTTTTCTTTCTCATGACTTCATTCTATAGCCTTAACACATTGAGTTAACTGGTGAGTTTTTTTTGTTTTTTTTTTTAGTTTTGGGTGCACAGATGCCAAGTTTTTCGTTTGGTTAGTTTGTATGTGGCTAGCACTTATGTTTCCCTCATGTTTCTTGACATGAGTACTGGGGAAGGGGAATAAATGCAAAATAACCAAAGAAACCAAACAAAAATGGTATAAAATATTTTTATTCAAACTAACAATTTTTTTTAATGTAAACCTCAACTATATTATTTTTAGTTTCTTGTTATTATATCTGAATTGCAGCTGACGTATTATTTTTTTGGATATATCTGCAACAGCTTTGTTGTCTACTGAAGTGCACTGGCCTCAGCTGACATTCAAGAAATTCAATAGCCACATGGTACAACTGAAAGATCTTTTGTTAAAGAGCTTTTTCGCTCTAAAATAACTTCCACTTCAGATACAGAGAATATAGTCAGCATCAAACTCAAGGAGGCTTTACAAAATAGATGAAGTGTTTAAGCGTAAGCCTTAGTATGCTGCCAGCTTCCTTAACCATATACTGGAGCTTTACAAAAAAACAGAGCTCATCTGCTACCCATCAATCTTTCTGACAGAGACATTTAAGCAAGCAGTAAAGTTGGCATAATCAGTTGAAATGCTCAAAATCCCTTTTATAACCAGTTTAAATAAATCAGCATTAGAACAAATTCTTCCCAAAGAAACCCACCAGAAAGCAAAGTCTGATGTCATGTGTTAGTTTCTCAGACCATTATGGAGGGAGAAAGAGTATGTTTACTACAGCCCCTCCAGCATTAGATTAAATATTCATGAGGACAAATAGTATCCAGTCTGGTCTGCAACCACAGCATGCAATTCATATTCTGCCATCTGCACAGAAATTGGGGATTACAAGCTGTTAAGAGAGCTAATTTCGACCTGGTGTAATGCTAACAGAGACAGTGTATAGGGTATAGTAAGAGGACCTGAATTACAGCCAAAGAAATATTTATTGCAAGTGGTACATCAAAGTGTACAAGCTTTTGAGTATGTGAAGAATATGCAGCAATTAGTGCTGTCCAAGAAGCAACAAATAAATCCTGTCTGCTGGTGCCTTGGCAAGATCGATAAGGATCAGACTGTCCAAAGGCTGCCTTGAGGAAATAGCTGCAACCTCACACTCAACAGTCAGGCTTGACAAAAGCTTTCATCTTCTCAGCTTTAATTTATTTCCAAAGTCACTGTCAGCCATATCAATGAAATCATGCAGCAGCAATGTGAGAACGTTTGACCTCAGTGGAAGAGTCGATTGTTCCTGGAGTAATGAATGAAGTAGCTGTTTTTGTATGATATTAATGTCCACACAAGATTAAACGTAAAAGTAAAATCCATACCTACAAGTGAACGCCTGCGAGTACGCGAGCTGCCGCATCCGGCACATTCAGAAAACTTGGACCACGTAGTCAGAGTGCAGTCGTCTTTGCACATCACCCGGCATTCTCTAATCTGAGAGGGAAAGGGTCCAGCCCATTGCAGGCACTCTGTCATGTTGGCTGGCTCGCCATCTTCTCCAACACAACTGATTCCTGCAGATACATGGAGAGTAAATAATTCCAATTACATGATGATTAATATTCACACAACAGCTAGGCCAGACTTTAGCAAGGGCTTACAGGGAAGTAGTCACAAACAGAGCTACTGTTTGTGGTCAGAATTCTGACCAAGAATTTTTGACCAAGTCAGAATTCTGATTTTAATCTCAGAATTCTGACTTTAATGCAAATGGCCACCTGGAAGCAACCAGCTTCAATGACAGAGATGTGAGTTGTGCCGGAGGAGAACTAACTTTGTGGAGGAATATGTTGAATTTAAGAGTTTGTTTTTTTTTGTTTTTTTTTTTTGGGGGGGGGGTTCACGTAGCCGATTAAAGTCAGAATTCTGAGACAAAAGTCTGATTTTTTTGTTTTGTTTTGTTTTTACAGTGGCCCTAATCCTCTTTCTTCTCTTTTTGTATTGAAATAAAAAAAACAACAACAACAACAACAACAAAAAACATTTTCCTTGGTAAAGACCAATTAATGAAATACTACGATGCAACATAAGGTTGAATCAATGAGAAAACTAATGTATAGATTATACACACATTTTTTAAATAAATAGTAAGATACAGAGGTCCTTGTCAATAAACAAATACATGTGCTAAACCATTTAAACCAATTAGGCAGCATTTCCAATAACTAATATAATATAACAATGTGACTTGGGACATCACACACTAAATGCAAATCAAGTACCACATTTAACAGTTACTAGACAGAAACATCAGAAATGCAATAAGGCTTAAAATAAGTAAATATTTTCCAGAGAGGCTAAAGAGTTAACCTTGTGAATGAGAAAAGAGGATACTTGTTCAAACCACCGAGTTGAATAAAGCTTCTTTAAACCATAAACACAGACAGTTACTGTATAGGGTAATAGAGTCCTGCTTCGTGAACACTTGGGATTAAAAAATTAACACTGTTGGGAAAAACTTATTCTAACACCTTGATACCTTTGAAAATTCACAGATCTACAAGCACACATTTAATCTATTGTGTTGATTTATATTTGACTTTTAAATTTAGCCCTCTGACAAAACCTGCATGGTTTGCAACATGTCTGGTGTGGATGCGTGGGTGGGAGCATTTACATAGAAAGCCCTGCAAGGGCAATGATAACCATTATTAAGGTACACTTATGTAACACCAAAAATCATAGCTCTAAAAACAAAAGACATTTGCTAAAAATAAAGGTTGGAAACTGATAGTTTTCAAGGGAGCTTTATTCCTCTTTTTAGTAAAAACTTTATATAAAAAAAGAAACTCCACAAGCTGCAGAGAAGTCGTCTGATTATTATCACTATGGTAATGACTGCTTGCTTCAATGGCATTTATTTCTGTCCTTCACCTATTCATTCAGAGAGCCAACTCCACCACAGACAGCCTCATTCTGTCATTCTCTGTGACTTTTATTAGCATTTCTGTTCTTACTTTCTGACTTTGAACTGTCGACCATCCAATTTAAGCATAATTATTTCAGTCTGGTTGCATAGGCTCAATCGTATGGCTTTTTAAAGAAAAATCTCAGGAATTGTGATATTCTAGCCATAATATCTCCACCAGTACCAGGGATCATCTTTCATTATACACTTCTTGGTAAAGGTGAGCATCTTTGACAATCCCTCAAAAGGGGATTCTTTAGGCAAACTTGTCAATATCTTCATGCTACGATTGTGGAGTACACGTAAAAGGCATTCTTTAAAGATCAAAATTAGGTTTCTTTTCTGTTATCAACCCAAGATACGTTTTCTAATATTACTTTTAGTAGCAGGTTTTTAATATTCACACTCTCACCATCAAATATAATTTCCATATTAATTCAGTGTAAAATGTTCTTCCTAAAGTGTTGTGAACAGTAATGTAGACCAGAATCATTGCAGCCATTAAGCCACATCTTTCCTGCAGCTATAGATCATCAGCAAGACTCATTTTCTACTGAATAATCTTTTGCAAGCGCTCCAGTTCTACCAGGAGAGGTTTATAATGCATGTAGCCAGAACTAACACAGTTTTGGGGTTGGATTGCCTCAGTATATTGAAGCTAACGGAAGACAGAACTCTCTGCTTACTTGTTTTTTGTTTAATGCAGATTTTCTTAAATTGCTTGGTATCTTCATCAGAAGTTTAAAACTGCCATAGTACAGTTAGAACTCTTCTTAACACTGGATTACAGGCTCTCTTAGGTTTTTCATATTACATGTTTTATGATGGTTTTGATAATTCAATGGAAACAAAGGTCCTTATAATTTAGAAAATGTAAAAAAAAAAAAATGTATTAGGACAGTACTCAAATATATATGTACAGCTCCATTTATCAGTCTGTTTTGATTACCAAGTGAACGAATGCTGGTGCCAGTGATCTGTACAGATAAGTGAATAAATATAATCACATTCTCAATAGTATTTTGAATCTGAGGGGGATGGAGGGGTCATGGAAAAATGTATGATCCCAAGGTAGGGGCATGACAGAAAATAGTTGAGAACCACTGTACTAGGACACCAACATTTGCACACTGGTGCATCCTGTATGTATTAGGTCTCCGGGAAGCTAAAAAAAAAAGGCAAGCACCATCACAGTCATAGGGAAAAAAATATTTAAGGGTTTTAACCACTAAGATGTGATAAAAATTCCACCTGTATTTCCAAAGTTTAAACTTGATTACTAAAATCGATCTCTTGGACTTTTCGAATTAAGCTGGATCATGACATATTTAAAAAACCTAATTTTTGTGAAAGCAATCATGATGTTACTGCTATCATACTAATCTATCATAGTAGATTTTTATTCACTCCTACAAAATTTTCTTCTAAACATGGGAGGTTTCTGGTTGAGATGAAGTTGCTGCAGGGGTGGTAACGCGTATTGGTTGTGCTCTGTGCATAAATCTTCAAAAGTATGGTAAGACGGAATCATTCACAAATCAAATTATTCAAATTATTTGATGACTAGGCCACACTCATAGATGAGCTACCACTGCAGATGTTTTGTGCATAGAGACAGAGAGTTCTCATCATCCATGAGGTATAATGGGGCCCACCCTGTGTTCTTCAACAAAGTTGTTCCTTTCTACTGTTACCATATGCCTGCTCAGAATGTGGGACTCGGTGCAATCAGTCATCCACTGTTGCCACACCTTTGCCCAGGATGAGGGATTCCTGCAAAGACTGTGACTCTTGAGAATAAGACAGGGTTCTTTAAACAAATGTTTTTTTTAATCAATTGGCATTATAACAAAAATAAAGGGTATGTTGAAGGGTATGTTAGGCAGAAGTCAAACAACTATGTATTAGAATAGAATATTGAACTCAGGTTATACAACAGAACAATAATACAAAGTACTGCAAACACCAGACAATGTCTGAAAAAACAGGAGGTGTTACAATGACCCAATGATCCAGACTTCAACCTGATTGATGGAGCAATGGCAGGACCTCAGGAAGGCTCTGTGTACAACAAAAGCCTGCAAATCTAAACTAAACAATGTAAAACAAAATGGGCATTAACTTGTCTGCAATACAGTAAAAGACTAATAAGCTCATAAGGAAGTCAGGTATTTAAAGTGACTGTTGTAAAAGCTACTGAATTACATTTGTTTTGTTTGTTTGTTATTTTGCATTTAAGTTGAACTTTTCTGGTGTAAAACATGTGTGGCTGTTAGTCTGTAAAAACTTTTGCCTTCTATAATAGGATTATAAGAACAGGGTGTTCCTTTTTAAAATAACTTTCTATAAGGCACCTTTCTAAGAAAACATACAAGTAACAAGATGCCTCAAAGCACATGAAGCACCCTGAATTTCCCCACTGTGAGACAGTAAAGGATATTTCTATTCCATTCTGGAAGAAGACACTGGGACCCAAATACACTTTCCCAACATTAGTCTTCCAAGCCAAGCTGAGCCACTAGGGCTGGGAGGCTTTTGCTTGACTATCTGGCCTCTATACCAAACAGCCTGTAACGGAGAAACTGGGAAGTCAGCATCAGCTCATTAACACTATTTCTACTCTCAAACAGGCTAATGTTAGCATCCTTCTGTTGGGGTCCTTTTCTGCAACTGGGACCATCCTTTGAGATGGAATACAAGTTATATATATATATATATATATATATATATATATATATATATATATATATATATATATATATATATATATATATATATATATATATATACACACACCCTAGCCTGAGGAAAACAAAAAGTATTGGGGTGACATCAGCTGTTTTTGAACATTAAAGCAGTGTGAAGTCTTTTGGGAAGACTTGCTGTGGACCAAGTCCCCAATCTAACTTGGTGAGTTTGATTGATCTGCCTGACAAAAATATATTTTAAAAAATGTGCCCAGCTTATGGACTTATACCTAAAATGCCTTGAGGCTGGCAGTACAGCTGAACATGCTCAGTGTAGGTTTTCCACACATTTCAGGTATACAGTACTACAACCTTAAGGTCAATCTACAGTTGACGTTACGCTCTACTGCTTGAGATGCTAGGCTGACACTGATATTTAACCTTGTTTTGAATGAAGTAAAACTCCTGTAAGACGAAATGGCTGATGCAATTGTTTACCGGATGAGGAATGTATCAGAATTACACAAGTTAATTTTCTAAAATAAAATAAAGCCAGCTTCCATGTCATTTTTATTCAGAAACCAAGCACTTTATTAGGTACACCTGTTAATCATTTATTAGCAAATATTGCCACCAATTACGTGGAGACCCTTCATTACAATTAGACATCTGGATGTGGTGAGGCAGACTTGTTAAGGTTCAAACCAAGTGTTATAATGAGCAAGAAACTGGATTTAAGTGACTTTGAACATGGCTTGGTTATTGGTGTCAAACAAGCTTACCAGTGTATTTCACAAACTGCTGATTTACTGTGATTTTTCAGCTTATATATATTATGGTGGTAAATGAGAATCTCTAAATTAACAATATGTTAAACCTTGAAGCAGATGGGCTACGGCAACAAAAGACCACATTAACTGTCATTCTGAGTGTCAGTTAAAACAAGAAACCGATGCTACAATTTTCACAGGGTCAATAACAGATTTGGAAGATCTTTGTTAGGGCTGATGAGTGAAATTTCAGCTGCACCATTCAGATGGAGGGGTTAGAATATGGCTTAAACACCATGGGAACATGAATTCAACCAGCCATTTATCAACATGGCATGGAAAGGTTGTGATGGTGGTGTAATTTTTGTGGGGTATATTTTCTTGTCATACTTTGGGGCTCTTACCAACTGGTCATCACCTATTCCTTTGACCACAGTAGAGCCATCTTCTAATGGCTACTTTTTGTAAGGTAATGCACCAGGTCATGGAGTTCCAATCATTTTAAAGTGTTTTTGGTTTTTTTGGGGTTTGTTTTTTTTTTTTTTTTTTTTTTTTTTGTGCAATCGATAAATCTCCTAAAACTCCATGATGTACATTTACAAGTACATGTCAGCATGAACCAAAATCTCTGACAAATGATTCCTACAATTTGTTAAAGCTATCTCATGATGAATTCAGGAAATTCTGAAGGCAAAAGGGGGTCCAAGCCAGATTTAGCAAGGTGCACCTAATAAGGTGGCCCATAAGTTTATCTGGCTGCTTTACCAGTAATCAATCATATATGCATTATATTCATAACGTCATTTATTTTTTTCAGACATGTTGTTCACATCCATTTTTGATACATAAACCGTGTATTAGATACTATGTTGTGGGTAAAAATATATTAATATATTTTTTTTTTAAATTGCAAGATGTTTTTAACAATGTCAGTAACTGGTTGCTTCTTTTCACTGTCTTGCAGCCCAGACACAAAGTAGTAGTAACAGAGAATTCATGAAACAAAGATTTGTGTTCTGTAAGCCTTTGTAGCTTTTTGAAAACATAGCTTATAGTGAGGGGATTTATGCGACTATCTTTTCAAGTTTTTATTGCTACAATCAACTTTAAATTTTAGCTATTTGGAGGAGGAAGTGCTTCAAAAAGATTGACATCATCTGTTTTTGACCTGATAAAAACTGCAGTTCTATATATCATAATAAAACATTGAGACTGTATAGGACAGAACTCTTCTGAATTAATTTCATTGTTTTCTTTCCCTGTCATCTCTCTCAAAAACAGTTTTTTTCTTTACTCGGGGAAAAGAAGTCTAATAAAAAATACTGTTCCTGTCCTAAAAAAAAAGACAAAAAAAACAAAGATTACAGAGACAAATTATACTGCAAATAAAGTCATCACTTTTTGTTGCAACTATAATAACAATATATAGCATTGTTTTGCTTTGTTTTAGCAAACTTTAGCGAAGTTATTTTTTAAATATTATTTCCCTCAGTTGGGATTCTACCTTCCTTAGGAAGTATTCAAGGATAAGAAGTGGTTTTATGTTTGTAATTTGAAGAGCAGGACTTTATCAAGGAAGCTACTCTCTCTTCAAACAACATCCTGTTGGGGTTTTTTCCCCCCCCCCACTGAAGATAACTAGCTAACACTTGGCTTATTTTGAGAAAACAACTTTAAAAGATATGGACCAAAAAATTCATGAAGTTATTTTAAGCATAAACAGAACATGTTGCAAAAATAATCACCCTCTTTAACTTTTATTCAATTTCTCATGCTGCAACAAAATTCTACATTTGAATGGCATGATCATAAAGTGAAGGAAAGGGAAACATGGTTTTGAGATTTTTCAACAAAACAGAACAGTGTGGCATGCATATGTATTTATTCCCATTTATTGTGTCCAAATATGTGCAAAGTTGGTAAAGACCCCAAACAGTCTTCATCAGTCAATGCAGCAATATGTGGCTGCATGAAGCATTGATTTTTTTTAACCAAGCATTATTTCCCTTCCACTTCACATTTCTCACTGTAGTGTGACAAAAGGAAGGTTTCGTACAAAAGTATTACTTTTGGAGGGCAGTATATAAACAGTATCACAATGCATCATTTCTCGTCCAGACGGTAGCTCTCAAGGAAAAACATCCTAAAGTGGAAAACATGCCTCTTTTGTAAATAATTATGCAGTAATATAATGTTACAGATTATTTTTAAATCTTTTTCCACACAAGAAGTCTGAAATCTTTGCTAGATTCTTGTACTTTTTGCTGCTGAAAGTGTAAAATTATACATTGAATACTAAAAACATCAATAAATATGCACACAATAAAATAAAAATCTAAGATGAACAAAGTACCTAATAGTACCTATATAAAGTATAGTTTATGTTTTTCAAGTATATGGAGGTAAGTGTTTAGTTTTAAAGGTCTGTGCATAAATGATGAATTCTTGCTCTCAGTTCTGAACTAAATATGCCCTTGTCAATTGTTTCCTTCCTCGACCATGGTTCTATTCCCAGTTATTATGTCTAATTATATGTCAGTCTGACATTTATGTATCTTTGCCACTGAATTGGTTCTGACATCCATGGAGTGAACATAACTCAAAGTTCTTTGTCATTCTCAAGTCTATATTTAAATTCTGTGTTTCTGCTAATTACGAATTTTCATCACACTTCAATTTTTTTGAAATGTCACAGGTATTTAACTTAGCCCTTTTCTAATCACATTCAAATAGGATGCTTTAAAGGTCAATGAGGTTTGCTCTTAACCTGGGAATGCCACAAACACTTTTCGTTGCTTGCTCGTTAAAAATTCACTTCAGAAATGTCAGTCATAATTACAAAGAGAGAGGCTTGCTGAGATCAGAATTGCTCAAAAGTTCTCAAGGCAACACAGAGCGATGCTTCAACCTTCATTGAATCACATAGATATTTAAACAGAGCAACCTTCTAAAAAGGTGTTACTGGACGTTTGCTTACCCGTAGATGTATAAAATGTGGAATACTGATGATTTAATCATTCAGCTAATGGGAACATCCTCCACTGAAAAACTAAAATGTTTATTAAAAACCTTTTGACACATTTACTCCTGAGCAAGTCAATAGTGGAAATAACGTGCTATACAGTTTTCAAAGCAAGGAATTTTTAGATTAAATGATCTAACAATGTTTCAACAGGCAAATGCACTCTCCTTGTAATACACTTTAATATAGTGTAATCACTGAGTGGTAAAATATTTATTTATGCTACTGCAACACATCAAGGACTATTTATAGTGTTCAAATACTTTCAGTTAAGTGTTTATGACAATTTCATTAGCATCATGCATCATTAGTAAGCCTATGCTTTTTTAATATTAAAAAAAATACAGAAATGTTGTCTTTACTTCTCTTCTACAACACTTATTCAAGAACCCCATCAGAAACAGATGTTTGATTTTTTTCAAACAAGGACAGTATAAGGTGGAACGGGAATACATGGTGGCCGCAGCTGTGTGGAGAACAGAAAGTGTGGAAAAGACAATAGGTCAGGGTTAATACTTGCCTCTTGTTTCCAAACCGTTTCCACAGGCTTCTCCTGATCCGGATAATCCTCGTCTAACAGAATCAGGCACCAGAGTACAACTGTGCCACTTGTGCATCCTCCACCTACATTGGATGACAAACACAAAGGTTTTATTTGGAAAAGGATGATTGCAGTGTTATATCATAAATGTCAAAACCTTACAAATTTTATACTTAATTTGTAACTAATGATGTTGGCTTGCCACACCCAGTCAAGATGAAGTATTATAACATCTTTTAAAGAAAAACAGAAAAATAGTACAAATATTGTCTTCAACTTTGTTTTAATTGCATATTCTCAATTCAAGGGCAAATGTTTACATGATATGTTTTATTATGCTTATGTTGCAATATGTGTCTTTAAAATTACTGTTATACCAAATAGGGTATGTTTTAGAATTTTATACATAAAAGTTATACATATTAGTGATCAAATACAGCACAAAACAAACACAAATAAAGCTGAATATTTTATCTGAATATCTAATTTGCATTTATATTATGAAGGATTGTGCAATATTACAGAACTATTAGTTAGCATTCAAAGGTAGGTAGACAGTAAGAACCAATTGTGAGTAATTGCTTCTCCTTGATGTTTTATTTCTCATTTTTAGATTAGCAGGTGGTAAATTATGAACGCTGCAAATTATAAACAATAATAAATGAGAATCACAGTTTAATCATTGGAGTCATGGAACTCCCTTTTAACTACTGTATTTCCTGGCCTCTTTATCTCATGCTTTATTTGCATGATAAATCTGATTCAATGCTGTGTTACTGTCATTACTTCCCAGTACCAACAACAATGAACTTCTTATATGATTTATACATCTTATTCTAACTGAAAACAGCTCAAGAGTTTAAAGCAACAGATACATGTTATGTGTAAATATATACACAGATCATTATGTGCCATCTGACCAGGCAAGTCTTGTTTGTGCAGCATATCACAGACATGGTTGATCTTCCAGCAGAGCATTGCCCAAAGCATCACCCTTTCTCTGTTAACTTGCCTTCTTCTCATAGTGTTTTCTGGTGCTGTGTGCTTCATAGGTAAGTGACACACATATACTTGGCTAACCAAGTAAATAAAAACATGATTCATTCGAGCAGGTCACCTTCTTCCATTGCTTCAAGGTTCAGTTCTGATACTTACAAGTCCATTGACGGCATTTTCTATGAATAGCATAAGCAACCTGATTTGTTTGCAACTATGCAGCCCCACATGCAACAAACTGCAATGCAATGCATATTCTGACACTCTTCTTTCAGAACCAGCATTAAATTCTTCATAAATTTGAACTACAATAGTTTGTAGTTACAATAGTTTGTTTGGAAATGATCAGTGTCTGTTATTCCTTTGTTAGTTGTGTCTAATGCCCCTTTTTCAGGCAGACAACCTTTTCTTGAATGTTTTTTTTCTTGCAATTAAAATAACACATTGGTTTTGCTTTGTGTTAAATGAAAACCTTTCAGACATATAATCACTCCTCTTTCTTGTAGCATTGTATTGGTCACACAATGTTATTGCATTAGGGAATACATTCAACAAGTACTTTTACTTTCAATACATTAAGTATTTTAAAAGCAAGCACTTACTTACTTTTACTTTTACTCAAGTAAAAATGTTAATGAGGTTCTTTTACCTGAGTACATTTTTGTCAGTTTATTTGTCCTTTTACTTAAGTATAGTGTTTGAGTACTTACTCCACCACTGCTCAGAGGAGTATCTGTCAGTTAGCTGCTAGCTACTCCAAGGTGATTTTTTTTACATTTTAAGAAAAGTCAAGGTCAAACTTTAAGAGTGAATGCTAAAAGAAATAGTTGCAAACTTTGTTATGACAGTTGTTTGCTGTATGACTATTTTTTTTTCAACCAAATAACATTTGTGTTGCTAGCCTAATTATGTATATGATGGGAGAAGGATTTTGACATTAATTAGCTAAGACTGGCAGTTGAGCCTGTTTAAACCAAAAACAGCAACAACGGCAAAGTAAAAATGATTGATTATGGAAGTGAAGCTGAAATGCATTTTTCTGAGGAAATGAGAGGACATCTGTTTGAGCCAGATATCCTTGACTAAAGGCCCTGTTTGAAGAAGCTGCTTGCTTGACTCCTCCATGAGTCATGGGACCTGAATCTACAGAGAAGGATTGGTCATAGCCCCCTTTTTGCTTTATTTTTTTTAATTTTTTTTTAATTTGCTGAACATTTATGTATACTTACAATAGTGTTCCAGCTGTACTCTTAATCAATAACAATTTATCTGTTAGACTTATTAAGACTGCTGATCAGAATGTAGCTATTCATTAGATCTTAATCAGTCTGTTCATCCCAAACATAGACATCAAATCATTTAGTCTTACCTAACTGGAGACTTAGAAAGAAGAGTGCAGGCTTTTGAGAATGCACTGTTGAGTATACGGTCTAATTTAAAGATTGCTTTCCTGCTTGTTGGATCAAAGTCAGAATCACCCACGATGCTAAGCCATATCATCAAAGACATTACGACTTCATCATCTGTGACCTTACAGATAATGTCATCAGTCTGGATAACATAGCTGAGACAGCAGGCACTGCTGCTCGCTGCAATAACCTAACATTTATATGGCTAAATTTAATCTTCAGTTTTCTTTTTTCTTTTTACTGCAGCATTGCATTCCACTGTACTAAGATTATCATTTGTATCTAACAGCACAAACTTCACCTTGCAATTATAATGAAGTACAGTGTTTGTCATATCTCAGCTATCTCATATTCAGACAGTTATTAGCCCAAATGGATACATAATAAATAAAATAGTTAAGTTTAAACACCCCTTGAACCTTTTCACAGTTTTTGTATATGACAACCACAAACTTCAATGTGTTTTATTAGGATTTTATCTGATATACAACAAAAAGTAGTTCACAACTGTCATGTGGAAGAGAAACTGGATTTTCAAATACTTTCAAACTCAAAATCTAAAGTGTAGAAATGTGAATTTCTTTTAAAACCCTTTTACTCTGCTAACCCTGAATGCAAACAACTGCCAACAGAGATCACCTAATTAGTAAGTTCACCTGTATATAAATATAGCTGTTCTTTGAAGGCCTGAGAGATTTGTTCAAGAACATTAGTGAACAAACAGCGTCATTAAGACCAAGGAAGCATAGTGCTGAGAAAATGCTTTTCTTGAGCATTCTCAGGAAAGTTGGTAATTGTTGATGGGAAGATGAATGGAGGTAAATACATGAGAATCTTGGGTTGGAGTTTTGCCTTCTTGTACAACAATGACCTTAAGCTCACAACCAGAACCAGAATTTAATTGTTTAGATACAACCACTTACAAAATGTTAAATGTCCTTGTCAAAGTCCAGACCTAAATCCAACTGAGGATCTTTTACAACTCTTGAAAATTATTTTTCATAGATGGTTTCCGTCCCATATAAGACTACGCTTCAACAATTTTGCAAAACAGAATGGTCAATTAGGTCACTCTCTGGGAGTGCAAGTAGAAACATACCAAAAGATTTGCAGCTGCAATTGGAGCAACAAGTGGTTCTACAAACATTTGACTCTCGGAAGCATAATATGATAGCACTCTGTACTTTGCAAATATTTCTTTATGAAATTAAAATCACAATTATGCACCACTTAGTCTCCCACAATAAAGTCACAATAACATACAATAAAATTTGTGATTGTAGTGTGACAAAATATGAAAACATTCAACAGATAAACAAACTACTTTTGCAACTCTCTGTAACCTGACATGACAAACTAAAAGGTATGTCTTTATTCAACAGATTATTTGGATTAACTAGCTTAACTTAGCTAAATACTTTACAAAATCAACTGACTCCAATAACAAGAATTATTTACCAGGTTATTCCCCTGAACATATTCCAAAATGCACGATAATTATGATGGTGAGTGACATTAACTCCTGTTGATAAGAAAAGGAAAATATTTCATCATAAATCTTGTTTTTACCTAAACACTGGACATACACGAACTGAGTCACACTCCCTTTCTTCGTACAGTGTGTCAGGACACTCTTGACCTCCATTAGCAGGCGTCTGAATGATGATTCTGTACCGAGATTGCATTGCAGCGGTTGAATTATCTGTTCAACATGAAACACAAATTTCACAAAAAGTATCTTTTTACATTGCAGTACACAGAAAGCTGAAACAGGTAAACTAAAGTGACCGATGTAAATGAGAGAGAATTTTAAATTATGAGGGCATAAGTTTCTGATAAATGTCTCCAAAGAAGATCAGACATCATTAGTGCAGTCTGACATCTCAAAGAGACAGCCAAAGAAACAAGTGGTCTCGAAATTGATCTGACTCTGATTAGCATGCCCTTGATGGTCGTGATGTCCTCCACTTTGCTGCAGTCTGTTTTCGGACACACCACAATGTAATGGCTTCATTTGGCTCGGGCTCCAAGGCTCATTACACAAAACTAATTACAAAACATTCAAAATGCTGCAATTAAGAAAGTGATTACATCGTCAGCAGGCCCAGTGGACTGCAGCATATTTACGGCGATGATATGCCTGCTCACTTTTTCAAAAAACAATTATGTATTTTTTTTTATTTCAAAGATACTACAGTGCACATATTGAAAAAATGATCAAATATCCATTTTCCTCTTGATGTATCAGCTTAATGTAATAAACACTTAAGGATGTCATCTTCAATTAAATGTAATTATTAACCACACTAGCACCGTTTTATGTCCCAGCTCATTCTGCTTTGTCTTGTTCAATTGTTCCCTCACAAAAAAATAAAACAAAATAATTAAAAACAGCTATATATACATTTTTGTCAATTAAACAAATTGTCTAAAATTGTACACTCGAGAGGTAATTCAACTTCATAGGTTTAAAATGATATTTTATTAATGGTTATTTCTACATCATAAATAATGTACTCTTTTCCAAACTGTTGTCAGTCTTAACGGTTATCAACATCATCATTGTTTGGTTGTTAATTTCTATCATGAGTTTTCAGAGAAATTCATCAAAGATCTACCTGGGAGACAAGATGTTGGGCATGCTGTCCATTCACTGAAGGGAGTCACTACACAGTCCTTCTTGCAGGGAAGCAAGCAGGGTTGGGTAGTCTCTGGGCGAGAAGAATCTAAACACCTACAAGTGTAGACAAAAAGTGTCTTTAAATTGAATTTATCCCAATGAAAAACGCACACTTTACTTTTCACTGGTAAAACGACAATATGGTAAACTAGCTGTTTTGTCCTTCACAGATTCTCTTAGCAAATTTGGGCAGGCTATTTTCACATTTAAAGCTATTCAGAATGCAAATACACCATTTCTTATATGATTAAGATAATATTGCAGCAAATCAAAACAAACTAAAACAGGACAAAGGTTATGTAAAACATGAAATAGTCACACACTGAGATGTAAATTGAACTGAAAATTACCATATTTCATTTAAGTCAGACATTTTATCAGTCCCAGTACAATCTAGTCAATAGACTCATTTCCATCAATGTCACCAAACAAAACTAAGCCAAAACTGAAAAATACCCCAGAATCTTGATCTTTTTTAATAAATAGCTGATTTTGCACAGAAACATAAAGTCATTTATTACTAAGGTATTACAGATTTTTGTGTACTCTGATGATGAGAAACTATGCTGCAATAACAATGTACCATAGGTGTTATAAAGCAAGATCTTAGTCCTTTCTTTAAAAAATTGAAATGTTAAGATATAAGGTATTACATTCATGACTTTTAACCAAGCCTAATCCAGGAGTCATCCAAACCAAATACAAATCAAAATAAAGAGGAAATTTGCAAAGAAGTGCAAACTGATTAATGTTCTGCAACCGTTTTTCCTGGGCTATGTGCTTTATTGCTGCACTCAATTCAAGAAGTAGATTGCACTGTATAAATGTAGACACAGGCATCTCCATCAAGTCCAGCAAATGTGAGAATTTGCACTTATTTTTGGATCAGGTTGTATTTGTCCTCTCTTCAGTCACAAAAACAGTCGATACAGAAGCAATCAAAGTCAAAGAGAATAAAAGTTTTAGCTTTTTTGACTATTACCTATTACTTTTTCGACTATTACTTCATAAGTCCTGACCCGGCCAGGCACATATCAAAACTGTAAGAATAACAACCATACATACGTACACACACACACACACACACACACACACACACACACACACACACACACATATATATATATATATATATATATATATATATATATATATATATATATATATATATATATATATATATATATATATATATAAAGACATTGAAAAGCAAAGACGTCAGCTGAAATCCATCAGAAATCAGAAAGCCACCCAGCCCCTTTTCAGTCCAAATGAATTTCAACTGGTTCAGTCCAAACTGATGACCTATACAAAGGTGCATCATTACCAAGGTGTCACACAAGGAACATCTCATGATGGGTAAAAGCAAAGAACTCCCTCAACATCTTCGCAACCATTTTGTTGCAAAACATTCTCATGCCATTAGTTACATAAGGATTTCTAAATTTCTTATTGTTCAATTGAGCACTGTTGGAGCCATAATCTGTAAGTGGAAAGAATATTATTCGACCATAAACCGGTCACGACCAGGTGTTCCTCGCAAGATTTCTGACAAAGGAGTGAAAAGAATTATCAAAAGAGTTGTCCAGGAGCCAAGGACCACTTGTGGAATGCTTCAGAAAGACCTGGAATTAGGGTGCAATTGTTTCTAAGAAAACAAGAAGCAATGTACTCAACAGCCATGGCTTGCATGCACACTTAGCATGCAAGACTCTATTTCTGAAGTAAAAGCATGTTTAAGCTTGTTTAAAGTTTTCTGCACAACATTTGGACAAGCCTGTAAAATAGTGGGAGAACATAGTCTGGTCAAATAAAAGAAAAATTGAACTCTGTGGATGCCATAACACACACCATGTTTGGAGGACAAAATGCACTGCACATCAACCCAAAAACATTGTACTGACAATGAAGTTCGGAGGTGGGAACATCATGGTGTGGGTCTTTTTTTCTGCATATGGTACTGGCAAACTCCCTATAATTGAAGGGAGGATGAATGGAAAAATTTATCAAGACATTCTTGAAAACAATCTGCTGCCATCTACCAGTGTGATGAAGATGAAATGAGGATGGACATTTCAGCAAGACAATGATCCCAAAAACAGAGCCAAGGAAACTCTCAGTTGGCTTCAGAGAAAGAAAATAAAGCTGCTAGAATGGCCCAGCCAGTCACCTGACTTAAATCCAATTGAAAATCTATAGAAAGAACTAAAAATCAGAGTTCATAGAAGAGGCCCACAGACCCTTCAAGATTTAAAGACTGTTTGTGTGAAAGAATGGGCCAAAATCACACCTGAGCAATGCATGCAACTAGTTTCTCCACATAGGAGGCGTCTTGAAGCTGTCATTACCAACAAAAGCTTTTGTACAAAGTATTAAATAAATATAGGTAAGCGTGTTCAATACTTTCCCTGTTATTTTACATTATTACACATAACTTAATTTCTTATTTGTTTTGGTTTCTTCCTATGTATAGATGACTTGGGTTATTACCAACACCTGGTGAACATTTCATGTCAATAGTATCTTTAGAAATATGGAAAAATTGTGATGTGTTCAATACTTATTTCACCCGCTGTATACAAAAACTGTGTACAGATATGGAATAGTAAAATATCCAGTGGAAACTTGGGAGATATTGTCAGTAAGTCAATAATTTCAATAAAATTATTCAGTCAATGTTACTGTTTTCTTGCAGTCTACGTGAGACAAAGAAAGCCACTCTTTGTGAATGTGACGCTATTCACTCTTGCTGTAGTTTACATCAATGCACATATGAACAGACTTTCCTCGGAGTGCATTCATTCTGTCACATTTGAATCTGGCCTAATTGCACAGAGAGACGTTTGTATATCTGTAGAGCTGTTTAGGAGTAGATCTTCCTCAGAATTAGGCTGATCTGTAGTTGCAGAATCAGATTTATACACATCTGGCTACCACAAATAATTTTTTGAAGTTGGAATTTAGTGTAAAACATAAATCTAACCTTTCAAAGTAGTTTTTTTTCTGATCTATTCCTGTACTAAGAACTCACTCAGATTCCTACTGTATTCTACAATCTCCACCTCCTGGCTTCCTTGTTCTTCTTCTTCCTTGGCACTTTTTCACTTATTCATGCAAATCCTGAACAATGTTGAAGAACTAAGTGTTGAAGTAACAATGAATTTGTTAAGAGTTAAAGAGATTCTCAGTGAAAGACACCTCACCTCTTTTAAATCTATATCTACTGTAGCTTTACCAAAAAGCTGCTTCATCTTTGAATTTACAACATTTGTCACTCATAAATTCTGATGCTAATTAGTGCACCAAGATAGCTGTTACACATTTTTATTATATGAGATTGGGTAATTGTTTTTGAGATCTACAATCACTGCTCTCATAAACTGATGAAAATTCTTCTGAAAATACACTTTGTTCCACCTGTCTCAAAGACAGGAAAGGAACAAGCAGAATAATGCTCAGCTGACAGAAGTGTGCGACTTTAATAACAAGAAAAGCAAATTTAGCATTTTGTTGGAGTGTAATGAAGGGAAGAAAAGGTTAAAACAAGGGTGCTAATTAAATTGAGGAAAATGTGACATGGAAACTGCTTAACAGTACATCATCTCCTTCAAGCTAAAGGCACTGTTAAAGGATTTGTTAGTGCCTTCAAACATTTTCTTTCTCTAAAATAAAAAAAAACAAGTCTTTTCTTGTTTTTTCGGCAAATTCATATCTTGTGTGATGTATCTTTAACACCCCATTGGCTGTGTTGTATTCTCTGTGTTGTAGAGATTTAGCGTGATTGGGATTAATACAGCACTGTAAAATAAAATGATTTATAAGCTTTGATGTTTTTATCAACCAACAGACTCAGACTCTGCAAACTCCTCCTCATCTCACAGATCCTGCATACAGCTCCAAATTTCATTTCAGGCTGACCGACTTCCTTCTCCCCAACAACCAGAAATCCAGGTCTCACTGGAGGCCCAGCATGGTGCCACATCCCTCTGACTGCAAAAGCCAGCACGGACAGGAATGAGATCAAAGTATACCAAAGCATGAGAAGGCAGGATATATAAAACCTTTTCCTTGCCTAGCTTTATCCCCTCTCTTCTCTCTGCCTTTTTGCACTGATGCATGCCAGAAGCCATGGCAACACAACAAAGCAACTGGGGGAATACAGTGGGATTTGCTCAAAATGAGGATGTTAGAGTTACAGTTAAGGCAAAGAGGTTCCGCTGTGACAACAGTGTGATAATTGAAGGTCTCCTAGATGGTACTGAGCATGTCTTAAAGAGTGCAAAGACCAGACTTATTACTGTCATACTCTAAGGTAATAAATCTTAAAAAGATAATTTTTTTAAAGCCAAATGGTCCCTCAGTTTGCATAACTGTTGGACTTATTTACATTTTATCGCTTGACAACCACAAAGTTTATGCAATAACCCAACAAATAGGGGTGCATAACTGTAAAGTGGGATGAAAATGATGCATTGTTTTTAACATTTTTTTACAAAAAAAAAAACAAAAAAAAAACAAAAACTGCATTTATATGAAGCCCTTCTGATTTAATATTTTGCAAATCAACATTTTTCTGCAATTACTGCTGCAGGTCTTTTGGAGAATGTGTCTACCAGTTTGGTATGCAGCATGTGAAGACTGATATTTTTACCTATTCTTTTCAAAATAGCTCAAACTTAATCATGTTTGAATGAGAGTGGCTGTGAACATTGATTTCCAAAAGACTTGCAACAGAATAAGGTTTTAGGAATAAAGTTTAGATTTTGGCCATGGCTCTGGCTATGTTTAGAATTATTGTTCTGCTGGAAGGTGAACCTCTTCCCATCTCTGACAACCCTCCTTCTCCCTGTTGAAGAAAAGCATTCCTACAGCACAATACTTTCACCACCATGGTTCACAGTGGAGATGTCCAGTTTTGGTTTTGTTCCACACATAAGGTGTATTTCCACCACAAGAACCTTTTCAAAAACTTAGGTAACTTCCTGGTGGTTTTTCTACCCTCTACAGAAACCAAAATTAGACAACAGTAAACAGAAATCTACATTGAAAATGACCCTGGTAGAGAAGTAAGACTTTTTGAAGGGACTCTGAATTAAAGGTGGAGTTTTATAGTGGGATGATTCTAAACATTTTTACCTTGTGGAATTTTTTTTCCATCATCCGTCTTATTTCTGGTTTACCCTACTTAGCAGGTCTTTTTTTTTTTTTTTTGTTTGGTAACGTTAAGTTATATGACACGATCTGTAATTTTGTTTGCAACTCAATATTTAAGCAAAGTCACCTAAGCTGAAGATCAGTGTTTTACAGAGTTTGCATTCAAATACATTGATCAAATCCACCAACCTTAGTGGGCTTATTTAAGTAAAGGACGAGTCTACTTCCTTTTTCAGAGTCTCCAAGCATATGAAGAGAGTAACATTTTCATCAGATTTCATGAAAGAGATTTTTCATCAGAGATTTTAAATGGCAAAGCTGGTATATTTTATGTTTTACGTTTATGTCCTGAGATACAAAATAAATGCAATCACAACTGCCCATGATTTTTGATCATTCACTAATTTTAGGTTTGAATGGAGGAGACATACTGTTGCAGCTCCAGCATGTGTGTGCATGGTTACTGTTCCCGTGATACACAGACTTTAATGAGTAAAGATTTTTGTGACTTATTACTAATTTCTTCTAAGTTAAAAGGGATTTTAATTCAGTTTCAGAGCATAACTGTTAATAAATTGGAATAAATAATGTCTTTAGGTAGCAGACTGTATTCCTGATCAGAGCTCTCATTTTTTTCCTTTCATCCCAGGTTTTGGGATTGGGCCAGCTCATGTAAAATTCATTCCCTCTATACACTTCCCCCCACAGTTTGGAGAGGCTTTTAAACCATAACTACTATGAAACAATTTGAGATTAATGCTGTATTAGTCTGATTTCACTCCTTTTAATCATATTTTGCAGTGTGTGGAGATCTCTGTCGCCAGATCACAGCTGCACTCCAGCAGTAGCAGGAACTGCTCTGGTATATAAAATGTTCCATGAAGTTAAATGCTGGTAGAAAAAATGTTGAGGAATCCACCTGTAGTGCTTTCTAGATAGATCAAAGGTTTAATTCTTGGTCTTATCTGACCAGAGCTCTTTCGTTGTCCCTCTACATGGCTTGTGACAAACATTAAATAGGCCTTTTATTGCTTTCTCTCAGTGACTTTTTGGTATTACCTTTTTCTATAAAGGCATGACTTGAGGAGAGTGCAACTAATAGTTATCCTATCGCCATATTTTCCACCTGAGTGGTGGATTCTGCATCTCCTCTAGAGTTACCATGTGCCTCTTGGCTGCTTCTCTAAGTAACACTCTTCTTGCCTGGCCTGTAAGTTTTGTACATCTTTCCATTTTTTATGATAATTTGAACAGCTCCCTGAGATATTCAAAGCATAGGATATTGCTTCATAATCCAACCCTGCTTAGAACTGACTTTGTAATTTACCCCTGAATTGTCTGGTGTTTCTTGGTCTTCATGGTGATGTTTATGAACAAACATTCTCTAAACAACCTCGGAGACCTTCACAGAACAGCTGTATTTGCACCAAGATTATATTACACACAGAGTCTGTTTTCAAACTGTTGCTGGTTGCACTGGATTAATTTCAGGGTTGTCAGAGTAAAGGGGGATGAATATGATATCACACTTTAGGTTTTTAACTGTAATACTAAAATCATGTATCATTTTACTTATATTTTACTATTTTTAAATGGTTTGTGTTGTTCTGTTACTCATAAACCAACTAAAATGCTTTAAGGTTTGTGGTTTTAATATAACAAAATATGCCAAAATTACTTATTTGAATTAATATTCAACCTCAATGTTTTTTACTTCTACTATTCATGAAATATCACCACAAAATGTTATTTTGAATATAAAATGTGAGCAAATTGTTGAAATATTGAATACAGCGCACAGCTGTGTTACTATAAATGTTATTCCTGATATGTGGAAAAGAGAAACAGAAATAAAACTGAAAATCAATCAAACCTTTTCCTGCAGGCTCTGGACTGATACCAAGGAAAACCCACTAAGCTTTTGGTTGAGCCATAGATCCCTGCAGAGATTATTGCCCACCATGAAATGCTTAGATGTTTTGCTGACTGAAGGGACGTTTTTTTCATGAAGAACATTGGTTGTGTTTTGAAATTTCTGTTTTTCAGATGGGAATAATTCAAAAATAATGAAGGCATTTTCAGTTGAACCTTTGATATCAAATAGGAAAAAAAAAGTCTTCTGATGATGTTTGTGTATGCTTATAGTATAGCACCATGTTTAACTTAAAGGTATAGACAAAAGGCTGTTTTTTGCAGCAGAAAGCAGTAATTCACAAGTTACTGACAGACAAAATCATTGCCAATGAATAGCAACATGCAGGTCTAAGTTTTAGGTGGTGTTCCATTAAATGAACACTTTGCAGGGATATGAGAGAAGCAAAGTGATTAAATTCACCACACACTGTACGAGCGAGATCTGTTGGAGGAGCAGAAATGACAGCTTTCATTAAAACTTTTGTGGTGGCAGACAGGACGCGCATGAGAAAAAAGCTTCTCCATAATCCATTTTATGGCCCTGTCAATAATATGTTGAGATAAAGAAGGGCAAACTTTGTGAATTATTTATAAATCTGTCTTTCTGGTGTGGGCTTTAACATCATTAAAGTGACAGCACAAAAGCCCTTAGCAGTGTTTGATATTGTATTGCTGAAAGAGAAGGATAATGGGGGAGCAGATGCAAGATGAATCTCGGGTTCACACACTCATATATAGAAGGAAAAAAAACAGAATAGCAAAAACACAGAATGAAAGTATAAAGAAAAAGAGACACTTCACAAAACTCTGGGGATGTGACTTCACAGAGCACCCCATCCTCTGAGTCATCTTTAAATACCCATACAACACACTACATATCCTTAGGTTCAGATGTGAACAATGAACATTGTGTATTATTATTATTATTATTATTATTATTATTATTATTATTATTATTATTATTATTATTATTATTATTATTATTATTATTATGTGTAGTATTAAGAATTTATATAAGGTAGAGTTTTCTTGTGTCCAAAAATATGGAAAGGAAGGAACAGAAAGATAAAAAGAAAACATAATTCTCATTTCTAGGGTGAAACACGTGTTGGTTTGTAAAGATCAAACTGTAGAATTAAACAAAATTATTATAAAACTCAGAATATAACAAAAAATGCATTAAACGTGTCCTGATGACATTAAAACTACCCTGTAGCAGAGAACATACCTTTTACTTATGACTGGACCAGCATTCATTTTCATGCAACTGATGTTACGGCTCTGAACACCAACAGGACAGACTGATGTTCCACTCCAGGAGCTACTTTCATTGATTTTAGCAGAGGCATCCTCAGTACAGGGACCCCATTCTGAGGCTTCCCAGTGAAATACAGTGCAAGGATGGTCATTGCAGACTCGCCATTCCTCTAGTGCTGGGGCTGCTGGGCATGCTTTACCATCTGGAGGTGAACACATGGAAACATATTACAAAAACATTTCACAATGTAACATTTCAAAAAGTGCAGGTTGATCAACTGTGTTCAGACACAACCACACAGTTATTCTTTGATTTGGCGTAACACAATGTAGCTGGCAGTCATATATCTACTGCATCTGACTTCAGCAGTTCAAAGGTCTGTTTTTCACTTCAACAGCTAATAAATCTTTCAACTAATCACTTACATTTCAGAAGGCTTCTGAGTAAAGATGAAATAGAAGAGCCAAAAAAGGAAATCTAGCTGCCTTTGGACATGTCGGATCAATTTACAAGTTTTTAAAACCTGCTGTGTATTTCACAAAAGATGAAGTGTTCTAACACGTTGAGAAAACATTTTACACTCCGACTGCTTAGTAGCAGCCTGATGCTGCTTATCAGTTGCACTTAGTTAATTGATTCTCAGAGAGGATGGATCACCTTTACTCAGCAGTCATTTTGGCAGTTTGCTGGTCTGGAGCTCAGGTGTGTGTAATATATTGCTAAGAAGGAAATACATCAGTAATGCTGTTAAGAGAAGTAATGGGCAATTGAAAAGGTACATTAGAAACCATTTATGCTTTAGTTTAGTTTAGCAAAAAAGCCTATGAAATCTTATGCCAAATGAGACCAAAGAGGAGGCTTCAGCCATAATTCACAGCAACTAGTTTTCAACAAGACTAAAGACTAAGAAGGAAATATAAGCTTTTCTTCCTTTTCGCCAAAATTACCATCAACTATTTTCAGTCACTTTTTGGCACAATCTATTTAATCCAAGCAGTTTGGATTTTGGAAAATAATGATTTATTTCTCATGGTTGTGATCTGAATGTAAAAAAATGTATATAAATATGGGTAGGTTCCCCCCTAAATGCATGTGCAATACCTTGAACAAACTGTGTTAGCTGAAAATGCCGTTTTTGTTTAGTTGGACAATTTTTGGAGCAAAAAAGTATTATAATAAAAATCTTATACCAGTTAAGCACAAAAGAGGAGGAAAAATGATTTGGACATATTGCCACCACTGAGTTGACTATGAATTACTCTGTATACCAAATTAATCTGCATTTCAATATGATGTCATCTTTTTGACAGGTGATGCATGATCAAAGATGGTCATACACTATGACAGTTATCCCAAGCGCTTTTGAAAACGTTCCTAGATAATTTTCAGATAACGGTACAATAATAGATGTCCATAAATCTCAATAGACTGAAGCAGCTTGGTAAAAAATGGATGAAAAAGATTTCAGAAAACAGATGTGATTGACAAATTCAAACTAAGACGCCCTTCAGACAAACATGTAGCTAAGGTTGCTATAAAAGCAAAAATAATTAGTGATTCTAATTTCTAACTTTTGTTTATTTTTTTTTTTTTAACAAAGTACTGAGTGTACTGTTTCATGTTGTTCATCTGAGTTTCTATTTTCCAAATTTCAAGACCTTGTAGAAATAATGTTTCTCAGTTTTTACATCATTATCAAATACAGCTTTGCAAGACATTCAGTCCTCTTACAAAAGTGTCTGAAAGAAATAAACACAAGTATGAGTAGATTGCACTCCTCAGAAGTTAGTTCAAGGACTGATAAATCTAAACAGAATAACATGCTAGAAGCCTAACTGATGATGTGCTAAAGGCGTTAACTGGAGTGTTGAGGACCACAGCAAACACATAAATGACTTTGTCACCAAACTACAACCAAGGAAATACCTACAGTTTCTGATCTACTTTGCATTCCACATCTGTACCATGCATTCACACAAATGCGCACTCTCACAGCCTTCTCTGTCAGCCAACAGATAGGCAGCAATTGGGTTTAAGGTGCAAGATTCTTTCATCAGGTGTTATTGCTGATATGTGTTTAGTTACAGGGATTAATGGGCAGCAGCCGCCTGCCAAGGCGGCCAAGCTGTCTGACTTGAAAACATGAAGTATACAGAGAAACACTTGCCAAAGGAACAGTTCCTGATAATGGATGGTCTGCTCAAACCTCAAATGTTTTCTGAAATGAAAAATGTCTGTATAACACTCTTAAATCTCGGGAACCAACCAAAAGGGCTGCAATGCTGCTGAAACCACTCTGATAAAACCTTCAGCTCAATCAATCTTTATCAGTTATTTGCTGAGCATAGTTTTCAGTTAATTCCGAAACACTTCTTGACATTTCTAGTTACAAAATATCGCTTAGGCACTGCACTTTTACTCTTGAATACTTTTTTCATGCTGCTATATGAGTTAATTTTATTCTTTAATCGATATTCAGTCTTAGTAGTTAATGCAAATTAGACTTTTTTAAAACTATTGTACATCTGTAGACTGTAAATAGCAGCTTTTTGTACCATCACTAAATTCTAACTAGTTGAGTAGTAAAACACAGGTAAGAAATAGGTATGTTATACATATGTAGAAGAATAAAAGTAATCAGAGGGAATTTCAGGTTACCTTTTCCTGGAATGGCTAATACTGTGCGACTGCGACTCTGCTTGCCCTCTGCAGTCTTTGTAGCACAGCTGTGTGAACAAGAAGACCAGGAGGACCAGGAGCCCACCACACAGTCTGCAGAACAGGCAACATCACAGGCCTCCTCAGTGGGTGGAGGGTCATCTACACAGTGGGTGTCAGGCACATCACCTCCTAAACATGGCATAGTAACACATCTGAAATGAAGATGTTGGAATTGTAACTGAATTTAGATTAAGAGTTATGTGAAATAACAGGCAACCATTTGCTTAAAAGCAGAGAAAAGATTATATTTTCAAGGTTTTTATTTGAGAGTTGATAAAACAGATAAAAGAAGCAGGCCAAATTTGGCTTGTTTTGTATACATTCATATCCCTGCAAAGGCCATTTTAAATGCTATTTATTGACCCTTTTTACTCTTAATCATTAGAAAATACCACTCTTTAAAGGGGTGCAATTATGTGTTTTCCAGGCACATAGTGCCATTTTATAGGACAATCAAGTAACAATGTTACCTTCAGTTGTTATAAAAATGCTGTATATATTAAACATAACTTTGAAAAAATTTGACTTCGTAGTTTGACTCCTTGAAATTGTCCTTTGTCTCATCAAGAATCTCCTACTCTTTCTGACACTCTGCCTTCAGCATGTCATTTTACAACAATGCTCCTTCATTAAGCCGTTTATAACCTTTCCTAGGAGCGTTGGACTAAGAAGCAGTTTGTATGATGAGCTCAGCAGACTCGCAGTTCCACCAGGAGTTTGCTAATTACTGCTGCCGTTAGTCTCATAGAGCTGTCTAGGGGAGGTGGAAGCTTGGCTGGGGATTGCAGCTCCAAGCTCCAACCTTGGGTAAACAGGCCATCCACTGTATAAGCAAGCATTTAGGCACCCCCGAATGGCTGCCATGGGAGATTCAAGGATTCCTCAAACATGCATGAAACAAATCAAAGCAACACTCTGGGTGTGTTTTTAAAGAGGGAATAACATTACGACATCCTATAAAACTCAAAAAAGTTAAATTTACATAATAACAACCCCCCACACACACACACACACACAAACAAACACACACACATAACCTTCTTAAGACTTTTACTACAGGTACTACAGGTCTGGCAATAATAAGCCAAGTGTGTGGCTAACTAATTCTATCTGATCTTTCCAAAAATGTGGCTAATCCCAGTTAATTTATGATTTTATAAGAGGCCACATACTTTTGCAGCTGTGGCCAGGTTGGTTTGGATCACTTTTTTTTCCATAAATAAATTAGATCTTTATTTGAAAACTGTTTTTTGTATTAACTCATGTTATCTTTGTCTGATGTTAAAATTTGTTTGATATTCTGAAACATTTAAGTATGACAAGAAAAGCAAAATGAAAAGAAATCTATAAGGGGACAAATGTATTTTCATAATAATGTACTTGACATCAGAAGAAACAGTGTGACACCATCTTAAGTCAATTCTGATTAAGTATTTCAGCATCAACCTTTCTAGACACTATTATTGTTAAGAGTCAGGTTTGTTAACAAGATGTTTCTGTTTTTTTGAAGACAAATTCAATCCAGTAGTACAAGCCATTTATGGTGTAAGTAAATGAAAGTATTTTTTGTAAAACAAATTACACTGTTCATGGGTATATTGTTACATTGCAGTAATAATGGATTAAAATGTACCATGATGCTATAATAACTTCTTATACTGTAGGAGTTGACACAGCTCCCTTCAAAGTCCTTGGTTAAGCACAGATAGAATGTGACTTGATTGCAAAATTTGCTCACTGCATAAAGTTTCTTCTGGTATTACGAGATAGTTTTCAAACTCATCCTTCAGCTTTCATCTTGCAAGCATGTAATTAAAATATGTATACCTGCTCCTAATTAAAAAAGGACAAGCAAATTAGTCAATAGAATTGTGGACGCAAAATAAACTAAACATTTGATGTGTGAATATTCATCAAGATTGCAGAAAGTTATACCTCCCTTTACAATTTTATTTTTTTTTACTTTTTGTGATGGTCTGTCACATAATGTGAGAGAGAAACAGAAAAAAGTGGGGTGACATCAACTTGTCAAAACAATGCCAGCAGCAGCTGAGGCATCGTTTTGAGATATACACTTGCACCGCGTAGTATCATTAATGTTGCTGAACTTGCCACTACAACAAGATATATGGTTTAACAATAACAACTCTAGGGCATATTTGTTATCAATTTGTTGGTTTTTTTTTTTGTCCCCAAGGATACACTCTTAGTATAGGAGGATACAGTTAATACAAGCCTTGGTAACGCCTCATGAGATAAATGCAAAATACTCCCTCAAGGAGTTTGAAAACCTTTCGCTTATACAGTTAAAGCATCTAAAACAACACCAAAATATCCGGCATGTGTGCAGCAGAAGAATATTGTCTACTCTGAAATAATGGAGAAAAGCCAAGGGCTACTGCATATAGCAATTTAGTTTTAGCATACCTCAAGAATGTACTGATACACTTTACTCCAAACACAATACAGCAGGCATATATTAATAAGATAAGATAAGATAATCCTTTATTAGTCCCACAAGTGGGAAATTTAAGCTGTCACGGCAGAAAGTGGACAGAATAAGAGTAACAGAAACGAAAAACAACAGAATAAAAATAAAAAACAGTACAATGTAGAGAAAAAACACCACAGCTAAACCAGAAATATAAATATGAAAACATCATCTATACAAAAATTCAAATATATATATATATATATATATATATATATATATATATATATATATATATATATATATATATATATATATATATATATATATATATATACATATATACACACACACACATAAATATACATTTACAAAACGTATAAACGTGTTCATTAGTCTACATGTGTGAGTGGTCAGCTCCAAAGTCTTTGTTGTAGAGTCTGACAGCAGTTGGAAGGAAAGACCTTCTGAAGCTCTCCTTCCCACATCGTGGATGGAGCAGCCAGCCACTGAAGGAGCTGCTGAGTGTTGTCAGAGTCTCCTGCATGGGGTGGGTGATGTTGTCCAACAGGGATGACAGCTTAGCCACCATTCTCCTTTCACACACCACCTCCACTGGGTCCAGAGGGCATCCTAGAACAGAGCTGGCCATCCGGATATATATATCCTCATTGTAAGACATGTTAATGATGATGGTATAAAATATATACACTAAGCTTATGTGGTAACAAAATGAATTTTAAATAAATACATTTGCAAAAAAAAAAAAAAAAAAAAAAAAAACTTCAGACTTGTTCCTACTTTATAAAGCACTAACAATACATATTACAAAAACATATAACTGTACTTTCAATGAAGTAAGGAGATGAAAATGAGCTGCAAAGTTAAACATTTAAAGCAGACAATGTTTACACAGCAACAGCAATGCATTGCATCAGTAAAATAGCAGCAATGTTAATTCAATGAGGAGATGTAAGGTGATAGGTTAGAATTAGGTCTAAAATCAAAAAATAGCTGTGGAAGAATAAGTTTATGTTTCCTCATAAACATACATTTCCAAAGTGCACCTAACTAAGCAGTGATCTGGGGGCTGCAGCACTTGAATCGAAGCTGCATTTAACATAATTGTTTTAACTGACTGAGAATTTACAATGCGTGGGAATTCATTGTCATGGTTCACCATCGCTCCCACCCAGGTAATTATTTCAGACTGGCACGCTTTATACAAAGCGAGCATGAAATAAAACACTGCGTATACAGATTTCTAAAAGTTAACCTTCACAATTGTGGGATAAAAAGACCTGGGTAAAAATGAGATGCAGCCATAAAATATATAAAAAGTTTAAATGGGATAAACAAAGCAGAAAGTTTTATTCTCTTAACTTGCTTGTAGTTCTCAAATGCACATCAGTGGAATGTTATATATTTTAGCTTTTCTACATGTTATCATGAACTGAAAAACTTCATTTTATCAGTTTTTTTCAGGTTTTTTTTTTTCAGTTATTCATGTGTCGTCTTAGGTCCTGTATTGAGTTATTTTACCCGTTTTGTTTTGGTAGTCTAGATTCTTTACTGCACTTAGCACTATGTACTCTGTTACTTTTGGTTTGGATTATGTTGTACTTTGTCATCTAGTCATGTTTAGTCAAGTTATTATTTGCATGTTCCTTATTTTCTCCTTGTGGTTACAATTTTTCTTAATTATTTCTTCACTCAGATCCCCCAGTCAATGCTCACCCCCAGCTTTTCCACATTCTGCTAATCAATCTCACTTGCTCCAGAAATAACCCCTTCATTTGCACATATTCGGTTTACTCTCTCTTTCATTCAGTAATTTCTGGACTCTCCTGTTGTTTCCTGTTGATGGAAGTCCCATTTAAAAAAATGTGGTACGCTTAGTTCCTGCTTTTGGGCCCTCGCCCAACACACATGATGACATAGGTATAACAAACTAGTTAATTAGTCAGGCTGTCTACCATCCTGTAGTCAAATTTAAAACTGTAGTTGTGAAACAGTTTTACATTCACAAGCATGATAGATGATTCTTCTTTAGTTTCCTTATCATGACTGTCCATGTTTTTTTCAAGATCATAAGTATTTTCAAATAACTTTTTTCTTTCCTCTTAGAAGGGGAAAAGTGTATAAGCTTTCTTTCAGCCAACTGACTGGCAGTGCACAGAGACAGGTGGGGCAGGGCCAGCGCCTTCATGCTACTTCATGTTCTATACAGCAGGAAAATATTTAAGTTCCTCCAGCTTTTATTTGGTTTTCTTATTTAAGGGACTTTAAATTGAAAGAACAGAACTAAAACTATTTGCATTTTTAATAAAAAATGTTTTAAAACCTTGGTATACCTTGACATCAGGAACAGACCAATGAATATTCTTGCTGCTTTCATAGAAATGGAATCCTAATTCTATTTTCTGCCACTTTGCTCGCCACAAGATGGGAATATAATTTTCATGAGTTGGGATTTAATCAACCTTAGCTATCCAGAATGCATTGTTTTTATCTTGTCTGAAAAGGCACAATAAGTGAGTTTAATCGTAGATAAAAGACATATGCAAGGTTACTTCACATGTTTGCACTCAGTTGTATAGACTTGAGAAATGTGCTGACATATAAAAGACAAAAGGTTCAAGTACAATTTTAAGGACTCTTTAGTAAATATTTTATTTCTAAATGTGGAATTATTTTCTGTTCCTGAACAAACTGCATAAAAATAATTATTTTATGAATTACTCTGTTTGAAAACAAAAGGTTACTAATGAGTATATTAGCAAACAAAAAGCCACAAAACTGTCTGGAAACATTGCCTGAGGACAAATGACATAACAGCACGAAGCTACATTTTGTGTATGTGTGTGTGTAAGTTTGAGGGTGTACTGTTGTGCGGAGAGATGGCTGCCCCTGGGGTCCTCCTGCATTATTAATACAGGGATCTGTAGTTAGGGCTCTTACTCAGAAATAATATCGCTGCCTACTGCATGCAATTTCAACATGATTTCTGCTCTGCACGCCCACCAACCAATTAATCTTTCTCATTGTTATTATTCTGCTGTAAATCCATGGAAAAAATGGCACTGACTTTCCTTGAAAGTTAATAATCACATATTTTCAGCCGGGGAGCTTTTAGGTGAAACCTGCAATAAGGTGAATTGGACAAAATCCCAGTCAACGTTCAAGTGGGCTGTGACAAACTGGCCTGGATAACCAATTAGTGTCTGGGCAACATCAGCTTGCCAAACATTTTCCTTTAGAATTTCATCTCCACTGACATCCATACGTCTATGTTTCCAGTGGCTTTTCTGGGCTTGTCATTGACTACATACTGTTGACCAGTTAGGCAGAAAGAGTCAGACAGTTGGAGAAAGATACTGTTGTTGTTATTGTTCGTTTCACAAATGTCAGAGAGTCTGCAGGTTTTAGGTTAGTCACCATCCAGTGCAGTACACGAGGTAGGAAATCAGTCATGTCAGCCATCAGTTACAAATAAACCAAATATATTTGAGTCAGCAGCCTCCACATTCAGTGGCATTGACTCTGCAAGGAGAGGGAGCTGAACAAGGTGTCAAAACAACTCCACTCGGCCTTGGGCAATAAGCCGGTGGGTAAACCATCTCAGCAGTTATTTCTGCTAGATTAAAAGCCCCATAACCAACCACAATATACAATAACAATATGTAAGCAAAAGAATGGGAACAGTTAAAATCTAATGTCCTGTTCTTGTCAAAACATCATTGCATATTGTCTGGTCTAGTGATCTGGATCTATAATTACAATCCCTAAATTATAGTAATAATTATTTTCAAAACTTAAACTTTGTCACCACAGATTTCTACATGAACCAATGTTTTATGGAAACTGAAAGTGATGTAAAGATTTCTGAAGTAGTTTTTGTAATTGTGATTAATTTTTTGCCATTGAAGTTGTTTTAATATACAAAAATCCATAGCTAGCAATTATACTCAGAATAGCTTGACTCTCTAGTCAGAACAGCTCTCCAAACTGAGATTATTAATGTAGGTAAGCAACCTCAAATACACCTGTTTTGAAATTAGGTACTAGTTATTTAACATTGAGTCATGCACTGGTTTCTGTCTATGTTTATAGGTTTGTTTGGGGTTTTTTTCTTACTGAACTTGTCACTCATTTGCTTGACATGAAGGAAAATTACATCTTACTTTCCTTTGTTGTTAAACACTGTTATCTATCTCTGATCTTGAGAAAATAAAAGGATAACTGAAAAGTAATAAAACTCTCACTTTCTGTGGCCTTGAGTTTGTCTTGTTGAATTTTTGTTGTCATATTCTATGTTCTTATTGTAGTCTGTTTTTTTTTCAGTTGGTCAGCTCCTTAATTTTAGCACATTAGGTTCTAGATTGTAAAATTTCACATCTATTCTGTGTCTTTGATGTACTACAATAGTATATGTAGTCTGAAGATTTCTGTTTGGTTGCTAATACATCCTTGTCTGTCTTATGTTGTGTGAATGCATTATCAAGTCTTGCTTCCATTCGTGTCACGCTCAGAAGATTAATTTGGATTCTGTGTTCTCTGGACTTCCTGCAACTGCAGTGCCTTTTGTTTTATTAATAAAATCTTATTATTTTCTTTAGTTGAGAGCCTCCAGACTCCCTGTTTGTGTTTATGTCCACTCCATCCTTGCAACATACTGCAGCAGCACACTTTCACCTCTGAGGTTTAATACAACAGGACATAAATCGAAAATTTCTGTTCCTTACTAGGTATTAACTTTAGGTGGGGACAACAGCAGGTGTCCAAAAACCACATACATAATATGATGGGTCATAGAAAAAGAAGAAAAAAATCGAAAATGGCAAAAACGTTAGAAAATGTATGATATGTATGATAAATAAAACACGTAGGCCCAACTATAGCAGTAATGTCAAGATGTAATCATCTGTGTGATCTTCTAAGCTGTTTAAGACCAATCCTCCACATAAATGCATAATTAAGATTTGACTGCATTTATTTTTTTCATGTAGATTTGATGTCTTGTTTGAGATGAGTGTGTAGGGATGGGAACTGATAAGAATTTAGTGATACCAATTCCATTACTGATCTCACTTATTGATTCAATTCCTTATTGATTCTCTTATCAGTTGTTATTGAGTTAGGAAATGTACTCTTTCATTCAAAAAATGCACCATGTTGTAACTGATTCAAACAAAATTAAAGCTGGGTTAAAAAATAAGAATCACTCTTTCAAATTAACATTTTAACATAAAATACAACTTTTTGCACATCATCAGTTTTTGTGCAGATAAATTTGCATGTTTGCCTTTTCAGGAAGGATCTTTCAAGACTGAAGGTGTGTATTACATTTCATTGGTAATAAATAGTTCATATTAGTATAATGACTGTTTAAGTCAAGTCAACTTTATTTGTAAAAGTGTTCAAAGTGCTTTACATCGTAAAAACATCTATCAATTATGCATCAAAATCATTGATTAAGTATACAGCAAAATGAACAAAGTCATTATACATCAAAATCATCGAGTAAATATCAATCCATCAAAATCATAAATATCATCAAGCAAATATCAAACTCAAAATCATCAAAATCATCAAGCAAATATCAGTGTATCAAAATCATAAAGATAATCAACCAAATATCATCAAGTAAATATAATTCAAAAATACTGATCAATGTTCCACTTACTACAAATCAAAGGCAGCTCTAAACAGGTGGGTTTTTAGCCTTGATTTAAATGAACTCAGTGTGCTGGCTGTTTTGCAGTTTTCTGGGAGTTTGTTACTGATTAGTTGAGCATGAACACTGAATGCTGCTTCTCCATGTTTGGTTCTGGTTCTGGGGATGCAGAGGAGACCAGAAACAGAAGACCTGAGTGGTCTGGAAGGTTGATACAATGACAACAGGTCTTTAATGTATTTTGATGCTAAGCCATCCAGTGATTTATAAACTAGTAGGAGTATTTTAAAGTCTATTCCCTGAGCTACAGGAAGCCAGTGTAAGGATTTTAGAACTGGGATGATGTGCTCTATTTTCCTGGTCTTCGTGAGAACATGAGCAGCAGCATTCTGGATCAGCTGCAGCTGTCTGATTGACTTTTTAGGCAGACCTGTGAAGACACTGTTGCAATAATCAATGCGACTAAAGGTAAATGTTTGGAAGAGTTTCTCTAGATCTTTTTGAGACATTAGTCCTTTAATCCCGGAAATGTTCTTCAGGTGATAGAAGGCTGACTGTAACTGTCTTTATGTGTCTCTGAAGGTTCAGGTCTGAGTCCATCACTACACCCAGATTCTGGCCCTGATCACTAGTTTGTAAGTGTAACAACTGAAGCTGTGTGCTTACTCTTAATTGTTCCTCTTTAGGTCTAAAGATAATAACTTCAGTTTTGTTTCTATTCAGCTGGAGAAAGTTATGGCACATCCACATGCTGATTTGTTCTAAGCATCTGTTCAGTGAATGGTTGGGTTCAAAGTCACCTGGTGACATCGTAATTTAGAGTTGTGTATAATCTGTGTAGCTGATGATACACAATAATCTTATTACTTATTGTCTGAGCTAGTGGGAACATGTAGATATTAAATAGGAGGGGTCCCAGGATTGAACCTTGGAGTACTCCACATGTGACTTTTGTCCACTCCAATGAGAAGTTGCCTATTGACACAAAGAAATCCCTGTTCTTCAGGTAGGATTTGAACCAAGTGAGTACTGTACCAGAGAGTCAGACCCAGCTCTCCAGTTGTCTTAATAATATATCATGGTCAACAGTGTCAAATGCTGCGCTAAGGTCCAACAGAGCTAACACTGTGGTTCTTCCACAGTCTGTAATTTTGTGGATATCATTAAATACTTTGACGAGGGCAGTCTCACTGCTGTGGTGAGCACGGAAACTGGACTGAAAGACATCAAAGCGGTTTGTCATTGTTAAGAAGCTGTTTAACTGTTGAAACACAGCCTTTTCAATAATTTTGCTGATGAATGGAAAGTTAGAGATTGACCTGTAATTCTGCAATAGTGATTTGTCCAGATTGTTCTTTTTTATCAGTGGTTTGATAACTGCTGTTTTTAAAGCCTGGGGGAAAAAACCTGATAAGAGGGATGAGTTTACAATTTGAATCAGGTCAGATGCAATGACAGGCAGAACTTTCTTAAGGAAGGGTGTAGGTAGGATATCAAGACAAAAAGAGGAGGAGCCTAATTGTTTCAGAATTTCTTCTAAGTTTTCATGGTTGAGTTGGTGAAATGCCATTTTCTCTGCATTTATGTTTGGGGATAACATCGTTATTGGATTTGGTGTGTATGCGCAGATTTAAGTTTTCTCTGTAAAAAAGTTGGCAAATTCATTGCAGAACCTGGTAGAGTGGAGTTCAGGTGGTAAAATCACAGGAGGGTTTTATAGCTAACTGTAATTGGGAGGCGCTGATTCAATTAGTACAGGTGTTTCATTGTTTTCATCCAACATGTTTCTGTAAGATACATAACATCAATATTATGCTCAGTAACAAAGCCATTAACCAAAAGTCATTTTGCTGATAGCTTATATTTAGCAGAGCCAATTTAAATGACTTAAGGATAGATAATTTTGAAGGTAAAGGTTGCTTTAGACAGGGGATAAGTCTCAGGGTTGATTTTAGACCACTGCATTTTCTTGCTATTTCTCTATTAGTAATTCTGACAGGGATACTCCTGTATCCCTGTTTTGTTAACAGCATTTAAAATGACTGAGGTCAGAAGTTTTGTTCCGGCCCTATTTGAGGATACTCCATCTCGTTTGTATAGATGATAAGGATCACAGAAGAACCTGTGATTGTCAAAGAAGTTTACTGAGCTGATAGTGCATGTTTTGATGAGCCGGTTATTATTCATAAGCAATCTGCTGTATCTCTCATCTCCCTGTCGAACTGTCGGTAGCAGTCCACTAATAAACACCTTCATTTTTAGATTTACAATAGTGCTTAGAAGATGATTAAAATCATTTTTCAAGATTTCTGATTTGTGTTTGGTGATATCATTAGCTCCAATGTGTATAATTAGAGTCTCAATATTTGAGTGATCTGTGGTTATTGAGAGTATTTTTGCAGTAACATCAGAAACTGTGTCATTTGGGAAGAAGATTAACTTCGTCCTCTTTGTATTGCAAAGGTTGTGGATTTCTTTCACCACATAATTATCCACAATAAGAACTTTTGTCGTGTCTTTTGTTTTCTTTGTGTTCATTTTAGGAGGAAATGGTGCTGATACCTCCTGTTGTAGTTTGGGGACTCCTGTTGAAGTACAGTAAACCTGTTTTTCAGAGGGATTCCAGCGGAGTCCGGATATGTTATGACCCGATGTGGTTGTTTTGTCCTTGGTGCTGGGGTTGAGGAAGATGGAATTTTGATGGCTCCACCTGGGTGATGTTTAGTTCTTGGAACAGGTGTTGAAGAAAGGATATCTCATCTTAATGCTGGGAACTCTGTGTCATCTCGGTGAAGAGTCCTTCCCATTAGTCGTCTCAGCAGAAATTTATTTTTTGGCTTTGCTCCCAGAGGGTTCCAGGGTGGGCTGTTCACTGATGTGGCTGGGAGCTGTCCATTGTTTCAAGTCATTGGTAGGGTTGTTTAATTTCCAGAGCCTGCGTTGCTCTCGATATTCATCTCCAGTCGATGAATCTTCATTTCTATCGATTGAAGTTTTTGTATAATACTGAGGTGTCCATTGTTTTGAGTCATAAGTAGAGTTGTTTCATTTCCAGAACCTGTATGCTTCTCCAGTAGGTGAATCTTCAGTTCTACCGATTGAAGTCTTTGTATAATACTGCTAATGTCCCTGGTGTCAACCAGAGGCATCTTGCTCATTTTCAGCTTGGAAGCAGAAAAAAAGGGTAAAAGTGAAGTAAAAAGTAAGAATCCTGTGGTCCTAAAATCTAAAGTAATCCAGTTATGAGGGTAGACAAAGTAAGAGTAACTACAAAAACTGGGTACATTAAATAACGTTAGCAGGCAAAGATTATCAAATGAGGATGAGAGAGAGCAGGATAAGCTGTTCCTCCTTCAGGGTCAGAACAGAACACTCTGTTTAGCACTTAACTCATTAATCAGTGATGTTGATGATGCAACAGTATTTCCTATTTCTTAACAATTAAAGAAATTTGGTCCAAATCCGAGTTTCTGCAGAAAGGTCTTAAAATTGCTGCTTCAGCACTAGGTTAATTTAAGAAAGCTACCAAAGAAAGCTATTAACTAGTTCTGACACTGTCATGAAGAACAGTTTGTTAATGTGCTAGACCTACATGTGACTCAGTGATAATCCAATTTATACTACATTTAAACAGGGCAGGAAGCTGAAAACAGTCATCAGTCTCTCTTTCACTGTAAACGCTCTTGTAAAGGGTGAGAGATTAATGATTTTTTTTGGTCAAAATCCATATTGAATCCATATTAACAAAATAACATGCACGTAATATTACGCAGCTTTAAAAGCCACACATGAAGACAGACTGTGATTTTTGATAACATACATATGGTCATACAGGTTGCTGGGGACTAGGGGAGGGGGTGCTGACATTTTGCCATTTTTATACATTTTTAACAGGTTTCATGACACTTCTGTTGTAATATCAGTAATGAAACAATAAAACCCTTGAGTAAACCAAAATCCTTCAGTGAGCAAGTTCTGCAAGTTCTAAATTACTCTTTTTTTAGTTATTTTCTGCCATCAAAACTCTCAAATATTACATTTTTATGTGTACAAATGAAGTTGTAACTTTTTTATTTCCTTTTCATAGCAATAAGGTTTTATTGAAAAAGTGGTAAGCTATTTTTTTTGGAACATTTTTTTTATATTACAGATTTTTATCCAGATAGCTTGACTTTGACATGCTAATTCTCAGGATAAAAAAGCACTGAAAGAATAGAATTAGATATGTGTTCACACTATGTAATGCATCTCATTCATGCAAGTCCTTTAGGAAAGTATTCCATGTCACTAGCTGACCCCTAAAATGTCCTTGAACAACTCTATGAAACACCAGTTTACTCCATCTAAGCCTAAGTGGTTCTCTGAATTACCTCTTCAGTTTGCCAAGCAAAACAACCTTTAATTTTGGTAATGAGAGATGTTTTCTGATTGCTTGTTCAAAATCTTCAACAGCTTAAGTTTGTTTGAAAAGTGATGCTTCTGTACTCTTCAAAGGCAGAGACATAGACAACTTTATACTTTCACAGGTTTGAGAAGCAGAGCTGTTTGTGCTGGAAAAACTGCAATCAAAAAACTTACACCATGTGGGAAGATCAAACAGAGAAAAACCTGCAGATACCTTGGGCCGCTGTCACGTTACCGAACTATCTTCAAATGGTATCCCCTGAGTATGAACTATGCAGAAGATTAATCTTTTATTTATTTCAAATGGGCTACACGAAGGAAGCAAATTTATACTTCATTTGACCCAATACTTTAGGGAAAAACACAACATGAAAACAGACTTTTAATAGAGTATTAAGTAAACAAGGCTGTCAGCAAAGAAACAGTGGCTACAGCTGACCTTTCCCTCAAACACACACGAGCAATCAGTAACAGATGTACAATTCCCTGTGTATGGTAATTCAGACAAAAGTCTCAGAAAAAGCATTATTACAACAACAAAAAAAAAACAACAAATATCAACAAGGGTTTCTCCAACAACATTTTGGATGTGACCAAATAGTCGCTGATGCAAACCTGATGTCACCGAAAGACAGAAGGTTCTTACCCATATATCTATTCACCTGTGATTTTTTTCAGAAAAATTAATCTTACAGTTTCTCTGACTACCCTGACCACACTGTGCTTTGAAAAAATATTTACACCAATAGAACTTTTTCACATTTGGTTTTATTCAACAATGCTCTGCAGCCTCTTTTACCTTCTTACTTGCCAAGAAATTAGTGCAACCAATTGCCTCCACAAGTCACCTAATTAGTAAATGGAGTTTACCTGTATATTTTAATATCAGTATATACACAGCTGTTCTGTGGCGCCTCAGGGTTTTGTGAGTGAACAAACAGCATTTTGAATACCAAGAAGCATGATAGACAGGTCAGCCATAAGGTTGTGGAGAAGTATAAAACAGGATTAGTTTACAAAATAAGCTTGCCCACAATTTGAGTGTCTTATGGAGCACCGTTCAATCTAATACAAGGATATAGTACAATTGCAAACCTACCAATATATGGCCATCTACCTAAAATGCATTACTCAAAGAAACAGCCAAGAGGTCCATGGTAACTCTGGGGGAGCTGCACAGCTCCAGTTGGAGAATACATTGAGAGGACAACTATTAGCTGTCTACTCCACAATAGTTTTAAAACTTAAGAGACAAAATGAAATACATTGTTTAAATAAAGCTACAAGAGGTCTCCTTTGCAATTTGCAGTCCAAGGGACACAGCAAACATATGGAAGAAGCTGGTCTGGTCAGAGGAAGCTAAAACTCTAAAGACACTGCCCAGGCATCCTTGAGAACTTGTCATGATTGATCATGCTCCAACATATATGCAGATGCAACTGAAAGTATCACAATCTTTTGTCTTTCTATGATAGCAGAAATGATTACTACAGTCTATTCACGTAATGTTTATGTCTTTCCGTCTCATTTTATAAGAAAAAAGATGACAGCAGCTAAGACAGCTGTGGGTTCTGCTTTACAACACTCATTGCTTTCTCCATAAAACTGAAAGTTAAGAAGCCATTTACAAACAAAACACAACAAGAATGCAGCAAAAATATATGTTTCCTGGAATTCTTAGCATAGTTCAATGAGAGAAGAATAATTGGTGCTTCCAGTCTCTCTATTTCTTAAACGTTCTCTTTGAATTTGATCGACAACCTATAAATGTAAAAATTCTAACAAAAAGGTTCCTCTGTGAACCTCAGCAACATCAAGTCACATAATAAGAAACAGAGGGAGATGAATTCAGAAAATTATTGTCATATCTAGCCATTTTGAAATTGTTGCATATAAAAGTGTTGTTTAATCTTGTGGTATCCACAATCCCTTAGGGGTGTAGCAGTAGCAGAAGCTTTAAACAATCTTTTTTTAGGACCAACAATGCCTTGTTGCTTTCCTCTCTATAAAGTGTCCATCATCCTTATTTGTGCAACACTTGAGAGAGGGACCTTCAGTGTGTTGAATCTGAATGTGAAGTCAGAGAGGCAGTAAGGAGCTGCTTTCTCCAAAGTCTAGTAAATTTATAATTGAGCACAACAGTAAAACTGCTAAAAGCATCTTCTTTCTAATGGGAAAACTTGACCTTGATCAAAGGAGGTTTTGAAGGTATGTCTGTCATCATCATGGTCCAAGTCAGTCTATCTATAGTTTCTTCTATGTGTCTATTGCCATTCCTTTGTTTAACAAAAGTAGCACAGTATTAGGCTCCTTCTTTCTTACTATACCTATTGTAAAACATAGACATGGCTAACACAAGGTCCATCGTCATTTACTGTCAATCATTTTTCAGCCATGTTTCTGTCAGACGCAATTATGACACATCTAATAAATAAAAACAACATATTTGAACAATGTGGAAATGGGCTCAGAACTTGTGTGTTTTACTACTTTTAATGATCTACAGGTATGTAAATATTCAGCTTAGGTAGTGGAAAAATCATCCTTTGTTTAGAGACAACCTTGTTTATTTCAGTAGAAAGATTTCAGTAATGTGATGGTCTTGGACTGCTTTGCTTCTTTGGGACATTGAGGAGTTGCCGTAATTAATAGAACTATGATTTGTGCTCTCTCCTAGAAAATTCTGAAGGAAGAATGTCTGAGTAGTTCACTTGGGTTATTCAACATCACAGTGATCAAAAGCACACCTTTAAGTCCTCCTCTAAATGACTCAAAAACACAAAATTAAGATTTTGGTGTGGTCTAGTCAAAGTCTAGACCTAAATCTGACTAAGATGTTGTGACACAACCCCTCAGTGTGTCAGAGTTAAAATAATTCTACAAAGAAGAATAGGTGAAAATTCCTCCACAGTGACTTCTACTACAAATACATATTGTTGATTAGTGCAAATGTTTGATAACAATTGTTGCTGTTATGGTTGGCAAAAGCAGTTAGGAGGTTTAGGAGCAATTAGTTTCTTGCATATGACTAGGATGCTTGAAATAGCTTTTTTTTTCTTTAATAAATAAACTCAGCATTTGAAAGCTACATTTAATATTTACTGGGGGTAATCTTTGGCTGATATTAAAAGTTGTTCGATAATCTCAAGGAATTTAAGAGCCACGAAAAATTCAAAACAGAAGAAATCTTTGGTTAACTCTGTGTTGAAGCAGTTTATTAACACTGCTGCTAGGAAAACCACTACGGCCTTAATGCGTTCAGTCGGAAATTTCTGTTTTTCTTGATAGTCACAGATATTTTATCTGTGACTATCAAGAAAAACAGACAGACAAGACTGCAGTAGCCTGAATGTTTTTGGTAACTGAGTTTAGTGGGAAACAATCATAATGTTTATATAGAATTTGTAACACTGTGTAATACTGCAAAATGTTTGCTTTCCTTACAAGTGAAACTCTGTACATTAGTTTCATAGTGAAGCTACATTTGCAGCAAAACCTCAAACTGAAATAAAAACTAAGTATGTGACATTGCTAAGACAATATTTAATACCCCAATCAATTCAAACATTAAGTCCAAGAATCAAAATCTAAATAAAAAAAGAGATACAGATCAATCTTTCATCATTCACAGACACTAAATCCACCCTATATAATCTCATGAGCCTGTTTCCACCAACTTTCAAAAGCTTCCATCCCTTCCAGCCCGTCAAAACTCATTAGGCTTTCAGGCTGGCTAATGTGTTTGGACTTTCATCTGGATTCGTGACAAACATACACACGATCCATTGTGACAGAGTAATAAAACATGGACAAAAAAGGCTCCAATTAGGCCCATAATCAATGGAGATGAGCAATTAATGCCTGGTAGGAAGCAGGGATTCTGACTTTTAATCAGGCCCGTGTTTTCTGTGCCCATAAAGCCAACAGTGGTCCATAATGAATAATGCATGGGCCGTTAATGGTAATGTTCCTATCACCCACCTTGATGATACGCCTGAGCACATTGGATCACATTACACTTGGTGGTTCAGGCGTCACAATAAAATTGATGGTAAGGTCTCTCTACATCACAGCATTGCTGGCACTACTGTAACCTTGATGAATTTTATAGCTCCTTATTCATTTAAATTTTTAGGATTAGCTATTTCAGGTTCTTAGTAGCATGGTTTCATTTAGAAAGAAATGACTAAGTCCATACATACTGGGCTGTTTAAAATAAACTGTGCACCTACTCTAGGGAATTATATGGATAAATACAGAAGTCGCTAAAGGCATAGCCTGACATTTTTAAATATAATGTTATTCATTATCTCACCTGTGTAAAAATGGGGAATGTGCAAATTAACTTAAGGCAGTGTTACTGATGTTAATCTGTCTTCGCCATGTCTAATAAGTAACAATGGAACAACATATTTTACTGATGCTCATATTCCCACCTTGGAACCTTGAACTTTTTAATTAATACATGGTACCTGACAACCTGAAACTTCATAAAAATGATACAAGACATGGTTATAAAAAAACGTTTCACAAATAAAAAACTGGAAAGTGTGGCAGAAATTTGTATTCCTCCCTGTTTACACTTAAACACCCTAAATAAAAGCCAGTTCATCTAAGCCCCTTCAGTACCCACCTAAGTTGTGAATGCAGTGCTTCTGTATATAATTTAATTTTAGTACACATTAATCCAGTTCTATAAAGGCCTCAGAGGTTTGTTAGCAAACCTTAACAAACTGCATCATGAAGACCAAGGAACACAGCAGACAAGTCCTGAATAAGGCTGTGTAGAACACTAAAACCAGGATAACGCTACTAAATATTACAAGCAGAACAGTGTTCACTGTCACAAATACAACCTACTAAGTCATGATCATATACCTTAACTGACAGGCTGGTAACCATGGTAACACTGAAGGAGCTGCAGTGATCAACACCTCAGGTGAAAGAATCTGTTGACAGAACAAGTAGTAGTCATGCACTCATTAACCATGACCTTTATGGAAGAGTGGCAAGAAGAAAGTCATTGTTGAAAGAAGGCCAGAAGAAGTTCTGTTTGCAGTTTGTCACAATCATTGTTGGTGACACAGTAAACATGTAGAGGAAGGGCCTCTAGTTAGATAAGATGCATGGTGAACTTTTCAAAACATGTGCAAAAAAAGCTATGTGTGGAGGAAAACTAGCATTGCACAACACCCTAAATATACCATCCCCACGGTGAAACATGGTGGTGGCAGCATTATGCTGGGAGAGAGAATTGGGTTGAGTTAAAGGGGAATATGTGTGGGCAATCCTGAAAAAAACCCTGATATAGGCTGCAACATACTTGAGAATGTGGCTCAGGTTCACCCTCCAGCAGGACAATAAAACTAAAAATAAAACCACAGCTACAATGTTACGCTTTAGATTAAGGCATATTCATGTGTTAGAATAATCCAGTCAAAGAGAACACCTCAATACTTTGGAGATTCTGTGGTAAGACTAAAAATTGCTGCTCATAGACACTCTCCAAACAGTGTATCTGAGCCGAATCTATTTTGCAAGGAAGAATAAAAAATAACACATAAAGTCAAAAAAAAAAAAAAAAAAAACAAACAAAAAAAAAACACAATGAAGTTGTTGATTGTAGTTTGAGAAAATGTGAAAATCAGTTCAAGGGTTACAAACACTTTGGGTAGGTATTGCAGATGAAAGTATTTTGCAAGGGTCCTAATCCTATTTTAGGTGGTGTTTGTACAGTAATGATTAAAACTGAAAACAAAAAGTTTGGTCATAAGAAAAAGAGAACATTTTAAATTAGGTGATAGTAGGTTCTTTATGGTTCCTGAGCATTACCTTCAGCGTTGACACAGGTCACATTCTGTACTGCAGTTCCAAGACCACAGGAGCTATTGGTGGGAATGCATTTTTCTTTTTGTTGGATTTGCCAAAGGTAGCAGGCAGGATCCTCACAGGGGATGAACTCCATCAGATGAGGGCAAGTCCCCTGCGTATTACTGGACTCCCACAACACCTCTCTCTTCCTTTGTCTGAAACCTGATGGAGAGCAGACAGGGAAGAAAGGAGCAGAAAATGTGAGAGCAATGACAGACTTTTCTTGCACAGGATTAGAGATGTTGCCTTTCATATATATCAAGCATAACCCCTTCTAAACAAAGGTGTACCAAGATTAATACCAATAATTCACTATATTTTCCCATTACTAAGTTTCATCTAGAATAGAATGTTTATTTTTGTCTATGCTAAATGTGAACCAGGGAACCAGCTTGCATGTTTCTCATAACAAATAAAAGTGAATATAAAATATGAGAAGAGAGGGCAGATATGCACTTTCGTTTTCCCCTCGATGTCAGTCCAGATATCTTTGCACCAAAACAAAAACACTGAAGTATTATCTATTCAGAACACTTTAGGTTCAACAAATCTTTGGAAATAATGCAATAAAAAAATGTATCAGTCTGCATCTGTTAACTTCCTCACCTTTCTTCGGGAACCAAGTTAGCAGAGCAAAAAAGATTGTGTTATGGAGGCGAAAGTGTTACATCTACTTATCATGCTGTAAACTCTGGAGCAGGAGCTCTTTTATCAGCAGACTGTGAAATTAAAAGGAGCTTTGAAAAAGAGCCAGAATGATCATGCAAGACAGACAGAATTTGAGATCTCCATCGCTTTGATAGAAGATGTTATGACATGCAAGATTTTGTGCTGTTTGCTGTGGGAATACCTTGTCAATGTCGAGGTAACTGCTCAGACTCAACTGTTTTTATTTACAGAAATAAAAACAGTTGAGTCTTTTATTCACGTTCAGTGAAATGTTGATACTTCAACAAAGAGACAGTGTTCACTGAAAGACAGCACAAGCAGTATTTCCAAGGTGAGAGGGAGAAAGATGGTGAAAATAATAACACAACAAAGGCGAAGGTGTAACAAAAATAAAGAAGCAGGGTCACGTTGCAGTGATTGTGTATTTTTACGGCATCCTGTCTTTCCAATTACAGAGTCACACTCTTTTTTTTTATTACTGCCAGTAATTTTGTAACCATTTGTGATGGTCATTTTAAGCAGTACAGGAGACATTTTCCATTAAAATCTACTTCACATACAGTATATAGCCATTTATATTTGGGTCCAACAGCTAATGAGCTAATTAAATTTACTAAATTAAATTGAAGCAGAATGCTATAATGATTGTTTAACTTTGCTTTATGAAATATTTTCTGATTTTTCACACATGCATTCTTTAGAAAGTTTGTTATAAAGATTCCATGATATTATGAAAGCATGTGAAATACTTACTATTGGAGGATGTTGTGATGCATACTTTTAGCTTGTTGTGATAAGAAAATATCACCACAGTGTCACGTTCACTAAATAATTAGAATAGTCTCTAATTTTAGCATACTTGTCAACTTACAACCCTTAGTAAAAAGAAAAAGTACACTTCAGTCCCCTTGATGTCACAGCAGCAATATCTAAAAATCACTGACCCAGATCACCATCTTTATGGAAACCTAAGGATGTCTCAAGCTAATCCAATTTCTGAGGTACCGGCTTATGGACTCCAATCAAATCCTTTTTAAAATGGTCAATATTGTTAAAAATTGATGGCCTATTTTCACGTGCAATTTTTGTAAGATGTATTATGTTATGCACATTATTTTATCTAATAAATCTAGGTTTTCCCTCACAATCAAAGGGTTTTCACCCCTTACAACAGCACTGATCGTGAAAGAGAAACTGTATTGGCTGCTGCAGCTCATAGTCTGTTTGTCTCACTCTACCTTAATTTGACTGAAATATGTTACAGACTAAATCTCCGATCGGCCATATCAAAACAGATTAAACATGCTAATGTTAGCATAGCACTACAGAAAACTGCTCTATATGAAAATACTGCCAGTTACAGCAAGGAGCGAGTTTACTGAAGAATGGAGCTATATGTGTTTAGGCAAAAATATCTACATGTTTCAGACAATGCATTGTCAGAACATTATAGTAGCTTTCCTAACGAAGTTAACTATTAAAGAAGGCTGGTTCTGTTCTCAAGACTGCTGTGAAACCTCTGGAGATTATTGTAGAAAGGATTCTTCATAAAATAAGGACCATTGCTGATAACCCTGGGTATCGTCTTAAACTGTCATACAACAACAGTGTCTTCAGTAAGAGGCTTCTTCAAAGATGCTGTAATACAGACCGGTACAGGAGATCCTTCCTGCCCACAGCTATCAGAATCTACAACAACTCTTTGGAGAAACTTGGATGATATTAGTTACAACAACATTTAATTTCTTTTTAGGATAAATAAGGTATTCCTGAATTGAATTGAACTGAACCTCATGTTGGAGCAGCATGAGCAGACTGACCTGCAGAAACTCTGGTTAGGACAAAAACGTATGCTCCCAAGAAACAGGACATACTGCAGCTTCCTGAATGTCACTGGTGATTGAAACAAGTGCTACACAATCATAATATTGATGTAGCTCTTGTAATACTGATGAAACACATGATTAGTATGGGAGAGTAAACAATCCTGGTGGGCATATCACTTGAATAGACCTTTGCAAACAGAGTTCTTTCTTCTGTTTTTTTTCCCAACAAACAAAAGGTGATCTTTTCTTTCATTTTCCACACATCCACTGCAAGCTAACATGTTGTCTTGATCCAACAAGAGCATATAATTTAATCATAATAAATTTAAAATGCTTTGAGCTAAAAATAAATTTGTAATGTATATATATTCTTTGAACTATGAGTCTTATCCAATTTTTCCAAGAATTTGGCGATTGATCCCTATGTGCAGGAACTTAAAATCCACATAAAGTGTTGATTTCATATAAAGTAACAACTGAGCATATTTCATGACCAAATCAACAAAGTCATGGTTGAAAGACATTTCCAGTGTTGGTTAACTGTGTAACACAAAGAGGTATAGAAAGAGACTGGAACCTTTTCTTTAACGCCTCCAAACCACAAAATTCATCTCTTGATCCCTGATCACTGGCTGCTGTGTTGCTTGATCTTCATGATGCTGTTTGTTCACAATTGTTCTGTAAAACACTTCTGACACTGTCAGAGAACAGCTTAATTTATACTGAGAATAACATATACATAGAAGAAGCCTACTTACTAGTAGGGTGACATATGAAGGGAATAGGTTTTGCAGGAATCTATATTATGGTATGTAAGAGATTAAAGGGAACTAAAAAAAAAGGCACACCACACTTTTCAGATATAGCCGCCTATTTATTTTTTCTATCATAGTAAAATCCTAATAAATATTTTGAAGTTTGTGGCAGTAGAACAATAAAATATTCAAAGGGTATGAACACTTTTGTCATCCACAAATCATATTGACAATTACGTTTCCAGACTTTGACACTGTCTTGTTGAGGTCCAGAATGCATTTCTCTTTTTGTATTTTTGTTGTTCACATAGTTTTCAGTGACAAGTATGTCTGTGAGCACTTGTCACATATGTCATAGTCTTATCAACAAATTACTTCAGGAATTATTTTACAATTATTTTCAGCTGTTGTAGCACCATAAAACCTCAGAGAGAAAATCTGTTAAATATGAATGAGCAAAAAATTGACTGTTGGTGCTTGATGAATGGCAAGACGGATCAAACAATAAAATGCCATAAAAATTATTGAAAGGCATGAACATCTTGACTGAGTCATTATCTTTATGCCACTTACCTAGTCATCCACATCACCTTAGTGTCCTGTATTGTCATTTATATTCCTCACTCTACAATATTGATTTTCCCATAGATGGATTGTTCATAAAATATTCATTTTTCCATGAAAAGGTCTCTATTGATTGAACATGTTCACATTTATAGTTTGAATTGACTTCTAAGCTTTTCCAATTCCCTAATGACAGTACAATGTTCTTGCTGGCAAAAAGCTGACGGATGAAATTGCTATTTCTAAACCCTGGTCTCTCCCTTAGTGACACTTGAGCAGCAGACATAAGTATGTCTTTTCGAGACATACTCCTTTTATTTTACTCTGACACCAGCCACCAGCTGAAGGGCCCCATGTTCTTTTATTCCAAGAGTAGCACAATTTAACCCTTACAATTCTACTTTGCAAATTACAGACATCTGTCTACTATCTTCTGGAGTGAAGCATGGGTTTAGTAGCCTGATCTGAGCGAAGCTATCTCTCGAGCACCAAAGACACTCTGGATCGATTGCAGAATAGCCCAAAGCACTTACTGCTACTCTGATCCAAGCCACAAGAAATGACTTGGCAAGGATATTAATAATTAAAAGGTTTCTTGGACATACCAAGTTTATCTCAGTAAAACAAGGACCAACACTGTGATTTTTTACACACTCTTGTTAAGAAATACACCTTCCCTCAAGCTGTCTAAGTTCCGGTAGAGACATTGCTGAAAATTCATCCAGTAACCTCCTGTGTTCAATTGATTTCCCTGTACAGCTGCAAATACGATAGGCCAAGATAACATGAAAAGACGTGAAGCTACAGCTAGGCAATCTAAATTTGCAATTTTCCCATGAGCAAAGCTTCTTGGCTCCTATACCCAGAAACAGGGATAAAACGGGACTTTCGGTTAGAGACGGATCAGTTTACTCTTAAACATAAAGGCAGTCCAATCAGAACAAGAAATTCTTTGAAGCTCCAGGGCTACAAGCAAATGGATCATAACAATACTCAACTACTCAATATCTGCTCAGTGTATCGCAAGCAGCACTGTTCACTGTGAAGAACTCTGTGTTGCTTTGTACTCTGCCTGCCATGTGCTCTGAGTTTTATGAAATACCATTTAAAGACCGCTTGTCATAGGAGAGGCCCCAACAAAACAGCACACACTTCTTTGTTTTTCACACCTCAAAATATATTAATGACGTTGTCTGCGAAAGGACACGGCTCATCCGGTAGAGATCCGGTGTTTTGAGAGTCCCACCACTGACCTGAACAATCCTCACTGCTGTTGCTCCCCAGGGTGCTTTCATGCACATTTACTCAATACAAGGATGAGGTCATGATGCCCTTTTAACACAGGCCTCACACAATAACAGCTTAAACACGCTTCATTCAACACACACTGCCTTCCTGAGCAATCAAATATGACATGTTTTCACCTGTGTACAAAGACAGGTAGACTTAGTGTTCTCTTTCTTTTTCATTACTTCATTGGTTAATGTACAGAACCTTGTGATAATATTCATATCCCTTGATTTTTCCAAGTCTTTTCACATTACTAGTACATGGAGATTTTATGTACCAAAGACATTTTCTTTCAGGATCCCTCTGTGTTTAGCTCGATCTATCTTCCCATCACTCTGACCATCTGTCAGACTGCCCCAGGGCAGCTGTGGCTACAATCCAGTAGCTTGCCACCATCAACTTGTGAATGTCTGGGTGAATGACTGAATGTAGTGTAAAGTGCTTTGGGGTCCTCTGGATTTGATAAAGCGCTAGATAAGTACAGGCCATTTACCATTTTCCCTGTCCCGATGGAAGAAAGTTTTTTTTTTGGACCCTCCAACCCAGACCATCTTCTTCCACATATTTGCTCCAGCCTCCACAAGTTATCTTAGGGGGACAATCATGTCTCACATCTTTCCATTTTTTTAATGATGGAATATACAGTGCTCTACGAGATATTCAAAGCTTGGGAAATTGTTTTAAAAACAAAACTTGCTCTAAATTTTCCATAAATTCATCCCTGAATGAGCTCCTTTTTTGTCTCAGATGTGTTCCTTGGTGTTCATGATGCTGTTTGTTTCCTAATGTTCACAAACAAATCCCTGAGGCCTTTTACAGAACATTGGTATTTAAACTGAGATTAAATTAACCACAGGTGGTCTAAATTAAACAGCAAGGTGACTTCTGAGGCAACTGGTTGCATTGGAATTTATTTAGGGGTGAATAAATATCCAGCCTACACTTCATGTATTTTTAGTTGTGAAAAAAATAATGAATACATTGTTTTTCTTTACTTCACAATTATGCACAACTTTGAGTTGGTCTATCACATACAATTCCTGTAAAATACAATGAAATCTGTGGTTATAACCTGTGGCATATCTCACACTTACTTTCTCATCTGACTGAAATATGTTTAGAATTCTGACTAAGAGGTCTCACATTTTTCTGATAATATTGGTCTGTCCAGTTAAAATTCTACATCATAACCTAAATCAGACAAAATATTTCCCCATATGACAGGTTCAGCACTGGAAAACCAATCGAAGAAAAAAAGAAAATCACACATGAGTAACAGCTTTCAGGGTTGTGCAGTCTCCTGTTGATCATACTGAATGTGCTTAGACAACATTTTGTTATTGATTTCACATACACTGTTTGCAACAGAATGTAGAGTTAATTGTTGCTGACTGAGGGTTTAGGATTTTCACCTCATGCCCATCTGTTCAAATAATGATCTGAATTTTAGGGAATATAGCAGCTGTTAGCCAGCTATTGAAAATGTTTTTTGGGATCTTATGTCAAACTTTCTCTATCCGCCTGTTGGTTAACATGTTTCTAGAAAAGAGTTAATGAGCTCTATCTGTAGATAGATATAGATATATATTTGTAAAATGACCTTGAGTGTTATGAAAGGTGCTTGTAAATAAAATGTATTATTATTGTTGTTGTTGTTGTTGTTATTATTTCTTTAAGTTGATCATAGTTTCTAGGAAATTCTAATTTGTAACTAGTGATTATCTATATGGTTGGATTTACCTGACTATATAATTTTGGGTGTCATTTGTACCTTTTTGTCTGTTAAAGGCCCCTGAGATGATATTAGTTGTGAAATGGCCCTATGGAAACTGACCTGAACTGACTTTCTGGGGCCTGTTTCTTTTAGCCACTGGCCACTATGTTGGAGTGGGACCCAAGTTCATCAATTCAAATTTAATTCAATTCAAAAATACTTTATTTATCCCAAAGGGAAATTAAACGTTGATGTAACTCATTTAGTCAAGGAATTATTATAGATGGTGATGAGTGTGGGGAGGAAAGATGTCCTGTAGCGGTCTGTTTTACAACCAAACTGAAGAAGCCTTTGACTGAAGAGACTCTGTTTTCCAATAACAGTCTCATGAAAAGGATGCCCAGGGTTGTCCATAATTTTCTTGATTTTATGTAAAATCCTTCTTTACATCATCAACTCCAGAGGTTTCACAGTCGTCCCCAGAACAGAACCAGCCTCCTTTATCAAGTTGTTGAGCCTTTTTAGGTCCCTGGCTCTGATGCTGCTCCCCCAAAAGATGATGGCAGAGGAGATGGCACTCTTAACAACAGACTTATAGAGGATCTGCAACATTTTTGCTGCAAACCTTAAAGGATCTTAGCTTCCTCAAGAAGTACAGTCTTCTCTGTCCCTTCTTGTCGATGCTTCACTGTTGAGTCTCCAGTCCAGTCTGTTGTCTAGATGAACACCGAGGTATTTATATTCCGAAACGACCTCCACTTCTTCTCCCATGATGGAAATAGGGTTTGATCTAACCCTGTTTCTCTTGAAATCTACAATCATCTCCTTAGTTTTGTTCACATTCAAGATGAGATGATTGTTTCCACACCATGCCACAAAGCGGTCCACCAGCTCTCTGTACTCAGCTTCTTGTCCATCTCTGATACACCTGATAACTGCAGAGTCATCTGAGTATTTCTGTAGATGACAGGAGTCTGACTTGTGCTGGAAGTCTGAAGTGTACAGAGTGAAAAGGAATGGTGAGAGTACAGTCTCCTGTGGTGCTCCTGTACTGATGACCACCTAGTTAGACACACAGTCCTTGAGTCTCACAAACTGTGGTCTGTTTGTCAGGTAGTCATTGATCCAGGCAATTGTTGAAGCCTCCACCTGTGTATTCTGGAGTTTCAGACGAATCAGATCAGGCTGAATTGTGTTAAATGCACTGGAGAAATCAAAGAACATGATCTTCACAGTGCTGCCTGCTTTGTCCAGATGACAGTGGGTTTGATGAAGCAGGTGTATAATGGCGTCAACTCCAACTCCATGCCGATAAGCACACCACAGGGGGTCCTGGTATGTGATGGTTTGCTTTCTCAGGTGGGCCAACAGGAGTCTCTCCAGGACCTTCATGATGTGGGATGTCAGGGCAACGGGTCTGTAATTGTTGATGACTGATGGGTGAGTTTTCTTTGGTACCAGAACCAGACAGGATGTCTTCCACAGCAGTGGTACCTTCTCTTGGGTCCAGCTAAGGTTGAAGAGGTGTTGCAGAATCCCACAGAGCTGCTCTGCACAGGCCTTCAGGACTCTAGGGCTGACACTATCTGGACCTACATCCTTGTTCCGGTTCAGTCTCTCCAGCTGCCTCTTCACCTGACTTCTAGGCACAGAAAAGTGGGAGGGGAGGGAGAGGGAGCAGCAGCATATTTTGATTTGGTTGAAGACAAACTAGTGAAAACAGAAGAGTCCATGACTGAGGTAGAAGATAAAACATCTGAGGTGTGATAGGAAAGCTGTGGGTCAAAGGGGGGTGGAATGTCTGTTTGGCTGGGGGCAGAAGGGGAGGATGGTGAGCTTGTTCCTGAACTGAACCTGTTGAAGAATGTGTTCAGCTCATTTGCTCTGTCCATACTTCCATCTATCCAATCCTCCTTCTGCTTGAAGCCTGTGATCTTCTTCATCGCTGACCGTCTCTGATGTTGTTCCTGTGCAGTTTACTCTCCAGCTTCTTCTTATACACCTCTTTGCTGTCTCTAATCTTGACTTTGAGCTGCTTCTATATACTTCTCAATAGCTCTCTGTCTTGCTCCCTAAAGGCTTTTTTTCTTGTTTAACAGTTCCTTTCGCTCACTGGTGATCCAGGGTTTGTTATTAGGGAAGCATCTCACTGTTCTGGCGGGGATTGTGTAGTCCACACAGAAGTTTATATAGTCGGTCACACACTCAGTCTTGGCATTAATGTCCTCTCCATGTGGCTTGCAAAGAGAAATCCAATCGGTTATCTTGCCACATCATGCAGTGAAGAGGATGGTAAAGAAGGTACAAAAACCTCCAAGGCTCATTGTAAAAAAAAAAAAATAATAATGTTTTTTATGGCACAAGTGGCCTTTATTCATTATTACCTGGACAGGAAAAAGGGTGGAGAGAGAAGGAAAGACAAGCAGTAAATTGCCCAGGGCCAACTGTGCTGAGCACTGTAGACTCTCCAGAATGCACCTGCTCTACCACTGAGCCATGTGGCGTCCCACCACTACTCAGTCTTTAACCGTAAATGTGTGGCTTGGTCTAATGAGACTGAGACTGAGTTTCTCAGGAGCAAAAACTCCAGATGGGTTTGGAGTGAAACAAAAAATAAATATGTGAAAAAGCACATCATGTCCACTGTTAAATATGGTGGAGGATCTATGATTCTGTGAGCAAATTTCTTAACCCTTTCACAAGAGACAATGACCCAGACATTGAACTGGATAAATGGTTGAGCTCATCACTCTTTAACCTTAACAGCCCTCTTAGTGTTTGTTCTTCCTTTAACTTATCAATTTTCAAAAATGTTTGGGGTAACTCTTTTCCATGTTTGTACATACTTGTAGGTCTTTCAGCAGTTTTAGTTGTTAAATCATATTCATGTTTGTCATAATTAGTTGTGAAAGTGGTCTGCAGTAGATCACACACTAGCATTTCTAAAGAAAATTTAATTTCATTAAAATTCAGCAGAACTCATGAAATACCTTAAATTAGAAAGGAAATAATATTGACAAAGCATTTCACTTTGACAACTCTCTGCATGTGACTCGTTAGTAATATTACTGGCCATAGAGTAAGTGTCATGTTGAGTTATAAGAGTTTGTGTCAGGAAGCATCTTCTTGTTATGTGTTTTTAGATCAGAAGTTGTTAATGAACAATTTTAAACTAAAAATAAAGCATCAAGGATATATGGTACCTGCAAAGCTAAATATAACTTCAGGGTTAGAATGCAGGACAGAGGAGCTGAAGAGAAAACTGAACAAAAAATGCACATGAAAAAGTGGAAAAACTGGACATTAAATATTGCTGAGGCAGATGGGAACACAAATTGCAGATGTACTTTTGGAAACAGGGCAGCAGGTGGTGAAAGGAAAGACAAGACAGAAAATAACAAGAGATGCAAAAGACTGACATTGGGGAAAACCAAAAGCAAAGTCTAAGTTGAAAGAAACAAAATTCCCAAATTAAATCACAGAACATGACAAATTCAGTGATGTTGAGAGCTAAAAGAATCAAATGGATAATAATCTCTTCTTGAAAAGATAATGTAAAACAAAATGTAACACCCTCTAGACTTTTTCACTTCCTAAATAGGAGTGGCAAAACACTTAACATAATTAAATCCTTTATTGCAGTAGCATTGTCTTACACTGATTTTTTTTTTAAAAATCAACCCTCTAATTTGAGTACATTTATTGAGGGCACAAAATTCAGATGTTCTCTATTAAATTTTATACACAGGCACATCTAAAAAATAGAATATTGTGGAATACTTCAATAATTTTTGTAGCTTATTTCAGGTGAAACAGAATTATAAACCTGACTTAGATACACCAGTAGTGTAAGGACAAATTGGATACATTCTTCACAAATTATTGTAAAAAGCTTGAGGAAGGGTATCCAGAATGTTTTACTCAAGTACCGTTTAAATACGCTTCCAAATATTAATGAAATGTGATAAATGTCTGACTTTGAAGAAAGTTTTTAAAAATTCTCAAAAAAAATCTGTCTTATTATTCTGGCATTTAATAAATATAAATAATTTTGATAATCTTAACTGACCTAAAACAGAAAATGTTTAAGTTGATTTAAAGTCAGACAAAGAAAAATAGGTTATGAGTCTTTTTTAAAGACTATTTAAATATCTGATTTGATGATTAAAGCTGCAGCATGTAACTTTTATAAAAAAATATATTTTTTTACATATTTGTTGAAATTGTCATAATGTTATGACAGTATGGTATGAGACAGATAAGCTGTGAAAAAAAATCAAGCTTCTCTGCCTTCTCCCAGCACTCCCAGTGCTACCTAAAAACAACCAATCAGAACCAGGAGGAGGGTCAATCAACATCTGTGTGGCACTGCTCATCCCCCCTCTCCCTCACCCCCTTGCTCTCAGCTAGCAGAGACTGTTGTGAATGCTAATGCTAGTTAGCATGACCACCGATGAGGGCGGATAAACGGTTTTCATGTTATGGTAAATAACATGATTAATAACATGATTATTTCTCTGTCATTAGCACATTTAGCGGTGCAAACATGGGAGTCATTGACAGCACTAATATCTTCCTCATGGCACTGATTGGTTGTTTTAGATCAGGAGCGGTGCATTTCTTTTGATGGCAATAGTAGCTCAGGGAGAAGGTGGAGGAGCTTGATTTTTTCCACAGATTTTCTGTCTCGTACCATACTGTCACGACATAGTAACAGTTTTAACAAATATATAAAAAATATTTTTTTTTTTAGAAAAGTTACATATTGCAGCTTTAAGAAAGAATGGTACATTTGGTACCATCATCTGTTACCAAATGTAGATATTTTTTCCAAATCTTTGAAAAGCAAAACCTAATTTGTTTTCATGCCTTGCTTTCTATCATACCTTTCTTCCCCTGAGGTTCTTTGCAGTTTTCATGAAGGCAGGCACTCCAGAGCGACCACTTGGACAGCAAGCACTGATGCTGGCAAGGAATGGAGCAGTTCTGAACGGCCAATGGAGGATCATCTCCGTCACACAGCCAGGCATTCACAGGCCTGGACACTGAACAAACAAACAGAAAAAGAACACACAGAGAAGGATAAACCATGCTCAAGTAAAACCATACACATTCAGCTGTATAGTGTGTGTGTGTGTTTGTGTGCGTGGGTGTGTGTGTGTGTGTGTGTGTGAGAGAGCGATATAAATTGCTGCCAGGTAATATGTTTAGGATTGGTCTCCTAACAGACATGTGGGCTGGGCGATGCAGAGAGAGAGAAGAAGATCAAGAACTTGCTGCTGTCAGATTGAAAAGTATTGATTTAATTCAGTTCCAACTTGGAAGACAGGATAGCATTTATTGTTAAAGGCTACCACTTCAAACTTTGCACACTGTGGTGAGAAGTTTAGCAAAGCTTATTAAAGAGTAACAAGTGGAAAGGCCAGAGGGAATCGCTCATCTGATGTCAGACTCAAGAGAACATAAAATATAGGGCAGTTGGCAGCTGAAGGGAAAACTAGGAGGTGTTAAATCAAGACACAGTGAAACCAGTTTATGACTAAGCATGGCTAGCATCATCTAAAGATCACAGACAGCTGAGCAACCAGTAATGAGCACTGACATGGGTCTCTCTCACAGAGTAAAGGGGTATTTTTGCCTATCCATGGCAGAGAGATTTCAGGCTAATGTTCCATGTTGTTGCAGTTTCAAACATCATTGAGAGGCAAATTTCCATTTAAATGAGAGCCCATAGAAAAATTTCTAAATGTCCACAGATCATTTTGTCATTTTACCCACAGTAATTTACATGGTGTTTGATCTTCTATGTGAAAATGAGATGCTTGTTTAAACATAGTGATAAAGTGAAGTGCAGATCTTTCTACTTTGTTCCACAAATTGTTTTTATCTAAACTGAGTTGTTGCAAAAACCCAATAGGAAGAAACGTCACATATCATTGTCATTTAAGGTGTTCATGTTTTCCCTTAACATTGTTCAGAAGCATGGGTTCACTCAAACACTAGAACAAAATATGGATGTCTAAATTTGTATGCTTTTAACTGACAAATTGTTTTATTCATTATGCAGGAAAGAGTGTGATTTGCAGAAAGAATAAAGAATATTTCAGTTGATAGTCATTAAAAGGGGCCCACTGTGCTTAATTAAAAAAGATAAATAGTTAATAGTTATGCCACAGCCTGTCTCTCCTTTTTTTGATTAATATTTTTTGTCTTAATTTGTGGTGATGCACACCATAAGTTCCTGAATCTATAATTTAGTTGTCTAGAAAATTTTATTAGAATTAATCACATACTTTTCATATGTGCATTATATCTTCATGTAGTACCATGTAGTATTAACAAGTACGTTATTCTTTTGGTATGATAACCTTAAGTAAAAATACCAAAGTTTTACAATTCAACAATACCCAAACAAAAATGCATAACCTAATCTAATTTATATAGTTCAAAACAGAACAGCAATAGTTATTCCTTCTGCTGAAAACAATATCTGCATATTGATTATTACTCTGTCACCTGGATTAAAACACAGGACCTTTTCCTGCAAGGCAAAGGTTTTAACAATGTGTCCACCATTTAGCCCAGGCTTATAGTTGATACTCAAATCCAATAAGACAGTTTGGGGTTTCTAAAGCATTTCAGAGGACAGTATAAAATAGGCTGTAATCGTTTCCAGAAATTGTTGGACTGCAATTTAGTGTGCATATTTAGTAAAATGAAAACTAACAACCACTTTTTGATTTAATTAATTCATTGATTTTTCAAGATGTATGGAACATTTCAACAGGATTTGCCACTGTACATTTAATACATCAGTTTTCTGAGAAAAGCACTAAAAATTTTATTGAGGTACTGGATGATGTGCCAAAAATTAAAGGGTTAACGTATTTGCAAATTTTTCTGAACATTGCCCTGTGCAGTGGCAGTAGCTTCTTTTATCACCAAATATAAAACACCGTAATTCCAGTGCAGCTTTTGTTTGACTGCAGAGGCATTCCCAAATCTACCACTTTTTAAGACTTAAATTCAGTTACTTAAGGGAATCTTGCAAGTGGTGTTATATTCATTAAATCCTTTTTCCCTTTTGTTTTATGACTCTTACTTGGAAAAAAATATTTAAATAAGTTTTATGGCCTGGGAATTAAATAATTAGAGGTAATATGAGCTATTTTATATGCAGAGCAGGGATCCCCTATTGTTCAAAGCCTTCATTATGGCACAATACATGTGACAGTAAATCATACAATGAATAAATTGAAGATACTGCACATTTGCATTAGAACATTCTTTTCCAACTGTTAGACGGAAGGCATGCTTTCATCCATATAACCAACATGATGCGCTGCTTTGAGAATTAATTTTAATAATGTAGATCACAGCTTTAAGTTTGCATAAAATATATGAACATTACATCTACATTTAATAACACTGAATATTTTTAGCTGATGTGTGTTTCTGGGAAGTTCTGATTCAAACACAATGAAGCTATTTGACTCACCTTCCTTCTTGTAATGTGGTACTAACTCATCAGAGACTTGAACACAGTAGGTCTTCCTGGTCTGGACCCCACCTCCACACAGCAAACTGATGTTAGCCCGCCGTTGATCCTGTTGGCCCAATAAGGGTCGGATGTGGCATTCACCCCAGTAAGTGGTCCTCCACGTGTACCTTAGTAAACACACCAGTATGAAAATACAATGTCATGCAAAAGTATTCATACCTCTAACTTTTTCATGTATGTTCACACTACAACCACAAATCTCAAGATAACATTTTTGGATTTTATCTAAAATCTAACACAGAGTAGTGCCCAATTGTGAAGTGGAAAAACAAGAACAAGTTGTTTTAAATTGTTTTTAAAAACAGAAATACTAATAAGAGTAGTGTGCATTTGTGTTCATTTGTGTTTTTATTTGTAAAAAATGTTTTGAATCATGTATAATTTTCTTTCTACTCATAGTTGTATACCACTTTGTGTTGGTCTTTCACATAAAATTCTAAAGCAATATATTTATGTTATATTTATGTTTGTGGTTGTAACATGGCAAAATATAGAAAAGTTCAAGGGGTATGAATACTTTTGCAAGCCACTGTAAAATCTCAATAATATACATTAAGGTATGTGTTAGGAAAGAGACTAAATGTGAAAAGGTTCAAGTGTTACAAACCCAAGTCTTTTGCAAAGCACTGAATAAGTATCTTATGAAGTTTACCCCAAACATGTTTTACATGCAGGTCTTTCAAAAGTAAATCTGCCATCTAACCAGTAAACAAAGATTTAAATGAATGCTAAAATACAAATAAACCATTAAGGGGGATTAACAACAATCAATATACACACAGGCCTCTTTCTTCAGTCGGAAGGAGGGTGTAATGATTATTTTGCTTTCAGAACTTCTAAATAAATGTTTGGTTTCAACTACGAAATATGCAACAATGCAGAAAGTAATAATATTTAGAAGATTACTGGAACAACAGCCCCTAGTAATCTATCAAATGCTTAATTTCCGTAATGAGTTTTCCCCTAATCATGTAAATCCCCTGCTCTCAGGCACTCCATGTAAATTTAAAGGGAACAAACTAACTAGCAGAGAATGTAATTCTCCACTGAGTACTTTGTTCAGTGCTTGTTTTATTAGCTAAAACCTATTCTAACTTCAGTGCAATGAGAGTCAGGCATCTTCTTCCTCTTATGTGGCTAGTTTTCTAAAAGCACTAAGTTGTTTTTTTTTTGTTTGTTTTTTTGCTGGTTAGTGACAAATTAAAAATATTTGAAAACAAGAAGTGAGCGCAAGTAAAACCATAAAATTATATATTTGTTTCTCTTGAGTTTTCTACCAATAAAGTGTTCAAATTAACCTGCATGGAGAGTAGCTGAAGTAATAACAGCTATTTGATCTAAATGTTACAACCAGAATCTCATAGATAAACAGCATTCTAGTTTCTGAGGATAATGAGTATGAAAAAGAAAATAAAAAACATATGTTCTTCATATGAATACCTGGGACATTTTGGAAGTAAATCTCCAATGATGTTGCAGGCTTCCTTTTCCTCAAGAGCAGGACATGGTTTCCCTCCTCCATGTGGAATCTGTGTCATGGTCCGTGTCCGGACGCGATACCCAGGAGACAGATCGGTGGATCGACAGGTCTTTGAGCAGTAACTCCACGATGACCAGTCAGAGGTTTGACAGTCTTTGGGCATCACACATGCCTGGAAGGTCAGGGGGGAGTTGTCCTTGGTACATAGACTGAAGATTAAGAAGACTTCATTACTAAGTCTGCCACTATAAAGAGACTTTATTTAATGGCATAAAACTATTTTAACTTCTGTTACGTTTTGTACAATAGACGACAGTAAAGGAGATTTATGACCATGATCTCTGTAGCTTTTTGTTTTCATTAATTAAAGTTGAGGGCTTGAATAAATGTTCTTACCTGCTCTTAAAGGGGTCATGACAACAAATTTCCTTTTTCTGGTGTTTTGGGGGTAATATAATCTGTTGTGCACTGATGAGGCCATGTGAATGTCAAGCGTTGGTATCAAAAGCCCTGCTCATAGGCGGTCAGCTTTGTTTCTTTGCTCAAGGACAGACGAATCAGAGAACAGTTTATCTTTCTACGTGGGCTATCTTTCTACATAATACATATTCTCCAATTAGAAAACACCATCAAACAAACAGCCCTTTCCCTCTCCTCCTCCCCCCAGCTGATACACTGGCTAATTTAAGAGCTAAGTCACATTAGCACTCCACTTGAGAAGACGATGACGACTAAAAAGGGGCACTGTTATGTCTGAGGGTGCTCAAAAATGGATGGAAGTTTCCACTTACTCCTGAAGGACGAGAGAATCAGAGAAGAGTGGCTGAAGTTAATTTATGGGGAAGAACTATGCAATTATAACCTCAATTTGAGACTATGTTCAGTGCGTTTTACTGAAGAGTTTCCCAAATATGGTTGTAGCCAGTCAGAGCGAAGTCAACTAGGTAGAGCCACATATCATTGTCATACCCAACCCTTTTACCGAGAAGGGAAATTTGGCCTGCCAAAACAACCCTCTACAAGAGGTGATGTTATTTTTTTTTTTTATGAAATTCTTTGGAGAATTGACATATGCAGCCATATCAACTACATGAAATAGTTTATACAGTGATACCGCCACCCCTTTAAGAGAATTTATTGTGAAATTACAGTTTATAACAACAAGCTAAAATAAATTACAGTAACAAGCCAAAATCATTTTAAACTGACAAAGAACAAAAAAAAACAAAACAACAAAAAAAAAAACAACATTTTTTTTCTTTTATCCAGATGCTGGATTTATGCTGTTTGGAAAGAAGATGAGTACTTTGACCAAACATTGGGTCAGACACTGTGATCCAGATTGATGGGTTATAGAAAACACTAAAGTCTAATCACTGCTTACATGTCACCATTTTGAACTATTTAACAGCCTAATCATACTTCAACGAAAATTGTCCACATGATGAACTCAGAAATCATAGGATGGTAAAATTACGCTGTTATTGTTTGTGGGCTATGTTAATAAATTTCGGTGACACCATAGAATGAGTTTATTCTTTTAAGAGAAAAATAAAAGCTGGGGCTAGTAATGTTCAACATTCCCACTTTCAACAAAAAATTGGTCCAAAAGTCAATCTAGGCAGGATATAATTAATACAGCAAAGCATTTGTATATTGATAAGGAATTTTATGGACTAAATTCAACTGTCAATAAATCACATGACACTACAAGGTCTCTTTTGTAAATTAGATCTTAGATCTCAATGGGACAACCTGTATAAATAAAGGTTAAATAAATAAATAATTTGAGATGGTCTTTTTTTTAGTGTGATCATTTTTAAGGCAGATTCCAAGAAAAAAAAAAAAAAGTAATTCATTTTTATTTGGTGTGTTTGAAACATTTGCAAAAATCTGAAATTATAAAAAGCACTTTAAATGATACAGAGACCATGAGTGGAGGTTCGAAAATGAAGAAAGCTACAGCTTTTACTACCTGAAATCCTGGGGAAATTTATATTTAAAACCTGTTAAAATCTGAGACCCTAAATAATAAAAAAAGAGTTTTCCTTTTTAGATATTCCCATAAAACATTCAAACAATGATCTGTGATAAATATTCTGCCTTATTAGTGGGTAGAATTACTGTTGGTTAATAGACTTGCAATAGTTCTTTTATATAGTGAAATATATATCACATATACTATGTAATACATTTTCACCAGTGAAAACACAGTGACAGCAAATATTTTTCCTTGGAAATAAAAACATTCTACTTAAATTGTTCAAATAAAACATAATAAACTTGGGTCAACAAAGAAAGGAAATTTGTGTTTGTCGATTATTTCCTTGTTGTGACAATACTTCTAGGCAAATAGTGTTATACTGTTGGAAAGCCGGTTTATTTTCTCTTAAATGGTGCCACATTTGTAAGAAAAATGTATATGTGAGTTGAGCAGCAGAGTGGGATTTGTACATTGTGTCTATGAAAAACTTGTCAAATAATCTATGCTCATGCTCAACAGCCCATTCTTCTGTTGACGCTGTTCGGTCTCAGTTATTAGATTAAATGATAAAAGTCTCATCAACAAGACATAGGCAACTTAATTTATTCATTTAACAAACAGGGGTCTCAGTGGTATATGACAGAACTCCCAAATTCTAAAGATATTCACTAATAAATCTGGGTTTGGAGGGGTGAGAGTCAACAGTTTGGTTGCTAAGACTGGAAATTTGGGAATTACACTGGTTGCTGTATCCTCTCTTAACATCTGTCTATACTGAGATCTCCCCTAATGATGACAAGCCTCGCTTTTTCAGGGACTGATATGTAGGCCCACACTATCACACTGCCTCCATCAAACGTTGTTTCATAATAGGTGAGAGGATCTGGCAACCTACATGCTCAATTCTGCCACTCAAGCCACAATGTAGGTTTCATGCAATTTTGGTGTCATTTAACAGGCTTTTCAAAAATAAATTCCAATAATTTATTGCCAAGGAGCATTGTTAATCTCAAGAAAAAAATAAAGCAAACACTTTTCTTAAAATTTCCTTTTTGTGCTCATTTTAGTTAAATTTTGAAATTGTGATTTTTGTAACTAAGCATGTATTCATGCCTCAAATCAGTTGATTTGTATAGGTAGTAAATAAGGCTTTGTTTTACCAAATCTATAACAAAAAAAGCTAGCTAAGTCAGGAACAGGAATGAGAAACAGACAAGTCATGTTCTATGTGAGTTGCGTTTACTTTATGTTATCACTGGGTATTCACAAATCTGCAACCCACAATAGCAAAAAAAAAAAACTGTTTTTGAAGGGAAAGTACAGACACTTACAATCACCAGTCAAGTAGCTGGAACACACACAGCAGAATTGCTGATTGTAACATATACACTTTAACCTTGAAAGCTTTAGCGTTAGATAGTAGTCACATTAACCTATTTTTTGCCTTGTAAACTGAACCAATTATGATGGATAGAGTTTATAACCCAACCCTATTCTGTTGAACCAACCCAGGCCTTCACTGATCCATAAATGACCTAGGACTGAGTTAGCAACACAATTTAAATTGAGTTTTTGTCTGATTTTAAACCACCATTTTTTAGATTGCATATTGTCCTTGTAAAATCCTGCTCTGCACCCTCTTTTCATATTTATTCAGATAAAGTTTAAACTTGCAATCACACAGTCAGCATTTTTTGTCTGTTCCTGCTTGGCTTTGCTGGAGAGACAGTCCTTTGCACTTAAAATGGAGTTTTACATTTATTATATTTTAGTGGTATGTGCTTAATATTGACATGTTTTCTCTTTTTAACAGGTGGTAAGCCGGTATGAATACATACCCTTTTAAAATAAAAATACCCAAAAATTGAAAGTTATTGGGATCTAAATGGAATTAAAGTTGGGTAAGTACTGAGTTTACCCTTGTCAAAGTACTTAATGATATCCACATAATTAGAGACTGAAGAACCACAGTGCTGGTACTGCTGGATCTCAGCGCAGCATTCGCTGCTGTTGACCATGACATATTATTGAAGCAACTAGAGAGCTGGGTTGGACTCTCTAGTACAGTACCTGACTGGTTCAAGTTTTACCTAAAAAACAGGGACTTCTTTGTTTCAACAGGTAACTTTTCATTGGAGTGGACAGAAGTTAAATGTGGGTACCCCAAGGTTCAATCCTGGGGCCCGTCCTATTTATTATCTACATGCTCCAGATAGCTCAGATTATTACAAATAATAAGATTAGTTACCATAACTATGCAGCTGATAGAAAACTCTACATTACAATGTCACCAGGTGACTCTGAACCCATCCAAGCACTGAACAGATGCATAGAACAAATCAATGCGTGGATGTGCCATAACTTTCTTCAGCTGAAAAGAAACAAAACTGAAGTCATTATTTTTGGATCTAAAAAAGAAAGATATAGAGTCAGCACACAGCTTCAGCTATTACAGCTAGAAGCTAGTGATCAGGCCAGAAATCTGGGTGTAGTGATGGACTCAGACGTGAACCTTCAGAGACACATAAAGAGAGTTACAAAGTCTGCCTTCTATCACCTGAAGAACATTTCCAGGATTTAAGGACTAATGTCTCAAGATCTGGAGAAACTCATCCATCTATTTATCTTTAGTGGAGTTGAACAGTATCTTCACAGGTCTGCCTAAAAGGTCATTCAGATAGCTGAAGCTGATCCAGAATGCTGCTGCTTGCATTCTCACTAAAATTAGAAAAATAGAGCATATCACCCAAGTTCTAAAGTCCTGGGGAGTCCAGTTCTAGAGTCCCTGTAGCTCAGAAAACAGACATTAAATTGGTTTATAAATCACTGAATGGCTTAGCACCAAAATATTAAAGACCTGCTGTCGTATCAACCTTCCAGACCACTAAGGTTTTCTGGTTCAAGTCTACTCTGCATCCCCAGAACCAGAAACAAACATGGAAAAGCAGCATTCAGAGTTTATGCTCCTCAAATCTGGAACAAACTTCTAGAAAAATGCAAAACTACTGAAACACAGAGATAATATAATCAAGGCTGTTAAGAGTTGCCTTTGATTAATTATACTTGGAAAATAGATTCATTCTGGCCTGGATTATAACATTTAAGTACTTCTCTTTATTTTGACACTTTAATGTAATGTTTCCTTTTTTGTTTGTTAATTGTGTTGTGTTTTTATCATTTAAACCACTTTGAACTGCCATGTTGCTGGAATGTGCTAGACGAATAAACTTGACTTAAGATGGACAAAAGATTACACTGGGGATCAGAGCACTTGTACTGGTTGAGCAAAATCTACAACAGCACAAGACCTTGTACATCATGTGCTTTTGTGGTTGGCCAGTTCTGTATCAGAATTGTTGGAAAAACATACAACACACATCTTTTGACACCTGTTATAAAATTATCCTGAAGGAGAAAATAGGCAATACCTTCAGACATATTATTTGCACCGAAGTACTGAAATAATCTTCCCAACTGAGAAATTGTGATCCAGAAGTTTATTTATTTATTTAAAATTTATTGAAATATTTGCATATTCCACTGTTCATGATGGCATAGACATTAATTTTGTATTGATGAAGCAAGGTTGTTGTAATTTTAATGCCAAGAGCCTAAAAAACATGACTAAAATGTTGACATTCATAATGACATGCAATTTTAAAGATTAACTTGATTTCTGTCAGTCATATAAATAAGACATTTTTATTTATTCCCTAAAGGTTTTAGCACTGAGGTTAGAATAAAATATTAAGGATCATGAATTCAAATCCACATGTAGTAGCATGGGTTTGGAATTTAATGTTTGTACAAGGCCTTGCAGCCCTTTTACTATTGGCCTGCTAGTTACATTGAACTTTAATTATAGTGCAGGCCCTAGGTGTAGTTGGGATTTAAATGGATTAGTGGACAGATCTCATTAACTAACATTTAAAATATCACATGCCTAGAGAATCTACTGAATCTTCTAGTTATGCTGAGACCCATGAAGAACAAATGAACTTGAATCACACACTTCTGCAAAAAAAAAAAAAAAAAAAATCTGTTCTTTTACATCCTCTGTTAAGATAAAAGTAGTCCACCTTTTATAAGTGATACAATGAGCTAATATGCAATTTTAAAGTAGTGAAACAAATTATTTTTTTGCCGAATTCCAGTTTCAATTCTTTAATTGGGCAATACAAATAATGAGGTTATTAAGATGTGAGAACAAAGCACATTTTATTTTATATTTTATAATTAGACTGAAGCAAAATTAAAAAATAAGACAAGATTTATTTAGAAAAAGTACGAGTTCAAAAGCTTCAAACTGATCTAACAGCAAACCAAGTTAATTTTGGTACTGCACTGCAAATGGTCCCTTGTGCAAAAACCATAATGCCACTGAACCATTGAGGAGGCTTTATGGTGTCACTATACACCAAGAGGATGGTATTTAGTGGCATTTACACAATAAACCATAATATAGATGCAATGATTTTCCTCTCTCAATGATGAAAAAAAAGCACAATTCTGTGTATGTGTGTGTCCCCCATTTTTGTGTTTAAACATGTGCACCAAAATCCATTCTTATCAAATCTAAATACCAGGGTCAGCTCAAAAAGCAGTGACTGAGGGGAGCACCACTTAACATTTAACACAATAATACCTCACCTCCCTGCCAACATGCTGCTGAAACACAAGCTCTCACATAATCTAGTTATAATGGAATAAATAACCGACATCTGTATTAAGCATTTTATGTCACTGAATCCACCTCTACATGAACAAAACATTCAGTTGAAAACTATGGGGGGGGATCACATATCTATCACATTACAAAAACAAATAACTTAGTAAGGAAGTGAGTTAATAAGTGTGTAGTAAGGGAGTAAATGAGTGGATAAATAAATATACTGCCTGGCAAAAAAAAAAAAAATGTTGCCACTTGTATTCAACTGAGCAAATAGGTATGACATACTGCAATGACAACTGTCTTCCAGCTGGCAACAAGTTATTTAACCCCAGCTGATGCAAGAAGAAGCTTCTCATTTCTGAACCAACCATGTGGAAAGACACATCCTGTGGTCGTGCAAAATATGTTAGTCAGTTTAAGAATGGTCAAATCATTTGCATGCATCAAGCTGAGAAAACATCTGGGGATATTGCAGAAACTACTAGAACTGGGTTGAGAACTGTCCAATACAAAATTACAAATTGGAAAGATAGTGCGGAATCATTGTCGTTGAGGAAGAAAAGTAGTCGGAAAAAACCCCTGAATGACCGTGATCGGTGGTCACTTGAATGTTTAGTGACATCCAGTTGTAGAAAAACAACCGTCGAACTCAGGGCTATGATTTAATGGTAAAAGTAAGAGCATTTCCACTTGCACAATGTGAAAGGAACTCAAGTATTCGGGGCTGAACAGCTGTGTAGCCATAAAAAAACCACTAATCAGAGAGGCTAGCCAAAGAAAAGGCTACAGTTTGCAAGGGAGCATAAAGACTGGATTCTAGAACAATGTAAAGTCATGTGATCTGATGAGTTCTGATTTACCCTATTCCAGAGTGATGGGTGCATTAGGGTAACAAGAGAGGCAGATGAAGTGATGCACCAATCATGCATAGTGTCTACTGTAGCAGCCTGTGAGGGCAGCACTATGATCTGGGGTTACTGCAGTTGGTCAGGTCCAGGTTCGGCAACATTATGAGGTCAGCTGACAACCTGAATATACTGAATGACGTGGTTATTCCATCAATGAATTGTTTCTTCCCTCATGACACGGGGATATTCCAAGATGACAATGCCAAGCTTCATCCTGCTGAAATTGTGAACGAGTGGTTCAGGGAGCATAGGACATCATTTTCACACATTGATCGGCCACCACAGAGTTTAGACCTTAACCCCATTGAGAATCTTCATGATGCTCTGAAGAAGGCTTTGCGCTGTGGTCGGACTCTCCCATCATTAATACAAGATCTTGGTGAAAAATTAATGCAACACTGCTTATCAAAACAATACTACAGCAAATGTGTGCTATATGGGTGCTAAATTAATTAAATTAAGTTAAAGGCGGTCCATCGAAATACTAGAGCATGTAAGCTTTATTTTTGATAGCGACTTTTTTTGGACAGGCATTGTATGTACATCAGTGAATAAGTAAACGCAAGTGAATAGGAAAACAAATAAAAAGTGGGAAATATCCTGAATATATAAGTAGTAAAAGAGTAGTGTAAAAAATAAATAGGGAAGTAAGTAAGCAAAATAGGTAAGTACACCTATAATACCTATAAAAGATATGTACTTCTTGTTTTTATCTTATAATGTGTACTTGGGAGTCTTTAACGGTACAAACAAATAAAATGCATTGTGGTTGTTGTTATTAAGTATGTACTTAAAATATAAGTAAGCAAGTAAGTAAATATATAAGTACTTGGATAAATTAAGAATCAGTTAAGGAGGAACATGAGAAGATAAGTAATTAATTCAGTTAATAACTAGTTAATAAATGAGTCATTCAAGAAAAAGTGTTGTAAGACAGCAACATGGTAAGACAGAAAGCAATGTAGGAATTACATCACCAAGTAGGTAGGGAAGTAAATAAGTACATAATCAAGTAAGTTCATAATGAAGTAATGTGTAAGTAGGGAGGGAAGTGAATACATACGTACATAAAAATTATGAAATATGTATAGCTGAGTAAGTGAGCAATGTGGGGGGTAGGTGACACACTGAGCAAGTAGGTGAGAAAATAACCAACATTGTAAGCAGGTAGAGTAGGGAAATAAGTAAGTAAGTAAACAAACATCTTACTAAGCATCTAAGTAAATAATTGAGAAAGCATTATAATAACTAAGCAGTAGTGCAGTTAGGTGAGATACCAAGTAAGATTGACTATAATATAGAAAATAAATAAAAAATAAAACTATTTAGCCAAACAGACATTCACATCAAGCTTTTTTTCTCAATTAATTTTATTATTTCCTCCCTAAACATATTGTCTGAAATAAGGAACGACCAATTTGAATTAAACATAGACCTTCTAAAATGGACAGCTCAAAATTTTTAATAAGTCAAATAAACAACAAATAATCAGGTGACAAATAAACATGCCCAAGTGTTCATTTTTACTGAGAAATGTGTCATCATATGTAATACCTATCTAGATTTTAGCATTGTTAGTCACATATTTGGTCAAGATTTCAAAATTTGTAGTGTGTAGAATGTTCAAAGGAACCTAAGAGGTAATGCTGTACTTTCTATTTGTCTATAAAATAATTTCCAAAAATGTTTGCAAAACCTGTGCTGTCATCACTCCAGCATAAGGTGTGGCCCATTGTGAATCTAGTGAAGTTAGGAGAAGCTTGTTCATTTCTATCATATTACAATACATCATTTTTAATATGTTACTATCCTATTTGTGATATTCTGTAGTCATGCTCATTTTATGTGGCTGAATGAGACAAGTCTTTTTAAACTACAGTTTTTCAGTAAATGCTGTACAAAAGGTCAAGATCACATCTTTCAGAGTAATATGTTCTTGACAAATAAATCAGCTAGAGTGATGCTTGACCTCAGAATAACTGCAAAGCGTTTGCTCGAGAATGATGAAAGCCTTTGAGAAGACAAACATCAGACTAGTGGTGGATCATGTTGGTAGAAATGTTATTGAATTGGTTTTGCTGTCTGAAATAGGCAGCTTGCAGTCATCGATTATTTTTTTTTACATATTTAAGTGTGTGTGTGTATATATATATATATATCAAATAATCAGGTGACAAATAAACCTGATAAGTTTATATGTTTATATGTTTATATATATATATATATATATATATATATATATATATATATATATATATATATATATATATATATATATATATATATAAAATATTTTAAAAAAAATCCCTTCTCACCCTCCATGGGTGGTCTTTCTCAACCTCTGAGCTCAGGTCCTCTACCAGAGGCCTGGGAGCTTGAGGGTTCTGCGTAGTATCTTGGCTGTGCCGAGAACTGCGCATTTTTGGACTGAGATGTCTGACGTTGTTCCTGGGATCTGTTTTAGCCACTGCTCCAGTATGGGGGTGACTAACTGTTTTGGTGCTCTTATTTGCTGTCTTCACCAGACACTCACAGGCCACTTTATTAGGTTCTTGTATGAAATTGCTTGTTAACACAAAAGGTGAATCAGCCAATTACATGGCATTAACTCAGTGCATTTAGGCATCTAGACATGGTCAAGATGATATGCTAAAGTTCAAGCTGAGCATCACAATGGGCAACAAAAAAGATTTGGGTGACTCTGAGTATGGCATGGTTGTTGGTGCCAGACGAGCTAATTGGAGTATTTCAGAAAAGGAATAGTGAGAGAAAGCCAACAGTCGCTCAAATAACTACTTAGTACCACCGATATATGTGTAACACTATCTTTGAATGCACAACGTGTCAAACCTTGAAGCAGATGAACTACATCACCAGAAGACCACACTGTCAGCTGAGAACAGAAAAATATGCTACAATTCACACAGGCTCACTAAAATTAGACAATAACAGATTGGAAAAATGTTTAGTGGTCTGATGAGTCTGGATTTCAGCTGCAAAATTCAGATAGTAGAGTCAGAATCTAGCAAATCAACATGAAAGCATGAGTACATCCTGTCTTGCATCAAGGGTATAGGTTGGTGGCGGTACAGTGGTATGTAATCTTATTTTTTTTGGCTCTCTTTGGGCCCTTTACTAAGAACTGAGCAGTGTTTGAACTCCACAACCTACCTGAGTATTGCTACACATCTTGGTCATTACCGTATGACCACAGTGTACCCATCTCCTGATGGCAACTTCTGGAAGGATAATGCACCCTGTCTCAAAGCTCACATCATCCCTACCTAATTGAGTGAACATGACAATTAGCTTAGTGTACTGTAATGTGAAGGCCAGAATAGTTCAACTTGATATTAGCAAGGTATACCTAATAAAGTGTCCAGTGAGTGTGATTTTTTTTTTTTTAAATGTGTAAAAGATGCATTTATAACAAAAAACATTCAATCCTCTTACCTTAGCATAACATTCTTGCCATCACTTCTCGCACAGCGTACATGTCGTGTCTGATATCCCACTTCGAGTTCCCATGACATCGGGTATCTTATGTGCACATTAGTATGGTGGTGGTGATGGTACTGGTGATGATGGAATTGGTGATGAGAATCCAATGTTAGAGACGTTATAGAGTTATTCTCATTGGAACTAACACCAAAGTCCACTGTGGTTCTTCCATTTAAGAGGGCATCCTTGTTATGGGGTAGTCGGCACTTACTCCAGGCCCCAACTTTAAGGCTGTACTGGTACTCACCCTCTGCAACAGGGCAGTCAAAAGAGTTAGTACAAGTCCTGGTCTCGGTTAGATTAGGGCAGTTAGCCCCTCCATAAATTGGTGCGGCCAGGACATGTCTAGTCCGATGCTGCAGACCAGAACTGCAGGTTTTACTGCAACTCGACCATGAGGTAAAGTCTGAAACCACACAGTCCTGTGGGCAAGGGATGAGGCATGCCTGTTCCACTGGTGGTTTCTGGGAAAAGAACTCACATATCCTTATGCTGACAGTGCTTCGATTGGAAGTGCGAACACAATGGATATTGCGCCTTTGAATGCCATGCTGTGCTGTAATGCACTCAGTTGTCCTCATCTTGAGTTCATTAGAAAAGAAAGGAACAAGAACACATCCACCCCAGTCAGAAATCTCCCATTCAAAGAGATCTTGGTGCCAGTCGCAGACCTTAAAGCATTGCCTTTTGCTTTCTGGTTTTTCCACATGCTGGCAGTGCGAGTTATGGGTAGTCCAGCCCTCCATGTGGACGCACCATATCGTCCTTGTCTGTACCCCACCAGAGCCACACACCTCCCCGATACACTGACTCCATGAGCCTACAGAAAAAGAAGACACACAGAGAGTGCATTTTCATTAAAAACGTGTGCTTTGGGGGGGGGAAAGCAATGATTTAAATTGCAGCTATCCAGAGGCTTGCAATCAAGCCCAATTCAAGGCCATTCACTTAACCTCTATGATTGCTTTATTCATGAACTGAAGAAGAAAGGAACAAAGGAACACAAAATAATCAAACCAATGGCAAACATCAATACAAAATACAAGGTCAGTTTCTTAGTCACAAGGACTTAATTTACTTGATCAATACTTTAGGCTACCAGAGGTATTAGGCCTGTTATATTACTTAAGTAATATTGCCATATATTTCCTGAATAGGAAACCTCAACATGTTTGCAGACATGCAAAAATATATATTTTTTAATAATCTCACAAGAAAAAATGTTTCTTTGGTACATTACATTAAATCTATGACATGAAACTTAGTAGGTGTTGTGCATGGCATACAATTAATTAGAAACTTGAGAACAAGAGATATTCTATAATAGTGTATAAAAGCATTCCTATATTATATGGTTTAGAGCACACCATTGGTGATTTCTGTTGCACAAAAATAGTGAAAGCTGTGCAACATATAGTGCCCTGCAAGCATTCCTTCCACTTAAGTTTTTAATATTTTGTCGTGTTACAGCCACAAACCATAATAAACTTATTTTATGGGATAGACAAACACAAATTGGTGTGCAACTGTCAAATGGAAGAACTATAATCTGATTTATAATTATTTTTTTATAAATACAAATATGAAAAGTGTGGAGTGGGTGTGTAGTCAGTTTCCCTCAGTCAGTGGTATGTAAAACACTTTTTTGTAACTATCGTAACTAGGTGCGTAGTATATATATATATATATATATATATATATATATATATATATATATATATATACATATATACATATATATATATATATATATATATATATATATATATATATATATCGCACCAAGATGTTCGAAGCAGATGTTAAAATTCCTACAAGATGTGAGGCAAATCTCTACTCATTAGACATCTTTGTGCAACACATCCCCAAATCTCAATCCAATTGAGATTTGGGGAATTTAGAACATGGCAGAAAGCATCACACTGCCTCCACTGGCTTAACTTCTTCCCATAGTGCATCCTGGGGCTACGTGTTCCCCAGGTAAGCAACATAATTCTTCACCACCAGGCCACCTTCATTGTTTGAACTGCAATGTTTGCACTTTTCGAGTTAGAAATAGATCAAAATTGACTGCTTGACCAGTCTGTAGCTACCTGTGTTGCACTTTGTATTGTTGCACCTATCTCTCAGAAACAGCTTGATCTCTTTTAAAAGGTTCAAGCTACAGTATCTATTATGCTTGCTCACACCACATGCATCAGTGAGCCATGGCTGCCCATTCCCATGTCAAAAGTTCATCACTGTACCTGCCTTAGATCACTTTTGATAGATACTGACCCCTGCAGACTGGGAAGACCCTGCAAGAACTGTAGCTTTGGAGATACATTGACCCACCACAATGGTGATCTTGCCAAACTCAGTGGAATCCTAACACTAACCTAGTTTTCTGTCTTTTAACACATCAACTTTAAGAAAAGAATGGTTACGTGATGAGCAATCTATCCCAACCACTAACAGCTGCAGTGGTAAAAATAATCTGTTTTATTCACCACACCATTTATAACCCTGGTCACTGTAGAGGTCCCTGCTGAAAAAATGCATCTCCACAGTCATGGTCAGTAGAGCCTTCCATAAAATTTAGCACAATCATACCCATATTCAGAAAAAACATAAATATGAAAAATGCCACAGAAAGAGGAAAACAGATTTTGCCAAAAGCCATAAAATACCAAAAGTGGTGTCAACGGTTCAGCTGTCAACCGAGTTGAAAGGATTTTAGCATAAGAGAAAACTGAATGCACCTGCAAGAAAAGCGAAACTTTTTTGTTTTGGCAAGACCATGTACAACTTTGTCATGCAAGGCCACAAACCATGTATTTTTAAACTGGAATGATCCCGAATATGATTTAATCAGACAATATAAGTAGACTCTTTTCCTACAAGTTTCTCGGGTGCTAATTCTAGAGGATTTAGCTATTCCTCAATCACAAAGTTATCTGCCTTCACTTATTCTCTTCTAAATTATTGTCAGTTTATGCTGCATGACACACAAATCAAAAACTGCTGTATGCTGAATTTAAAATACACTCACTTATGAAAACACTCATTCAAGTAAAATGCACACACAGTTAATTTACAACTTACCTTGGCAACTTTATTTTTAGGTAGTTCCCATCATATTTGGCTGATGCTGTGGTTGTGGTAAAATTCTATTGGACTTGCCAGTTGCTGCTTAGTAGCATCAGCTTTTTTGTGACAAGGGTCCAGTTGTTTAATTTTTTAAATCTGCTGTATAGCAGAAACAGAATGTGGGCAGAGAGGAAACAAAACTGCTGATACCTTTTCTGGAAAGACTTCTGTCAGCTTTGAACTGGATCTTGGAATGTGGTTCTTTCACGACTTGAATCTGACCACAGACACTGACAGAATGTAGAAACTGTTGAATATTTTACAGCCTTATTCAAGTCAAGTTATGGGAAGAAAATGTGAACAAAAACAGATGAACTTAGCTTCAAAAATATACCTTCTCAGCAAGAGGTTTTGGTTCTTCAAATAAAAATAAAACTTTACAGAAACTATCACAGTTCTGCCATTAAGAGGAACCTTACCTTTTATTGAATTGCAATAATTTTAATAAAGAGACCTCACTAACTGATCACGCATGCTAGACCTATTGAATACTAATGATAATTTTTCTTCCCATTAATTGCTAGGTCAAATGTACAGTTTAATATTTAAATATGTGCCAAATGTGTATCTTAATAAAACAAAAACAGGCAATAATTTGTATTTCGTATTATTTTTACATTACTTTGAAAAGCAGCTTTTGAATAAAATCTTTCATTAGGCTGTTTGACCTTTTGTCCTTGTACTTAAAAGATACAGACTAATCAATGTCTGAAAAAAAGACTCAGATCAATTTGCTAATATAATGTAGTTATATATGTCAGTCTTGTTCATTTCTCAGCCACTTATGTTGCAGCATGCCGTGAAAAAGATAATTTGATTCATTTCTTCTAATTGGAATCAAATTGGTGTAATAATGAGATCCTACTGCTTCGTAAATTGCTTTTGAATGACAGCACACTGAAACCGCTCTGAGTTTTGTGTGCCAGAGAAATCTACTGGTAACACTTTGTTTCTGGGCTGCGAACTAACATGATAAAACAGCTTGTTGTTGGGAAATCCAACAGAGCAGAATTCTTGCACAACTTCATTAAAGCTTTTAGCTGAATTTTCTTCTTCTTGTCTTTGCAATATTAATTAAACCAACACAACAATTTTAATGCACTCTGCCAATTATACAGTGACAATTGAGGGTTGACCTTTTCTTCTGATTGTGATGTCTGGGCTACAACATACATACACTTTCCATTCACTTTATTTGGCACACACATTCAACTGCATTGCTAACACAAATAGAAAATCAGCCAACAACACTGTAGCAACCCCATGCATTCAGGCATCTGGACATAGTGAAGATAACTTGCTGAAGTTTCAACTGAGTATCAAAATGAGCAAGAAAGATGAACTAAGTGACTTTGAATATAGCATGATTGTTGGGACTACAGCTTACCTTAGTCTTTTTGCTGACCATGTCAATCTCTTTATTGCTACAGTGGCAACTTCCAACAGGATAATGCACCATGCCACAAAGCTCAAATCATCTCAGACTGGTTTCTTGAAAAATGACAGTGACATCACTGCACTCAAATGGCCTCCATAGTCACCACCTCAGTCCTACAGGGCACCTTTGAGATGTAGTGGAAAATATGTTTCACATCATGGATGTGCATATCATGATTCATGTTTCTGGTCTGCTCATGTCATTTTTTGCATTTTGAATAGCTTTCCATTTCTCCTTGCTCTCTGTACCCTCAACTCCCCAGTCACTTAACCCAGCTGACCAATCTGCCTAATTATCTCAAGATGCACCCTCCAGGATTTAAGCCTCTCCCAGCCACAGCACTAGTGCCAGATTTTCTGAAGCCGCCAGCTGAAGAGATCCAGCTTTTTGTCTGTCTAACCAAGCTCTCTAGATCCTGACTCTTTTATGCCTCCTAGACCCCTGCTTTGCCAGCTCCCTGCCCATAAGTTTTTGTTCTCTGATCTCAAGGTTTTGACCCCCGCCTGGCCTTTTGACTTCATTTCGCATGCTCCTTGTCTGGCTAGTTTTCACTCTTAGATCCCATGTTATCACCCCTGCCTGGCCCTCTGGATTCTGCTCTGCCTGTTGTTCTATCATTCTGTAAAGACCTCATCACCTACCTGGACCATTATTTGGACCACACCTCTCCTGGGTTTTCCCCAAAGTGTTCTGCTATACCTTGACAGGTTGGTCAAATCATATCCTGAGAAAGACTGTGCTGACCTGCCTACACCTGTCTACCTCTACCTCAGATCTGCCATCAGTTCCTGCGGTCCAGTGTCTAAAGCAACAATCTTCATCTTAAAATAAACCCTGTAATGCTTCTTGCTGTGTTGGTGGCATTTTTGGTTCCTCAATTTACTAATTCCTTACAGTGCAGCTGACAAATTTGCAGGAACAGATTTAATTTCAAAATGATCCAAAATCAATTAGGAATTCAACATCTTGTTGAATCTATGCCACAAAAAATTAAGACCTTTCCAAAGGCTGAAGGGAGTCCAACCAAGTACTATCAAGGCATACCTAACAAAGTTGAATGTGGCTAAACATAAGCAAACTGAAGTCCTGTTATTCTTCCACTGTTTTTCTTACAGTTACATGATGTCTATCATCAGTAGGGCTGGGTGATATGGCTGAAAAACATATTGTGATGTAAGCCTTTCATATCAGTTGATGATGATAATTTTTATTTTTGTTTTTTTGTTGTTGTTTTTAAATATCTGAATACTGCCAAACTAGTGATGTGACCTTTTCTGTTTTATTCACAATTTCCTCTGGAGCTGTTGTAACTTTTTTTTTTTTCCCCTTTACGCATTTATATATTTTTTACATTTTTAAGCAGCTATGAGGCATGGTGGTGAAACTTGTAACTGCTCCTGTGCAAGTTACTCAACAGGTTGTTGCTAGATTACCAAAGAGTGAGCGAGTTATTTGACGCCACCAACATTGCAAGCTGGCTGTGAGAGGTCGAGTGGCTAAAGCCTTTTTCTCTGCCTATATCCCCAAGAATGCTGTGCGGTTCTGTTCATTGTTCAGTGAAAATATTGAACTTTCTATTGATATTGATCATGTATCATCGCGATATATATTATTGAGTTATTGTCCAGCCCTAATCATTAGTACATTCATCCATTGTCTGTAACTGCTTATCCTTGCAGGGTTGTGGGAGGGCTGGTGCCTGTCATTGGGGGGAGGTGCACCAGGCCACCCGAGACAGGGAGCCAGTCCATCACAGGGCAACATAGAGACACACAGGACAAACAACCAAGCACGCACACACCCACACACACTCTCATACCTAAGGGTAATTTAAAGAGACCAAATAACCTAACAGTCATGTTTAGGACTGTTGAAGGAAGCCGGAATAACTGGAGAGAACCCACGCATGCACAGGGAGAACATGCAAACTCCATGTAGAAAGACCCACATTCCCAGCTCAAGATTAAGCTTGGTCCTAACACTGGTTGGAATCCACTGCCCATTTTCATGATCCTGTTAATGGTGTGTTTGGACAGGATCTTTAAGTTTTAAAGAGCACAGTGTCTTGGTTTGTTTTTGTTAATGTCTTTAAGTCATTATATTCAGTATGCATTTTTTTGTATAATGCCTACCCCCGCCCCATGTGGGCCTTATAATTGATACTGGAGAGTATTGTGCTCATCTTAAAATTTAGTGTGAACTTTAAACTGAAGTGAACACAAACTGATAACTACATACATTTAATGCAGATGTTCTGTTTGTCTTATGGCCTTATGGCAAAAGTTTGGTTTATTTTCCACTTCAGGTGCTCTACAAAAAGCATTACAATTTCTAATGGGGAAAAAAGCAGACATCCTGTTTTTACTTCCCGATAAACTTTTTTGAGTAGGAATCCAAGCAGGGATGAGGGGGTACTAGCCTTTCATACCCCCACCCCCATGTAATCTGAAGTGTGCTTCCCCTACATATTGTTTTGAAAGCAGGTAAAATGTATCATACAGAAATCTCAAACCAATTATTTTCAGGTCTGTAATTTATGGTCCACACTCTAACGCAGTAATTTTCCTATTTTGCAGAAACATAATATTAACCATTAGGTTTTACAATTACGTTGAGCTGTGGATAGTATTTTACAAGGTAGCAGCAGAATTACAATAACCTTTTTTTGTAAGACTTGGCTTAAAAGGAAAGACTAGCTTTGCAAAAATAAGGGATACTGTTTATATTAGGCTTCTCTAAAAATAGGAATCAGACTTTGTGCAAAACAAAATTCCCTTGTGATTAACCTCATTAAAAGTAAGGCCAAAGAAAAATATAAACACAGTTGCCTGGTAAACTAGAGTTCTAGACCATTGCATTCCATTCTGATATTGCTTGTAAGGACATACAGATCAAGTCAGAAATGTACATACATCTGTCATTGGCATTAATGTCAGATTTATTCTGGGCTAGATTTGAAACATTTGTCGACCAACATTACAACAAAAACATTCATATTTTACTACTTTGATATTTCCTCCCACACATATTTGAATAAGCAAGTTTGAAATAAACTAAATTTTTTATTGCCATCTAAAACCCTCTGCCATAATTCTGGCTGGCTATTTAACAACTCCCCACAGCAGAAAATGTAGAGCTTATTTAGACTAATTGTTTCCTTGCACTGGTTTTAAGGATAGTCCATGAATTTTAAGTTGGGTTGGATTCAAGACTTTGGTAAGGTCACTCCAGACACTTAATGCTAGTCTGAGATATTCTATATAAAAACAATGCTGATGTGTGTTTGGGGTCATTGTTTCAAATGCCTTGCCATTGAGTACGTCACCCTCTTTATTTCTTTAACTTTTTGCAATGCAGTAGTACCTCTGACATCAAGACTTCTCAAAAGTACTGTGACCACAACCCTTGACAACAAGTACAGTGTACAGAGTTTTAAAGCCTCAATTTAACTCTTCCAAACATACTTTTTTGTCATTCTCAGATTCTATCTTCTTTGATAATATTAAAAAAAAAAAAAAAAAAAAAAAAAAAAAAAAATCAAAACATTTGGCTTGTCCATGTAGGCAGCTACAGATTTCAGCTTGCAGGTGTCTGTTTTGGATCAGTACCTCTCGATCCTCTCAGTTGTTCCAAGAGGACAATGATACTAAACACACATCACAACTGCTTTTGAAACAAATAAAGCAGACTAAAACTAAGCTTCTGAAACAGTCTTCCCAAACCCTGTCAGATTTATAACTGTGTGATTGAAGTGCAACTTGCTCAGGGATTTTTAAATGAACAATAGCAGGGGTGCATGTGTATATTTGAGACATACACACACACACACACACACACACACACACACACACACACACACACACACACAAACACATATATATGTGTGCAAGTTGTGTTCTAGTGCATATAAACATCTGAACAGAAACAAAGCATAGCTAATTTTGAAAAGGTTAAAACATTTTCTACTTAGAAACAAAAGAGAAACAAAACATAATTTCAGTTTTGTTGTTTGAACTTCAGTTGATACAGTGTGAACAGACATAATTTGTTGACATCAAAAAAGAAACTCACTGCTATTTGAACAAACATCAATGTGTTGTGTTTCTAAGGAGAGGTTTTCATAGATCACTCACCCAATTTAACTCTGAAAATGCCTGTTTTGAAATTTGGACACATCTTACTTTAGATGCCAGTCAAGAATTAATTTCAGAAAGTCTTAAAGATGACACAAAGGGAATTGTAGCATTATTATCTAAATATAAACATGAAAAGCTGTTCTTCGAAATAGGATGAGTTGTAAATTACAGCGTAGCTCAAAGCTTCCTTCAGCTCAGCAGCATAGCTCTTATGGTCACTCTTTCCTGATAAGCACCCTTTCATCATCAGGAACACCTTTGCTGTTGTTGCTGGTTTCAAACTGTGCCAAATATGAGTGTGTGATTTATGGAGGTGTGATTTGGAATGATTCGACTCCCAGGGGAACCAACAAACACAAGCACCAGAGAATCTCTTAAGCTCTAAATAATCACTCTCTTGATCTGTCGGCATCAGCATCTGTCGACCCCTCAGGAGGAACCAGTCGCCCACAGCTCTTTCATTTCTGCCTTATGTGCACCTCAGGGGGTCTCTGGCACCCATGGGAAGCCTCTGCTAAATTTACTATTTATTTTACGTTGCAAAGCAAAATTTAAACATGAGGACAAGAGGCTGTGCAGACCTCACCGCAAAAGAGGAAAAGGCTGAAATTAAACTTGGTTGCTGAAGCGTGACTAAACACGAAATGTCCTTTTCGGCGAGGTTTGGCTGAACACTTAAGTTGGACAAATTACACTAAAAGGCTGTAAAATAAGAGCAAGCAGCACAACAAAAGCAATCTCCACTGCGCATTAAAATTAGATGGCTCGAGGCAGAGAAGATACAAACAAAAGAAGAGTAAACTTTCAGCAAGCAGGTCAGCACCAAAAGAAAATCACTCTCACCACTGTTAAACATTACACCTCTCTGATCCCTTTAATTACATTTGTGAAAGCATCACTGAGTGAGGTCAATGAATGATTTGGAGGATTTCTGGGTTTTCATCCTACTGCGTATGCTTGCTGAGGTATCTGCACTCACACATTTTATTGTCAGTTGAAAATAACACAATAGCAGCTCTGTCAAGACAGACATATTAATAGAATACATTAAACATAAAAAACCAATTGCTGTCTTGTCCAGCCCAATGACCACAGGAGATGGGCATCAGCCACCCCTGAGGCCCTGCAAGGACAAGGACATTAAAATGTGTGGATGTTTTCACAGTTTAAAGTTAATTTCCTCAGCAACTTAAGATTTTCTACTTATATTCATATTGCTGTAAAATAAAAAAAGTGTAGCTATAAGCTCATGCCCTCACTCTCAACAGACAGACTGGACAAGGAGTCTTGCACTGCCCAAAACTGGTAAACATATACCTCAAAAGACCTGAATTTGCATAACATTATACCATGTGTTCCCTGGTTAATCTCATGGCTCTAGAATCCAGCACAAGAAGAAGGCAGGCTGGTGGAGGCAGTGTGATGCTTTAGTCAATCTTGAGCCTTTTGTTTGGAAGGTTTAGGTCATGCCATCCATGTGGATGTCATACTGACACTTACCACCTTTCACAACATTGCTGAAGGCTTTTGTGAAACAGTATTCTCTGATGTGTGCAATCCTGACTTAATGCACCCTGCCACAATACAAAAAACATTCAGGAAGGACTTAAGTAGTACAACAATGAGTTTCCTAATGTTGACTTAGGCTATGTTAAGTTTTGGGGGGTTTTTGTTGGTTGTTTTTTTTTTTTTTTTTTTTTTTTTTTTTTTTTTTGCTTGGTCATTCATACTGCTGAATGATGCAACCAGACTTCAGACTTCCCTGTGAACTGTTTACGACTCAAAAGCGGCCTACAGGTGCAGAAGAAGAGCATAGACATCACACAGCAGCACACTGTTTACAAAAGTAATAATAGCTGCTGCTGTCTATGCCTCGATTACAGTTATTTAGCAATGGGAGCTGACAGTATTGTCACAAAATTATAACAAGATAAAGGAAGCTTATAAAAAGAAAGCAGAACTAATAGCAATGGCCTTTTGTGGAGCACTTACTACAACTTCTGTACAGAGTTCCTTTTGGATGCATAGTCGGACCTGGAGGGGTGTGATGCGCTTCACTGACAGACTTCTTTCATAATTTAATAATTATAATTTTCAGTCATTGTTTAAATCCAGATGTATCATGTTGCAGTCCTTCTAGTGCAGAATTGTGATGCACGTCTCATGTAAAAATTGGCTAAAATTTGACATGACTGTTTTGACTGGAGGAACATTGAAAACTATCTGATATGTATCCAGATTAGTACCACATATAGAAGTACCACAGTTTTTTTTTTTGTTTTGTTTTGTTTTTTTTGGGAAGGGGGGTTGGGGGTGAAAAAAAATCGGAGCTGGGCCATTCAGACTGCCATAAAAAGTCGGATATGGGTCTCATATGGACAAATAAATTCTGATTTGGGTAATAATTTCCTGCTGTGTGAACATAGCCTTAGGCTCCAAATTTTGCAGATCAAACTCCAATTGAGCAGCTGTGAGATGTTCTGGACAAATAACCCAATCCATGGAGGCCCTGGCCTAAAGGATCTGCTGCTAACATCATTATACCAGATACCACAGAGAGCATAGCATTTTGTTTTAATTGTAACTTTTTTTTTATTTAAACACAAAAGCCTGATCACAGTTCTTTTACTTTAATTGTATTTTTTAAAAGCAAGAACATTTGCATGATATGAAATCAGAACAGCCTCTCTTTTCATTCACAGTCAGTCAAGTGCAGTACCTCAAAATAACAAGAGCTCAACACTTTTAATGACTGTCTTTAATATTATTTCTTTTAGTGGAATATGTGTCATTTTTTTTGCATTTCTCAAACATCCATCTGCTGAGTTTACTCAACATCGATCCTCACCTTCTCCCCTTGAGTTTGAATATTTGGATACATGCTTCCTTTGTCACAGCAGCTTTAAATTAAATGATACGTGTGCCACTGAGGCCTAATTATGCGCAGAGCCCTCCCCCAATTCATGAGTGATGAGGTGCATTGTGAATTACAGCATTCATGTTTGCAGTTCATAAGATTATCATCAGGCAGACGATCCATCTTGAAAAGACCTGAATCATCTCATTTAGAACAACTTCTTACATGGGATGTCAAAAAAGATAGAAATGAAAAAAATATATATATCATCAGATAATCAAATATACAGAAAAGTTCACAGTAGTCAGATGAAAATAAGCAATGTTTATAAACGAGCAGGTGTAACCTCTGTCTAAAACAATAATTCCAAAATTTACCCCACACTAATGGATGGATTGTCACTCTAGGCTGAAGCACGATAAACATACCCTCAACAGGCTTTTGTTATAATTTACTATGTAGCTTCACAGCATCTCTTTCAGACTAGCTTGAAGAGATAATCAGTGCTAGATAAACTGTTGCAGCACTGTGAGATGAATTCCACATTTGGGCCAATTTGTTCATTAACATAATACTTATAAACAAAACTTGGTCAGCAAAACAGAAGAACATTATGGCTTAAACATATGTATCTATAAAACACTTTTAAGATTAGTTCAATTATCCTTGCCTATGTGTAAAATTTTAAGAATAACATCTGAAAGGTAAAAATGGTTGCCTGTATTAACAACCTGCAGTAACCTGTGAATTTTTTAACATTTTGCCATGTTACAGCCACAAAAGTCTGCATTTTTCATTCCGATTTTCTGAGAGAAATCAACATAGTACTGCATAATTGTGAAGTGAAACAAAAAATGATACATGCCCAGAAAAATGTTTTACAAATAACAAACCTGAACAGTTTTGCAGCTAAACCTGCCTGAGCTTCCCTGTCTATGCTGAAGAAAAGCATCCCCACAGCATCATGCTCGCAACTTGTTTCACAGAGGATATGGTAAGTTAATGGTGATATTAAGTGTTGTTTTTTTCCCCTCAAATAGGCAGTTGACAGGGCCATGTTTCATGGTGGGGATCAGGATGATGTGCAGTGTTAGTTTTCTCCAATCTACAGTGTTTGCGCATAGGTCAAAAGGATCATTTTTTGACCTCGTTTAACCATCTTAAATATTTGCTGTTACCCCTAAATAGCTTGTGCCAAGCTATATATGGATTGATCTACAAAGATTTTGAGTGAGCAAAAAAAAAAAAAAAAAAAAAAAAAAATGCACACGCACTAAGTGGACATGTTGCACACAATCTACAAAGACTGGTCAAACAAAAGTGGTGCAGACCGCCCTCTTTAAAAAGGATTTTACATGTGCTACTGGCTGTCATCATGGAGAGTGTCAGAGAGCGAGTCAGAGAGTGGCCATAAAAGAAAGATAAAGTAGAAAAGCCATTATGCTGGAGGTATAATAATAATTACCATAATAATATATTTCCTTTAAATAAGTACAAGATGTGGTACATCACAACAGTGAAAACATTTAAAAATCAATCATAATAAAGCTCTTAACCACACACACACCTCCTCCAGGTGAGAGCTCTCTAACTTCATCGACCCAGTCTTACCTTCAACAACTGTGACAAATAAATCAGTGTTATTACTCACTTGACCAAAACATTGCAAACCAAGGCAATGTAATCTATTACAACATGAATAAGCATCAAACGCACCTGTAAAGTAGGGGTGGGAATCTTTTACTATCTCATGATTTGATTCGATTCAGATTTTTGGGGCCACAATTCGACTCAAAATCAATTTTTGATACAAAATGATTATTCATAATGATTTCTGCTTTAATCTATAGATGTGTAAAGGATCCTCATGATCTACTCTAGTTTGCTTTGCAAGGCAGAATGACAAATGGAGGCTCCACGCATTTGCAGTGTTCCTGTTGTGCTCAATCTTCATTTTGTGAACCTTGCACACGGCAAAGCTTATGTTAAGCTTGGTCATCCCAGGCATTTGGTAAAAAACAAAACGAGTCTTAATGTTTGCCTTCGATGAAGAAAGGGCCAGTTGAATCTCTCTCTCTTTCCTTTTTGTAGTTTTCTTTCTTTATTGTGGTGCTTTCCATGCATGCGTACATTGCAGTACCGACTGCATGGTGACATCAGAACGTCCCGCGTAGTTACAAAATGGAGGCCGAGAGACATCGTATTAGTTTTGTTTTGTTTTTTTTTTTAATCAACTTGGGGACATTTTAAATCAATTCTGAATCCTAGTAAACAAGAATTGGGATTCTTCTATGAATTGATTTTTAGGCAAGAAACTTTGAGTGGAGGGGGACTCTTGTACAAAGAGGATTTCTTTTTATTAGACAAGCTAAATTTATATTCCGCCTGCTATTCTCCTAAATTTGCTGATGCAATCCTGTTATCGTGTTGTTTGTAAATCAGGTTTGGGTGTGCTATCAAGTTTGCACCTGCTATTCCAGGCTCAAACCTTGAGAGGATCAGACACAAACATGGCTGCTTATGGCATTCTTGCAACAGTGGCTTTTTCACTACCACCTTTCCATATGTTTTCCATAAGTGTTATGTTTTTAAAAAATCAAGATGTTTATTACCTTCTTGTAACTAATATAAAACAGGATGTAACAGCATGCAGAGCCTGAGGTAAACATGTGATGTTCTTCAAAAAAAATCGAAACTGCCAGTTAATCTTGTTTTCGTCATGCAGTTATTGTATTTTTCTCATCACCGTCAAAGTGTTTTCGATATTAAGAAGAAGTGTCAAAGTTTTGTTTGTCATCAGCACATTTAAAATCTCAAGCTCTGCTATGTTTGGAACAGTTTCAGCTTTCCGAGTAAGCAGCTGCTGATAAACCACGTACCACTGATGTGGTTCAAACTTCACAGAAGCATGGCCGGAAGGAACAGTGTTTCTGAGAATAATCACACTGGCTGATAAACAACAACATTGTTCTTATGGCTAGGAAGGAACAATGCTATTTGTTTTGCTCTGGTTAAAGAGGTTCCACTGGAGGCATTATTTACTTACAATATCTGATTCTTTCTTGTAAAATAAAATGAGCTTCACAATTGCTATGCGTTTAATTATGTCCTTGCCTTTCACTTAGATCACTCTAAAAAGAAGGTTAGGGCCCTAGGAAATGTGTTTTATTATTTTCCAAATTATTTTATTTTTTCCCAAATTCCACTTTTCATATTTTCATTTTTTTGAATTCCATTTTTTTAATTTTAACCATATTTATTAACTCAAAAAGTATGTAATTATAGTGTCAATGAAAAAAACGAACAAACGAGTAGCTAGACATCAATATTTACTGTTAGTCTGCTTTAACACCAAAATATTTGACATAGAAAAAACCTGTAAAAAGTAAAAGCTTGTGCACACTTCCATAATGATCAGGACCTTTGTTCATTTTTATTTATTCCATTTGTTACCATCTAATCCTTGTGCCTCCAATCAAGTGCGTGCTGACGAAATGTACAGAAAAGTTTTCTCCCGTTTCATAAAACTCACTGGCCCTGAAGCTTGTGCTACACTTCAAGTTATTTATTTATTTTTGTGGGAGGGGGATGTTGGTGTTTCAGAGAGTTTTTTTTGCCACGGTTCACTCTGTCTGTGTGGAGAGGGGAGCCCAGTGGGTATGGGAGCTGCAGCAGGCAAAACTCTATAGAAACTACTGTATATCCTTTCCTTCTCGCTGATATCAGCTAATTCTGTGAAATTCTGCATTTTATTGTAGATTCCATTTTCTTTATTAAATTCTGTGATTCTGTCTGCAATTTCCACATCGCAGAAATCATAGGTTCCTAGAAGGGCCCATTGTTCACAGCTCACATGGGAGAATCTGTTAGCAGGGCTGTTAGTCATTTACTCCACAAATATGATCTTTACTGTAGGTGAGTCCAGCATCAAAGGTTTTGGCCTACATACAAAACATGTGTGGGTAGAAACTATCATCATCCTGAACACACTTTTCCCACCATGAAACATGATGGTAGTAGCATCACACCGTAAGGATGGTTATTCTGTTTTTTTCTGGTCAAAGTTGATGGAGTCAGATATGGCACAATCATGCAAGACTTGAGACAGGGAGGAGTTTCACCTTCCATCAAGACAACGCCCCTAAATATACAGCCAGAGTAACAAAGCCATGGTTTACATCAAAGCATATGCATAAGTTAGAATGGCCTTGTGGCCTAAATCCAACTGGGAATCTGTGGCAAGCCCTTAACACTGCTGTTTATTTGTGCTTTCTGTCTAATCTGAGCAAGCTTAAGCTATTTTGCTAAGAAATGGGGAACATTTGCAGGCAATAGGTGCACAAAACTGATATGAAGGAGTTTCAATAAAATAGATTGAAATTTATGGTGGTAACCCAACAAGAAAAGCTTCAGGGATATGCAAGGGTATGCAAGGGATTTTAGTAGCTTTAATGTATAACATGTATCCAGCTTATGCCCAGGTTTCTCTTGCCTTCGTTAAAATATTCATGTAAAGCAAACAAAAGAAATACATTTTTGTGCTCAATCCATGCAATTGACTCTATCATGTGCTGAGTTTTTATTCAATAAATCCTCAGCTCCAAATGTTGAAATTAAGTTTCTTATTTTGCTAGACAATTTTCACCTTGTCTTTGTTTAAGTCCCATTTTTCTTCCAGTTTTTACCCTGTCCATGTAACTTTTGCCCCAGCAGTGGGCTGTCAAAATGTTTCAGATGGGGACTGCTGAAAACACAGGTTCATTTTTGTTAAGTCAACAAAACAAAGAAGCGAAGGCAGGTGTAAAAATGTTTCTGCAGCAGGCATGAATATTATTTTCCTGAGTTCCCAGGGCTCTGTGACGAACATCTTGGACTAACTCACTCCTGGTAGCCGACTCCTTGAATTTTAATGAGTGAGCTAGACTGTTCATCATGAGGGCAATATTTTAGTGCTCTCAGATGGGTTTTGCCAAAGATTTACTCTCAAACCAATTTATTGATAATTATTAGAGAGGACTAGAACTGAAATATAGATCAAGTTCAAATTTTCATCCTCTCACCAGGGGTATGAATGTCGTATTCATTTTTTTGATTTTTATGATTTATTTGATTTGAAAAGATCAATTCAGAAGCTTAATGTCAGCCTGCTTTATCCAATCCAAAACTAATTTTAATGTGAAATTGGAACCAGGTTGCCTGCAATTCTGTCTATGGAGGTATAAATAATAAGTTAAAATTATTATATAAATATGTTTGTGAACGTGGCTGGTGACGTTGACTCTAGTGTTAAACACTTTGCACGATTGGCATGACTAGAAAAGCGCTATGTAAATTCAATCTATTTCCCTTTTACTCAAACAGCCACAGCTACATAAAAGGAAACTGCTTAGGATGTTCAAGAACAGTCTGGGAACCACCAAGACTCAAGCCTGCTATGAACTGTAATCTGCAGGGACACTAGACTCAACAAACAAGATTTGGTCTGATTCAAAAATCAACACCTTTAAGCTTCACTTAAACATTCATCTTCCCACAAAGGTTAAGTCAAATACCTTTTGTGTAAACATTTTATGAACAGACAAAACTAAAACCGTGCAATTTGTCCACAGTGACAACAATTATACCACAAAGCGATGCTTTTAAACCTAAGAAGAAAGAAAACTATTCCAGTTGTCCCAAATGTCAAGCATGGTGGTAGTATCATGCTATGGGGCTATTTTACTCTTATTTGTATTGGTTGATGTCACAAAGTGGGTAAAATTATGAAAACAGTAGAATACCTCAAATGTATTCATTTTCAACTCAAATCAACAACTGTAAAGTTGAGACTTTGACAAAACTGTTCGTTACAACAAGACATTGATCACAAACATTCATCAAAGCATTTTTTTTTTTTTTTCAAAAGAATAAAGCAGGCTGACGTTAAGTTTCTGAATGGCCCCGACTTCAACTCCGTTGAAAATGTATGGAGCACATTCAAAAGCTGTACTTGGAAATCAACCAATGTAAATAACCAAATAAGACTGTTAAAATATTCAGTCAGAATTATGCAGGACTTTCTTGATGGCTATAAACCATGTGGCATTTTGCAAAGAGACATTTAACCAAAAATTAGTGGGGGTGGGGATGTAATTATGTATTGTATTTGAATATGTATTCAAGGATTTGACCATACTTGGTCTAGGGAACATCAATAATAAATTCTTAGTTGTGTGCCTTATTCATGTTTGTAAAAAAACTATTGAAGCTGTAGGCTATGTTGTATTTCAGGCTAATGTTAAAAAAGAAGTGGTCAAATAAATCATTAAAAGCCCCAAAAGTAATGACATTAATGTAAACCTGACTTAAACTGTAGTTGGTTAAAAATAGATTTTATTTGTCTGTTTTCCTTGAACCCTCTTAACATCTTTAATTTTGTCAAAGCTGAAAAACAGTATTGTCAAAGCAATGAAAAACATTTACAAATATTAATTTAGTTATGTGCAAAATTACATCAGCAAGGAGTTGGCTTTTTTATACTCAAGGTTAGCAGTTATTAAACTTTTTTTTTTTTTTTTTTTTTTTGCTTTGGCTTGAAATATTCTCATGGTCAAACTTAGAAAAGACTCAAACAAAAGTGAATAAATAAAAGAAAATCAATGTTTTCCTCTTCTATGCCATAGTATTGATGTTGAGCATGGATAGGATTTCTTTTTTCATTTAGATACATCAGTCCAATGCTGAATATATGTTGGTAAAACCCTTCAGGAATTTAAAAAAGAATCAGTGCACATTATGTGTAATTCGAAGACATAAAGAGGTAGCGAGGGGCAGTCAGGGGTGTGATATGGCTCTGCAGTGATCAGAATCTTTTTTCGGTGTAATTGCTTGTCTCATGTGGTCTTCTCAAGTCCCTACACCGGTATGTACTGGGGTGACAAGTAATTGGATGGGATGTCATTCACTCCTGTGTTTCACTCCATTCTGCTGACCTGGGATTTCACTTCTCTAAGCACAGGAGCTGAACTAATGGCCATACCTGCAGGCAGCAACCTGAAAGGGAAGACCCTGGTGTTTTGATTTTGCAGCTGACTGGACTATTACCGGACAGAGACAAAGGGAAAGTACAATATCAACAGTGCAACATATCTATTATTCTGAAAATAGTTTTTGAATTCAACAGTGCATCCATGGCAACTGTCTAAATTCATATCCAAAGGGAAGATTTGTGTAAATCACTTATTTGCTTGACAAAACAAACAGATTAAACATTAAAAATAAATTTACTTCATTAGCTTTTTAATAACAGAACTAGCGCATATAGCAAAACTATTAATCCTGTATTTAGCTCCATCCATCTCCCCATAAATTCTAATCAGCTTCCCAGTACTGCTGGAGAAAATCATCCCACAGCCTGATGTTGCCACCACCATGGTTACTTAAGTAAAATTAAGTTTATTTGTATAGCACATTTCAGCAGCAATGCAGTTCAAAGTGCATCACATCATAAAAGCATCAATCAAGTATACAGCAAAATCAGCAAAAACATCAAACTCATGAAACTCATCGGGAAAATATCAGTGTATCAAAAATCATAGGGCTCATCAAGCAAATATCTTCAACCAAATTTAGTTAAAAAAATATTGATCAATGATTCACTTACTTTATTTAACTGATTTACACTCCCACTCCCACTTCCCAGATTAAGGCACATTCAACACAATCATCTCCACCTTTTTCTCTCATTGTTTTATATATTGAGGCGTCTGGAGGGGGAGGCACCCCTGAGGCCTTTGACGTTCCAGAAACCATTTTTCCTTACAGAGGCATTTCTGCCTGCTGGCTTTCTCCTTTAAGGTGTAGAAATCACTAAAACCACCTACAGAACCCTCACTTCATTCTGCTAATTTAACCTCTCTGTACTCTATACAGGGTGACTGGCCCTCAGATGATGTCCTCCCTCCACCAACTCTGTAATTTAATTTATTATTAGGAGATGATGGTTAATGTGTAATAAAATATTTTATTTGGAACTGTTGGGAGTGGTGTGTTATTTTTTTTGCTTCTACCAAACAAAGTATTTTTCATGTATGGAAAAAAAGTTCTGAGTTAATCTCATCTGATCAGAGCACATTTTTTCACATGTTTGCCATCATCCCCATACCCTTCAGCAATTCAGCAATCTAGCCTCTCTTCCATACAAACCAAATTTGTAGACTGTACAACTAATACTTATCCTGACAAAATTTGTCCAAATTGAGATGTAAATCTCTGCTGCTCGCCCAGAGTTCCCACGGGCCTCTTGGACAGCTATGCTTTGGTATGTAATCAGTTGTGCCCTACTCTTTTCATTTTCTGAGAATGTACTGATCAATTCTTTATGAGTCATTCAAAATCCCAACAAATATCTACATTTGTTGTTTTAGCGTGACAAAATGTGGTATGCAAGGCACTTTAACTGTATTGTTCTTTGAGTGTTAAAATATATAGTAGTGGGAAACTTTAGATGGAAAATAAATTTGATTTTTGTGAATAACAGGAGGAACTAGAAATAAACTGATTCTGATGAAGGGCTGCTGATGTGTCTAAGCTAGACATTTTTACCAGTGAAATTGTGGATAAAGTCATGTTCAGGCTGTTAAACACACACTGACTCACATTCTCATGGAAATAGAACCACGTGGCTTGCTTGAAAAAAAAAAAAAAAAGACAAGGTTGCATGTCCTTGAGGTAGGCAAGTTGCATAGCGAAAGACAGGAGCAGAAACATAAATTTTCACTATTCTGTTTTTTTTGTTGTTTTTTTTGTTTTTTTTGGGGGGGGGTTGTTTGTTTTTTTAGATTTGTTTTACTCAGGTTGGCTGCTAATGCCTTTTTGTGGACTATTTAATGCACTGAATATGCCCCATATATGTAAATGTTCTTTTCTCTGCACAGCAGGGCAAAATATTGATTAACTGACACCTTTTTCAGTTTAAGAATTTGTGCAAAGTGTAGAGGAAAAAGAGCAAAGCACCATCCTTCTTGTCAGACTGTGTTTCTCATTGTTATTTAATATTTCTGATTTATTCACACAGACAAAATAATTTAGAATCTTGGTACACAATTGCATCAGAGTAATTTGTTATGCTCCAGGGGCATCCGTGAAGTGATCAAAGGCCAGATATCCAGTCCTACTAGGACCTTAAGACAGGAAGCTCCCCTGGCAGAGTGATTACCGCAGTCGGGTAGCCTGCAGAGTTGAACCTAAAGAGGATAAATACTTTACTCAGTCTACATCTGTCACTGGCGTTCCCTTTGTCCCTCAGTAATTAATCAGGCACTTGCTCATTTCATGGTGATCTACAGGAGGTCAACTATAAAAATGGCTTGAAGCTCTGCAATTTTTAACATTCCTATTACAGGTCGACTAAACCTTGCTGAGTCATTCAACGCAACAGATGTCAGTGCTCTATTCTGCCACACCTCAGAACGATATGACTCCCAACGGGAACCTGAAAGGTCATGTGGAAGAGACTCTATAAAGCTTTTTTTTTTTACAGTATAATGGTACTTAGCCATAAAAGACAGCTAAACAATAATTGCCCTGTATTCAGAAGGAATCAAGCCAAATCCATGTTTGTGTAGTTGCTGTCAGAAAGAATGTTGGGGCTCTATAGACTCAAACCCTTCCATTAATGTAGGGCCCATCTTCATGGTATCACTCAAAATTGTGAGCCATTCTGATCAGACCTTTTATCATCCTGATAATTTTTTAAAGTGTTTGATGAAAGCTGTGGAATGATGTTTAACAATGACTATGCCAATCTCTAATTTGTGATATACAAAAACTGATAATTTCCATTAGATGGGTAAAGATATGGGTTTAAATATGTTCAGAAAAACTTTTTTAAGTATTGTTCAGACCTACACAAAGATATTTTTTGGATTTTCAGAATCTATAAATTAGGAATGAAAATCTAAAGTTGGCCAAGCAATGAACCGGCATCCACTTTTGGGATGGATAGATGGATGGATATGATATGCTTGTACAGGCATAAATAAAAAATATTAATTTGGCTTCTAACTGAGGTTATTTGATATTGTACATCAATAACTATTGTACTTGAAATGCAATCTTTAGAACAAAAAACATAAATTCTTACATATTTCTATCACATTGATAACATGATGTTATACTGGGAAGAGAATTTTAGAATTCAGAGTCGAAAAAAAAGTATTTTTTTAATTAGAAATAGTCTGAACTTTGTGAATTTGACAATAAACAATAAGACATCACATAAAATAAATGCATTGGATCTTCTCAGCAACCAAATCAACCAAATGTTAAAAAGGCATTTTGTGACATTACAACCACAAACTGCCTTACTGTGATAACTCTAAATAAAGTCCAGTACAAGCATTTGCCTTCAGAAATAACCTAATTTGTTTAAGGTGGTAGTGGCTCAGGAGGTAGGGGTTTGTCATGTAACCGGTCAGTTGCCAGTTTGAACCCCTGCCTTGCCAGCTGCTGACACCAATGGCATGGCAGCATTGCTTCCGTCAGTCTGCCCAAGGGCAGCTGTGGCTACAATGGAGCTCAATATTGTCAGTGTGTGTATGAATGAGTACATGACTAAATGTAGTGTATAGTGCTTTTGAGTCCTTGGACTTGATAAAGCGCTGTACAAATGCAGGCCATTTACTATTTAAACCCTCCAACAGTGTGTAACTAAACACAGGTGCGAACCTATCTAGGTGGCAGCATCATGGTGTAGGGATACTTTTTCTTCAGCACATGAAGCTGGTCAGAGCTGCTGGGAGGATAGATGGATCTAAATATAGGACAATCCTGAAACAAAACCCTTTAGAGGCTATAAAAGACCTTAGATTGGAAAAATATCCTTAAAAAAATGCAACTAGGTGATTCTTTCTAATTTTTAAAAGTTTATTTTCCATACCTTCCTACACCAGCCTCTATTAAATCAGCTGTATACTAGACAGTTGTCAACACCATTAGGCATATGTATATTATCCTCTGCTTCCAATAATGAGTTCAGCTCATAAGAGAGGCAAGCACATTCATTTTCTATATCCCTAGGCCATGTCATATGCATATTAATGATACATAGAAGGTATTTTCCTATTCTATACATGCAATCAGTTCACTTTATAGTCCCTAGTTTTGACATGTATAGTAGGTGCAAGCTTGGTCTATTCAGACAAATCCTAATTCAGAAAGTTTAAGTGCTACATTTATTAAAACAGAATGACAGCATTTCAAATCAAGGTTCTGAAGTCCATTGACTATGAGTGGGTACAGACAAGGGATGTAAGGATGAAAAATGAAAATCTGGAAAAACAAAAAATATTATTTCGTTGAGTTTGTTACATGATGCCATTAGAAAGTAAACTTTTAAAATGACTACAGTTTTCCTGTCCAACAGTAAGCAGCCCAAACTTAAGCATTAGTCAGGACTGGGACAGATTATTGAATTGCAAAGATACATCCGTTTTACCTGTCAAACTAACACTAATTAAAAAGAATCTGTTCTTCCTGTTGACATTTTAGGGTAGACTGAACATTAATCAGGATCATTTCCAGGTTAGTAAATAAGCAAAGGATTTTTTAAAATCCCTGAGCAATTTTTCCAGTAAGCTTTAAAGACTAAAATGAGCGTGTATAGTCAATGGAACCTGTCAAAATGAGTCTGTTTGAAGAACTGAATGATAAAAAATTTAAAAAAATCACTGTCCTATTTAAAGAACCAGTGAAGACATTCCCAAGCTTCAGCTTTGATAGTAATTAATCCACGAAAATTACAAAAAGAAAATTTAAAAATATAACTTATTAATCAGTAAAGGTGCAAAAAACTGCTTCTGGATATGAAAGAATGGAAAAAGGAAGAAAATTTCTCAGTTAGTCATTATTCTCACTGTCTTTTTTTCACTGTTTTTTTAAAGCAAAATCACAGACTATATATATATTTTTTTTATCTTTGCTGTAGCAGGTCAGGACAAATAATGAAAGTATGGAAGGTTATAATTTGGTTGGCCTCAAGGTGAAGGCATCAAGTTTACCAGGCAAGCCCTCTTTTAGTAATATGCACATTCATGTTCAAAGTTTGACATTCGCAGAAAGTCAGAAGCAATCAAATTATTCTGGGATAATAAAAGATCAAACATCACTCCACAGATCCTAATTAGAAGTTGACCTGGCTTCTATCATGATGATTAAGTGCTGGGCGTTTCAGGCACGAAAATGATGCATGGCATATCCAACTATTTTAATTACGAGGTAGGGTTCTATCAGAATTTGATGCAGCAATACTTTAACTTCTACCCAACTTTCAAACTGAAGTACCAATAGAAATTCAAACTGTGAAATCATAAACCATAAAGAATCTTTGCTAATTAGTTATCGAATTAAGAAAAAGCATAGATAGATAGATAGATAGATCTGAAAACGTTAACAAAACACTTTTGTTACACTTTTGTTCATTTGGGACTCAACAAAATCAAAATGAAAGTAATTTTTTGAATTATATTTACTTGATGATATTAGCTTGATGATCTTTGTGATTTTGATGCATTGATATTTACTCAATGATTTTGATTTTGATATTTGCTTGATGATCTTCATGATTCTGATGCATTGTTATTTACTCAATGGTTTTGATGTATAATGATTTCGATAATTGCCCTGCCATGGACTAACGACCTGTCCAGGGTGTACCCCGCCTCTCGCCTAATGACTGCTGGAGATAGGCACCAGGCCCCTTGCAACCCTGCAAGGATAAGCGTGATGGATAGTGGAGAGATGGATGGATTTTGATAAATTTGCTATATACTTGCTCAATGATTTTAATTATTTTGATGTATGCTTGATTGATGTTTTTACGATGTAAAGCACTTTGAACTGCCTTGATGCTGAAATGTGCTATACAAATAAACTTGACTTGACTTAATCCTTCCAAAGAGTGGAAATGTCGAGGGCTGCTTTGTTGTTCTGAATCTGGTCAACTTGCTGCAAATGACATTAGTTCTGCTGTTTACCTGAATATCCTGGAGGACAATGAGTTTATTAGTTTGTGACCTAAAAAAAAAAACACTTATCAGGACATTATTAAACAAGAGAATGATCCAAAGCACTTCTGGAAGTCCGCCTCTGATTAGCTCAAAACATAAATGAATGAAATAAGGTTTTGATATGGCCTAATAAATGACACAACTTAAATCTAATTAAGAGGAATTCATCCTTGAAAACCTTACAATGAGACAATACTGTCTCATTTAAAGTTGCAGTATGTGACTTTTACAAAAATATGTATTTTACATGTTTGTTAAAACTGTCACCATGTCGTGACAGTATAATATAAGACAGATAAAAGAGCTCCTCCACCTCCTCCCAGTGCCCCTCTGCAGAAATGCACCACTCCCAGTCTTAGTGTCTTAACACTGTCAATCACCCACGTGTACACGCAGCTAAATGTGCGAATGGCGGAGAAACAACTTACCATAACAGGAAAACTTTATCCGCCGTCATCGGTGGCCATGCTTACTATCCTGAGCATTCACAACAGGCTCCATTGTGGTGAACCAGATGTAGCATAGCAGGGAGCAACGGGGAAGGTGACTGACAGCACTAAAACCCTCCTCCTAGCTCTGATTGGTTGTTACTGATTGACAGGTGTATTTTTACACATGAAAGGAGGACCATAAGGAGAAGGCAGACAGGCTTGATTTTTTCACAGATTATCTGTCTTATATTATACTGTCACAACAGAGTGATAGTTTTAACAAAATGTAAAAAAAAAAAAAATAATAATAATAATAATAATAATAAAATATTTTATAAAAGTTATATACTGCAGCGTTAAACAAATTTTCAAATTTGCCAGAATTCTTCCACAGCAGTATAAAAAAAACTCATTGTCAGATTTTGCTCATATTTCATAGCGAAATCAATGAACAATAAATTATTTGCTGATCTCAAAATTTAAAGTTTAGCAAACAAGAAAAGACAAAAGATCTGCTTTTCTGTTGTAGCTGTCCTTACACTCTCTCATGTATTTCCAAAATAAGTGTTATTTCATTAGATGATAGAAAAAACTGAGAATTTAACAAGGTCTTTTGTTTTAGTTTTATAATGAGCTGAGTTTGTTGTTTTGACACATTCTGCATCTACATGGTCATCTAATTAGAAGGACTCTGGGACATGATGTCAAACTCTGTCAGTATTAGTATTGTTGGTTTCTAAATCCTGTAATAAAATGATTATCTGATTATCTGATATAATTACAGCTATGGTTGTAAACCATAACAGAATCTAAATACATGATTAATTAAAAGGTTTGCGTTTTTAGTATTTTAAACCCTCCTCATTAACTTGTGTAAAATCAACCATTAGCAAGAAACAGAAACAGTCTTGACTCACATCAACTTTGATTACAAAGTGTTATTTGTTGCAGCTTGACATTGCATATTTAGCGTGTGGAGAGCTAGGTCAGTTTTTAATTGGTCTTGTAAAATACTGCTTGAGTCAAGGATCCACTGATGTCAATAAATTTAGATTGGCAGTGTTCAAGGTCAGAAATGACACCATTAGTTGATTTAGATGACATCTTGCTAAGGGCGATTAAAAGGGGGCTTCAAGTAAGAACTCAAAGCAACAACATTTGCACATTTGTTACTTTATCACTCTTTTTCCACATTATTTTAGCACTGTTATGTTGCACTGTGGGTCAACGGGTGTGGCTTGGATCATTGTCCAGCTGCATATACCAAGGGACGTTTCACCACTGTTCTGCGTTTTCTCCATTACCTTTTCCCATATAGTGGGGTTGGTATGGATAGCCTTATACAATTAGTAATTGAAATAATTATTTAAAAATGGCAATTTGTCTTTACTCAGGGCATCTTTTTTTATATATTTAAATTGCTGAAGGATCTGAAATATGTAAATTTGGAGAAGAACACAAAAATAGAATACATATGTAAGAGGGAATACATTTAAAAAAAACTGGCTTAAAAAAAAAAGCCAGATATCTATAAATAGACCAAAAGTGCAAAAGTCACTGATAAAACCAAACAAACAATAATGAATACAATTTTTAACACCAAAATCTACATTCTCATCTTTGGGATTACACAACAAATCATCCTGTCTGATTTAGAACTAAATAATCAAAAACCTGCCTATACAAAGCCCTTTCATGAGTCAACACAGGCCATGTTTACCACAGAGTGAGCAAATATTTTCCCCAAAGGAGTAAAAAAGTGACTGTGGCTGAACAGACTAAACTATTTAAAATATAAATTAGACAAGAACAGTAAATATGATCCTTATCTGCTACTAATACAAGCACACATAATTGTGACTAACCATACTGACCACAGAACTTAAGAAGTGAGGATCTAAACGAGTCACACTGTGTGCTATAACTTTAAAAAGATGCTGGTCACCCTTATATATAACCTAAAATCACCACTGATATCTATCAAACTACTCCAGAGCAAGTTAAAAGTAGCTGTGTGGAAACCGGTCTCCTTGTCAAGTCCCACACTGCTCTCTGGATCAGAGATTCTCATCCTAACTTCTCTCTCTTGTTGTTTCTCCTCTTGTCTCACTAGTAAGGATGGTACTAATAATAGTTTTAGCACATGATAGATGCATCATCAGAACTGATAGCAGTAGCTTTGCACAGAGCTGTCAAAATGAAAAAAAGCATTTTGTTAATTTGTGCTATAAACTTTGATTGCATTGTGTTATAATAGATATGAAAATGGAAAGTATGTAATTGAATTTGAATTTGTCTACGAGTAAAATGGATCTAATTACATATTTGTTTTTATAAATCTGATCTGTTTTCACAATATTTAATGTAAATTTATGCTACATAAATAAACTGAAATGTACTCAATTGAAATAGATTTAAAATGATTTATTTTATTATATTTCAATAGAGGAAAACCTCTCCGACCAAATCACTAGGAGTGCAGCAATACATTCAGCTCACATGACAACACAAAGCTGGGTTCATAAGAAAGAGGCAAAACAATATTTTTACAATATTTTTTTTGAGGTGTGTGTGTGGGGGTAGGATGGGGTGGGATGGGGTGGGGCGCAGGTTTAACCAGAATTGGTTTGGTGTTCAAGCTTATCTCAATCTAAACTGATCCTAATACAAAAAAAAGCAGCGATGATATAGTAAAGATTTTCTAACTCTCAAACTTAGTTTAAAAAAAAAAAGAAAATTCTGTTCAATGTAAATTTTTAGGTCAAATGTAAGCAATTATGGATATGAAGATGGTTAAATGCAAGAACACTGAAATATTGTTTTAGACAAACAAGAAATCAGAAACACATTTTAGCCGAGTGTCTAACAGTTTAGGTTTTCTACCAGGCACCCAAAACGCCTAAACACAAACGTGATTGAGACTTTTCTTTTGCTTATTTAACCAAGTTTCATCAGCCAGCCCCATGAGAAATCAACTCCTGTAACAAAACAGAGCGTCTCAAGAAGGATTTACTTCCTTCAAAATACAATTCTCAAACTTGGATACAGCATTATGTCAAGCTTGAAGCACTCACCTTTATATGTAAGGCATAATAATGGCTTAGTATTTCTACAACTTTGTGGCATTTTAATTTTGCAAGATCTCGTGCAACAAAATTTTGTTACACACCCACAAGCCAATACTAAGTTTCCTTACCAAGTTGTGAAACTGGGACTGCAAAATTGTAATGCTTTAAAGTGAATTTACTCTGATGCATCATTGTTGTTTTCTCTCACTAGTGCTTGTGACACTGTTTGTTAAATTTTTACATAACATTCAATTACAGAACACATCAAAATATGTGTTTTTTGAAAAAAAAAATACCATCTCTTTGAACAAAAGACTCAAACTGAAGCCCATACATTACAATGACAGCTGCGATGAGCTGCAAAACAACTGAATTTATTTGTTTATTTGTTTTCTTGTAAGTTTCTACTTGAACAGACTATTTCTATATCACCTCATTGAGAAAGGGAAGCATATTTAAACATACTTAGTTTATCATTGAGTTTCTTCTCATGCACAGGTCTTGTAAAGCCAAAAAAAAGACTCTCTGACAGCGAATCCTTCCTGATCAAGGAAACCCCCCCAAGCTCCCCTACAGCAAAACCCAACAGCCCCCTTTTCCCATCGTCTATTTCTCATTGTACATTTGTTTTAGTTACTTCTTACTGAAATTCTTCTATGTGAAAGTCTCATTTAAATTTTCCCTGAGTGCTTTATATATTTCGAGATATTTAAGACAATCTGGAATTTGATGGCTGAGAGGATGCAGTCCTGCTGTAAGCCATTTTTTGGTACTAAACGTGCACAAAATCACCAAAGTACCTCCTGAAGATATGTAATATGATGTCATTTTTTTCACAATTCCCAATTTAGAAGTAAGCGTTTTCATATAGTTGTACTTTTATGTAAGCATGCTTTTAAAAGAAGAAATATTTTAAATAATATTGCTACTGTTACATGAACCTGTTTGATCCAAATGTTTTGGTGATAGGTGTGTAATTTCTGAGCAGAGAAATATTGTGCTAATTAGAAGTTTTCATACATTTATGGTCATGAATGTCAAATTTCTTTTAAGATTTTATTGATGCATTTATTCCATTGTTTTTTCAGCATAGAACTGCAATTAATTTTTTAAATAATGTAATCAAATTTAAGCTTAAGATTTTTTTTCTTTTCCACACATTCAAAATTATACATACCATCAAAAAATAGGCATACACCCACACAAACAGTTGCTTTAATTTACCAAAGCAAGATCTTTTTTATAGCCATCAACAATCTTACATTTTTAATATTCCAGACTGAATATTTGATCACTCTTGACTGAAGTGGTTGGTTGGGGTTCTTGCATGGACCCAGCTTTTAGTCTATGAATCTGGTATAGTTAAGAGAAGGGCTTTCCAGAAGTTTAGTTGGAAGCAGGCCTTTCCAGAAGCTCGATACGAGACTGCTTTTTCTATTCCAAAACAAGTCTTGATATGAGTTCTCGATCATTGTCTTGTTGGAATGGCCAATTATTCCAAGTTTCAATCATCTTGCTTTTAATTTCAGGGGAAGTTAATAATGTCCTCTTTAATATCCCATATACTTTCGTAATGTAACAGTGCCACTGGAATGAAAACAGACTCTCAGCCTGATGGAACCACAACCATGCCTGACAGTTGGCATAGTTGGCATTTGAAAACATAACATTGATTCCAGTTTTTGTGTCATGTGACCATAAAACATTTGTCCTGTCAATGTGGATGGCTGCAAATTTCAGTCATGCTTCAGGGTGCTGATTTTAAAGCAGCACCCTAATAAAACCTGGACACAATGTAGCATATCAAAAGAAAAAAAATGTTCAAAGTATAAGTGTAACAATGATGCATGTTAATAATTTTTTCTATTGATAGCAATTCCATTACCATTCCCAGATCTGTTTAAAATTAAGCTAAAATCTGTTTCCATTTTTTACTGAAATAAGCATAGATTATAGTCAAAGGTAAGTAACAATGTGAGGAAACATATATTTTATGATAAGGATTAATTTTCTTAAAATGTTTGGTTAAGCTTTAAATTTAGAAATATGCTTGTGACTGAGCAGTTACCCTTTATCCCATTTGAAAAGGAAAAGATATTAGATCTAATTAAATTGCTTAGTTGTACCCAGTGAATCAATAAGTTGATGTGGCTCCTCCACTGCTTTCAACAACAAATAATTATCTAGCTGTTTGTCCCCAGACAGGAGGAATACAAATGAATGAAAACAAATGACATGTTGCAGAGACTTGAGTGGATTATACCCAAACAAAAGTTGCTCAAGCAGAAGTTTACTGCCAGTTTAACAATGTCAGACAAGTGTTACCCCACTCTAGATTTATAGTCAGTAGTATCCAGGTTATTTCATAAAATATTTCTGATAAGCATGTTAATTAATCCATTAATCTGAATCTGTTAATATTAACACTGTCTAAAACATAACAAAAATATCAAAAGAAGATCCAATGAAAACTTCTGCCATTGCATAAAAAAGGGAACTGTGAAGTTAACATAACAGGCAGCTTAGCTTATTTTTAGCCAATTTGTCTGTGAAATGTTGTCAAAACCCCTACTGCCAGTATTATTATTTTTTAACTATTTATTGAATAATAAAAAAGGATGAAAGCTGAATAACAGGGACTGACCCAATATTTATTTTCTATGAATACATCTTGAACACATATTTATACATTATGAGGGAAAATGTCTTAACTTATCAATTTCCGATGCAATTTACAGCTTTTTTAAAAAACAGTTTTTGCATGTTTTTCATTCTTATAATGGTGCACCACATAGAGTTTAAAGACTTTTCCTCTCTTTACTCTGAACTCCAGGATTTGCATCATTATTAGGAAAAAATATTAAATGGAATTGCATAATGGAAAGGGAAATGCAATAAAAATCGTTCTTGTCAAGTCTAAACAATAAAGGGTAAACATGTATGCTAAAAGAGTAAGGTGAAGGAGTGAGCTAGTCGAATATCTGCATGAATGTAATAGAATCACTTTTTTATTAGAAGCTGAAAGTGTCTTTGTAAGAATGCAAGTTTAACAGCAAGAGAATAAGATGTCATCGGTAAGTAATGCTTATTTTGTTCTGAAAAAATTAAATTATGTAAAAAAGAGTTCAATTTGGCATTATTAATAGGAAGCTACAACATTACCAAAATGTTTTGACCTTTTAATATCCTATGATCTGTTAATCAAACCCACTCATTCCCAGAAAAAATATGGATGAGAGGTATGGTCTGTGGTTTACTTCTTGGTTGAATTTCATTACATGAGAAGAATATTATACATATAACCTGACTCCCAGGGCTTGAATACAACAGAAGTCATATGTCTATAGGCCCCCCAGTCTGTGTCAAGTCCAGATTCTTTAGAGCCCTGGTATTTTGAGTCCAACTCCAAGTCAAATCTTGTCTAATTAGAAGTCAGAATCAACTCTCAGATCTTAAGAACCCAAGTCTGAGTCATGTCTGAAGCATTTCAAGCTTAAGTCTAAATCTATACTTGAGTCTATACAGCTGGATGTGAATCAAGTCTAAAGTCTTTAGAGCCAAAGTCCAAGACAAGTTCAGAATCTGTGGAGCCCGAGTCAAGCCTCCATTCTTTAGAGTCAAATCAGAGTGAATTCTCAAGGCTTTGTTCGCATCTCCAGATGTGACCACTTCTCAAATAGTTATCAATGTGATGTGCTTTGGTCATATTCTAAAAATGGAAAAAAAGATTTATTAAGACAAGGTTTGCAACATCACAAAAAAACTAAAAATTGCTTTGGGGACAGAAAAATAGACTTCTTCAGCATAAGACTTTCACATTTGAGGTTGCATATCTTGGGGAAAGAAACATCTAAAGGAATGAATTTATAAATGGGAGCCATCATGTCAGAGACAAAAAACATTTAAAGGTCTGCATTAGGCATGTGCCAGTTACTGGTTTCATTGTATAAATAATTAATTTTTGCCCATATAAACAAAACATTCTGATGATTTAATCCAAATACCTTTCAATTTGATCAAAACATTTTGCCCATGTAAACAGAGGAGGCAACACATCGAACATGATGGTGCATCTAGAGGAGCACCACCCAACACTATTTGCTAAATTCAAGGTAAAGTTTTTGCTTTCTTGAAATGAACAAGCTACCATTAGAGTCTTACATTAGTGAAACAAATATCACCATGTTACTGTGGCATATTGTGCTGGACACAACTTGTCTGCAGGGGTGTTTTGGAATTGTTGGATTGAGTACTTGATTAATTTTAAGTGAAATGCGAAAGTACGGAGAGCTTCCGTAGCTTTATCTAAGGAGCTCTTGAACTGAACGTGCATTTCGTATACATGCGCTAATACTTGTAATTTCTGTCGTTTCTGTGTATATACGATTTATATTATCTGCTTCACGTCAAACACCGTCTCGGAATCTAAAACACAATAAAAATTCCTAATGTGGTACATTACATTACATCAATAAAAAGACTATTGTCGAGCAGTATAACCTGATTTGTCTTAGCTATTACAGCAGTGGAAACACAGTATAGCTTAAATGCGTTATGTGCCAAAAATCACAAGTATGAACGTGCACGCGAGAGGGGAATGAAATTTCAGTACCACACCTGTGATCTAAAAACAGCTTCCAAAGACAATTAAAGTTGACTATGACTATAGAGATTATGATGATAGGCTAATTTGAAATTCAAGTTGAATTCATGTCTGTCCTAATTGTTCTTTTAGAACCACAGTGGCTCTGGCAGCAAGAGATCATGTCAAAGGGTGATGATCAGCCCATAATTTAGCAAACATTTACGGAGCGAATCATCCACATATTCACATCAAAGCATGCTAAAGAAAAAAAATAACATTTTAGAGCTGTAATTATAATATTGTGATCCCGCGAAACCGTGATATTTTTACCTAAGGTTATCATAATTTCATACCAGACCCTTCCCACTCTGCATTACCAAGGTAACCTCACAGTAGTGCAACTCCTCAAGTAAGCAGTTCTAAACTGGTGTAAAACCATCAATATATGATTTTTTTTTTTTTATTTAATTTTCAATTTAGTTTAAATTAATTAGTTAATTATTAAGTTATTTTTTTGTTTAAATAAAAATATAAAGAAAAAAAGTCTTTCTGTTTACTATTGATATTGAAATACATGTAATCAAAAACCCATTCAAATAACTCGATATTCCTGCTATAAGTATAAAAAAAAGAGTTCATTACTGCATTTTTTACTCCATCTTTCCTGACAAATGAGTGATGTATTATTTAATTACTGTATTTATTAAAAATGTAATTGTTTTCCCCCTAAGTTAATCCCACATCAGTTCCTTTCATTTTCTAATTGTGGATTCACTGCTTTCACCACTGTTCCTGCATGGCCACTGATTCAAAGAGGGAAATAAAACAAGCATTCTTGATAGACAGTGTTCTGCCATCAAAAAATGACTCCTGGTGAAGAATTTTTAGGTAGAGTAAAAAAAATCTCTTTGGCTTTCACCTCAAAGTCTCTCCAGGTGTTTCCCATTGGGTAGACTGAGCAGTAAACAGAGTAAGCTATTCTAACGTGTCTCTGAAGATGCTTCCCTTCAAACACAGAGAACATAATTAACTTCTTTTTTTTCTTTGTCTTTGTGTTTTGATATCTTACCATGCATTGTGCATATTTACAAAGTTCACATTCTCCATAATTATGTAAAAAAAAAAAAAAAAAAAAAAAATCTCTTCAAGGAAAGGAGAAACCCACCTCAAAAACAAAGATTTTTGGCATTAATTGACAAAAATAGAAAACATATAAAAGTACATTTGGACTAAATTAGGAAAAGAAATCAGAAAACTTAACCTATCAACTTACTTATTAAGTTGTAGTTCTATCTGCGGTGGTGGATAAACACACTCATGCTGACAAAGACAGTGCACATAAGAATGGAGAGTAAGCTGGTCAGAAAACTGTGCCATGAAGAATATGGACACAAAAGAAGCAGAGGACTTCCTGCTCTCTTGTATACACTGCAGTTTACCCTGGACTATTGCTGCTTCAGTCAGGCTCACATCTTCAGCTTTTTTTTATTTATTTATTTTTTTTACCAAAGCTGAGATGAGTTTGTTTAATTTAAACAATTACAATTACAACATGCATGCAGAGCAGGTAAGGGTGTAAATAGCTTTAGTTTTTGATAAATCTGAAACACATGAAGCTTTCCTCATTAAAGAGCATTTATAGAGCATAAAAACCTAGGCAAAAATAAGGAGTATGCTGCAGGTGTAATGATGCTGAAGCTTAATTTATTTTTGGATTGTGCAATAGACAGTGTCAGAGTCTTTGTCCATTCATTTCTTGCAGAGACAATTTGCTTTTATGTTCTTTTGATGTGTTTGACCTTTTCAGACTTTCAACACCCAAAGCACAAGGACAGGTCTGAAAACTTAATTCTCTCCAGTTCTCGTAAGGCATCAAAGCAAAGAATGTATTTCCATCCTACTGTTGATTTACTGAATTTTATCGTGGATTTTCTCTTATCCATGCCGAATCAAAAGAATATAGACAACTTCAACTCCATCAATTTTTATTAACTCCACCAATTTTTGATTAAATAAATGTCTCAGTAAATTGCAGAGAAACCATCGGCTGGTTGTAGCCATCAACAAGCTTCTGGAATAATCCTGACTAGACAGTTGTGTACTTGTTTTAGAACTGGTAGAGTACATTTAATTTGTTTGATCATATCTTTTAAAGGATGGGTGTTATGTTAAATCAACTGTTTTGAGCTTTATATCATGTTATAATGTCATTCCCTCATCAAAACCATACTTGAACTGTTGGTTTGATTCGTTCATGAATGAGGAATCGTTGAATCTGCCATGGCAGCCATTCGGGGGTGCCTAAACGCTTGCTCATACAAAGCGCCACCTATTTACCCAAAGTTCCTCTCCGGAGCCGCAGTCCCTACCTGAGTTTGTGCCCCACAGAGCACCCCTCCCCCACACCTCCACAACACAGCTCCACCTGACGAGCAGTAGCAGCAATTAGCAAACATCTGGTGGAACTACACATTTTCTGAGCTTATCATACAAACAATTTCTCAGTCCAACACTCTTTAGAACGGTTGTAAACAGTATAATGGAGGAGCTGTTTCTATGTCATTGTTGTGATGATGTGCTGAAGGCAGACTCTCAGCATGATGCTACCACCACCATGCCTAAGAGTTGGTTCTGCATAGCTTTGAGTAACCTCACCTTGACTCCTACAAGAAAAACCTGTTATTGTAGTATTGGCTTCTTTCTTGAACTGCATCAACTTGGTCCATGGCGATGTCAAAGCTAGTTTTTAAAAAAAAAACAAAAAAACACTGTAGTTGTTTGTTGGATAAATTATTTTACCCTGGAAAATGAATGGCTCAAATGCATCCTTAAAACTCTCTAGTGTAATTCCAGTGACATTAATACCCATGTTGACTGCATGCAAACTTCTGACTGGAACTTTTGTTTGTGACTGTCATGCTTGAGAAGCAATTGTTTACTCAAGTTTTTGTTTTTTGGTAACTTGTTCTGTGTTTGCTTTTATTCTTGCAAAAGTAGTTGACCTTGAGTTCTCAGAATCTGAGTTGTCTGTCATAATAAAACGTTTTTCAATATGTCACCTTTAGGAAGCACCCCCTTTTTTGCATCTTTTGTATCATCATGAAGAACAGCAATTACAGATTTTCTTTAAACCACCAGTTTAAAGTAACAAGCTACAATAGTTGCTCTGTCCTCACAAATACTGTTGACTTAGGTAAAATATGCTACCATGTGGCTTCATTCAGGCAAAAATCCAGAGGTGCCTTTCATGTATTTTAACATTAATATTAATTGGAACTCCAGGAGCCATTCAGTACCAAGATGACCTTCTACTTTGGATTCCCTTCATTTACACAAAGGAACTGCAGGCAGGATAATGTTAGTAGTCATAAAAAGTCATTGTAATTACCTCTGTCTTCAATTACAATCTAGTTCCATTTCATTCTCAATTTCTTTTGTAATCCGTTTATGAGAAATTCAGACTGTGAGATTTGTCTGGAACAGAAACATTTTCAAAGGGGTGATGTGAAAGGCCTTGGCTGTTTGAAAGGAGTTTCTGATGATAAAGCACTAGCCGTGAAAGCTAGCTTTTCAGTCGGATAAAAAATCTGAGCATTACGATTCTTGTGCCATGTAGATTTCATGAAGCCAGGCTGCAGCTTCCAAGATAGACTGAATTCGTTTTCAGTTTGAAACAACAATGCAGGTTTAAAATGAGATATCAACTGAACATTGATTTGGGGTTTTGAAGCTGAACGTCAAAGTATATAAAGGCTTCTTTGACAGCTAAAAGTTAAATTATATAGAAGAAAAACTGCTTTGTAATTTTCAGTATATATTCAGGGTTTTAATTACTGAGTGTACATATTCCAGGCAACAATACAGAGTTAAAAAATGGTTAAGCTTTTTTTAACAATCAGTGTTGAATTTTATGAACCTTGATGCTAAAGTTGGGATAGCTTTTGCATGTCCAACAGAGATGTAAGAAAACATACTAAAGAGATATATTTTAAAGTATAACAAAACTGACTTAATGCAGATTTCTAAACCGTTATGATAAGCTGCCTAAATTATCATAATTTAGGCAGCCTACTTGGTTCAGCTACTTGTCGATACAATTTATTTAGATAATGTAAATTTATGAAGGAAGAGGCTGTATTTTCAGTTTTGTATCTTATCATTTTATTTATAATAATAAGACAGAAGTTGCTAAAAGTCTTGCCACCAAAGTCACAATCCAGACCCCATCCTTAAGCTGTCAAAGGACGCTGTCCACTGTTCATCAACCTGACTGCTGGAGCCTTAATTAGGCAACACATTGCTTTTATTAGCATATGACCTTTACATGTGGTTGTCTTTAGTATGTTCATTAATGCTCGAAATCAAACCGTGTTTTGAGTTTTAAGAAGTCAGGAATACAGAGGAGGATGAAATAATGAGAAAAATGTTACATATGTAGAAATTCAAATGACAAAGCTCATTAGAGGAACAGTATCAAACTGGCATATTAGTGTAGTAAGGCAGAAATCTGTATCATGAACTTTTAAATCCAATGTCAATCTGAGATATAACTACAGAAATTTTAATGTGTCTGAATAAACAGATGTTCAAGGTCAAACTGAAGGTTCTTTTTTTATATTTTCTCTGCAAGCAGCTTGACACCCTCAGTCTGAATTCAGCTTATGGAAGTAATCAGGTCACCCGGGGTCATGTAAACAGATTTTTTTATTTTTAACAACATCCAGTGTTTTTTACAGCCTTCCTTTGTCATTTACAGCTTAGAATTCTCTCCAAAGGCCCTTTAAACCAACTAAATGCAGCACCCTCCATTCACTGGCACACCTGGTAAAATTGTGTAAAAAGCGGTAAATAAATGTATGTTTTTTTTTTTCAGTTGAATAATTTCATGCTGGAAAATGCAAAAAAATCTAACCTTACATTTGGGTACTTAGTTATTGAACTAGGAAAAATATTCCGAGTTAAAATACATAATATACATCATAACAGTAGTTGCTCATACTAGTTATTAGCACCTGTAACAAATAATCTAAAATAAATGTAACAGAAATATTTTTGAAATGTAGTTATTGTTTTAAGTTTGTCAGTGTTGAAGAACTTTGATTTACCAATGCATAACTTCTAGTTTTATTGGGAAAAAATTAAGACATGATACAGATTCCGTTTTGTATGTATCTTTTCAAAATGAGAAAATTATCAGAGCGTGTCATTGAATTATTTAGGTATAGCAGATGATGGCCAATATTTCAGTCAGACCTGATAATGTTCTTATTTTTGGAAGGATACTGGGTTATGGTCACCAATCTAGAGAGTATGTATGTAGGTCCTATGTTCCTGAACCTCATATTTCACCTAGTGACTTAAAAAAAAGCTTAACAAACTATTAAAGAAGTCTGACTGTTCTGGGGATTACTCTGAAACCTCTGGAGATATTTGTGCAAAGAAGAATTCTTCATAAAACGAAGAACATTATGGACAACCTTGAGCAACCTCTTCATCAGACTTTCATACGACAACATGTCTTCAGTCAGTGGCTTCATTAGAACCACTGTAACACTGACCACTACATGATATTCTTACTGCCCACAACCATTAGCATCTACAACTCTTTGAAGAAACCTGTATAATTTGACTTACAACAACATGTATTTCAACTTGAGTTGAATTTCAATTCAGGTCAGGTTAACTGTTGCACAGCTAAATAATAAAATCTACATATATGTATCGGAATATACAGACAGAGCTTGTTGCTTGCTGTCAGCAGATAGTCTGACTGCAGAATGATCACTTTTAATTTATTTTGATTGTTTTGAGTTGAAAATTGCAAACATAAATGTTGTGTGGCTTGCAGAAAGAATTTAGCACAGTGGAAGTCAAATTGGACTATTCCAGTAATAATAACTCAGGAGAGAACTTTACAGAGGAGAAGTAAGGAGCACAAGCAGTAGCAGGAAGGCTGACTATAAAACAGAACAATATTTTATTCTTTTCAACTTTCAGCCTCTATCTTCCATAGATCATATGAAATTTAGAAATATTTGGGGCCTGTTAGAAGACTTTAACAAAACAAAGATATTACTTACCATCTAGAAAATACACAAGGAGATTACAATACTGAAGTTAAAAATACTAACTACACTAACAGCCCCAATTATAGGTAAAAGTTTTCTTTAATCTCTCATGTACACATGCTGTATAATTTTGTCTATGCTCATAAACAACTGTTAACCATTTCCTGCAAAAAGGCCCATCAAATTAAACTGTTAGCAAGTAGTACTGTAATTTGAGGTTACAATTAATTAAACCATTTTAACAACCATTTAAGCAAATAAAGCCAGTTGACAGCAGGTTTCTCTAAGTAGTCTGTAATCTTGTACAATTAAAGGTGTGGACAAAGATTGGAGCAGTGTATCTGACAGGGCCTGTGTAGTTTTCTCATTCTTTAATCTACACAAGGCAGGAAATGAAAAAATAATGTGACAAAATTAACCATATTTACTCTCAAAGCAATAGCTAAGATGCTTAAACAACTGGAACAGTGATAATCAAGGCTGAACAATATTTATGTTACCACCATGCACATTGGGGAGAACAATAAAGAAAATAAAAAATACTTCTAAAGCTTGCTGCACCAGAAGCTGTGTTATATATATTTACCATAAATTGCAAAAACTATGAGGGATGCTGTATATAATTTAATGTAGTATGTTATTTATCAGAAACATTTAGCAAATGAATGCATTTCCTGCTCTGTACTGTTTCCAACATAAAGTGAAGCTTCCTAATTGTCTCACCTATATCAGGGCACATTTTGCAATTCTCTTTATAAAATTATTATGTTAGTAGAACAGAGTGTTAAAGAGATCTGAGACAGAAAAATAATATGAATGTAATTTGATATTGTCTGTCTCCAACAACTTCTTCTATGATGCTAACCTCTTCAAAGTAGATTTGACTAATGTGATTTTTTTCTTTGTCATCATAAATAAAATGAAGATCCCTCTGTAAATTATTCAGTGGTATTTGAATAAAATTGAATTCCTCCTAGGCTTGATCCTTGCTCACTGCCTTTCGTCAAGCTTATTTAAGGAACAACAGAAGCTGAAGCAGCACTTGTGTTTGATTTCAGCTTTGATGGTGTAACAGTGAGGTGGTATTTCAAATAAATACACTCTGGAAGTGAAATGCATTGTGAATGTTTTGCCTGGCTGTATCAATAGATTTTTATACCACCATTACAATATATATAAAGTGTTTTAAAAGGTAAATTTTATTTTAACAAAAGAAATTAAATTCACAATGTTTTGTGCATTTTTATAATAGTCCTGATCATTTTCACATCATAATGATAAGCTTGAATATCGAAGTAGCCTTGTGGAATATATTTACTTTAATGTCTCCATGTGTGAGAAAGCAAGAAAAGAATGAGGAGAACATGCAAACTCTACACCGAAAGGTCTGTACATTCGACACCACAACTGTAGCACTATTAATTAAAAACTAGAGCAATCTGAACAAATTAGCTAAACTGATATGACTGAGGTCAGCTTTTCAAGACAGCAGGGAAGATTTCATTAGATGAACTCATCATAAATTACATACAGTAAGGTACTGAGTGGTTAACTTTTAAAAGCTTTGTAAGCTATCCACTAGATGCTGAGAGGCCTCTAATTAAGGAAAACTTGTATTGATTTCTCAATCTTTTGCAAATCATTTTCACTCAGCTAAATCTTGCAGCTGGAGGTTTCCACATAGTCTAATTATTAATTTATTCTGCACAGGACTTCTGGCCAGAAAAGACAAAATGTGTTTTTGTTTTTTTTTGTTTTTTGTTGGGTTTTATTTATTTATTTATTTATTTTGTAGTCAAAAAAAAGCAAATAGTAAAGGGAAATTAAAAGTAAAAATATTTAAAAGCTAAATAAAAAACACATGCTTTTAATGATATTGCTTACTTTTGTAAACAATTTTCAGTGAATTTTAAAAGCCATGAAGAAAGTCTGCAGGCTTTGGATTCGTGTTTCACAGGAAAAAAAATAACCACAAATAAAGCTCTTTGAAAAAAAGCACTTTGAAATATAGGTATAAAAGCAATTCTTTTCCTGCTCTCTAAACTGAATTTTGGAATAAAAATATAGCCAGGTTCTGAGAAGTGAGTCCCATAAAAGGGCATAACCATGGGTACTGTTGAGATAACCAATTGTGTCTGTAGTTGTGAATTCTCTGGGTTTGGTGGTTTGAGGAGAGAACCCTAAGCATTCTCACTTAATTGTATTGTCATCTAAAGAATAACAAGGCTTTGTAAATGCCTTTGGTTTTTTTGTCATGTTTGTCAAATTCTTCATGCAAATTTTTGTTCATTGGTTTACATACGTCGAGTATGCTTGATGTGCAGAACTGCTTAAGCAACATCTCCAGTGGCTGGTTGGTTGAGGGGGTCTCTGGACATATGCTGCCTAACCCTAACCATCACCTTCTCCCACTGACCAGATATTCTATGCCTTAGAGCCTCCAAATAAAGTATGACTGATAAGTAGTTATTTATTATTTTTAAAATGCATGTGTTTTTTTAATGTTTATGGCCATCTGTTGAAAGGCTCAGAACTTTTCTAACGTTTATGGTTCCCATGCTATTATAGTAGTTGCAAGTGTTTTTCCTGTCTCTTTAAACAGAAAAGTCAGTTTGCAGTGCAGCTGAAATACGTAACCCACCAAAAAAAGGATTAGAGAACATAACATCTATAACTGTCTCTAAACGATAAAAATAAAGAGACAAAAAATTATTCACAACAGATGAACTCTAATACTTTATTCATATTTGGAGACTATATTTAAGCCTATGCATTTGTTAGACACTTTTATCAAAAGCAACTGATTGGCTTAGCACCAAAATACATTTAAGATCTGTTGTCATTGTGTCACCCTTCCAGACCACTCAGGTCTTCTGGCTTAAGCCGACTCTGCATCCCCAGAATCAGTTTCAAACATGAAGAAGCAGCATTCAATTTTTATGCTACTCTAATCAGGAACAAACTTCCAGAAAACTGCAAAAAGTGCTGAAACACCAAGGTCCTTTATGGTATATTCACACCAGGAAAGTCTTTTTTTCCGCTTGCTTGGTCCAGACCAAAAGTGGACTTTATTTTTTTCATTGTTGTTGTTTGTTTGCTGCGGTTTGCTTTCACATTGTGCTTTTTTGCAAGCGGACTATAATTTGTAAACAAATCCATGCCAGTGAAGATCATTGCTCCCATTTGACAGAAATGACAGGGGTGGGGCATATCACAGACCAGGAAAAAACAAACATGGAAGTCCTGCTTGCTGCATTTGTGATGTTATTATAACTACAATGCCATTTTGAATGTCAAGAGCAGCTCATTAAACACAGGTTTCACAATGGGATATTTATAATTTTGGAATGGCGTCAGCAAATGCTACTGCAAGTTGAATGACACGAGATGCTCTGTTTGTCTTGACCCACAACATGTTGCCAGCAGCAGCAGTATCACTAAGCATAAAACGGCAGATCAGGTACGATTTCATCACAATCAGTACATACAGCAGTACCGTTAGAAGCACTGAAGGGCTCATTTTTACCATAATGCTCAGCAATGGTAGCTCGTGAAGTCCAAAAAGACTCATACTTTCTGTAGTTGGTTTGCATCTAGGTCAATCTGTGTTCACACCAGAAGCAAACCGTACCAGAGTTAATTTGAAAACAGACCAAGACCACCTTGAAAAGTGGGTCTCAGTCCAGTTGTTTGGTCTGCACCAGGATTCGTATGAGTATATTCACACCTGCACAAAAGGTCTAGACTGATGGCGAAAACAAACTCTGGTCCGTTTAAAGCGGACCAAATGTGTCAGGTGTGAATACACCCTTAAATCAAGGCTAAAAACCCATTTGCTTCGAGCTGCCTCTGTTTAATAACTGAAACATCATGAACTGTAGTCTATCTTTCAACCTGTCATTATTTTCACTTTGCCACTGCAATATAATGTTTTTGCTTTTGTTGTTTTTTCCCCCTTCTAATCATGTAAAGCACTTTGAATCCCCCTGTTGCTGGAAATGTGCTGTGCAAATGAACTGCCTTGTTTTGCCTTTAAGAAATGAGGATATAACAATGCAGTTGACATCAAAGCTAATACAAGCTGCTTAGAAGGATGACCAATAGTCAGGTTCTGTCAGAGATAACAGTATAGAAACAGAGTGTAGGGAGAGGGAGGTGCAGTACAGGGGTAGGTGCTAGGGTAGATATGCTCTCAGAAGAGCAGAGGCCACAAGAGTTTCTGGATGATAGACAGGAACACCAATGTTCTAGTATGCTCAGTAGGTCATTCCATCATCATGGAAGGACACAGGGAAAGAGTCTTGATTGGCTTGATCATGTACAACATGATCAAACCGATCAAGACTCAATGATAGCCAATAATCCTTTGACAACAGAAATTATTATGGCTTTTGGTTTTAGCATCTGTTTAGCAAACACTTTGTCATGCAACATGTATGACAACATGACTGTAACCATTTTAATCACACATTATGCAGATGAGTATAGATAAAGGTGACATCACTGATGTGAACTGCAGCTTCTCAGTTGCCAAGTGATGGCTCTTATAATGTCCTCTCAGCAGTAATGTTGAATCAGAAATGAAGAGCAAACTGTTATCCTTTGTAAAGAAGCATGGTATTTCCTAACAGGCAGCCGTGGTGTTTTTTGTTCCAATCTTGTTAGACTTTCTGTGCTGTCATTTTGTGGTAAATTTGTTACAAGGCACTGAAAAGAGGCAAGTAAGGCTGTTTGAAAGAGAATATCTGTGAGCAGTTATCTTAAAGAGTTAAATATTAGGTCCATTAGGCACAGTGTTTCAGTGCTCTTTTCTGTTCTTAAAGGCACTGATGAAGGTCAAGCATAAATGGTTCAAGCTCCCTGTTTGAGCCGTAGACTCGGAGCTTAGCTACAGCTCTGGGAACTGGCTCACATAAAAGAGTCTGCCAACAATGCTGCTGGCCTAGATTGGCACACCAAACACAATAGTGTGTCTGTGCAAATTTAGAGCAGATCAAACTTTAGGCTATTGCATATTAAAAAAAGGCTGCTTAAGAGCCAAATTAAGTATTCAAATGTTCCAGATACAATGTAGTTGTCATGGTAATACTGGATTTCAATCTTGTCTTTGGAATTAAGTGAGCTTTTTAACCTACTTTTTTGCCTTGTTTTCACTGCTATGCTTCTAGTAGTAACTTTTAATTTATTTTAACTAAACATATCCAAATTGCCTTTTGTTGTTGCTTGAGCCACTGTACATTGTTCCTTCTCAACACTCCATAATCAACACTGTGCTACCCATAGTGGTTCTGCTATCACCTGTAATGTATGTTATTTAATGTTACTGTTATTGGTTTCAGTACACGCAGTGCAAGTTTGGTTGTTTGGAAATGTTCTATGCATTGACAAGACAGAAGTGTTACATTCTGGAATTAAAATTTACAGAGTAGAGAGAGTATCACGCTGGCAGTCAAACACAGTGATGGTAATGTAATAATCTGGGGGTGCTTGTTCGTTTAGGACCTAGATGACTTGATTTGATGGAATCAGGTATTTGTTCTCTGCCAGAAAATCCAGATCGCTCATGCAGCAGGGCAATGACACAAAGCCCACCAGCAAGCCAACCAACGGCTTGTTAAAAACAAAAAACAAAAGGAAGGTTTCAGAGTGGCATACTCATAGTCTGAATTAAAATCTGCTTTAGGTGCTGTAGCATTACATTCAATAGGCCATTTATCCTTAAAAACGCATCAGTGTGGCTGAATTTAAACAGTTCTGTAAGGAAGAGTAGGCTTTTTGCCTTAATAAATGAAATCATTCTACATTTTGCATCAACCTATGTTATAATTTTCAGATTTTAAAATTTATTAGAAGATCTGAAGCATGAAAGTTTAACAAAACAAAAACAAAAGAAATATTCTTAAGGGAAAACGCTTTTCATAGCACTGTAAATGATGAGCATTTTAACTACCCAATTGTATTCATAGTATTGAGTTTTCACATTCATCCCAATACAGCTATTAGATTAGGACTCAATATTTAATCTTAAATAACTTGGATCTGTATCTATATATAAAAAACTTGGTAAGGAAGTTCCTTTGATTTTTTTTTTTAGATGAATTCTGCAGCACAAACATTTAGAGCCACATACTTTTTAATTCAGTTTATTTCAGAAAAAACCCATATAACTTACTTGACTTTTTCATCAAGGTAATTGTGCAGTTCAATAACAACTGCCAGCATCACGTAAAATATAGAACTGGTGCGAATCATTGCCTTTTAAGAAAAGCTGAAGCTCAAGTAAATGCTTTGGTAATTTAAAAAACAAACCTTGTCATTTCAAGAAAATTTTGTGGAATTTTATTCAAAATAATATTGCATCCTATTGCAACACCACACACCCGCTACCCGCATTGCACCATATGACTGAAGTTTGTTTTAGGATTTAACTTCAAGACATTTCGGTACCATTTGTTCCATTCTCACTGCTTCCCGGCAGGCAAACAGACATAAGTTGGATACTGAGTTTTTCTTTCTTAATTCTAAATTGATTTTCTTTTTCCAGTCAAGAAACAACTCATAAGCCATCTTAGCTCTGCAAGGATGTCAAATTCTCACACTTGGTGTCCCGGTTACATCCCTTTTGAACATAAGCGCTTTCAAGTGAAATTAATCAATCTCTTTATCACACGGGCAGTGTCATTACCCAACCACAGAGTGAGAAATGAAAGCACTAATCGCACAGCAAGTGGGGCCTTTGTGTGGGAAGGCCAAGTTTTCCTGCTCAGGCAGCCTTGCAAATGCATGTTCAATTGAGTTCTTGAGGCGAGGAGAGACTGAACTGAGAACTTACTCCAAAATTATTTGTAAAGAAAATTGAAATATGACAAATTCCTATGAATATGGTTTTCCAAAAATATATATTTTTTGCATATGAACAAAAAACAACCCACATACTGTATTGCTTACATACTTGTAATAAAAACAGTGAATCTATAGAGTACATGTACTCGGTGTATTGACACATTTCCCAATTAAAAAAAAAAAAAAAAAAACAGGATGAAACCTCTGAAACCTCTTCTCAACACATTTCAGAAGATGAACTTTGTGCGTACAAATGTGTCTGAAACTTAACTGTTGCATATACATTAGTTATTTCTACCCCGCTTGTCACTTATGAGACTGTCGATGAACAGTCAGTCAGAAAAAAACTTATTATGCTAACCCTTGAGGCATACAGACCCGCAGGCTTGATGATGTCAAGCAGACTAAGATTTATGCTCCACATCTGAATCAGAAAGAGGAGGGTTGGTCTCACCATAGAGCAGGTTGCTCTAAAAATAAAAGTACTTTTTCTGTTTGCTTAGTGCTTGGTATCTTTATTTTCTAAAAGTGGTAATGACTTTCTAATTCTTTAGGCTATATACCATCTGATTAGGTGGGTGTGTATGCAGCTACCTTTTTATGAGACTTACTAGAGTCAAAGAAAAATAATGCTTTATTGTTAAATACTCAGTTTAATATTACTAAGTAAGTATATCTCACCGTATCGCAGTCAAATCCAACAACATGTAGGACAGCTGATATGAAGTGCCCAGTTTGTATATATAAATTCCTTGAACAATTTCACTTTATGTAATAATTTTTAGTAAACCAACAAAAAGTAGTGCACAATTGTGAAGAGGGAGGGAAATGATACATAGCTTTCAAATTAATCCGAAAGGTTCTGTGTGCATTTATATTCAGACAACTCTGATCCTCCTAAGTAGTTTCCACTTGGCTATAGTTTCAAGAAATAGCATCATGAGGATTCAAACTTTGGGTTTGTGAAAACTATTGTGAAACTTAACTTTCTCAAAAACAGGTTAAATAATGTAATCTCTTGTCACATTCTTGGGCACAGAAGCAGCGGCATGTGGCAATGATGCAAAAACTGGGCCTGGTCAACCCCAGGTGTTAGGAATAGGAATAAAGTGCTGGAAAGGTTAAAAGCAGGGTTAGGCTATAAAACAATATGTCTAACAACAGCAGCACAAACATTTTGAAAAAATTGCTCTTGTCAAATGAGATTCTGCCAACATGATAAACTCTATGTGGCAGAAAACTGACACTGCTCATAACACTGAACACCCCACCTTAACCACCCTAGTAAAGCATCATGCTCTGAAGTCACTTTGCTTTAGTGAGAACAGGGAAGTTGGTTGAACAGTTGATGGTAAGATGAAGCTAAAATAGGGCAGTCCTAAAAGTAAAGCTGTTGAAGACTGCAAAACACTTGAGACAGGAGCTGAGGTTCACCTTCTAGCAGGATAAGCCTAAATAAATGAGCAAAGTGTCATTCTTTAGCTGTGCAAAGCTGGTACATACTTGCAGCTGAAATTACAGCAGAAGGCGGTTATACAAATTATTGACTCAGAAGAGCTGCATGCATTTGCACACCACACTTTTCAGATATTTATTTCCAGTAAAATATATCACATTCTGTGTGTGTTTTATGTGAGAAAATGTGGAAAAAATGATAGGGGGATGAATACAACAACACATTGTATTTTCTAAATATTAGGACTTTCGATTGACTAAACTAACTGATTTTCCTCTACAGAAGAAAGTGAATACGAGTGTTAAAATATCCATTTGGTGCAAATATTATAAAGTTCCTAACAGTGGCCAATTATAAAGTATTTTACCTGCTTTCCATGAAAAATGATGGGCTTTGGGAAGTACAATGTCCGAGTGGGCTGGAATGGAAAAGAGAGACGAGATGAGAAGGAAGAGGCTGAGGAAGTTCCCAGTGTGCCGTGTCCAGGCGTTGACCCCAAAGTCATCTTTCAGAGTCATAGTCCAGACCATTGCTGCCTCTCTTACTCCTGTGAGAATAAAATGAAATTCATCACTATCTTAATAAGAAATATATCCAGAAACCTGGGCCAGAGTAACCACAGGAGGGAAGGGACTGATCATGAGAGAAGGGACGAAAATGTCACTGAGACTATCTGCTGTATGGACATAAAATCGAGACACAAACCTTCAGCTCAGGAATGTAATATGCAGTGCCACCCTCCAAAATGAGGCACATTCTTTCATACACCAGAAACAGAGTTTATTTCCAATTTCAGTTTAATACATACAAGAATTCATGTTGGGTATTATGTATGTTTCTGCCAAATGGACAACAAAAATCAATCGATCAGGCATATCATGGACAGCTCGATGGACAGACCTGCAGAAACATTTAAGTTTGGAGAATAACAGGATATTTGCATGTTTATCTTACAATTCATTGTTTCTCTTGCTGCTTTTGATCATCAATGTGTTCGGGATTATTCTGGGATTTATATTTGTGCAGCATGAACAGCAGGTGTCGATAGCACCTGATGCTCAGAGAGGCTCATGTCATGGTGTTTGTTCCACACTGATTCGTTCTCCATGAACAAAATTTTGTTGTACTGCAACACATGGGTATTGAGGAATGTGTTATTATTGACTGGCTATTCAACAGAGCTCTCCTAGCCTAGCAATTTTTTCTTAACTCTTTGCTCTCCTGAAGCCCAACATAAAAGCACTTTATGTGCACAGTGGAAATAACTCTTTTTTCACAAACTTTAAGAACAAAGATATTAATGTTAGTGTTTACAGAGATTAAAATATCCTTTCATCTAAAGATTAAGGGCTATTTGTTTATTATTTATTGATGGTAATGTCTAAATATTTTTATCAAAAAAATGTTCATCTTATCATACAGAGCATAATAATAAAGTGTATCTGTACAACATGGAAGTCTGGTTGATTGGTATTTGTTTTCAATTTTGCAGATCACCATACAATAATGAGTTCACTAAGCTTTTCCTTAGTGATAAAAAAAAATCATAGAGAGAATCTAATAATGGATTAACTACTAAAAAAAAGATGCTTTTGATATTTTAGATTTTTTGCATCTGTGACTGTCCAAAGCTTTGAATTACTGTTGCTTGATCTTGTTTGGAGAGATTACACTTCTGAGGTTAGTGCTTTTTCTGTGTTTTCATGATATTGAAATTTGTTTAATGAAAATATATTTAGAGATGAAGATAGCTTGGTGCTTGGAAGTGGGCAGCCAGATGCACAGTTATTGATGGACGGTCCAATTTTATTCAAGCTTTGGTGTATTATTCCAAAGTCATTTTTAAAATAAGTTCAGTGTAAACACAAAACTCAACATTTGGGAATTCAACATACTTATTAGCAGTAACATGAAGCTGCTAGCCTTTACAGTTCTATCAGCTGTGTAGATCCTTATCTTAAAGATTTAATCTATATCAAATGAAATTGAAGTCTTTTTTTGTTCTTCTTACAGCTGCCTTTGTCTCACATTTCTATAGCCAGAATGTGTTCTTTGTTCGGTTGACTGAACAACCCACCCTGACACTTGCACAGCCATTTGCCAATTAGACACCTCTAGCTGCTGATGACTAGCCTTTCTCTCTTGTGGCAGTGTTTGGAAAGCATACCTGACTGCTCCTAGATTACATCCTCCCTCCAGCCAGACTAATTTGACTATTCATGGGACAGGCAGCTCTCTCTTTTAGGCTAACGGAGCACATTAGGACTAATTAGGAAGCATGATCTGGAACAGAAACAAGCAATGAAAACATGCAAGTCCTGGAGGCATGCCAGTGTTGATTTTCAGATAGATATTTAGGTTAACCCCAGGGTCAGATATTTTTGCAATATTTAGCCACAAAATTGTTCTCATAAAGCTCAGGCTCAGATTAATTCAATCAAAGCATCCTACTTACAGCCACTTGCATAGTTTAAAATTACTTCCATCATAACTCTGGTTGTATGTTTCGGCTCATTGTCCAGCTGAAATGTAAACTTCCGCCCCAGTCTCAAATCTTTTGAAGCTTCTATTAGGGTTTTCTCCAAAACTGCCCTGTATTTCGCTCAATCCATCTTCCCATTAACTCTAACCAGATTCCCTGTCTCTGCTGAAGAAAAAGCATCCCCATAGAATAATGTTGCTACTACATTTCACCGTAGGAAAGTGTGTCAATGGAGCTGTTCAGTATTGGTTTTCTGCCACCTATGCATACAGAACAGAAAGTTAAAGTTTGGTCTGATCTGAGCAGAGCACCTTCTTTCGGATGTTTGCTGTGTCCCTAACTGGCTTTAGGGTAAACTGCTTATGGAATTTATCAGAAGATTATTTCAACAATGGCTCTTTTTTTGCCTCTTTTTCATAAATTTCCAATTTTTGGAATGTACGACTAACAGTTCTATCAACAGATTCTTCCACCTGCACTGTGGATCTTTTACACACCACACTTCATTTGTCAAAGAAATTGAAAACTTGCTTTTTTTCTTTCCATTTCTCAATTGCTTTTTTTCCCCCCATTTCTCAATTCTATTAGTCAATCATAAACACCCCCCCACACCCCCAAGATAGCTTTAAGTGTATGGTTCTATTGTGACAAAATGTAAAAAGAAAGTTCCAGTGGTACAGAGACTATAAAGAGGAGCACAGTGAACTTATTTATTTACTTTTTAACAGACCAGCTCTTAAAGCTGCGGTATGTAACTTTGCACCGCTCCCGACCTAAAACAACCAATCAGAGCCAGGAGGAAGGTCTTACCGCTGTCAGTCATTTACTTGCTGTTAAATGTGCTAATGGAGGAGAAACAACTTATCTTTACAGGAAAACCGTTTATCCATTCTGTTGGTGGTCATGCGAGCTAGCGTAAGTAGTCAACATTCTCTGTGAGCTGCAGCGCAGCAGAGAGCAAGTGGGGGAGGGAGAAGGGGGGTGAGCAGCGCCACTCAGACTGTGATTGACAACTCTAAGACCCACCTCCTGGCGCTGATTAATTGAGAAGGCAGAGATCTCGATTTTTTTCACAGATTATCTGTCTCATACCATTCTGTCACGACATAGTGACAGTTTCAACAGATATGTAGAAAAATATTTTTTAGAAAGGTTACATACTGCAGCTTTAAGCAGCTAAATATCTGGGTCAAATGCATCATGCCAGGCTCTCAATGGATGCAAAAAACCTGAAGATCAGCAGCATGGCTCAGATGATACTGTGCATCCTATAGGAAACTTTATGACCTGATGGAATGGAATCTATCACCCTGTCTCATGTGGTCCTGATTTGGTGCCCACTCACTCAGTCAGTGAAAATCCTGCAGTTATCATAAGGGAACAGATGCGCAGAACTCCACAACCCTCGGTTTCACAGGTGGTCATAACAATTAAGGTTTGATGAGATGTTTTCAAACAAAAGAAAAAAAGCTAATTTGGTTTGCCAAGGTTCTAAACAATCAACATGTGATCCTCCAGCTTCTCTTAAAATAAGCCAAACACGCTGTTCTGTTCAAGTGGAAACACACACATTTGACTCCAGCCTGAGATGCAACCTTCTTCAATGGATTTCTACAAAATTATTCAGCCAACCAGCTCTTTCTGTCTTTACATTCTCCGTTGATATTCACGCTTCCGTCCCCGTCCTGTTTTTGTGCTCTGCATTCAGTACGGACTGGTTAACAAGGCTGTAAGTATTTTTTCCACGTTGTTGTGCATGTAATTGCTTTTGATTGTTAGTAATAAAAACACAGTAACCCACCCTACTCTATCCCTCATCTTTCCTTCACAGATGCATTCACTGAAAAAAATGACCATGAAGCACCGAGAGCACTATGATGCAAAATGCTTAGGGTTTTGTTTTGTTCTTTTTTTGTTTTATTTTTTTATTTTTGGTTTGTTTTTAACACTGTTGACCATGATATATTATTAAAGCGTCAGGAGAGCTGGATCGGACTCTTTGGTACAGTACTTAATTGGTTTGAATCCTACCTAATGAACAGAAATTTCTTTGTGTCAATAGGCAACTTCTCATCGGAGTGGACAGAAGTCACGTGTGGAGTACCCCAAGGTTCAATCCTGGGACCCCTCCTATTTGATATCTACATACTCCCACTAGCTCAGATTATAACAAGTAATAAGATTAGCTACCATAACTATGCAGATGATTCACAGCTCTACATTACAATGTCATCAGGTGACTTTGAACCCATCCAGGCACTGAACAGATGCTTAGAACAAATAAATGCGTGGATGTGTCAAAACTTTCAGCAGCTGAACAGAAACAAAACTGACATTATCTTTGGACCCAAAAAGAAACAATCTAGAGTCAGTGCGCAGCTTCAGTTATTACAGCTAGAAACTAGTGATCAGGCCCAAAATCTGGGTGCAGTGATGGACTCAGAACTGAACCTTCAGAAACACGAAAAGACAGTTCAAATTATATTTGTTTGATATTTGTTTGATGATCCTCATGATTTTGCTTGATGATTTTAATGATTTTCATGTATATTTGGTTGATGATTTGTTGATTTTGATGATTTGCTGTATATTTGATTGATATTTTTATGATGTGAACCACTTTGAACTGTCTTGCTGCTGAAATGTGCTATACAAATAATCTTGACTTCTTGACTTGACTTTGGGGGAGGGTTTGTTTTTTTTTAGGGAGGGGGGCAGGGGGGTTGACTATTGTCGTCTTTAGGTTTTGTTTCCATTTCTATGATTTTGCAGCTTATGGCTTCTGTGTTCATTTTTGTTTATGTCGCAATTATAGCTCTACTTTTGTTGTTCTGTTTTCCTCAGTTGGTTTTGCTCCCCTCAGGCCAGGTTCCAGCTTACAAGTCACCAAGCTGGGCTTTTTGTCACACCGTACTTCCCTCAGGGCATTTATAGTCATAGCTTTATAGTTCTTGTTTTTTTAGACACCTCACCTTGATAAGTTAAGTTTCTCAGTAAACTCTAGATCATTAGTTATGTTAATAACAACACCTATTATTTGCTTCTTTTTCTACCTCTGTAGCATTGCCTGATTTTGGTTCTTCCCAACTATAATTATATTCATGTTTGCATTCCAGGTCAAATAGTTAAAGCTTAATAAGATTAAAAAAAAAAGTATCTAACATAACGTTTAAGAAAAGATAGTATAAAGTTAAACATCTAATTTAGCAATATTTAAAAAATAATACTAAAGATGTCTTGAGCTGATCCAAGGTTCCAAGGATTAGATTTCTGATCAGCAGTTTTAAATTATCTGATTAAAATCACCTCCCGATACCTCCTGCTGTTGTATTGTCTTGTGTTCCAATTTTGCAACACAAGACAATACAACAGCAATATTTTGGTGTTCATGAAAGAGCAGGTTAAATACATATGTAGGATCCTGCATGAGTTAGATGATAATAACTGTTTAAAATCTACCAAACAAGCCTGACTTTCTTTTACAGTACAGTTTCCCTTTACTAACTGGGTAAAATGTTGTGTTTTACTTGGTAATTACACAGTATTTTATTGCTGCTAGTTCATGAACAGACAATAAATGACAATATACAATCTAATGTGAGTTGCATGGTAATATCTGTTTAAAATCTAAGCAACAAGACAGGGTTTCTTTTACAGTACAGTTTCCCTTTATTAAGTGGGTAATATGTCATGTTTTACTTGGTAATGACGTAATACTTTATTGCTGCTAGTTTATGAACAGGTTAAATGAAACCTGTACAGGAAGAGTTGCATGGTAATAACAGTTTAAAATCTCAGAAGTTAAAGGTTTTCCTTGTCTGCTTAAATTTAATAGCAGCACTCACCTGGTAAAATATGGGAATTTACAGTGTAAGCTGTTGGTAAATATTGGGGAATTTAGGTACTGTTAAACAGTAATTCAATTGTAATTACCTTCTAAAATTTGTTTTAATTACAAAGTAATACACTGTGACTCTCTATGTACTTACTTGGGAATTACATTGAAATTAGGGGACTGTAAAAGAAAGTGTTACCAAATTTTCACTTCGCTTAAATCCTGCTGCTCGCATAAACCATTTGTCATCACTATATCACTCCCTTGATCCACTGGTCCTTTCATAGAACATGTGGAAAAAAAGGATAAGGTTATGATATTAATAGGATCACAGTAACACAAATGTATTCTAACCTTTTTAAAGAACTGTAAGCTTAAATGAAAACATTCAATGTATTACAGTTTAGATTTTTGCTGTGCATAATGCCTTTACCCAGTGCTCGAGGTAGGCACCAGCCCCGTTCTGGAATAATGCATGATATGTGAAACACACCTGTGTAAGGTGACCTCCAGTCATCCCTTTGGGTGATACTGTTGGTAGAGTTGCAGATGACTCTGGGCAACCCTTCCTGAGAAGATGTTAGCAGAGCAGAGAGGGGGCGTCTGAAGATGTTAAGTCTGGCAGGGATGGTAAATCGCCTGTGCCAAGCCTTCTGCTTGCAGCATCATGCAACAACTTAATCTGGTACGAATCAATGTGTTGTGGGATGGGACTATGTCACACCTCCTGCAGCAGCAAGCACCTTCGAGGTGCTAACTCTGTCAAGCGCCCACTCACTCAAGTACTGACTGGGGATGGTCCAACCAGCATGGACAGCATGGGCAGCTGTAAAGAGTCTGAGGAGAGCAAAAACAGAGAAAAACAAAACAAATATGAACATCTGACCAGAGAGTAGTAAAGTTGTTGACATAAACTTGTTTCAGGATAGCTGCAAAGATATAAGCATTAAAAAATGAATGATGAATGGATTGTAGATGCTCATGACCCTGAATTCAGTGTCCTTCATTTTGTACACAATCAGCAGAAACTGGGCTAAAAGTATGACTATGAAATGATTTGCAATTCCCTCATTCTGTTTTCTCATTCAATATAGCTCTTCATCTTAGTGCACCGCACACAGACAGAGCGTTTGCACATGAAAAGAAGTATTAATATTATGCTTTCAGGTTTCAGACTCACTGCAGCACTACAGGAGACAAATCCTGTCACTTGAGCATCATTTTAATGAAGTCCTGGGTGTTGTTTGTGAATCTTTTCTAAAACAGCATAAGTAAAAGTCTCTTATTTATTCCTTAAAACACATTCTGATATCAAAGACAGGAGTTGAACCTTTTGGGTTTTTACTCTTTGCTATTCAGTGATTAACTGTCAGCCCTGCAGCCAAGACTGTTCATTGAGCTCACCCACAAGAAACTGATTCTATTAACACTCTCTGCCTTTAGGTCCCATCCAACCCCAAGTACTTTCAGCAGCTCCGTAGTCTGCTTTCTAACTGACCTGACTGTTCAAGGCCCTGAGATCCCCAGATCCCATTGACCCAGAACTTATTACTGAAGGCTTTTAAGGGCTTTTTCCTTGCTATTTTATTGTTCAAATTAGCTTGCAGCTGCACATCTCTGCTTCCAGCTGGTTAACAAACAGGATGAATGAAGGCTACTATTGTGGATGTACAAATCAGGTGCAAACAAAATCATTTCAGCTATGGACAATTAGTTAATTTAATCTAACTCTGTGTATTCCTATCAAACTGTACTGATCTCTTGCTATTTTGTTAAAACTTATTAGGAACTCTACCTCATAGATAGCCTTTTTTCAAACTATATATATATTTCCGGTGTATGATTCTTCAACCTATATTTAACCAGGATAAGACTCCTTGAGATCAAAGATCTCTTTTACAAGAATGTCCTGACAACAAAACAGTTAAACACTTAGTTGCAAAAAACACAGTACAATATCAATAAGGACATTAAATAAAACCCACTCTCCTAAAGTCAATTTAAACAGCGGCATTTGGACTTTGTTTCTGCTAAATCATTTATAAAACCCTCGAAGGAATAAAATGAGACTAGCTCTTTCAAATGAAGTTCTTCCTAAAGCAGATTCCAAACAGATGGTGCTGCAAAATGAAAACCTTTTTTTCCCAAAATCATGATGACACATAGCACTAAAACACATTTTAAAAATCTGAATCAAAGACAAAGATCTCATTTCCGTTTGCTACTTTGACAAGTGTCAGTTACTTGAAGCACATACAATTACTGCAGTCATTCACTTGTTTAGAATAGGGCGATCATGTTGCACCATAATACAGCGTTACTTCATAACTGGACAAATAATTTCACAACTGTGGATATTACTGGGCTTTGACAAGATGTTTTGATATCAAAATCAAAAAATATTTCTTATCCAACTGTCCATTTGCTGTCAAAATGTGATTTCATCTGGTGAAGTAAGTTCTAAGATACTACCATGTTTTCCAGACTGTATGTCGCTTCGTAGTATAAGTCGCATTAGTCAAAAACTGCGACATGAAGAGGAAAAAAACATAGGCCTATATTTGATGCACTGGAGTAGAAGTTGCATTTATTTATAAATTGTTATACATGAGGGGGAACTTGTCCATGTTAATGATATGATCTGGTGACACACTGTGTGCAGTTGCTTTTCAACAAACTCACGGAAGCCGTCGACTTTGGCTTGGAATCTGTTGGTAGTTTCTGACGCACCGATGTCCATGCTCTAAATCAGGGTGGTCAGGAACGGCTCTGCCAGTGATGTGCGCAGCGGGGCAGAGCGGAGACACATGCAGCAAATCTGGGGTGAGTGGCGGTTGCAATGTAATGAAGCAGTAACAGCAAGAGGGCCTGGCTGCAAAGTCATTTATACTTATCTCCATGGCAACTACCAGGGTGTGCAGACATAACCTCAGTCCTTTAAGTGGGCTGGTACGAACCAGTAGGCTACACAGCCTAAATGTGAACCATCAGCATACCAGGACTTATTTCCAGCGTTTCGTGCGTACCAGGACTTTTTCCCCGTGTTGTAACAGGTGTTATGTCAGTCTACATTTCCCAACTGATGCTCCCCCAAAGCTCTGCATTCACAATCAGCAAAAAAAACATTTAAAAATAAATAAAATGTACGGTAGCCCGTCAAGTTTCGTGACAAAGAGACAGAATCAATGTGCAGACAGCCATTGATGAAAGGCATTAGTGAAAATTTAACAAGCAAAACTTACAAAATTCAGCAACAGGAAAAATGGGAAGACTAATAACATGAGAGAAGCAAAAGAGGGCATAATAATAAACCAAAGAAAGACTAAAACCATTCTAAGAAAACAAAATAGAAATGCACAAAGAACAAAATGCAAGAACAAAACAAAAACCTAATACAAATAAATTAAAGATATGGCAAGACCTTTTGAGAAACAATAAATACAGGGGACTGAACAGCATATGGCAAGATCTGAACTGAAGTAAAGCTACAGAAGATCAAGATAGGAAGAAATCTAAAGGAAATGAGTATTCATGATGGGGAGCACAGCAGTAAACTATGAAATAGACCTCAAGGAAATAACTAATATGGCAAAAACTATAAAGCATGAATTACCCACAAGCAGAGGTGGGAGTAACCAAAAATTGTACTCAAGTAAAAATAGCACTTAAGAACTATCCATCCAAGAAATTACTCAAGTAAGAATAAAAAAGTATTGGGTAAAATGGCTGCTCAAATACTGAGTAAGTGATCACAACGTATGATTTAATATGTAAAAATTATGTCATCAGACAAAAAGGATAAAGTTATGTGCAAAGTTTGGTATTTTAAAGACAAAAATGAAAATAGTGTTTTTTCAGTGTTATTTTCCATGTCCACGTTAATGCAATGAGGCTTGAAGTTAATAAAAGTGGCTCCAAGACACTTTGAATTTGACTCGTGGATTTCATTTAGAACTGGCTTTGTTCTTTTGTTTGTAATTTCTGTACAACACAACTACTGAGTTATAAACAGATCCATATAAAAATATCACCCATGTTTTTGTCCCATATTTGTATGACATTAAGGAGAGTATAATTTTCTGTGTGGCTTCTGTTTAATTGCTGTGGCTTCACCTTGTAGTCTGAAGTCAGAATTAAAAGCTGGCTTTACTTAATAACAGAGCTTTTGCTTTGCAGTATTTTGGTTGTTTTTAGTGTCACCACACTGTGTGTATGTGTTTAGAGTCACCTGTCAGTTTCTGAAGGTGTCTCTCACTGCATGTGTGATGTTGTTACAAAATATTAATTCTGTTTTTGTTTTAACTTCCAACTTAGTAAACAAGAAGCTGACAAAATATTTCCACTTCCAGGCTTAGATCTTTATTTTAAAATATGACATGCTGTAAAGAAAGACAGCAAAGTGAAGCTGATATTTCTGTAACCTGCATCACTCTGGGAAATGAAGACCTACATATCATGCTGAAATAAGAGCACAATAGTAACATAGAATTCAAAAAGCATCATTGCAATCTTATGCTCATTTGAGCAGATATCAAGGTTGCCACATTCCTGAATTTTCAGTTTTGATTAAGAAGATGCTCAGATCTTTTGGTGTTAAGAAGTATTTTTCAAATATAGGTGATAATATTTGAAATTCTGAATGCTTTATTAAACAATTCTCTTTAAAGGCACATATAAGACTCAGCTGCAATGCTTTGCCAAAAACCCACATATAGCTCAGGCAGGCCCTTTTTGGAGTTCATTTAGACACCAAAAATCATTTTTCCAGGCTGTTGAAATGTTGCATATGGCACTATCTGAAAGGGGTAGGTATCTCAACCCTACCAGTTCCTCAAACAGTTCACCTTCCGAAAGCAGCTGCTCCTGGAGCTGGGGTTACCAACTCAATCAGCTGAACATTTATCGCCGTTTTGAACCTACTATGCTTCTTTTACCCTGCCTCCCTATGCTGCACTTGCAAGGGTATGGCTAAAGCAAACAGACAGAAGAACAGGACTGATACCAACAGGTAAGAATTTTAAATAAGCTGCACACATGCATTCTCACCACACAAAGACAACTCAAATGAAACAAAACATGGGATTGGGTTAAATCGGGTTGAATGGCCTTTATTTTAAAGGTGACATCTTTTGTTTCCTACATAAATACCCAAAATGCTACAGCAGTGTGCCAATGCAAGCAGGGTGTGCTCCCTGAGAAATAGATGCAAATTTGTCTAAGAAGTTTCAGTTTATCGTAAAAGAAGAATGAATGGGTTGTAAACTTTACAGTGGAGGGAAGCTTTTTTTTGTGTTTTTTTTTTTTTTGTAAAGTCGAATGTTTCTGTTTCTTTCATACTTCAAAATAAAAGTATCAAACTTGGACATGGTGGGTCAAGTGTAAAGCACTTCTTTTAACATCCAGGCCTCATGATATTTGCTGAGACTGATTCAACAACAAGACAATGCAAGACAGACTCATCTCTTCAAAGAAAAATACTATTTCATTTTGAAATTGCCACATCTCACAAAATGTCCTCAGCTAAATACTTATGTCCTTGGAAAAGATATGTGTGCACCAAAAACAACTATGTATAATAGTATACATATACTGGATCTACCATACAGTTATGTTTTGCTCTGTGCTGTTTAATATTATATGACTCCCACTTAAAATAAGTAATTTCCAGATTCTGAAGAACCATCCTGCTCCTTGCATGGGGTAGGTTGGATGAGATTTTTACTATTTTGAAAGCATTACAGCCCTTCAGGATGGTCAGAAACTCAGAAACTTGAAGTAGCCAAGGTAATTTGAGTGTTTAATTATAATACAGTTTCAACAATTAAATCGGAATGCTTTACTATACAACACATAATAATTTTTTAAACAAATTAAATTTGAAATATTAAGGATAATTTTGCTGCCCCATTTACCGCATTTTTTCTGATTATTTCACTCATATCATTACCACAAAGTGTTGCAACTTCTTCCTCACTATCAATATCAGCAGTTAGTTTAGGTTTAGATACTTTGAGTAATTTTCATTGTTAACTAGTACATTTCAACCTGGAGAGACTCACAGGAAGACAAAGTAGCAATAGAAAAAGAATTTTATTGACATAAATGTACAAAAGTTCTTTGGCGCTCGGAACCCGGGAGAAGACGCAGGTGCTGAGTATAGTGATGAACTTGAATGAGGAGCTTAAGATGAGGATTTGAAACGTCTTCCCCTTGAGGCACGGACACTGGTGGTGGAGGGGAGGCTGAAGGAATAAAGAAATCTGCTGGAGCTCAGAGAACAAAGGTGGAGAAGGGGTGGAGGGGGGTTGTGGCTCTGCTGGTGAGCAGATGAAGCCATGGATGAAAGGCCTCACAAGAGAAGTCTTGCATGATGATTGCTCAGAATGAGACGAAGATCGATGCTGATAGGCTGCGGTGGAGGCACATGAAGCAGCGATTGGATAATGCAGGTGAGGCTTGGAAGAGTCTTCCAGATTGAATTTACGCCTAGACTTCAAATTTTTTTATTTTTTTTTTACTTCCCAAACAGTTTGGGGCATTTGTGGGCTACTGCTTATATACAGTGTCTAATGTTATTATGAAATATGAGCCAAGTTTGCATCAGAAATGCTTATAATGCATAGTAGCTATACAAAGGCTCTTAGATGTGTTTAAAATGAAAGATGTCCTGTTGGTGAGATTATTTTAAAACTACAATTGGTAAACTGTAAGAGGAATGTCTGCTAAACAGCCATATACAGATTGGTGACCAGTGCAGATAGTCTGACTGATTAATCAGTTAATATGAGGTTGTTATACCTGCCTTGTGCTATAAAGAGAAGAATAACAACATTGCTAGCATTCTGTATAATTAGTATGTTTACTAAATGTGTTCCATAATGCTGTAGTATTTCACTGTTATATCATATGAATATCCAGACCCATGTCCTCTAAATATGAACGGTGAAACTGATCACGTTAGGCACATTAAACATAGTAACATGAAGGAAATCTTTACACCATGTTTTAATATATGTTTTAATAAGTCTATTAAATTCTTGGTCAGTCTTGGTTAGTGTTTGACTTGAGATGAAGACAAATAAATCAAGGAAAGCTTCATTAAAATTTTATTCCTTCTGCTACACTGTTCAAATTCAGACATGTGGAAAAAAAACAGGAATAACTGCCCAGAGTGACTGATCCCAGCTCAACCTCTTTATAAAAAAAAGAAATCCAGAGAGTCAGAAGCAGTCATGCATTTTAAAGATATGTGGATGTACTTTAATGTTAACAGACATGGATGTTTGAAAGAGAAAAGTACCTTGATGCACCAAAGCTGCTTCAGGCAATGAAAAGGTGTTAAATTACACAGCTAGATAGTCATGCACCATTTACTCTTGTACACACTTTCCCCACTCAAATGCAGGCAAATGATTCAATGGCCTTTGGAGAAATCTGACGCTAATTGATGCAATGCCTAAAACAAAGTCAGAGAGCACTGTCTCGTTAGCTACATAATTCTCGCTGAATATTTTTTCCCATCATAAATTTTTCATCAAAGACATGAAAAAAAAACTGGGAGGTTAAATCAGTGTGGAACAATTGCAGCACAAAAGCTGCACAATAGAAGTGTTTCTGTTTGGAGGAATACACTGGCTTGCAGGATTCATACCCTTTGAACTTTTTCTAAAATTGAAACATAAGCACAAACTGGTATATGTTTATTTGAGAGTGTTTTGTGATAAACACAAAGTAATCTATTGTTGTGATATGGAAGGGAAATTATTTTAGCGGATCCTCCTATGAAATCTGAAAGCTTTTCCACAGCATGATGTTGCTAGCACTATGTTTCACAATGGGTATGTTGAGTTCAGAACATCTTGGTAGGTTTTCATATGGTCCATACTTTTCTCCATTTTTAGATTAACAGCTGTAACAGTGTTCTATAAGATCTTCAAAACTTGGGATTTTGTTGTTCATCCTAACCCTGCTTTAAACTACTCCACAACATTATCCCTGATCTGTCTTGTGTGATCTTTGATATTTAAAAACCTTCATAGAACAGTTGTGTTCTATAATGCCAAACATATCATGTTAATACCAGTGTTTCTTTTATTTCTGCCTCCTTAGCAAAGATTTTACTTTTCTAAAAAAACGTGCTCTGCCGAGTAAATATAATTCTAAATATATTTTACAGATTTATTGCAAACATGCAGAAAAAAAAATATTACCTCTTGTCACAACTTTCATGATCTCAGAAGCCTAGTATCTTAATTATGATGTAAAAAAAAAAAGGGAAATCAATCATTTTTTTGTTGGAAGCATCCAAAAACCAGTTTAATTATAAAAAATAAGCATTTTTGGACAATTATATGTTTTATCTAGCTCTAAAGGGCTAAAGTGTACATAGAGAAACTTTACTAATCAGTTGACTTTTAAAGGATATTGGCTGCACTTGATCTTATTTAGTGGTATAAGAATACAAGTACAAGTCATGCTTTTGAGATTTTTAATTGCAGAAAAAATGAAAACAATTTCCTTCCACTTTACAACTATGCTCTACTTTATGTTGGTTTATAACATAAAATACATTGAAATCTGTGTTTGTAATGTCAAAATGTAAAAAAATGTGAAAAAGGTTTGTTTTCCAAAGAGGCATAAAACTGGAAATCTATCTAGTTTCCACCCTCAGGACCCCAGACAGAAAAAACTGGGTATGAAACATAAAGAAATGATTGAACAAGGTAGTAATTCTACAAAATTAGTGAACAAAATACAGGAGACTGTTGGAAAATAGAGAAAAGAGAAGCTTAAAAGAGAATCCAACCAGTCCCAGATAATCAGATTTTTGTTGTGCAGCTGTTCCACCTGGCTTCACTGCCCCAGCCTTCCCTCTCATTAAAAAAAAGCTTATAATTAACATAGAACTAGCTGTAATCCTGGTCACTTTGTCTCTCTTTTTTCAACTGATAGGCTCCTCTCATGGGACTAGAGTATGCAGGTAAGCATATCTAAGTCCCGAGTGCCTTAGATCCACAGGGGATTGTTGCCCAGAAAGGGACCCATCACTGTGAGCAAAGAGGAGCAGCAGGACAGCATCAGGATTAATTTTTGAGGAGGCCTGCTTGCTGAGGCTGGCAGATAACATGGGTCAAGTGTCGCAGAGACACCTGGACCCTGAAGCAATGGGTGTCCCTCTGGAAAATAACTGCTAACACACCGTGGTTGGGTGGGTGGTGGTGTGTATTTACGTGTGTGTGGTGTGTGTATGTGTGTGTGTGTGTGTGTGTGTGTGTGTGTGTGTGTGTGTGTGTGTGCATTTGTATGTGTGTGTGGGTGGGTTGGAGGAGAGGCTGATACTTGCTTCGGCTGAAGAGACTATCCAGAGACGGCTGAAACCTGGAAAAAGTCAGTATGCGGAGGGGAGAAAAAACTGTCAGCAAGAAGGGAATCATGGGTGAAATTAAAACCCTGCTGCAAGTGATAAGTAGTTGTGATGTGAAGTCTCTCTATTTATTCAAAAGAAAAAAACTCAGATGGTTTGAGCCTAGGTTCTGCTATGTCAGAGCAAGACAATGTCGCATGCTCATGAGGGAACTGAACCCCTGGTTTCATTGTTTAATTGCCTAATGAGGGTGCTGCAACTTCAGCTTTCTTTAGGAAATTTAAATTGTTACACCAAGCCTCTTATAATTTTACATTTGGAGATATCTAAGCTAAACTGTACAAATTAAATCATCAATATGAAAATTTAAAAAAAATATATATGTCAGCAAGGCTAAAATAAATTAGGCAATTAATGCCAACATGCTAAGAAGTGAACCAGGACAGTTGTTATCATTATGTTAACATTTTATTTCCAGTTAACACATAAAAAATGTGTTTGTTGAGTTAAGCTGCTCTATTCTAATAAAGATAACAGATTACCATATCTCTCTTTTTTTTTTTTTTTTTTTTTTTTTTTTTTTGCTTTCAGCTAACAAAATACAATTATGTGGAACCAGTTGAAAAGAAAAAAAAATATGTTAAGTCAATGATTCATTTTTTTGAGTGAATGACTGTTAAAAATTGCAAAAAAAAAAAAAGAAAAGAAATTGTGATTTGTCCGTTAGTAGGAAGTAAGTCTAAATAGAGGTTATAGAGATATAGAGATAGAGAAATCTCTCTAAACAATGACTTATGCTTTTCTTTTGTTTATTGTTTGTCACGCTCCCTGATAACTACGTTTATCTATGGCTCCATGTACTATAAAGGAGGGTGTTTTGGTTGTTTTTCTTTTTCTCAGCTGCTTGTTGTGGAGGAGGAGCTCCATTGTCATTTGCTAATGGAACAGACTTGCTTTTAGAGCTAGCCCAGTGAAAAAACTGGCTTAAAAACAAGTTAGACTGTTGTGTTTTAGGTTTTGACTGTCCTAATGGCATTGTTTCTGAATCTCATTAGATATACATACAGACTTTCTACAATTCCCTCTATAATGGTGACTCTGGTGCAAAAAAAAATTCCTTGATGCTGTGATGTATCTGATTTTAAATCTGATGTAGTAATGAAAGTAATGGAGAATATATCCCTGCAGTGCCAGCCCAAGGTTGCATGGTCACACAACATCTGACTTTATTATACTATATGTCTAATGATTTAGAGACTACATATCACATATGCTTTTTAACAGTTAAAACATTTTAACAATGCATCAAATAACAGGAAACATATTTTAAAATAGAACTTCACTTTCATTAAAAAATACATTTAACAAGTGCACTCGTATTGGAAAGTCTTCCTTATGCTTTCACAAGAAGCAATGTACAAGTGTCGTTTGATCTCTTACATCTACACAAAGACTAATTCGTTAATATCCTTTGGACAAGAGAAACTGAATTTAATTTCATTGTGTATTTTAAGATGTATGAAAAAAATAATTATTATTTGTTACTCAAACGCATTACTAATGCCTTCCACATTCTCTTAGTTCTAAATGGAAGAAGACAAGTTTTGTAAGAAAATCTTTCACTGATCTCATCAATGCAACAGTATCTCAAACCATTACAATACCCTCCACACATAGTTATCTTTCCATATTAGACTTATATTTTCATGTCTAAATAAAACTGGAAAGAGACTAACTATTCTGGTTTTAGGAGTATTGATCATTTTACTTCTTTTCTGTTTCACATCTTTGGAGTTACACAATGTAGCTGCCTGCGACTGGACGTTTTGTACCAACCATTGGTAAGTTTCAGCTATCAATTAGAGGATAAATGCCTGATTTGAAAACCAAAAATTTAATTACATGTTCTATGAGCTACTTCTTGTATATTGTAAGGACATATGGTTATGTGACTCCAGTAAATAGAGTCTACCAGCAAGAGGTCAGTTAGGTGTTATCTGGGTTGATCTGAGGTCATAATCACTCATATATCATAAGAGTTGTGCCCAAAACCAGTCCAGAACCAAAAATCAGGTGGACACAAAGTCTTCAGAAAATAATATGTACTAAAATTAAACTTTGTGTTAGATTTAGACATTTTATTGGAATTTATCCAGATAATTTCTGAAAACACTTAGCTACAAATAAAATGGATAGCAATGGTTTAAATGCATGGGGTTTAACAGCAATGCTTGGAAACTAACTAGAGGTACTAAGGGGCAAGTAGACCAGAAAGACAACTCCTAAGAACCACTTGAGTAAAAGACATGGATGCTGTGAGATGGGTGGAAAAAAGGATGTTTCTTTCACACTTTCTCACAAGTACAAATTATCAGAGGATCCCTCTTCACATACAGTTTCAAGAGCTAATTTCCTCTGTGAATTAAAAAAAAAAAAAAAAAAAAAAAAAATCAAACTCTTAGCACTATCCAACATGCACACAAACCACTGTGTCTATTCAAGAAAAGTTCAAGGAAACCATAAAAAATAAAACAACAGGCTGCAGATTAGGTTAATTTACACACACACACACACACACAAAATGTTTGAGGTTTCCACTTTAAAAGATGGGATGAGTCTAAGCTTTCCAGTTCATATTTTGAGCGACTTAGGGGAAGCACGGTGGAGCGCTGTTTAAAGGAGGCCATGATATATATTTGTGCCAAGAGATAAGGCCTCTGGACACTAAAGGAGAAATATCTGAGAGACCAAATGCTGAGTTTGTTGTTTCAAAGATTATCAAAGTAGATCCATGAACATGTAGGAAAAGGCTAGTTTAGCTCCTTTTACTGGGAGCTATGGTTTCTGGCAAAAGGAACACTAAGATGAACAGCTTACTGTATTGACTGATGAATGCCCAGGGGCTCAAACTTTAACCTTATTGAGCCAGCTCCCTTTAAGAGAATAAGTACTTAGAAGGGTTTCTATATGTAAGAAGTGACTTACTGAAAACCTACAGACTGATATTGCCAGTTAAATGCCAGTAAGATGAGATGACTTCTTTAAAATGATAACAAATCCTGAAATAGCACAAATGCTTTGCCTGGTAAATCAGTGAATTTAAATATGCATTTTCTTAAAAGGAGTGTCTGACCCAGATGTAACAGACAGACGGTTGATATTCTCTGCAAGATAAAATAATAAAAAAAAAAATAATAAAAAAAAAGGCATCACTGCAAGTTTCTCATCACTCACAAGTGTCAGTATCCTCCAACGCTGATGAGCAGGAAATGGAGAAGATAGAAACCAATTTGTCACTCACTATATGGGTGTTTATGTAGAGGGGTAGCAAGAAAGAGAATAAGTGCTCTGTTTTGGCAATGACAATTAGGCTCTTCTATGTGAGCAAATTCCTTCTAACAGTATTCAATTCTCAAACTTAACAGAAGTATACACAATAATATGAGAAGATTGTAGTGATTGCATCAAATTCTTCATGTCTCACGTGATTAAAAAAAACAAAAGCTGGCTACAAGTTTTTGTTGTAACACCCACTTGAACATATGAAAAAATTCACTTTAAGATTTTTACTGTGAAGCTGAGAAAGGTTTTGGTATCTTTTCCTCAGGACTAAAACTAGTTTTTACTAACTTTTAGGTAAAGAAGCAACAAAGCAGATTTACAAGTAACTTTATGCATGGTAAGAGTTTTTATTTATATTGTCTTGAAGTTAATAGTTTTATAGTGTATGTTGGTAATTTTACTATATCAGCTGTCGCTTGAAAATGCATTATAACACATTATAACACAACATATCAAACAACAACAAATCTTATAACATTGTAAGATTTTATGGGATAGATTAACAAAAGGTAGCTCGTAACGTGAAGTGTGAGGAAAATTATGCATGTATCATAGCCATCCTGAATCAAAACTGTAGAAACACCTTTACCTGTAATAACAGCTGCAAGCTTTTCTTTCTATTTTTTTTTTTTTTTTTTTTTTTTTTTTTTTTTTAGGAAAGCAGCCCATTTCAGTAAGATTGGATGGAAAGAACATGTCAACCAATTTTAAACTTCTGCCACAGATTTGAAGTTAGATTTAGGTCTGGCCATCAACTGGGCCACTCCACCACATAAATATCTTTTAATCAATATGATTTTATTGAATCTGTGGTTGTATGTATCTCAAATTATCAAATGTTTTCCAGTTTCTAACATGCTTTCTTTATCCCTACATTTTGCTCCATCCATTATCCCATTAACTCTGACCACCTTCCCTGTTCCCACTTCTGAAAAGTAGCCCCACAATATACAGTAATGCCGCCACTGCAATCTTTCACTTACTAAATGGTGTGATTATGGTAAAGTACAGTCTTGATTTTCTTTCACACAAAGCTCAAGTTTGGTCTCTTGGCCAGAGTATCTTCTCTCACATGTTTTCTTCTCTAAACTGTTTGCCACAAACTGTCAATATGACTTCTAATGTATTACTTTCAACAATGGTTTTCTTCTTGCCACCCTGCTATAAAGTCCAGATTTGTAGAACGAGCCATGGATTTCTGGAGCTGCTCCAGACTTACAGTGGGCCTCCTTGCCGATTCTCTGAATAATGTAATCTTTCCCCTGCCTGTAAGTTTAGGTGGACAGCCTTGTCTTATTAGGTTTGCAGCTAAGCTATACTCTTTCCATTTTCAGATGACCCACCGAACAGAAGTCTTTGAGATTTCTGAAGCTTAGGCTATTGTTTCATAACTTAAAAGCCTTTTAAACTCCTCTGAGCTGTTGTTTGTTCCCTAACATTCTCTAACCCTCCTTTGAGGTTTTCACAGAACAATTGTTTTTATACTGAGATTAATTACTGTTCAGAGTTTTATTTGCCAAAGAAAGTCATGCACTACTTTGTGTGTTTCACATAAAATTCCAAGAAAATACACTGAAGCTCCTGGTTGTAACATGACAAAATAGGAACAAGTTTTAGTAGTATGAATACTTTTGCCTGGCATTTTAAGCAACAATGGAAAATACTGGTATTAGTTTGATGAAGCCTTCAAACTAATACCGTATTAGTTTGATGCAGTCTTCAAATGTTTTCTTTTCCATTCATCAGCACAGTAAGAACACTTGTCTTGAATTCCAAACAGATCACGATAACAGGAAGCTAGGAGATTTTGCATAAAGTTGATGTTAAAAAAAAAGGTTTTAACATCAGCTTAAAGTTCTTGAAAGTTTTGTCTTTCAAGAAATGAAAGACAAAACTAAGAGACAATCAACACTGTTTGCTAGAGGTGATACCAGCAACTATTGGAGTGAAAGCAAACATATTACATCAACTAAACAAACTAAGCGTAATGTTTTCCCATTCAGACAAATGTAGGAATGGTATTACATTGATTGAGGTTCACTGTTTTGTCACTCTTTTAGTATTATCCACATTTCAAATGAAGATGGGAATCACTAGTGAGAAAAGAAAAACAATGAGGTCAGTCTCATTAAAGTACTCTGAGACATGAACAAAATCTCCAACAGTCTTGAAATGTAATCTATTGATCTGTGGCCTGGGGCATGCCAGGTGGATACCAGATGGTTCTTATCTTCATCTCCTTCATTACATCCATTTTTTTCATGCATAGAGTACTGTGCAAAAGTCTCAAGCTCTATGCTATTTCATTGTTAACAAAGGGACTAGTTTAGTGGGAGTTTGAATTCAGCACAACTGTCATACAGAAGACACCAGTTTGTTTCCTGTCTGTCTGTAAAACAGCATGGGTAGACCAAAAATCTTTACACTGGCACATAAATCTTTTTCTTACCTATAGGGAGAAAGCCCTTATGGTTTAACTAAACATGCATGGTGTAGTTCTTAAAAGACTCTAGGATAGACACCCATACATGAGCATAATCACACCTAAGCTGCAATTAGAGTGGCTTATTATCCTAATGTGGATTTTTGGTCTGTGGAAGATAGCCAGAACAAAAGGAATCCATATTTTCATTTTTTTTGCATTATTCACAAAGCAGATAGCACAAATTAAATGCAATACCATCAATTCAGTTGATCAGAGAAAATTGCACCTACTTTTGCATCAGGTTACTGTTCTGTATTCAGGCACAAACACAATGCAATGAAGTCATCAAAGAGATTATTTTAATATTAACAAAACCTGACCTGGCCTGACAAGGCTTTTCTCAAAAATTTTACAAACAACATTTTTAAATCAGTAGTGCTGCAGGTAAGGGTGAGGCATATACATTAACAGCCAGAAATAGAAACAATTACATGTACATTTTTTTATGAATAAAAAAGGGGTCTTGGGTTTCTGTCACAATTGCTGGCTGTGCGCTCACTTGCCTAATCCCAAACCCACCCCACCCCAAACTGTGAGGTCTTCATCTCTCCATCGATGAACCAGAAAAGGACAGAGATTCCTCAGTGCACCTCAGCTAGTTGGGACAAGTGAATCTTCTTCATAGAGTCCATTTATTTGGGTTCTATTTATTAACCCATGCATGTGAAGCATGTGCTGGAACATTCCACAATCATAAAGGTTGTGTTATGTATTTAGACAATTTTTTGATTAGAGACTATACGGGAGCAAAAATTCTACCTTCTCTAACATCTCAAGACTTGTTTTTTTCCCCTTTTTTGTGAAGCATTTTGCTCATCATATAGATTTTCCTATAGAGTGCTGAATTCACCACCAGCTTTCAGCAAATTGTATTAATTTCAAGATCACTTACACTGATCATGAAATACCTATTAAATACCTGCTCACGATCACTTACTTCTCAATCTGGGTAAAACAAACAGCTCTGGTCTTTCAGAATATGACTCTAATTTGAATGTTAGAAAACAGCATCAGCACAGAGATACACTATTCCCCCAGTGAAGCTACTCTAGAAACAGATCTGTTCTTTGTTCTTGTTGCAGAATTAAAAGCACACTCAGTTTCATTGCACATTTTGAAAAGGGGAAGCTTTAAAATCCATTGTGTTTACTGTTTCAGAAAACTGGAAATGCTCTTCCTTTATTGGAAGGTTTAGGCATTCACACGCTCAGCAAATTTGATATAAAATGCTTGAAATGAACAAAACTTATTTTTTCCAGAACGTTTGCCACAACAAATTTGGTACATAGCTTGTAGGAAGAACCCAGACATGATTAACACAGCCCACACCTCTCTGTTTGGATTCTATTTAAGAAAATATAACATATCATCCCAGTTCTAAAGTTCCTACACTGGCTCCCTGTGGCTCACAGAATAGACTTTACAATACTTTTGTTGGTTATAAATCACTAAATGGATTAGCACCAAAATACATTAATGATATGTTGTCATTATATCAACCTTCCAGACCACTCAGATCTTCTGGTTCATGTCTACTCCTCATCCCCAAAATCAGAACCAGACATGAAGAAGCAACATTCAGTTTTTATCCTCCTCTAATCTGGAACAAACTTTTAGAAAACTGCAAAAAAGTTGAAAGTTCTTAAAATCAAGGCGAAAAACCCATTGCAAAAGAGTTGCCTTTAATTAATAACAACTGGAACATAGGATTATTTTTTGTCTTTATTCCAGTATTTTATGTTGATAATTTTGACTATGACATTTGAGAAAATGTAATGTTTCTTGCTTGTTTGTTGCTTTATGTTTTCATCATGCAAAGTACATTGAATTGCTTTGTTGCTGGAATGTGCCATACAAATAAACTTGCCTAGCCTTGCTTCTCTATTTTATTGATTCATGCTGAAGAGGGGAAAAACAAAAAAAAAAAAAAAAAAAAAAAAAAAAAACATACATGCAGTGTAGCAATCATATTTTTAAAAAGTAACAGACTGTTGTTTGTGACATCTGATCTAGAGCAGAACAGCTAATTGAAGAAAAAACAGTCTTGATCTTCCTGCTTTTGGTCACTATTTCTCTGAGACCAATGGTTCTCTGTATAGTCAAAAGTCTAAAAAAAAATCTATTCATCAATCCCTCTTGGCAGAATGGTGAGACTAAAGCTATCAATGAAAAGAATGTCACATTCTGCTGCCTAATGTGCCAAAAGGCTTTTGAAAGACTCTCAGAGTCCACTAGGGAAATTTTCTGTCATTTAATGAGAAATATATTAAAATATCTTGTGATTAAGATCCTTTCCTTCTTTGAGCCAAAAGAAACTACAAACTGAGTGCATCAAAAGACAAATCTGAGAGTTAAATGTGTCTGCAGACTTTCTATTTGTACTGCAAATACACACATCTTCAACAACATTTAAACCTTACAGAAATTGTGACAAGTACTGATTGATAAAACAATTTTTAATTTGGGTTGTTTTGAAGCTAAACATCTATTTACATGGGGAATTAGGCTGTAATACTGTCCATGTGAGACTTTTTAAACAACTGATTTGTTCTCATTCATTTTTTAATTAAAGTTGGACGCAAATGAGAGACAGTTTTGTGTATCACCAGTGATACACCAGGGAATCTAATGGAAGCTCTCTGATTTTATATCTCAGCTTTTCAGATAAATATCGGATTTAAAATAATATATCAAAAAATCTATTTGTTAGCACAGATCAAAAGTCACCCCCTTCCTTTATTCTATTTATTCTTGCATCCTGTTCAGTCTTGTTCTTGTCACAGCCTGCCCAGATCTCAGAGTGCCAAGAAGCTGACACATACCTATGGGGGAGTGTGTTTTAAATTCGAACCTCCATTGTAAGGCAGTTCAGAATAAAAATTAGGAACACTGATCTAGTGCAAACAAAATATATTTGTATGTCAAGGGCTTGTATTCAGTACCAAACACTTGATTGTGTTGCTCATACAACCAATCTACAGCAGAATTTCAGATAGAATATTTGATCCATGATAATGAGCATTGTAGCTAACAGGCTTTTATAACAGACCTGATTACACTGGGTTCCCTATACATATTTATGTAAACGTAGGAGCTGCATGCTTCTTTATACTAGTACTTGGAAATTACTTATTTGGCTCACAGAGTCATTTCGGTTATGGGATTATGCTGGTGGTGCTGATGATGCTTGGAGAAGCCCACATAGTCTTGGTGAAGGATAACACTGAAACAGGAGTTTGTCTTAAGGAAACAATCTGCAAAACTTTTTTGTGGCAAAGGAAAAAACATACTGACAGATTTATGAAAATGTACATCTTATTTGGTGAAATGTTCTCTGTAGAGTTTTCATGCATGTTTATTCAGTCATCTTTGAGTTGACTAAATGGGTGTGCTTTGCACCAACACCTGTTAAAAGTGTGTCATTATATTTGGTCAAGGTAAGAAAAAAAAAAAAAAAAAAAAAAAAAAAAAAAAAAAAAGGGAAGACCCAAACCTAAGATACTGGGAATTTTCACGCTTTACAATAACATTCACCATGATTTAGAGTTTCAGCTTCTTATCTGTCTATGTAACATGACCTATTTGTGCACAGATATAAAAAGCTGTAGGAGACAGAGGTTTACAGGGGAGCAGCTGAAACACTAGTAATTAAATTTTATGAAGTTCCATTTAAAGTGCTACGTGCATGACACAGAAGAACAACTTTTTCAGAAGAGTTTTTCCTCACACAATTAAGAGGTTATGAGCCAAATTTTCAACAAGTCATATTAAAACAGAAAATAAACTTGTTAACTTTAGCCTAGTACTTTGGTAAACTGTCCCATATGAAAATCCTGTCAAAAGAAGTTAGGCAATAATTTATTAAACACTGTTTAAAAAACAACGGCTTGGTGTCAGGGACAAAAACATCCTGATTGGGAAATCAATCAATCAACCAATCAATCAATCAATCAATCAGTCCATCCATCCATCCATCCATCCATCCATCCATGCCCACTTGTCCTTGAAGGTTCTTGGGGTTATATATTTAGCAAAAATAAAAGACAGTATATTTGGATGTATTTGTGTTGTATTGCTTGAATAGAAATGTCAATAGCCACAGATGAAGCTGTCAATGAAACTTTTTGAGTGTTCTGACTGAGATGTCCACAGCTGAATGAGATAATTTCAACAGAATCTCTATGACTAAAATGAGATATGTTTTCTTTGAACATGCAAACATGTCAGTTGACCTGCTGCATATTTAAATCCTAAATGCTGAAACTTTGTCCTGCAAAAAACAGTTTATGTTGTGCTATCATGTTCATAGTCAAAAGCAGCAAGTCCATCAATACCTAAATAGAAAAAAATAGACAAATATTTTTAACTCTATTAAAAACAGGTCATTTTTTCTATCTGTTTTGTATGCTACCAAAAAGCACATTGTATGTATTGTATTTCAGAGCTTTACTAAGGGAGAAGAAAAGACAAAGCAGGATTTTGTTTCCAAAAATGTTCATCCAATATTCTGTTTACTGAGAGAATTAGGAACTGAAACAGACTCTGCTGCAAATTAAGCATCAGTATAGCAGCATGCAACAATGGCACATCAACAAAGCATCATTTAACTTCCAAGCAAAATACAAGTGTCATTTACAGGGTATTGCAGCGCTAATGTTACTTTAGACTATGTTGCTTTGTAATATCCACACATTGTGGAAAGTTAAACCAAAACATTGTAGAATTGCAAAAGAATACAGAAGCATATCCATATCATCTTACATTTATTCACTAATAAAAATAATTTAAATCAGTTACTGGACATAACAGTTTGACATCCACACACAAGACAGAGAAAATGCCTTGCAAAAATATTCAGAGTTGAACTTTCTCATGTTACAACCTTACACTTTGACGTTTTTGATTGGGATCTTATGTGATGACCAAGACAAAGTAGTACATAACTGTGAAATGAAAAGAAATGATACATGGATTTGAAGAGTTTGTATAAATATATCTCATATGTGTGACATGCATTTGTGTTTAGTCACATTTACTCTGATACCTCTAAATTAAATTTACTGCAGCCAGTTACCTTCAGAAGTCATCTAATTAGAAAGTAAGGTCCAGATGTGTGTATTTTAATCTCACCATAAGCACTGTATATATATGCTCTCTGAAGTTCTCGGAGGTTTGCTAGAGAACATTAGAGAACAAAGAGCATAATAAAAAACTAAGAACACAGCAGGCATGTCTGGGATAAAGTTGTATATAAGACTTAAGCAGGGTTATGTTACAAAATATCTTAAGTTTTTAACATCTCACCGAGCAAAGTTCAAACAATCATCTAAAAAATGGCAGAACTGCAAACCTACCAAGACATGGAAGTCTACCTAATCTGACAGGCCAGGTAGGGAGAGCAGTAATCACAGAATCAACCAACATGTCTATGAAAGCTGCAGAGATCCTCAAATTTGGTTGAAAAATCTGCCAATAGGTTGTCCAAAATGAAAGACAGAAAACCAATATTACCCTGAGCACACAATCTTCATGGTGAAACAAGGTGGGGGCAGCATCATGCCGAGCATCATGCCGAGGGAATGTTTTTTTTTTGTTTGTTTCTTTGTTTGTTTTTTAACATGAATGGAAATAAATACAGGTCATGGAAGAATACCCATTAGACAATGTGAAAGACTTAAGACTGGGGCAGAGGTTCACCTTTTAACAGGACAGTGACTACAACCATCCATCCATCCATCCCATCAATCCATTATCTAGCATGCTTATCCTTGCAGGGTCGCAACGGGGGCTGGTGCCTATCTCCAGCCATCATCGGGCGAGAGGTGGGGTACACCCTGGACAGGTTGACAGTGCATCATAGTTTCAAACTCTACTATAGTAACTATACTATACTATATTAACAATCTATATTGTAAGAAATTTGCTTTAAAAATACATAGGGTTCATTTCCCAATTATTTTCATTTCAGTTTGTAAATAATATTTTTGATCAATGTTACAACAACCAAATGATAAGCATCACATTTTATCTGTGTAATAAAGTATGTCACACCTGGCTTTTAAGAGTGTTTACAGTCTGCTGGCTTTATAATTCCTTGTGATAAAGAGCCAGGAGGGCATTGGCAGAAGATGTCTTACATATAATTTACTTCTGCTGACATAAATTTGTGAGCTGGGTCATGATGCTCATCCTTCTAAAATCACACTAAGTATTCAGGCTGATGGGAAAGTAGGACTCCTACATCAGACTTGAATATGCCATCATGGTGATCCAACAGCACGGATTACAGCAAAATATGGAACAAATACGCATAATCTACATCTCTAATTCAACACTCATCGGGGTGCTCCATAACATCATAATTCTTTAACAACGGTTCGCTCTCAGTATAAACCAGATTTTCAACTGATCTTTTCCACGAAAGCGAGTCTTTGTATAAAGAAATGCTCACGATGCTGGTTATAGAAGACAGAATCTGTTTCAGCAAGCCAAATAATGCCAGTACTGAGTTCGTTGTGTTCAGAAGCAATGTGGTTCTCTGATTCATGAGAATGACTTTCTGATCTCCTGCCAGTGAACCGGAAAATCTTCTTGGATCCTCCAACTGGAAGTGAAGATTGGAGAATAATTCATGGCCCTTTAAGGTGTGGGGATTAAGAAGGAAAATTGTGCAAGTGCTGGAGCTAGAAAAGCGATCATTTTAAATTATTGTACATACAAAAGAGTTTATAAATATAAATCTTTGAAAGCATTTATCATGTGAAAAAATAAAAAATAATTTCCAACTTCAAAGCACTTTTTTTGATAGAAAGAATTGTGTCAGATCATCAATGCTTAAATACCTCCTTTGAATGCACACAAGCATTATGTAATACAAAAAGAGCAAAAAGGCAGTTCATAATGTTGGATATCAGGAGGACACAAATTGAAAATGTTTTTAAAAGTTGTAAACAGCGTAAAGACACATATTCTACAACGTCTGGCTTCAATGAAAAATTCAGCTGGTCAAATATTGCACATAGCAAGAAATAACCTGATTCCAGAAAATATTTGAAAATACATTCAGGAAGGTGCATGGCAGTCAGTGAAGTGAATGTTTGGAACAATATGGAAGATAATTTAAAAAGATCTAAAAAATGTAAATCAGGTAAAGAAAAATATTTTTAAAAACTACTAATCAATCTGCATGAATAAGTTCGTTGGTATATTTCCTAAAGTTTATATTGATAATAATTTATTATACAATAATATACTTTCCACAAAAATACCTGTCCTGATCTCAACAGCACTGAAAGCTTGTCAGGTTACCTGTTCTTGTCACAGTCACCAACATAATCTCATTGGCTCACAAGTGAAAAATGCTGGTTGAAGAATATGATGGCATCCCATAGCAATGTGTTACCTAGGTGATGACCACCATGAAGAGGATTTCATAGGCTTTTGTAGTTGTTTACGGTTCTCACACACAACACTGAGGAACCTGTTTATGATATCATTAAATTGTTGACCATTTAATTGCAAAGATTTAAACACTTGTTCAGAATGTCGACTGTAAACCCATGACATGTAGGAGGAGATAATTATGTAGTTATCTACATTTAAAGAAGTGCTATTGTTACTATTGCTTTTTTAAATATATAATCGCAGTTATAGATCCTAACTGATATGGCTTCTTTGTCACACTAACATGATGGCTTCACTGTATGGTTTATTTTTTAGTGTTTATTTGCTTGTATGTTTGAAATAAAACATTGATTGATTGAATGATTGGATTTGTTCATACATTCACAAGGTTCTGCCATTCAATTTTGATGGAACTCGAAACAAAGGAGAGGGATAAAGGTGCACATATAGATGCTCAAGCAAAGATTTAGGGGCAAAAACACATTGATTCTGTATCTGGGTATTGTTTGTGCATGCCATTGCAGAATCTATAGCTCTAAACATGGTTCTGAAATATCAGTAGCCTAACTGGATTGTACACTGATAAATCTGTAGTGCTGTCCATTGTGCTGGTCTAGCAGTCATTTTGTTGTAGTGCCATCATTTACTTCCAGCTTTCCTCCAACCTTGGCTCTGATCTTTTTCTCTGAACTATCTACAATTAAGATACTTTTTAAGGAATGAGGGATCTGATTTGTTTTGCTGTTTATGTTGTTGTTTGGTGTAGTGCCGAAGTAAAACATATAATTCCTCCAAAAAATGTCTTAACTCTGAAAGAGCCAATGTTGTCTGTTTTTTTTAATAGATCAAAACCCAGGGGTGATGTTGTATAATGCTATGAGGATGTCTTGGTCTGATTCCAAGTATTGGGTCCTGATCAAGCAACATTTAAGTGATTGTCATCAGAGTCCTTGACCACACTATCAACATTCAATAAATGAGAATATGAGTTCTGATGATTGATGGCACTTGATTAAATTTAATGTTTGTTACTGGTCTCACAATCGGTGATTGTTTGATGTGTTTATGATCTTTTTATGTGTTCATGATGTGAAGCACTTTGAACTGCCTTGTTGCTGAAATGTGCTATACAAATAAACTTGACTTGATGAGGCCTCTTTGTCAGATCAAAAGTACCTTTAACAACCTTTAAGCAGGTGTTAAACTGAGTTTTCATTAAGCACACATTTCTGTATTGGGAATGTTTTTGTTGGTCTGATGTAATATTCTAATCTTAAATGTGATGTTTTTATTAGCTGTAAGCAGAGAAATCATCATAATTAACAGAAAAAGACTTGAAAAAATGTCTTTGTGTAATTAATGTATAAAATGTGTTTCACTTAGAGAATTGAGTTACTGAGATACATTACATTTTCAATAATAGTTTAATTTATTTATTATTACTGGAAACTTAAAAAACAAGTCCTGTTGTTATTGCAGGATACTGTCTGTGATTTTATGATGGTTTCCAGCAAGCTGTTTAGCCACTGGTTTATAAAAATCATGGCCTCTTTTTAAAAATCATATGTCGGCAGGAATCAGACAATTTTCAGCATCGTCAATCTTAACCTGTGACCACCTCGTCCAAAACTAAAAAATCCAATGATTTTCCAATCGGGAAATGCACCATACTGAGTATATTTGACAACGCTCTTTGGTGTAATTGTTACTGAATGGGGAAGACGGAAAGCTCACTAGCTAGATTCAGTATTAGTGTGGTTTTCAAAATAAAGTCAGAAGAAGCAGAGATGTAGGAAACTTTTTAAAAGAAAACTGTATTTTCTGTGACATTTTGATACCTGTCATCAGTTCACTGAGGCTGTGGAACAGTAAGACTTTTAGCAGATAACTAAATGGTTGAAAGGAAAATTGTTCCTCTGTTTTATAATTTTGAAATTTCAACCTCTATCTGTCATTGTACATATGGAATTTAGAACTGTTGGCAGTATTTTGAAAATCTTAGAGTCAACGTAATAATGTACAGACATTCAAAGGATCACCAGACAGCTAGATGGATGCTTGGAGTGAACAGCTATGGCTATGGCTGTTCTCTACTCTGTCCCTGCAGTCTGTAATTTATCACAGAAGGTAAAATCACCCTTGCCTCCCTACAGCAGTCTGCACAGTTGGGCAGATTTACTCTGCCAAACTAGCCAGACTGGACTGAAACTTGACAGCTAAGTTTCACAGAAGGTGAACGAACCATTCTTGCAGTCACAAAGGAGACAAGGACAGAGCTTGCTAAAGGTGTCTAAGATTCAAAAATTATTGGGAAAGACAAGTAATTTGGTCAGTGTTGCCTCAAGTTAGGAGGTGTCAATGGTAATTTATGTTTTAAAATTGATCCAAGTAAACACACAGAACAATGCAAATCTAAGACGGTATTTCTTATTGGTGACAACCTCAATGTTTAAGGTTCGGCATTGAATTTTGGTAGCATGATTTATTACATTAGTTCTTTAGTCTAAGACAACAAAAAGGCTTTGTTGCAATTATACTAAAACAGGAATTAAAAGCAAGCACACTTAACTTGACAAGACCAATGTTTATATTCTGCTTATACAGCATGGCCAAAGTACATGTTTCACAGCAGCTTATGAAATAAAAGCTGTTGAGCAATAGATGTAAACAATAAAATTTGCAATCGTCCAGGTGTCTGATAAGATATTAAAATACAGATCATGCAATGCATGAGCAAATGTTTTCCAATAAGGTGGAATCCATCAATAGAACATACTGCCAACACCACTGGTGCACCTTGCGATTTTTGGAAGCATGGAATCCTCCTCATGGTTTGTAAATGTGGAATCTTTTGGGTTTGGTGATCTAAATTCCATATTAAGCAAAAACTCATAATGAACTGATGCAGTAAGACACAAGTTCTCCAAGGAATAAGTTAATTCTCCTGGAAAAAGGAAAAGAGTTTTTAGGCATTAATGAGGTTTGCACTAATGCAAGTTGAGAGAGAGCATTGTCAAACTTGTATAGAAAATGAAGTGTGAAACAGTCTTTGCAGCCATATAAATTACCTCTGATTTTCTATTTTGGGATCAAACCCAATTGTTTCAAAATATCCAAAAAGTTTTCTATCAATACTAACCAGAGTAAGTACAAATAAAGCCCTTTTCTAACAATGATTTAATAATTTCACTAATTAAGTGAACAAAAGCTATTTAGACCAACATGAAATGACGTTAAAATATAAGTTCCTTCCTTATTAAATCATTAATTGTGACTCACCATGTATTTTTTGGGAGTGAAAGTGTCAGTCTACTTTGCTTTTTTTGGACTTAAAGGGCATGCTCTAAACCCATCAATCCATCCATTGTCCACACCCACTTATCCTTGTAGGGTTGTGATGGGGTGGGTGCCAACCTCTAACAGACATTAGCCGAGAGGCAGGGTGCTTGCTCCACATAAAACCATGAATTCTGCTCTCTTCCAAAAATAACATGTAAGCACTAGGCCCCCAGTCACCTTAAATAAGATTAAGCAGACATAAAATGGGTTTGTGCATCTGTCAGCTGTTAGTTTTAACATATCAGTATATCCAAGAGACCACCATGAAGCTTGTTTTTCCATTAAATTGCTAATGCAAAATCTTGTGAATTAGAGATAGAACAACCTGTTTTAAACTAACCAACTTAAGAAAAAGCTCTGAGATGTGAAAATTTTGCATAACTGCTCTGTGAAATCGGTTCCAGCCTCAAAGCCTAACCTCAAGAGAGGAGTTGAAAATTTTCCAAGTATATTGTATATAAAAACACACTGGCTGTGCATCAACAGAGTGCTCCATCTGACCTTCCCTGCTGCTGAGCCCATTACACTTCAATTAACGACAGCATCCTGCTGCGACCAGAAGGAACAGCTGTGCAGCCCACATGGTGGTAATTCAATGAGAGCTACAGACAGGGGGACATAAAACTTGATCTACCAATCAGACACACCTCCACACAAGGGGAAACAAATTTACTCTGCTGCACTGAGCTTTTAGAGGGAGGGGTGAAAAGTATGGCATAGACACTGAGATACTCCAACAGTACACAGGATTGCATCAGAAATAATGCTGAGCTACGCCATAGGAGTAATTCAATTTCACATGCCACAAAAAAACTGATTAGTGGCTATGTGCTTACCTAATGGATCCTAACAGTTCATGTTAACTTCACAGGGATTTTATATCATTGATGCAGGAATTGCTGACTATAATCTAATTCTTTAACACACTGATCCATCTACCTTTACCACTGCAATATGATTTATTAGGTCCAGAAATGATGCAATGAAATGAGACAGGAGTATGCAGTTTGAAGAACAGAAAATTAATCCAGAATGTTTGCATGCAGATGCAAATACTGGACAGTAAATAATAATACAGGCTATGGGGGGGATTATGAAATGTCTTTTAGTATTTAATTAATTAAATGGATAAGTGGGGCTGCACAGAGGTGGAGATGGTACCACTGTTGTCTTGCAGCAAGGTGATCCTTGGTTGAAATCTCAGCCTGGGGTTTTCCTGCATGGAGTTTGCATGTTCTACCTGTGCATGTGTGGGTTCTCTCCAGGTACTCCAGCTTCCTCCCACATTCAAAAAACGTGACTATTTGGTCATGACCCTGCAAGAATAGATGGATATAGCAAATTAATGGATTGGTGGATTATTATAGCAAGCAGCAGCTGCCATAGCATTTCCATTTTGGAGCAGCTGCCACTGTCTATAGATAATGACAGCCATGGTGGTGCCTTTATTTCAGTGGCTCTCATTCTTGCCAAAGCAGGCTAAACTTTCTACTTAAAAGGTTAAAAAGCATTTCTGTCTTTGAGTCTCATTGTGACCAGAAAATATATTCTTATCCTTTCACTTGCATTACTGGCAATATTTCATTATATATATATATATATATATATATATATATATATATATATATATATATATATATATATATATATATATCTCCAACTAATTCATTTGCAAAGAACAGCTTGGGGGTTTTCATCTGCAAAGTAAAGCTACAAAGGTTAATTATATCCAAACCTTTAACAATTGTATTGCCTGTCATTGAGATAGATGTTATGAGGTATTAATGTATGATATTTCATCAATGCATGTAATTATTGAAATACATAGACACAGCAAAGTATTAAACACAAGTTATGAAGATTTATCACACCTGGCTTTAACTCCTACATTTTGTAATCCAAAAAGTCACCTTGAAACCTCATGCTCATTGATGCAAAGCTACACGAAATCCTGACAATGCAATTAACATGAAAAATGTGAAACGGTATGTTTGTATAGACAAGGTTTCCCCAAACCCCCTAACAATGCCCACACCTTATCTGTAGCTTCACCAGGATGCTTGGAGAGTGTAATTACTCCAGGATCCTCCAGTCTGGCACAGCGCTACTAGCCTGATTGAATCTCACCTTGACTTGACCTCTTCAACCTGGGATGACTGCAACAACTCCCTACATGGCAACCAAGAACAATGCATTAGTTAATCAACTGATAAAAGCTCCAGATAAAAGTGTCCAGATCCCATTAGAGCTGGAAATAACTCCCTAGTCTTGGCGGGCAGTTTTACTGTTGGTAAAGATGTAGTGTTGCATTCTATAGAGTAGTAGCGGTTAGGTTCTTAATAAACAATTTCCTTTGAATGCAGACTTTGCAGAACTTGTTCAGATGGAAAGATGAAAAAAAACCCAGAAACTTTCTTCTTTGCTTTTCTTATCTGTGTCAGTCCCGATTATATTGCATTCTTTCTATCTCACTTATGCAAAAAGTGTACTTAGTGTAACTTTAAAAAGTTATTTAGAAAACATCATACTGAATGCAATTTTGTTTCTTTGAAGATGGTTTTATATTTGTGAACTTTTCACATCTTTTTTAGCTTCATATTTAAATGTCATTAGTTAAAGTTTAACATGAGCAATTTTGTTTTGTTTCTATTTGCCTCAAAAACTTTTGGCTTATTTTGACAAACACTCTCAATGTGTGTCACCCTTCAAAATTATCCTAAATAATCCTAGATAATTGCAATCTGTGTATCATACTTTACTACCCCATGGGGATATCTCCCTGATTCTCCAACATTTGTTTGTTCTTACTGCTGTCTACTGCAGGCAAGATACTGACAACTCACAACTTAAAACTGGTCTATCACATTCACACTTTCACACATATTGATGCAGAATGTTCTAGTCCACACAGTTTACAGGCAATAAATGTATCCAATTACAAATCTTGAATAAGCAACAAATTTTAAAATGAATTTCAAGCAACACATTAATTCCATAAAAGGTGCATGATTTAGCCTGTAAATAAAAGCTTAGAGAAAACAGGGTTGGTAGGACGCTAACAGCATGCAGCTTGTCTCCGTCGCGTCATTCTGCCACACAGGGAAAGATACATCTCTGTCTCTTCAAGAACTGTAATGTATTCAGGACCTTCAGTGGCAGATCGTCAAGACGACTTCTTAACAACTGTCAAATTTAAATAATCACATCTGAAACAGGAAATGGAGTCTTGGATCAACACACAGCAGACAGTCACTGCTGCACTGAATAATGCATACCTCATAAAAACAATGTGGCTCAGACATGTGAGATGGAGTAGAGGAGGGCAATGCCTGTTGTGAATTAGGTAGTAATTGAAAACTTGACAAGTAACATGGCTATCAATTTAGCACACACAGGTCTAAAATACAGGCACTGTAAATCTGCAGCAATAAAAAATGGTTTATGCTGCCATTTACAATGTTGCTGTATTTTCTTTATTAAAATACATTAACATTTCATAACAAAATAAAAGATTGTAAACGTTCTTAAATAATTTTCTTTCTACACTTTCAACATAGAAATTTAAATTTAACTTTTGAGCAAAATCAAATTAAAGTAACTACAAGCCAAACAGTGCAAGAATTGTAGATTGTGACATATTATATGTAAAAGGCATTAAACAGAATTCAAAGTTAGAAAATGAAATTATCATGAAAGGATTCCATCAAAATCTTTTGTGGTAATAAAAAGTTTAACCACAGTTCTCCATTAATACACTCTTTAGTTAGACTTAAATTTCCAGTTTCTTTAGGCTCTAATTCACACTGCAAACCCCAGGACCTCCACGACCGATCAAACCTCAATTCAGTGTGAGGAGGATTACGGCACAACTATGTTCTCAGAATTCGGCATACAGGTTTTGCTGATCATCTTACATTTGGACACATATTTTTCCTCAAAACCAATTTAATTTTACTTCAGAATTGTTTATACACATCCACAACCAGTTTCAGCCTTCCTCTGGAGAAAGAAACGTCAGGACTTTTACATGCTTATTAGCAGCACAAAAGGAAGCAGATGAGGAGGTTTTCTGAACAAAACAGAGCTCTGCAGTGTATGCCATTTTGCACAATTTTACTCTGGTACAACCTGTGCATCTATATTGGCGAGTACAGATAAAAGTCATGTCACACATCATGGATAAACTACCATTGCCCCAGCTCGCCTCCTCCAGTGAGCACCCAGGACCCAGGTTTACTACCACTTTGATAATAAATCATCACAGCCTCATCACATGCGTGCATGCATGCTCAAAACAGGCGGTGAATTCACATTCAAACATTGGGAGTTCACTGGGTTCTTGATGCACCCCTGAAGAGACCTTACCCATGGAGACACCATACATGTTCTGGCTAATTTTCATCCTGGTGGTGCTGTCTTATTCTGATGTCAAAAGGGCCTTACCTGAAAGCAGCCATTTTTCACTCTGAAATGCTTTTAGGACTAGAAAAAGCTGCCAAAGTGAATGGGCTCTGTCACAATTTCAATAAAAAAAGTTGCAAAAGATCAAGCAGTCTTGGTTTGGTGTGGCAGAAATGACATTTTCATATAAACATGCAATTATAGTGAACGCTGCTGACATTCATTAAATATGAGTCTCTCTGAGAATAGTTCTGTGCTGTGTGCCTAGATTAGCTGTTTACCTCTTTGTGAGTGATGTCTTTGAGCAGCTTTTAGAAAAAGAAATGAGACACAAGGATCAAAGAGTGCTTAATAATGTCTACACTCTTTGATGTTATTTGTGAACTGATCTGGAAAGATAACATAATATCACACTCAGTGACCCAGTCTAAATATACAGATTCAGTCATCACGCTCTACAAAAAAAACACCAATTGAGCCCCCATATTCCCATTTCAATTCAGTGAAAAGAATTGCCTTGCTGTCCCATTGAAAGACCCTCTTTAGCATGCTGTTTTAATATTTCAGTTAAAAATGTATAAAATATTAAATTTTTCTCCCAGCTTCAAAGAGAAATCGATTCAGAAATATGCTGATAATACGGATATTTTTTGACTGAATTAATACATCCAGAAAAAAAAAGCTATCAGATCATTGAAAAGATTTAGCCACAAGTGGACATTGAGGCACTTTGATAGAAAGCCCTCAGGACTGTATTAGCCATTGATAACAATTAAAAGAATATTTAACCTCCCACACTACAGTCTAATTGTTGCTCTACCAACTCCTGGGTAAAACGACACAGTATGACAAATGGACTCGCAATGTGAGTGCTCTGTCTTCTCTGCTGGATGAGGCACTTATCTGGTTGTGCTTCCCAGATAAGAGAGGGAGGAGAAAGGAAAGACCGAAAGTGGGACTTTATTGAACATTTTGTCTCTGTGGAGAATGCCGGGAAGACTCAGAAGCAGAGACCTCACAGTGGTGGAATCCAATCAAATATTTTGGAAGGTGACAGCTTCAATCTGTCATCGTCTAGTTACCAATCACCTTCAATTTAGAAAGTGAGCTTACAGTTAAAGAGGTTCCCGAGGAAATACTGAGCTGGTGGAAAAATAAAGAGCAGCAGTAATCAAAGTGGCATCAAACCAAGTAATGTCTCTCCATTCTCTGTCACTTTCCTTATTGTTTAATGCATTATAAAACAAAATCTTTTCATCATTCTTGCAAGGTAGATTGCTTGCAACACAGCTGTCACTTTTATCCCCTTTATGGTGAAAATAAACACTTTTTTTCTTGCGAAATATCAGACTGGCAGAGATGTCAACTTAGAGTTTTATTATCAAATAGATTATTTTATTGACTAAATCACAGTTAAAGATCTCAGATAAAACAAAGAAAGCCTGCATGTTGTAAAAGCAATCAGAGATTTGGGTGAATAAAATATCCACTGTGTTTTTGTTTTCTCAGAAAGAGGAGAAAGGAGACAGCATGTGACATTATGGGATTTATGATAATGAAAATAAAAAGTATTCTTTTCCTCAAAAGATTGTTTCTATGCACCAGTGAGTGTATATGCTAAGAAAAACACTAAAATACTCATACTGGTTGACTAGATGCAACAACATAAACATAAAATTACAAAGACAGAACTTTACAACATAGATTGTAATTCTTCCACATTAACTTTTGATTGGTTTTCAGGGCAAATCTTGTAATAGTGGACATGTACAAAGAAGGAAGGGAGTTCATTAAGCAAGGCAATCACTTCCATTTCTACAAATATTTTGCTCCCAATATTTGCCTTACTTCTGCTCTGGATTTGCAAAGCAGATTGCATTAAATATGTAAGCACCTATTTTTCTGGTCATAGTTAAGTGATCAAAAAGAGAGAAAAATGTTTTACTTGTTTATTATTGTTATTATTTTAATTACCATCTAACTGGGGCGTTTCTCAAAAGCTTTCCAAACAACATCTAACAGGAGGAATCACATCAGAATTTTATTTCTAAAACAATGTTATGTTGCAGATTGGAATGATGCATCTCTTAAGCTGAGATAAACAACAGTATTGATTAAAAATTCACTACATGAAGTTTACACAAAGGTATTTTAACTTGATTATTATATCAGAATAAAATAATCATGTGAATGGTGAAATCCTTGTGATTTCTCCTTGTAAATAAACCAAGGGTCATTGTTTTCTGTTGCTGGACTTGGTTGCCATAAATAGGCAAAACTATCTGGTAGACGTCATTAGGTGAGAGCATGAATTCCAATGGCTGTAACATACCTGAATTGTTTTGTTTTTCTTCCATTTCTTTGCAAATCCACCTTGCAGTAGATCACTTGTCTCTTCCCTTTCACAATCATTACCACCAGCTCTCAGCAGATGGTAGTTTCTCTGTAAAATAGTTTTGTTCTCCAAATCTATTTTCTCTGCCTTTAATTTACACAAAGATTCAAAAACACGGGCAGGCATTTCCCTATATGCACAATGCTTGTGTTTTGGGAAAATTATGTCAGCACAGAGCAAAATGTATTATATGGTCACTCAAAATATTTTTGAAGCAGCTCTGCATCTTTAGATTCAGAATTAGAAAAATTTAGTTTTCATGGTAAATAAACCAATACAACGTTGGTTACCATTATTTCAACATCTTGCAAATGCCTGCTGGTATGTATTTCTGTTTATTGAGCTAATTCTATTCACCCTAAACTCTTTCTTTTTTTCTATCTATTTATGTATTTTTAGTTTTAAATGATGCCAGTCAGTTTTATAAACACAATGGAAAACTGAACCCACTGCTAAGCATTTGTAAGGTTCAATTGGTACATATTGATAAAGGTTTAATTTGTCTAAAACCACAGTCCACATAGTAACTTTGTCGTTTCGGGGGTAGGATCATTAATGTTAATGAGTTTATGAATAAATGTTTGCTTCAAGTGCATAAAACTCAATATTGTTCTCTTTTAAATCTATAGATTTTGGTGTAAAGAAAATCTACCTGTATGTCACAATTGATAGAAGACAACTCCAGTCACTCCTGTGTTCTTTCCCTTATTTCATTAAAAATAACTTAATACATCGGAATAATATCATGCAAAAAAAAAAAAAAAAAAAAAAAAAAAAAAAAAAAAAAAAAAAAAAGAAATCCATAATACTGCATTTAGTTTTAAGTTGCAGTTACAGCTAATCACACTGCTCTGTAGGTTACCATTCACAAGCTGAGACTATCCTGTGTTAGAAGATAGGGGCCAGAGCTGTGAAATTTGTAAAAATGGTAAATACTAAACTTTTCTGCAATCCAAACATTTTATGGTAAAAAGTAAGAACAAGACAAATACAAGAACTTTTTTGGGTGCAATGACCAACAGAATAGATTATTACCATTCACTAATATCATTTGCTGATCTATATTGTATTACTTTTAAGAGATGATAATGGATGGATTTTTACAGTTTTTCTCAGTTGCTTTGGTGCACAAACAGGTAAGCTCAGGACTTTTCACATAGTTACTGAATTTTACTCACTAAAATTCACTAAAAATGTTTTTGAATAAAATTTGAATAAGCTAGAGTGGCTTCGGGTATAGTTTACAGGCACTAAAACATTGTTCTTATCCTGGGAAGAGGGAAACTATTTTTGTTGTATTTTTTTAAGAAAGCTGTTTGAATTAATTGCTTTAAAAGCAGCAGGTTTCATGTTTATTTTTTGTTTGTTTTTTTGTTTTTTTCATGCCAAATCAAACCAAAATTAATGCTCTTCTGAGGACAGTGGAGAAATAAAACCCACCTTATTTTTATAGTTGGATGTGTCTGGCTTTTTCTTCTACACCTGGCCACCCCTATTACACTTTTTCTTAGTCCCTTTGGTTCATTTCTCAGAACAGAATTGAAATTCTCCAAACTACTTGTTCAGTCTTCAAATCATTGTGTCACTTGTCCACATCAAAAAAGCAATTTCTGATTCATTTGAGCAAATTGCAAATGCTTTTGTGCATCATGCAAGTCTTTATATGCAATTCTCTGCTTTTTCCTACATTCACAATGGCTTTTGTCATGTTGATCAAAATAATTGTATGGGTCTCTCTTGAATAGTCTTAACCTCCACAACATTTAAGCAGAAGTTAATCGTATAAGTCTTTACATGCAAAATGCTTGAATAGGTTGTCAAAGTACGTCAAGCATATTTCTATACATTACCATTAGACTTTTTTTTATAAATCTGTCCTGAACTGATAAATTGCTCCGAGGTAAATCCTGACTTTCCCCAACGTAGGTAAATGTGTGAACCATTAGATCAACCGATGATAAACCAGTTTGCTAAAATAGTTCAAAGGTGCCATGAACAATCAACTGGCAAGAATATAGTGTACATAGCTGGAACACAACACAATATTACATTTCTGACAATGGAAGGACAAGGACAAGGATTTGGACAGTGTCAACGGCCAAAAAGAAGAAGAGGAAGAGGAAAAGGAGTGAGGCTGTGGCAGAGGAGTTGGCAAAACAGAGGAAGAGGCAGGAGAGGCTGAGGGCAAATGCCAGTTTCCATCACTCCAACTTCATCAGGTAATGGTTTACAGCCCTCAACAGGATGCTGATGGAGTTCCCCTCACCTTACACCTCATTCCTAAAAAATTCTTTCCACACTGCATTAGCAGAGAGGACAGTTACTGTGATGTGGATGAGAGTTTGTGGCCAAACAGACATGAACATGAGGAGATGTAGGAAGACTGCACTGTAATTCCTATTGTACTGCATGTACAGTTTTCCTTAAGGAGATTGTCTTATGTTTCCATTTCTACTTTTTTTTTTCTTTGTGCTCTCCAGTGCTGTATTTTCCTTTCTGTATCATATTGACATTGTCTGTCAAATTACAGTAAAAGCGTAAATGTGAATCTTGTCCTGTCTCTTCCCATTGATCTTCCTCAATTACACTTTACAATACTTGTCATCAAAACTTTAACCATAGTTTACAACAGATTTTAACCAATTTGAAGTGTCCCATATGGAACACTCTTTCTCAAGTATTTTGACTTCAGCCTGCAGTTTGTATTTACAAACACCAGATCAGCGGTGTCCAAAGTCAGTCCTCAAGGGCCGGAATCCTGCATGTTTTAGAGCTCTCCTTGGTTCAACACACACCTGGATCAGATGAATGCTTGTTAGTAGGCCTCTACAGAACACTGACATGCTGAGAAGGTAGTTACTACCACCAGGGAGATAACTAAAACATGCAGGATGCTGGCCCTCAAGGACTGACTTTGGACGCCACTGGACTAGATGACACTCTTCTCTTAGAGGCAGTTTTGCACTTGAACTATGACCCTGGTTGTGTTTTCATTGAGCTGAGTGCCTCCTCGAAACTGGCGGGGACTGTCATATTAAGTAGATTGCTGCTGAAACTGCCAAGGCCATCCCTTCAGAGACTGCTGAACATTTTTTCGTTCCTCATTGTCCCGTCTAGCTCCTTCTGTACATGCTTGTCAGCGAGGAAGATGGGGAAAAGAATTACCTCAGCTTTACCCTTTAACTAAATCATTAAAAAAAAATCCGATCTGAGTATCATCTCTGACCTGGACTCGAGTTTGGTGCAGCTGAACCACTGCTGTGACTTTGCGGGAATTCCACCACTGGAGAGAAGCAAGATGGGGAAATCCCCTGGTTCAGAGTCTTGTCGACTTCTGACACTGATCATTTTAAGTGGATGAATAGCTCATAATGTAAGTGCATTCATTTAAGTGCAATCATTTCATTTCATTGTTTATATGTAGTTACTTTTCACTGCAGAGTAAAAGATAGAAGTATTTCTTTGCTTGTGCAAAAGGGGCTCCAGGCCTATATAAAGAAGTCATGTTGAAGTAGAAATTGCAGCATTAGACTTCTTCCAATCAGAAATCAGAGCTAACTTCTATGAATGGTCTTGCAGGAAATTCTTCTAGGTTGTGCAAAAAGACAAAAAGTACTAAGAAATATCAAGGGAAAGTTTAGATTTTTCATGTCTCTCTTGCAAAAGGGATCCTTGATCTTAGTGGCACCAAGATGTTTAAATACAGTTCAAAAATAAATACTTTTGAGTAAAATTGCAGGTTGGAATTACATGTTTTTAATTCCATTTACAGAGTGATGTCTGCTCATCCTGCTTAGTGGCACCAAGATGTTTAAATACAGTTCAAAGATAAATACTTTTGAGTAAAATTGCAGGTTGGAATTACATGTTTTTAATTCCATTTACAGAGTGATGTCTGCTCATCCTGCTTTAAAAACAACATCCTTCTGTTTATTGAGACCATCACCAGCTGAAATGTTGTAAAAATAAAATAAAAACATTGTATTGATTTAATCCTAGTTTAAATCTATAATTTTACATGGAATTTTGGAGGTGCCGAGTTGGCAAGCCTAATGAGCAGTGTGTACACAAGCACGATTGACAGTGCTAAGACAGGTTCTGATTGGTTGTTTCTGACCAGGAGTGGTGTATTTCTGCAGACGGCAGTAAGACCACAGGGAGGAGGCAGAGGAGCTATATTTTTTTCTCACATTATCTGTCTCATATTATACTGTCAGGACATAGTGACAGTTTTAACAAATATGTAAAAAAAAATATATTTTTATAAAAGTTACCTACTGCAGCTTTAACTAGTTTTATAATTTGTACTAGGTGTCGTATGAATGTTATTTTCTATATTAAGTTGGCAATACGCTTGTATTGGTTTGCATAAGTTATTACCTGGACACTTTCTAGCTGTTATGGTAAATGATGAGCCGAAGGCAATAACATTGCATCCCTGTGGTTTTTCCAATAAATCCAACATCATTGCATGCATCAGACAAAAAGTATTTCATATGTAAATGTGTATTCTCTTTGTTAATGTGTAAAAACATACATACAGTGTTGAGTCTACACTGTGCGGCAAGGAACAGAGAAGGCATTAATTTTCTCTACTCCCAGATTTGTTTAAGGGCTAGAATAATGCTTCATTATTTTTGTTTATGGGAAAGATGTAATTGAGATTACAACAAACGTAAAGTACCTCTAGCAAAGCATTAATGATTGGTGTCAAGTTTGTATGAATGCTTATGGATTTTTTTAATGACAGCAGATGTGTAACGAGCATCCAGACAGGCATACAAACAAGCAAGCAAGCCCATAAAAACAATAGACACATAACACTTTATGCATAATTACTCTTCACATTACCTCTTAGAATTCAGTCCTTATTAAAACCTGGTGATTACCTATACAAATCATGTTTATTCAAATTTTAAAGAACATTGTGGTCTGTTGACTGGAAACTTGCAAATAATGGCATAATGCAGGTGAACTTCTAATTACACTGGTATGAAAGGTTGAATTAAATTCAACAGTCTCTTTTACAAAACACTTCAAGACTGAGACATACACACTGTTCACACTAAAACCAATATTTTGAAAAATAAAGATTTTTAGCACCATTTGTACCTCCCATTCACATGCAAACAGAATTTTTGGTGTCAAGATTTTCCACAGAAAATGTGTGGTGTGTCATTGTGGACTGGATCGCCACAGATTATTAAAAACAATTATGTAAAGGGGCACTTGCCCTTGCATGCCCTTCATCTGTTTTTGTGCTGGAAATAACGGTGTAGCTGTATTATGTTCTTTTTTATCATATTTGTCTTGCTGTGTCCTGGTTGTTTCTATTAAACTTTAAATGTAAGCTGACGTCATTGAAGAGGTTTTTGACTGAGAAGGAAATTATGAATCAAAAGCAAAATTACAAGTGCTTAAGAATATTTGTTTCAATTTCAAATATTTGGCTTAGCATTGCTTTAGCCATGTTCTGGATCTTCTTTTGGATTCTGATCTCACCTATAGGCAAAGGTGAGGTATTACATCATTTAGATTACAAGCCATCATCAGAGGAGTAAAAGTGGCCACTTTTACTCTGGTGATAGCTTAGAAATATATGACTTAGGACTACTTTGTGGCTCAGGAGAAACCACAGAAGGAATGTCACAATGTGATCAGGGATCATATTCATTATAATAGTCAACCACCCCAGTTAGTATTCAATGGAAATATAATTAATCAGAAAATATATAATTAAAAGAAACTTGAACTGTAATTCAATCACAATGCAGAACAACCACTGTGTCTGTTGATGAGGGTTGTTAATAACTAGGTAAAATTATTTTAAATACTGCTAATAGTACCCCTATGGCCACCTATCCATCCATCTTCAGTTTATCCGGGGTCAGGTCGCAGGGGCAGCAGTCTAAGTAGGGAGACCCAGACTTCCCTCTCTCCAGCCACTTGGGCCAGCTCCTCCAGGGGAATCTGAAGGCATCCCTAGACCAGCCAAGAAACCTAGTCCCTCCAGCATGTCCTGAGTCTTCCTCTGGGTCTCTTCCCGATGGGACGTGCCCATAACACCTCACCAAGGAGGCGTCCAGGTAGCATCCTAACCAGATGCCCAAGCCACCTCAACTGGCTCCTTTCAATCTGAAGAAGAAGCGGCTCTACTCTGAGTCCTTCCTGGATGACCAAGCTTCTCACTCTATCTCTAAGGGAGAGCCCAGACACCCTGTGGAGGAAACTCGTTCCAACCACTTGTATCAGTGATCTCGTTCTTTCGGTCACTACTTCAAAGCTCATGACCATAGATGAGCGTGGGAAAGTAGATCGACTGGTAACTTGAGAGTTTCACGTTTTGGCTCAGCTCTCTTTTCACCATGATAGATCGGTACAGAGCCCACAACACCGCAGATGCAGCACCAATACGCCTATCAATCTCCCGCTTCATTTTTCACTCATTTGTGAGTAAGACGCCAAGATACTCCTCCACTTGGGGAAGGACTTCTTCCTCGACCCAGAGAAGACACTCTACCTTTTCCCGACTCAAGACAATGGTCTCGGATTTGGAGGCACTGATCCTGATCTCTGCTGTTTCACATTTGGCTGCGAACTGCTCTAGCGAAAGCTGGAGATCACGATCTGATGAAGCCAATAGATCCACATCATCTGCAAAAAGCAGAGAAGTGATCCCAAGGCCACCAAAATCCCCTCAACACCTTGAATGCACAAAGAAATTCTGTCCATAAAGGTTATGAATAGATGTGGTGACTAAGACTAATACTATATAGTTAATTTGCAAATTTGTCATAAAACATATTTCATCTTATTAAATTACAAAATTTAAATTCAAATCACTGCACAATAAGTCTAAAATAATGCAAACAAGACTCAGGCTACACCTCTTACACCTCTGTGCTAAGAATTTACCCTGCTTTTACATGTTTAAACTAAGTTGATAGTACTTATACTCATTAAGACTGCCACCGTGGTAGAGCTTTTGGAATTTTGTGCCTTTAGCAATGAAAGAAAACATCATGGTGAAAGTCCTGGGTCTAAATTTTGTTGTGTTTATGCATTCTGATCATTTCCAGTTCAAAATTAACCAGACTCTTTGCAACACTTGGTGAACATGAATATTACTTTTGGGAAGGGCCAGACAAAGGATCCGGAAATTCAGTCAGACAGAGCGTGTTTAACATAATTTGTTTCAAATCTGTGACAGGTGGGAGCCAGGAAACCTCTGCAGGAGCACACCGAAAAGTCTGTAGTGACAGAGTACAGGTAGTGGCTGTAAAGGAATCAAAGAATTTGCAGATAGTCAAAACAAAAACCTGCTAACCTTTTTTGGATGAGAGCTTTAATCCAAAAAGGATGGTCCTCTAAGTATTTGTCCCCTGTGAAAATTAATTTGATTGTGACTGTCTTTGTATCCAGACAACTCTTCTTCTGCCAGCATGCTGTGGAGTTGCTCATGCCTCTCTCAAGGGAAGCCGGAAAGCAGCAGATGAGGGACATGACATCACAACAACAGAAAAACAGGGTTTAGGGCACGCTAAATTTGGTACACAGAAATCAGAAGATTTAACAGAAACAAATCCAGAATCCATACGGTTAGTTGGGAGACAGCCAAGTGTCATGCACAAAGAGTCATGCACTAAGTCCCTGGATTACTTATCCAGGGACTTAGCAAGGGTTGATGGTCAGAATGCGGAAGCAAGGTCCATGTTCAGAGACCTTGTCATAACGAGGCACACAACCGATTGCAAGGAAGAACTGCTGGACATCTATAGGTGGAAGCTTTCAATAATCTAGGAGAGACAAAGTGACTGGAGAGTAATTAAATAGAGCAGATCACAGGTGGATGAAATCACACTGATTGCACCAGTGGAGGAGGTTGACTAGAGCGGACAGGAGGTTGACACATAACCATGACAACTTTAGTCTACAAAAGCCGCTTCTCTATAAGAGTGGCTTTTACTGGTTCTGCCCCAGTCCGCCCTGGCCAGATTCATCTCCATTAGCAGATTCTGCATGGCTCTTCTCTGTTTTTCATATTCACTCCAGGTGTAGTACAAGCCATGCCAAGCCATGCATTGCATGCGAGAGATTTGATTGACAGCAGACTGCACTCGTTGATTGGCCCATGATTTATGTCACTGCAAGCTCCAAACAACATTTCAACCACCGCAGTGTCATCAAAACTTTAAGTGTACTGGCAGACATGCCACCTGCTATCAGAGAGCGGCACAGTGTGGAGGAATGTAATTCTGAGTTTAACCCTGAGCAGAGCCAGGAGCATGTATGTCAACTTTTGGAGCGGAATGAATGTGATTTTGCAGCCCTGCAAGCACCAAGTCTCTCTGAAGAACAGACACGCAATGAAGAAGCGAGGAACTGTGCAGCTCTGGCCTGCGTTCTGTGGAGCTATAGTTTTATGCCGACTGGTATGAAACACTGGAACTACATAACATTAGTTTGGCATGATGTGCATTTTATTCTTTGTTTGGAAATGTCTTTTAAATAAAGTTCATGTGTAGGTATTAGGGTGCATCTTTTGACTACATTACCTAAATCCAAAAGGTTGCAATTTAAAAAAAAATAAATATAGATATATTTATATGTACAGCAAAATAATCAGCTAATCTAAACTGTTTTCATTATGATTGGGCCATCAACGAATTTCTATAAGACAAAATGAAATATCTGGGTTTGTTTGAGTCCATCAACCACAACCTTGATGTTCTCCATTGCTGAATGTTGCTGCAAACATCATCAGAGCAACAACTACGGCTCATGCAAGCTCACAGCCCTCCCTTGTACATGCCAACAATAGTGAGGAACAGACCTTAATGGAAACACTCAAAACTGAGGTAGAACTGAACCCAACATTAACCGTTTAGACTGAGTCTTGCCAGTGGAGAAGTGCCTTAAGAGTACTGCAGCGCTAAATGAGTAATTCCATACCCACTTTAAATAAAAAGTTCTTCTGAGACAGAATGACCACATTCACATCAAAGAAAAGGGTGACTCTTCCAGCAGCTGGGATCCCTGCTGCTTCTGCACCAAAGATGGTTGCCGTCATGCAGATGGAAATCATTTGGCTAAATTCCAACCTACTGCTGTTTCAGTGGATGATGAAATCAGAGGAAACATTTATGAAGATGGTTGGGTTCATGTTAATGTTAGTTGCAGCATGAAGAATAAAACAACTGATTCATCATTAGGTATTTGAAGTCTCTTCACAACATTGCAGGTTGAGAAGCTCTGTGGTAGAGCTGGACAAGATGAGCCCTGCTATGAGAAAAGCTTGAAAATCACTGTCATAACACTAAAAGGTTTATTTATCACCCAAACAGATTAATTTGTGATAGAATGAGGATGTCCCCTGGAGTAGAAGCAAAATATCAACCACTCCTGACAACTTGTCAGGTTTTATGGAAGATTATTAGTAGTGAAATTTGAACAAGTGGTTTGCAGTCATGAATACAAGCTTGTCTGGCACTGTTTTCCATCAGGAAATCGACAGCTGAAAAGCCTTCCTTTCTCTTTTTGTACAGCATAAGCAGCTTCCTGACTGATGCCACTAGTATTATCTTTACACTCACTACACTTGTTGCATTGAGAATAATCATAATCAACCCAAGCATCATCAGATGATAATATAATGGCTAAAAGCAAGACAATAATAATAATAATATAGTAATACTACTATAACAATAATAACAACAATAATAATAATAATAATAATATAAAGTATACATATTAAAACTATTTAAATGAAAACCACTATTAGTCACAATTCCACATGTAGACATGTAGACACTAACAAAGACATGAACATCCATCTAGACTGATGTGCCAGGAAAGGAAAGCATTATTCAGATATGCAGGAAGAAGGCAAATAGTAACACGAGAAAATCAGCAAAGATCCACAGCTCAGATGGGAAAGTCTGGAGAACAGAAAACTTTTTTGTGCATTCCACAAATCTGGCCTTAGTGGAAGAGTGACAAGAAAGTGATTTTTGAAACAAAGCTGTAAACATTTCCATTGCCATAAGTCATGTAGAGAACACAGCATGCAGGGGCCTACATACAAAATGCTGTTTGGCAGAAAACTAACAAATCACCTTGAATACATCCATCAGCAATGCAAAACATAGAGGTGGCAGCATCATGTTGTGTGTACCATTTTTTCATGAGAGACAGGAAAGCTGATCATCTTGACCTTTCACAGGGTAATTACCTTAAATATACAGCTAGAGCTATAAAAGAAGTGTTTAGATCAGGGTTGCCCAACTCCAGTCTTGAGGATCAGGTGCCTCCATGGTTTAGATTTTCAACTGGTTAAACACACATGCATCAAATGAATGGTTTATTACCAGGCATTGTGGTGAAATCATTCCGAGGAGGTATTTCAATTATTAATTTAATGGGCACACATTGAAAACATGTAGCACAACTGCACTTAAAGCTGCAGTATGTAACTTTTATGAAAAATATTTTTCTACATATTTGTTGAAGCTGTCACTATGTCATAACAGAATGGTATGAGAAAAATATCGAGCTCCTCTGCCTATTCCCAGTGCTCCCAGTGCTATTGAGAAACAATTAATCAAAGCTAGGAGGTGGGTCTTAGCACTGACAATCACCCTCTGAGTGGTGCTTCCTTACTTTCTGCTGCACTGCAAGTAGCAGAGACTGTTGTGAATACTCAGACTAGCTTGCATGATGACTGATGACGACAGATAAACGGGTTTCCTGTAACAGTAAGTTGTTTCTCCGTCATTAGCACATTTAGCAGCGAGTAAATGACAGTGCTAACATCTTCCTCCTGGCTCTGATTGGTTGTTTTAGGTCGGGAGCGGTGCAAAGTTACATACTGCTGCTTTAAGGACTGGAGTTGTGGTCCACTGAATTAGATTGATCTGTTAGAGAAGCCCAGTCAAAGTCTAGACCTAACCAGTTAAGGATTTGTGGTGAGACTTAAAAATTATAATCACAGATAATCTCCTTCCAACCTGAATGACCTTGACATGTTTTGCAAAGAAGAATCGGAAAAAATGTCTGTCTGTATAAGTGCAGAGCAATGTTAGCATACACTGGCTTCCAGAATTGACTCAGGGAGGTTGTAAACAAATACCCGGCACACTTTTCAGATTTTCATTTGTCAGTCTTTGAAAACTATGTATCCCCTTCCTTTTCTTCCATAAATATGCACTGCTTTGTGTTTGTCTGTCACAAAAAAATCAAAATAAAATGCATTGTAACATAAAAGGCAGAAAGTTTTTTCCAAGGCACTGTATCTAAAGAGGCAGTACTGAACCATGTATGAAAAGGTATTCATCTGTTGGCTACAGACAGAATTATACGCACTGAATTTTCCAGAGACCAGAACAGTTTAGTTTTCAAATGTCTGTCAGAGTTATCTAAATATTGCATCAAAAAATAAAGGATTTATGAACCTTTGAAAAGACATGCTCCAGGGAGTACACAGCTATTTGAGGAAGAATCTACAGGGCTCCATATCTGAGAGAGTCTAATCCTCACATCTCCATATGATTTACAGAGGTTGGCTATGACAATCTGTGGATTGATGACACAACAGCTTGGGACTCAGTTGCATATGAAGTCAAATAATTTTTTGATATAGCCTGTTTTTTCAAAAACAAACAAAAAAAAAAAAAAAAACACACCCACTGACTGATCATATACAATAGAACATAATTCTACTCTAGTAACAGTTGCTCAATGGTCACTCAAGTAACAAAATTATCATTGAGTCAAAATTAATATATGCTCCTAAACAACCTATTAAATGAAAAAAATATAATGTGAAGATATGTTTTCATGTTGTGAGGCAGTATGATTCAATTGACTCAATTTATTTGAAAATGAAAAGTAGCGAAAGTATTTTATAAACTGAAAAATTAAGTTGACCTAACTTATGTGTCCATAAAAAAAGAAAAGTAGAAAATAGAAAGAGAAAGACAACCCACTTCAAATTCTAAGATTGTAAGTATTTTGCATGTATTATGTATTGTATTAGTATGAGCATCTCACAGATTCACTGTATAACACTAATGGTCCAAAGACATAAAAAATCTAGTTGCTTTCTTTCATTTAAACAGCTTTACCTGGAGTTATTATGAAGCTCCTTTAGTTTCCTCAGTGTGATAGCCCATGTTTTTGCAATTTAAAATATTTAAACAACAATAAAAAATTCATATTTTTCTTGAATCAGAAATATAAAAAAGTGCATCTATCTTAATGAAGAGACAGTCCGGGGAAATACCCAGGAATACCTTTTGTAAACAGCAGAGTAAACTGTTTAATAGCTGAAGTACCAGGCAAAATACCTACACACCGATAAGTTGATGTGCATAACCCATTTGCTGAAGCAGGACTTGGCACTGTTAGCTGTTACCACATTTTGTTTAAGGAGCGATTCCTACTTCAAGGCTCTGGTGGTTGGCCAAGAGGCAGCCATCATAACTGAACCAGCCAGTGCCACTCATTATCCCATTGTTTGTTTAGAGCCACACAGTCTGTCCTAATTAAATCCGGAAGAGAAGGAAAAGTGTATGTAGCGCTTTGAAGATGAGGATGGAGGAATCTATCTCATAGGCGGCTGTTGCTGGTTTGAGGGTAATAAAATAATGAAGTATCAAAGGCTCTACTCCTGTAAAAAGTGAGGCACATCAGCAGGCAGCCTTTTAAAACTCTCACCCACTGTGGAGAGCAAAAGGCCATCACAAAAAAGACTGATTCTTGCGCTCTGGGTGTCAAGGCATGAGGGTGAAATGTGATCGATAAACATTGATCCTTACAGCAGCTCATCCACATATCCATACAGGGCCAAAACAGCAATAAACACAAAGTGGGTAGTAAATAAAAGCATCATGCTCTTCAAACAGACTGGAAGGATGTTTGAGTGATTTTGAGTGGACTCTTTACACAAAGCTTCTCAGGCATGATTTCATTGTCTTCAAAGCAAGTCCTGGTTTTTACTTTGACAGAATGTCACAATATACAAGACAACTGATCCATTTGCATTTAATGAGTGACTGAATATTTCAGAGCTCACGAAACAATCAACTCAACCACCACATTCTGCATGTTTTAATTTTGTTTGTCAGTCAGGGAACAAAGACTTTGCTTAAGAACTATTAAATCTTCAGTCTTTACTGTTATAGAGTTGATTTTTACCTTTTGAAGAAATCTGTATTTTCTCATCAGTTTCGCCAGCGGATTAAAGAGGATTTTATATTGTGAACAGATCTAATCTTTATTGAATTGCTAAGCCACAAAATATGAGGATTTTACTGGACTTCAGAGCATTTAAAATAGGTTTTGCCACAACATTTAAGTCATTGGTCTCACAATTTTATAGACAGACGGACGGAGAGATAGATGTAATGTGTGTGTGTGTATGGGTGTGTGTGTATGGGTGTTAATCAACCACATGCTAATAATCACTGCCCCAACTTACGCCCTCTCAGTCTTTCATTTGTGAGATCCTCCTGTTCGTCCCTGGTTTTCTCCCAGAAGGCAAGCCTGTTTTATGTGTTTTCTTATCGTTTGATTTGTATATTATTATTTTCTTTTTGTTTCTCTGTAGCCCTCCACATTATTCTGGTGGTAGGTCAATCTGTCTCATCTGACCATAAAACATTCCTTCCAAAGACATCTTTTGTAGTTTTTCTTTGGTTGTTAACACCCTCTCAGTCTCCATTGATGATTAACTCCTTTTGCTGTGAGCAGCAATATTGGAGTTTTAGCATGTTTCAGTTTATGATCAGTTGAGCCTGGGTGTGGTTTTTTTTTTTTGTTTTTTTTTTTTTGAAGATACTGACCAATTCCAGATGTGACAATGGGAATTGGATGGCTGAAAGTTGTGCACAAATGAGTGTTCAGACAAAGTGATTTTGAAAGACTTACATTAGAGAACACAGTACCAAATGCTAAGCATGGTGGTGACAGCATCCTCTTGAGGGTCTCTTTTACCAAGGTCCATTACAACTATTGTCTATATAAATCACTGAAGTTATGTTGTGTGATGTTTCCACCATGGAAAAAGAACAGTTCAAATTAATCATTAAATTAATTAATATTTGATGTTCCAATTAAAATTCAAACTCCAAACCTGCACTGCTCAGCTGCTGTTTTTAAATCATATGGAGGCCCATCCTCCTTTGGGCATTCCCACTCAGATGGGAATTAATGTACAAATCATATACAAAGACACAGCTAGGCTTGATAAAGATATTGTGCAACAAAATACGAATGGAAATAGAAAGATAAAGAGGAACGTAGATTACCATGAGCAGATTACCAGATTGTAAAGATAAGGGCCTCCAGTAACCAAAGGTACACATAAGATCCTTTATATGCACTGACACTGACTTTATATTTTTCCAAAACCATTTCATGATTATCACCCTTGTACTATATAAAATACTGCTTCCAAAGTCAGAAAATGTGAGGGTTGTTAATTGGATTAAGTATATGAATGTGTGTGGGTGTGCTAACTCTTAGTTACACACTACCAGACTTGGATCGTATTTAACTGAATGATTAAATACAACAGAAACATTACAAAGTTCACCAAAGAAATGTGCACCAGCACTTGCTTAGTAGATTTAAATAACCAAAATAAAAACCATCCTGCTTAATACCATCAAATGCTCCTTTCGGTGTAAAATTCAGCTATCTAGAACTTTAGGATTCTTGCCCATCTTTCATATCAAAATGTCATTTTTTCCAGACTCCAATTTCTGAATTTCTCAGACCGGGCTTGAAGGAGGGAACTCTAGAAAATAGTATCTGGGTTGTAGTGCTCCCTGAAAGACAACACACCTTAATGTGGTTTTCACAAGAAATGGACCGGTAAATGAGATGCTGACCAGACTCAGATCATTTTCATCTTTACCACCCCTGACTATTGGACACTAAATACTTGCACACTTTTGGTGAAAAAGGTTGTTGCTGGGGATAGAATAATTAGCATTAGCTATATTCAGTGTCACTCAGATGTTAGAAAATATAGCATAGGAAGCAGGAAATGTGTAAGAATTTCTTAAAAGGAAACTTTCTGCTATTCATCCAAGCAGCTACTTTTAAACATAGAGCATGACCTCAGCAGATTGCATGGAAGCTGAAGGGTATTGTTGCTCTGTTTTATTTTTTATTTCACATTTTATTTATTTTTTTCTTTGTCTGTCATGAAAAATACTGGGTTTTGAAATGTTGTTAGTCTTTTGGAAATTTCAAAGTTAAGATAAAAATCAACATTTCTACAGGCATCCACATAGAGATTTCCATAATACAAGATGCAAAAGACAGCTTTAACTGTCATCTCTTCAGTCTGTTAAAAATGCATCAACAAAATATCTGGTAATAGGATGGTTATTTTCCTTGCGTGACTTGCTTTGATCAGTGAGGGACCAGACAGAAACTAACAATTTAATCTTTATCTGATCAGTGAACAAAGCACAGATGAATGTATTTCAGCAAAATTGTTGTATTCTACTCTGCTTGCAGTCTTATTTCAAATTAGTCTTGGAAAAATGGCACACCGGATGAGCCAATCCTCCTGCTGCCCAACACATAACTAAACATATACCCTCTACCAGAAAGAAGCACATTCGCCACATAGATAGAAAGATCTGAGGCTAACAAAATTGAAAGAAAGCACTGCCTGGACATTTAAATAAGCAATAGAAGGCTGTTCCACGGAAACTGACCTAACGGGTTTTTTTTCGTTCCTTAACCCTCCAAATCATGCCTCCCGGGGCAGAAAGCCATATCATCATCCGTATTAAAAACGGCCACTATCTATTTCTGTCTGTCATGGATCATATCAGACTGGGAAATATTAGTTGTCTTTAGGTAATATACAAAGGAACTGATTAGCTAAAAATGCTATCTGCGTTAAAAATGTTTACTGCTAATATATGATGTTAAAAACTATTTAAAATTTCAACTGCTACTCCTTTTGCTTTTATTAGAAAATAATAGTAAACCCTGTTTTTCTTCTTTTGGGGGGGGGTTCTCTCCCAAAGATTCCTTTCACACACAATATGCTGCCATTTCTATACAAAAAGACAACCACTCCCATTGGGAACACTAGAAAAACATGTTGAGTGCTGCTGCTAATTATAGCTTTTAAAAAGAAGTCAGAATCAGCTTAAAATCAGTATTGGTGGGTTAACACTTAACAAAACCAGATTGGAAAACAGCCACAAAACTGATGACCCACTTCTTTTCAAGCAATTCTTTCCCCTGTGTTTATCCAAGGTCATCAATTCACAATGTTCTGAAGCATTGTTTTCTCCCATTTAAATGTTTTGGTAAATATGGGTTCCATTGCTACATCATTGTGTTGAACCTCCTACAAAACACTTATGTACTTAGTTTCAACTGATCACCCTATAGTTATTTTCCCTGGACTAATTCAAGGGCAGGTACAGTTCTAAAAGGGACTTCTGTTAACAACTGTTACTGGATTCTGATTGCAAATGAAGAACAGGGAATTTCTCTATTAGTTATACAAACTATTAAAAAACATCCTCAGCTCTAGGGATGGGAATTGATAAGAATTTATTGATATCAATTCCATTATCGATCTCACTTATCGATTTGATTCCTTATTGATTCTCTTATCGATTCTCATTGAGTTAGGAAATAAACTCTTTAATTCAAAATATGAACCATGTATTCAGTTCAAACAAAATTGAAGATGGTTTAAAACATAAGAATCCCTCTGTCAATTTAACATTTTAACATGAAATGCAACTTCTTGCACATCAACAGTTTTTTGCAGACAAATCTGCATGTTTGCCTTTTTAGGAAAGGTCTTTTAAGACTTAAAGGTTGTTTTCAAAAGGTGCTTTTAATGAGCCTCATCTGAACCCATATTCTAATTGAATTGAACATGACTGTAAATGTGATTATGAAATGCATATTATTCATACAGCATGCTATTAACATTAATACAATAACCAGGATGTGGAGGAGTTTAACGTTACCTGGGACATTCATGGCAGGAGACACTGTGCTGGGAGATTCCCCTCGTTAAGGGTCACAGTTGTCGCTAAGCAACGTATCAAACACTTTACTTCGTACAAATCAGCTGAATGCTGTGTGGTCAGCTGTTTGAGGATGTTGGAGGTATTTCATCCGTTTATTGTAATTAAAGCTCTAGACATGTTGCAACCGGCCCTAGTATCATCTGTTTGTGAAATGTAATCATACTTTGGAGTGCTTCTGCCGCGACACCATCTTGGATATTTTCTAAATCAAAATATGGAGCATGTATGATACGTTATCACACAAATACGTCACACCTTACTGGAACCAACAAGCAGAATCGTTAAGCATACAGGTTAATGATTCCAAGGAACTGAACTACTGCGAATCAGTTCTCTTCAAGACTCGGTTCTTGATTCCCATCCCTACTCAGCTCATTAATTTATTATTTTTCATACAGCTTTAACTATCTACAGGATCACAGTAGCCTAAATGCTAGGTGCACCCTAAATGACTGCTTAACAATCGCAGGACAAACTGTGCCCAGTAGGAATTTGAACCCAGAACCAACAGAGCTAACAGTGCTAACGACTAAAAGATAGTCCTACCTATTCCTCTTTTTTGCACCATTCGCATGATTGAATTGGACATTCCACTGACTTCATAGTTGATGGTCTGCATAAAAAAGGCAGCATAAAGTTCAACTGTGTGGCAAACACTTATCTAAACACTTCTGGCTCACCACATAATGGGAAAGCCATTATACATAATGCTGAAATAATAACAGCATGTTCTATGAATCCATTAAGATTTATTTTTGACATTTTCTTATCTAACTTGGATATCTAGCCTTGAAAACAGTTGCTTTTCATAGAAAATCTGAGCAGATATATTAGCATTAAAGGAAAACAGTAAATCAAAGCAGCATTGCTCTTAAGCAGCTCCACGGATATCATTCTGACCTCTCACTTCCCAAGTATATATCACTAAGTCCTGAGTTACATACCTTTTCTCTTGCCAGTCAATTTATGACATCCATTTAGGTGTAATATGTTTCTAAATCCAACAGACACAAACAAGAGCTTGAATTTCAACACTGCTGCCAACCCTGAAAAATCAAAGTGGCAGTGCATCAGATTTTACTGACTCCAGCCACACGTTTCCATCAGTATGATGGCAGTAACATGTTTTCACTATAGATAATGTTGTTCGCTTCAGGTGAACAACTCCTTTCCTTTCTCTCATTAGATGTAATTACTGCTGACACTTCAAACACACCAGGAGAATACCAAAGAAATGCCAACTGAGACAGAAGGTCTGTACAGCAGGTGAACAAAAACACACATTTGGCCATTAGGAGGGAATTGTATTGCTGCACTAATTCTATTATGCGCAAGGATGATTTGGAGAATACAGCCAGTGATCCAAAGTTAATAGGGGTGATGGAAGCAGGGGATCCAAGCTAAAAGGCCAGTGGGCGATCAAGAGGCTGACCAGGTTCTGTGACAGCCTCCTTCAGCTGCCTGACAGCTGGATAACACTCAAAGAACAACCTGTGTGGTGAGTCGGAAAGAGCAATGGACAAATAAGCTGGCTACTTGACAGAGACCCTCAAGATAAGGCTTGCTCAAGCTCCTGCATTTGTATTCCAAGTGGGATTTGGGATAGGGGCAAATGTAATTGAAAACTGGTTGGGTGTTGGGGTCAGCAAATTTAATAGACTTTAGAAAAAAAGTGTTTTGTGTTCTGAGTTGCAATGTGGAGTGGCAATATCCCACCTCAGCATTATGATTCTCCTGCCCAAATAACTACTTCAATCCTGTCCTCCATTAGACCTACGTAAAGTGGGATATAGGACCGTGAAATCATGGCCACAAACCATGTCAATGATAATGCCTTAGTAAAAGAGGAATATTTCTCTAAGTGGATTCAGCTTAGTGGAAGCGGTAGGGGACAAAGGTTGAAACTACTTCAGCTAATCTTTGGACTGTCTTTTGTTGCTTCTTAATTAAATTAAATCTAATTTATGCTTTCATTTGAAACAGAACAAACAAAAAATAGTACTACTGTTGCTAAAATAACATTAATTTGTGGTCATCACAAATTTTAATAATGTAACATTTATGTATTATCTTGACAAACAAGTATAAAGAGATATTTAAAAAAAAAACACAAAATTTAGAAGTAATGTTGAGTCCATGAGAGCAAGACAAAAGCAATTTTCAAATTATTAAAAAAAAAAAAAAAAAAAAAAAAAAAAGATCCCATTTTTTTTTTTTTTTTTTTGTTTGTTTTAACAAATACAATAAAGGTTTAGCAAATCACTATCTGCATTTTAACAAAGCTTAAATTAGTGTAGAACAATCCAGTCATCGTTTGAGCAGTCTATATTTTCTGGTTTTCATACTCTCAATCTAAGGTAGTCTTGGTTCCAGAAGGTTTGAAAATAGTTCTTGTTGTGTTTTCACAAATTGAAGAGATGATTCATAAATCCCAAACTCTGTTTTTAGTTTTAAAAAAAATTGTTCAGAGCAGAATATTAAGCCTCAAGTTTGGTCAGTTTTTAATATTTAATTTTGTTCAGATACTTAAAAAAGAAAACTGAAAAAGACCTTTACCTAAAGTAGATGCTAACATAAATATTTCTTGCCAGTCACTTTATTCACACTGCTTACAAATAATTTTTACAATTCTTTACCAGGTAACCAAAATTGTCACATCACTTTTTCAGTGTTTAAGCAACCAACTCATCTGCCTTCACAACAGTTTTTATTAGTCAACTCTGTCAAGAGAACATGGCAAATCTACTTCTAAATCTACAACTATCCTTTATGATTTCAAAATAAGGGGCTTTAAGCATTGAATGTGTCAAGCTTACATAATATATCTTCATTTGTAGGGTTTTAATTATTTGGCTCAGACTGGAGCAGCATCTGGAAATGCTACATGAGACTGTCTTTGCTTCACTGTGTCTTATTGAGGGGTTTCAAGTTGAGGCCACAAGTCCTGCTGTTTTCTGTGACTCTGCAGCCAGAAATATTTTTAAATCACAGATGTTGTCTTCAACGTAAGCCAGGGAGAGGTGAACTTTCAGCCAGCTGACCAACAATGTACAGCAACAAGAGAAGAAGAAAGCATAACAGTTACAGATTTTAAAGGTAAAAACATTCATCATAAGAGAACACATACTTGATAATGCAGAAAAATTTGTTGTTTTACTTAATGTGGCAAGAACAAAAACAAAGTTCTTTCTTACCAGGAAATTTCATACTTAACCAGATCTCAAGTGTAGAACTCCTGTGCAGTCCTTTAAGGTTCCACCCACTGCACATTAGTGTAGTAACCACACCTACATCATATTTCTAGCCAAACACACAATATCTGTCGGACACCACACAAGAAACAAGTGCTTAGCAAGAGGAGAGGGAGGGGGTAGCACTGCCTTACTCTTTGCTTCGTACAGCTGGAGAAACTGTGGTAACTCCAGCTTTTTCTGTAATCTCAGTAAAGGACTTTAAATCATAGTAATGGGATGATAGTAGGTTTTTGTGGTTTTGAAGCACAAAACCTTGGTATTTGATAGTGATAACCAGCTTTTGGCAAATTTTACATAACATGGTGCTCGATATTCACCTGAGACTAATATGTTGTGTGGCAAATCTTTGTAATTACCCTGTTAGTCTATTAGCAGGTCTAAAAAATATTCTGAAATGTTTGAGGAATGGATAAATTAACAATCTGACAAACTGGGCCGTTGATAAATTAACAGTATAGCAAAAATCCTTTAAAGGGGCATGACTGAAACACCATCTAGAGAGTATTGACCTTCTTCAGCTGTCAGTTGGATGTTTTACTGCCCTGTGTCAAGTAGAAGTAATGAGATCAAGAAATCCCAGGTCGCTCCTATCATGGTTAATCACTTGGTGAGCTCACTCTTAAAGTAGGATTCAGCCTGAAACAAAACCACATTTTCATTGATGACTATTATTAGTGTGCTAAGCTCCACAGTCATTAAAATTTGTGTGGCGGGACTCGATGTTCACTCAAATTTTAATACCACAAGGGCAAATAGATGTGAAAATCAAAAGAGCTGTTGCTAATAAAATTAACAGTTTTATTCCACCACTATTATACTGAACACTTCACTAATCCTAAACCATGTTAGACCGGATGGATGTGCTGAATATTAAAGCTGTGACTGTAATTCATACTCTTTCTAGGCTGTGTATTTACACAGTGTGATTCCCATGTGATGAGAGGATCTTTCCACAGTGGAAATGAAACATAAAAACATTACCTGGTTCAGTTCCAGGTATAACTGTTCATTCTTTCCAAAGCTATTTTTACAGAAATCACAAGGAAAATCTAACTGGAGGAAAATGATATTCAGGTATATCAAAGTAACAGTTTTCCTTTGTTACCTGGACCTTTTTTAATCAAAATACGTGAAGTGCTAATTCTAGGATGACACCAGTTTAAGTAGTTTAAGATGCAATTTTAAAAGATTTACACAAAGAGTACCTACATCAAGAAGATAAAACGCACCCATTACAATGTTTTATGTTGGTGTAATATCAGCCTGTCCTCATTAAAGCTTGAATGACATGTTTGAACAGATGCCGTTTTTGTGAGAGAAATCTTTCTGTCAGTATTTCTTTTTAAATAAATTTTATACAACTCTCAGACCACATAAGACACCCTGGTTGAGTTCACCCCTCCCATGGACCGCTCCCCCTACCTGTAGAATGCCCTCCCTGATGGGAGAGCACCTGCAATGAGATGGCAAAGAAAACCTCCCCACCAGCTTACTCCCCACCCCAAGACCTCGGTGCAATGCTATCATTGCACCGAGGCCCCCCAGGCCAGGGCCAGGCATCAGTGTACACACCGGCCCAAAACCCCAGCAACATACCCACCAAGACCCAAGCACCCCCAGGCCCAGCCAGTACCCCAGCTCGGGGGCGACACACCCCCATTCCTCGCGTCCCAGAGCCCACCCCAAACCCACACAGGAGCAGCCGCGTCACCAGGTCAGTAACCCATGTCCTTTGGTGTAGACCATTAAGAAGCCCACATGCAGTCACCAGAAGTCATCACCCAGAACAACCAAGGCCCCCTCCAAGATGGGGGCCACAGCCCCCTGCGGCTCCACTCCCAAGACCCCCCCCCCACAATGCCCCAAACACCGATACACCCCACACCAGTCACAATGCCCCACAGGATGTGATCAAAGACAAATCTTTCTATGAGTATTAATGTTGAGTCTTGGTCCCACCACCATGCAACCCCGTAGCATAGAGACTCACTGGTCACTTTTTAAGGTCCATGCATCCATTGTCTAGCACACTTATCCTTGCAGGGTCACAAGGGGGGCTGGTGCCTATCTGCAGCGGTCATCAGGCGAGATGCTGGGTACACCCTGGACAGGTCGCCAGTCCCTCACAGGGCAACACAGAGACAGACAGGACAAACAACCATGCACCCACATACTCACACCTAAGGAGAATTTAGAGAGAAAGCAATTAACCTAACAGTCATGTTTTTGGTCTATGGGAGGAAGCCAGAGTACCCGTGGCCATGTAGACATGGGTGTAGTTTAGATTTAGCATCAGAATGGGGAAGAAAGAGGTATTAGGTAACTTTAAATATGACATGGTTTAAATATGGTTTAAATTTAAATATGACATGAAGACTTCTGAACTAAGATTCCTATGGTAGTCCATAATTGGATGTTACAAGGATTCATACAGAGATTTAACAGGTCGTGATTAGAGGAACATTACCATGGTAGTTATGTATGAGGCACAATACATAGTTGTCAATAACTTCTGAGGATACAAAGACTGGTATGTTGCATTTTTATTTACTGCGATTTTAGTAGCCTATAATAGGATGGGATAACTGTTTTTGGACAGATCCTGAGTAGTAAATCACATGATTTTTTTTGTTGCTGTTTTGACAGTTTTTATTACAAATTTAACAGGTCATTTGTGGCTTTCAAATTAATGAAAGGATGAATGTGTAGTCTTGAATGAGTTTTGAAAACATTTTTGTGTAACTGCTCAACAATTATTTAAGTACTTGAAGAAACTAAAAAAGAGCAAATCTTTTTTATGTCTACACACACACTACGATGCATTTTTTATGAATTCAGTAGTCACAGGAATAATCCTTATGTTATACATGTCACATTATTGAGAAGGAGCTCAACTGTCCCCCGTGGAAGAGCATCCCTCAGTTGGGCTCTCAAAAACATGTTACTTTTGAAATAATGTCCTTAAGCCATTGGATACACCACCCAGATTGTTTGCTAGGAAAAGTTTAAGTTCTGTGGGATTTTTAAATTTTTTTCTAAATTTATACAAAGATGACATGCAGCAGGACTATTATTTCATCGTCTGAAAAAAAGGAAGTTAGCTACCAGCACTATGAGCTAACCAGCAGGATCCCAGCTTCTTTCCCTCAGTTCATGACAATTGCTTTTGAAGCAAAGAAAGTGTCACCCAAAATTACAGTAAGGAGAAGCCCTTAGAACAAGAGTGTCCAGCTCCAGTCTTTAAAGGGTCCAGCACGGTCCGACCGAAGTTGTACTGTCGATGCCCTTCACGGTCCACAAGACACACCAAGCCGAGCTCCTGTGAAACTCCTCCCGCTGCAGGTATATGTCATGGTATTTTGTCATATGTGTGGTTTACAACAGTACAGTAAACAGAGTGACCATGGCAGAGAGGGTTGACTATTACCAGTTCAGAGGAGGAGGAAATAATAACTGATGACCTGGATAATCTCATTTTATTTTCCATGTTATCAGAAAAAAGAACAGAAGGCATCAGTGGGACGTTCTCCCGCTGCTTAGGACCAGAATAGAGCAAGTGGAGTTTGACATTTCAGTACGTACTTCTTCATGGTCTCGGACAATTGCTCAAAACTATCCATCCTGCTCTGTGGCTGAAAAACCGGCTTCTGGAAGTTGAATAGTTGGGGCTGTTTTACGCATCAATAAACACAACCACGAAATTCAAGACCAATCCCAAAATAGTTTTGTATGGAGAGCGGGGCGAAACGCTTACCAGGGGAGTTGTGACAAGAGTGGGTAGAACGATATGAGGCTGAGAACAAAATAACACGATTTTCGTCAAGCAGCTGCAAATGAGAAGTGATTTTGGTAGTTCAGCTGGACCATGGAGAGTCCTTAAGGGCCAGTATACTGTATGTTTTAGTTATTCAGAGTGAAAAATGACTGCTTATGTTCATCCCTTGGATAGTAAGATGAAATATTTACCGATGCAAGTAGATCCAAGGAAAAAAAAAGTTTAGTTTTTGTTTTTTTTAACAGACTCCAATTCTAATATTTGTGAAAACAAAGTGGATGTATTAACTGTCCCAGTGGTTAACATCCTTTTGAGCTGATCGTGAAACAGTGACTCTGCTGCATGGCCTTGTAACTGGCAAACAAAAAAAGCAAAAATAAAATCCTTAGCACCAAACTTTCTGTTCATAAACAATCTGGCCCGATTGGTTCCTGGCAATACATCAGTGGTACTTGAGGGATCACCTTTAAGGCTTACCAAAGCCAAACCTATAAGTATGAGGCTGTGTGTTTTCCTAGGCACATTTTAGAACTTTTCTTTTCTTTTTTTTTTTTTTTTTTTTTTACAATTTTTATGCAATGATTATGGAGTAGTGAAAATGAATAGGAAAAACAAGTTTAGCAAGTAATGTCAGTAGGTAGAAAGTATGCCATTAAAAACAGAATATATTTTAGTCATGCAAAAGTTGTATTATTAGTTGTATAATGTATGCAATATCATTAAGACCATAACTGGAATTTGTAATGAAATTTATGCTCCTTAATGAAACAAAATCCTGGAAAGCAGTAATGCAGAGAGAAAATACAAATAGCATCCTACTTTTATAGCTAACCCCCTTTCACGTAAAGTGAAGACTTTTTTGAAGCACAGATTTTGTTGTCTAAGCTGATACCGTAGCAAGATAAAGATTCCTCTTATTAGACAAAGATATAATTTCTTAGCCTCATACAGCCTAACTACCATTGCATCAGATGGCAGATATTTTTAACCAATGTAACATAAATTAGGATTAAGTAACCCCCCTAAAAACTGATGGTTTTGGAGTGTCAATAAAAAAAAAAAAGCTGTTTAGCTTCACAAAAATGCATAAAGTGTATCAACTTGATATGTCTTTTGCACGTACATTAGTAAACAATATTTAATCAAACTGATAGACACATCATGGGCAATTATAAGGTTACCTCCTACAAGAAATTGACATTTCATTTGTCAAGATGTTTTTGTGAGTTATTTGTTATACTTTAACAAACATATTCACTATATGGGATGCTTTGGGTAGCTTATCATTTAGATCTCATCCTTTCGGAAGAGAAATGTCATTGACAAACAGTTTCCTATTTGTTCTGACATTTCACTGGATTCAGTCAGAAAAAAGTATAAAGTACAGGCAGTTACTACTATTAAACATGTTTAGAATCAGCATTTATCAGCATATGAATGTCTGCGTGAATGGGTGAATGACTGAATGTAGTGTAAAGCACTTTTGGGGTCCTCTTAACTTGATAAAGCACTATACAAGTACAGGCTATTTAGTATTTACCATCTATCTCTTATGGACTATTTTTTTTTTTCTTTTACTTAGCACCAAAGGTGTTTTGTAAACAAAACTGGAGGTTAGAAATTTTATTTGCAGCTAAGAACACCTGTCTACAGTTAATGACAAACCATACAGCAACTGCTTTTAAAACAGAGAAACAAGAAGTCACAAAAAAAAATAGGGTTTCTTTGAAAAACTTGGCAAATTTATTCTCATTACAACAATGGAAAGGTTGATCCCCAGAAAGCTGTAATCAGATAATATGCTTATGATTGATCCTGTGATACTGGATGGATTAGACTCAGAATATTGCAGTACTGCTGCTGAATGCCAAAGCCACTGTAAAATCAATGTTGGCTAAAAAGGAGTTTTTTTTAGGGTGCTATAAAATTTAAAGTCAGTTTTCTTGATTTTTTTATTCTTTTTACATTTTATCAGTTTTCATGTCATTTCTAATGTTAATTAATATTTGTTTTAGCAACTTAGATTTATTAATCATGGTTTAATTTGTAAATAAATGCAATTTCATAAACCACCTGTTAAATCTGTCAAAATTGAAAAGCACACATTGCAATAAAGAAATTGAAAACAAAGTTGAGGAACTGACTTTATCTTTCAGGTTTTATGGAAATTCTTTTGTACAAGCCTAGCAATACTTCATACCAAACATGACTTTAAATGACTATTGGAAGGGGGCTGTGCATTCCTTAGTATTTCTTTATATTGCAGCTGTGGTCTTTTTGTAACTATCTTTGTTGGGTACAAAAACTTTGGGATTGGGTGACTTTTGGGATTTGATCAAAATAAGCACAAGGCCATAAGATTAAAAAGGTGATGACAACTTATTTTCTCTGTACCATTCACTGCTATAGTATTCTAATTAATATTATCACATGTATATTAAAGTTCTTTGAGAGCTCCAGAATAATTAGTTCTGTATCTAAACCTGCAACTGCAGATCTTCTATAGGGTACAACAGATGGAATGGAGGATTTGGAGGGTGGTTTTCATCTAATAGATTTATGTCAAACAGTTCTGAAATATGTTTAACTGCAGAAGTAGCAATGGTGCATAAAGATGATATCAAAAAGGTGTGAAGACAACCCTTAACCAAAAAAGGGAACAAGACAACTGTATGAAAATATGAATATAGTTAGTCTCCTCTAAAGACATATATTCTGAAATGGTTGTAGCTCAAGTTTATCAAAATAATTATGGTGTAATTTTTTACACGCCTCCCAGCTAGAGGCGTGTAAAAACACTTAAAATTTAAAGGTGTTATGCAGACAGTTTTTGCTGCTGTTTGCCAACAGTAAGTTTGGAGATTTTTTTTTAACCTCTCTTACAATTCTAAAATTGATCTCCTTTCAACCTTGTTTGTTGAAAGTACAACTGTTTCAAACTTTATTTACTGTTATAAATGTAGATATGGCAAAATAAGTTAAAAAAAAACAAAAAAAAAAAACAAAAAAAAAAAACATTGATCTTCCTGATATGGGGATGTTCTCATGCCTTTTCCATTTTTGAGGGGCTGCAGAAAGATTTGAGCCTGTCAAATCATCCTTTTATTCAAAGGAAAACATGTGGCTCACCTTTAAAAAGTGAAGTATAAAGTACATATGCTTTAGTTACATTTAGCTAAAATGAGATGGTGAACATTACACCTGCTAAAGAGGTAAGCCCATTTCCCTATTGTATAAACATCTGAGGACCAGAATATTAAACATGTAGTAAAATCAGTCAGATATTTTAAATAATAAATGGATACAGAACAACAGTCTGCCAGAGAGTCTATTTGCCAAGAAATACTGCACCCTACTGTACAAACTGGAATGTAATCCGTTAGCTTTTGTTCGAGGTTATGTGCCCAGATAACCTTTTAAAAGATTAATTACCCCAATAAGTCTCCAATATAACTTTCGACACACAGTAAGATGTATACATATTCCACAGAAGCCATGGTTCTCATTAAAAGCATTCATTTTCTGAAATCAAACGACTGATTACTCATACTCCCAGGGTCATGCTGGCAAGAACTCAACTACCCGCTGAATGGACCATGACATGGCATCCAATATACTGCCCTCATATTTCAATCAATAATCAGGTTGGGTTGCAATTAGCAAGTCGGAAGGGTCGCAGGAGTCACGTGACGGATCAATTGAAGGAGAAGGTGGCACACTCATTGAGGTGATTTACAACCCAACGGTTTGTCCCACCCTCGGTCTGAATCCGTGCCGTCTATCTTCTTTATACGAACCTTTCAAGGCTGGAAATATGCATCTGTCAAATGTCCCCCATTACTCCGGCTGCCTGTCACACCTGGGGCAGCTCACAGCCGGGCGGAGGGAAAGGGGAAAAAAAGACGGAGTATAGCTGTCAGCACAGAAGCCTCGGCGGACTGAAAAGGCACCAGGTCTCCCATTTCTCCGGCTCTAATTTCCTCAAATTGCGGATATATTTGCAGGTCTCCGACTGAGTGCTGGGTTAATGACAGAGGCTGTCAGGCAAGTCGCTGAAGCAGCTTCATTTTTTTTGCTATGGATAAGATCAGACTTTGTTTTATATGAAGACGTTGTATATGCCGTTTCTAATGGTGCATATGCCACAAAGCATGAAAAAAGCAACACTTATCTCAGCTGATGTTATTCTGCCGTTCAGAGTATTGAATGTGTCATTAATAGGTATTGCAGACCCCAGTGACTATTCCTTTTTCTCAGAGCTGTGTGCTGAGTGGGTTGCAATGCCCACCAAGTGACATAAATCCCGCAACTCTGTGGACTGTCGCCTGTCTGGTAAAATGAGAAAGTTTTCTATGTGGCTCTTCACCATTAAAGTGCTGTTTCAGCTCCTGATGTTAGTGTTTCCACCGCAGTGACTCCGGATGTTCTCTCACCTCAACAACCAGTGTCTTTTCATATCACAAAGCTATTTCTCTCATTTCTCTCCGCAGCCCAAGAGAGAGCAGCAAACTATGTCATGAATGAAATATAAGCACACCGCTGTATTACTTATGAGACCTAACGCAACTTTTGCTCAGAGCTATTTTCAGATTTCATTTAAATTCATCAGCGTGATGATTATTCTTACACCACAGACACGGCCGTTGGGGCATTGGTCCTTGAGAAAAATATTAGCTAAAGATGAACTTAAGAGATTACTTATCAGCCTGGACCACCTTTCAACTGTGCAATAATTAAACATCAATCACAGTAGTAAAAGCCATCTTGCAAAGCTTCTCTGTAAAGTAGACAAAACCACCAAGAGACATGATCCAAGTGACAGTAATGTGGTTGCTGTTGAATTGCAAATGCAAATTTACATTGTCCTTTTTGTTTATTTAAAATTTAAGGAGAAAGTATTGTTCATAAGAAATCTTTCACTCATTTCTAATTTTTGGAAATGAGAGAAGAAAAAGCAAGCTTGTCGTTTGAAGTGGGTAATAAATATTGGTAATAGAGATTGACCAAATAATCTACATCGTGATATAAGTTTTACCTTAAGCACCAAAACATGTTTAGAGATGTAAATGTGAATGGGGAAAATTAAGAGACCCTTGGAAGGTTTTTTCAAGTGAACCCAAGGAGCATGGGAGATGTGACTGAAAAAAGTGTTAGTATAAATACAGATTTCTGAATTCGGAAGTTAAAACAACATAGTGTTTGAAAATGAACATGGACTTGTCTTCTTTGTGTTATTTAAGGTTTAAAAACACAGCTGTCATATGTTGAAGTGGTGTTGGACCCTACTCTGGCAGGAGACAGGCAAAATTGTGTGAAAAGTGTAGTTTAATAAAAGGAAATACAAACACAAGCCAACAGAGGTATTCAAGGAACATGCAAGGTGCCAAGAGCACAGAAACATGAAGATAACAAGAGGAGAATGCAGCAAGGAGTGAATGACAGAGACATCAGATATACTGGGAGGATTGAACAGTGGAACAATGAAAGGGTCCAATTAGGTGAATCTTCTGCAGAAGAGCTGAGGTTGAACTAAGTGAAAATGACACAAACTACATAAATATAACAAAGAAACACTGGGAATAAAAACAAGCTAAATGGACACAGAGGATTAAAAGAAAAGATGAAACTATAAACAAATTCTGAGTGTGAAGTAACAAAAAAAAGGAATAACTTAAAACATGAGAACCAGAAACTTGGGGGGGGGGGGGGGATTAAAGTCCCATGGGCACCCTGACAGCTTGTTTTTTTGTCTGAACTTAGGCATTTTCTGTAAACTCATGGTCAAAAGGCCAATAATTTAATTGGAATTTACAAAAAACCTTATTAATAGTTGACATAATTCAACAGAAATGTATACTTGTATTCTAATACAAATATGTAATAGTAAAAGACACTATATATATATATATATATATATATATATATATATATATATATATAGACACACACACACACACACACACACACACACACACACACACACACAGCCAAGATAAATCTCTTCCATCAGTCTCTCTGGATTTCCCCTCAGCTTACTCTGGGGAGCATGCCATCTTCGGATCAATAGAGAGTCTGCTTGTCCCATTCTGATGTGTGAACACTTGAGCTCATGCTCATGGTGCAACTCCTCACTTTCTTTCTGTCACCAGCCTTGACCACTGAATTAAAGCGCATCTGCTTACCTCTCTTTATCGTTCATAAATTACAGTATTTTAGTATGTCTCCTTTCTTTTTAGTTAAGACGAAAGCCTCCAAAGCATGTCTCAGTAACAACCTTGCAATTCAAGCCTAATTCTTCCAAGCTGCCAGTGCCCCAACTTTGCAGCAATGAGAGCGCTTAAAAAAAAAAAAAAAATCAGATTTAAGTTCCACAAAGGTATGAAATAAGTTAGCACCCACTGCTCACCTTTAAAATAGTCAGAGCTGCACTTCAAATTCATCATGGCAAAAACTGAGCGAGGACAAACTACAAATGTGGAGAAATCAATTTCTGCACACTGGAAACCAAGCAATCAAGGTTATTTCTGTTTGTTTGTTTTCCAGTGTTACAGACCCCCAATTGGAAGTGAACAAATAACAGAACAGGGACTTACCTGTGCTCTTGGTGTGTAACCGCTGTGGTGTGTAACAGATCCTATCTCTCCCTGTGGGGCAGAATCTCACAGAAGAAGAAAAGAGGAGCAGGAGGGGTGGAGGTGGACAGCAAAAAGATGAGGCGAGAAAAATCTGAAAGAAGGCAAGAGAGAGAGCCTGTGGACAACGAGAGAGAAGCGGAGACTGAGTGGAGGGAGCAGTGATAGCGGTGCTCTCACACAGCGCACCGACACACTGAAGGGGATGTGCTGGCTCTGGGAGGTGTTACAGCTCAGTCAAATGACATCTGCCTCCCTCTTTAAAACCATTGGCTAAGAGGTATGATTTTCTAATAAGCCATCCCCACTGTATCCAAGAGAGCACACCCACTCCTTATTTCCTACAGCTTACACATACACAAAAATATGCACAAACTCACAATCATGTATTTTTTTCTTCTGCATTCTACAAAGAAAGTCTCCATCAATCCTTTGTCCTTACTTTTCTCTTTCAGTTCTGTGAAACATCTACTTTAACATCTGTTTATTTTCTTAGGGGGTCCTCTATAGGTGCATTGTCATTTTCAACCATTGTTGGAGAAAGTGTATTTGTGTTTCAGCAAAAAATTGCTTTCCCTTTCAATTTCATCTTGCTTCACAAGGTATTTCCAGCCTTCAATAGATTCAATAGATTTTTCATAGAAATAGTCTGTGGTTGACTTTTTAACCTATCCAGAACAATTTTTCAGCCACTATGGATGTCAATGAAATTCGATTTTGACAAAAGGAACTGTTAATTATTTTCAAAAGGCCATGTAATTGCCTTTAATGTTACTATGTTGAATTATTCTGTCTATTTATTTGTTTACTTTGAAGTTCTATGAACTTTTGAACAAATATTAGATTTAAGGTTAATTGCTTTCCCTCACCTGTCATCAGTGTTTAGCTGTTGCCTCAAATGTGTGGGAGATAAAATTTGATAAATACTCTGGTATAAATCAATTTATGGTTTCAAGTGGCATCACTGAATAAAATCTGTAAGTATGAGTAATATGTCGCCCACTCACACATCAACTGTTATTGAAAGATATTCTGGAATACATGGTTCTTGTGTATGACAAAATAAAAATCATACATGCAGTGCTTGAGTTATGAACTAAATGAGGAGCCACCTTGGTATATTACAACAGTCATTATTTAATTAATTAATTTTAGTAATTCTATGGGAAAACACAGATTTAACTTAAATATAGATTTAATAGAAACATTGAGTGGCATTCTGTATTTCAAGATTTTATTTCTGCTCATTTTTAAACTTTTTTTTCACAGGGCCTGTGCAGAGTCCAACCCACACTGTGAACAAACTCGACTTTGTGCTGAGCATGCTGACACAGAATAATATTTTTATTAACATGAATTCACACCAAATGCCGGAAACAACCCAAGCAATCCACACATATGAAGAAATCAAAACGACTTATTCCATAAGTTAAGTGTAACCTAATAAAGTGGAATGACACAGGAAATAAGAACTGAACTCATGAAAAAGAAGGATGAGCAAAAAGGCATAGAAAGGCAAGAAGCCAGCTGAAATCTGTCAGTATTTAGAAAGTATTCATGTTGTTATGTGCAATGCTTGTTTAGTATTAACTGATAGCCTGGCCATTGCCTTTCAACGCAATTGACATGGCGCTGAGGCAAGATCGTTCCGCCCACTCAGAAGTGTAGCTAGAACCTCCGACAAACAAATATGGTTATAATGGTGGAGATAGTTAAGCTCAAAGCGTTACCTGAGACATTTGGTGAGACATTCTTACCTTATCAGCCAACATTAAGTGCTGCAACCATGGGGTGTGTTCTTGTATTCTCTTTATCTTTCGTCCTCTCTTCTATTCTTACCTCCAGCTTTCCCTTTCAAGTTTTTGCCCACCTCTCTTTTTTTCTTTTTTCTCTTTGTCCCATCCTTTTCCATGTCTGTGCCATTGCATTTTAAATAAAACCGTCTGTCCTGCTCGAAAAAAAAAAAAAAAATCAGTATCTCCTTACAGCTTGTCTGCGGAGGGAAGTAGTGTTCTAGAATTTCCTGGTAGACAGCTGAATTGACTATGGACTTCAGAAAACCTAGTGAACCAACCTAGTAGATGACATGGCACCCCAAACCATCAATGACTGTGGAAGCTTCACACTGAACCTCAAGCAACGTGGATTCTGAGCCTCTCCACTCTTCCTTCAAACCCTGGGACCTTGATTTCCAAATGAAATGCAGAATTTACTTTCATCTGTAAATAGGACTCTGGACCATGGTGCAAGTTTCTTTTCTCCTTAGCCGAGGTAAGACGCCCATGACATTGTCTCTAGTTCAGGAGTGGCTTGACACAGTGAATGCAACATTTGTAGCCCATGTCTACTCCAGCCTCAGTCCACTCCCCCAAGTTCTGGAATGGATTTTGCTTGACAATCATCTCAAGGCTGCTGTTCTTCCAAATGCTGGTGCACCTTTTCCGACCACACTTCTTCCTTCCACTCGATTTCCTGTTAATGTGCTTGGATTCAGAACTCTGTGAACAACCAGCTTCTTCAGCAATGACATTTTGTGGCTTACCCTCTTTGTGAAGGGTGTTGATGACTGTATTCTGTGTATCTTACTGACTTTAGCCAAATTCAACAAGCTTGTGACCCATTCATTCATCCGCTCACCAGTGGCGCTGTTGTAAAAGTGACTTGCTCGTTACCAAAGTTACCAAATTCAGTGATGAGTTGCTTGACATTCAGGTTGTTTGGATCCTTTTGTTGAGGGTTGTTAATTTGACCACTAGGATCTGTGTAAAGTCCTGTTTTGACTAAGGTGACCAGATTTCTAAGATAAAATCCGCAGACATTTCAAGCGTGGAGATAAAGAAAAACTTCATTTATCAAAATGAAATGAAAGAACAGGGACAGTTACATTTTATGTATTGATTCATATTCAAAAATTAAAATCAGGTTTAACAGCAGAAACATGTCTGTCCACACTGTTGTTTCCTAAGAGTAATAAAGCGAATAGTAAAAGCAGCAGTAATCCAGCACTAAAAAGTGTGTGTGTGTAAATATGTTGTGCATGGATGTGAGCATGGACATACTTACATAAGTGTCAATAAGTATATTAAGTGTTTGTGTGAGGTGATTTAACGCTGGCCAGGGAGTCTGATACCATGAGCTCATCTCTGGTTGTGGAAGGCCTCCTCTGTCTGAAGAGCCATCAGCCATGGTGATCAGACTTGGTAGCCATGGAGATCTGGATAGAATAAGAGCAGAAAACTTTATATGCAAAACCACAGATAGTAGTAAAGTGAAACACTTACATTACAAGAAATAAGACAATTTAGTAATATGCTTATATAAATATTCTTTTCTTTTTATTTGCTATTCAATTTATTGTATATTTGTAAAACATCTTACTTTATGATGAGGTTCTTTTAATAATCCTGTTACGATTTCTCCCTCTGATGTATTTTGCAGCTTGTCCCGGTACCCACCCACCCATTTTCATTTTATTTTTATTTATTTATTTTTTGTTTGTTTGTTTGTAATAAAAGCATGGTTTAACATGGTTCTCTTACCATGAACCAAACCTTTATGACTGAAAGAATCAGCCCAGTCCAAACAAAAAAAGGTGATTCACACATACCATTTCACAGGACAGCTCCCAGTTGGTGGCCCGCAGCTCCCCTCTCCTAGTTTGTCGTCTTGTTTATTTTCGTAAAGGCTCACCCAACATGTTCACTCGTGCTTTCTACCCCCGGTAACCATAATAACAGTCTACACGCAACATATTTTTGTCATTCATAAAACACTAAAATCAGTGACATTTCCGGGGACAGTCCCCATTTTAGACAACCTGTCCCCGGGAATCGAGGACGTCTGGTCACCTTAGTTTTGGCTATTATACCACTTTTGAGTTCGCGGAACGGAACTCCATAGTGGAGTTTAGGGTATTTTTGATACGTTTGTGTATTAAACTATTTAAGATTCTGAAACTGGGCTATGGATTACTTTTGGTTAATGTTTTAAGGGTCCTTAACAATTCGGCTAAAATGACATTGACCTATTTATTTATTTTATGGTGTTTTTGACATCTTTTGAAATGCTAATTCATGTAGTATTTAGTAAAATGCCTATGATGCGAGGGCTTTTTTTCGGTTTATCCTATTAGAGTATTTTAGCCAAGTATTGGACTGTATTGTAGTATTAGTATTGTATTTTTAATGCATGATTTGATGTTTGTTGCGCAACAATGATAAATACATGATTGAACAAGCTAATCTGTAATTAATGTAAAACTTGATGAACGAAATTCTAGGATGTATTGATGGAAATTTGATACCTTACTAATAACTACCGTATTTTCCGGACTATAGAGCGCACAACAAACAGTAAACATACACATATAAGCCGCACCGGGCTATAAGTCGCTGGATTTGCACGGTGGATACACCTCGGCCGCCTGCTCTCTGAGTGTTTACTCAATCCTCAAGAACATCTTCAAGTTCAGGCCACCTGGTTTTACCTTTCTCGTCTTTTGGCATTCAATGAGTTCTTCCCGCTGCTGTCTCCAACGCCGAACCATTGATTCGTTCACGCCTAGCTTGAATAGCGGCTCTATTTCCCTCCTGTAGCGCCAGGTCGATAGCCTTCAACTTAAAAGCGGCATCATACGAAGATCTTCTAGTAGTTTCCAGATTGAGGGCGTATGAGTTTGAAGAGAGAAATCTCCTTCGTGCCTGCTACTAGCATGTGCTAAATGAAAATTGGCGCTTTCTTCTTTGATTTCCAACTTTGACGTCCCATGATTCACTTCCTGCTAAAGAGCCCCCCTGGCGGTTAAATAAAAATCCACAGAAAAGCCGCACCGGGCTATAAGCCGCAAAGATCAAAGCGTGGGGAAAAAAGTAGCGGCTTATAGTCCGGAAAATACGGTATTTGATTTGTTAACTGCTGATCTCCAACTGCGCTTTTTGCTTATCTAATTTTATAGGGCTGTTAAAAATTGCTAGCTGGCAGGATTATGTTTTTTTCTTCTCTGTTTATCTCCAGACATTGGATGCCTTGAGTTTTTATTTTTGGATACATTTTTGTTTGTTGTTGTCTTTGCCAGAAAATTAACAAAATTGGGGAAAAACTGAACTTTTGAAATACTCCCACAGTTCGTAATTGTTATAATTTTGTCTGTTCGTAATTGTTTGATGTCCATTTATTAATTTATTTATTCAAAACATTTTTGCAATTTAAATCAAGTTTTTTTTTTGTTTTGTCTGTTCATTCACCACAAGACCCTATAATGAATCTAGTTTTGTTTTCAGTCATCAACATCCCATTGCAATAACATAGTCCTAATGTAATTATTTTTAATTTTAGTACTAAACATGCCAGAGACAAAATGGATAGATTTTTAGTACCTAAAGCTACAGTGAGGGAAGAGACCAGAGTATGAGCCAAGCAAAATAAGAATTGAAAATATGAAGTAAGTATGACCATAATTATTTAAAGTTGCGATTTTCATAGGCTGGATCTGAAGATGCTCCACTGCCACAGTGTTGTTTACAAAGGCATGGGAGTTTTTTTTTCACTGGAGGCTTAATGACCTGTGGTCACAGCAGAAAGTAGTTTATACTTTTAGCACTTTAAATGTCAAGGCAGCAGAAGCATCATATCATGTGGCGCTACGCATAGCTGAAGCAGGTAAACCTCACAACATCAGTGAAACATGTATGAATGGAACATCAAGTATAGTAACAGCAAAAAAAAAAAAAAAAAAAAAAAAAAAAAAAAAAAAATCATAGCAATAGTGTGTGTGTTTAGAGGGGGGTATGTTGATTTGTTCTCTGAGGGGGGTCTAGCTCTCCCACACTTTGAAAACCCCTGGTCTAAAGGTTCAGCAAACTTTTGCAGGTGTTTTGAGATAATTGGCTGATTAGGGTGTGACACCATGAGTTTCTGCTGATGACAAAGAGGACTTAAGGAGAAGATTTTTTTCATTGTCCTTCCTTCCTACATCAGTTGTAAATGCTGATTATATATTACTGTTGGGGTACAAGCTTACATGTGGTATTTTAATGCACTCTGTAACTGAGATTTTTTAAAGGCCTCCATTGGTTTGACCCTTCCTTTTCTCTGTGACCCACTGTAGGCTAATTGGCTGCGTTGTTGATAACCCTTTTAAGTTCTTGTCATTCTGCCCTGACATCCTTTATATCTTCATGTCCCTTGACTAAAATGGAAATATAACTAGAATAATTGAGATTCTTTTTTTTGTGCTCTCAGCTATCTGTCAACTCAACCCAGTCTTTGGAAACAAGAAACCTCCCTTTGACAAAAGCCACAAAACAGCTGACCCATAACACTGTAGAACCATGTTTTTAAGAACAGAATAATTGTAATTAATTTGACAGCTAAAGAGCCTTTCTAATCTGTGAGTGCATGGGGTGAAAAATATTTTACTCCCTTAGATAGGGAGATTTCTTATTTATGAACTGGAAAGAATAACAAAGAAAAGCCATCGTGCTCAAGCAGTGATTGGAAAAATCTGAGCCGTCCCCCAGTGTCGTTCCATCTCATTTGTTATCATTAAGAATTTCACTTAGAGCTTCACGAATGACTAGGCTGTGTGAGTGGAAGTTATTCCTGTTCTTGAGATTTTCCTTTAAAAAAGGGTGCACTGAGCGAACTTCCATTGCTATACAAACAGGAAAATATCCTCAGTCCCAATCTGAACAGACACATACCAAATGGAAATCTAGTGATGGCATTAATCCTGACAGTAAATTCAAAAACACCCAGTGCTGTCGGAGCTGATAGCTGACTCATTGCAGCTCTGCCTGGGGATGCTCTTTTTTTTCCATGGAAACACACAAAGTACTATGGGTGGCTGCCTGCAGTTTGCTATCTGATTATGCATCTTATTTCAAGCTGTACTTTCCAACTCCCAATCAGGCTTTTCCATCAGGTAGCCTGTCTGTTTTGGCTTGGAAGCATTTACCCTCAAATGTCAATGTCAGCCAAAGGCACAATTCTCCATATCTTTAAATGGCAGTGGTTAAATTCACTTATCATATTAGGTACTATGGGAACTCCTTGCTATCAGTCTCTTTGTGAAATGGAATAGTTCATCAGTTACCCACCAGCTTACAGAGATAGCTAGTCTACTTATAAAGTAGAACATATCACCTAGCCCTTGACATTTACAGGGCAAATTAAGTTCAAGTGAGTTTGCAAGTAAAGAAGTGGTGCAAAAATCAGACTACATCCCTTTGAATAATAAAATATAGACACATCAAACAAATCTGCCTTGCCTAAATATCATGCTTTCTTGTCTTTCCCATTTTGAAGAGCAGCTATGTGAAACAGGGCTCCATAACATGTCATACTCATACCTAAGAGAAACAGAGTTGTGGATCACCAACTGATCGCTTCTGGTCAGTATCATAAAATGTTGATCAGAGTGCTTCAGTTTTCCAGGAATTATTAGGGAAGCAACAAATGCATCTGTAACTTTTGTAAAAAGTATTTTCTTAACATGGAATTTTCTTCTACACTGAATAAATGTATTAAAAGAAAAAGTGAAATAAAAAAGCAGTGTTAGATTATGATAAAGCAATTAGTGTGGAAATCATTTTTAGGCTTTTTACACATCTTTCCCAGGGGTGGAGACAAGTTTAGGGATTTTTTTTTTTTTTTTTTTTTTTTTTTTTTTTTTTTTTTTTTTTTTTTTAATATATATATATATATATATATATATATATATATATATATATATATATATATATATATATATATATGATTGAAAAATAATTGCACTCTGCATGATATTGTGAAAGTAGGGTACCGTAATTAGTGCAACGTGTCAAGAAAGCTAATCTGATCTCCATTCAACTAAGGAGATTTAAACGTTATGAACGGTTCTGCACAACAGTTGCTGTAGTCTGATTAGAAGTGTTTTGTGATGATTATGAGCAGAAAGGTAGAAATTACACATCAGTGGAAAAGTTGTTTTGATGCAGTACTGCATTCAATACAAGTTGAGTAATTTAAATTGTCAAGTTACATGTTTTAGCATAAGCATATAAACATTAACATTAAAGACTTGAATGTTTGCTCGACACCTGCTCCAACTCCCAGTTTGGGTCTTTTTGCATGAAGCCTGCACATCCCTTTGGATACTTTGGCTTCCTCCCACAGTTCAAAAACATGACTCAATAAACAGTTCTCAGCTATGAGTGTATGCGTGCATGGTTGTTTGTTCTGTGTGTCTCTGTACTCTCTTGTGATGGATTGACGACCTGTCCAGCTTGTACCCCGCCTTCCGCCCAATAACCTCTGGAGCCATCCCATCCATGACCCCTACAAGGATAAGCAGGTGTCGACAATGGATGGATGTATCCCAGATGATTGGTAAAACATGCTTCACATAGCTTCAGCAATTATAAGTTAGCAGGTTGGTCTGAAAGTTAGCACCTTCTCTGACAAACAGATGCTATCTCTCCACTCTGTTTTCTTAACCGTTTTAGTTGTTTATCGCTAAATTTCAGGCTGTTTCTAAAGTACAAGTAATGTTCCCCTGAGAAAATCCATCTTTGTGAACAAGCACTTTCAAAGCTAAAACATAAAGAGAAAAGAAACTTAGAGAATGTCAGTTAAATTTCATTAAAAAACACACTCCATAGAACGGTAATAGCAGTGGAAATTACTGGCTTTATTGCTTGTGTTTTACAGGAAAGCTAGACAAAAGTAAATGTCTCACAGTTATATTGCTTCCTATTAAACTCATGTATTAAATACTTTTTGCAGTGCAGGATGTCCTGAAAGTAATAGGCATTCAAAAATGTATGTCTGTGAACCAAATAAAAGGTGACAAGAGGTGGCACTACTTAAATCCTGTCTGTAAAGTAAAACTCTTGTGACCCAGATTATCATTATGTTTTGGCCTACTTCCTGAAATGCAAGTCCTTGGAAGTCTGAGGAAGGTATCCTCTGAGCTTTGAGTATGGAGTATTTTCTGTGTAGGTCAAATAGTTTCTGCCAAAAGCAGTGCTGTAGTACTTGAGACCAATCTTGGTCTGGAGACCATTTTTGATGGTCTTGGTCTCGTTTCGGACTCGACCGCATTTGTCCTTGGTCTTGTCTCGGACATTGAAAACTCAGGATTTTATTTCAAGACCGATCAAGACCACAACTGTGGAAAACCCACTAAATTGCCTGAATATTGTCCAATTTATTTATTAACATCCTTGCTTTCATTGGATGCAAAAGTTCCAATTCAAATCCAAGCAATTACGTGACTCATTGCTAATTATGTGTTTTGGTTATCGCTGTCACCCATCCCCACTCCCTTTCACTCGCACACGGCAAAGAAAGTGAGCTGTGGTTGTCTGGGAACTGGAGAAGATGTCTGCCAAATTGTCAGGAATAAAATTCAGCTATAAATCATAAAGACTATATCTCTAAAATAACATCCAGAAGAAAGCATACAGTGACATGTAAATTCTGCAGTGCTTTGCTTTCCGAGACGGCGGGGACTACGGCCAACTTTTCTCATCACTTAGAAAGGAAACACAAAGAAAGGTAAGCTATGAGGAAGTGGTGTTAAAGAACTCTCTGCATTGAATTATTGTGGGGCCGTGTTGACCAATGCTGTGACCGAACTCTGTAATATAATGATGTACAAACGATCCGATTCTTTTGAACGACTCTTTACAACAAACAGTAAGACTCAAGTCTCAGTGAGAGCCATTCTTTGTTTTTGTAATACTTTGCACACACTGCTGGAGCTATTATTATTCTATTTAATTTGAAATAACATTTATTTAATAGGCGAATAAGTAAAATACAAGAACATAAGAGCACACACAGTACATGCTCATTGCTCTCTGTCATGGTGGCCGAGGTATGTACCTTTGTGCACTACCTGGCTGCTACACTGATGCAGGCTTAATGAAGTGGTAGAGAGGGCTAGGACAGTCACAGTGTGCTCCCTTTGTCTTGGTTGCTTCTTGCTTGTTGCTCCTTGGTTAATGTTCATAGTTGAATGTTGTTTACCGTTAGTGTGTTGCCTTAATTGTTATACTTAATGGTGCAGAAGAGGAATATTGTTTCTGCCAAAGCAACTGAATTTACTATTTGTTACATTTTCCTTTTTATTTTGTTTCTATACTACAAATAGCACTAAAATTTTGATCAATACACACAACACTCGTAAAAACACTATATGGGTGTTTTACTTTTATAGTTTGAAATTTTATATTTTATGAGTATATATACATATTTTCATCTGCAAGAACATACTGTGGGTTTTTTTTTTTAACCTAATATAGATGATTCAACTTTTTTTGTGAACTTTAACCACAGAAAAAAAATAATAAAAAACTATATTTGTGATAAAATGACTTGTTAGATATTAATATCTAGGTGTTTTTATGGGAATGTGGATCTTTCAGATCAGTTTGAGAAGCAATTTTGATCGTGTTTCACATTTGATTGTGCCATGTAGCATGGGGCACTGGTTTTGGTCTTGACTTGGTCTCACCCTCTCAGGGTCTTGGTCTTTTCTGGGTCTCGATACACTCTGGTCTTGGTCTTGATTTGGTCTCAGGTTAGGTGGTCTTGAGTACAACACTAGCCAAAAGACAGTTACCATGTATTTCACACACAAACACTACAGGGCTTTTTCTTTAATTCAACCATTGGGTTTGTTCTTTAGAGAAAGAAGTTGAGGTTTAACCTAAGACAGAGTTAAAAATTATAAGCCAATTTGTTGGGTTAGAGAAGATACTAGAACATAGTAATTTTTCAAAGGATGTTATTTGGAACTGTACAACTACCTGAACAGTGTTCACTGAACTTCTTCAATGAGAGGAAAAAGAAAAGGTAAAATGGTGAAATTTTGCTGTATACAAATGTCTGTATGTCAGTGGGTTGTGTTAATGACTTTCATTTGCATTGTAGAAGGAGTTTATTTACATAAGGTACCAGTCAACATGCGCATATGTGTTTTGCTCAGGTTGGAAGGGTACAAAAAGGGAATGGACTTAGTTTAGACTTGCAATAAAAACAGTTCTAATTGCACAACCCCTCTAGACTGTGTCTGCATTGAACCTACATTAGGTCTCAATAGTAAGATGATTGTGATGTAAAAAATGTGGAAATATTAAGTAATTTAACGGTTTTTCCAAACAATAATGTGATATTTATCCTATGCAATTCAACTAAAAACCAAATAAATTTGTTGGAAGGAAAAAATTACCTGATTGCATGAATTTGCACTCCTTAAACAAATTTTTTGTTAAACCACCTTTTTATTCTATTTCAGTATTTCATGTTTTTTGGTAGGAGTTAGCATTCCACATCTTGATTTGACCATATTTATTCACCCTGAATAAAAAAGTCCTTCTTTTATTGATTTAGATGTAAGCTTGGATTCACTTTGATGCTCTTTACCTTTAGGTTTTTTCGAAGAAATCTGGAGGTTTTGAGTCATAGTGGCTGGTGTTTGGAGCTGCTCATGACTTCAATGACCTTGGCAAAAACTCCAGTTCAATCCCAATCTCAAGCTCAGTAAAACCAGAGCATGATACTGCCAGTACAATATTTCACTTATGGATATGGTTGGCTTTCAGTGTGTTGTTTGTGTGTAATACTTATCTTTTGGATTTGTGGCTTAACATTTCTAATTTGGTTTCATCAGACCATAACAAATTCTTATTTAAGGCTTTTGTTGACTTTAACCAGGCTTGAATGTTTTACTTGCAACATGATGCTTCTGTCTTGCATCCCTACTCCTTAGACAGGACAAATGCAGAATATAGGAAATGTCATATGTAGAACATCAGCAGTACTTCATAAAAATGCCTGCAGCTCCTGGAGTTTCTGTTTGTCCCATATTTTCTCAGTTGATTGATGACTGTTTTTACTATGCCAGGGAATTTATGAATGGGTGTCTAGTTTTTATCTTTTTCCTTTTTTATAGTCTTTTTCCTCACTGATATCTTTCTAACATTAGATCATTTTGATCTAGATCAAAAGATCACCCTTCTGCAAAATATGACTTTGGCTAAAGGATAAAAATGTACAGAAAATCCTACCAGGGCAGCTAAACTTCATTTGTGGTTTGTTAGATTCTTTATAATTAATGGCAGGTGTTAACCCAAATAGACGGAATCCTAAAAATTAATCAAAAAGGAGTTTCAACAAAGCATTGGTTTAAGGATGTGCACAGTTATACGACTATAGCTTTTATATGTTTCTGCAGTTTTCCTTCTAAACAGATGTATTTGTCTTTCAGAGGATATATGAATACATCTTTTTAAAACACATCTTGAAATAGTTCATCATTGCCTTATCTGCATAAATCACAAAACCTTGCAGTTTAGCTGGGCTTAGTTGGCCTTTGAGAGCCACTGTATAAAGGAAATGATGCAACTTACAGAAAATACCATTAGGACCCATTTTTTCAGCCTGTTTCTTAACCATGTGGGCCCCATATGTAAAGGTTAGCTGGCCTTGGCTATCACAAGCTATATTCTATATTCAATTCAAAATAAATATGGTATATTCTGTACAGGATTTTATAATAAGTTTGAATTTCATTGTCCAAATTCTATTGTTTTCTACTAAAAGTCTACTTTTGCATTGTATGGTTGCCCAAACATTACTTGTTCTGTAATACAGCTCAAACTGCTGCTTAAAACACCAATTGCTGTCCACATTCCCCACCAGTTTAAGTCCATCCTTTAAACTCTCCAGCTCAAACAGAACTTATGATGGATATCTCTTTTACTCCTGACATAATGTATTGGTCTTATAGTGCTTGTTGAAAGGAGTGGGGATTATGCAGAATCAACTTTTTTGAGCTTTATGTCATGTTATAACGTCATTCCCTCATCAAAGATATTCCTGGAGTGATTTCTGATCAAGAATGACATGACATTTGCCCATTAATATTCAGAAGTGCCAGTGACACCTTGAGTTGCCCAGATTTTCAAACAAGCGGAGTACAACTTAGAATGGCAACATCTGCATCTTTAGAATAATTTTGGAGGATGATGACATTACACTTTATTTCAACATGCTTCAATAGAGAAACAGTGTAGAACAGCTTAAATATTGGCTGAAATGTAGAGGCCACAAAGTGAGCGGAAAGAAAGCAGTATAATAGAAAGGAAGGATTGTATTCTTGCTACTAGTATGGATGGACAGTGTGGTAGCTAGCACTCAGTGCCACTACAAAAATATAGACCTCAAAATACTCTAACTAAGCAATACCACCATGAAAAAGCTCACGCAGTTGTCCATACAAAAAAGTATCTCTGAAATAAATCCTCCTGTGATCTGACTGTCAAATCCCTTCATTACTGTTCTTTCCGTATCTTCAGTTAGTTAAAGATAGACGTGTATCTGCATCATGTGTATCATGTGTAAGAGCAGACATCTCACAGTTTCTAAAAATATACATTTTGTCACAATCCACCCAGTATTTACTCAGCCAGCAGCAAAAGAAGACCAGAATTATCACTTGTATTTTGAAAACAATTTATCATATCCACACTAAACCTCTATCTTAAAAGCTCATATCCAAGGTTGACATTTCTCTGCATTCCTTCGGGGTCTAACAAAGGAATGAAAAAAACTCCCTTCATATGGTCATGATCACCATATCGAGTGTCACTCCGGAATGCACCAAAGCAGCAGTGTTTTGTTATCATATTAAGTCTGTTGAGAGAATGTTCAGGATAGGTCTGTTCACTATTTGACTATTTACACACACTATATTGCTCAACAGTGTTTGTCTGAATCTACAATGGTTGCAGCACATGTGCAGTGCGCTGTTCTAAATGTAGCATTTTGACATCATTTGCAATCACTGCTATTAACAAACCCTTGGTGGAACTGCGCGTCTGCTGAGCTTGTCAGACAAACTGATGCTGTTTACAACCGTTCCTAAGAACGGTTGTAAACAGCATCAGAGGACAACAAGGAGAAGCATTGTTGTGATGATGTGCTGAAGGGGGAGTGTCGGAAAGGGTAGGAGGTTCTTAAAGTAACAAAAGCCAATTTCAAGGCGTCAGATAAGGCTATGATGCAAAGTCAAATTTCTTTTAAGTTGTTTTTGATATATACAGCATTTTTATAACAACTGAAGGTAACATAGTTACTTGATAGCGGTATAAATGGCACAATGTGCCTGAAAAGTACATAATACCTCTACTTTAAAAGCAATACAGCATCAGCTTCTGACTCATGAGCTACCGCTCCAAACTTTATTGTTCAAAACAATTCATTGTCCTCTTTCTGTGATACCCATGCTGCCATCCGTCAGCTTCTCCAAAATACAGCACCCCCTGCTGGTCACCCTTGTTATGACACATATAGTGAAATTAACATTTCACTAAATGTCAACACAATGGCTTCCGGTTTAATTATAGTCTTGGTGTTAGACATTAGTCACTTTTAACTGGGTGAAAGCAAAAGCCAAATCCTGTTGTGATCAATCAGCCCAGGCTGGGTTGGTCCATATTTTACCGGGCTATCAACATTACCTAAATTAAGTTATTTTTAACCCAGCATTTGTCAACAGTGTGAGAAGCCAGCAGCTTCTTAAATTCCTCTTACTGCCTGGAGGTGCTATGTTCATCTGTTTGAACAATGGCAATGAAATCTCTATATAAACTTTCTCTAAATGAGATATATTTGATGCTCCAGAATTGATAAGGCCTGCCCAATTCCTATGTGGCTTTGAGACGTTTAGAGTCAATAGAGAAAACACATCTATAAATGTCATCATAACTAAACTGAACTAAAAGAATTAAATAACTACTCTTTTATAAGTTAATGTATGCATCTGGGCTCCCTACCATCAGGCATAGCCATCCAGGCCTTCAATGTGCTGCTGGAATGTCAAAAAGGGTATCAAAACAGCAGCGTAAACAGCACTGTTTTTATTTTATTTCATTTCATTTTGGGGGTTTACTCTAAAGAGTGTAATGAAAACAGTGCTGGCAGAAGACAGTGAGTAATTGCAGGCTTGGCTGTCTTATCCACTACAGCTGAGAGTATTGCGAAAAGGATAAGCTCACCCAGAAATGCTGCTCCTATTTACATTTAGACTAGCCATTCTAGGATGCCATACACCCACTTCCTCTTGAAAGACTTAACAGTCTTTTAATGTACTGTGGACAGGCAGTCACATGACTTATATGCTGAGGTCCAGGACAGTGTACTGGACAGCAGTGAGTTTGGTTAAAAAAATAAAATAAAAAAAAGTGAATAATTCACTTTTCTCAACAACTTCCCTTGTTATTTTTCAAAGACATTAAAAGCACCTTGCATAGACTGTGGTACTGATGCAAGCAATCCATCATAATGAATACCTAGTTTTACATTCTTACACGTACAATTGATAGGCTCATCAATAATCATTTGGGATGCAATGACATATTCTAATCCATCTTTCAAGTGACATATTCTTTGCTTTTGTACTTTATCATAGACCTTTACGTTCAGGTGAAAGATGTCTGTTGTCATCCTCATCTGTTTCATTTTTTTAAATGGAAATTGATTTGTTATATACTTGTGCTATTATAATTTCAGATACCAAATTTATTTTAGTTTTTTTATATTCCATTTTATATTCAAACATATATTAGAAGTTAGTGGTCACCTGGAGGGACATCCAGGACACAGACGTTTCTTACCCATGAAAAGTCAAGAAAAGCCAGTCATAAAAATTTAGGAGTTTATAAAAGCTTAAAAAGATTCCATCTGACTCTAAGGTACAGCAAAATGTGCAGATTTTCTTCTTTGCATCTTTTATGGTGTTTCGTGCTCTTGTCCTTAGTCTACTTCTTCTGTTCCATGTCAGTCTAGAGGACTTTTTTCTCTCTTCTTTTTTGCAGCTGTGGGAAGAGTGTGCAGCAAAAACAGCAATCTACTCCTTTGTCTGAGCCTGGAATACTCCTTCCATGTTGCTCATATGATCTGGATCTCCTTTATGAATTTTCTATCATAGTTTACTAAATATAAACTCTTTTATAATTTAGAAAATCTACATAAGTATTCAAAATGTTGTGACCAACTTTCACACATAGGAAAGACCAAATAACTTGGGAACAATAAAGTTTAAATGTCCACAATCTTTAAATTAATCTATGGAGGGGAAAAAAGAAAAAAAAAAAAAAAAAAAAAAAAAAAAAATTGTAAAATGAAAATAGCTTCAAGATTTTATAGCTTCACATTTTCACAGTTTTATTAAATGTATTTAAATGTCTCTCCTATCCCTCTATATAATGACAAACTTCCATATCCACATTTGGTATATCTTACGTCTGAACACTATAGGAGACCCTGGACACATTAATGGATAGTTTTCAAAGATCCTCAAAGCAGCAGGGGTTTGTATTTGCTTTCAGCATCAGTGGGCTGTAGTTTACAGCCTAAGACCCAGATATCTATTTCCTGAGTGTGAATGATTACAAATGTGTTTACAGCGAGAGTTCTCCAGGCATTCCAATTAATCCAGTGTACCAGAAAATTATTTGTATTAAATACCAACTCTGTCTTACTTGAGCATGGATGCCTCGGAATGTAAATTTCTTTCCTTTTATTGAGAGGATTAGTATTTCTTAAAGAATTAGAGTATATGGTCTCAGTTCCCTAAAAATCAATACATGAGTAGGTTTCAGTGTTTTTGTCTTTTAACATAATTTTACTGAGCAAAATTATTTAATAGACAGCTACATGCAATTAATCTGAAGGGTCTTGAAAATGTATTAGAACAGAAAAATAAGTCTTGTTTGCCTCCAAGTGGGGAAAGCTACAGTATATTGGTACCAAAGTTATACACAAATAGAACCCAATGAAATACACACACACAAAAATTTTTTTTATATATATATATATATATATATATATATATATATATATATATATATATATATATATATATATATATATATATATATATATATATATATATATATATATATATATACACATACACATATATATACATATATACACACACACACACACACACAAACAAATGTACACTTTTACAATAAATAGAAGATATAATTTATACAAGTGAAGTCATTTATATTGTAATTAATATTGTAAGTCTGATTGGAATTATTTTCAAAACACTTTAAAATGAGATTATTTGTATGTTAAAACCACAGCATTGATAGACAGTGATAGTGTTTTCACCATGACATTCATATTTGCAACCAAATTTGTCCTGTCAGCTGGAGCTCAAAGTGAAACTGTACAGTCAGCCCAGAAAGCCATCTTTCCTGTGAGCTCCTGAACTGGACATGCGTTTTCTTTGATTCTTTCCATTTAAAATGTACATTAAGAGCTCCCCTTTGTTATTAAATATTTACACTACCTTCATCAAAAATTACAGTGTGACTTTTACTCTTCTGCCACCCACCCACCAGATACCCATTACCTAAACACTTCAAGCTTTTGGCTTTTACCAACTTGAGCTTCTTCAATGTATAACTTGCTACAAAATTGTATTGGAAAAGTAATTAATCAGAGGAAAGGGAAATTTAGGTATTTATGAATTTAAATAGTGAAGTACTTGTTGCATCAACTTTAGATCGTTTGGTGCACAAAGAAGACAGCAGAAGAAGCTTAATGTTTTTCAGAGGACCCCATGTAGGAGCAAACCATCTGGTTTGCTTCAAAAAGTTGGCTCTTGGAAATGAAACAGTCACACACACCACATTACTAATAAGTTCTGAGGCTGGCATGTAAATGCAAAGCAGCAAGGAATATGCACCTATATAGTTAGTACGAGCTAGGTCTTGTTATATTAGGGGGGGAAAAAACCCCACACTTTGAACAAAGAATTGGTCATAAAGTCAATATCGACAGGCAACATTTCAAACATTTTGTAAAAACACAGTCTATCCCAAAATCATAATTGTGTTTCATATTTGAATCATGACTGGGGTGGCTAAAAACAAATGAAAATAACTTGTTTCAAAAACCATTTTTTTGGGGGGGGGGTGTGTATAGGTATTTTGTTCATGCTAGTTTGGTAAAAAAAGAAAAATGAAAATAGTTCTGTAATGACAGAGTCAAATCTGTGTCTAAATTTTTTTTGCCTGTTAACTCAAATCTTAACCGCTAAGCTTGAAAGAGACAGTTCCAGTAACAGAACTAATCCTGATCTGCAGAGATGGCCAGATAGTAAGCTATTGTGCTTTATCCCTTTGGTATTTAATTGAAGTATTGAAGTTCATTATTTTATTCAAAATATCAGGAAATATAAAGCATGCCATAAAGCAATTTAAATTGCTTGCCTGAGTAGACCAAGCAGTTTTCATACTTTTCTGTAAATACAGAATTTGAATGATTAGAACATCATTACATTCTGCTTACATGTAGCTTTCTTGCAAATTGGAGTGTGCATGTGGGTAGCAGCATGTGTAGAACTAAGAACAAAAATGGAAGCATTATAGCTTTAAGTTATGACTAAATGTGTGGATGTTTCAAAAACACACACTAATGAAAATTATATGACTTTATTCCAAGCCCTCCACACAGCAACAAGCTTTTCCCTTTCAGAGGATGTTTTATGTTACTCCACCCTCTGTGCTCTGTCTTGAAAAAATATATTGCTTTAATCAATGTCTCTAAAGAACAGTGGTCACATCAGCCGATCCAACTGCCCCTTTTCCCATGACAGTTTCTGGACAACTTATTGTCCCATTATTTCATTTCTGATATGTCCCCTATATGGTGGTGCACCACTGCAATATTCACTATCTGAGCAATGAATGCCTAAGTTGGAAGTAGCTTGTGAATTAGTCAGAAAGAACAACTGACGGGTGAAAATAGAAACAATAAGGGAACAAGATGTGATAACGTGGCAGGGCATATATAAACACAAACGGGGGACAAATATCAAATATGAAACTAAGAGTTCACATGGAAACAAAGCAATCTCGTTGACTGTGAGATGAAATAAGTTCCTCCTGAACAGATGTTTGAAGTACAGGATAAATATTGGATTATTTAACAGGCTGCTTGTTTCTGGCCATTGTGTGAGGCCAGATGTGCACATATGAATCCCTACTTAAACTGTACACTTTAAAAAGGAATTTTAAAGTTTTAAATATTAGCTATCACAATTATGTACATGTTATTCAAGAATAGCAGTTTCTAAATGTAATATTCAGTAATGCTACACAAAACTGTTACAAAATGGTTCATTTTGCCTTGTGTGTATGTATATCCATCTATATTTAAAAAAAAACTGGCTGAGGAGTAACGTTGCTGCATGACTGATTTAATGGCAGGGATTGGCTATGGGGTGCCGTTTGTGAAGTTAGAGTCAAATTGTCAGCAATAAATTTGGATTTTTCAGCCTGTTTGAAAAATTAACCCCCATTTGTTTTCTCTAAGTCTTATTTTCACCAGGTTATTCATGTATAAATGTTAGAATTTCGAACTAAATAATTAGCAAGCTAAATATTTAGTTTAAAAACTAAATATTTAGCTAATTCACAAATTCACTTGCTAATATGGGGAAGTGGACTATCAAAATAAAAGTCACTCTGTAGCCGCTAAAATGGCTCATCCAATGTTAAGTTAAAATCCCGTACATGTCAGGGGAAAAGAGTCGATGATTGAGGTGACATGAGCAAACAACTGAAGTGATTCAGTCTCACCAGCAGGAGGTTCCAAGACCCAGTTTTTAATTTTGGTTGTTGACTTTCACTTATCGTTAAGTGAATTAACATTTTCTAAATATTTAGTTTACAAGCTAAATATTTAAATATTTATTTGCTAATTAAATATTTAGTTTGGAGCTGTGACATTTATAATTGAATGAACAACATGGTGACTATGACTTTGGAAAATTAACCCCTTTTTTTTTTTCCCCCTTGAATGGCAGCCTAAATAACCCAAATTATTGCAGTTAATTTATGACCATGTAACTTTACAAATGGCAATCCATTAATGGCTTACAGGTTTGGAGGAGAACAGATGGCGCGGAAAGAGGTATGCTGATCCTGATGGATTGCCGGAGGTTTGATGGAGGCTCTGTTTATAGATGATTTGTGTTGAGGGTTGAATGGTGAGTCCAGAAATCCAGAGGAGGAACAGAGGGCAGGCAGATGACGATTAGAGATGTCTAAGCTGCGATGAACGACCATGGCTTAAATTGAATCTTGAAGAGGGTCTGTCACAGGAGTATTTGTCGAAGTAATCCAGATTTCAAACGGTTTCTTCAACCTGAGAGCACAGCAAGAACAAAGTAAGTCAAAACAGGGGTCAGTCTGGCATAAATATTCTTTGAAATGTTCAGAAACTGTAGGAACAACAACTAATAACACCACCAAATGGCCATCATGCAGCTCCTTTTATCACTAGCAGCATGATAAGGGAAATTGCAGACAGGTGTGCAGTCTGCCGCAATCCAACCATGCCCTCCTTCAGAGATCCTCTGTTCAAAGAGAAGATTCACACTCCCCCAAACACACACACACACACACACACACACACACACACACACACACATCCATGCATTTATAAATACATAGCGTATATTCATCCACACATTTATCCATCAGTCCATCTATCCAGCTCTCAGTCTGAGCTTTCCTTGTTTTTGTATTTAATCTCAAGTATTCTCAGGTTCCATTATTAATGCCTGACTGTTGCATTAAAAACCTTTCATAGAGTCATTGTGAACTTTTGTATTTATACCTTTAAAATGAACCAAGAACTCTGTAAATTGGAGCTTTAAAACACTTGGAATTTTGCCATGAAAAAAATTCTAGAAACTTTGAGATTATCACTGAAAAATCTCTAAATGCATTATTTACATGCAAACCTAATACTACAGTCTTACATGATATAGCATGAAATCAGCAAATTCACTGCAGCTCTGTTGCGCTTGAACTCCTCTAAGACAGAGAGTTTATTACAGCATCTGTTTCAGGTCTCTTGTTTTGCACCTGACAGCACTCGCTATTAGCATTAATAGATCACAATGAAAAGACGTTCAGCTGGGTTTGGCATCCGTAGCCGAACTAAGGCCCCGAGGTGTTGTAGGATTACAAATGTGGCACCTGATTCTGAAGATCCCCATTTGTAAATCGCAGACTTAAATTTCAGAAAATGCCCTTCCTAGTGCTACTTCACCCTGCCAAGGCTATTTCCTGAGGAAAAGGGTGGTAATAAATATAGTTAATGTGCTGCAGAGGCAATGTTACACCAACATGCTATTAAAGAAGACATGAGATGTGATTCTTGCCACAACTGGGATGTAAAAGTCTGTATCATAAACTAGACTGGGAATGGATTAACCACAAGAGCATCACAAAGTGAATGAGTGCTGAAGTCTCGCATCAGAGGGGAACCAGACTGAAGTAATGCAATTGCCAATGCATCAGTTTAAATAACTTAAAATATGTTTCAAGCCTTGTTACAGTTTAGGAGTTTCTGCAAAGAAAACAACAGTAGAGACAGAAACCGTGTATATTAGCTGCACTGCATTTCAGCAAGTTAATGCTGAAAAGCTCAGCAGGGTGGTTTTTCTCAGCAAAGACAAAAGAAACCACAGAGGTAAGAGATCAAATGTTCCACTCCACGCTCCCTGTAGATAATGTGCTGCGGTTTGAGATTTAAATTGGAACCAGGATGAATAATCTAAACCTAAAACGTCTCATTGTGCTCCACACCATTGTCAAGCATTTGAAATATGCTTTAAAAATGGGCAGATTTTTTATTAGGAAATGTCAATCAGTGTGCATTGTGCTATTTTCAACCTATTTATTTTATCTTTAATCTATAATAATTTGAAATTTAGCATAAAATATCAAATTGACCTTTGATGAAGCAACAAATCCTCACATTTATAGACAGACTAGGTCGAGTTTGTCAGATAAGAAGAAAAAGAAATGGTTCAGGTCTAATTTGATTTACACAGGGACTGCAGTGACTGTGAGTAACTCACCCATGAACCTGGCTATCTATCAGTATCACTCAAGCAGTTCCATTTAATTTTTCAGACATCTTGCTTTGGAAATCTGTCGATCCACCTGGATTAATGCTGTGAGCAGGAATCACAGGAGCAGGATGAGCTGTTCCATTCTGGGGGTGCCATCTTTTAAACCTCCCAGTGTAATCTTGTTGACCTTTCAGTCATGCTAGTTACCCAATTACTCCTAAAGTGGGAAGCTGGATTTGAGAATCACATCCAAACCAGCTAAATAAGTTGGAAGTCAGAAAATTAGTAGGATTTGGCCATTGCTTTGCTTAGTGAACAGACCAATTACTGTTCACAGTTCAAGTGCAAAGCAAAGCCTGTATCTAGATGTGATGAATGTATACATTTAAGGAATATCGTTACAGACATATGCTTTATATGTATTTATATATATGAAAGGTTTAATTTGATATAAACTACCAGAAGTGCAAAAAAAAAAAAAAAAAACAGTTTATTACTTCAGCTATCTAACATCGACTGGTTCTCAAATACAAAGCATTGCCTACTTACACCTTTCTTATTATGATGCACCTCCTACCTGTTATCATTCATACAAAAATATCTCCTCATATTAGTTTTTTTTTTTTTTTTTTTTTTTTTTTTTCTCAACCTCATAAACCCTGAAAGGAATCTGTTAAATGGACTGAATCAGTATTGCTCTTTATTTTTCATTGAGTGCTCAAGGCACTCTCACACTAAACAACAAATTCACCTTTTACACACATTTAAACTGTACCTTTTGGTGCTTGTGTAATCTTACCAGACACCACAGTCTTTTTTTCAGTAATACATCAGAAAAGATTTGGGAGAAAAGTGTGGTTATCCAAAAAACACTTTGATTTATGAAGCAAGAAGGCCTGAACTAAATTCTTAACCTTCCCATTGACAAACATCTTCTCTTCCCTTTAAACTACAGCCCTAAATCAGTCGGGTCCAAAGTTAGTCCTCGAGGCATCTGGCCTGCGTGTTGTAGAGCTTTTCCTTGTTCACCATACACACATCAAATGAATGGTTCGTTAGCAGGCCTCTGCAGAATGTAATGACGTGCTGAGTATGTAATTAATTATTCAGTTGTGTTAGAACAGAGACACATCTAAAACATGCAAGACTTTTTATGCAAGTTTTATCTATCAATAATTAACTGGAACGGCATTAAAATACTTTACAAGTCAAATGATCAATTAGTGATATAAAATCAGAAATTAAAGATGCTAATGTTAACCTAGCACTTTAGAACAACATAAGCTTACAATATGTTTTAATACAAATGAAAAACCTTTATAAATATTTGGAGGGTATACAGATGTTTAAAAACAAATTGTTGCTTCCTGAGTCAAGTTAATGTCATGCCAGAGCAGAATTTTGAGGCTGACCCGCAGAAATTCCTGGTTGTGACAGAATATCCATCACTGTCAAGAAAATGAATACATCAACATCAGAACTTGAGTGTGTTCAGTGGGACACCGTTAAAATATTAATGTAGATCATGTAATGTTGCTGAATAGTAGTCTGTTATTTACCTCCATCTCAAAGTGATGGATGGATGGTACATTTATTTTAGCCTTTATTTCTGTTATTTATGATGATTTTATGCTAATGAAACGGTAATCAAATAAAAACGGAACATTTAATTTCCTAGAAGATTAGATGATTACATCAGACAAATAAAATAACCATATTTAATACAGAAATATGGGTTTATTGAAAAATATAAATACCTTCTTAAAGGTTGTTTCAAAAAAGGTACTTTTAATCTCACAATAAGCCTCACCAGAACACATATTCTAATTCTCATATATATATATATATATATATATATATATATATATATATATATATATATATATATATATATATATATATATATATATATATATATATATATATATGTATATGTTAACTTTCTTTCAATCCCCACCATCTTAGGGCACCCCAAGGCCCACCAATTAACAAGTTAACAAGTTGAAATCTGACCATGAGAAACTGCTTCATGAATTAAGTTTTCTTTTTTTTCCTCTTGAAAAGATGTCCAACAAGAAGCTATAAGAATATCTAAGTTTGTAAATATATTTCTGAAAAATAGTTTCTTTGTTGTGCTGTTTTTTGAGATAATGCTAATGTTTGTAAAGACATGTCGCTGTCATTGGCTGACAACGAAATGAAAGCTGAGATGTTTGAACACAACCTGGTTCATTTTCCAGTGATATTACTGTTGCTCTATGAGTCATGCATTACGTAACTTATATGGGTGACTATCACAAGCTCGCCACAGTATTCCTAAGGAAAAAAAAAAATCATGACTCACAGTGCATAGTTAATTCCAACAATGACAGACCAAAAACACTAAAAATCACTTTCTCAAAACATTACCTGACCAAATCTCTGGCAATATTTTTTCAAACATGCTTGCATATTTATGTTAAGTGCTTGTGTTCAAAGCAGTTAAATGCAACTATGAGATGATCATAGAGATGAAAAAGGATAACTCCTTCATCTCCTGAACGCAGTACTGTTTGGGGTGACAGCTATGTTAACCCTAGCTGTGCGCGCCATGACAGCCGTCTCCCTCATGTTGGCTCTGTAGCAGAAAACAAGCAGCTCAGTGACAGAAGACAGATGGTGTTCAACACATCACACAAGCTGCACATTCATGACTTCTCTCCAGAGCGGACAATTCTCAGCTTGTCCACTGATTCCTTATCCATTATTCATAAACTAGAATAAGTGTCACAGCCAAAAAAATACCGCCTACTGAGGCTTAAAGGTGATAGAACTTAGGTTTTGAGACATGTATTAATGGCTCATCAAAGTAAGAAAGTGTGGCGCAGCATATTGCTGATCCACATACAGAGAGACAATTTTATTATTTTCATTTCCTCCCATTTCATCATGAAGGGCAATATCTGACCTGAAATAGTCTTCTTTTATAAATGGAAGATATTAAGGTCAGAGTAAAGGGTTTATGTGACGATGCTGTACAAAATTTTGAGTAAAAACGAAAAATTAAGCTTCAGCTTAACACAGCAGTATTTTCAATGTTTTCCAGTGACAATGACCACAACTAAAAATGATGTCATGTTCAAGGTCCAACTCAGGAACAAGCTAGAAAAAAATAATGAAAACTGTCCTTGTTTTTACAACATCAGCTATATAATCTCAAAGGTTTAACTAAATTTATTTTGCCGTTTTCTATGAGGCATTTAGGGGACACAGACAACCTATGGAAGAAGTAGTCTGGTTAGTCTACACTCAAAATGCTGTAGATGGTGGAACCCTAACTGCACATAACCCTGACTACACCATGCCTATTGTGAATGCTTTTCTTCAGCAGGTACAGGGAAGCTGGTCACAGTTTATGGGAAGATGGATGGAGCTAAATATAGCATAGTTTTGAAAGACAATATGTTAGAGGGTGCAAAAGACGTTGCATAGGTTGACCTTCTAGCAAAACAGCAACCCTAAATATACAGCCAGACCAACAATGGAATGGTTTCAGAATAGTCCAGTCAAAAATTCTGTCTGAAGACTGCTGTTTATGGATGTTCTCTGTCCAATCTGACTGGGCCTAAGCAAGTCTGTGAGGAAGATTTGTCAAAAACCTCAGTCTCTTGCAGTGCAAAGCGAGCAGTGACACACCCCTAAAGACTTACAGCTGCAAATGCTGTGAAAGGTGCTTTGACAAAATATTAACTCATAAATGCCAAGCTTTTCAGAAACGTATTGCATTTTTAAAAACATGCATCCTTTCATGGTAATGCAATGCATAGTAATTTGTGTTGATCTATTGTGGATATAATAAGACAAATTCGTAAAAAGTTTAAGGGGTATTAATACTTCTGCAAGGTGCAGCAATATACATCAGCATTTATTTATCCTTTAAAAGAAATGCTACTCTTTCCAAACTGTATGGAAACAGTGCAGTAACCGAGATTCAAACTAGTCTCCTGATACTTTCAACTGCAATTGAGGCAGTTTGCAATTATGTCTGGTAAGGTTTGCAGCAGTAACTCTCCTATTGTTTTGCACAGTAAAGAGACATTAAAACAGCTGAATCTGGATCTGATAAGAGTCCCAACAGCAGGTGAAGGGGGTAAAAAGGGGAATGGGACAATAACGGGAAATAGCCACCAGATAGATAGGTGAGATAAAAGGGGAGCTATGATGATGGCAGACTTTTGTTCCCAGCCGCCCGTGCAGCAAGGGCTCTATTCTCTCTACTCAGTCTGAGGTCCTTTACCTCCATCAACAGAGCAGATAAGTGCAAGTCCTACAGAGAATTGAAAGAAGAAACAGATTAGAGAGAAAATCTGATGCACAGAAGTGTCAGCCGTTCTCCTGGGACAGAGAGGGACTGGTTTATTGTCAGGCCAGCACCTCATCACCCTGAAAAAAATATATATATTTTTCACCAGTTTAACTAGATGAAATTAAGTAAAATATTTGGAAAGTTTGTGAGGCACAATTAGAGGTGAAAACAGATTTTGACTAATCAGAGGATTACATGTAGATTTAACATATTTAGAAGCATGGTATTATGAAAATTTAAACAGTTTAGCTAAAAAATGTTCCAGCAGATACTCTTGCATGGGAAGACAGCTTCATTTTAATAGAGTTATTCAAATAACAAACTTTGATTATGTGTTTAAACTTCCATAAGTGTCTGAACATGAGCCTGAAACAATCTTGCAGCTATATTAGTGAAACTTGATTGTTACAAAAAATATGAGGGACATTTTTTATAATCAACTTCCACTTCAGAATTACATATAATGGTTGAACCAGGTATTTCATAATCTGGAGGTCTTCATAACCGGGTAAAATTGAGCTTCGGGTAAAAAAAAAAAAAGGTCTGTCTTCAGTAAAAAGACTAATAACAGATGCAAAATCACAGAAAAAAGTAAATGAGGCAAACTTGGTGCCTGGATATTATACTCCAGTTTGTTTCTACTGACAGTTCCAAAGGTCCACAACTGACATAACCTTATGACTCATAACACACACTCTTTCCTTCTTCGTTACATGTTAGCCTAAACCAGCAGACAGGCATGTAGAATGATAAAGGTCAATACTAAGCATTACATATCAATTTTATCAGTCACAGTCGTAAAAGTTCCTCTTCCCTCATTGAGATTTGCTTCATATGTTCCTAAGATAAGGTCGCTAAAAGCACTGTGTATGATGCCATGACACATTCGATTACAGTGAGACTTCAGGATCAACCAGTGTTCACTAAGCATAAGTACCATCTCAAACTGACAAGTTTGCTAAAGAACTGCAGTGCCACAAATGCAGAGTTTGCTCAAAATTACAAGTAACAGCACATGGGAAAGAATGCAGAGTGGCAGAAACTTTTAAATAGCCCTCTGATAAGAAGGCAGCTCCATCCGTTCATTGTTCCTTCCATCCATCCATCCATCCATCTATTCATTGTCTATAACCGTTTATCCTTGCAGAGTTACAAGGAGTTGGTACCCATCTTCAGCAGTCATCGGGGGAAGAGGCGGGGTACATCGTGGACAGGTTGCCTGTCAATCACAGGGCGATAAGAAGGACATTTGTTTCTGTAAAAAAAACATATATGACAGACCGGAATTTTGGCGGAGACAAAACATGTTGAAAGTGGAAGAGTTCTTCAAAGTTTTGGTGGGTTTTTTTTCCTCTCTAATTAAGGTTCCTTATTTCAAAAAAGAAATTGACTATTACCTTGTGTAATTTGTTGTGCCAACTCTGAAAGATTCAGGTTCAAACCATGTGTAGAATTCCTTTTCACTGGCCAAACCCAAAAAACTGCAATATAAAAATGTGACTGACCACTGCAAAAGCATTAACAAGTCTACTTCGAGGCGTTTTGAGTTATTTACAGATTCTGAAAGTATGCATTCTAAGTTTTCCAATGATCTCAAACACATGGAAATCAAAAAAGTAATTAAGAAGATATGACCATTTGAATGCTGGCACTCAGAAAACAAGATTTCAGAGAAATCAGCTCTGAAAGTGTCTCCCAAGTTTTCTCCCCAAAACCTGGGGGAGTCAATAAAGGTTATTCATTTACATTACTTTGCAATAACCCCACAACCCAGCACTGACTGTCAACTATGGGACTTAAGGGCCCTGCACAGTCAAGTCAAACTGCTGAAATCAGTTCTCCTTGCAGCAGCTGTGTGACTAAAATCTCGTCATTTAGTTCTCAGCTTCGTGTTCTCCACCCCTTCTTATCACAACCCCCCTGGTGAACTTTTCACCCCCCTCTCCATGCGAAACTATGGTGTGATTGGTCTGAATTTCGTGGATGTTTATTTATGTGGAAAACAGCCCCAACTACTCAACTTCCAGAAGCCAGTTTTTCAGCGACAGAGCAGGATGGATAGTTTTGAAGAGCAATTGTCTGAAGCCGTGAGGAAGTATGTACTGAAACATAAAATAATAATAATAATAATGAAAAAACACTGCTCAGCTCTGGTCAAATGCAACGAGTGAATGTCCCATCGAAGCCTTCTGTTCTTATTCTTTGATAACATGGAAAATAAAATTACATTGTCCAGCTCCTCCATCATTATCAATCATCTGAACTCGTGTTATGGATGTTAATAGTTGATCCTCTCTGCCATGATCGCTGTGTTGACTGTACTGTTGTACACCACACCTATGACAAAACGGCATGATGTAGACTGCAGCAGGAAGGGTTTCACAGGTGCTCGGCTCCTTGTGGATCACGAAGGGTCTGTGCAAAAACGAACATCCGAAAACCACATGACCACGTGTCAACAGTTCGGCTTCGACCTGACCATGCTGAGCCCTTTATGGTTCTTTGAAGGGAACTAAATCTTCAGGATAATTTCACTTTAAAGAGCCATTAAAAATATAATTTTTTGAACATTTACATTTTTCTAAGAACAAATCATTTTGTCCCTAATACAGTTTTTGAAGATCACAAAAAAGTAAAATCCTGTGTTAAGTAAAATTAATATTTGTTCAAACGTTGAGAGATACAACCACACTATGTCTTGCAGAAAAAAGCTTATGTATTTTCATAAAATACAACATTTTAAAATATAAATGTCAAATACCAATGTAGTTCTTTACTACAAGTGTGGTGTACATTAATAGTTTATTGCTATTTGTAGCATAATAAAAGAATTATAATAAAAGAAAAATATACTTGAGTTGCTTTGGCAGGAACAAAAATCCTCTTCTGCCCCATTAAGTGTAAAAATTATCCACCCATTTCTGTACCATTTTTATCTATCACTGATTAAATAAATAAAAATAGTAGCTGTTGATGCGTGTGTAGAACATTATAAGCAAGCTAAGTTGTAAAAAACAAAGAACAGCTCTCACTGAGACTTGAGTTCTATCATTCAGCATAAAGAGTCAGTCAAAAGAATTTGATCATTCGTGAAAGTCACATTAATACTCTCAACAGGTATGACTTGGCTTATCTAGTTAGAAATATATATTTTTAGAACTTTTCAACTTTTGTTCCATTTTCAGTTACGGCCAGTTACCGGCGTGGGTTGAGTGATGTGTTGGAGATGTTAATGAGCCATGTGTTTACCTCAAACTTGCAACTTATTGGGAGAAACCAAAACAAAAGTGTGTGAATAGCCAATAAACGCCAGTATATTAATCCTCTTAGGATTTGAACCAGAAGTTGAGAACTAAGATACCAGGGCAAATTGCAGGAGAATTGGGAAGAAGGGTAAATATTAACTCAGGCATGAAGTTGATGTATTTGGTAATAAAGGTAAACATACTGATCCCAAAAAACTAACTTTTGCTTCATTGCTAAAACCTTTGGCCGTCACTGCCACATAATCCATTGAACTTTACTTTGATTTTACCAAAGTTTTGAGTCACTTCTTTGCTTTCTTTTGTGTTTTAGTAGATTTGTGTGTTTTCTGTTCAGTTGCTTTTCTTTCAATCACAGTGTTATTTTTCAGTTACAGTTTTTCTCTTGTATCTTTGTTTTGGATTTAATTTGTAGTAGATAATTTCTGATGGACTGGTGACCTGTCCAGTTCATACCCTGCCACCTGTAACTACACAAGCGCCTGCTTGGCTTATGTTTGTTTGGGTCATCCACCACAACAAAATCTGATAGAATGTCGATCAGTTTCTGACAAATCATTTTCCACATCATCAAATTATATGCATTATGTGAGTTAAGATCCTCACTCCTTATCCAAGTTGTTGTTGTTGTAACTTTAATTTAATCAGCTTCCATTCTTTAAATGTATTTCCACAACATAATTCTTTTCATTCATATGATAAACCATTGTTCTGCTAAAAAATATTTTTGCCATCATATATATATATATATATATATATATATATATATATATATATATATATATATATATATATATATATATATATATATTCAACAAGCTGAACATCAGTCAATGTAAATGTAAAATGTAAGGAGTTCTGCAAGAAATGTTCTATCCAGGGCAAAAATCAGACAATCTCTGAGTAACACCATATAATTTCATCTCAGCCCTTCATCACTCACACTCATAAGGTTTGAGCAGAAACCAGTATCACTACCTTCACAAGTGACGGACTGTCCATTTACACATCACCTGCGACAGAATATAAAATTTTACAGCCTGGACATCTTGCATTTATCTGACATGTCACAGTGATTCAGGCCTGGCAGAAGCTCTGTAATGTCTGCAGCCAGCTCCAAGCTTGACTGGGGACAATCTATCCCAAGCAAAACCACAAAAATGGAGAATTTCTTTACACAGTCGCCTTTTTTTAATCACTGCAAGGGGAAATTTAGGTTGTCAGTTGCAATTTTTCATTTTAGTATAATTTGTTGAAAGGTGGAATATATTTTTCTTTATTTAAATCTTTAATTTTTTAAAATCTTTTTCAGTGTCATGTAAATAATGTTAAGTTTAACTTTGGAATGATCCTCTTTTTTTTTTTTTTTTTTTTTTTTTCCCAAACTAATGTTTCTGTCAGCCTCAAGAAATATTTTTACTGGCAACAAGCAAGTCTTATTCACAGATATTGTTATTGAGATGTTTTGTGAAGGATTCTTGTATTGTGATGCTTGAATGTCATCTGACCTGTTGCTTTGATGCAATTTTACATTTACATTTATAACAGTTCACTTTTTTTTCATGAGGTGCCAAATGTTTTTAAGCTGGAAGACAGGTTATGAAAAAAGATAACTAAATCCAAACATAATTTTAATGTGCATAAATATATAGGGAAGGAGAGAAAGGAAGGGAAAAAGAGGAAAAAGGTGACTTTCTGATGAGTGTCTCAGAGGTAAATAGTGATGAGCTTTGTAATGGATACAATTAGAGTGCAGCAGATGTAGTATGTCTGACTTGAAGATTTGAACAACATGATAGAAAAGAATACCAGATATCAATTTGTCACTGTGGTTTTAAATGTATCCTTTCAAGACTGAGACAAACAAATAATAATATTCGTGTACTCCATTAAATACGAATGGGCAGGGCTGCAAACTCCCATCTCAAACATATGGCAAGCCTGGCCAGAGGAGAACTAAGGGACACGCACCCAGCAAATTTTAGTAAAAAAGCTTGCAATGTTACATTAACAGTAAGCAAGGTTAAAACATTACAACTGTTTAACATCCTCATACTTATTACTTTAATAACACACAATGATGTTGTCATCTAACCAATGGAAATTGCTTGGCAACAAAGAAAATGACTGAAAAAAATCATTAAAATAAATATATACATAACTATGCATTGAATTTATCCTTTTCACCAAAGACACCCAATTATTCTTCTGAAATGCACATACAAAATCAATATTTGTACATGCTGCTCTTGCATACATTAACAGATATCAATGCACACACATTACAGATGTCAACTGTGACCCCTTTGATAAAAAAGTGAATTATAACATTTTGCTGTGCAGTTCCAACCACTTCTTCTCCATTGTTAAGAGTGGCCTTTTTACCCCGAATAAAACACTGCATCAAAAAAAGCATTATATCCCTCAGCGCTCTTGTTACCCTTGACATTCTCTTGAGTATGCTCAGCTAAAGCAGAATGGATTGACAGTCTTGTGTAACAGAACTATCATAATTACCTAACTGCTCTGCATCTTCTTTACGTGCCTGTTTTCATGCAGACAACAATGTGTGCTCGATTTTCTAAGTCTAATACAACCCATTCACTTGTGTGAAATATAAGACAAAGAATATGAGAGATTTTATTCAATGAATTACAGGTTCTGCAGAAATAAATCCATCTTTTGTAATTGGCTGCCCAAAATAAAGATAATGCACCCTAGCACCCTAGCAAAATGCCCTTTAAACCTTTCCATATTTTGTCATATTACAACCATAAATGTTAAATGTATTTTACTGGGACTGTATGTGATAGAGTAGATAACTGTGAAGTGAAAGAAAATTGATGGTTTTCAAAATCTTTCACAATTAGAAATCTGTAAAGTTTGGTGTTTATTTTGCATTCAACCCCTCATTCCCTGGAACACATAAATACAATCATGTGCAACCATTTGACAAAAAATGTCACTCAATTAGTAAGTAATCCACCTGTGTGTACTTTAATTCCAGTATAAAAGCCATTATTTTGTGAAGGCCTTAGAGGTTTATTAGGAAAGATTAGTGAATAAACATCATCATGAAAACCAAGGAACACAGCAGACAGGTCAGGGAGAAAGTTATGGTGAAGTTTTGAAAGTATGAGTTTGGGTTACAAAACAACATTCCAAGGTTTAAGCATCTCACATAGCACTGTTCAAGCCATCACCTGAAAATAGAAAGAGAAAGAGGAAAGAGGATGGGACAGCTGAAAACCTATGAAGACATGGCCATCCACTTAACTGACAGGTCAAGGTCAGAGACCATTTATCAGAGAAGCAGCCTAGAGCCCAAAGTACCTCTGGAGGAACTGCAGAGATTCACAACTCAGGTGAGAGAATCTATTGACAGCACAACTTTTAGTAGGGCACTATACAGATCTGCCCTACATGGAAGGAGTAGCAAAACAAACACTGGATATTACCCTGTTCATACCACCCCTAACTTGTAACATGGTAATGGTAGCACAAGACAAATATAGGACAACTCTGGAAGAAAATTTGGAAGATGTATTGTAAGAGACTTGAGACTGGTGTGGATGTTTACCTTTGAGCAGAACAACAACCCTAAAGATACAACCAGCACTACAATAGAAGTGATTAGATAAAGCATACTCATGGTTAGAATGGTCCAGTCAAAGGTCAGATGTAAATTCATTTGGGAATATGTAGCAAGACTTTAAAAATTAATGTTCACAGAAACGCAATCCAAAGTGACTGAGCTTAAGCTATTTTGTAAAGACTGGGCAAAAATGTATGTCCTTAGATGTACAAAGCTGTGGGATGCATGTACCTGCAACTATACTTGCAACAAAAGTCGGTTCGACAAAGTATTAACTCAAAGGCACGTTTAACATTTTGGTTTGTGAAAATTTCTAAAAACGCTTTATCATTTTTACCTTCGTTTTAAAATTGTGCTGAACTTCATGTTGGTCTTTCACATAAAATACCTATAAAAGACATCACCGTTTGTGGCTGAAATGTAAGAAAATATGAAAACGTTCAAGGGGCATAAATATTTTTGGAAGGCTTCATAACTCAGACCAGATTCTCTGAGCAACAGAGTTTCATCGTCTAGTTGGCAGAGCAAATGCCACTCCATTAGGATGTGAAGGTCAGTTGTATGTATCACCCTTGTTGAGTTAAATGATCAATTGTGCGGCAGCTGAAAGATCAGTAGTTGATGAAAGACTCATATTGATCTGAAAAGAAAGGCTCAGAAATATAAGTGCCTGAAAATTTGTTACGCTGTCTTTTTAGAAATAAATTCTGTCTCTGAGGGATGGCTATAAATTTTAAGCCTTTAATTAGCATGTTAAATAATTCAGTTATAAACTATTATACATAATTACGTGGTGTCTGAGATAGCACATGATTATCCATTTGTTTAGCTATATTAATTAGCACAAGGGTGACCTATGAAGAGGTGTTTTTATAATAGTATTACAACAGTGGAATACCAAGAGGAACTGAGTTTGATACTCTGAAAATTCTCCTTGTTTTTGCTGATAGCACAGCTTTGGTCCCAAGGCCACATTCAGATTACTGGTTTATTCCAAGTACTTACTTCCAATAAATATGTAAAAGATAAACAGAGTATTTTGCCTGCAGGTGTGCTCTTTAACCTAAACGAAGACGACACGGACACCGGTCTGTGTGAAATCTCCAAGGGAAGTCTAGGTTGGAGAGAGTGGTCCACCCCCCCGTCGATATGTGAATAATGTATGAGGATCTGGAGACATCACTTAGAGATGCTGCCAATATCAGCCAGGGCCCTGCCCACCCGTGCGGCTGCTGCCCTTTACCACAACCTTTAGACGGCGGATTCCCCGAATGCAGACGCAGTTGTTTTCTAAAATACCCAAATGATGAGGATAAAAATAATCCACAAAAATGCAGAAAGAAGTCTTGGAGAAGTAAATATAGAAGCTATTTCTTACTGATTTATATAAATAATCATATTGGTTGTACAACTGCTTCTTTTTTTAAAATTGATATCTGGACAGCAATGAATTAGGCACACACAAACTAAACATAAAGAACCCAAAGCTCAATGCAGAATTCCTAGAATGAAGTCCAACTATTAGATTTGTGAAAGATTCTGGTTTTGACATCATGACACTTTTAATTGTGCCTGTAAAATACCTAATCAGTACAAAAACATATATTTATAGAAAATTTGTTCAATATGGATATGCTTTCAGCTTGTTGAGAACGCAGCTGTCTGTCTTCTAAATGGTACACACAAACACGAACATATCTCACCTGTGCTGTCATCTCTCCACTGTCAGCCAGCGTGCCAAAGAATTGATTTTAAAATCCTTCTCTTCGGTTTCAAATTAATAGTCTTGCTCTTCTGTACCTTTTATTATTATTACTTGTTTCTTAGTTTGATCTGTTTTAGTACTGAACATCACGTTTTTTTGAAATGTGCTTTAGAAATAAAATGGATTTGGATCGGAATTAATTTTGAAAGCCTCTCATGGATTCGTCCAAATCTTACTTTGTGTCACTGCAGGCAAATAGCTAATTGTTTGGCTCAACTCACCTTAAAAGATTTTTTAGAAGGCATTTGGCTTATCCATTCTGCAAAAGCTGCAAATTTAAGTGAAGCATGAAAGTGTAAGTTTTAAAGTAGTCGATTCTTTCTATTCCTTCTCTCAATCAATCGTAATAAAGTCAAGTTTATTTGTATTGCACATTTTCGCAACAAGGCAGTTCAAAGTGCTTTACACCATGAAAACATATTACAGTAACTACGGGCCCTGAGAATTGATAAGTTGTCTGCTGATATTTACATATTCAAATACTCTGATCATCACATCAAAACTTTTACACACAGAAATAGAAAATACAACTTAATCTACATGCCCCACTTTTATGGAACAGAACTTTATTAAAGGTATTTTTAGCAGCATATGAATATGTTACCCAGCTCATTTGGTATCTAAATGAAATGTTTAATTGACAGAACTTGTTTGGCTGTTTTGCGTTTTTCTGGATGTGTGTTTCAGATGTGTGGAGCATAATGTCAAACTTGGGTGTGACACAAAATAAAAACTTTAAAAAAAACAAACAAAAAAAATCATCCCAACAGCTTCTGGAACTATGTCTGTAGCAGAAAACTAGTCTAGTCTAGTCTAGTCAGAAAACTAGATTGAAAGTTAAATATATTTTTAAAACTTTTAACGAACTCTACCAATTCTGCCGAGATGAATCGTAAAATATTCAGCCAGATTTATCCCATAAGCTTCCTGATGGCTACAGAAAACAAGTGGTTACTTTGCAACTTAATAACAGACATTCATTCAAATTCACCAACAAGAGCTCAAACTTTTGCCTGGAACTGTGTATTATTTTCTACATAGGTTTTACAAAAATAAAATTGTTGTTGAAATTTTCATTGATTTATCTATAAATATTAACCCTTATATTATCATATCTATTTCCTGTAAGCAGCTAAACAGATAATACCATGATCACGGCTGTATCTTTCATGTCTACAGATTTAAATCTTCTTCATAACCCAAATCAAAAAGTCAACTGAGATAGAACCTCGTATAATATTATTATTTACATTATCACTGTTTAAGATTATGACATTGGTTCCCAAATGTACAACGTTTACTATACCTGAGGTAAACTTTTTTTTTCCTTTTGGTCTTTGATGTCGATTTTTCTTAGATTTAATTCACTTTCTGGAACTTTGCTCCAAGTTTTGCATTGATGAACATTATCTTGTTGCAAGCTGCAGCCTGATTCTTCTAAGGTCAACAGCAGTGATTGCTCATAAAGATCTGATCTTTTCAGGGTTATTAGTTTGATTAACTTCTTTGCTCTTAGTTTTCTGATTGCACTTAATTAATGCATGACTTTAGGGAACCTTGAGGCGGGCTTAATTTCAGTACATTTACAATCAAAGGAAGGTTTGGATGAATCAGAGCAAGGCTTAATCATTTTTCATGTTTTTTTCTCTGTAAGAGATTTTTTTTCCATTCTTTCACCACTGCATGGAACTTCTTTCCAGGAATTTTTGTTTGCCCATTTTGTTTTAATTGGCAGATATTTAGGTGAAAGCTGGAGAGACCTGCTGTCTGGCATATAAGCTGCCTATAGGGAAGCAGTGGAGACAAACATCTAATGGAACAAATTCACAAAATCTCTGTAAAGAGCTGACAAGGAATCTAAATTTTAGCAGTTTGAAATTGAGCTTTTTTTCTCTGTGGCATCCTCTTTCTCACGCCACATTTTGGGGCAATGAAATCAAAGTGCAGCTGGTAAGTCATGCCATTCAGTGGCAAGCCTCCACTTTAAAGTCATGCTGTCTGTCACTGTGTGAATGTGAATATGATGGAAATCCAAAACCACTTCAGGTCTTTCAGAAAATCATCCATCCTATCTAGTCTCAGTGTTTAAGTGCAGTTATGCAGCAACTACAGGGCTATTTGCAAAGCTTTTCAAATGACATTCGAGTACAAGCTGTAAAGCATCCCAGCTCCCATTCTTCCCCATTTAAGAAGCATGTTGTTTACTCATACATTCAGAGCCGGCCCAAGATTTCATGGGGCCTGAAGCAGGATTTGATTTGGGTAGCCCACTCGCAGTCAAGCATATCACCCACCAACCACAACAGGATCATTAATAGTGTTGTGTTGGGCATTTAACAGCCCGAGTTTCATGGTTTATTAATAAGCCAACAGCTAAATTGACCATATTACAGAATGAATTTTGCTTGGACTTCACAGTAGTTATTTTACATAATTTAATAAATAATCAGCAGCAAATAAATTGTGGAGACAAGTTTATTTCTCTGACTTACTCTTTTTTTTTCTGGCTGTCATGTCTCATGTGCTGCTTTTCTACTCAGAGTCAAAATAGTCTGGAAGGATGGGGTGAGGTTAATTGGTTATAGTAGCAAACAACCACATGAAATTGACAAATATTTAGATTAATTTGCAGTCATTGTGAAAAGCGATTGCAGCAGAAATAGTTCACTGTTACCATAACTAAACCTCTGTAGGATTACAGTACTAATGCATCTGACAGTTCCTTTGAACCCTAAATCCATTTATTACATTTATTTTGTCTAAAATATGACTTGAAAATTACTTTTTAACATAAAAACCAAATGTGATATTCACAAACCTTGAGAGCAAATTTAGTTCACATGCTCGTTTTTTATAGAGAACAATCTACAATGCCTTGCAAAAATATTTATGCCTATTTAGCATTTCTACACATTTTATTGTACTGTAACCACAAACCTCAATGTATTTTATTTGTGTTTTATGTGTGGACAACACAGAAAAGCATATTGTTTTTAGGTGAATGGATCATGAAATCTTGAATTTAACAAATCCAAATCTGAAAAGTGTGCCATGGATTTGCATTCAGCCTCCTGCAAAAAAAAAAAAAAAAATCCAGTACAACAAAATGCCTTTTGAAGTCACCTCATCAGTAAACAGAGTCCAGATGTGTGTACTTTAGGGCATTTACACTCCAGGATGGTCCATAGCCTTAGTTTAAGACTGCACTTTTGAAAGTGGATGAAGCTGACTAGGCAATGTCCAGGTTTGTTAGAACATTAGTGAACAAGCAACATCACGAAGACCAATAAACTTCCCAGACATGTTAGGCATAAAGCTGTTGAGTTGTTCAATCCTGAGTTAGGTGATAAAACAACATGCCAGATCTTGAACAACTAACTTAGCACTGTTTCATTAATTATCTGAAAATAAAGAGTATGGGACAACTGCTCAATTAAATTTTAATTCCATTAACTTAAAAGGAAAAATCAAAATCTGCCTTAAAACTATGGGTAAAGTAAACATTCAGACATGAATTAGGTCAGTGCTGACAAACTTAAGAACAGTTAGGACAAATTACAACTCTATAAGTTAAACATTGGAAAGCACATAAACTTATGTTCTGTGTAAAACAGTCATAAAAGGAAATGGAAATTAAGAGAAAATAAGAACATTTAGCCTAAATGGGCTGTTGGAAAAATAGAGCCATTGTTGAACAAAAAAAACCATGAGAAGTCCTATTTACCGTTTGCCACAAGCCATATAAGAGAGACAGCCAACATGGAAAAAAAGGTACTTTGGTCAGATGAGACCAAATCTGTGTTGTCTGGTCTACTTGCGAAACGCTATGTGTGGCATAAAACAAGCACTTCTCCCTGAGGTGTTTCTTTCCCCAAAGAAACCATTTACATTGTGAAACATGGTTAAGGCAACATTAAGCTGTTTTTTGTTTTTTTTTTATCAGTGATAGGGAACCTTTCAGGTTTTTATTTGTGAAAAAGGGAAAATCATGTATCTTCTTCCTTCTGCTTCAAAATTATGCCCAATTTTGTGTTGCTCTGTCACATGAAGTCCTAACAAAATGCTTCAAAGTTTGTGTTAATGTTTAGAAAAAAATGTTGAAAACTCCAAAAGGTGTGAATATTTTTGCAAGACTTTGACTTTGCAAGACCAGAGATAAAATTCACAAATACACAGTATTCATGTTGAAATTCTGCCTTACTGCACAGTATTTTTTTTCTATTCTTTATTCTGTTTTTTTGATATCTATTTTATATTCTTTGTGTGAGTCTGTTTTCTGTTACTGCCTGTCACTGTCACTTTGCTGCTGTTGCACAGAAATTTCCCCATCGTGGGACAATAAAGGATATTTCTATTCTATTCTATTTACCTCACATTTATTATTTTACTTTTACATCATATGAGTTGCTGAAATTGCTGATCTTCATGGAGCACTTTAAGCTGCCCTAATCACAGTCACACCAGTTGATCTGTCCTCTGCAGTGACTCCCATGTGGCTGTAAAGACGATTTAAGTACATCCTGAGTAACCCATCAAACAGTTTTGCCAAGTGTCTTGACAAATTGAGCACAGATAAAACAAGCTGTAATGTGCTATGAGATAGTTTGGGTTAAATAAATACCTTCTGCATCTCAGAGGCATTTTTCAGACAGACACACAAGAAAAATACAAAGTATTCAAAAATCAAACCTTCACAGTGGGTTTTAATCATCCCCAGGCTGTACAAACGAACAATGGAGATTCATGCCAAGTAAAAAAAATAAAAAATAAATTGCCTTGCACCTCATAGCATACCTTTCCTTGAGCGCTCTATGCTTGCCTTCTTGCATAAGGTTAAAGCTTTGTATATGAAGCAGTTACCAAACTCAGCTTTTTACTGTTCATTTTATTACAAGAGACCATGCTTTCATTGTGTGGGTACTCACAATGTTGGTTTGTCATCTCCGTGGACATTTCTTAGCGACTGTTCTTGAAAGTGAACAGTGCTAGGACAAACTGCAAGCTGTGTCCAAATTGGTCCCTGACTTTCTTCGCCAGCCAGACGGATTCACGCAGCTGCTGTAGTTGTAACAAGCCTGCTCTGCGAGCTCTTGTTTTAATCATCAGCCAAAGCCATCGGCTGTGACTGCAACAAAATTTCGAATCAAGGGAGCAACAAAGCAAAATTATGTGAGGGGTTTGTAAAGAGCTTTGTAAAAAGTATCCCTACACCTTAAACTTTTCCATATTTATGTATATTTTGGGGATTTAACATGATAAACTAACACTACATGATGCTTAATCAAAGCGTAAAAAGAAAACAATGCTTCATTCTCAAAGTCTTTCAAATTAAAATATGATCATTGTGAAGTGTCAAAGTATTCAGCCTCTCAACTTTTACGCATGTAATTAAAATCCAGATCAACCAACACAAGTTACCCAATTAGTGAACAAAGGCAACCCGCCCGCCCGTCCGTCTGTCCGTCCATCCATACACACACACACACACACACACACACACACACACACACACACACACACACACACACATATATATATATATATATATATATATATATATATATATATATATATATATATAAATAATGTGAAGGTAGGTGGAGATCAAAAACTGAAAATGATGAGTATTTTTTCTTGTACTTCACAATTATGTTTAACTTTAACATAACATTTGCAGTTGCAACATAACAGTATGTGAAAAAATTTATTGTGAAATGGGTACTTCAATGATGTACTGTGTCACAAGGTCTTAATGAGTACTTAATCTCTTAACATGGCAGAAAACATAAAGTTGGCATCTTTCCAACATGGTTTTCATCTCTATTTCACTCAGAAGTTTAATTTTACATAGCAAGAGAAAATAAATCTTGTCATTTTTTCCTTAAAAATCCATTTAGTAAGACTTTTGGAAAGCTAGAAGTCAGCACAGTGTGAAAGATCGATCAGAGTCATCAGTGTAGGTTTGACAGTTTAACAGAGGCAGATGATTTGGCAGAGCAGAAGGAGGGGTGAGGGGGTTCATTATCTCCTAATTACGTGAGATAGAGCATCATCTCGCAGAGCTGGTGCAGGAAAACACCTGCAGACTCAATTGTTCCTCCCCTGATTCCAGCACAGAGCCTGGAAAATTGTTGCTTATTACAAAGAAATATTGCATTTGAAGACAAGGGAATGAAGAAACAAATCAGGACAGTTGTGGAAAGGTAGTGATGGATGTCATCAGCTGGAAGTGTACACTCAGTAAGTCTGATTGCTATCTCGATAAACACCTTTTTCAGTCTTTAATACGGTGCCCTGTGCACTTATTGGAAGTGCAAAAAGTCTTAACATTATTGATCTTTTTTTATTACAGTATAGTTTCACACTGAACAGAATTTAATCTCACAAGATCATCCCTTACTCTATTTTCTTCAGCCTTCCAAATGTTTCCTATAGGACTTATGTTAGGGGACCTTGGGAGAATTTGTTGAGACCCAGTGACCACACATTTTAAGTTATCTAACAAAGGCTACTAGAACTATGGCTACTTTAACGATGGTGGTGACGGTGATAGGAGTTCATCCCACAATCAGTGGGTTGCCGGTTCAAGCCCCTGCTCCATCTCACTCAGTCATTGTGTCCTTGAGCAAGACACTTTGCCTGCCTTGCCTCCTGCCAGGCAAAGGGGCCTGCATGTCAGCCTTGCCTCTGTCAGACTGTCCAGGACAACCGTGGCTACAGTCCACTGTGTGAAAATGTGCATGAATGGGTGAATGAGTGAATGCGGTGTGAAGCCCCCTGGGGTGCTCGGGACTTGATAAAGCCCTATACAAGTATAGCCCATTTACCCTAAAAAGTCCAAGAATTCATAAGGTTCAAGGCCATTTGGAAGGGTATGAGATACTAGACCCCACAGGATTAGCTATCCTACTTGAGAGGGCAACCCAGCTGTTTCACAAAGTAGTTGAATCTTGGTCTAATCTGACCAAAACTCACAGTTATGTGAAGTTAAAGTCATCAAATGGCCATGGAAGAAGGTTAAATTTGACTCTAGGGAACCAGTTCTGTGTTGATTTGGCCTCATTTTTTTGATTACTGTCCAAGGCTCAATGCTGCAGAGACAAACAGAATTATTATTCTAAATATCCTGATATTTCAAGAAGTGTACGGTACAAAGTTCCCAGGGACTTTAAAAGACAAACAGGGCCACATCATCACATATCCTCTACAGTGCTAAATAGTGGGCTTTTAAAAAACTGTATTTACTATGCAGCTATCACATTTTGTGTGACTGTTAAGCTTGCAAATAAGTTTGGTATTGTTGATTGAAAATTTGACACTGATTTCTTCACTAAGTGGCTGTACTTTGTAAACTAAAGTTCACATTTTTACAAGGGGTGCTAATAAGCAGAAGGGGGCTGTTAGTGTGCATGCAGTTTTTGTTTCCTCAATTAGTTCTTTAATAAATAAACTCTGATTATGGTAACGAAAGCCCGTGCTTGATATCATGTGATATACATTATAAGCCAGTGCTTAAGACCCAAAATCTAATTTCTGCACCACTGTTTCAGGCTGATGTATTGTGTGATTGTTCTTGATGAATTTTGACTTATCTCCTCAGACTGAACAGAAGTCAGCAATGCATGGACATCTATAACTATGTCCATGGATGCTGATTCTAAAGTCACAACTCAGTTATTCAGCTGACAACCAGCATATCACTAAGGTCATGAATCGTCAGCTTGAAGAAAGAGTTGTACAGAAATAACTACAGAGCGTTTAAATTATTTTTTCCCCCACCAATTAAAGAGCTCTATACCTCAGTGGGTGGGTATCCTAGCCGCAATAAAAAAATTATTTTCACAAAGCTAAAAATCTGAGGTAAAAAGAAATCTTAGCTAAGGTTATTCAAGATATTGCATCATTTCCTCCAGTTTCCTTAGGTGAGAAAAGTTAAGAAAAAAGTGCTTTCCGCATAGAACCCCTAACTTTACCTGCATGTATTACCCCTGTCGTGAGCTTGCTGGCCTAATATCCAACTGCGCTGTCAGTCCCTTAACTTATTTGCTGTGCTGACTGAATATTTTACAAAAGGAGCATAAAAGCAAAGGATTTCAAAACGTAACCGACATGAGAGCAAACTCACTCCCCAGCTGTCAAATTCAATAAATATCATGAAGATTTATCTTTTTTTTTCTTTGAAGATGTTTGGTTATGATAAAATCCTCATGGTGACAGGAACAATTCTTCATCCACAAATAAGATTGGAAGAACTACGTTAGCTGTACACAAAAGGTTTAAAATTGGATTGCATGGTCTCCTGTGGCTATAGGCTCAGGTCACTGAATTGAGAACAGTCCCTACTGGGGTACTGATGCATTATGTATGTACATGATACTCTGCCATCTAGTGGTTAGCTGATAAACAGCATTGTTCAGATACTCAAAATCTGGTAAAGAGGCAAAAAACAGGCTGTGTTCAGCCAGACTTTACATTCATTTAGATGACATTTCAATAAAGAAAGTATGGAAGTATGTCTTTCTTTTGATACAAGAATAAATTATGTTGTTGATTTATTTAGGGATAATGAACTAAAAATATGTCTACCCCAAAATGTGGAATTTATGCAAGAAATTCAATTTATAAAGCTGCAGTGGAACTTAACCAAAAAATTGATTGAGACAAAAATACAGTGATAAATATGACTATTATTTAAATTGTACTATAGTAACTCAATCCACAAAATGAAACACATATAGATTAATTACACATTGGTTGATGTTTTCAAGTATTTATTTCTGGTAATTATGATGATTTTCTGCTTGAAAACATGACTTTTAACATAATAAAACATTTTTGACACAGACATGTGCGATAATGAAAAGTATGTTTAGGTTGTTATTTTCAGTGGTACATTTTATCTGACAAACAAGCCTCAATGCACATTCTAATTTACTGAACATGGCCTCTTCGTACTTCAGATTGTGGCAGGATGAGGCCAGACGATCCCTCTTGATACCAGGTTAAAGAGATTCTCTGAATGCTCTGTTTGGAAAAGATTCACCAGACTCAGGAGGCTGGACCCCTGCAACGGAGAGCTGGATTCAGCAACCTTGCGAAGTTGTGGGGCAAGCTCATGCACAATAAAATTAAACACACACACACTATATATATATATATATATATATATATATATATATATATATATATATATATATATATATATATATATATATATATATATATATATAATTATACATGGTTTTAAAACGTTTTTACAAATACAAATTTAAAAAGTGTGGCGTGCGTATGCATATTAACCCCTGACTATCTCTGACCAGCTTTCCTATGTTGCTGAACAAACCCCCATCCTCATAGCATTGTGTTGCTACTCTGCCCCCAATGAGGTCATGGAGGGAGATTTTATTAGCACAATCTGCTTTCAAAATACAAGTTCCACAGTCGTAAAAATCTCCTGCCTCTCAATAGTTACAAGATCTTTTATAGAATTTCAAATGTATGGGTTTCTATAGCAGTGTTTTAACCAATCCAGTCCTGCTCTTTGACTTACATAAATCTCCTATGAGTTTCCAAGAATCGTAACCTGTGGAATATTTCAAAACATGACTACGTGACTGTTTATAACAATGTCTCAGCAGCTTGCCAATTCTGAGTTCCTCTCTGGCTTTTCAAGCCAGGTTGACGTGATATGTCACACACACCACTTGACTTAAAAATAGCATAAACAACATAATTATTCTTCCACACCACTAACATGGTTCATCATTGGAATGTGTGTTTGACCACACATGGCACTTTGCATGTAGGCCAAACTCCCATCTAACCAGATCGTGTTCTTTGACTTGTTAACTGTGGCTACATGGCTTGTGGCAAACTGCAGAGGCATTCCTGTGGCTGTCTTTCAACAATTCAATAAGTTTATCCTTGTTTACAACTGTTCACAAACAAACATCTCACTCTTTCACAAAAGAGTTCCAATTATACTGAGATTTCGTGACTCAGGTGGACTCTGTTGACAAATTAGATGAGTCCTGATGGGATTGGATTTAATTTAGGGGTGTCAACAGAGGGGTGTTGGGAGGGAGGGGGGTGGCTGCATACATAAAATATTTTTTTCCTTACATTCGTCTTACTTTGTGTTGATTTAACACATACAAGTCTGTTAAAATTCTCTAGAATCTGGAGTAATAATGTGACAAAATGTGGAAACGTTGAAGTGAGCTTTGCAAAGCACTACAGCTATTTTTGTATTGCAGACATAAATTAATAATTTTTTTAAGCTGTAAAAAACCAGAGGGGCATTGTCATCAAAAGACCCTGTAGTCACAGGATGTCGTTGTGATTCATTTAGCTTATAACATACCATTTCAGCAAGTGAAATGACATGTTATGTTGAAGCTGCAGAGGGAGGTATTTTCTATTACTTAATGGAGACTCAAGTTAAGCCTGAGGGAGATATGGAAAACCAAGAGCTATAACAGAGCGCACTTTCTGGATGATCTTTTTCTCTATATGCACGACCACAGTAGATTTCATTTTGTGTGGCACTAATGGGAAACAGCAGACAGACCTAGGTCACAGAAGCAGACAGAATACCCAGTCTGCCCTGAGCATCCAATTAGCAATCATGGCAAAGACTTAGCCAGAGGCTAATGGAAATGTAGATAAGATCCTATGAACAAATTGGAGGTAAGATCAAATGAAATACTGGCAGATGGAGACTGGGAGCAATAAGATGTTATCTAACACACACAGTGGCTGGTGCTTCTGCTGACCACGCATTACCGGCCACCTTTTTTCTGAGAGCAAGAAGAAAGGCAGCTAATTATGTCAAATAATAATGAATCACAACGACACCATTTCAGGGAGTTTCAGACAGAGTTCGTTGGCACAAGGCTTTCATTGTAATGGTTTTAATTTGGTTGAGTCAGATGAAGCCCTGGCAGTGCAGAAGCTATTCACATGTCCTCCTCTTTTCCTTAACAGATGAATGGAGAGTAATCACAAGAGTGGGTGAATAAGGGGTGCAAACTGTTTTCCATTACAATGCCCAAATTCAACTTTTGCACTTGACTTTGGATCAAACTTTCTGCTTAATGTGTTGAAGCTCAGCATTCAGATTTTGTACTAATTGCACGTGTGGGCAGATGTTGAACTGGATTTGGCTTGTAGAGGTGGATCTGACCGCCGTGCGAAAGGCGTAACATGCAGCCCAGTGCTCAACTGAGTAGATCGCTGAGATCGGCTCTGTGTGTATAATGAAGCTCTGGGCAGCTGAGCTGGGGTAAGGAGGGTCTCTCTGCATGCAGCTGTAGGTGATTTGTCACAATGATTGACAATGTGAGAATAAATGAGGGGGTGGAGAAGCTTTTCTGTGTGTATGTCTGTTTGCAGAGATTGTTTTCTCTGAATTTCATCACTTAATATCCTCTGTATATTTTCCCTTGTAAGAAAAGGAGATTTTTTTTTTCCTGCTACTTTAGGCTGATAAAAGCTTCTTCTGAAAAAGTTACTCAGTTTGGCATCCTCTATAGGACTGGATCTAAATAAAGTCTTGGCTCTTTGTTGATGAATTCGCTGCCACAGAAACCTCAGTGCCCATACATTTCCCTGCACATTCAGGAACTTTTCTGTCTCAGAGGAGCCTACAAGTAAAGATGCCAAATCTGCTGGTGAAAATGGACCATTACATCTGATTAGGGTAATTAAACCACACTAATTAAGCTTCCTGAATAAACAGCTAATTACCCAAACTCCACTCTCTGTGAGATAAAAACAAAGTTGCCCCATCATGAATGGCTCAGCGAAGATAGAATGATTCGCCAAGTTTTCTGGTATGATGCAGCTTGCATATTCCAAACTCAGCAGCCCGGCTGCCCTATAATTAGAAAACATCACAGAGAAGACGCAGCTAAGGCAGATATTTACCTCAAGCAGCTTTTCATTTAGTCGTGTCTGAGCTGCATTCAAATCTTCTCTGAGACTCTTTGTTGCCAAGCAACATGAACCCGAGGTACTTAATGGCATTCTAGTTATAGAGTTTTCCCTTCAGGCTTCGACCATTCATATCTGAGATGCACGCTGACATCCCTATCTTTTGACCTCAACAAAGTTGATCTTCAAAATTACAGTCCTGCAATAGGATGCGCCAATGGTGAGACTGAAGGATCCTTTACACACACACACACACACATATATATATATATATATATATATATATATATATATATATATATATATATATATATATATATATATATATATATATATATATATATATATATATAGCTCGACAATGACTCTAAACATACACCCAGAGCTGCAATAGAATGGTTTAGATTAAAAAAAGATTAAGGATTAAAAGAATATCCATGGCCTAGTCAAAGTCTACACCTGAATACAATAGTGAACCTGTGACAAGACATGAAAATTGACATTCACTGATGTTCTTCATCCATCTAACTGACCTTGAGCCATTTTGCAAACAAAAAAAAAGCGTGTATAAGGTGGTATGAATAGTTTCATAGTATAGCAATGTTTATTTAAAAAATATATTAGGATATGCATACTAGAAATGTACATTTTGCTCAACGAAGGTTAAAGTTAAATGTTAAATTTGAATATTCTCAATGTTCTTTCAGCTCATTGTTAAAGTTGCCCTTACGTTCCGATGGTGTAAGCTTTGCCACTAAATGTAAGCTGTGAGGATCTGGCAGTGAGCCAGGCAGACAGGAGTGAGGTTAAAGAGTAAGACTGTTCACACTGGGAAGTGTGCTGAAAAATGAAAGTGTGCCCAGCATTCCCTCCGAACCTCAAAGGCCAAGAGATGAACCTGAGTGGGGCCTCTCAGGTTGTTGGAAGCTGTCCAGATTAATTAAATGCCACATCCTGAGAATACAGAAGGCTGCCAGCACCCCCTACCCCCACATGGGATGCTGTAGTGAGTAGATGCGTATCTGGAAAATCTTGGAGAGCAGGTGGACTGCATGATTTATCAGGGAGAATTTTGAAACCTACCTGCTGAATTTGTAAACAACATTGATTAATCTGGTGCACCTCTTACAAATGACTGCAGTTTCTGAAAATGACAGATCATTATAATAAAGGTGCAGGGGACAGGAGGGGGCTACTTATACGTATCATGGCCCAGAGATAAACTCATATGGATTCCGTACAGCATCATTGATTTCCCATGCATCAAGAAGACCAGCAGGGCTCAGGTGAACAATGCAGAAAGTCACACTGAGGAGGAAAAAAGACATCTAGGAACAAACCGCAGCTGCTGGATGCACACAAACCTTTTGTGATTAAACACAAACAGCTTCAGTTTTTGTGGTGTACAGCATCAGTTTTTTGACAAGCGTCTAGCCTGCTGCGCTGTTGCCGAGCTCCCTTCTCTGCATATCAGCTGCTTCATCTTTGAACGTGGCATTTTAATACTCTGTGGTGTTGAGGCACAAACTCATAACACTGCCTGCAAAGACACAAACGCTCCCATTTCTGCACTTCTCTTCTGCGCTTCGTCGTGATCATTTGCTGTGGGAGGTTTGCTTTGTTCAGTTTTTTTTTTTTATCCTGCACAGAAAATATAAGAAGTCTTGGATGCAGAGATATTGAGCTGAGTAGAATAAAATGGATTAAAACAGACTCATATTTTAAGTACAGTGTATGCACCCTCAAACAGAGCTGAGGAGCCTGAGAAGTAGGGCAGTGCTGTTTCCCTCGCATGCAGCCAAATGAGCTGTAATTGCCTGGGGAGCTGGAAATCAAACTCAGGGGTGCAGATGGGAAGGAAAAGCTCATTCAGTACTCTGATCAGCAGTGATGAGTGGCAGGTCATTGTTAACATTCAGAAAACAAACAACTCCTGCATAAAGAGCCTTGCTGCTCGATAGAGCCAGACAATGAGATGGAAAGCACCAGAGACCATCAATGTAAGCATGTCGGAGAAGCTAAGCAATAGGCAAGGGGATTGAGATCATTTTAAGTTAATTTATGTTGTAGCAACAACCAGAAACTAAAAATATTCAAATTATTTCACAATGTGTAATACAATCAGGAGATAAAGATAATAAAAAGTCAGTGGGAAAAAGCATTTTTTGTTTTTGTTTTGGTCAACTTTATAACTAAGAATAAAAGAAGCTATTACTGATTATTTGGTGAGGTGGTGATGGTTCCATATCTGATCAGCTGTGTCCTGCCTTGTTGAACCTTTTTGCATTTTGTCAGCAACAAATTTTATTGTATGTTGTAAGGATTTTATCTAACTGACCAACAGAAAGTAGTGCATAACTGTGAAAAGAAAATGGCTGTGCATTTGTGTTCAGTCCTTGTTAATAGGTGCCACCTTTCACTGTGATGGGGTATATCTCTACCAACTCTCTAGCATTTAATCACATGAATATACTTTAATATAACACAGTCGGTGTCCAAGGTTTTTGCCACATGGGCCAAAACTGTCAAGTTTAAAGTACTTGCAGAGCCACAAATATTAGCATTTGTTTAAAATTAAAACGAAAAAATAAATTGTATCCTTTTTTTTATACCTCAACAATAAACTGAATTCACAGTTTTTAATGAAGCAAATTTGATTCTTTTATGACAACAGATTTTGTCTAAAGATGGGGTATAATCATACAGTGTGAACTGATTTCAGAGGATTTTTCTACTATTAGGTCCACCTGTCATCAACTCTGACCAGCTTCTCTGTCTCTGCTGAACTACAGCTTCCCCACAGCATCCTGCTGCCATAATCATGTTTCAGCAGGCTTATGTTGTTGCTTTTGTTTTGTTTTTTTTCCCTCAGGGTGCAGTGTTATCCCCCCTCACTTTATATGTAGGCCAAAAATTTCTATTTCTCTGCAGCCCCTCTCTCATTACCTTGGAGCTTTTGGCTGCTTCTGTATTTAATGCTCTCCTGGCTTGACCTGTCAGTTTAGGTGGACAGGCGTAGCTTGGTAGGTCTGCACCTGAGCCGTATTTTTTCCATGTTCTGATGATAGATTAAACAGTCCTCGGTGAGATTTTCAAATTTGAGATATTGCTTCAAAACCTAACCCACCGTAACACTTCTCCACATTTTTATTCCTGATCTGTGAGGTATGTTCCCTCGTCGTCACAATGCTGTTTATTCACTAATGTTCTCTAACAGACCTATGAGGTTGTGGCACAGAACAAGTGAATTTAAACTGAGAAAAAATTACACACAGATGGGCTCCGTTTACAATGTAGGTGAGTGTTGGCATATCAGAGTAAAGGGAACCAAATATAAATGCCTTCAACATTTTTGCAGTTTTTATTTGTAAATGCTCCTTTCCTTCCACTTTTGGTCTATAACATAAATACCCAACAGAACACGTTGAAGTTTGTGTTTGTAATGTGAAAAAATGTGAAAAGAGGTGCAGGGCGTATGGATACCTTTGCAGGGTCTGGAAAATCCTGCTCGAACCTTGTCTGCTCTTCTCCTGTTACCTTTTGAATTCTGCAAAAAGGCATTTGACTTCTCCTAGGTCGAACCAACACATGTTTTTGCACATTCATTTCTTTGGAAAACATGCACACTGAAGAAGAAGTAATAAAAGTAAAATAGCAGAACAAAGCTCCTGCACTTAATTGAACTTTCAGTATGAATTTATTGCTTCAGTAGTCAGTGATAAGCAGTATAAAATGATTGATAATCATCACTGACTCAGTATCTACTGAAGCAATAAATTCTTACTGCAAGTTTAACAGAGTGTAGGAGCTTTATTCTGATTCTTCTTCTAGATAACATCTCTTGGTTTGGATTAGATAGTCTAGTAAGAGATAAACAGAAAACAGGATTGTAATGCCCTGTAATAAAAATGCAAGTTGGAAAACTCTTAATTTTTTAAGTGTTAAATAAACTTAAAAGTGTTCCTAATAATTTTACCTGTTTAAATAATTTTATCCATAATTTTGATTTTCAAAAACATAAAGTAGAAGCTTCTTTTCCTGGCTTCTCTGCTGGTGGGGAGTATTGTGAAGAAGAAGGTGTTACTTTAGATTTACAATATTGATTCTTTGCTGTTTATTTTTTCTTCATTGGATAATTCTTAAAATAACCTCCTTTGGAGCTGAGCAGTAGCGTTATATCTGCAGGCTGTTCTAGCCCCATCTACCATGAATGGTAGTGCCAGTGTGAGCAATGAGTCCAGCTTAAAGCAGCACCAACGTTCAAAAGGAAATATAGCAACAGAGAACAGAGACAGAAAAAAAGTAATTCCAAAAATGCTCTTAGTGTTTGGTTTAACTACTGTATATAGATTTATTCGAAACAAGATAAAACACTTGAGTGAGCGGGTTGATAATTAGACACATTTCCATTTGCTCTAACGTTTAAAATGTTCCCTATAATTTTTTAACATAGAAAACAAAGTCTTCAAGGATTTTATAAATGTGATTATGTTTCTTTAATTAAGGCTGTGCAAATGATGCACTGTCTAGTAAGATGTTATTTGCACAGCTCTGTAAAACACTGGCATAATATAATCGATGTAAACATAAAAAATATTTTTATCAGTCAGCAAAATGTTGGCATTTTTTTATCATTTTAAATGCAGTTTTTTTAAAGATGTCTTTACACTGCCTGCTTTACACAAACTTAATATTACACTGGAGTGCCTTGATCTTTTTTTTTTTTTCTTTTGAAACGTTTGGTGTATGCACAAAAACTGATCATCTCGTACATTTAAAAATCACAAATTGGTAACACTTTTTGTTTGTCTGTTCTTGTTTGCGGGGATTTCAACTCTCTTCTGGAAGGCTTTTTAGCTCCGGACTGGAACATTTAAACCTTCTTCTTTTCCTCTTCTATGATTTTTTTTTTTTTTTTTTTATAGATGGTTTAATGTCAGTTTGAGTCACCCTAACTGAATACTGTTTCTTTTTAAGAGGTATTGCAGAACCAAAGTGTATATAGTATGCCCTCTGGTGAAAGTGTGCAAGAGTTTCTTTTCATGAAAAGTTCTGCCTCATGTTTTCTAAAAAAATTTGTGGGGTCAAGCTTTAGTTAAAAATAACCAGTGTTTGTTGTTTTGCCAGAATTAAACTGTATTTTCAACACCCTGTTTATACCAATTAGTTAGTTAGAGGGGCTCATCCATAAGCGGCACATTTTTGCATGTGGACACATTTTCTGAATCTCTTAACATCTTTCAGAGGATCTTTACATTGTTGTTTTTTTTCATTAATACTAACCTAATCTTAGGTTCTATTCATAGACTGTTTAACAAGGTCAAGAAGTCTATTTATTGCCATCTTATGACCTCCTACTGCTGAAGAGACAATAATTAATGCAACCCCAAAAATTCCTTTTAAAATAAATATAAATCAACCATAATATGGATGATTGACTGTGATCACCCACATTTTTTTGGAATTCAGTGTTTAAATTTCACAAACCACACACAGACTTGATTACTGAGACCTTAAGAATCAAGAATCACCTAAACAGAACATCTCTGACAACATGAAGCAGGCTAAAAACATCTCAAACAGCAAGACATCAAGCTTCTATCTAAAGAAATTCAAGAACATATGAGAAAAAAGTTACCTATTTGTCTGAATTGGGCTAAAATCTGTTTTTTTGCTATTTCTAAAGATTTATGACAATAGTGAACCACAGTGGGTTTTGTTCTAATCTAAAAATGAGGGTTTGATTTGAAAACTGCTTGTAGTACTTATTCAGTTTGTCTTTGTCTGATGTAAAAATGTGTTTGATAGCCCAGGACCAACCCACCCTCCAGTAAATATGATAGCGACATAATAACACTCCTATCCATCCTAGTTTTTAGTTTTGGTGAGACTCCAAAAGATTATAAATGTCCCCCACCTGCCCTTCTTTGTGAAAATTTATACCTGTAGAAAGGTAATGTTAGAAAGAGGCCTAATTCTGGCAGTTATTTTTTAAAATGGGAAAGACATAAGAACATTGTGTTCACACGTGTTGATCCACATGATTCAGGAAATGGCAATTTCTCTGAACTTCTAGAGAAATTCACATCTAAATAAAAAGTTAAAAGCAAGTTGAAATATGCCAAATTCATCATCGCACCACCCACAGTGAAGAGGATGGGAAGAGATGGAACAGTATCTGTAATAAATTAGCAGCAAATTGTTCGGTGTAAGAACTGTTCAGTACTGTGAAAACTGATTACCTTATTTGATGCCATTTGTGCATCTTCACCAGGGTTGCCAATACATGTGGATGTAAGGTATTTACTAGTACATGTTCAGAAGAGTGAGCAGAGAAGATCATTGCTTCTGATTGTTGAGAGAATGTGACAGAAAACTCATAAAGCTTTGCAATTCAAATAGTCTTGGCACCTAACAGAAAACTCAAACCTCATTTTCATTCAACTTTTTTCCAACATTTATAATTTTTTGCTGTGTCCTACAAGTCCCCTGTCTTCACATGGCAGTGGGGGAATATCTAAATCTAACAACCATGTGCGAGCATTTAAACTGAGTTATCTAGTTGGGAATATTTGGAGGAAAAAAATGAAAAATGGTCATGATGAAAAGTTCTGTATTGTTCCAGTTCACTCACTTCCAACACTATTTATCCAATGACAGTTTTTTTCTGAGGCTTTGATTCAAGCAACCCTAAAGATGCTCTTGTCAGCTTCTTTTAATGCAAAACAGTCAGGGCTGTCATGTAAAAATTGCAAAATATGACACTCAAGCAAAACTGCTCAGCCCTGTCAATTTAAAATCTAGCCCACTAACTGCATCTTTGATTAGGTTTGAAAGCTATCTAGACCATAAAGAGTGTCTTTTTGGCAGATGGTTAACAGCTCCTTAAAAAAAAAAAAAAAAAAAAAAAAAAAAAAAAAAAAAAAAAAAAAAAAAAAAAAAAAAAAAAAACTAGTAACAAAAGAGTATAGTTCCTACAACTCATATATCAGAGAGCCTGTAATGCTCCACTCTGCCCTAGGTCAGCTTTTTCTTCACTTAGAAGTCCAACAGCATCTTTTTAAAGTGAGTCGCTCTCCTCCTACTCAAAGAAACAAGCTTAGCTCTCCCTGTGCTTAGCCTCTGTGCAAAGACAAATGGCTCCTCTAAATTGCCTAAACACACACTGTTAATATTGGCAGTATAAGCTCTCTAAGAATGATTCACACTGAGCCAAATCATTGTGAACAATAGTGTGTCAGACAGGAAAACTTTTTGGCACTGATGAGCACACTTTTGAACTGTATTTTTCTCTCTGGAGTGCTTGTCATTAATCACTTGGCTCAACGCACAAGAACACTGGTTCTGAATGGAGAATTCCCATCATCTCCTGGTTATCTTTGTTTAGATGGCTTTTCAGTACGCTTTGCATGCTGGTTATGTTATCATTTAAAAACCTAATCAATGCTTAAGTTTTCAAAATGCAGATGCATCTCAATAAAATTGTGATATTGCATAATAGTAAATTTTTTTTAAGTTAATTCAGTTCAAAAAGTTAAACTCAGATTCATTACACACAAAGTAGCATATTCGAAGTACTTATTTGTGTTATCGTTGCTGATATTCAGATCCTGATAAAATGATTTTAAGTGTTTTTCAAAACAGAAATGTTATCTAATGGCCTTCTTAATCACAGGGAATACTGCTGACTTCACAGTTGTCCAGTCAGTGTCTGTCTGGAAAAGGTCATTGCTAAAGGAGCTTGGGGTTCAGAGTGCTATGTCTAAGCATGTTCATGTAAAATTGAGTGGAAGGAAAAAGTGTGGCTTAAAAAAAAAAAAAAAAAAAAAGCCTTAGATGTATTACTGCAACTTTGAGTAGATGAAAGCCCATTGAAGAGTTTATAAGAATCACAACATGAGGATGCTTCAAGAGCTTCAAGGCTAACTGTTACATTTGTTCTGTTAAGCCACTCCTGACCTAGAGAAAGATTTAGATGTGTTTTACCTGGGCTAAAGAGGAAAATGGACAGGACTGTAGCTTAGTGGTCTGAGTCTTATTTTCATACAAGAGTACATTTTGAATTTTATTTGGAAATCAATTCTATTAAGATATTTTAAAGGGCCAAATTAACAAATGTCATCTCAAAGCATTTTACAAAACAAAAACATCTAATTTACATACAGAACTATACAATCAAATCATATTAACAGATTTACTTTTAATTACCTATAATCCATATCAATCCTAGTTACAATGTGATGGAATCAAATTCATCTTATAATGCCTGTTGCTAAAACATTTTCTCTTTTGCAATTGGCTGGAAGTCCAGCCAGTTGCATCAAGTAGTTAACTTTCCAGCAATCCCTCACTATAGGAAAGCTTGTGGCAGTAGTGGTAAGAAAGGGCTCCCTTTTAATGAGAAGAGCCCTCCAGCTCAGCAAGGCTCAATGTGAGCAACCATCTACTGAAGACAGAGCAGATATACACAAAACACAGAAGCTATGGTCCATGAGTAGTTTCTATGTTAGAAATCAAGGTCCTCGAGACTGGCGGAAGAGTGGAGAGCCCCAGAATGAAAAATGCTTCAGGTCGAGTGTGAAGTTTCCCTTCTAATGATTTGGGGAACCAGTTAATTTGCTAATGTTGAGTCAATGTGTTTTATCAAACTCAAAGTCAACACAGGAGTTTATCAGGAAATTTTAAAGTAGTTAACGCTTCCCTCTGTGGACGCATTAAGGAGAGATTGGTTTTATCTTGCAGAAAGACTTTGCACCTGCTCACAGTGCCAAAAATACAAATACCTGTTTTAACCACTATGGTTTAACTGTGCGTGGCTGGCCAGCAAACTGACCTGATCTAAACCTCCCAAAAAATCTGTAGTGTATTGTCAAGAGGAAGATAAGAGACACCAAAGCCAACATTGCAAATGAGCTGAAGGCCACTACTAAAGAAACCTGGACTTCTTTTAACAGCTCAGCAGAACCACAGCCTGATCACCTTCATGCCACTGCATTCATGTAAAAGAGCCCAAACTAGTTATGGAGCATATACAGCAGAGTGCATGGACATACTTTTCAGTAAGCTAACATTTCTATGAAAGATCATTTTTATGTCTGGTGATATATTCTAATTTTATAAGAAGCTGAATTTCATTTGATTTTCATTTGCTGTAAATCATAATCATCTAAATTAGCTGAAGTTAATGCTTAAAAAATATCACTCTATGTGCAATAAATCTGAGTTGTTTTTTTTTTTTTATTCAATGACTAAAATAAATAAGAATTTCCAGGATATTTCATTTTCTTGAGATGCACCTGTAAATTCCTTATAAAAAAAACTTATTAAAGTCCTAACAATAAAAAATATAAATTTTCTAATTAGTATCACCTGTCATTTTTCAGACAATGTGTTGTCAGAAAAAGCAGTTAAAGTTTTCCCTCGGCTGGCCTCATCACACTTCAAGATTTTCTCTGGAACAGTTTTAGCGGGATCCTCTTTCGCATTCTCATCTCCAAGATAAATTGGCTGCCAGCCAGCTGGTCTGGATCGTTCTGGTCTAAATAGGGAGGGAGACAGAAAAGACGGCTTGTCAATTTGTTCCCAATATCCTGCCTCACAGTGCTCCCCGACCTGCCCACTTCAATCCTCAACACTATTAAGAGTGTCTCAATCCAAGCGGAAAGGAGCAAAGCTATTAAAGCAAAGTCATGTCAAGATGTCCGTCTTTAATTAATCACATATAAAAATTAAACTCTTGATACGCCACAGCACAGATTTCAGGTTAGAGTCACTCCACTGATGGAACAGAGCCTGTTTTCTATGCAGTAAATTCTGATGCTTGATTTATACGCAGTCACTTTGGCATATACATGTCACTTTTCCATTTTGTTCAAGTAAATGCTCCTGGGGCTCTTTTCAGTCATTACTTTATTCTCCTTTCGGAGACTTTATGGCAGTTTAGAGAATGGCCGCAGTGCCCAGACACAGTCGTCTACACCATGAAAAATGAGAGCCATTTTCTCCAACATCTGATTTAAATGTTGCTGGTGTGATTTAAAAGACCCATGTGGTATTGACAAAAGCGAGTGGTAAGACAACCTCTCCACAAATAGCTTTGCTGACATTAGGAGAAACAGTCTGTGTTTGCCTTGATTTGTGCAAAGCCGTTTTCTTGGATAAACTGCCTGTTCCGAGAGATAAATGAGTTAATCCCACCAATTCACTTGTCCTTTCAGTGAATAAGGGCTGTAAATAATCATGCACGAAGAGGTCATTATGCACTTAAGGTATTTAGCCCTCCTGAATGCTGGGGGAAAATGAGAAAGCTCTATCTCAATTGTGACTGATAAACACAAAGAGCTGTTTATGGAAACAAAAATAAATGTCTCAATGAATCAGTTCAGAGAACCCGTTTAGATTACGCAGTGTATCAGTGGCACTTACAGTAACCACTTAGTGTTTGTTGATGGTTCCAATAGAGTCTGGTAATACTTCATAATAATGTGATGAAAGCTATGTCTGCTTCTCTGTTACGAGCTTGATTTTCTCTCGCTGCTCTTGCTGTACAGCTTTCCCCAAATAACAAATCTGGTCTGCAGAAATCTTTGTTTAGCAAACCAAACAGTGGATATACAGTAACTTTAAAAATGAGGTTTTTGTGACATAAACATGATATATTATTTTAAAACCTTTTTTTTTTTTTTTTTTTTTCTTTAGTGTGACATAATTTGTGGATTACCAACAAAAGAAAAATCATACCCACAGGGAAATTTGGTCGTGGCAGAGTCATGATCTAGGATTACTTTTCTTCAAATGGAATTGGGCTTTTTATCAAGGTGGATGAAATTAAGAATAATCCTACATACCAATCATGATAGATCCAAAAGCTTTTGGTGTCTGACAGAAATCTGAAGATGATACGTAATTTTATTTTGCAGTATCACAGTGAGTCAAAGTTGACATGAAAATAACAAAAGAATGGCTTCACCAGAAGAAAATCTATGCTCTGGCATGACCTGTAATTAGAATTTACTGACAGAAAATCTGTGTGGTCAACTGAACAGGGCTGTGGACAAGAGATGTCCTCACAATCTGATAGAAAATATTTACATGGCACTGTGGGAAAGACAACTGAATAATGTTACTGAATCAAAATGGGGTTCAGAAAAAGTATTACCTTAAGTGTGTGCAAAATTGTCCAACCAGCTTCTTGTTGTTTTTTTCACTTTCTGTATTTTTATCTCTTATTTTATTTCATTTTCTGTTACATTGTACAGGACATACTCCGAATAAAAGTGAATAAAAATTTTGAAAACAATTATCATGGTACACATAGTATTTCAATAATGGCGGTAAGTTTTTTGATGTGCACTGTCCATTTACTTAAGTCATGGAACTATGCAACTAAGTAATGTTAAGATGCAAACCAGCATTTCCATTTTGTTTCATGTGTGAAACAAGAGATATTTAATTATCTAAACTGAAAGAATTGAAATGAATAAAACCTTGTCAGCTGCATTCTCCAATCTTCAGTTAATCATCATAATTGCATGGGTGTGTGTGGAGAAGAAAATAATTTAAACAGCCTATTGACATCTCATTTTCATGTCATTTTTTTGACAAGCTTTCCAATAATTTAATTCAGCACAATTTGCATAATTACCTCTGCATTGCATTTTATCTACACTGCCACAATTCAAAAACTAGTGAAATTCTCCCCTTTGCTTTTCCGTGTTTAAAAAATCTTGTCAATCAAATGATTTAGGCAGAGTCAGGAAGAAAAGAAAATGTAGTTGTTGGTCGTCAAGGATAACTAAGCCTGGAGAGTGAAGGGAATACATGGAAGACAATGAAAACAGAGCATGTTTTTTAATCATACAGCAGAGTTCAAGCATGTTTGGGCTTTTTGTAAGCCTTCTGAGGTTGATATATGATGGAAACTTCAAACTTTTGTAAACAAAAATTAAACAAGTCAGAAAGTAATGTTGCTCTTTTGTCCCTGAGGTATGTTGGCATTTTTAACATGAATTAATATTAATGAAACCTCTCTTTTAACTACTAGGTGGATATTTCCCACCAAAATGTAAACTTGAAGTGACGATTGTTAGAAGAAGCATACTGCTGTAAATGCAAGCTAATGTGTGAAGAAATATCATTAAATTAGCCCCTTTCAAAGCCATCTTGTACTTCTTTTTATGCAACCTTCTTGAGAGGTAATTACAGTAAAGCCAGTTTTAAAGACTCCATCCGGCTTTTCAGGATTTATATAGAGTCCTGCAGCCTGCTTTAGTTTCTGTAGTGTCTGATTGCAGCTTGGACTCTCGATGGAGCATACATCCTAAACAAATCTATGAAATGGGAATGACTGAATGAAAGAAGGAATTGATTCCAGCATCATATGGAAAGGCAGATATTATAAAACCAGGAATTCCAGAGGGGAAAGTATGTCTGGGGAAAAACAATGGGTCGAAAGACAATGAAATGCCATGACATCTCAATGTGGTAATGTGTGTGTGTTTAGAAGTCTATATAGGATGCTCTATCCAGATGGGAAAACTCTCGATTGGCTTTGTTTCCTCCAGATTGTGTGCACTGATCAGTAACTTGGGCTTGTTTGTAATAAAACCCTGTTTTTATTTATCTAAATTTGTCTATGAGAGTCTTTACTTCTACATCTCATGGAGGCATATTATAGACAAACCATTCACACTTTTATCTACTTCATTTCCATAATGTACAAATACAAGATTATTGCTGGTTCCAAGTAAGGTCTTCACCTTCCATGTCTTCCTGAGGAACTATATCTATAAATTTGTATTTCATTCTGATTAGAAAACACAGAATTATGAGGGATTTGAATGTAGTAACATTAATCAGTTTAAGGCATTCTTCAAGCTTCTGGACATACTGGAACAAGCCCATGTACATGCATCAACAGCTTATTTTAAAACATGCATAGCTGTTTATCCTAAAATGTATTTTTCTGTATTCACTTTTGTAGATACTATGGTTAAAAATAAGTTAAATTCCAGAGCAAACAGTGAATACTTAAAAGAAGTATAACAAAAATTGTCCCATTTATTTTAATAATAAACCAAAGACTAAAAAATCGTTGTTATATAAATATTGCATTTAAGATTTTAAAGCATCAGCCTTTGAGATTTCTTTTTGCCCCCACGGCAATACTAAACACAGAGCCAAAGACATGTATTTTAATAATTTACTATTAACTTTATTTTCCAAAGCTGGTTTTGCCAGTCCTCATTTTGCTTGTTCATCCTCAAGCTCCCAGTCAGCAGTTTTTGGTCAGTTCCTTCAGCTAAATTGCACTGAATTTGTTACCTGCAAGTAGCAAATATTTTGGGGAGAAAAAAAAATTTATCAGAACATTAGAAGACTGGCATTTTGTTTTTGTATGCTCATAGACATTTGCATTCGGATTTGCAACTAGTACAGTTTTTGCCACTTTAATATATTTATTAGTTTCCTTTAGAGATATTAGTACATCAATGCAGTGCAGTGTTTAGATCTTTCCTTAAATACAGTGGTTTGCAAAAGTACAGCAAACTCTGTAAATTTTTCACAGTACAACCATAAACTTGAACGTTAAAGAAGGTACACAATAAAGCACTTTTGGCAGCATGCAAAAAATTATATCGCTAACAACTAACCCTGCAAATCATCTTCAAAACACCATTCCCATAATGAAACTGGTGGTGGCAGTATCATACTGTGATGATACTTTTTTTGAGCATGGACAGGGAAGCTTTTCAGAGTTGACAGGAAGATGGATGGAGCTAAATACATAGCAACACTCAAAGAATACTTGTGAGAAGCTGCAAAAGACTTGAAACAGTAGGGGACATTGACCTTACTTTTGCAATCCTCCACTTTTTATAGTACGTGCAGCTGCTTGTACTTCTGTTGCTATCCTTTTTTAAGTTGTTTTTTTTTTTTTTTTTTTTTTAACTCTGAGTATCAGATGTGTCTATTATAATTTTATTGGCCCACAAATATTTTATTTGTTTGTTCTCTGTCGACTGATACTGTGCCCAAGAGACACTTGTATTGGATTGTCAATAGCACCAGTACAAAAAAGCCAATTCACATTTACCTCAAAGCATTGTTCATTTCCAACAAACACTTGCAAAGTATTATTCTCTTTGTGTGTGAGCTGAAATTATTGGACCCAGTGGGTAACAATGGAGAGCCAACAACAAAGGACTATTTTCTCCATGTGGCACATTTCATCATGGCTGTTTAGTAATAAATTAACGCTTCACAAATGGGGGTGATCAGATCTAATGAATGCCTAAATTTGAGTGGCCATTCACGTGAAACTGTGCTTATTGAGTGAAAATAATTGACCGTGAGAGTAATCTGTGGGCAAATTCATCTGTGTAATGACGCACATGTTTCCACTAGATGGCCCTTGCACCCAGCTGTGTTGCCTCTTTTGGAGTCATGTTTCATTACCACTTGATCTGATTGCTACCTTTTTGTTGCCAAATAAAAGCCTAACTTCACAAAGACTGTTTTGAAATTCAAAGAAAAAGGGAGTTGAAGTTAAAAGGCACTTCTCATTACTGTACTGAAGATTATTGTAGAATTTATGTTTCAGTGGAGAAAAACTTAAAACTTTGCAAGATACTCTAAGTTAATTCCACCTGCCTCCAACTTTAATGCCCATTGCTTTTTCTTTCTACCAGGTATAAAAGCTTAAAATTGAATACATCCATAAACAAATACTGTGTGGGAAACAGTTGAAGTGCTTCTTGCATGAAAACATCCCAAACGACGCACTTATCCAAAAATAGCCTCTGCCATTCAAAAACAACCTCTCAGTGTTCAGCAATGTACAACATGTTCTCTCCATTTGAGGAAGTGGTTTGCTCACTAGACTGTTTCACACGCAATCCTTTGCAAATGTTTGATATTGAAATCATTTCACTTAGCAGCTTCTAATTATTTGCTCTTTGAAAGAAAAAAAAAAAAAACAAGTGCAACTATCTGTTTGGACCAACAACGTCCTATGCAGAAGCTAGCAGGTTGAGCACGATGAAACCAGAAGCGCCTCATTGCAGGTTGGGAGATGTCTGTCACTATCTCATGTTGGACATAAATTGCTCTCCCTGCAATGATGGATTTCTCTCCCATGCTGCCTCATAAGCACCACCGTACTCGATACCTTTCCCCTCTACTCTGCACATATTACAAGGTTTTTCTTGTTTGGTCCTTGGGTAAGGTGTGCTGGTATTTACCAATGCAGAGGGTTCTGCTAGGCATGTAAATCATACATCCTATTATTGTTATATATTTATATTCTTATATATTCTTATATATTGTTATACATACAGTATGACAGATCAAAATCTTACGACAGGGCAAAAAAAGGGGAAAAAAGAAGACCAATCAGCCAGAAAATAACCAATTGTGCAGAGACAGTGCAGGGACATCATTTTCCTGGAAGACCTTTCCTTCTAGACCTTTGTCAAACAGGTGTTGTAAACTGTAGCATTGGCTTGTTGAAAGACCCAGTGATTACCACACAGACGACAGCTCTCAATCAAAACGGATGCTTGATGCAACATCGCCAAGTAACCAGTCCCAAATACATTATTATCTTCGTTCCAAGTGAATTTTTTGACTAAATCTATTGTTTCAAATCTTCATCAGCACATCGTGATCTTTTTGCAAAACCATATCCCTGTTTAGGTTTGAAATAGAACTTTGGCTGGCTTATGACTTATGCTTTGAGATGTGTGTGCAGCATTTCTAAAAAGATCCAAGCTGTTATAGTGTCTTTTAAATATACTCATTTAAAACAGGACAGGAGACTACTGTGCATAAATATTCAGTTCATTTTGTATTTTTTCCTTCCAAATAGTATGACTTTCATGTAATCATTTAAAATGGCTCTTTCAACATGTCATTGTTTAATGGTTGCATTGGGGTTTTTTAAACTTCATCTGGAGTTTTATTGGAGTATATATCTGTGACACATATGACCAATGTTGAATCTCATGTGGACACAAGGTTTCACAGGACTGCTCAGGCTTGACATGGCTTCAAGGCATTAGCTCAGCAGCACTGGCAGAGTTGGTACCATTTCTCTTTGTGAGTTATGGGGTTGTAGACAATGACACGGATAGGATAAAATGTTAACCAAAAGAAACTGAAGACAGTGAGGGGAGTGGAACACAGAGTCTAGAGGGGTGAAGGTGTTTTGTCTTAAGCTAAAATGTCTTCGACCAGAGGGCAGGGTGTGAATGTGAGGCTGTCCAGGTGGTGTGTGTAGGCTGTCCGGCCTTCATTCCGTCTGGGTCAGTTTACCTCTCCGTCCCTATACACTGACCCTTTAATATGGGCTATATCTCCTCTCCTTTCACCCTGGCTTTTATGGCCCCATGTAAATCTCTCTCCAGTAACACAAGCTTGTCAGCCCCCTTTCTTTTCAACACATTTATCCTCATAGAGAATTCAAAGAGGCACTGCGGCAGGGAGGCAGTATGCAGGCTTATAAGACTTGAAATAGATTGAAAGAGACTGCGGGATGATCAAAAAGGAGAAAGTCCAGCGTGAAACCTTAGACATGGGAACACCGGACACTTCAGTGGGCAAGAAAGCCCCTTTCAGATGAAAGGCAGTCGTCCATCAATAAGTCATTAAAGCAGACATGTAGACCCAGAAAAAGGGAACACTGATGATTACAGTCGTCCCCAATTCAAGTGTAAGCACACATGAAGGGAAATTACAAGGTGAGAGTGATCCTTGCCTAGGAATTAATAAAACATTACGAAAAAAAATTAAAATCAAGTCAGATGAGGAAGTGATGAGCACCATCTGGTGGATTTTGTTTTTATGGTCTTATAACATTTTCCATGTGATGAGGATAAAAGTTCCACTTTGTTTGTAATCATTGCAACAGTGGAAAGTAAGTGCACGGAGGTCAGTAACTGCTTAAATAGGATTTCCTTTTATAACACATGGTTCTGCAATAAACTACCAGCCTGGGTATTCTGCCAGCTTCATGCCCTCAGTCCTATTTGTGTTCTATGAATAATAAAAAGAGCTACCATGGATGAATAAACAAACAAAAACATTCAATTTGCATTGGAGTTTCCCCCAGCTGGTTAAAGTGGTTAAAGTGTTTAGGGCCTTTTGAACTTTCACACATTTTGTGACGTTGCAACTTCAAACTATACTTTATTGAAACTTTATAGAGGGATAGACCAGCACCAAGTAAAGCAGAAATGTATGGTAGAGGGAAATAAAACATGGATTTCAAAGTTTTGCTGAAATCACAGCTTCCAATAATTTAGGTATGTCTCCACAAGCATTACACATCTGGAGACTGACATTTCTTTGTTTGCAAAACAGTTCAAGCTCAATCAGATTGGACAGGGAGCATCTAAGAACATCAATTTTGAATACTGCCACACATTCTCATGTGGATTTAGGTCTTGACTTTGACTGGGCTATTGTAACACATCATTATGCTTTGATTTGACCCATTCCATTAGGTCCATTTGGTTGTAGGTTTAGAGACTTTGTGGTTCTGGAGGGTGAGCCTCCAGTCTTGTCTTCTGCAGCCTCTTGTAATTTTTCTTTTGGGACTGTCCTGTATTTAGCTCCATTCACCTTCCTACCAACTCTGACTAATTTCCCTGTCCTTGCTGAAGAAAAACATGGTGCTGGAATGATATGTTCAGAGCAAGGCCAGGCCAAGGTTGAGGCCCTAAGCAGCATTTACATTACATTTACCTACTGATTAAACAATAAACTAAAATAAATTTCATAATCTAATCAGTCAGTGATATTGATTTCCTCATTGTTCTATATATACATAGTAAATACAAACAGTCTTTGGGTCTGATTACATTTTTCTCTGCCATTAAAGGTTTTCAGTGTTTTATCCCAGTGGTTCCCAGCCCTGGTCCTCAAGTACCCCTGCCCTGCATATTTTAGATGTGTCTCCATTCCAGCACATCTGGTCCAAATGATTGAATGACCTCCTCTGCAGCTTTCAAGTGCTGCAGAAGCCTGCTGGTCACCCATTCATTTAAGTTAGGTTTTTGGAAGCAAGGAGATGCCTAAAACATGCAGGACGTGGGGCTGGGAACCACTGGTTTATACCACCTGGTACTGTGAAGTAAAAAAGAAAAGTGCAGAAAATGAATAACTTATACACTATTTTCAGAATGTGAAGCCTAATTAGCAAGAAGTTATTTAATCAAAAGAAATCAATATTAAATGAGTTACACACAGATGGACTATCTTTACTAATTAAGTGACTTATGAAGACAGCTGCTTTCACTGGATTTTATTGAGAGGAATTGGTGTAAAGGGGGCTGAATAAAAATAAACAGGACACTTTTCAGATTTTTATTTGAAAATTATTTATAATGCTCTAATTTGTGTTGATCTATTTCATAAAATGCCAGGAAATACACTGAAGTTTGTGGTTTTTAATGTTCAAAATGAGGTTTCAGAGGGTTGTGAATACCTTTTAAAAAGCACTGCATGTGCTGTTGCATGATTCTATCCATCCTAACAAGATAAGTCAATAATTTTAATTCAGGTAGTCCAATCTACGGTTTCCCTGACCCTGATCTGTCTTAGTTAACCAGTATGAGCGATTATAGACTCGCAGAGGTCACACTGGCACTCATTCATTCATGTTGCTAATGTCAAACACTGAAAACAGCAAGGTTTTGAGGCGAAGCATATAGCAAAATTTACAGGGCTGTAAATTCAGCCACTTTGGTGAGTATAGTGACAGCGCAATGTTGGGTTTCTTGCAATAAAACCTGTTTTCTGGGAGAGTAAAACCGCAGCAGGGGTAAGAAGGCTGCTACCAATCAAACGTAATTCATGATGTGTCTTAATACGATTGCGTTCACCCGGCTGTTTCAGTAACAACTTGTAATATCAACCTCAGGAAGCTTTAATAATTCAAATAGGGGGCCATTGCTGCTGAATTTGTTTCATACAACTTTCCAAATAGTTCTGTATTTTCTCTGTGTAATAGCTGCTAGGTGTTCACCTTAAAATTTGCAGCTGCAACTCTCTTGGCCTGTGCACTGAATCCTAATCATCCAGACTGACTTCAGCTCTGGGCCAAGTAAAGATTTCGATTTACTTTACTGGCAATTATTGTTTAAACGGCCGAGGATGAAAGTGAGTCATTGTAAAGATGTTTACCCGATTCAGCCATTACTCATGGGTCACTTTATACCCCCCTCCCCAACCTTCTATTGGGCCGGGTCGGCTCTGGGGTTCTTGGTGTTTTAATGAGCGAGAATTCACTGAACAAACACACAACCAGCTGAGAGGTCACACAGCTTTTCTTGCCCTCTTTCACTCCAGGGTCAGGCTTGTTTGTTTGTGTGAAGGGTCCTTAACACACAATTTGACACAGAAACACACCGGCCTACTTCAGGATTAGGACTCTTGATTAACCCAAGGGTCCCAACATGTAATCTCTGAAAAAGACTCAGCAACTCATTGTTGTTTTGCTATAATGAGCGATGAAAAGCAGCTAATAATCAAATGGTGAATAGACCTCATCATCATTGAAAACTGTTTTAGCCGAAATAATAATAAATTCAAGTCTTTCAAGCTGCAGTGTGAAACTTTAACAAAAAATGTATTTCACATATTTGTTAAAACTGTCACCATATTGTGACAGTATGTTATGAGACAGATAATCTGTGAAAAGAATGATCTCCTCTCTGAGCCTCTTTTGCCGTCTGAAGAAATGCACCTCTCCCGACCTAAAACAACTAGTCAGAGCCTGGAGGAAGGTCTTAATGCTGTCACTCAACCTCATTTACTTGCTGCTAAATATGCTAATGGTGGAGAAACAACTTACCATTCCAGGAAAACCGTTTATCCGTCATCATCGGTGGCAATGCTAACTAGCCTAGCCTCTGCGAGCTGCAGCCTGGCAACTGGGGGAGGAGGGGGTGAACAGCGCCACAGGCACAGTGATTGCCAGCACTAAGACCCACCTCTTGGCTCTGATTGGTTGTTTCTAGATAACACTGGGAGCCCTGGGAGAAGACAGAGTTGCTCGATTTTTTTTTTCACTGTTATCTGTCTCATACCATACTGTCATGAGATTGTGAATGTTTCAACTAATATGTAGAAAAAAATATTTTTACAAAAGTTACATACTGCAGCTTTAAAGAGTTTTGCACAAAAATGATTTAAACATAAGGATTAGGGCACCAGAAAATAGTCTTCTTGTGTTTAAACTTTTTTTGGTTTGTTTCTTTGACCATGTGGCACATCTGCATTTTTTTTAAGTTATGTAATTCGTTCACATTATATCACTTGAACTGACAACCCCACACTTTGTCGAGTTATGAGATTTGACGTCTGGCTTCATTTGAAAACCAGTTTTTGACCTGAATGAGGCTTCCTGAATAAATAACACTGACCTAAATATGAACCAGACTTGCAGAACACGTTGCCGCCTGGTGAAAAATGCCTACTGCTTCAGGTGGCAGTGAAGGAATCACAGCAGCATTGCCATTTTCACAATTAGGCCATGTCAGAGAATGAAGTGCACTCTGCCAAATGGATATCGCTCTATCATCCGCATAGAGGAAAAGGACACAGGCTGTGTTAGAAAGATGCATCTTAAATGACTGACAGCAGGACGGCACCGTAGCTGGTCTTTTCCTGCCTACTGAGCAGCTAATGGTGCAGAGAGCATTTCCCACCAGGGGAGACAAACACCAAGGCCCTGCCATGATGCCAGATGTGCTGTCAGGTCTGTATTGTCAGCAGCAACAAAGCACACACTGGGCTCGGTGCTTATAGTCTATTCGCATTCATGGTGAGATACCCTTCCATTTAGTCCTTTGCTGCTAGTGCCTGCCCGCCCCCTCTGAATAATCCGAAACGGCTATTAGTTTGATGGTCATTATTTAAAGCTGACAGTTGTGAAAAATATAGGGTTTTTATTTTGCAATTTCTTCTTATTATACTATACCATTTAAAGGGATTTGGTGTGCTTTGATGGGTCATGTTGAAGAACTGACCCAGTGTCTCATCTAAATAAGCCTTTTTCACCCACTTGTACATCAGCAAAACAGGAAGCTTCCACAAAAAAAGCAGAAAACACTGTACACTATGCTATGTATGCCAAGATACTTCAATACAAAGACAGACAAATTAACAACACTGATCATTTTGCCTCCTCATCATTTTTTGCCTTTGTAGTTTAGATCATTTTGGGGCTTGGGGGAAGGCTACATACAGCAAGATAAAATTCCTGTCACTCCAGCACTTTCTCTGGCATTTCATAAAAAGGACTTTAAACCATAAGAACAGGATGATAAAAACGCTTACAGGTTTTAAATAGGTAACTGTTTAAAACCCTTGCTATACCTCGATACCAGTAATCAGTCTATTCCTGACTGACATGCAAACACACAAGCAAACCCTCCCCCACCGGACTACCATCTGTCACCTGGAGCAGCAGTAGCAGCAACACAATGACCAAATCAGAAGACTGCTCTAATGAGCAGGACTTTACTGTTGTTAAAAATTCATTCACTGCCTCTTGCTGTCAAACAATCAGTATACCCCCCTCTGCCAGCAACCACTTTGCAATTGTGAGTAGGTTCAAGTAAGGACTGTGGTTTGTTTGTCTCCAAGGCACTGACACAATAAGTTGTTATGCAGATGACTAACTAAACTGTGACTTTATTTTTTTAAGTAATATCTCACAAAGGTCAGCTGTGAGCTGGCTAAAACATGAACATGCATTAATTGCAAAGGAATTCATGACACAACACTTTGTAGCTGTGTCAACAAAACTGAGATGCTGTTTTGACATGGTCTAACGCCAACACGGCGGCCTGAGCAGACGAAAACAAGAGCCTCTGCATCGGTTTATTAGTTCTTTTTTTCCACCCACTCTCACGCAATCGTAGCAGAGGGTACTGCACAGCGCCTGATGGCCCGTGCCTGAGTGGGAGTGGGTTAGTGGGAGGTTATCGATCTGATCTCACAGTGGACATCTGTGGCATCTATCAGGGACTGCTTGTCAGTCATGAGAGCAGGGAAGTGAGGGCAGAGAGGTTTTAATGTGACTGCGTGTGATGATGCAGGCAGACAACCAGCGCAAGACAAACAAGTTCACTAAAAGTTCACTTTGTTTCGCTACCCGTCTGACATAAGCAACTTGTCTTTTTTTTATTCTGCCACGCTTTGGTTTGCTTCTCCTCCCCACACTCTGAATGGTGAGAATCATCTTGCAAACAAGGAGTTAAGATGTGCAGGAGCTGGGCAAGAAAAGGCAGCCTTAAAGGAGACAAGAGGCTACATTATCATTTAATTATCAAAGCAAAGCAAAAATGGGCCTGCATGGGCCAGAAATCAGAAATGATGCCAAAAAATGTAGCACAGGGTTGATGTTTCACATATTTAGAAGGTGCAGCTAAGCTAGAGGGTACATGGGCTTCAAAAAAAATGTTGTCCATACTTCTTTATGTTTATTTAATTATATGACAGATAAAAAGTTAAAAGAGTAGTGAATTTTTCAACAAATCAGTTCTCCATGGTTCAACTGCTGATAGGTTAGAGCTGTATGAACAAACATTTTGAGAACTCCATATGAAGGAATCTTACCTGAAAAACATCACATGACCAAAGATAGACAGGAAGTTCTAACAGATATGCATTATACAAGTGAATACAAAATGGATCCTTTTAAAAACTTGATTTATGACATCTCACTACCTCAGATTTACAAAGCCAGTGAGCAATCATTATCTGTGAAAGAGGAATAGAAAAGCCCTGAAGATAGTTCAGAAATTTGACGATGGAAAGACACAATTTTGCTCAACATATTATTACAGCAGGCAGCCGCTGGCATTCAAACACGTTAAATCTCATGAATCACATTGGCTGAGGAAAGGAGAGCTGAAAAGAAAAGGCAGCTGCTGCATGATGCCGGGAAAGTGAAAAGGTAAAATGGGGTGCATGAGTCACCATTCCTAAGGTCGTGTCAGTGATTACAGACAATGTTGGGTGAGAAAGACTAATAAAAAGTTTGAACAGCAAAGTTACGAAGTAGCTCATTTTAGAGGTGCAGAAGAAAGTTTTTCTTGTGTTCACAGTAGTAAAGAATGGAATCAGAACTTGAAATCATATGCATTTTCTTAAGATAGCTGTTTTCAAAGTATTGATAACAATTTCTGCCTTAATGCTTACCATTTTTTTCAAAGTACCACCCTCTTGACTGATGTTTTAATTTTAATAATGCATTACATTTTTACTGAAACTTCCCTCAAAAATTTATCAGGTCCATGGAAGTCAGAATTCCAATTGTGAAAATAAGAGGTTTCTTTCCAACACCTACCTCAACTACAATATGGCTGACTTGCACCTAAAACCTATTTAAAAGTGTTTTATTAACACATTATCAAATATAGCACATTTGGACATTATCTGTCCTGTTATTACTATAACTTCATGCTTTTTAGACAATAGACCACTGCAGATTCATGTACAGGCTTCAGAACAATTTTGGCCCAGCAACTCTAGTGCTTCATTGTTCGAGATCTTACCTGTTGAAAGATGTCGCCATGTTCAGATTAAAATTTTCTCTGAATACCTTGCCACATGCCATGTTGTTTAATAGAGAGGTGTATTAGGGTCACTAGGGGCAGGAAGTAAATGCAGTAATACACAAACCATTTCATTCTGTTGATTCAGCATCAAAATGCCACAATTCTGTGCCGTGTACGGTTGTTGCAACTGCTCTAATCGGGAGAAAGATAAACATTTTTTTTCGTGTTTCAAAAGTTGTGTGTCATAAGGGAGTTGATTTTAAAAAGCTTATAGAAAAAAGAAAACAGAAGTGGATCAAAAATTTATAGCTAAAAACACGAGGTGCGGAAACAGACAACAGGCAAGGATGGTATTGTTTATTAAATCGTATTTTCATTTATTTTATCGGAGAATTACGTAGACAGACAACCATTGTTTTTAATGGGGTTTCTGTAGCTCTCTGCGAATGGTTGACCTACATTAGAGAAATGCAGTATGATTCAAAATCAACATATACGATGTTGATACAAGTGTCTAGGTGTTGTGGTTTTGGAGCTGGAGCAGTTCTAGTGTAATCCAAATGCAAAAAAGTGCTAAAATCGCCTTTCATTGAAGCTTCACAAATCAAATAAAGGTTTCACAAATCACAATCCTGGTTTTAATTATTCTGCTTAGTTTAGAATAATCTAGTCCAGGTTTGAAGTGTCTAGGTGTTGTATTTTTTTTAACTAGAGTAGATTAAAGATGCTGAAGGTAGTGAAAAATTAGGTGGAATCGTCCTTTAGCCATTTCCCGAATCAGAAGTTGCAATCGGAACCCAGCTTCAGCTTTGTGTGGTCTTGCAGCATAGTTTATGTAAATCGCCTCCACGCCGGGTAAATCCTCCATATTATATGACAAGTCTTTTTCATTAAAACTATATAAGTCATATCCTAAATGTACGGGTATTTTTTCACAACATTTCATCTGTGCCAGCCTATTTAAGGCATTAGCGTACTCGCTGTCATCCATTTCGCTGTGTTTTGAACTGGAGAAATCACTTCCTGCCCCCCCCATCTGAATTTCGGGCCACATGACTGAAACCCAGCAATTGTCACTAACTGTAAATAGCTTGTATTTTTAATGCTCAGAGACATGCACATCTTCTAGATTTTTAATTAACCAACTCAGTTGCACAGCCCAGGTCACTCTTGTAAAAGAGATTTGTAATCTCAATGAGACATACCTGGTTAAACAAAGGTTACATACATACACATTCCTATGGACTGGAGTATTTTTTACAACTACACAATATTCATGTTGAAATTTTGCCTTACTGTACAGTAGTTTTTTTTATTCTTTATTCTGGTTTTTATGCATATTTTTATATTCTTTGTGTGAGTCTGTTTTTCTGTTATTGCCTGCCACTGCCACTTTGCTGCTGTTGCACAGAAATTTCCCCATCTTGGTACAATAAAGGAAATTTCTATTCTATTCTATTCCATTCCATTCTACTCAGATGATTTGCAGTTGAATACACTAGAAATCCTTCAAAATGTGTTTGGCATATGTAGAATTGAGGTGGTTACAAACAAAATTTTCCAACTACTTATTTAAGCAGAAACAGAAAGGGTGGTTTTAATCCAGCAAAACTAAAACATCATCATAATGATATCACTGACATTAGCGTCATTAAAGCTGCTATGGCTTTAATCATTGTTGCATGATTAATCTGGGTTAGATGTCATTCCCTTATTCAAGTTCCTACTTTGGAGGTGACGTCACATGCTGCAAGGAATATTTGTTCTTGGTTCACTTTTGTCGTTCAGTTTGTTCTGGGAGTTCTTGAAATTTTCTCCACTGCAGTTCCATTTAAATTGTGGTGCTTGACCAAATCATCTTTTCAGCTGTGGGTGTGAAACTATGTTACAGATAATATGTAGGTAATTGACAATAATTGATACCAATATTTCTTCAGAGAACCAATAAAGGCAGCTCAAGTACCTCCTAGAATACTTCAGCACCAGAAATTAAAATGTGAAATTTTGCAGTTGGAGAAATTAACATAAAGTTGAAATTGTAGGTGGGAAAGTCTAGGCTTTTTCATAGAGCCTGACGGTGAAAATCCAGTATGGTTCCTTTGCAATTTGCTGGGAAAAAAAAGATTTATTTGCGCCTATGTATTTCATAACATTATTTCACACAAATATGGTACAACTTTTAGTGATCAGTGTTTGAAACTACACAGTGGAGGGAAATACTTTGAATTCAATTCATTTTATTTATACTATAGAAATTCACAACATATTGTCTCAAGGTACTTTACAAACTCATTGTAATGCAATCATCCAAACAGATTTAAAGTCAAGTACATACTTTTTAAATTGATCCTAGTTTTCAAACAATGCAGTCAAGTTCAGGTTAAATATCCAATTGGTTTAAAAATTTTAAATCTAAGGAAAGCCAGCAGATTACATCAAGTTACTGACTTGCAGCATTCCCCCTCCTGGACCGAGCATGTGGTGACAGTGAACAGTGGGCTTGCTTTGTGTTGTTGACTTTGCAAATAATCCCTCATACTGAGTATGCTTGTAGCGACAGCAGAAAGGAAAACTCTCCTTTAACAGGAGGAAACATCGAGCAGAACCTGTCTAAGTGTGAGCGGCCATCTGGCACGACTGACTCGACAAGACAGAGCAAACACACACACACACACACACACACACACACACACACAAAAAAAAAAAAAAAAAAATCACAGAAGCGCTGATCCAGGAGTATTATGTGAAAAAAAGTAAAAAGTTAATGGCAGTAGTAGCTCCTTCAGTGGCTTCATCTAGGAGTGAAACATAGTTAGACATATAAGCTCTGAGCCAGTTTTCAAGTCCATAGAATGAAGGGGAGCACATGCAGTTTGCCACATCAAAAGCTCAGTTAATAACTTTGTCTAGGAAAGAAACAGGGATAAACATTGAAAGACAAGACCAACTGTATCATTTATAGAACGAGAATACTAAGTTGTTGGCAACAGCAGCTCAACTGATGCCCTCTTCCAGGAAGGTGATACAGCGAAACAGAACACCAGGCCAGATGTTGCTTCTGTGAAGGAAAAAAGACTGAGAGGGAATATTTTCAACAAGTTACAACAAACAATTCAAATTTGTAGAGTAGTTGATATTTGCTTATGTTGTTCATAATTATCGCAAGATTTTCTAATATTGCCCTTACAATAAGAATAACTCTCAAATAAAGACAAAAACCATATTTTTAACATTCATAAAAAGAGGTAAGATCAGTGTAGGTTAATTATCAACAAGATGGCAGACTTAAGGTTGCATTAAATTCATCTGTTGAAAATTCTTGTATTTTTTCATATTGCACTGTTAGAAAAAATTGCAATGTCATTTTTTTTTTTTTCAAATATCATGCAGCCCTAATTACAGTTCATTTGTTTGATTCTGAAATTTTCCCAAAATCTCTTCTGAGTAGTACTAAAAGCAGGTAAATACTACCAGTGATACTTGTACCATAGTTAGGAAACCATAGTGTGAAGGTCTTGTTTAACAATAGTTAGTTACATGAATAGGTTTGAGAAAATTCCCCAATTCATATAATTATAACCGTTTACTATCTCTTATTCCAAACTCACCCTTTTTTTTGGTAAGCACCAAATCACCCCAGACTGTATAAATGCAAAGGATTTACATTTTGGGGAAATTACTCAATTGCTTTCTTGGGAAAAACAAAAGAGAGGATCAATACTCGTGTCCTGTAAGCTCTGCAACTACTGAGCTGAAGCCAAAGGTCAATTAGCCAGGCTTAGTCTGAATACTGGGAGCAGTGGGAAAGCTTCAAGTCTGACTCTCTCCAAAGATTCAAACTATCCACCATCAGCTCTAACAGAGTAATTAACTTGTGCAACATCGTGAGAGAACACTCAGTGCACAGTTGTGGTCCAGACAGAGAAATAATGTGCTGAAACTCGTTGGAGTTCTGTAAGCCAAGAAAAGCTAAAGATTTAGGTAATTATTCTTTGTGGGCCAGATTTAGCTGCTTATGCATAAAACTACATAACTATCATTCCTGTTAAATATATCTGAAAAGACTGCTCTCGGTTTATAAACAAAAATGCCTAAAGTATTTGTATAATTATTTACTGTTGCATCTGAAATGTATTTAAATTTGAAAATTCTCAATGATACCTCCTTTAGCCAAACAGCTAGAAGAACAGAAGGATACTGGTCTCCCAAAATTACTTGGTGTTACCTCAAACACCAGTAAAACAGATGTTCCAGAAGTGACTTTTCCCATGAATTCTCATAGACTTTAATCTTTCAAATATTACGCCTAGTTTTTTCTGTTAGATATACAATGCATTCTGGATCCCTTTAGCTTTTTGGACATTTATGTCTGTAGATTATTTCTGGCACAAATAAATCTGTTTTTCGTTTGAATTGAGTTTATGTTATAACAATTGCTCAGCACAACTTCTGTTTGACCTCAAATGTTGATGTAACATGCCATACTAAACTGATATTTTCCAGAGAAGGCATGAAAATAGGAACTAAATTGAAACAGGAACTAGTTTCGGTGTTTATTTAATTCAGTTGTCTCAAAGTTGAATGACAGAAGTGTCATTTCCACAGTTTCACCACTTAAAAAAGTCACGAGTACAACCCATACCCAGGTTTTTCAAACAGCGTCATTGTTTTCCATTTACCACCGCCGGTAAACTTCTTCTCTGGTATTGGCAATGTCCTTGCTCACATTTTTTTTTTAGAGCCGTTCGGATACAGTAGGATTCAAAGTGTTTGCATCTTGGTCAAATGTTAGCATATTTTTTTTCCTTTTTTTTAATTCAAAATAATGGTAATATTGTTATATTTGAGCAGGTCTAGCTTGATGAACAAGCAAAACAGCTTCTGGCCTCCTGCCAATTTGCACCCCTAATCTACTTCCATTTTCCATTCATAAACTATTTTGTAGCTGTATACTTATTCTTCACTTTTAATTTTTTTTATGGTATATTATTGAATCCTATTTGTTTTTTGAAGACTTTTTCATAATAGCTTTTTCCCATTAATCATAGTTCTAACCAATTTTTAAGAAGTGTGACCCCCAGTCAAACCCAAATAACCTCTAGACCAATTTCTCAAAGTGGGCAAAAAAATCTCTGCAACATGGATTCAAATTAACACAAGGTCAATAGGAAACATCCTGTGGCAGATGACTCCTTTTCATACCTGAAAAAGGCAGATACAAAATATATAAAACTGTAAAAGCAAGGGGGTAAAGACTACCCAAAAATTGGATCTGTCATAACTCTGGTCAATATCTTTCAATCTAATAAACTTTATACAAAGACTCAATTTTTACTCATAGTTATGAATGCCAGGTGATGCAAATTCTGCCAGTTTTTACTGCTTTGAACACAAGATAAACTTTCTCCTGCACCTTTAGAATGAGCTGCCTCATACTTTGCTGTAGGATGTGTATCAGTTGTCTGTAACAAGTCTGTCTGGAACTTTCATTGCGATGGTCAGAAGGTAGTTATCAAAAAACTTTGTGATACTTGAAGTCAAAACAGAAATCATGGGTATTACAACCAGTAACACACTTAAAAATCTCTAAGTATTTTTCAACCAAACCATTTTCTTTGAATACCACAAAAGGAAGGAACTTGGTTGGTCTTCTCCAATTGGAGAACTTTTGCAAATATTATACTAATTCTATCACTTGTGGGTGATATCATTATCATTATCATTGTTTTCAGTCTCTTTTACATTTAGATCACTGTAATTCTCTTTTATCATGTTTACCTACGAGCACTTTTCAAGGTCTACAGACGTTATGAAACACAACAGATAAGAATAAATAGTTCTGAGGGAAAGGGAATAATAACCACAAAAGAAGCTGAACTAGACACAGAGGAGCTACAAATCAAGGGGGAAAAGACTAAAACTAATCTAAGAGAATAAACTAAAATACATCAAAAACAGAACACAAGAAACTAAATACAAAGTAATTAACCTGTATGTCAATACTTTCTAACAATAATGAACACAGAGAAATTAACTGGATGTGGTAAAACACAGAAGAATACCAATACTAATGAAAACTCAAATATTAAGGATCATGACAGGTGTTGCTTTTAATATGTAAAAATAGTAAATAGATTTACAAAACTACATTTGTCTGTTAACCATCTTAAATTCCATTGTCATTTTCCCCATCAACAAAATAACCCTAAACTATTTTCAAAATCAATAATTGCGTACCTGAACAGGCACAAAAGGATTTATGCTACTAATAAGTATCAGTTAGCATGCATAGTCTGAGCCTGTTAAAAATAAAAGTATGATGTTACTCTCTCTCTCTCTCTCTCTTTTTTTTAATATGTTAATAAAACATTCAACACATCTGCTAAGATAAATTTGGTTTCTGCAAAAAATGTCAATGTAGTAATGCAGTGTAGTAATGACATTAATCATTACTACTGTAGCTCAAGGAAATCAACATAGTTATCTATTCAAAAAGACGATAATTTCTTAAATAGGTAGTCCAAGCTTTGAGTGTCTCCATATTAAAAGCATCCCTCTAATGCATCCTGTCCCAACATCTGCTAATATATTTGTCTATGTCACCTAATTATGACAGAAACATATCAAACCAGATGGAAAGCTCCCAAGAGGAATGAGGCGGGCCCTCTTTAACTCCATTATCACACACACACACATACACACACACACACACATCAATCCAAGACATAAGCAGCTTGTAGATACCACAGAAACTAGTTCTTAGATTTCCAGAGGTGCCCTGGGGGCAGGAGGCCCATGATGCATCACACATTGATTTGATTTGAAGTGAATGTGAAAGCTGCCGTCCTTGCCCTCTGCCAGAGAGGTGAACCATGATTGAGCAATGACTGTCTGGAGGGTTCACTCAGGAAACTGTAAGTGGACAGGCTGGACCTGCTGCTAACAATCACCTTTTGTACAAATTGGCTGGAAATGAATTGTTGATTCACAGGATGAAACAAAAAAAAAAAGTGAATTTCTGCTGCCAGATGTTTCACAGTACACTGTCTCTGAGCTGCTGCAAAAATGTGTTTTTTTCTGCAGTTTCCATGGAAGTAAATAAATAGAAACAGTTTTAGAGTTGCTACATGGGCATTGAAGACTGAACTACCTGGGATTCTGCTGTTTGCACAATAATAAATAATGGTGGTTTGTGTGTTATGTTTTGTCATTATTTTCCTATTCATGTGAATGAATCACAGTTTCATAGTGAGTTTCAAATGAAATTCCAAAACATCAAGAGACTGGAAAAAAATGTGTCCATGCAGGAAGATCTCTATTTATCCAATGTTTGTGTCTTCAGTGACGGAGTATTAAGGCCATTATAGTTAAAAGAAAACATATTTGACCACAGAGGAGTAAATTCCCACCATTAAAACTCAGGAATTTTGAAATTTAATTTCACCTATTTACAAGACAAAAACTTTGATATCTCTGACATTGTAAAGTCATAAATTTGTAAGAAAAAAATAACATTTATCATAAAAAGTATACTTTTATATTGAAGTGTTAAATTTAATATTGTAAATTTACACCTTTATTTTTTTTTTTAATTCTCACAAATGTATTACTTTTCGACATCAGAGAATATCAAAGTTTTTTTTTTCTTGTAAATAAGTGAAATTGATCTAAAAAAAAAAATTGGGGGTTTTTGGCAGAAATTTTACACCCATATGGCCACTTTTTTCATTCTTTTATCTACATTGGACCTAATACTCTGTTGTAGTTATCACACAAATTATTATGATGAAAGTAAGATTTTTCCACAATTTAGAAATTGTCTTGGAAGCATTTCATAGACCATAACCAAAACAATACAGGACCTGAGATGATTATGTCTGGGCTATGGCCTTTTTGTTGAATATGTGTATCATGTATCAAGAGTACACCTTTGCTACTTCACTATTTCATAGAAAACAGAGAGTTTCCGTATTTATCAATACAGTCATGGAAAAAGCTAAGTACACCCCATGATACAGTACCTGGTAGAACAGCCTTTAGTTGCAAAAACTTGAAGTATCCTTTTTCTATGTGATTTTATAAATTCTATATTACTGTGGAGGAATTTTTCTTTACAATAACTTTGCTTTACTGAAGTCTTCAAGGTACGAACAAAAATACCCCTATGCTTGTTCAGTTTAAATGAAGTGTGGACTAGGCCATTAAAACATATATATTTTTAATAATTCTGTTCTATCTTGTATTTGTAGTTGTTCAGGATCATTGTCCTGTTTCATGGCAGAGCTTCTTTTGAGGTATTCTGTTCGAGAAATTTCCTCTCAAATGACTAGAATACTTTGTGATATGAAATGGTTCTTCGTCAACTTATTCTCAAAGCACCCAGGTCCATTGGTAGCAAAACACCCCCAGATCATCACCCCAACTTTGCAAACCTAAGCTCTTACATTGATCCAACCATCTATCCATTTTTATACCTGTTTAGTCTCTGCAGGGTGGTAGGGGAAGGTATTTCTCTCAAGTGTTCAATGGGCAAGATGTAGATTATTCCCTTGGTAGGTAACCATTCCATCGCAGAGAAACCCAGAGATCCACAGGGTAGATAGCCTTGCTCCCCACACACATACACTGAAAGCCAGTGTAAAGTGGCCAGTGAACCTAATATGTAGGTTTGTGCACAATGTGAGGAAAACAGAGTACCCAGGGATACCTATGCATATACTGGGGACATGCAAACTTCACACAGAAAGGCCCAGGCTGGGATTTGAACCCAAAAACTCGTTTCTATGAAGCAACAGTGCTAACTGCCCTAAACCTAACACACCTGAATCAAATGGTTAACTTCACTCATCAGTATGCCATTAAGCTCTGCAGAGGCCTGGTAATGAGCCATTCATTTGATTCTGGTGTGTTGGAGAAGGGATACATCTGAACCTGGCAGAGATGTAGCTCTTCAGAACTAGACCTGATCCTGCTCTAAGAGTTGCACAATCTTACCTTGTGGTGAATTTGCTGGGACATCTACTTCTTATGGAGAGTTGCATCTATCTTAAATGCTTCATTGTTGGGGGAAAAACTGCTGTATCTGTTTAACACAAATCTAAATCATTGGTCAAAAATGAAACCCAGTTTGTGCGATCACAGAAAAGACAAAAGGAAGCTTCAACATTCTTAACAGACCGCCTTTTTGAACATAACCACAACATGATTGAACTTCATTGAACTTCTTCAATAGCATGAAATAAGAAGTGAAATGTAGAATGATGCTGTAGGCTTTAATAAAGTTAATGACACTGGGCTGTGACAATGATTTAGTTCACACTGGACTTTTTTTTACTTTACTTTTACTTTTACCTACTTTTAATTTTACAAGCCAGTAGCTAGCATAAGTGACTGCAAGCTATCTTTAACATTCACATTTTGACCAAATACTTGGTCTTTTTTTTATTATGCTATTTGTCACTTAAAGTCTCTGTTGAACCCTTGTATCTTAACTCATTTTTAATTTTATTCTAGCTGAGCAGGGCATCTTAACTAGATCTGAACAAATTTGTGTTGTTATTGTACAACATCTTACTGCTTGTCACTGTTTACTTTTTGTAAAGCCCTTTGGTTATGGAAGCTTTTGCTGAATAAATAATTCTTGATAGATTAATGGATTGACTTTGTCATCCAAATTCAGCTCTTTGTCACTCAAAGTTTTATTAGACATTTTGAAATTGTTGTTTTTATCTTTTCTTCAATTTAATAAAAGTATGAAAATAACAATTAGTTATTTTGTGTTCTATAATCCAGGTTATTGGTTATTCTTTTCAACCCATTCCTTGTTCAGCCTATTGTTAAACATTAGTATCTTACCCATTTTGTGGGTTGAAAAAAAATAACCCAGTATGTTGTGTCAGATCCATATACCAAACCTGTTGTCCTAAATCAGCCCAGGGCTGGGCCAGTCCAGAAAATAACCCCAATTTTTTTTTTTTTTAACCCAGTAGTATATAGTGCTCTATTTCAAGATCAAGTTGAGTTTCGAGTTTCTGACAAATCAGATGGAACAGAAATCTTTTATATGAGAGTGTGAAATATTACAGGAAAACCCCTCTGATACCCAGGAAGCAGTGTGATTGCACCTGCTATTTCAGTGAAATACACTGCAGAAAACAAAAGAAGCAAAACAAAAAGTTTTACAAGAACAAATAAAAAGCAAGAATTATCTTAGTTTCACTGCTACTTATTTAAAGAAAAGCAGCAGGACCACTCCAGATTGAAAATATAAAAACAGAGATTACGTGTGGAAGATGTAGGGTAGGGAGATTCCCTGATAATTGTTTACAATAAACACTTCAAAACACACATGTCTGAATGCAACTGGTAAAATGCGACAGGCAGCGAAGCATGGCATAAGAGCAGCACACACGCTGCTCTCTCTGTCATCCAGATGTTATCGATGATAACCCAGAAGCTTTGTTGACACTCCTGATAATGACACAGTCCGCCACCTGCCTGGGGTCTGTCCTCTCTGGTCACTGCAGCTCAAAGCATATCTGAGTGTCTCACTGTTCGACAGATAATAATCAGTCCAAACATTACGGTTTCAGAGGATTCAGTTCCCACCTGAGGCCTGAAAAACCTCTGTCTGTCCTGAGAGTGGTCATGCTTTATCAAATCCTATGTTGACCTAATGTGGTTAACTCATGTTGATGTTTGGTGTTTTCCACCAAACAGGCTTCTAAAGGTTAATAAGACAAAACTTGCAAAGCATTCATACCTCTTAAACATTTCCAATTTTGTTACATTTACAACGTCTTAAGTTTTATGTGACAGACCAGCACAAACTATTGTATAACTAAAAAATTATAGGAAATGGATACATGATTTTCAAAACTTCTAACCTATAAAAGTCAGAAAATTGTGGTGAGCATTTATATTGAACCCCCTTTTACTCTGATAGCCCTAAATCAAGTCAAGTGCAACCAATTGCCTTCAGATGTCACCTAATAAGTAACTAGCAATCACCTGTGTGGAATTAATCTCAGTTTAAATACAGCTGTTCTGTACAGGCCTCTAATGCCATATGTTCATTAGTGAACATATGGCATCTCCAAGACCAAGTAAGACAGCAGACAGGTCAGGAATAATGGAGAAGTTGAAAGTAGAGTTTGGTTACAAAAAAGTATTTCAAGGGTTGAACATTTCACAGAGCACTTTTCAATTCATCCTCTGAAAATAGAACTAGTTTGTCAAAACAGAAAACCTAGACATGTCCATCACCTAAACGATGAGGCTTGGAAAGAAGAGTAACATTCAGAGAAGCAGCTGAGAGACCCATGGTAACTCTGGAGGAGCTGTAGAACTCCAGAGCTCAAGAAAGAGGATCTGTTGACAGGAGAGCTATTAGTTGTGCAGTCTACAAATCATTCCTTTATATAAAAATGTGAAGACAGTTCAATTGCTGAAAGAAAACCCAAAGACCTGTTTGGAGTTTTCCTCATGTCATGTAGGGAACACATCTAACAGGTGAAAAAAGTGGATTAGGTGTGTTTTCTATCTAGAGACAAACTAAGGCTGCACATCTCCCTAAATACACCATGTCTGGTGTGAAACATAGTGATGGAAGGATTGTGCTGTGGGGATGCTTTTTTTCAGCAGGACAAGACAGATGGTCAGATTTAATGGAAAGACAAATGGAGCTAAATACAGGTCACTTGTGAATGAAAACTTATTGGACATTGCAAATCTCTTGAAACTTGGAGGTTCACCTTCAGGCAGGACAATGAGCGTGAACATACACCGGGAATGGTTTAGATCACACCATATCCATGTGTTAAAGTGGCCCGGTTACAGTGCTGTGACACAGGGAGGCTAAACTCCGGTCACTGGCTGATTGATCGGTGCAACTTTACTTTTACTACACTTTCAGATCTAGTCTTGTGAGTCTAGTTGGAGGGAGATGATGAGAGGAAACTAAAAAAAGCACCTATATTTTTATATGCAGTATTTCTATTAGGTTATTTTTTAAATCCCATCATTTTTTTCCTCATATTTTAAAAAACCCATAAGATTTACATTTACACCACATTTAAAGAGTTTTTTTTTTTTTTGTAAAAACAAATTAAAACCATGTTTCATTCACTTGAACTTTATGGTCATGAAGTTTGTGGTTGGAGTAAAATACCTTGTAAATACTTTGGAAACAGAAGTAAAAACAGAAACAAGTTGCACAGGTTCTGTCCTGATCGACTGGCCTTTCTTTGGGAATTAGATGCTTTTGCTTTGCTAAAACACTGACCGGTGCCCATTCCGTATCCTGCCATAAACAACTCCAAGGTAAAATTATCAAAGCCAGAGAACTGGAGATTCTTCTGGGCACAGAAAATCCACAAGTATTATTTACTACATGTCTTTGTTTACACAAAAACACAATAATCCTCACAGATTTAGGGCAGTGGGGAGAAGGGGGTAGTGGAGCTCTATATCAGCAGAGGGATCTACAATCTTTGCAGCCTTTAGAAAAGTTAGGAATTCCAATTGTGCAGGGAAAATAAACCTGAAGGCAGCAGAACAAAAGGGGAGATGGTCCCAAGTGAGCTCCTCAAGGATTCAGTTGAAGAATTGCTATCAGAGGACTGAGGGAGCCCTCCAGACAGGTTTGTTTTGCTGTAAATGTTTGTCTGTTTTTAATTCGCGAGAGGAACTACCAATTTAGCTCCATACAAACATGAGGATGCAACTAAAACGTTTGAGTACTGTCTAGGAGTTTCCTTTGTTTCCACCTGAAATGTGCCCCAGCACAGGAGAAAACACTCAACAAAACAATGAGTGTACCTGTGCAGGCTCCAGGTAAAACAGAAAGTTGCCTCATAATCTGAGTGTTTGACATTCAAGAGAGGCTCCAGCCTGATCGGCAGACTATGACTAACTGTCTGACTCATAAACTGTGAGTGAAAGCAGAAAAACAAAATTTCATGTTGTACCACCAACCACTACGTCCTAGAAACCACAGGAAGAAGAAAATAAAACAACCATTTGTTCTTGGTTTGGCTCCAGGCAGTCAGAAGGGAACGTGTCATCTTTCAGTCAGGGAGGCACAACAGAGGCGGTGGAGCGTCCCTCTGGCCCCAGCTGATGTATGATTCTTCTGCCTGTGCTTTGTTCTGGTCTAGTGCTGGACACTTGCTCAAGACCAGAGCTTAATGTCACAATAAAAACATGGTCACATGTGTGCATCCAGTTTGTCAGTTTTCCATCATTGTGTTTAAATAATAAATGAAATGTGTCTTGCTGTGTTGAGTGGTGCGATGATTCAGCAAACTGCCAGAGGCAACAGCTTTTACGCACAGAGCCTTTGAGAGGTTAATACGGACTGTTTAAAAGATTAATTCGATGCTTCTTAACTTGTGTTAGGTTTTCTCTAATTTTTTCTCTAAAAATATATTCAGTACTAGATTATTTTGTAGAATATCACAAGTTTTAAAAAGACAAGAACTGTTTTAAGTTTAAATGCATGTGATATTATCTAATCCATTCACAACATGAATAACAAATGCAGACCATTTGTGCAGCAGATGTGCCAATACATGTTTCTAATTCCTGAAGACCCAAGCAGCAAAGGCTTGTGTAAGTCTGGAAAAGTGGAGATAATGAGCTTTTGTGTAGAACATCACAACCTACCCTCAAGCTTTTTTCTCAAAGTGTGTAACACTATTACATTAATATCTACAAACTGCAACACAGTATGTGCAGGGATAATGTTCCTCAACAACTGATGGCTAGTATTTGCTACATAGATGTAGATGGTTGTGTCATGCACATTTATTTTTATGATTTACTGCATATTTCTTATTCAGACCCAGTGGCTCTCCAAAGTGTACACACCCTTATTGAAAATCCAGGTTATTGTGATCTTTTTCAGCCTATAATGTGATATTTATCCAGTGCAAGTCAACTAAAAATGTAAACAAATCTATAGAAAATTTAAAATCTGTTTTAAACCAGTAGCACAAGTCCACACGCTTAAGCTAATCATTTTTAAGACACATTTTTATTCAGTTTCTGCATCTAGTCTTCTTCGGTAGCAGTTTGTTATTATCCCACTCCTTGACTTGGTTGTATCTGGCATCTGTTTTACAGATTTTTTCCAAATCTATTAGAAATCCTCATATTTTTTTCCCTTTTCAGGTGATCCCCCACAGATTATCTGTAGAACTTCGTTCTTTACTCCTCCTCTGAAGTTCCAAAACTTTAATTTAGTCATTTTTGTTTGTTTAATTTGGGATGCATGCCTGGATTCACTATAACGCTGAAAACTTAAATTCTTCTTTACCTTCAGCTTTCTAGCAGACACCTGAAGGTTTTGGGTCAAAATAAACTGGTATTCAGAGTGGTTCATGATTTCATCCATTTTTAAAAAAAGGTCTAGTATCATTTTGAGAAAAGTTTGGTTTCATCAGGTTCTTCTAAAAGGTAAATGAGATTGTTACAAGTAGAGCACATCGCGTACTCAACATAAATTCCTGCAGCTCCTTCATTGTTAATGTCAGACTCTTGGCTGCTTCACAGACCAGTTTCCATGTTATCTTTTAGTCATTTACAAAGAAATACCCCATTTTAGCAATGCCACTCTTGTTCCAGATATTTTTCACTTGTACACTGAATTTTAATATTTTTACATACTTTTAAATGTTCGAAAAATTCATTCTTTTAACAACAACATAACAAAAACAAAAATAAACCTGCAAGAATGCTGAATAAATTTGCATGGATCAATATTTATTCTATGGAAAGCAGTTACGGTTCTAAAAACTTTCCTATTTATGATTTTGAATTAATATTAGATAAAAGTAATACCTGTAATCACAGTGGTCAACCTCTGTCAAGAGAAAGTCTGGCTTGGCAGCAGTTTGTTGTCCTCCTCTCTTTGGTCATTTGACTCTGGAAAACTTATCTGCTCTGATCTGGCCTATTGTTCCTGTTATCAGGGCTGAGCTGTGCCACTGTTCAGGTCTGAGTTCTTTGAACCATACACACAGGCCAGATGGATGACCTCCACCTGCAGAGCAACTGAAAGAATACTCACTCACTAAGGTCTTCTGTCCTATACCAATGCAACATTGGTCTCCAAGTAAGCAAAAATCAACAAGCTTTTTCAGAAAATGATTTAAACTTTTTCTTTTGCATGTTAATGCACTGAGGCAGTGGCAGTTACACTGCCTTGTTTCTCTAAAAAATGTAAAAGAGCAGGTTCGTAATTGAACATCTAAACTGTCATGCAAATGAATGCATTCAAAGAGGGCAATTTGCATTGTTTTTGTGTAATTACTCTTTAGCTGCCACAAATGAACTCCCTGATCCACAGGAGGCCATTCGGCCAGAGTTAAAATATTGTTACAAGACAAAAACCACAATGGAGACGTTGGTGAAAAAGGAAAAGCAACCCCGATTGCATTTATCATGGGCTCATAGAAAACACCCTTCCTTTGCAACAACTGGCTGCCTTTCTCAAGCAGCCTTGTGACTTGTTTTGGATTTATGCCACATGTGGGATCTATTTCTCCACTAACTGCTCCAGGGCACTGTCACCCTTTTCAGTTTTGTTTTTTTTTATTGGTTCATGCCCTCATGTCTAATTCTGCATGGACTCCATGTCAGGACAGGCACCAGAAGGATTCAGGTTAATCAGCATGAAAATGTTCAGAGTGGCAAAAAACAAGCTGCCTTTCATTTGTCCCCCACCAACAATGGCAGACCAACAGCATGTGGTTTAAGCTTATTAGTACTCTGCAAGAATGTTAACTCAGCTTTACCATGACAGTTTGGGCAATCAATATTTAAAACTGAATTAGATATTTCAGGTCTTCTCAGTAAAATCCACTGATGAGGTTACTCCAAAGTTTCACAGTTTTGTTCAGACTATGGTGATTTTTTTTTTCTCCTAATTAGGATCACCATTCTCATATGATCATTGACATACTTTGACATAAAGTTATTTTCATTCAACAGAGAAGTTTGTTTCTGACAATAGATGAGTCAGGCAAGTATCATATCAAAATATGATAAAAGCAAAGAAGTTTAATTTTTTTTTCTGCTTTCTTTAGCATATCATTTGAAAAAAAAAAAAAAAAAAGAAATGCTGATGAGTTCAAAGTCTAGGGGGATGGAAAACCTCCTTGTCATCACCTTAATCTTTAGCTTCCTCCAGAGATTGTCCGACAGATTCAAGCTGGGACATTGTTAAATTTAAAGATGGCTAAATGGCTTTTGGCCTAAACTTGTCCATACCTACAGACAGAGCAATGTTTAAAACGGAAATTGTGACAAACAATGCTGGATGTTTACATTGGCACCACACACAGTGTATATGGAAGTAAAATAAAATCTCCAAAGCTCAATGTTAATGAACTGCAGCAAAGAGTGACATCTTGGGGGGCACCAGGTCTCCATAACAACCATTAAAGGATGTTTACATGCCAATGGGTTGTTTGGGAGGCACATCAGGAAAAAGCCTATTCTGTCCCATCACAGACATAAAAGAGTGGAGCTTTTAATGGAACTCTACTGAGATTTAAACAGGTACTGTGTGTTTTTGTCAGATGAGACTAAAATCGTGCTGTTTAGTAAAAACATTCTTGGTGCACTTACTGTGAAACAAAACACCTTGTGTACACTGTTGAGTAAAGAGGATCTGTGATGCTTTGGGACTGTTTCCCATTAAAAAAAAAAACCATGTGGCCCTATGTTAGGTAACTGTAAATGAGTTAGAATTGGGACTTTAAGCAGCATAATGATAATGCAAAGCATTTGGCCTAAATAGTACAGAAATGGTTCACCAGACCTAAAACAAACCTTTTTCCATAGCTCTCTCAGACAATAGATCTAAATCCTTTGGTAAACATTTAGGGTGAGGTGAGAGAAGATAGTGTCATTGAGGTCACAGGATGATCTAAAGAGAATGGTTAAAGATTCGATCTGTATGTTAAATTTGTCATTGTCATATTGCTCTGTAGGAGTAAGCTGTTTTCCACAACTTTACTAAGGCTGGTAATGATAGTGAATAAATCAAATAATGTAATGTGGAATAGTAATCAGAAAGAAGATGTAGCCAACTTTATGATGTCAGCACAGATTTTTTTTTATTTTTTTTTTTTACGAATGAGCATAGTTGTTGATATTTTAAATCGAAACAATGGAAAATTAATGCAGTTTCTGTCTTGCCACACATTTTTCTGCACAGGCCTGCATTTTACACACAATTCACCGAAGTACTCTGAACTTGACTGGGAGGGTCAAGAAACAAAGTATTTAAATGGCCAAATAACACAGAAAAGTAGGAAGTTTAAATGGGTGAAGTCCAAAGATAAGAAGCAAGCTTTGTCCTTAAAAGTGGCTCCATTGTTCAAATCCAAACACTTTGTTTGAACACAAATATAGATGGCTGGCATTCCGGATGCTTCTGCATTTTATAGTTTTTTGTCTGTGTACTCTTATGATAATTAATACTTCTTCAAACCCACTAAACCACTTTCTCTCCAAGTAACAGCCCATTCACACAGTCATTCAGAGGTAGATCAACACTGAGTGATTTTATAGTCTCTTAAAAAGCAAATAAAAAGTTAAGGGTGCCCTTTTTTATCTAACTCACTGAGGCTTGATGTGTCGTGTCTTTGAACAAGACAAAACCCAAACAAAGGCGTTGAGCATGTGAAGGATGGCTCTCTTATTGGCCTTGAGCCACCAACCATACACACAAACACAAACGCACCATAGCCAAGCTTCTACCTTGAAAAAACGACCGCACAGACAGAAAAACAACAGCAAGGCGGCAGAACATTGTCTGATGAATAGATAAAGAAGTTAAGCATTCCAATGTGAATAATGAACAAAGTATGCAGAAAGGTGCAGGGATGCATTTAGATCATTTGAAGTCATTTGAAAACAGGAGTGTTCACACTTTAGTCCAAGGGTATTATTGAGGTTATAACACATAAGTTATGCCCAAAACAAATTCTGTGCATGACTCAAACTGTGTTAATATTAATATAATAATATGAGGTTAATCATATTGATGGAACAATAAACAGAGACGTTCCTGAGTTACAAACATAAAAAAAACCGTCTCTCACTGTTTATGATGTATATGCAAGCTCATGTAGTTCATCTTTGCACGCACAGAGCCAAAATGCAAACATGCTTCTTTTCAGAGTCCAGACATGAGACATGAGGTGTTTAAGTCAATTCTTTTAGTGCTTTTCTGGCCAACACCCAAAATCAGCCTGACTAACAAACCCTGGATCCCTATTTTTTGATTTTTAAAAACACGGGAAAGTGATATTTGAGCCAAGCTATCATTATGAAAAATGATCCCATGCAGACTTGTAGGGATGAGTTGGAACTGGAGGGGTCGTGTTGTTGGCTGAGCAGCTCTGCTCATTCTTCTCTTTATCTCACCGGCATTCTGCTGCCTCATTTCAATAGCCATTCTTCACTGGAGAGGGCCCTTTGCGGTCATTCACACTTTTCCCGATCTGTATTCTAAGTAGCTCACAGATCTTTTGTATTCCAGGCCGATTGCAATCTGAGTCCTGATGCTGATGTGGGGGGCTGTAGGTATTCTCCTGGAGCCAAAATAAATGCCTTTTACATCTTGGAGCGTGAAATCTGTTGTAACGCAACCAAATTATGTGTGCTCAGTGAGCCAAGAAGTGACTAAAAAAATTGCAAAATGTTGTTTTTAAAGCTAAGCAAGTGTAGGAAAAAAAATTTAGGTTCATGTGTTAAATTCTACTTTAAATGCAAAGAAAAAATTCACTAATATCAAAACTCACCTGATATGAGAAAAGAAACAAATGTAACCTTCTGTCACTTCTGTCAGTTTTGATCCTACAACTGAAATAGAAGAAAATCAAAACCAATATTTTTGGGGAGTTTTGATAGTTTACAAAATCACAAAAGCTTTTTGGAGGTTCTCTCTTTTCAAATGCCATCAGAAAAGGAACCCCTAAGTAATTAAAGTGATTTGGACAACGTAAATAGTGAAATGTTAATTGTATTTTTGATGAAATGCCAGTGTTCTGTTTCCAGACAGATAATGTAGCAACTGCCTCCCTCTGAACAGAGCTGATAAGAGCATCATACCCATACAGAGGCCTTTCGTTGACAGAGTTTTTTCTCCACAGGAGAGTAGCTGCAGGCAGATCTGAAGGACAACATGCTCAGGATTAATCCAAAAACGCTTTTAAGCTTCAGCACACAAGTTATTCCTTTATGTTGTGTAGTTTGTGATGTAATAATATATATTGTTGCAATATGTTTGGAATATGTCTGAATTGTTGCACACTCTTATATTAGAAGTTCATAATTGTTTACTTCCACTTCAAAGTAATAACTACAGACCTTCTTATTTTCTGTAATTTCTGAACTGCTTGTTCTTTTCACAGCAACTCAATTGGCTCTCAAACTGTGGTACAAGAACCCCTATTAGTACTTGGGCTACCTTTAGTGGTACTCAGGAAATGTTGGCATCAATCGTTTGCAAGGTTAAACTGACCAAATTAACTGTGTTGTAAAGCAAATGAGTACTAATGACAGAATTAGTCAAGCACTTTGACCTTTGCTTCAAACAGGCAGTGAAAGAGGAACACATCCGAAGGAAAAAACTTGCATTTGGGATGACATTAAATACAGCTTAACGGTGTTTGGATTCCAAGCTAAAAACCTACTGGGAATTGCTAATTAACGTGTTCTTGATGACTATGCTGGTTGGTTTCAAAAACACCCGCGTCCACACGAAAACACAGAGAACGATCCAAAATGCTACTTTTACTTTTATGTCTTTAAGTGGCTCTAAATATGGAGTATTGGAAATGTGCATAAAGCCCCCACTCAAGGTTAACAATAAACACAACAAGAATATGTCTGAAGATACATTAATTAGGAGGTTCTGCTTATAGGTCAGGTTAGAGGTTGGGATAATACATCAGCATTTTTACAAAATGCTGTCCATATGAAAATGTGAGGGTGAAATTTTCACTCTGGAACCCGTTTAAAAAGAAACTTTTAGGGTCCCCTAAAATGTCTTTTCTGTGAGGACTGGCACAAATGATTGAAAACTTTCTCATTTTGGTCAGTTTGTGCCTATGCCATTTTGTACCCCTAATTTGTACAAACTCATTGCATTTTGTCCCTTCCTACTTTTGTCATGTCTATGTACTTAAACTGTTGTGTATCATTTTGTTTGTATTTGCAGTTAAGTTATTCTATGTAGGGAAATAAGTGGTCATGAGAAAGTTTAAACCTTATAATTATGGTAGATATAAATAATATCTGCTATTTATATCAATATACAGTTCTTGGAGGGTGTAAACTGATGCACTGGCCGGTACAAAATGTCCTGCAGCACAAGGCTCCTACCCAAAAAATGGGATACGAAATGATTAAACCTACAGATACAAAATGACGATGGGGCAAAATGACCAAACTACAATTAGCAAAACAAGCTGCTCATACATTTTTCCATATTTGTACTGTCAAACACTAGAACAATTCATTCAATAAAGAAAGGCCTCCTCGGTTCAACTCTGCTATGCACAGTTCAGGTGATTTTCTATAACAATTAAGTAACAACATCATATAGTCATCATATAGTGGGCAGTCCCAGAATCTGAAAAGTAGTGTGACATGATCTGTATGCGACACAAACACAATGTAACAATGAGGACAAAAAGATATGTTGAATAGTCTGCTCAGTCTGTGGTTTTTCATCTGACTCAAAAAAGATGAAATCAAGAAAAGGTTACAGGCAGAGGAGTATGGGTGAGTGTGAGAGTCCCTCTTGTGATCCAAGCAGTGACTCCACCCCCCAGCTAATCATTGACCAACAGTCTTCTGATGTCACACTTTCTGCCCAACTCAGTACACATAGAAAACCCTGCAAAACAGGTTCTAAAAAAGGGACTGGTACCATGTAGCTGTTACCAGTGGAAAACCCTTACAACCAAACAGAGCTGAGTCAAGCCACACTGAGTAGGTGCTAGTGGAAAAGGGTAAAATTTAACCTGCATGGATTGAGGCATTGAGGCAGAATGAACCACTGGTCTGGATTATACTACAAGGGGAAGACAAGGGAAAATAACTGATTCAAACTGACAGAGACAAATACAATGATCATTTGGAACTACAACTAAACTCAAGAAAGCACCAAAGAAATGCAGAACACAGGAAAAAAAAAAACTCTAAATCCAAACAACCATGAGCTCACTAAGGGATGGGGTGCTTGAAAAACTTTGGTATTTACCAAGGTGCTATTTGCTACATAAACTTGGCAACTACTGTTCAACAGAAAGGGAAAACAAATCTCAGAAGTTAGGGGATTTTAAACACACAGCATCAGGGGAAACAGAAAGTGCTAGAACTTTCTTCAACCAAATGATTTCAAGTCATATGATAAAAAAGTATGACATAGGTCACTGTGAACTGGAGTCTTTGTTTTTTTTGAGGAAACATGCTAACACAGACAGTAATGTCAAGCTCTTCTAAGGAAAACAAGTCACAGAGTGACTGGAATTTCATCAGATAGCCGGAATTTTTATTATTAAACGAGAATAACAACATTGTCCCCTAAAACTTCCCCATGTTTATCTGCATTTCACTCTCTAAAACAATAAATATCAGTGCTTCTACGTCACAACTGAACCATGGTGTACTTTTCAAGACATCTCAAACACCTCTTATAGAGTCAGTTTTCACAGCTAAACCTCCCATAAACCACTTATTTGTGATATATGTTTTCAGTGTTGCTCTATCCGATATGAAAACAATCATTATCTGTCTCTTAAATCTAATCCACTACCTAAAGCAGATGCGAATACATATTTGCAATCTCTCTTCGGGACAAATGGAGATGTATCAGAGGACTCAGTGGTGCAGATCAAGTCACTGGATCTGTCATTGCTCTCATATATCAAAGACTCATGTAGGATATTCAGTTTCAAACAACCGTCAGCCCCTGTGTGTCAGACAGAGTAGGGCGGGGGAGTTTTATGTGGCCTTACCGTGCCACCACGACTCTAACTGAAGCCCTTAGAGCATGAATGCTCAGCACACTCAGTCCCCAAAGCCGTTTTGAAAGGAACTCACGCGTCACTGGGTGTGGGGCTCTTTTCACATCCACTGTGGACTCAGACATAACAGCCGTTAAACCTGACAGAATATGGACTCCTCCTGTGATGAAAACTGTCATCAGACATAGCTCTGAAGTGGTTTGTAGAGATGGAATGTACATTTGGAAAGAACCCCAAAAATAATAATATAAACCTTCTCCTCATGCAGAAATAATGCATGTGTGAGCCTGCAGAGATGAGGCCTGAGAAGCATGTGTAATCTTTAAATTGCTGTAATTTGCATGAAACTTTCCAAAAGGGGCTTTGTCAATGGGGTTTACTGTTTCTCTTCAGCATTTATTTGAAAAGGATTTTTTTTTTATTCTTTAAAAAAGAATACAAACGTTTTAAAGTTTTTATTTTTAATAATAACCAAGTGATCAAATGCGTGCAATGTGTTTGACTGTATTAATAAAAAACAAAGAGGCCTGAAAAATAAATCTAGTCAAATATCAGGTTAAATCAAGAATATCCATCCAATTGCTGGAGAATATATGTTTTGTGGCCCAGTAAATTTATCAAACATTATTACGAGGGAAAGTCGCCCCTCATCATTCTCATAAAGATCCAGTTTAAGCAAATGTTATCTGTACCAAAAAGTCAGATTGCTTGGATGCTGCCATCATCTGTTGGGGCAGCAGCATCAGAACCAGGGACCTAAAAAGGCTTAATAACCTGATAAAGAAGACTGGTTCTGTTCTGGGGATGACTGTGGAACCTCTGGAGATGATGATGCAAAGAAGGATTTTACATATAATCAAGAAAATTATGGGATCAATTCTTTGGGATCAATAAAGTATAATTGAATTGAATTTGAATTGAAAACATAGAGGAATAAGGAAAGATTACAGAACTGTGAACAATACTATTTGTGCAGATTAGACTGCATTAGGAAGCATATTACTATCTTCATTACATATCCACTAAAAAAGATTCAGAAGATGTCAACATTAAAATGGGATATTGTTTCACAAAAGGATTACATTGTACTAAAGAAGACTAAATCACACATTAATGTAAAAACAATGTTTTTCATATGTTCTGTACGCTTGTTTTTGTTTTTTTTTTTGTTTTTGTTTTTTTTTTGTTTGTTTTTTTTTTTTTTTTTTTTTTTGTTTTTTTTGTTGTTTTTTTTTTTGTGATTCTGTCCAGTTTAGAGCACATCAATGACACAGCCAGACTATTACAGAGTGGTATGCTTCAAGTGCTTGCCAAGTGATCAGCCTGTTGCTCTGCTGAGGTGTTAAGGAAGCTTATGTTGCTTTAACTGCAGTGTTTAGTTCGTATGCAGTGTTGGAATTGGTATCTCTCATTTTCCAAGGGATTTAGGTCAGTTTTCTGGTCAGTCAGTTATAGTGATACTATGAATGATGATTAGACCAGGTATTAGTAATTTTGACCGTGTGAGCAGGTGCCAAGTCTTGCTGGAAAATAAAATCTGCACCTCTATAATGCTTGTCAGCAGAGAACATGAAGTCTTCCAACATTTCCTGACTTTGGACTTGATGAAACAGTGAATACTGAACAAAAAGCAGAAGATGACATAGCTCCACAAAAAAATCATCCACAGTTTAAACTTCACACTGGATCTCAAGCAACTTGGATTCTATACCTTTCCACTCTTCCTCCAGACTTTGCAACTTTGATTTATAAAGAAAGTGCTACATTTACTGGACAACAGTAAAGTCAGATTTTCTCCTTAGCCATAGTAAGATGCTTATAATGTTGTCTCTTTTTTAAGAGTGACTCAACAGAAGAAATGCTGTTACAGCCCATGTTCTGGATACATCTGTGTGTGGTAGCTCTTGAAGCACTGATGAAATCTGTTGTCCAACCCTAGTGAATCTCCCCAAAATTCTTAACTGTGCGTTGCTAAAGAATTCTTTCAAAGATGCAGTTACCCAATGCATCTTTTTGCCACACTTTTTCCTTCCACTTAATTTTCCATTTGCTTGGATACGACACTGTGAAGAGCTACCCTCTTTAGCAATCATCTTTTACAGAATAGAATAGAATAGAATAGAATAGAATAGAATAGAATAGAATAGAATTGATAGTTGTGACATAAATACAGAGTGGAAAAACTTTGTAGGTATAAATAAATAGTAAAAGAAGATCCCACAAAAATATGGAGATATGCTCAAGGAAATGGAAATGCAAACAATTTATCTGTTTTGTTGGGAGAAGTACTGGTCTCACAGCTGCTGGGAGGAAAGACCTTTGATTTTGTGGTGTATCCTCCTTGTGAAGGGTGTAAGTTACTATCTGCTGGACAATGGTCACTGCAGCAGTCTTCCCCACGATTGCAAATAACATAACATACAAGATAACTTAACATTTCTTTTAAAAATTATATTTTAGTTGCTTTTAAATAATATTCAAATTTTTCAGAGAAACTTGTTTTATTAGCTTTAAGTCATTGGTTTTGGCTTTATTTTTATTCAGGTCTTTGTACCCCTTGTGCTTTATGTCTAACAACGCCCCTGGCTGGGGCCGTTATTTAAAGCTTTAACGTCTTGTTTCGCAGACAGAGGAGTTTCACGTATTCCGCCTGAACCACATGCGGAGTGTTTTTGGGTTTTATACTGAAGCTGTTTTTGGAGACCTCGGCACATCACAGCCCCGCCTCCACCTCCCTTCTCCCCTGAGAGGCGGGGTGGGGGAGGCTGGAGTGCCTACTTAAAAAGGTAGGTCCGCTTGCAGACCGCATTATCAAATTATCCTGTTTAACGCGCAATCACACGCTCACTGTTGCCAAAACTTTACATGATCGGCGAGAGCTAAACATGGAAGAGGTGAGTCCTGTTGCTTTTCTAAACTGATGCGAAGGTTGCGTCCGTTTTTGCTTCAATGTGTTTCTTATGTTAATTAGAGTTTATTTTAAACTTGTGATTTACAGCTCTTTAAAATTATTTTTCCTCTTTTATGCTTAAGACCAGTTAAAGTTAGGATGGGTGTTATGGTTAGAAACTTAGTTGGAAAACAATTTTTCTATCTTTTTAAAACTTAAACATTTTCTTTTCCTTTTAGGAGGACTTTATATATGATATGTTTTTTGAAAACGGCACTGACAACATCTCCGAAGACTTTGATATCAAATTCCAGGAGCCATGTGATCGATTGCTCAGCAGCAAGTTCAACAAGATCTTCCTCCCAACGGTTTTTGGAATAATATTTATCCTGGGGATTGTCGGCAATGGACTAGTCGTTGTCGTCATGGGCTATCAGAAGAAGGTCAAAACGATGACAGACAAGTACCGGGTCCATCTCTCTGTGGCCGACCTCCTGTTGGTCCTCACGCTGCCCTTCTGGGCCGTGGAAGCAGTCAAGTCGTGGCAATTTGGAGGCTTCCTCTGCGTATCGGTCCACATGATTTACACGGTGAACCTGTATAGCAGTGTCCTGATCCTGGCCTTCATCAGCTTGGACAGGTACTTGGCGGTAGTCCATGCCACCAATAGCCAGGCCAAAAGAAAGCTGCTGGCAGACAGATTGATCTATGTTGGAGTGTGGCTGCCAGCTGTCGTCCTGACTGTGCCTGACATGGTGTTTGCCCGAGCCAAGGATGTGACCTCCTCCAGCTACTTCATGGAGGACAGCATGGAGAGCACCCATTCTAGAATTATCTGTCAGCGCATGTACCCGGTGGAAAATAGTCTGCTTTGGTTAGTGGTTTTCCGCTTCCAGCACATCCTGGTGGGTTTCGTCCTCCCCGGACTGGTCATCCTCATCTGTTACTGTATCATCATCTTCAGGCTCTCCCAAGGTGCCAAGGCCCAGGTGCTGAAGAAGAAAGCTCTGAAGACCACAGTGATCCTCATTATTTGCTTCTTCGGCTGCTGGCTGCCCTACTGTATTGGCATCTTTCTGGATAACCTCATGATGTTGCACATTGTGTCCCCTACCTGTGAGCTGCAGCAAGTGGTGGATACATGGATCTCAATCACCGAACCGTTGGCCTACTTCCACTGCTGCCTTAACCCCATCCTCTATGCCTTTCTAGGGGTGAAGTTCAATAAAACCGCCAGGAGAACACTCACAGTTAGCAGCAGATCAAGCCAGAAAGCGACCCTCATGACCAAAAAGCGAGGGCAGATTTCTTCTGTGTCCACAGAGTCCGAGTCTTCCAGCGTTTTGTCGAGTTAACCGACAGTCATTGTTGGAAGTTATTGACTTTACACTCTCAGGAGAGACGGAAAAAAACTAAGCTTTATTTTAAAGAACTTACTACATTTTGTACACATGTAAAAAAAAGAGTTCTTGTTGTTTTTTTTTTTTTTTTTTTTTTTGTTTTTTTTTTACACCTGGGCCTTTGTATGTCTTGAAAACCGCAATTGTGTGTTCTTGTTACATTTGTATCCCAATTGTTTGGCTCCTTAAGTAGCATTGTGTTCTGAGTCAGCACCTCTTTGCCATTTAAGATCCATTATCTTTATCATCCTAACAGACTGTGATGCTCCACCAAGACTCACTTTCAAGTAGTTCTTAATTTTTTTTCCATCCACTGGTTGCTGCTTTTGCAAACCTTGTACATAGTTCTTTTTGTAGCATTTTTTTGTGTCGCACTTAAGTTGCGTGAATAAGTGAAAGCTATAATTTATTCCTGTCATTTACACTGGGCTTATGCTTGATTTAAGAAAGTTGCTTTTTTGTACCTTTTTTTTTTTTTTTTTTTTTTTAACTGTAAAAATAAAAGTGTCCTGTACTTTCCATGACTGTTGTGTGATGAGGGTTTTTACCACTCCTCCTCCCCTTTGGGGAGTAGGTGGGTGAGTAGTGGTGTGGGGGTGGGAAGTCTCCTAACAAATGTCACCACCTGAACTGGTCTGAAATACAGAGGGACTGAGCAGACAGACCCTGTAATTGCAGGAACATCTGTGCACTTTACATCTTAACCAGACAGTGACACAAAAGCAAAAGAAATCTCTTAGAATTAGCATCCATATGGCTCCTAAGCAAAGCAATTAGCATGTTAAGTTTCCCTTCTGACTTATCTTCTTTCTTTTTCAGTGTGCAAGATATACTGCCTTCATTATGTTTGGCCTGTAAACAAGCTATATTCTCATTCACCTTATATAGAGAGGGTCAGTGGGTCAATTTAACCTTTAAATGGATCATAAAAACTAAAATGTATTCAGTAGATGCAAATAGACAGCCATTGTCTTTCTTGAGGGTTTTTGTTATGTATCACTTGAATGATTTTGCTAGAACAAAATGGCAACGTAAAAACTTAAAATAACTTTTTTTTTTTAATTTATCTAAGTCTTTGTTTTAATCCAATCCAGCTTTATTGATAAAGCACTTTACATTATCAGAGGGACCAAAGTGCTGCACAGAATACAGAAAACATATTTTTTAAAATTACAAATGCCAATATAAAGACACAAAAAACAGAGTACAAAAATAAAAAATACTTTAAAACTAGGATATATGCTATAAATTTAATCAGGGTTGGACTGGTGACAAAGACTGATGTTCAAGTTGGGAGACCAAAGGAAGCAGGCAACAACTGATGTCAAGGAGAATGAAGCCATCAAAAATCCTTTGTACAATCCTACAACCCTGCCATTCATTCAAAACTCCCACGGAGATACATTTACATATCTTTAAGTGGAGACAAAAAAAGTGTGAAGTGCTTCCATTAAATAAAAGGGTTAATGCCTGTTTTGGTGCAGTGAAACAGTATAAAACAAGAGGAGCTTTTTAAAGTTGGGAATGTAGCCAAATGAGCCTTATTTAGCATAAGACCTCATCCTGTGCAGGGAGATCTGCCTCACTCGTATCTCTTCAGTTGCAGTTAAGCCTTATAAACAAGGGAAAGTTTAGTTCCAAATCTGGAAAAAACAGCTTTTTTGTTAAAATTAATACACCAGCTGCTGTAGGGGAAATAAATCTCACAAAAGAATTCATGTCACTTAAATTATTTCATATTTTGTTATGTTACAAGACAAACTTCAGTGTATCTACAAATAAAAATCTGAAAGGTTTGGCTTGAACGTTTATTGACCCCAACTCAGTCAGCCACCTTCTGCTGCAAATAATTCACTTTCTTCTCAGATGAGACCTAAAGTGAACTCTCTGGCCCACGTTCAAACCACGATTAACACATCATCACACCATTTCCACCATAAGATACAGTGGTGGTAGCAACATGCTGGGATAACACTAGTGGCAAGAAAAGAGGGATAAAAAGTTCTTTTCTCAGCTTGACACAAGCCATGTAGAGGACCACGAAAACATGCAAAAGAAGGTGCTGTTGTCACATGAGACCAAAATAGAGCCTTTGGTGGTGGTATCATACTGAAGGGATGCTTGTCCTCAGCAGGGAGCGAGAGAGTTGCAAGGGGTTGATGAGAAGATGGATGGAGCTAAATACAGGTCAAACCTGGAAGAAAGTCTGTTAAAAGCTGCAAAAGACTTGAAACTGAGGCAGAAGTTCACCTACCAACAGGGCAACAACCCTAAAAATACAGCCAGAGCTATAATGGAATGGTATAGATCAAAGGATGTTCATATTTTAGAATGGCCCAGTCTAAGTCCAAACCTGAAGATCAATTGAGAGGATGTTCAAGACTTGTATAATGATGTTCATAGATCTTCTCCATCTAATCTGACTGAACTTCCCTTGTTTCACAAAGATCAATGAACAGTAAATTATTAACTCAGGAGGGCTGAATCCAAATGTACACCACATGATTCAGATTTTTATTTGTAAAAGTCTTATCTCCATCCAATTTGATGCATGTTGCCCTGCATTTATAAGAACTCTGCTCTTTTAAAAGTTTTATTCATTAATTTAAAAAAAAAAAAATCACTATTTATCTATTTCCTGATGCTTCACAAGTATGTGCAGCCTTGTGTTGCTCTATCACATTAAATCCAAATAAAAAGCATTGAAGGTTTTCTATAAAATTCTGATTGACTACAAGCTGATGATAAAAGAAAGGCGATGCATGGGTTCTGCTTCTCTACAAACTGACTTTGGTCCCCAATGGACCACTTAAATTTTAGATAAGCAGTCCTGTTAGGAAATCACATCTTGGGTACAAAAATGTTCCCTTCCATTCATTATTAAAGCTTTTATTCTCTCTGTGTAATGGGAAACTACAGTATTCAACAACACACATCTCCAGTGCCTCACTCAAAGGAGCAGTTGTGGTAGTATCTACCTTCCATAACATACATGTTTCACAAGTAAGTGGAATAAAACTGATGTTCAGTTTGAATGTTTTAAACTTTGATTTAATGAGTTAAAACACACTCATGCAAATATTTTCTGGCATGAAGGTTGGGATTGTGGGTAAAAGGCTAAAGTTGTAGAAATTGAAGAAAGCAAGAAATTGCTCCTACTGGTAATTCCTTCTCTGCATCTTCATATGCAAAGTTTTAAGCTTGGATGCCATAAAATTACCCAGCCTTACATAACTGTTAATGTTATGCACTGTAAAAACAGGGAAGTTTAAGCTTAGCAAACCCTAGCTCAAAAGATCAACAAATAGCCCGAGCTCCTTTTGTGCAGTGACACTCTCCGCGAAAGGTTACGTTGTTTTTGGGAGGAAAGTGAACGACAGGAAGCCTGTTTCCTGCATTAGGAGCTCCTGTGGCCAGCAGCCTGAGAAAAGCTTTGAAGACACCCCTGCTGAATTCAAACCACCATCACTTGCTGTGCCAGCCCATTTCTGCAAAGGTTACCTGCACTTAAAGCACTCAAGCAAAGGTATGACTATACAGTTAAAAGTTTTACACTTGCTGTGAGTATAAAGCAGCCCACACATGCTAATTACCTGCTGTTAGTTGTTTATGTGCACTTTATTACATATAGACTAATTTATTTACAACATAAGATGAAGTGCGGTTAAAAAACTGTTTTACATGGTACAAAAATATAACTGCTGCATGTTTACAATGTCGTAAACATGTTTTTTGAACTCTGTGAAGTCAAAAATTAACAGTGGCATCAGTTTAAAAGGTCAGAAACACTCTAGAAAGTCTAACCCCCAACCCACAAAACGAAGAACCCCAAAATAAGACCACCAGCCAACCACTAATGCAATGCTGCGGTTCCCCATGCCTTATATGGACTCGGTAAAGATTTATGAGCCTGATCTTAATCTTGGTAAAACGTTCAGGTCAGGAATGCAGACATATTTTATTTAGATGTAGCTTGTTATCAAATGGATTTTTCACAAAAATACTAATTAGAAAAGCAGTTACTTGCCATGGTTGTTTATGTTGAAAAAAAGTCATTGAAAAGTTTTGGATTAGATTGGATTGGATTTATACGATTTAGACAGAACTCTGTTGTACAGTGGCCTACCAAACCATTCATACACTTTGAACTTTACATTTTGTCATTTTACAGTTTCAGAGTATTTTATCTGGATTTTAGGGAATAGACCAGGAGCACAATTCCCACCATGAGAACATTTTGCCTCACCATAGACATTGAAGCTGGTCAGAGTTGCTGAGAAGCTGGATAGAGCAAAAATATAAAACAATAAGGGATGAAAAACAGTTAGAGACATTAAAAAAAATAAAACTGGGACAAGGATTTGTCTTTTTGTGGGACAAAGAGTCTAAAAATAGGGTTACAATGGAATGGTTTGGGTCAAAGTATAATCATGATTGAATGTAAAGTATAATCAGATTAGAATGACCTAGTCAAAGTCCAAAACCACAATACAACTGAGAATATGATGTATAGTTATGGAGGGAGTTGTTAAAGGAAGCTACAAATAGACTGGACGAGTTGGAAGGTGGTACGTTTTCAGCTAACCAGTAGTAGAGGAGCTGGACCAAGAAGGCAGCCCTCATCATTTGCATAATGAGGCAGAAATGTATATGGTAAAGTAAAAAGAGGAGACAAGGAAATGTAAAAAGAACAAATGCTTGTATAAGGAAAAGGAAAAACAAAATATATACATTTCTTGACGAAAACGCATGTATAAGGAAAACGAAAAAGAAAATATATACATTTCTTGATGAAAACACATGTGTAAAGAAAAGGAAAAACAAAATATATATATTTCTGCTTTTATTTTTAATTATGTCGTTTTGGTCCTCCATACTGTGGTTCTACAAAGTATTGATTAAAAAGAAAAGATTGACAGGGCTACAATAATCATTACTGCTCACCACATGCTTGCTTAAGAGGAGGAAATACTGTAAAGGGGATGTAGTCATGCAATCAGCTTGGCTTTCTTAGAATTTTTTTTTTTTTTTTTTAACAATTAGTATTTTATAATAAACAGAATTTGACTGTATTTTGTCGTATTTGGAATTGAATTTGATCTAACTCTGACAATTTATTAGAGTGCATTGGAATGAGTTTCATTATTATGAACTGAATTTGGAGCAGAATAGATTCCATACATCTGGATATGAGTTGTCTCTGTCTAATTTGTTGCCTTCAGAAGACTTTTATTGTTGATAGGTGCTGTTCATATAAAGTTCATTTACATGGCACCAGTTAGTACTAATACTAATTTTACTAATTTGTAATTTAGTTTGATGGTACAATCATTTGTTGTTTTGAAAAGTTCTGCACAGCTTGAGGAAATTACTCTGTTATTTCCCTCCAGAAGTTTGACGTATTTTGTCTGATCCCAACAAACGGTCATAAGACGGAACTACAGTCTGCGACTCGTTTCCAGCAGGAACTGTGCTCGGTCAAAACAGCTCCTTCCTTCCTGGTCCCGTCCATGCTGTGAACAGCTGATGAGGTTCTTCTTCCCCTGTCAAACAGTTGTAAAATATTAGTCTCAAGTTTCCAAGAATAAAACTGGACATGACGAAAGAAGAAACAAACGGGTAAGAGCACTGTGAAGGTTGTGTTTGCTGTAGCTCAACTCTCAGAGCCGCAGATTGACTTCAGCACGGTGCTAATTGCTAGCACGGCTAGCAACTAACATGCAAATTGCATCAGCAAACAGTCTCCCTTAGGTTTGATGATGTTTAGTTTAGCAGCTGATTCGAATTTATGGACGACCATAAACAATAAAGCATGAAAAAAAAAACAACAACAACACAACAGTATTCCCTCTTCTCTGGAGGCACTTCCACGTTTTAAACAGTTGCACATATAAAAGATTTTGTTTCTGTCAGAAACTAATGAAACTGACAGTAGATATGTTGATACGACACAAAGTTCATAGCTGTGCTAAAACCTGATGTATTTTTAAGAAATAAAAAGATCCCTGTTAAATAATATACATTTTGTGACATTTTTGGTAATTAAACAGCAAAAATTGCATTATTCGACTGTTAAATTATGACAAACGACTGTTTATCTTTCTCTGTTTTCCAACAAAACTTCGCTTAGTTTAAAGAAATTAGAAAAGCCATCTTGTAAAATTTCTGTTCTTCTTGTGCTTTTTAATTGTAGCATTCAAAAACTTACTATTAACAAATTATGACAATGATAGTGATCACTAATTTATTTTCCAAAATCACAATGTCTCCACCACACCCCTTAAGATGTATAATCTTGGTCACTCATTTTGACGTTAGAGGGAGGCATGAAGGACGCTGAAAGATGCACTACTGGCGAGTCTTAATGCATAGCACCTGAAATTTAATGACCGACCAGACATTCTATCCAAGCAGAATTTTGCGATTATGATACTGCATGACGAGTGAGATTCAAAAGCCTTTGCAGCTCTATGAAAAAGCTTAAAAACTCAATTTATTTCAAGTTAATGTGTCTAGATTAAAAATTTAAAATGTTACTTCATTTTGATATGTTTTTTTTTATTATTTTTTAAGGGGTTTTAAAAGCACGTATTACATTAGTGGTTTCTTTTTAAACATGACTTAACAGACTATTAGGGCTTAAGGAAAACCAAGGATGCTTTCCAAGGACCAAATGTTTAAAATTTGACCTGGGCCGAATCTCTGGTGCATGACTGAAAACAGGCCGGATTATATTTTTTGTATTTTTTTTTTCTGTTTAAGATTTAGAGCTGTTTAGAAGACATTCATTGCTGCAGCCCCAGCTCTAATGATGAATATTTGCTAATTTGTTCACATGTTTCGTATCCATATGTTTATATCTTAAAGTGCTTAAATATTGTTGATCAGTTATTGAGATAAAGTTAAATCTGAAATATAATTTGTCTTTCATTAAATTATAAAAATACAAAGCATTTAACTCCTATTGAGCAGCTCCTCTTGTGACAGAAGCCCACCCAAACATACTTGAAACAATGTTGTTATAAAACCACTTATTAGCGTCATCACCCAGAAAGTGTAAAACTAAACTTTTAGATTTTAAATTCACTCTAAAGGAAATGGCTCTCATTCTGTTAGACTTCAGAATTCTGAGCTTTGCACAAAGTTTGATTCCATTTTGTTTTATATTTAACTATACCCCGCTTTTTTTTTTTTTTTTTTTTTTTTTTTTTTTTTTTTTTTTTTTTTTTTTTTTTTTTTTTTTTTTTTTTTTTTAGATGTAGTATTGTTAGAAATGTTAACTATTTTACAGCCGCAGATGTGTTTTGTTTGGAGACTGTTGGAGACTATTTAACTTTATTCAGTTGTTTGTTGAGCTGCCATTGGTTTAATTATGAGCACAATACAGATATTCTTCACTTTTTCAGAACCAAAACGGCAGTGAAACAACATTTTAGATTGTTGCATAATACTATACTGAATCAGAACCATTACTTATTGATATCCATAGTCTGAAGATTACTTTCATGTTTTATAGAGGGAGACTTTGGGCTTTTGGAGTTGTTGGCTTTGTTGTTTAAGCAGTGGTGTCAGTGTCACATTAGACAATAGAGGAAGTACAACCGGGGTCTGATTCCTCCCTTGGAAGTCATAATATGTTGCTGTTTTTGGCTTTTGTTTCAGCTTTATTGCTATTCATAGCTGTCGTCTGCTCCTTGTTATTTCCTGATCTCACATGCTTCCTTCAGGTCGAGACTCCTGGTGTTTTGGGAAACCAAGCAGCTGTTATTGATGCACCTGCAGTCTTTGAATTTAATTGAGTTAATGGACGAGTCCAAAGTTCAAACGGTTTGTGGTAATCAGTCTGTGATCTGCTGGTTTATTGTGGCTTCATTTTTTTTTTTTTTTTTTTTTTTTTTTTTTTTTTTTTTTTTTTTTTTTTTTTTTTACTGGCTTTTGTTGTTAAATCTAAAATACAGCTTTATCACCTTCTCATTAACAGAAAGACTATTTGGCTGATATTATTCAGAAAAAATCATGTACACACTTTCAAATACGAAATAGGTAAATATAAAACTGATTATTCAAAAATAAACAACAACAATAATAATAATAATAATAATAATAATTATTATTATTATTATTATTATTATTATTATTATTATTATTATTATTTAATAAAAAATATAAAACTGATTATTTCAAAGTATGTTTATCCATACCTCCTTAACTTTTTCACATTATTTTACAGGATATTTGATTGGCATTTTATGTGACTGATCAACATAAAGTAGAAAATAATTGTAAAGTTAAAGGAAAAAATGGTACATGGTAAAGCTGTTTAGTTTGCTGTAAGCCATGTAGAGGACACAGCAAACATGCTGAAGAAGGTAGTCTGCTCTGAAAAAGAAATGAAAATCAAACCTTTTGGCCTACATGCAAAATTTTGTGTGTGGTGGGATGAACATATATGAAAATTTGGGCTGATAGCCAGTATTAATAAAGCTGTTATGGGAGAATTTAGCAGTATTTTATTTTATAATTTTTTTTTAATTTTGATTACTGGATTAATCATCAGAATAATCAATAGATTACTTGATTACTGATAGAATCATTTACAACAGCCGTTATTCTGACTGAACTGTGTCGGCCCCCTCTTTTGAAGCTAGGAGATGAAAATGGAGAGCTCTGATTTCAACAGGCTGTCTGAAGATGCAATTTATGACAGCTTAATGGCCGATAAGCTCTGAAAATGGATTAAAACGAGTTTTAACTTAGAAGATCCAGAGATGAATGTTATAAGAAAAATAACCACATACAACATCAGCTGCAGCAACATGTTTGCTCGATTCAGACTTAAAATTGGAAGTATCAAGAGCTCTGTGCAGTTGTGATATTTTTAATCGGTCTCTCGGAACATGGACGCTGTGAAATATTCAAATGTATTTTTACCATGGTTTCTGGAAAAGGTTCCTGCACTTGAAATGCACCTTTAAAGCCTTCAAAACAGCCAGCAGGAAAGCAATGCTAAACATGCAACCAGAGCTATAATGGGATGGTTTAGATCAAAGCTTATCCTTGTGTTATACTGGTCCAGTCATACTGCAGACCTAATTCCAATTCATTTCAAAATTTGAATATCGCTGTTCACAGTAGGGGTGAACATTTATAAGATTATAATTTTTCGTGAAAAGTTTCTTATAAGAATTTTGATTTGTTGTCCTGATAAATTCCAATTAATGCTGTTTAAAACCCTCCAGAACTGTCCATATTGCCAGGGTTGTTAGTTTTACTATTTTCTGCACTGTTTGTTCAATGAGAGTATCAGTAAATGGAATAGAAATATCCTATGTTGTCCCACCATGGGGAAATTTCTGTGCACCAGCAGCAAAATGGCAGTGACAGGCAATAACAGCAAAACAGACTCACACAAAGAATATAAAACATTTATAAAAAACAGAATGAAGAAGAAATCCTGTACAGTAAGGCAAAATTTCAACATGAATACTGTGAATTTGTAAAAAATACTCCAGTCCAGAGGAATGTGCAGCTGAGTTGGTTAAGATCAGGAACACCCAGGTACTTATGAGTCCACAATCTCAATGTCCACTCCCTGGATGTTTTACTGGTATCAGAGTGAATATAAAATATCAATAAATGTGAAAATATGATTAAATGCCTTTACTGTGTGCAGTTGAGTGATACAAATCCTAAATCCTACAAGTCTTAAAGAAGCGTATGAAAATGAGTAGGTTTTTCAATGTCAGCATTTGTTTGTGGGGCGTTGATTGTTGCGTCATGCAGTCACAGCCATATAGTTACTTGAAAAAGTAATAGTAAACGGTTCTTATCATCACTTTTATTGTTATCACAATTGTACCACAAAATATCCTGATAAAACTAAGTCCATATCAGCCACTCCTTGTTCACAAATGTTCTCCATCCAGTCTGACTGAGGTTGAGCCATTTTGCATCGAAGAATGATTCAAAAACGATGTCTGGATTGTATCTGTGTACATCTGTGGTCATTACTGCTATCGTGTTTCATTTTGACTGGAGTCTTATCACATATCTGTTTGTTATCCTGTTAATACCATTCATTGCAGGCAAATTTCACATGGTTATCAGCTCAAGCAAGGTTCTTTTTTGTCTGGTAAATAAAGACATGTTTACTTTCAGATAAGACTAAATGTTATCATAATGGGATCATCTGTGTTCTGGACCAACAGTACAGAATTAGAGATTGTCAGTCAGTCTACAGTCTTCTCAGAGCTGCAGAGTTTGTCAACATAATCTTACTTTGTGAGATCTCAATCCTAACTGCTCTCCAAGCTCTCTCCAATCCATTCATCTGAGCTCCAGCTGTTTTGTGTGGAAGAACAATAGGATTAAAAGGGGTTGAGACTTTAAAGCTGGAGGTAGTGATGGCTAAGAATTAATTTTCCCAGGCGCTCAACTACTTCCTTGTGGGATGCGGGAAAAATAGGAGGTGGAAGCTGACTTTCATGTTTATGTTGTGTGTTTCTTCCTGTTTCAGTGCAACGGAGGAGGAGCAGCAGGCTCAGTCAAAGAAAGCCCTAAAGAAACAGCAGAAGGAAGCCGAGAAAGCTGCAAAGAAGGCTGAGAAACAGGCCAAGCTGGTCAGTGTTGTTACATTTTTTTTTTTGTTTTTCTTCTGTTTTGATGCTTCACATCCGCTAAAAGCCTTTACAGCTGTTGACGGCGTGACGTGCTGTTCTGGTGGGCATTGTTGGCCCAGCAGGGTTGGTGAGCCAACAGGGGGTTGGAGTCTCTATTGTTCAAGTATTCCTGTCATTTTAGCCATGTTTATGTCCACCCAAAGTGTTGTTTTCTTCTTGAATCATCCCACATCCTACACAGCAATGCTCATATTTATTAAAATACTTATGCATGTATGACAGATGGATTCTGGAGATAACTGTGGATAATCACATAACTAACAATAAGAATACAGATTAGTTTCTAGAGCTTTTTTTTTATAGTTTTATCTGTTACACATTTCTATATGTAACATGCTGTGGATTTTATGGGTTGTGTTAAACAATTTAATTAAATCTATCAGTCTCATAATCTGTCAGAAATCTATCCAAAACATGTGTGAAGGATGAACTATTCACCTATGCCAGGGAACAATTTCTGTATGAATTTAAAGATGAACTATATATTTATCAAAATTTGGGTTTATTTTCCATGAAATTAATGACATATCCTCCAGGGTTGTATTTCTTCTTGTTCAAACTAAGGTCTATTTCTTGTAGTTAAAAATGAAGCACCAACAACAAAATAACACAAAGATACTAACAGTCTTTATATGAGCTCCTTCTACAGCTAAGAGAGGACTTTTATGAAAAAGAAATTGATGTTCAAAATATGACGTAAACTGATAAAAGCTAACATTTTTTTAAAATCGTTCTCTCTGTAGTTTAAAGAAAGGGAAAGCAGCCTAATTTTTAATTAAATTGTCTAATGTTAATTTTGAGGGGCCACATTTTTTGGAAATAAAAAACAAGAAGGGATTAATTGTTTCAAAGACATATGCACATATTTCTTAGCTCAGAACCGAGAAAAAATAGGCATATATGCAACTGATATTGTTATCTCAATATTTACCAGTATTACCACCAACGCAATACTTGTTTTATATTGGGCTTTTGGAGATGTGTAGCATTGTTTAATAATAATAATAATAATAATGTTTAGTAACAATAATAATCTTTATTGTCCACAGATGTGGAATTTTACCTTTTGGCTTTGCATGGTGGTTAAAAACACTCGCAATACCTACCTACTAAAAACGATAACAGTCACAAGCTTGCAAACCAAAAACGGGCACAACTTCAGATCTGAATAACGGTCAACGGTAATTAACATCATTCCATTTGGGATAAATGAGTTCTTCTAAATGTTCTTGGTTTCTCTTACTGCCCTGTGTCGCCTTCCAGAGGGAATTGTAAGTCGCCCACAATTTGTGGGGCCCTTTGTTTTGTTTGCCTTTTGTGTAAATCTCCCAGTATCCTTTACTCTGTGCCAATAATCTTATTGGCCATGCTGATGATTCTGGAGAGTCTTTTTTTTTTCTTTCCCTTCACTCACTAGTGCCCATGCCTGGTGCACATGTTAAAAGTTAAAATGCTTTCGATAAGATTCTTATTTATTTAAGATTCTTATTTAAGTTTATAACGAGCATCCATTCTGCTGAATGAAAAGACAGGGTTAGATTTCAGAACACAACACATTCATCACTTTAAATGTAAATTATTATTTATCAAGCTTTTTTACTGAATTTCTAAATGAATAAAATAAAAATTTCTTATGAAATACTTGGGGCGACAGTGGCTCTGGAACCGGAGAGTTGTCCTTTTGCAAGACACTTCGCCTTCCCTGCCCACTGGTGGTGGTCAGAGGGTCCGGTGGCGCCAATTGCATGGCAGTATGGCTGTTACGAACGACTATTTTAGTAATCGATTATTGTATCGTTTATTTTAACGATTAACCGATTACTCTGATAAAAAAAAAAAAAAATTGGAACAATTTGCAGATTTTTAGTTTAACCTCTTAGGCTTTTTTATACAATATTAGAAATACATTAAAGAGGGGAAAAAACAAATAATTAAATTAATTTTTTTTAAACAGGCAAATAAACATTTTGTTGCCTAAAATGCAATAATATAGCTTTTCTTTAGTGAGTTTGAACCAGATGAAGCTAAAACTGCCAGTTTTGGGTAGAACATATTTACAGAGAAAGGTGGTGTTTTGTTTTTTTTTTTTTATCTTAAATGCAAAACATCTATATATTTTATACAGTTTTGGCTTAATTATAGCTCTTGGTGTGTGTGTGTGTTTTTGTTTTGTTTTTTTTTCCCCAGTAAATTGCCTTTTTTTTTTTTTTTTTTTTAGAGTCTGTATACTCCAGTTAACGATTAATTGATTACTCAGTTGACAATTATTTCAATAATCGATTAATCACGATTAATTGGATTGATTGGTGCAGCCCTACTTGGCAGCCTCGCTTCTGTCAGTCTGCCCCAGGGCGGCTGTGGCTGCAGTGTGGCTTGCCACCATCAGCGTGTGAATAGGTGACTGACTGAATGTAGTGTAAAGCACTTTGGAGTCCTCTGGACTAGATAAAGCGATATTCAAGCACAGGCCTTTTTATCGTTTACTTTAACATATATTTGCAAACATTCAGAAAACTAGCTTTAAGGACAGCACTTCATGGTCAGAATGCTATCAGTGTGGAACAAGAAATTGTCTGGTCAGCTGTCAGAAGGCCGTGAATTAAGAGAGGAACTAAAAGCTGTAAAAGGTCATATATAGATGTTTGTGGTCACTACAAACACACAGAACACATTTTATGTCCAGTCACTTCTGGACTTGTGTAAAGAATACTAATGTACTGGGTGCTTATCTGAAGTTAACACATATTGCCTTCTTCTGAAGGCCTCTGACGACTAAATTATGACACAGTTGTGGTGACTCTTCTTTTTTTATATACTTTTAAGCATCAAAAAAATGGGTTTGTAAGATTTGGCCGGTCCACTTTTTGCCACATATGAGATGGGATTTTTGCTACTACTAAAGTTTCAACAAAGAGACCTTAAACTTAATTTCTTTTCTATATACGCACCTTCTGCAGCTACACACTGCTGCATTCATTGATCAAAGCATTGCTTTAAGTCCTTTTTCAATAGTTTTCTCAGAAGTTCCATCGTTCTCTTCTTCACGTCGAATTTGGTTCTCTTGAATGCAGATGTGATTTTTAGAGAAAAAAAAGGTTGGCTTCTTGATTGAATAAAAAGGGAACGCTGTGCAATTTAGTACTTCAGCATTTTTAACAAATCTCGTTCAGTTTTCCATACGATTATTGTTCATCTTTTTGTTTTGATTCCTTTCTTCCAAAGTGTTTCCGACTTGTGTATTGCTTTGAATTGCTGTTTTACATTAAAAGATAAAGGGAAACAAAGGGAAAGGAGAAATGTCACTTTCTCTTTGGCTGATTGCCTTAAAAACATATCCATGTTGCTTTCTTGTGGACCCCTATGGGTTTGAAAATAACTCATTCAGTAAGGAGTTGAGATTTGCTGAAGAAAAGCACTCCACTTCTCAGGTACTGCTGAATTCCAGCTGCCTCATCTTTAAATTCCTCCAGTATTTCACCTTAGAAATTTTCTATTCCCGCTGTATCTTGAAAGTAGGTTTTCGATTTTACAGGTAGTTGATAGAGAAGTTACAACATTATGGTGCAACTGGTTTATGACCCGTCTGGCTGGCTGCTATCTTACTCCAGTGTTTGTATTTGATGTGTGTCTTAGTAACCTGGTTTATTTTAACATCTAACTAACAATGAGATGACACCATTAATCATTGCCAATTACTCCTGGGCAAACTGCAGAGAGGGAAAATGTAAATATTAGAGAACACTTGTAACACAACAGGTTCTTTGATTGCTTTATTTGCTTTATGTGCTGTTGTGAAATCCCAGGGTTGTTTTTTTTTAGGATTCCTTCATGGTTATTTAGCTTAATTTATGGTCTATACATCAATTCTTTGCATAGGAGAAGAAAGAAAAGGATTAAAGTATCTTTTATTTAGTTATTATTTGTTATTATGCTTAAAGTCAGACTTTGAAAGACAAGCAATAAAATGGAGCCTTTTTACTTTAATAGTTTGACCAAATTATATCACAAACGATATATCTAAATTAGAGATGTAGTTTTGATACAGTGTCATGGCTGAGGTGCCTTTTGAAAGGTGAAAGCAGTGAAGTGTCATCTTCCAGTTGAATTAAACTAGTCAGCATAATTTCATGGAGGGAGAGTCTGCTGTCACTGTTAGATCCACCAGCTGCTGCTCACATCACTGAAGCATAGTCGGCATTGCCTCAGGGAAGACCTGAAAGCTGAGTTGAACGTTTATTGAGTGAACATCGGTATGTTATTTATTTATTTTTTTTTCTTCTTCTTTTTCCTCCTCTGCTCAGTCTACGCTTATTCTGCAAACACTTGTCACTTTTGTGGGGCTTGGCCGCTTTATGGCTAAAGCGAGTCTATATTCAGTTGATCATAAGCTGCAATATCATCCATCATGTGACTGAATTATTATATCAAGGATGGGTGATTCCAATTCACTCCACTGCCAGCAGCCATTTCCGTGCTCCAATATCAATTTGCATAGAAAATGGAGCCACAGCATTGCCAAGGCTGGATCTCATCGCACTCCGGGAGTCATTTGCCTGGAAGTCCATGCAGAGATAAAGAATATCCGTCCACTTACACTGTTTCTATTACATAGCAATATCTCGTGCTGCCATTACTCATTGCCTGTGATGTGTTGGCGCAATGTGTGGAAGAGCTGCGAATTCCAGGGATCCAACGCCTGGCTCTGGGGCTGAACGATGAGTTATTAATTTTATTCAAATCCTGAACAGCAGAAGATGGAAACACAATTTACATGACCGTTGTAGCAAAACGTTTCTCCATTTGAAGGCAAATATTTTGGAACTTTTTTTTTTTTTTAATTTAATAGCCAGGAAATAACAAGATGGCAATCTACCAGCAAGGCCCCCTGACATTTCCTGTTACTTTCCTTTTTCTTTCAGGCAGCTGAACAACAAAGTGCAGATGAAGATGTAAGTATCCTCAAATGACCACTGGCTTATTCTCAAAGACCAGTTTTTTGCTTTTCTTTCTTTCTTTTTTTTTTTTTTTTTTTTTTTTTTTGGTATTCTGTTGCAACAATTGGTATACAGATACCTGCACAAATGACTCAATGATCCTGTTTTATGTTCTACAACCTTTTTACTTAGGATCATGATAAGCCCCAGTATCTCTACTGTTTGTCTCTTATCTCAGATGTAGTAGACAGAAAGACGTCATTACACCCAAGAGGAAAAACTGTCTCAACCATGATCGCGTTGTATGTACTAAAAGGTGTGTTGTTGTTTTGTTTTTTGTGTTTTTTAAAGGACTTTGCTAAGGACCGATATGGAGTGTCAGCTATGGTTCAATCGCAGCAAAAACTTGGTTGGTATTGGAACTGCCTTGACTTGCCAGCACATCTAAACACTCACTCATAATGAATAAAAACACTGATAAAGTCTCAAAAGGGAATTTTGAATCAATCTGACAGATGGAAACCAAAATAAATCATTTTTTCTGCATATCTCTAAACACTGGGTTTATGACTGTCATTGAAAGTCTGTCTGATATTTTGTTGCTTTATGTCAAGCAGGAGATTTTACAGTCTGTAAAATCTCCTGCTTTACATAAATGCTTGATCTTTGGTGAAGTAAAAAAGCTGTGCATAGACAGAGTTGGGTTATTACCTGCACACCTGCAATATACTCATTTCCCTGACAAGCTGGTGGTGCTCATAAAAAGTGGAAATATGTCAAAAGTATTTTATAAATCAACACACTTAACTTTTGTCTTTGTTTTTAATTAAAGTCAGATGGATTTGACAGAAACTTTCATTTATTTCTTTGGGATTTTATGTGACTGACCAACACACAGTGCATATTTGTGAAGTGGAAGAGAAATATAGATTGTTTTCAACATTGTGTTGGAAATAAAAATATGAACAGTTTGCCATACATTGACATTTTGACCCCTTTATTCTGAGGCCCTGTATTAAAACCGAGGGCAACCGAGTGGCTAAACATTTGTAGACCTAAACCTAATCTCAGTATAAATACAGCTGTACTGTGAAGGCCTCAAAGGTTTGTCAGAGAATATTAATGAACAAACAAAATCAAGAAGTCCAAGGAACACAGCAGACAGGTTGGGGATGACGTTTAAAGCAACCTTAGGTTATAAAACAATATCCTACACACTGAACATCTTTGGGGCCACTGTTCAATCCATCAGTAAACTTTAAACTTACTAAGGCCTGGCTGTCCATCTGAAGTGTCAGTCCGGGAAAGAACAGTACCAGACAGGCAGCCAAAAGGGCCATGACCTCTCTATAAGGGCTAAAATCCGTAAAATTCAATTCAGAATCAGCGGCAAGACATTAAAACTGATGTTCACAGATGCCTTCCATCCAATCTGGCTGAGCTTGAGCTGTTTTACAGCCCTGGAATGATTTTCAGCTGTAATTGCACCAAAAGGTGTTTCTACAAAGTGACTCACCACTCTCTTCAGATTTTTATTTGTAAGAAAGAAAAAAAAAAAAAAAGTTGAAAACGACGTCTTACTTTTGCTCCACTTCATAATACACTGACTTGTTTTGGTTTGTCACATAAAATCCAGATAAAATACATTCAACAAAATATGAAACATTTAAGGGTACAACATTTTTTTTTTTTTTTTTTTTTTTTTTTTTTTTTTTTTTTTTTTTTTTTTTTTTTTTTTTTTTTTTGCAAGACACTATGCATTTGGGTTTATGTTTAACGTTTGTCTGTTACCAAGGCGCCAAAACAAAGTTTGCAGATTGTTTTCTTATCATTACACAGACACAAGGAAATTGCGAGTCACTGTTCCACACGTTTCATCTATACTTGTTGAGAAATACAGGTTGTGCAGCCGTTTGTACACGTAATAAAAGTGTTTCAACGTCTTTATGTGCAGGAACTCATGGAGCACACTATTAATAGTCGAAGTGTTACAGTCAAGCAAGCTAATTAAACAGGCTTATGATAAACATCACGAAAAACTGCTTTGGAGTCACCTCTAGTGGCAATTTCATTGATACCAGAGATAATTCCTCAAACTGCCTGCTTCTGAGAGCTCCTTAGATAAGTAGAGCAGCAGACAGACCTGTTGCTGTCGTCCATCTGTCTGCATGTTCTTTCAGCATCAGTGGCAACAGACAAAGTGGGGCCTCCCTCACCTGCATGCGAAGTTCAGCCATAGGGCTAAAGCAGGAGCGGGGGCGGGGAGGTCTTTCATGTGAGTTGACAGAGAGTTCTCAGCCAAAGGGGCAGCTCTTTCTCTAGTGTCTCTACCTGATTATCAGCAGTAAGCATGCCTCAGAGTGATACAAGTGAAACTAGACTCAATTTGTCATAAAGCCCAGGGAGCCTATCCAAATTTTAGACAGCTTTCAGCAGCTCTTCTACTGTGTCTTATTTATTAGACATGCCTGCAATTTGAGCTGTTTTTACTGCCTGTTTCTTCACAAGCACACGCTTGCTTCGTCACATTCTTTTCTACCTTTGGGAGTATAAAGGGTTGTCGAGGGAGATTATTCTTTTTTTTTTTTTTTTTTTGCCCAGAAGTGTAGAGGGGAGGGGTTCTTTGAAGTAATGAAAAATTTGTATGTTTATTTGGTCCAGACAGGGCATTGGTCCGAGTCCAAGACCTTACGCCAGAGAAAGTTGACCAGCTGATCTGGTTACGTGCCCGGGTCCACACAAGCCGAGCCAAAGGTGAGATCACTCCTTTCCCTCTGAGCGCTTTGTTCACCTTTTTATATTGGAGTATACAAAGAGCCAGGCTGAGATGCCCCCCTGTTCTTATCCTTGGTGTCCTATACTCTGTAGCTTAAATCATCAGCCCTGGAGCCATTTTTCTTCACAGCGCTCCTTTTAGTTCAACATCAAACAGCAGAGACAGCTCACAGTGATGTGGAGTTCTTGGATTTCTTATGACCTCAATAAATGACATCATTTGCCTTAGTTTTAATACTTAATTTCTACCACCTACTGCTATCTTTATCGTGCAAAAAGTTATCGTGGTGTTTGAACTTTTTAACAACTTATAAAATGTTGTATTTTATGTGATAAACCAAGAGAAAGTAGTGGAACATTGTGAAATAGAGGAAAAATACAAGATTTTGCAAATAAAAATCTAAATTGTGTTGCACATTTATATTCAGCCCCCCTGAATCAATATTTTGTACAACCAGTTCTTCCTGCTATTACAGCTGCAAGTCTTTTGAGGTATGCCTCTAACAGCTTCGTGCATGTAGCGACTGAAATTGCTGCTAATTTTTGGCAAATTACCTCAATACTTGTCAGACTGGGTGGAGTGCATCTGTTAACATAAATTCCCAAGTCTTGGGTCTACATTTTGACAGGGCCGTTCAAACACATGAATATGATTAGCTCTAAATCATTCCACTGTAGCTCTGGCTGTGTTTTTAGGATTATTGTCCTGCTGGAAACTTCAACTTCTTCAACAAGTTTTTCTAACAGGATTGGTTTGTATTTAGCTCCATCCATCTTTCCATCAACGACCAGACTCCTTGTCCCTGCTGATGCTGCTTTCAACACCTAAAAGTTACATTTTGGTCTCATCTGACAAAAACACATTCCACATGCTTGGAATAGATAGATTAAGAGAGATGGATTCTGTTTAGCAATAAGGGGATTTCTGAAAGCAATTGATTGTGCTTGATTATATTTACAGGTATTAGAGTGAAGGGACTGAATACGTAAGCACAGCTAACTTTTGATGCATCGTTTCCCCTTTACAGCTATGGTTGATTTTCTGTTTGTCTGTCACATAAACCTCATACTAAACCACAAATTTTGCAGTTTAACATGAACATATGAAAGGATTCAAGGGGTGTGAATACTTTTTGCAAGGACCTGTTAAAAAAAAAAAAAAAAAAAAAAAAAGCAAGAACTTTGATTGGATGTCTTAAACTAAATAGTCTCAGAATTTATGTTGAGTTATACTTGTCCCATTATTTACTTACTATTCTCCCCTTTCCCCATTCTCTCCTTGTCAAACAGTTTGACAGCTTGAGGGTGTTTTCTAATGTCATTCTCAGACGATTTTATCACTGTGAACGGGAAGATCAGATAACTCAGTTCCAGCAACTGGCAGCCTTGGAGCTTTTGAATTTGAATACAATGAACTGCCTGAGCTTTGCCTGCTTGTTACATCTCTGTATTAAACACCTCACCTTTCTTCTGCCGTGGTAAACCTGCCATCACAAACAAACCTATGATTGTATTTCTTGACATTTCCTTTCAAGATAACTTCCAGGGTCAAGAGTCGCTTCCTATCCACTTGTGTTTTCATTCTCCGTGCTCGCTGTAGGATGTCCGTGTGAGCAGAATATCCTGATTCGGTGTGGGATGAGGCTTATTTGTTGGTGGGATTTCGGCATCAGTGCTATCCCCACCGCCCGCCTCTTTCTCACAGCCAACTAACATCAAAGTATCTGGGTGGTCCACCTATATGCAGACCTGAGTTTTTGTGAGCCAGTTTGTTTACACTCTTCCAAGGTGTGTGTTTGACTCTAAGGTAGCAATCACACTTTCTCCACAAAGTGCTCTTCAAACATAAGGCTTTGTTCACAAATGTTTGACCCTCTGCAGCAGCAGGATCCAGTATTCCTTTTTATTTCACTGAGCAAACAGACTCTGCTTTCAACCAAGTTCTTTTTGTGACAAGTCTGTGAGGTCTGCACCACCTATTGTTGTTGCTTTGCTTTGCAGGGAAGCAATGCTTCTTGGTCTTGCGTCAGCAGCAGTTCAACGTGCAAGCACTGGTCGCAGTGGGAGATCGTGCCAGCAAGCAGATGGTCAAGTTTGCCGCAAAGTGAGTACCGAGACTGTTTTTCCTGTCAGTCGGTGCAGACAATGGTGGGAAAATCCTGGGCCCTAATCGTCCGCTGGTCCATTTTCACACATTCTAAACCATGAGAGGACGGGTGGGGGTGGGGGGAGCAATCAGTCATTTTTCACATGACAGCTGAAGCTGGCTTTTAACAGGGTGGAATACAACGCAGTTTTTAATGGAGCACTTCCTGTTAAGATGGCAGATACAACGGTGTGGAAGCAACACTTAAGTGCAAAACATCATTAGTCATTTTAACAGCTAAATTGTAGCCCATTACTGCTAGTCTTTGAATGAAAGCAATTTTCAGAGGACAGAGCAAGGGACACAATAACGCTGCCTTAGACTCGCATTAGAGGTTCACTTAAGAGCTGGATAATAGAAGCTTCTAATGGGAGCATGAATTTTTGTAAAAAAAAAAAAAAAAATGCTGTAGGATGAAATTCATGCACATATGCTGAAATATGCAAGGCACTGATTTCAAAACAAGCATTTCTTTGACGCCCTGTATTTAGTGAATTTAGCATGTGAGACCTTAATTATTACATGCATCGCTAATGGCTTCTTTGTGGATGTTGCTAAATTAGTCCAACGGTTACACCCACAGCTGTAATCGACCACATGAAAAAGACAGTTGATACTCAGTTTTGGTAATTCAGATATTGCAGCAATAAATGCAACAAACACCTTTGAAGATATAACCATAGCTCAGGGCTCAAAACCGCCTACCGAGGTTTGTATGCTGTGCCATTCTTGCAGGAAGCCATATAAAGGGTAGAAAGTGAATAATGTGAGTAAAGGCCGTTAGCCAGACTGTACAGACAGAGCACTGTCAGGCCTGCTTACAGAACACGTTGAGCTCTGTAACTGTTTCAGACAGTTGCCTCATAAGCTCAGCAGGTTCTGACATCTTCACTGTGATCTGAGCTGGCCTTCCTGGCCTTTTTTTTTTTTTTTTCTCACTGGTTATTTTTAAAATAAGCAATGAAAGATTAATAAGCACCAAACATTTGAAAGCAACTTTAAACTTCTGTTTATGAAGGCCTCAAAATCCAGTACAAGTCCTAATGAAGCAGCATTAGATTAGATTCACATTCATTTAGTTTTTTTCTTCATCTTAATTGATATTCACCATTTCTTTAATGTATACAGTGATGTTACCAGACCATTGCTTTATACATTTTAACAAAAGGAAATAAAGGCTTGGCTTAAGGGTTGAGAAGATTAGCAAGAGTCATAACTTAAGTGCAAACGTGAAAAATGTTGCTGTTAAAGACCAGAGAGGTGACTTTAGGGAAAGCAAAATCTAAGCAGGAAAAACTCATATACTCGATAATTGAAGTAAACGTTTATTATAACTGACCCCTTCTATTCTACTGACCACTTCTCTTTTCCTTGCAAAACTTAAAAGATTGTGAACACCTCTTGTCCACAGGTCATCCAGCAATTTTTTTTCCTGTTGCCATTAGTTTGAGGGTAGCTAAGTCATTCCAAAACTTCAATTTTCTTTGATGAACAATTTTTTTTTTTTTTTTTTTTTTTTTGTATTGATTTACATTTATGCCTGGACTCACTGTGATGCTAAAACATAAGTCCCTCTTCAGTCTTCCAGCAGGTATCTGAAGGTTTGGGATCTAAACTGTTTTTTTTTAACAGTTTTTGTTTTTATCTGCTTTAACAAAAGACTTCTTCAATAAAGAAAAAAGAAGGCAACCCCATGGTATGAGACTGCCACAACAGAGTTTCACTGTATCGTGTTGCTCTGTATCAAGTAGTCCAGGTATATGGTAAATTAAGCAGATTATAGTATTTGACAGACATTTGTTGATTGTAGGGGTGGCAGTGATAGGAATTCGTCCTGTAACCAGTGGGTTGCCGGTTTGAACCCCTGCTCTGTCTCAGTCGTTGTGTTCTTAGGCAAGACACTTTACTCACCTTGTCTGTTGGTGGTGTATGGCAGCCTCACTTCTGTCAGACCTCCCCAGGGCAGCTGTGGCCCTAGCTCATCAGTAGCTCATAAGCAAGTGGATATGTGCGTGATATGTGAGTGACTGAATGTAGTGAGAAGCGCTTTGGGGTCCTCTGGACTTGGTGGGAATCCAAAAAGACGTAAGAAGAGTGTAATTTCAGCATGTTAATAGCTTGTGTTTTGTTCATTTAGCAGTTCTTTTATACATACATTTGAGACATGCTTAAATCCATGTTTTGTAAATGAGACCTATGGATCCTCTCTACATTTTGTTTCACTATTTAGAGATGTGCACTATTTAGAGCAAATGTCGCAAACTCCTGATGGTGTTACATTTCCTCTTTAGATGACCTGTTCAGGGCTGCATTGTACCACAATGTAGGATTAGTGACTCTGCAAAACAGCCTTGAAGCTGGTTCACTTTTTGTTGTGTGCAATCACAGAAACCTATCTCTGAAGAGACTAGACAAGTAAAAGAACTGTCTTCTGAGTCCTGAATAATCATCTCTTCTGTCTGTAAAAGTATTTCATCTTCAAACTTGAAACAATCTTCATGGGGAAAAAAAATCTTGAGTATAAAAAAACTTTCCCTAAAATTTGCCCTTCAGTTACATTTTTACTGGAAAAATCTATTGTGAAATAAAGCGTAGATGGCAAGCGTCATATTACTTTTCAGCTAGATCTTGATAGTAAGGGTTGGTTAAGCCAGATAGCCAAAAGATACCCAAGATAAGTTAAATCTTCTTTCTTTATTCTACTAGAGGTCAGTAGTATAAAGTTACACCAGTACTCTTGTTAAAGTCTCAAAGCTTATTGTACTGTATTTTCCCATGCATTTATTTAGACGTCAGAGTATCTGCAACTCTTTTACTATGTATCACAGTTCCACAATCTAGTTCTGCAATGTTGGTGGCATGACGGTTGGTTTGTGTTGCAAAACTTGGCACCTAGCAACGGAGCAAGTGAAAGTGACGACATGCTTGTCAAAGCAACATCTTTTTACTTAACAACTAGAGTTTCTGCTTCTCATAACGCAACTAGTGGGTTTCTACCCCACATTTAGTTTCACATGCTCTGGTGCGATGATTGACAAGCTGAGTGGGAACCCAGATTAAAGGAAATCCTCTCATAATCATACTGAGGGCAAGGGTGGCATCATAGTGGGAAGTCGCCTTTCATTTATCCTGTGTCCAGGATATCCCCTTCTCACACACGGTTTAATTAAGAGTTCCAGACGCTCTGCAACCCTTGCTCTGCAGCCAGCAAAGAGGAGCTGAGTGTGAAGTCCCCATTTTGACACAATTTTAGCTTTCTTTTTTTGTTGTTTTTTAAAGAATAGAGCTCCTAAACGTTTGCTAGATAGTGAAAGCAGCAGTTCGGTTCCTACAAATTACTCCACTGATATGTTGCTTTTGGTGGCTCCTTTATATCTAACAAATGTGTTTTCTACCAAGTGGGGTTTATTAATGCCATATTTTATTAAATAATGCAAATAATGTATCATATTTAACATTTAAAGAGCAAATTTTATATCCCCTAGTCCATCTGGGGATCCATAAAATTGTTCTATCTGTCCATAAAACCATCCAGCGTTGACCTGTGTTGAAACCATCCAACATAATTAATCAATCCATCAATCTGTCCATCCAGCCATTCCACCATTCAATAATTAAAGCATTCATCCATCCATTGATATTTTCACAAACCATCCATTTGTTTGTCTTTCCACCCATTCATGAATTAATATCCACTCATTCAAGATTGGTTTGAGGAAGTTCCAGGAGAGCAAGCTTGCCATCCCTTCAGCTCATTGTAGAGGGGATCTCAAGACATTCCCAAGCCTTAAGATATATATTTTCCTTCCTGTAAATTCGTTTATACTGGGATTTCTTCCTGTAGAATGTGCCTGGAAAACCTCCAAAAGGGAGGCGCCCAGGAAGCGTCTTGGTCAGATATTCGAACCACCCTGACTCTTCTATTCTTAAAAGCAGGAACTCCCTCCCAAGCTCTGCCATCACCTCCAACTCTGAGGGTGAGCCCAGCCTTCTTACAAAGGGAGCTCATTTGAACTATCTGTATAAGTTGTATGGTTATTATTAGCAATGCTCAGTATGCATGGCCATAGGTAAGACGGTTGGATAGCCAACAGAGCGGGTAATCAAGAACTTCACTTTTAGGCTTTTTTTTTTTTTTTTTTTACCCATTATATAACAGACCAGCACTCACATTTCAAGCCCCAGTTTGTCTGAACAAGACTGCAAGATAATTGATCCCCAGTTGGTACCGCAGCCTGACCTCCGATGTGGAAAGAGCAGTCCAGTTTTTTCCAGTTCAAAACCATGGCCTCAGACTTGGAGTAGTTGAATCTAATTTAGTTTCATTAAAATTTTAAGTGATTAGAGACAACCCAGGAGTACCGAACCCTTGTCATAGTGAGTTTTTGAACAGGGTGGTGGACCTCACCATCTTGTTTTTTTCTTGGGTCATTTACTCAAGTCCATCTCCGCTCTCTTCTGTCTCATCTCCATGTGATGATGTCAAACTCCAGTCAGTTCTGTGACGTGTATCCTCAACGTCTTTGGGGGCGAGCTGAGACGGCCATTAATGTAGGGGATTTATTTATTTTGCTGATCTCTTCAAGGATGGGAAGAACTATGGCGGCAGCTGTCGTGGGGCTGAAGGGACAGGAGTGCCCCTGCATTCAGTCCCCCATTACTGCTTTTTAATGAGGAGGAGTGACAGATTACAGCAGGTCTCCCATCTGGCCCGGCGCTGTTTGGCAAGCAGGGGGGTGTTTCTCTTTTCTAACACGGAACACTGAGTTTCCACCAGCTTGAATTTAGGGGCTGGGGGTTGTTTTTGAAACCAACAAAGATTAAATAAAAATGAAAAACGGCCCTCCTGCATATTTACTTTCATTTAAATGGATGTCGGGGAAATTATCACAGTAGGAACAAAACCCGAATCATTTTGTTGTATAGCTGGGTACTTCTTACATCCTAAAATGTGATGCAATATCTAGCCCTTATGTTTTTGTTTTATTTTATACAGGCAATTGTGATTCCCTAAAAAAAAAAACAACTATTTAATTAAAAGCTCTGCGATCATTCTTACAATCAATTAGTAGTGGCTTAATTACCAACCTCTGATAGTCAGATGGATAAAAATGCACAAAATTAACAAAAAAACATGAAGAGAATATAACCTTGTCAGTTGCTTTGCTCAGTCCTAATATAGTTGTTGGTGCAGGAAGTTGGATGATCCTTGGTTCTGAAGACTGAGAACAGTGCACACCTTGTAAATCTGTCAAATGGACTTTGGTTCACAATAGTCTCAAGGAAGCAGTTATCATTGTTGTTTGTGTACCTGCTGCAGTTGCAGGAACATGAAAGCTAAACACCAAAACACTAACAGTCATTACTTCAGTGGAGATTTTTGTGAAGGATGGAAGAAATAAAAATGAACAAGAGTCGTTACCATTATGGAAGTGTGAACAAGCTTTTACTTTTTGCAGAATTTTTATGTGACAAATATTTTTGTGTTCAGTTCAACTCTAAAGCATTTTTGTAAGGGAGATTTTCTTTATCTAATAAACGAGATTCTTAGTTTTGCTCATAATTTTTTAGTTCTTTAAAAAAAGTGAGGAGGAAACACTTTCTTTTTTAAAAAAAAAAAATGATGTTAAACCAATGTTCTATTGAACCACAGCAGTTTGTTATATTTCTGAAACAGAATAACAGTAAATGTTGACCTCCAGCTATTGATTTGTTCGATTGTTTTCATTCACACCATAATTACATATTTTTTTGGTTAATAAATATGGTTAAAATGGAATTCAGAAAAATAAGAATGGAAAAAATAGAATTTGGAGAAAAATAAAACAAAATTTGGAAAATAATAAAACAGATTTCATATGGTCCTAGATACAACACTGTGTAAACAGTTATTTTCTAGTTTTCCTAAGAAATTAAGTTTGAGGTTTTCATTAGTTAGAAGTCCAAATTAATTTAAATTACCAGAAATTATTGCTTGAAATATATCACATATATATTTTTAAAATAATTTTATCTGTGATTCATTACAGATTGTCTAAATTTGGGATGTGATGAAATATCCCCCCCCAAACAACCTGAATCATTTGTATTTTGTTCTAAACTAGTAGGCGTAGAAATTGTGCATGTTGTTGCAACGTGTTGAAAAAGGGGACAGTGGTTTTTGAAAGCCACAAGTGCGTGTGGCTTCTGAAATACCCCTTTACTTTCCCCCAAATGTCACTGCAGCAGCTGTATTTCTAGTATGATTGAAAAAAAGAAGAAAAATGGCACAATCAAGTCAAAAATCACTCACCCATATCCCACACACTCTCCTTCCTTCATGTCTGCAGGTACAGGTCAGAGTTTAACAGAAATGTGGCTCTGACCACAGGCGTAGAAGTTTGTTTTCTAAGTGCAGTTTGTTGCTTTCACTCTGCAGCATCACAAAGGAGAGCATCGTGGATGTGGAGGCCATGGTGAGGAAAGTGGAGCAGAAGATCGAGAGCTGTTCTCAGCAGGACGTGGAGCTCCACATCGAGAGGGTTAGCTCACCTGCAATGCCTCCTCATGCAACTTTGTTTGCTTTCACATCCGAAAAAAAAACAGAGTTGTATTTTTTATTTTTTTATTTTTTTTTCCTGCCTAGCAGCACAAAAACACCCAGACTCTTTAGCATTTGTAGTTCATTTTATTCAGGCAGGTACACAGCTCCCCTCACAGGAACCACATAGGTGCCCTTTGAGTATGCAAACCTCTTCGAAACGGTGCACTTAATATTTATCTCTTTCTTAAAACACATTGTTCAAGAAGATTGGAATCATTGACAAGTTAACCTCTTTGCTAGGAGGTGTGGAGAAATAAAATTCTGAAGCTATGAGACAAGGTGTGTAGGCTCTATACTTTTAACTAAAAAAAAAATCTGACTGAAAACAATAAACATGAACATTTGTCAGCTGACAACAGCTTTTCACACGAACAGAGGGGGGTGTAACTTATCCGTTTTCACTTTGACATAGAAGTGTGGAGGTCAGGTACTTTCCATTTTCTGGAAGCCTTATGTAAACGTTGCAGCTTTGTTTTAGCCATTTTATTGTATTAAGCTTTGTTTTTTCTCCTCAGATTTTTGTCATCAGCCAGGCAGAGCCGCGTCTCCCCCTGCAGCTGGAGGACGCTGTCAGGCCGGATGGGGAGGGAGAGGAGGTGAGGGTGGCTTGAGCTGTTTTGCAAACAAGAATGGGCAAAAATTCTGTAACCCATTCTCTAAATGTACAAACCTGTTAGAGACGTACCTCAAAAGAACTGTGATGGCTGCAAAAGGTAGTTATAGTAGTTATAGTTTTCAGGTGTATTGTGACAAATGTGGAAAAAAAAAAAAAAAAAAAATCAAGTTGTGTTAACAAGAAAGTCATTCCGTTCCCCAGCCACAGCTGACAAGTAATTAGTTTTTGGAAAATATTGAAATTATTGTTATGCAGAGCAAAAACACAAATTTAACTGTTATTCCAATATTAGCTGTTGGAACAGGTTGTCATCTGACATATCCAGTATCAAATCACAATTCAAATTTGTTGGGAAGTCTGTCGTAGTCTCTCTGTCTCATCCTGGGTCATCTTTTATTATCTCTCTTTTCAACCCACCCCCGTAGGTTTTCTATAGGATTTATATAGAATTTCCCTGGTGACAGAGATGTTCATGAAAGAAGGTTTTATGTATGTGAGCCATTTCTCTGTTGATTTGAAGTTCATGATACCATGCACATCCCTCAAGGTTCCCATGCACTTTGGAAGAGAAACAGTCCCACAGCATCGCATATCCTCCACCATACCTAACAGTATTCATCCTTTGTTTAACCCACCTAGAGTGTTTGTTGCCAACAAGCTGCTTTTTGTTCTTACCTGACAAAAGCACTAAGTTCCACCCAAAATCTAAAGGGCCCAGCATGGTCGAACCAAAGTCGTTTTATTTTCCATGTTATCAGAAAATAAGACCGGAAGGTGTTGGTGAGATGTTCTCCCGCTGCATCGGACCACAACCGAGCAGAGCGAGTTGAATGGTTGGTACAAATGGTTTTCCACTTTGACCCACATCCTGTGAGGATGTCTCCAGCTGGCAGTCACTCTGAGAGCGTCTCTAATCAGTACTGTGAATATAATAATAATGGAGGAAGTTGTGTTGCGCCCTGATAGAGGAATTCAGACGATTTCTTTTTTTTATGTACTTCCTCACGGCCTCGGACAGTTGCTCCTCAGAACTATCCATCCTGCTCTGTGGCTGAAAAACTGGCTTCTGGAAGTTTTTGATACCATGGGGCTGTAACACACCCCTGAAATTCAGACCAGTCACACAATAGTTTCGCATGGAGAAGGAGGCAAAACGTTCGCCAGGGGAGTTGTGACAAGAAGGGGCGGACGACGTGAGGCTGAGAACAAAATTACGCGATTTTCGTCAAGCAGTTGCGACAATGAGAAGTGATTTCGGCTGTTCGGCTCGACCATGCAGAGCCCTTAAGTGGAGTTTAAGAAACTCTAGTTAACAGTTGTCATCACTCCCAAACAACCAGTTGGCGTGTAGAAAACATCTAATAAATGTTGTAGAGGCTCTGGCAGCCTTTTTCAGTCCCAGTTGCAGTTTCTTTGTTGCTCTGACTGTAGATCTGTACTGCAGATTAGGCAAGCAGCCATTTTCTTCTAGTCATTTCTAAACTTATGAAGATCAATACACGTCAGATAAAATTGAATGACACATTCTGTTCTTTCACATTTTGAAGATTAGCTAAGAAAAATGGGCATCTCTCACGTCATAGTTCTACCTCAAAGAAACAGAAAGGCATCACATACTAATTAGAAGTTCCTAGTTGTTCAGCTCTGATCAACTTAAAAAGTAAAATAAGAAACAAGGGTGAAGTTACATTTATTTCAAAGGAATGGTTTAGGGAATCATACATGGTACTACTGATGTCTTTGGTGAAAACAATTACAGTATTTTCCAACATGAAACAATGAAGGTTGAAATTATTTTAAGACATTTTGGCACATCTCAACCAGGGGTGTGAACAAATTCGTCCTTGTATGTGCACAGATCGCGCCTTGTTGCTGTGATCACACCTGTTTGTATCCACCAGCTACATTTCACATCTGCAGCAGGATCTCAGGTGTTTTCTGCTGGGATTCAACATGTCAGTCACACACTTGTAGCAGCACCTGTCGTCCCCAGAGACAGGAGGCCAGAACAGCTCTGTCTGCCTATCTAACACTTTTCCCCCACTGTATGGGGCTGTCTGGGGCAGGATGTAGCAATATGGGCTATTAACTCATGCCCCAGAGGACTGTCTGAGGAAGCATGACATGACCCTGGAAGCATCAGTTCCTCCTGTGATGAAACGTTTACTTTTTCATTTGTTTTTTCTTAATTCCCTCTTTTCTTAATTTGTTCCCTTTTGTCTGACTGCAGATGTTCTGTTGCAGCTGACCGTTTTTGTTGTTGAATCTGCAACTGACCTTGTTTCCCATTTAGTGCTTGGTGTGTGTACATTCTCAGTCATATGAAAATTTCAGGACATCTCATTACTCAGCTGTTTATTTACAGTTGTTCATATATTGATGCCTAATCTTGTATTATTTATTTCTGGTAAATAACATGGTTTATTTATACTTTAACAACTCAGATTAACCCTGTTTTACTCATTAAACAGAAGATATTAACAAAAATAGTTGAAGAAAAAAGTTGATCACCCTATCACCTGGTGGTGTTCGCCCTTTGAGCTAAAATAACTTCAGTGAGACATTTCTTGGAGCTATCGACCAGACAACTGTCTGATGAAAGTTTGCCCCAATCCTCATTTCATATTCACATCTTTTTGATATTTTGTGTACATTAGAATGGCTGATTTCAGTTTCCTTTGAGACCTTATTAAATCCTTATGAGACCTCATAAGCTGGTATAATCTTATTTTTGAAGATCTTAGATAGCTCTTTAGTGTTTACTCTCACTTTTAACATTCAGGAGCACATCAAACTAAATGTCTGACGTTTAAACAGTGCAAACCATCTTCAGAACATCGAGTTATGATGTCCTCATCATGCGCATCTGATATGTGTCACCTGTGTCTGATTTTAGCCAATTTATTTTCCCACTGTGGGGCAATAAAAGGTTTTTCTTTTCTATTTTAGGTGGGAATAAATTTCAGGAGTCTCCTAATTTGTTTCTCTCTTGAATTTGAATTTCCTTTATTAAATTTTAAAGACAACTTTCAAAAGATCTTTTCTTTAATAGATTACTTAAAATTTTCAGTTATGTCAAAATAGTATATATCCAAATATGTAAACAAAATTGCACAGCATTTCATTGGATGTTCTCATTTTTTCTCTTGACTGTATAAGTAAAAACTACTTAGCATGCCTCTGTTGTTGTAGCTGCCAATATGTTTCTTAACAAAGTAGTATATCATCAGAAATATAACTTTTGTAATTAGATTCAAAAGTATAAACTCATTTTCCTTTATAAAGAGTGATATTTTAAATGTTCATCTCTTCTTATTTGGATGCTTGTGGCATACTATAGTGTATGAAAACATTCTTGTCCAGCTTTTTCTACCACACTTTTTCCTTCCACTCAACCTTCCATTGATAAGCCTGTAGCCAGCAAGCTTCTTTAGCAAAGACTTGGCAGCGTATCCTCCTCGTAGAGGATGTCAATGACCATCTGCTGGACAGCTTTCAAGTCAGCAGTGTTTTCCATTTTTATGTAGGCAGTAACATAAGATTTCTGTTTTACTTTTATTAAATATTATGTAATGGTTACGTTTTCGGAAAAAACAAATTTTGGGTTTAATTAGTTGTGAGCCGTAATCACCAAAATTAATAGAAAAGAATGCTTGAAATACATTTAAATTTTAAAACTGAGCTACTGCAATAAAGTAACTTTTCTAATTTGTTGAGAATCCACTTATGTTTTTATGCCCTGAAGTATAACCAGATATGCGACACTCCTTATGTTTCTTCCTATGTGAGCATTAAAAAGCCTGTAAAATATTTACACACCACTGAATACAAACACCCCTGTGTAAAGAACACGAGCAGAGCAGTTCAGCTTTGCTGAATATTTCATAACTTTAACGTTTGGTTGTGTTGTTTGTTTCCCCCCCCCCCTCAGGAAGGAAGAGCCACTGTTAACCAGGACACCAGACTGGACAACAGGGTGATTGATCTCAGGGTAAGACGCTACCAGAAATGTGTCAAAGCAATCGTTTGGTGGATCTTATCTTAAAAGTGACTCTCGGTGACTGAAAATGAAATCCTGTCTCATAGTTTACATGCCTACAAGCAGGTGGCATGCCGTTTCATTTTTAATAAACTATTCAAGCAGTGTGACTCAACTTATCTTTTACATTCTGTCATCTAAATTTGGAAACGTCTTCATTCAGAAGGTACCTTATAGGTTAAGCTAAAACTGCCATAGTGGTAAAGTGCGGTACTTTAGAAAGCAGAAAAGCCAAACAGAAAGCCAACTATTTAATAACTTCAAAAAGACTGAGCAAACCGCTGCACCTCAGAAGTGAAAGCATTCATCTGTGATTTAGCATGCTGCTGTGATGTGTGGGAGATGTGCTAAATCTATACGTGCAGCAGAAGGCACACAGCCGCCAAGCCTTTCATTGTTTTGATATGTATGGATGATACGGCTGGCAGGAAGGCAGCAACACCACAGCAAAGAGTCACGTCGCTTTAAAGCCTCATAACAACACCTGTTTCTGTTACACTTGAAGCTCACAGACGAGGGTCTGTCATTGCTTGTACACTTAAGGGCCCCATGAAGCTATAAAGTGGTTCCCACTCTGCTAGACAAACACTCAATGAGGGACCAATAAAGCTCCTCTAAGAATAGTTCAGTTCGTATGAAACTTCTCTCATGTGATACTTTAACATCAGGTGCTTTACACTATAAAAAACTGAAAAAGTTCACTTGTGTTAATTTAGTTTGTGCAATAAAGCTTGGACCTGCAAGCAGTTTAGAGTCAGTTGGTTTCAAATAGATACAGATAGAGGTTTAAATACCTCATATTTAACTAACACATGTCTTGACAGAAACAGCTGAGATCAAAATTGAAAAATAACAAGTTGGCTCGAGTAATTTGATTCTATGCTTTACCTGCAGCAAATGGAGACCACGTGAACAGGTTTATACACAGCTTCACATGCAAAATCATCTGATTAAAAAGAGAAGTGTTTCAATTCAAAATAAAATATGCAAAGCAATTTTAATTTCTAAAACGGTTTTGTAAATAAGACTGTGTTGATTCAGATGTTGGGCAAAGAAATGATAGACAGTTTTTAGGATTTAAACTTTGAAATGAACTCTGATGAGGTGAGTGCCAGTTTTGCTCTGAAATGTGTGAAAGTATAAACTAAAATGGTGAATTTTTGCTTAAATATTTTGGTTGATTGGAAGGACATGGTTACTTTCAACTAGAGCACCATGATATCTGGGAAACATGATTTGTGATAATAGTGGTGAATGTGTTAATGTCTCTGCTTTTTAGTTGCAAACATTGACCATATGTTCTGAGTAATCTGCCCAGATTGTGGGGAAAAAAAAAATATATAGTTGTGTGAAAAAATGTTTGCCCCCAGAAGAACATTGTTCAGTTAAATTCACCCATTTTTACTCCAAAAAAATTTCAGTACTGAAGATATTTTAAGCTTTTTCGAGCCTGTTTGTTATTGTTTACAATAGTAAGGGGGAAAATTCCTACAAGATGAATTATATGCTCTGCTTGACTGAAGTGCAGTTTGCAACCAGGGATTGAAACCTCACTTAACCATAAATTTAAATTTTGGACCTTGAAACCTGTCTGTGGTATCTCATCACCACAGCTGGGTTTCTAACCAATAGAGTTTGCCTCTGAATTGTAAGTGATATTCAGGTGCTTCTTATAAGTAACCACAGCATCAGAAGAGCTGCTGGTTTAGGAGACCAACTGCTGCCTACCTACCCCCCATTGCACCTTCTTGCTGCAGACTTGCTGTAAACAGGAAGCACTTTCGAAGGTTTTAAGCATCACCTTACTCAGACTGGCTTTTCGCTGATTTTTCCCAGGTTAAAAGAAGGGTTGAGCCCAAATGTGACGCATAGCAAAAATGAGTCAGAAGCGTTCTGGTTTGCAGCTTTGCAAAGGTGTTGGTAAAAGTCTCAGGAAAGTTTTATATCTTTTTCACTTCTTCTTTTTACCAATTGTTCTCCCTCAAGCGTAATCTGCAGTGTTACAAGTAGGCCAATATTCACACGCTATCGCTTTTCCCTTTTTCGTCAAACTTCAGTCATGATGTCTATTCAAATTTAGGCCCTATAACAGTTTCTCTCTTTATCATATGTAATGCCTGTAGTCTTATGCCAGTAAACTGTAGAGATTTGTGGTAACCTGAGATGAGTCAAAAGATTTTAGGGAGTGCACTCTTACGTTTCTGTCTGCTTTTTCACTCAACTGTTACACATTTTGGTTTTGGGGGTTAATTTTTAACAGTAACCTGCCTTGCTGTCAGCATTTACATTGATAATGATAGGTTTTGGGTTCCTGGAGCTCCTGCCGGGCTCTGATGCAGGTCTCGCCCTTGCCAGCAAATAAATGTTTCAACCTTCGTGCAGACAGGAGGTGCAAGATGGAAAAAAAAAAAAAAAAAAAAAAAAAAAAACACAAACTGGCAATCTTGTTTTTGCACATCTGTTACGATTGGGTAATGAGTCCAATGAATCACTCTGTGTGTGGTAATGCTGCTCTGCTTGTGGTTCAATGTTTTATGTGTGCGTATGTGTGTGTTTCCTCCCAAAGACGACCACCAGCCAGGCCATCTTCCGTCTGCAGTCAGGAGTCTGCCAGCTCTTCAGAGACACTCTCACCAAAAAGGGTTTTGTGGAGATTCAGACCCCCAAAATAATATCTGGTAAAACTGTTTTCTTATCTTCTCCCAGTTGGGAAACTGATCTTTTTTAAGATATTTCAGTGGAGGCACCCTTGTTTCCATTCTACCACCCCCAGGTGCCCTGTGAGTCACCATGTGATAGTTGTAAAGCATACTTCCTGTCCTAGTCTTCATATTTAAACAACAAACCAACTGTTAAGTTCATCTGAATATTCCAGTTTTAGAGTCCTAAAATCAAAACAGTCATGCAAACATGAAACAGTTTGGAATGTTGCAGAATTTTAAACCATTCAGGATCTTAAACTTAAAGCATTTGCCCCTCTGATTAATTAAATGCCAAGTTGTAATTGAAAAAGGCAAACTTTACTTTAGTAGGAGTCCAATCCATTCGCTACAGAACAAAATAAAAAGGAAAAACCCACAATTCTTCTGTTGATGAATCAGAGTGCAGAGGTATTTGAGCTTTTCCTTGAATTGTTACCTGCCCTACCAGCTTTTCCTGCCGTAGGGAGCAAAAAGAGACTAAATTCTAGTAGAAATATTCAACTGCTTAAATCTTACATATTAAACCTGTAGCAAAAAAGAAAAGTCACAACTGTGAAAACCAAGGAATACACAGCACAGGTCAAAGATCAAGTTGTAGGGAATTATAAGGCAGTGAAACACTGTTCAATGCATCATCTGAAAATGGAAAGATCAGTAGTTACACAACCAAAAAGGCCCATGACAACTCTGGAAGAGGAGAATCTGTTTGTGCATTCCACAAATCTGGCCTTTGTTATTTTAGGGAGTATACTCTTACATTTCAGTGTTCTCTTTTACTCAACTGTTACACATTTTTGTTTCAAGGGTTAATTTTAAACAGTAATTTGCCCAGCTTTGCTCTCAACTGTGGCAAGCCACTTTGGGGAAAAGCCAAAAGGATAAAGCAAACTTGTGGAAGAAAGTTCTTTAGTCAAATTCGTCCAAAATTGAACTTTTGACGCACTTCCAAAGCACTCTGTGAGGCAAAACCAACCAATGGATGTCATTTTTAACACACCATCCCCTCAGTGAAACATGAACATCAGGTTGTGGCCATGCTGTTCTTCAGCAACAACATACTCGAAGGAAGTTGTTGGAATAGCCTGGTCAAAGTCTATTCAGAAGGTTGATTTTTGATATTTTTCACACACCCAGGTTTTAATTTGATAAAGAAGTTGCCTGCTGGAGAGAATATAAAGTAAAGGGGGAAAAAAAAGACTGTCCCACACTCCACAATTCAGAGTGCAAATTTGAGCTCTCTCTTGAGTCCCTGTTGGGATTTTCTCTGCATTAAGCTCCTACATTCTAGAAGAAAAATTCAGCTTGAGCTAAAACTATTAAAATCTGAGATAGAGGCAGCAAAAGTTTACATAAAAAAACACCCAAAACGTGTTACATAAAAGGGCAGTGTCTTTGTGCTACCCCTAGACTCCCACGTGGTTTTCAATTTTGAAATTAACAGCTTTGCTTTTAGTTCCTCTTTTTTTAGTGTGGGAGCCAATGGTTGTGTCCTCACTTCATTTTAAAACTGCCGCGTTTTTCTTTTTGGCGGCACCCGTCAAACATTTGACTTTCTGCAAAACCGCATCTTCCTGCCTGGCTACACCCATCACATGCGCAGCGTACAGTTTGTGCTGTGTGAGAACCCCCCCCACCACCACCACAACCCCACACACACACACACACACACACACACACACACACACACACACACACACACACACACACACACACACACACACCTTTTTTTTTTTGTTTGTTTTCTTTTTTTTTTTTTTTTCCACTATGGCTCGAGAACATCAGATAGTGCCCCTGATGACGTTTGTATCGTACAGAGAGCTGCAGATGTGTTTTGCATGGCTGGTTATTATATAATCCTGAAACTTGTTTTTGAACAAAAACACATGACACTTGTGGTGAAGGTGAAAAATAAGTGTGTAGCGCACTATGACAATTTATGTAAAATTGTTGAATATTAAGCTAAAATGTCATCATAGGTGGCTTGGTTATATTTTAAAGTGATGTTGAAGGAGTTTTTCATATTCTCTTTATTTTAGCTGCTTTTTCTTTCATTTTCTGTCCTTGTGCCTGACCAAAATTAATGCCTATTTTGGAAAGCCCCTTGTTTGAGCTAAAATATTTTCTGTTATGGTTACATTCAACCAAGCAAATGTTGGAACATTTAAGGTTTTTGTTATATCTTGACCAATGCTGGTATGTAAGCATAAAACCAGCTATTGATCAACATTTCTGTACAGTTATTTGGAACAAAAAGAAAAACTAAATAAAAATTGAAACACTCAACCCTTGTCTTTCACCTGGGATCAGAATTTCGCCATTCGCGTTGGACATATAACCATTTCAGACAGAATCCAAACACTATTGTCGAAGTCGCCAATCTCTGAGGCACAAATTAGCAGCTTGTCTTTAGTGATCATTAAAGCGTAATGAGCATTCAATAAATAGATTAACGGTTTTTAAACTTGGAAGCGGAGCACAGTTGAGTTGGGTTAGACGTCAAAATCCTTGTTCCGCATAAAGAGCCATTTTCAACACAGCATAATTAGGCCACAGGTTTGTGGTTCACTGTGGTCATCTTCAAAATTCATTAAATATTAGGTATGAAATGATCAAATCTACAAAAGTGTAATTTACAGCTTGCTAGAGTATTGTTCTGAAAATGATAAACAGCCAAAATGAATAGCAGGATGACATTTTTTCCTACCATTAGATTTAATTTAAAGCAGGTTTTTTTGCTGGTTGGAGACAAAGCACCGGTTCATCCCTTGAGTTCTGGAGCTGTTTTTATACTTAAATGTTTCGTTTATCTGAACTAAGTGGCCTATCAAAATCAAAAACATTGAAAATGGTATGAAAATTGTCCCCTCTTCCATGGCCCAGATTGTTTATAAATTAGAGGAGCAGGTGGCCGATGTTTCAGAATGATTATTTATGTTTCATCTTGCCGATTTGTCCCCACCCCCTTATCAGTCATTCTTTGTTTTCTCCTGAGATCAGTTCCTTGTGTATCAAACATCTGTGTTGTGGTGGACAGAAACGAGCTCTATTAAGAATCGGTATCATTTTCCTTCTGTGCTTCTTGAAGCGTTGGGAAGAGTCAGAAATCTGACTTTTTTTCAAGGCATGTCACAAGCCTTTGTCATGATAGCGACAGGATAATCTTTTATTTATCACAGATCATCGTCCTGAGACACAAAAAATGACTGAATTATATTTATGTGCGTGCCAGTACATATGAAAATATTGCTCTTGGAGTTCATGATATTTTTCTGCTAGTTTAGAGCCACAAACATTTCATGATCAATAATATTAAAGCTTGTCAGCCGAATGCAACCTTGTCTTTGACCCTGCTAAATATAGTTCAGTTTATGTCTGAGACCTTGAGTGTTTGGTTATGAAACTGTCTCACTAAAACGCAAACAACATTGTTTGAAAGAATTCTAGAGAAAGAAATCTAGAATACTTTTAGCCTTGGTAATGATAACATGCTAGGAATGCACATACACACACACACCTCCAGACATCACGATGGGGAGATGGGGACACCAGTCAGAACCAAGAAGAGGGCCCAATTGAATTTATCAATACTGATCCACTCGGTTAAAATTCGGTTGTGTTTGTGATCCACTGAGACCATCCACGTTCAGAGCCAATCTGAGAGTGACCTTTCCAGTCGAGCAGTTCCTCCATTGGCTGCCTCGGCGAGGTGGGAATTGCACCTGTTATGGTCCAAACTTCATTTCCAAAGGGAGGTGACACCACAGTCTGATTTCAGACCCCAAAAGTAATGCCCCTCCATTGTCGTAGTTGAAGGTGGCCTGAGTTGATAAACCTAAGTGGCTCTCTTGGAGTTTATTCCTCTATTTTTCTCTTCCAAACTTTCCCTCAGACCCAAGTCACGTATTTAGAAACTCCCAAGTTATGCATGAAAACCTTGAGTTCAGAGAGAGACGTTGATAGACAGTTGGATGAAGGTAATCCCCCTTTTGGGTAGTTATATTTTCCCAGAAGTGGCTACATTTCATGTTTATCTTGTTTCTTTAGAAAATCATTGAAGTACATTAGAGCTTGGTTCTCGTCATTTACATAATCAGTGTTTCAATTTGTAGGTGGTGTCACTGAGTTGTTTAAAAATGTTTTTATTACATTTTTATTTAACCAGGGGAGACAGTTGAGAACTAGTTCTCATTTACTATATCAACAACAACGATCTTTGAACATATATTTTCATAATATATCCATCTCATTCCTTTCTAGGAGGTCTACAATTAAGGCTCCATAAAATAGAATTTACTCCTTGAGCTAGATTTAGAGCTGCTTGTTGGGTTAGACAGGTGAGAAATGTAACAATATATATTATTGAGACTGATATGATTTTTAATAATTAAATGTAATTAAGTAGCAGTATATGAGGCCTTATTAGTTAGTCTTGTGTAAACATTGTCTTTAGCCATTCTCTACACAGTATAGACCTGGTGTTAGAGACGTTTCAGGCAATCCACATTCATCACGATTATAGATCTGCTTTGCTTCACACACATTTAGAAAGACAGAGGTTTTCCAGTCCAGATGATAAAGTCCAGAGTTTCTTGCTTTGAGACTTGTCTAGTTGGAACTCATCACTTATCAATTTTAGACTAATTGAAGGCTTGCAATTATTGCTGCAGCAAATGGACAAATAGAAACGGTTGCCCAGATCACCATCCTTTTAGATTCAGCTGGAATCTTGGCTCATTTATGTTTCATTTATCAGTCTTCACTGTTCTCTAGATCAAATTTCTACTTTATTAGATATTTGTTGGCACAACAGTGGCTCATGTCTTGAGTTTTGTAACCCCTTTATGCTGGAATGATTATTTATTCCGAGTTAAGGGGCTCAAAAAAGAAAAAGCACAAAAAAAGGTCTGAAATTTTTCAGATGGAGTAAAAAACAAAGAACCTTGAATTGCCTTCAGACAACTTGAAAAATAGTTTCTAGGAAAACTTTTAAAATATTACAAAGCATTTTTTGCCCCCTTTTGGTAAAATATAAGAAAACGTTCAAGACTTTTGTAGAGTACTATACCTCCCGTAAGATTGGATAAAGTTTTGAGCCTCGAGTATGACAAGCACACTCAGCCTTTGCAGGTCACAGTAATCTTTTTTGCAGTTTGAGCTGGAAAAATCCCCCTCTACTCCCACCCCCCAACGCTCCTGAAAATTGTCTTTGCCCTTTCCTAGCTGCCAGCGAAGGCGGAGCGAACGTCTTCACGGTGTCCTACTTCAAATCCAGCGCCTACCTGGCCCAGTCCCCTCAGCTCTACAAGCAGATGTGCATCTGTGCTGACTTTGACAAGGTCTTCTGCGTCGGTCCAGGTAAAAGGGATGCCTCCCGTCTGACACCTTATGAGCTGGCAAAGTCCTCATAGGCATAAGAGGAAAATGAGCAGCAGGAGTGTAATGAAAACGGTAGACTCTATTAACTGAGATGACACGTTTAAAATGGCTCCAAATGTGTTTAAGATTGTTAAAGTTTAACAGACATCCCACTGGTCCTGTTACTGTGGACAGAGCTTGTAGTTGGGTCTGTTAGTGACACAAAGGGGCTTGTAAAAGACTTTATATACAGAGTTGGGAGAAGCTCCAGCTTTGTAGCTGAGCAAATACTGCCACCATCTGATTAGCTGAGCAAACACTTTCATTGTTTCGTTCATGTGTGGTGGATTTTAAACGAAGACGTTCTTACCTAAAACACTTTGTTTGATGTATAGTTAGTGTGTGTTTCTGAGAAGAGATAAAATACATTTGTGAAGGAAGAAAACACCATTCAGTTTTTCACACTGGAATGTGGTGGTTTTTTTTTTTTGGTTTTTTTTTTTTAACCAGTTTCTCTGTGGCTGCACCTGAGGAATCAAAGGGCTTGAGGTCATTACTGCTTCTCAGGCATCATTGTGCTTGCTGCTGTTGCCGTAGTTACAGTGGTGCCGATTCAGCATTGATTCGGTATAAAGAAGCGAGGTCAACTGTGCTCAAATATCTAAATGGTCAGAAGCTCAGCTTTGTTCAGATTTAGCCCCCACATCTAAGGTGTGCTTTATAAAAGAAGCAAAACAAAAAAGGTTGAACTCCAGTATGTGGTTGGTTGGTAGTTGCTCAGGGGAGGAAATATGACCATGTGGAAGATTTATTTCCTCTGTCACGATACAGTGCCTTGTAAAAGTCTTTATACCCTTTAAGATTTTTCACTTTTAGTCAGTTTACAAAGATTTAATGTGATAAACCTACACAGTATAGCACATAATTGTGAAGTGAAAGAGAAGTTATTCATGATTTTAAAAATGTATGTAAATAAAAATATAAAATGGTGTGGCACACATTTGTATTCAGCCCCCTTTACTCTAATTTCAATAAATAAAATGCAGTGCAGAAGTAATTAGTAAATTACCAGTGTATGATTTAATATCAGTACGAATATAGCTGCTCTGTGAAGGTGTCAGAGAACAACTATAACTGTAGCAAGAGATGGTTTTCTGAACACTTTTAAGACGTATATTTGGAGATAAAAACATGTTTCCCTGTTATTTCACTTAACTCGGCAGTAGTTTATATTCATTTTTCACATAAAATGACAGGTAGACTTGACATATTTTTATTTTACTAAGTAAAGAAAAAATGAACATAATGCATCGTTCGTTTTACCCTTTTTTTTCCCTGAAGGTTAACTCTTCTTCCTTGCAATCTGTGCAGGCAGTGATCTACAGTACTAACATGCAACCTGACCAAACTGTCATTTTTAACATCAGATTTGTTGAAGCTTTTTCTGCTTCTCTTTGATTTCTTTTCACCCTGATGTTAAATTTCCAATCTTCAGTTTTCAGGGCAGAGGACTCCAACACTCACCGCCACCTGACTGAGTTCGTGGGTCTGGATATTGAGATGGCCTTCAACTACCATTACCATGAAGTGATTGACTCCATCACTGACACTATGGTGCAGATATTCAAGGGCTTGAGAGACAAGTAAGATGCAAGACAGAATAGATGACAAGTAAACAAAGTTGCAGTTAGACGTGCTTTAGAAGGTAATAAATGTGATGAAAACATCATATTTATTCAAGCTCTAATTGTGTCCAAAGATTACATATAAAGCGACTTTTTATTCATAATGTATATTCAAGCATAAATATCCCAAGGTGAGTTGGAGCTCAGAAACCTGAACACAAAAGAAAACTGGGTTAATAAATTTTACATCTGCTTAAATATTTCATTATTTGTTTTCACAAAGGGAGTATTGAGTGTTTTTACATTATAAATACAGATACAGATACAAAAAATATTTTTTTTTTTTTGCACATTCAGAAAACAATATGTAATTGAAAACATACATTCATAAACACTGTATAAAAATATAGAAAACTATTTTCAATCCTTCTCTGTATATTAAATCATAGAGAGCATTGTCTTAGATCAGTGAAGATTATCAAAATTATTTCTAGTTACTAAAAAAGTGTTTGTTTTTTTTTTTGGTTTTTTTTTTTACATACACAAAGACTGCTGAAGCACCTTTAAACAATTTGAAAATGCCCAGAAGACAATATTGCAACTTTGCGAACTAAAACATTCAGAATGTTTGATTTAAATGAAGACACACCTGGATGTTTTCTAAGGCAGCATTGAACCACACTGCTGCCATCCCCAGAACAAATCAAAAGGCCTTGTAAAAAATGAAGGTTGTAATTATGCACATTATGTGTCATTATGCACAGTAAAAAAACAAACAAAAAAACGTCATGTCCTGCAATGGGCACAAAGGCCACTCAGTGAGGAAGAAGTCATTCCTTCAAAAGGAACATAAAGTGCCAGAATACATTTTCCAAATGCCAACAAGGACAGAGACGTTAAATTTAGGAGACATGTTCTGTGGTCTAATGAAACTGAAATGGAACCGTTTGCCCATAATGACCAACGTTGCATCTGGAGGAAAAAAGGGAAGTTTGTAAGCCCGAGAGCATCATCTCAGCTATAGAGTACAACACCAGCAACATCATGTTGCGTTGGCGTTTTGCTGCAGGAGGAACTGGTGCTGTGCACGAACTAAATGGCATCATGTCTGGGGCTGTATTTATTGACACACGATAACAATTCCTGTTAAATAAGAACTGAAGTTTCATATTGATAGCTTGATTTGGTTGATCAGATTCTTGAAAAACTTTTAATTGATAATCCATGACTTGCTGTTTCTTTGGATTGTAATCATAATAAATAAATCTCATTTCTCTTAGCACCTTTTCAAAATTGGTTTAAACATTGGATATTCGTGTTTTGGATGAATGTCTAATATTCAGTATGCAAATGATTGCTTCTGTTTTGTCTGTTTTCTTTGTTAAACTAAAAGAAAATATGATACAGAAGACAAAGAGATCAAAATAACATTGACTTCTCATCTAAAGTGGTCTGCCAGTTGGACTGTTTTGCTGGATCCATACGATGGGGCTTTACTGCCTCCTAGTGGTGTGAATCAGTGCCGCAAGAAGCAGATGGCCAAATGAAAGAGCAAAACTCTTTTTTCACACATAAATCCTGCAGCATTTCTGTCTGCCACACTGTGACAGTAAAAAAAAAAAAAAAGAACGTAATAAGCAATAAGGTTCCACATAATTAAGGAAGCTAACCAGTGAAAGCAAACCTCTATCAGTGAATCATGTGAGGGTTATATACCAACTAATGAGATACAAGTTGCCTCTGTTGGTTTGTTTTACCTTATGACTGGTGTTCCTCTTTCTCAGTGCAATTTGCTACTTCTGTTCTCATGACTTTCCAGACTGTTTCTTTTGACGTACAAATTTATTTTGAGCACATGCTCCAACTCTAGAGCAAACATGACTGATTTTAAAAAAAAAACAAAACAAAAAAAACCAGTCATCACATGCTGACATAATGTTAAAAAAAAAAAAAAAATCTTTATTATAAGATATAAAAGTTAGCATCTGAGTAATATGGTCCTATTTCCAAGGAAATTGTGTTTTTTTTTTTTTTTTTTTTTTTTTTTTTTTTTTTTTTTTTTTCTCCTTTCAAAGCTTTACAATCCCTTGCAAAAACATTGAGACCCCTTGGACTTTTTCACATGTTGTGACATTACAACCACAAACCTCAAAGTATTTTATTGCAACTGTATGTGATAAACCAACATACAGTAGAGTATAAATGTGAAGTGAAAGGAAAATTTAATTAATTTTATTTTGTACCTGTGCCATGCATTTGTATTCGGCTCTTCTAAGTCAATATGTTGTAGAATCGCTTTTTGCTGCAGCCTTTTTGGGTATAGCTCAGAGTCACTCGCTTAGAGACTGAAATATCAATTCTTTTATGCATGTAGTTAAAATTCAACATCAAGAACAACATTCCCAAGGCATGATGCTGCCAATACCATTTTTAACCATGGACATGGTGTGTTCAGAGTGATGTGCTGTGTTTTGTTTGGGATTTTTTTTTTTTTTTCCAATTTGATTACAAAGAAAAGAATGAGATATGGTGAAATCATAAAGTCTACTGAAAATGTAAGGTTTTTTAATGTGAAAAAATAATTTTTTTCCTTCATTCTCTCTGGCATGTGAAAACCTTGAGAATCAGTGAAGAAATCGACATCAACAAAACAAAATGAAAAAGTCTGTGTTATGTCTTTCTAAAAATGTTGTAAACATATCTGAGAGTCTGTTTGTCCTTCTGCACCAGCTTCCAGACTGAGATTCAGACGGTGAACAAGCAGTTCCCAAGCGAGCCGTTTAAATTCCTGGAGCCCACTCTTCGGCTTGAGTACACTGAAGCGCTGGCCATGCTTCGTGAGGCCGGGGTGGAGATGGGAGACGAAGATGACCTCAGGTCAGGTTATGTCACACATCCTTTGCCTAGAATGCCAGTTTTTGTCAGATGGTTTAATTTGAAAAATACAGAAGTGAGCTTTAACATTGTTTTACAGCGAGGATATGAAACATGCAATGGAGGAACTTGATGTTTATTTAATGCTCGTGATCTGAGTGGTTCTCTGGAACTCTTTGTAATTGAACAGGAAATGAAAAAACCTGAAAGCAGAGTGAAACTCTTTTGCTAATGGCAAATGAGATGTTTAAAATCTTATGTTTTTTGATATTCTGCAGCACTCCTAATGAAAAGCTACTGGGTCGTCTTGTCAAGGAAAAGGTTCGTACAATTTAATCCAGTCCTCGAGTGCCACTGTCCTGCAACTTTTTGGATGCAACCCTGCTCCAACACACCTGAATCAAATGAATAGGTAATGACCAGGCCTTTGCAAAGCTCGCTGACATGCCAAGGAGATAATTAAGCCTTTTGATCCTGGTATGTTGGAGAAGGGAAGCATCCAAAAGTTGCAGGACAGTAGCACTTGAGGACTGGAGCTGCTGGCTCCTGCCATATTTAGATCCAGAAACAAAGATGTATTTTTCCAAATCATTTGGTTCCTTTTGCTTCAGTTTTATGCAGCTATTTATTGTTCATTTACATATTTTTTTTGTTGTTTGTTTTTTTTCACAGTATGATACTGACTTTTATGTGCTGGATAAGTACCCACTGGCTGTTAGACCTTTTTACACGATGCCTGACCCAAACAACCCTGTAAGTTTCCTAACGACACAAAACCTCTAAAACACAAAACGGCAAAAATATGTAATAACAGATCTACATCCATAAATTTTTTGTTGTTGTTGTTTTCTGGCAGAGCTCTTCAGCTCCACATAATAAAAAATAAATAAATAAATTTGTCTGCTGAAATTTTAAGCTGCTCAGAAGGATGCACCGAAATCCCCCTTCTTTCCCAAAAGACTTTCAGTTGTAACCACAGTCAGAGGTTGTTGACATGTTATTGACCGAGAGGGGCTGAATACAAAAGGATAGCACTTTTCAAAGTGTTAAAGCCAAGTTTTCTTTATTCCACTTCCATTTCATGTCACAATTGCGTACTATGATAAATTGATGTATCATATAAAATCAGAATAAAATCTAAAATTTTTAGTGACAAAATGTGAAACAGGAAAAACAGAAACCCTTTTTTATGCTGATTATTCAGAAATCCATATTTATCTGTATAAATGACCTTTTTGTCTTAGTTTAACTACTTCAGAATTATTTGACATTACCTGCTATTAAGTAACAGATAATATGATTCTTTTCTCGGTTTTCTTCCTAATAGAAATACTCCAACTCTTATGACATGTTCATGAGAGGAGAGGAGATCCTGTCTGGAGCTCAGCGAGTCCATGACCCTCAGCTGCTGACTGAAAGGGCTCTGCATCACCAGATTGGTAAGGAGCAAGTTTAGAAGTAGTCCAGAAAAACAGAATGAATTTTAAAGGATTTGTCTCCCTCTACAGATGAATGACAGGTCCTGCAAGAGCAGAACATTTAAAGGCTTGAGAGCATTTGTGAGAATAAAAGCAAAATGTTTCATGTGTACTTTTCTAACAATTTTTTTTTCTTCTGATATTTCAGATCTGGAGAAGATAAAGTCATACATCGACTCATTCCGTTATGGAGCTCCCCCACATGGCGGAGGTGGCATTGGTAAGAAGCACATAACTTTTTTTTTTTTTTTTTTTTTTTTTTTTTTTTTTTTTTTTTTTACTGAAAGATTGAATCTGAATCTGTCGAGTTACCGAACCATCCTTCCTCACAGGTCTGGAGAGAGTCTGCATGCTGTACCTGGGTCTCCACAATGTGCGTCAGACCTCCATGTTCCCGCGTGACCCCAAGCGCCTCACACCGTGAACTCAGCTCTTTGTGAAAGAATCCCGTCTCAACCGGACTATCTAAGAGGTGCCGGTGACGGGGAGACGACAACTAATCCACAATCCAGAAAAGGAGAATGAGTAGGATATAGCTCCATCTCCTGTTTCTAACAGGCCAATAGAAGTTAATTACTAGGAAGAATGAAGCAGATGTAATAGAAGGTACTTTATTGATTTGTGTGCATAGTTTTCTAACAACTAAAAACAGATGCATTGAAGAAGGAAGGAATGGGCCAGAACACTCCCAGAGGAGGCTGCACACCTTTAATTTTCATCTTCTAATTAACAAGTGTTTTTCTAAGAGTTAGTTATGGAGATTAAACAACTGTAACACAAATCAGAGTCCTTTGTATTACCAGCACAAACATTAAGTATAATGATTGTGGTTTTCAGCAGTTTGCCTGTAACTACATGTGTTTTGTAAGTAATTAATAACAAATAAAAATGGCTAATTTAAAAAAAAAAACAAAAAAAAAAACTGCTTTATGGTTATATCTTTTTGGAAGCTGGAAGAGCATAATTACCAAAATAATAATTAGGTTTGACAGGATTAATAATTCAGATACCTGTTTGCTTGTATGCACATAGATATTAAATTACAAATGTTAAAAGTAAGGCAAAGCTTAAGTGCCTTTTTTCACTCATACTTGGCTAAAGCCTCCTTTCTACATCCCTGCTCCAAAGAGAGCATCAAAGTGCTTCAGTGTTACAAACACAAATAAAACTATACCAAAGTTTACATAATGATGAATAAGTTTTACACAAAGTGTTTTTTGATTCATGCACATGCATACATGTGACATTGCTGCAAAAAATACTCTGTACATTCAGGATTTTCTGTACAAAATGTTGCCAGATGATTGCTTCACTCGGTTGCTGCTCCGCTGATTTGCAGGATGAAGAGGAAGATTTGAACGATATCAACGTATAGAGAGAGCGCTCCGTAGATGTACTCCTCTGGGCTGATGGCCAGCTCCCGATTCCCGATAAGAAGCTGAGTGTTGTACACTAAAAACTGAGAAAAGAGGAGGAAGCAAGTTTCATACGAAAGCTCTAAAATGTTTTCGCTTTAGTCAACATGTTATTTAGGTAGGTTGCATTTAAAAGTTCATTAGCAAATAATGTTCGCCTGTGTGTAAATTTGTCTTCTAGCTGTTCTGTGAGGGTCTCGTGTTTGTTGTGAACAAACATAACATGAAGACCAAGGAACACAGCAGGCAGATCAGGCATAAAGTTGTGGAGAAGTTTAAAGCAGGGTTAGTTTATACAGCAATATCCAAAGATATGAACATCTCAGAGACCAACCACTTAGGTGGACTGCAAAATTGGCTGTCCAGCTAAACTTCCAGGCTGAAGGAGAGCATTAATCAGAGAAGCAGCCAAGAGGCCCATGGTAACGCTGGAGGAGCAACAGAGGTCCACAGTTCAGGTGGGAGAATCTGTCAATAGAGGTGTTATCACTCCACAAATCAGTAGAGCTACTCACTCTGAGCACAATAACTTTGTTTTTCTCTAAAAGGTACAGGGAAAATGGATGAAGCTAAATACATAGAGGAAAACCTGTTAAGAGGCTGCAAAGACATGACACAAGGGCAGAGGTTCACCTTCCTAACAGAATTTGTGATAGGACTTGAAATTCACTCTTCAGTGTCCGTCCAGTTTCATTGAGTTTGACGTATTTTCCAAAGAAGAATGGGCGAACATCCTCTAGATGTGCAAAACTGGAAAAGACATGCCCCGAAAGACTTGTAGCGGCAATTGCATCAAATGGTGATTCTGTAAAGTATTGACTCAGGGGGAAACATCACATTTTTCAGTTTATTTGTAAGAAAATTTGAAAAAGATTTATCCCCTTTACTTAGATTTCACAGTTATGCACTACTTTGTGTTGGTCTGTCCCATAGAATCCCAATAAAATACAATGAAGTGTGCACTACACAAGCAATAAAATCTGAAAAATCTCAAGACCTTTGAATACGGTTCACCATGTTAATTAAGAAACACTGATACTCTATAAGAAATTATTAGTTGGAAGTGAAACCTTGCATTAAAAATAGGGTTGCACTGTGTTGCATATCCCATAAAATTTAATTTAAAAAATACATTTACTGATGTGCAACAACTCAAAAATAAAATATCAACGTGTTATTGTCTTCTCAATATATTTTGAAACCAATTTGCCTTTTGTTACTAAACAACAATGTAGAAACAAAGCTGAAATTCTTTTCCCTGAAATTATGTCTGCATTCACTCACCAGAGTGTAAACGATGGCTCCAATTGCAGCATAGAGCATGTGCAGCCAGGGGACCTGTTGAGTGACATAAAAAAAAAAAAAAAACCTCTCTAAATGTGAAAATTAGTCACACATGTACACCCCTATTCAGCTGCTGTTGAAGCTCACACTGAGAAGCAAGAATATATTAAAGGACTTGACCACAGAGTCCTCACATATTGGAAGGAGAGCACGATGGCTGTAACAATCCCAATGATCATAAGCAAAACAGCAGCGATGCAGAGAAGGCCCCCACAGGAGGTGAAGTCCACCTGTGATTAGAAACAAGTCATTAAAAGGATGAAAGGGAGGCTGAACACCCTTCAAGGCACACATAACGAAGCAGTGAAAAAAAATATATATTTTTTTTTCTTTTTTTTCAGCTTCTGTGTGAAGTTAAAATTAAAAGAAAGTTGGCTGGGTGTGCCTTGTTCTAGCATGTAACTTATGTATCTGGAGTTACATCAGATGGGATTCACATCTTATCCCAAAATGTTATAAATATTTAAAGGAGCTCAGTGCCCCATTGTAATGTGAGACAAAGGAGTTCTTTTACACTGACAACAAAGACATCCTCTGACAAGCCACAGGCTGCTGAGCTGCAGCAGAAAAACCTTTTTCAGCTACCTTCGTCTGGAAGCAGAAGACTGTCACAGCTATGCACACTACTGCTGTTATTCCCATGGCGATTATCACTGCTTTGGTTTCATAGTAGCTGGAAAAACATAAACATAGACATTAAAATAACGACTTATACTGGCAAAAATAATGATACTCTTTGAACTTTTGTACATTTTGCCATGTTTCAACCCCAGACGTCAAGTCATATTTGGATTTTATGTGACAGAAAAGGAAGATGATTCATTGTTTTCCAATTTTATTACAAATAAAAAAAAAAAAACCCTGTACTCTGATATCCCTAACTAAAATCTAGTGGAACCAACTGTGCAAAGAAGTCATCAACTTAGTAAAAACTGTCCACCTACCAAATTATGACCATCCACCTAAACTGACAAGAAGGGGAAGGAGAACATTAATCAGAGAAGTGGCCAAGAGGCCCATGATAAACCTGGGGGAGCTGCAGAGATCCACAGCTCAGGAGGGAAAAGCTGTTGACAGAAAAACTATAGATTGTGGCAAGAAGAAAGCCGATAAGATCTTCAGTTTGCAGTTCACCGCAAGCCATGCAAGCAAACATGTGGAGGAAGGTGCTCAGCTCAGGTGAAACCAAAACTTTTTAACGCACAAGCAAAACACTGGTGAAAAATTAACACTGCACATCACCCTCAACCAATGTCACTGTGAAACATTGTAGTGGGAGAACGATGGTGTGGACATGCTTTTCAGATTGAAAGAGCTAATCAAAGTTGATGGGATGATGGAGGGAGATACTTTCAGGGCAATCTTGGAACAAACCCTGTTAGAGACTGCAAAAGACTGGAGCAGAGGTTTACCTTCCAACAGGAACAGAGTCCAGACCGAAATCCAACTGGGAACCATTGGAAGAAATAGGAAACTGCTATTCACAGATGCTCTCCATCCAATCTGACAGAGCTTGAACTACTCTGAAAAGGACATTGGGCAAACCTCTTGGTCTCTAAATGTGCAAAGCTGGTAAAACATACCCCCAAAAAGACTAACTGCAGCAAAATGTGGTTCCACAAAGTACTGATTCAGAAAGGCTGAATACAGATGTAGGGCAAAGCACACTTTGAAAATTTTTATTCGTAAAAATTTTGAAAACCATGTATCACCCTTCTTCCACTTCATATTCATGTTCTACTTTGTGCTGGTCTATTTCATAAAATCTTCATGAAATGCATTTAAGTTTGTGCCTGTAACATGACAAAATGTAAACAAAAAACAAAAGAGTAGCATGAATACTTGTGGACTACATTTAGGTGTTGTAGTCCAATGCCAAAAGAAGAGTTGTAAACAAACCTTGAAACTGATCCAGCCATATAAGATAAGGCAATGGTCTACAAGATAAAACATGACAAGATGTTTTTTTTTTTTTAATTAACAGCATGTTTTATTCTTTCATCTTTACTGGCTGCCAATCTTTGGCTCAAGCCCTAACTCCCCACCCAGGGTTTGTCTTCAGATTCATTATAAATACTTACAAATATCCCCAGCAGCACCAGATTCAATGGAAAACGCCTCCTACACACACAAAAAAAAAGAGTAAATAATGTGATATGTATAAAAACGCAGAGTCATTTCTGATTATGAGCTTATCTGGAAATAAGCTTTGCTTTACCTTGGCTCTTTGCAGCAGATGAGAATGCAATACACCAAAAAGAACACCGCACTATGGAGAGATAAATCATGAATGTGGTTCTGTACCATAGCACAGGTCAACTGACTGTCAGTTATTATAAAAGCAGCATTTTTACAATGAGATTTGATTTTTTTTTTTTTTTTTTTTTTTTTTTTTTTTTTTTTTTTTTTTTTTTTTATCATCTTACTGTTACAAGTTTAGTTACTGTTGCTGGAAAGTAACTCACAAAGAAGCCCAGTAAATTGCCGGGTATTGGGTGACAAACAGCTTCACTGGGTCTCTGTGAAACCGCAGACAACATGGTCACCAGAGAATGCAGCGCTTTCTTTTAATCAGCTTCACAAAGAAGCTAGAAGTGTTATTCTATTGGAATGAACAGCTAGACTTACACAAATGTAAAGACAGCAACAACTGCAAAGGTGAATGCAAGCTGCACAGTCAAAATCAAGTAAACCTGTCCACAAACACGTAGGTTAGATTAAAAGAGCAGTTACTGGCACCGTGACGACAACAGAAGAACAGATTGTGTCTCTGAATGTGGCAAAGAGGAGCAAAGAAAGTCCTTACTTTTCTGATGAAGGCATGTCGAATGGATGTGCTTTCCCACTGGTTGCTGAAAAAGTCATCCATTTCTCCTGCAGAATTGAAAATTGCAAAAAAGGCAATTTGAGGTTCAGAAGTTAATCTCAATTTAATAGAAGTGTGTGATGAAAGTCTGTGTAAGCTCCTGGGAACCTGGGCTGGACGCAGGCAGTCCTGCTGACAGAGTGGGGATGGGCATGACAGACGGAGAGAAGCCGGGACTTGGGCACATGCCGGCTTGTGGGTAGATTCCCCGCTGGCCCCAGTAGCCAGGCGGGCCGAGGCACGCGCCGGGACTGGGGCTGTAGGATGGAGGAGGGGGAAGAGGGGCGCCATGTTGTGTCTGAAAGGGGTAATTATTAGACTTAGGATGCTGCAGGGCGTCCTCGTAGGATGGAGGAGAATCAGTTTTGGAAGACATTTCTCTGGACCACCTTAAAGAGAAGATAAACAGCTGCTTCAGAATTATATGAGACAAGTACTTTACTGATGACTTTATAACTCATGCTGACCAGAGAATAGTCCGAGATCTCAGCTAGCGGATATCGTGTGCTTGTTTTATTTAAACAAAAACAATTACAATTGATTGATCAACTCATCAAACTTTATTTGTAGAATAATTTTCATGTGTTACACAAAGTGCGTTGCACATGTTAACAAACAGATTTACATAAAAAAATTATGTAAAAAATGTCAAGTTTTGTATATAAATTTTAAAAATTTTTTATTATTAGACAAGTCAAAACAATGGAAACATAGTTGTGAGGAATCACAAGAAATGACTAAAAAATGACAGTGATTTAAAAAGAATTATAGAATAACCTGAGAAAATACAAAATCCAGTTTTCAAATAAGGATTGCATTTATTAAGGGAAACAAGCTGTCTAAACCAGCCTGGCCCTATGTGAAAAATTAATTACCCCCTAAATCCAAAAACTGCTTGTACCACCCTTAGCATTAACACCTGACATCAAGTTCACAATAACAGGCAATGATTCTTTCACATCACTGTTGTAGAATTTCTGTTTGCTATTCTTTTGAAAATTGTTTTAATTAAGCAACATTAAAGGGATATCAGGTATCCCAGTCTCAATTGAGTCCAAACTTGGCTACTCAGTCAAAAATCTCCATTTTGTTTTTGTTTTGTTTTTTGCCATTCAGAAGTCCACTTGCTGGTGTGTTTTAAACCATTGTCCTTCTGCATATAACACAAGTGCTTCCATTTAAGATCACAGACTCATCGTCACAGACTCATTGTCCTTCAGAATTTTCTGCTAGAAGGCAGAATTCGTTGTTCCACCAATTATAGAAAATGGTTCTGAAGCTGCAAAGCAGCCCCAAACTCTCACACTACCGCCATCATGTTTGACTGTAGGTATGGTGGTCTTTGTCTGAAATGCAAAGTTAGTTTTATGCCAGATATACTACGACACACACCTTCAAAAAGCTCCCTTTTTGTGTCCTCAGTCCACTGATTATTTTCCCCAAAGTCTTGGAAATCGTAAAGATGCTTTTTTTGGGCCAAATGTGAGAAAAAGCCTTTCCGGATAACCTGAGGGATCTGGGAACCGTAGGATAAAAGCATATCCGATAAACAGATTGAAGTAAGTCCTTTAAAAACCAATAAAAATACTTTAAAGTTGATTCCAAAATGCAAAAGTCTCTTCATGGCAATGAAGAGACTTTAAAATAGTGTGAGCTTACTTTCTGGTCATCCTAAACCTTGCCAGCATTATTTAAAATAACTCCAACCAAGCTGTTGCTTTCTTTTTTAGGAGAACCAGAATTACAGGAAAATATTTTCTCAATTATATAGCCACATTGTTTGAACTAAGATTTGTATTGATGATTTAACTTTAAAGGTCTAGTATTCCAGTAACATTACCACAAAGAGAATAGGTAATATGAGAACATGGCTCTAATTAAACTTCCATCGTGTCGTAGTTTAGTCTGAGTAACTTCATTGAATATAGCTGATTAAACATGTGAAAAATTGTAACCTACCTTTTTTGGCCTTAGTGTACGATGGGAGGACAGTGCCCCTCTGTGCTTTCTGCCTAGAGGTATGACTCTCATCATAGGAACACGTCCTCTGTGTAACTGGATATGCTCACTGAAACTCACACTGCTGTTTCTGAGAAAGCATGCCAACTGGTACACACATTGGTTTCTCATAGTTTGCTTCAATAGAATACAATTAAACGTAAAAACAAACATTAAAAAGGAACTAAATTTGAACCTCAAGCTTCCTAGCATTTTTCCAATTTTTTTTCCTTACTATTATTTTCTACAATCCCATAATTACAGTTCTGGACAGAAATTCACACATCATGGGTGTGAATTTCATATTAATTTGTTATATTATTGTGGAATTGATTTATTAATTATCAATACACACTTTTGAGTTGTAATTATGACATGTAAAGTAAAAATTAAGAAGTCCAAAGTCATATGTAAGAGTTCTATAGTCTGTTAGGTTCAAACCCCTAACATTTTTATAACACTGCATGGAAAGAAAGACACAGACAGTTAAATGTAGTTTTACTCGCGAGGAGAGTGGCCCAGAGACGTACTCAGTTACAATCTCCGACACACTCTGAGATACGTCCTGGCTCTCATCGCTTTTATTTTCTCAGGTTGCCCTGGTTACATGGGAGTTGCAGCTTCTATGGGGTGGGAAACAGACACATTCATTCCCAAGCTGCAACTCGTTGATTACACACAAGGTCACATATCATGCTCTGCTAGATGCAATTCACACGTTTATCTTCGTGAGAAGAAGATGTCTCAAACTTGTTTACCGCATGTTCTGTTCCTGTTTTATCTAGGTGCAGTTTCACAACACGATTAGTTACTATTGGAATTTGTTCTAGTCACATGTTTTATTAGAACAAACATACTTATAATATCATGAATATAAAGTAAATGGGATAACAAATATATACATAACTCCAACATAGTCATATTAAGCTTTAAAGTTTAGTTAAATTTTAATTGAATATGTAATAATTATGTTTTTTTTTTTTTATAATTATGCAATGTAAAGTCATAACTATGAGCCTCAGTCTTATTAATGAGTTTCTAAGTTATAATTATGAGATTCACAGTCACAATTATGAGCTTCAATTCATTTTTTTTTTTTTTTTTTTTTTTACTTTAAAAGTGGACTCCAGTGGACTGCAATGGAGGAAAATAAAAACCAAACAAACCAACAAAAAAGACAGAAAGGGAGATCTAGTCCTTCTCTATCTTAAGAAACAGAGGGAAAACATAACATAATTGTAAAAACGAGAATTGCTGTATTTCTACTTATGAGCAGTTGTGTTGCTTTGTTTTTGTTTTTTTTTTTTTGTTTTGTTTGTTTTTTTTACCTCCGCCTGTTTTGGTCAGACAACTAAACTCCGGAATTCCGCAAAGGCACGTTGTACCCATGACGTCATCACGTCGAGTTCAGAGCACTGCAGGCGATGGCGCTTCCTGACTGGATGGTAACATCGCTGGTCGCTTCATCCTTCTTCTGTTTCTTCTGTTTATTTGTTCGGTACAGGCGGATCACATTCGCGTTTTGCAGGAAGCTACTTAACAGGATAATGGCTCGAACCGAGAAGCCGTTGTTCCGAATCGCGTTAGTACAACTTCAGTTTTCAGTCTGCGTAGCTTAGCAACATGTATTGTTTTGATTGCTGATGGTGGCAATCCTACATTTGTTTCAATTCGGGATAATTCGAGATGCAGAAAACTTTGTTTACACGCTAATGAATCAATTGCTTTTTAAACCTAATTAGAAAAATATCCCTATATTTTGTCTATATCTGTATGTGATAACAACAACAACAAAAAAAAGGCCGGGGTTATTGTTTTCCTTCCAGGTACACACTCTACACAAGGACCAGACTGGGTTATATGTACTACAAGAGGCAAATGAGGAAAGCGAGGGAGAATTATCCTACTGGGCATTCCACAACTCATCCTATGGAGTTCAACGGTACATACACATTCTGCACATCTTCTCACATCGCAACCACAACTTCAAGGTATTTTATTGGGATTTTATATGATAGACTGACATAAAGTAAAAGGGAGTGATGTTTTTTTCCCCAAGTATAAATCTGAACAGCGCAGTATGTATATTTATTAATATGTGGCTGAGTTACACTGCACATTACCATGAACATGCATGGTGTAAGCATCATGCTGTGGGAATACTGGTCAGAATTAATATGGATGGAGCTAAATAAATGCTGGAAGAAAACCTGTGGGAGGTTGTAAAAGACTTGAGATTGGGTTGGAGGTTCATTGTGCCAGCAGAATATCGACCCTAAACATACAACCAGAACTGCAGTGGAACACTTAACAGTGCAGATAACGCCATCCAAACAAGTGAAGCAAGGTGGTGATAGCATCTTGCTATTGGAAAGTTTTTGTTTAGCAGGGTAGGGAAGCTGACTAGAGTTAATGTGAAGATGGATGGAGCTAAATACTGTGTGCTATTGTAAGGGGAAAAAAAGAAGAAAATCTTGCACTTTCTTTCATTGCACAATTATCTCAGAAAATGGTCACATACAATCACAGTGAAATACATTGAAGCTTGCGGTTGCAAGATGGAAAAAATGTTCAGTCGGTATGAATATTCTGCGAAGTTCTGCAAGAAAGTTATCTTATTTACTATGTATATGAAGCTGTTGTTTGCATCCTTGTCCGTTTTGTTCTTGTTCGTCCACAGGTGTAAAAATAATCCCCATCTCAGTGCTGTCCGACAACTACAGCTACCTTATTATTGACACGGCCTCCAGTGTCGCTGCTGCTGTAGACCCTGCAGACCCTCAAACAGTTCAGGTGAGCACATTCGCCGTCATTTGTCACTAATTCAGAAGGGTTTTGACACCTAAAGCTGCATTCTTAACAAATGTTGGAAGTTTACTCAGTCAGTTTCCTGGTAAAATCTCCAATAATGAAATGTTAAGGTAATCGTGCTTGTTGTTAGTTACGTCTACCAACTTACATGTAAGGGTGCTCTTTGTTGATATGAAAAGCAAACACAGTCATGGGAGCAAATTGTTGTCTCCAAATTAACATCTCAGTTACATTTTACAGCTTTTGTTAACTATAAAATGCATTTGCTGCTGTGTGTCCTGTCAGTTCATTTTCATACTACTGTCAACAATAAGGAACGTTTTGCTGCTCTGCAAGCATAATTTCTGCTGTGTTTCTTACATTATGATAAGAGCTCTAACAGTTTCATTATAACTCTTTAGGCAGTGCTTGAGGAAGAGGGCGTAATGTTAGAAGCTATACTGTGTACACACAAGCACTGGTAAGTATCAGGTAATTTTGGAAAGCACATGTTTTTTTTAAAGAATATATATATATATATATATATATATATATATATATATATATATATATATATATATATATATATATATATATATATATATATATATATATAATTTTTTTTTGACAACCTCATAGTTTGAAGCTTATTTTCAGCACAGAAAAAATAAATCTAAATTAAATAATTGTTTTAAAAGGTGTATGTTCAGGCTTTTATCCAAAGGTCTTTAGCTTCTCTTCTGTTTTCAGGGACCACAGTGGGGGCAACAAAGGTCTGAAAAGGCTTCACAGCTCATGTCATGTGTACGGAAGTGCAGCTGATAACATTCCTTGCCTCACACAGTAAGTCTCAGCCTGCATGGCCAGCACGCAGACTTTCAAAGTTTACCTTTTGCTATAATGAGTTCTGACTTGTTCCCTCCATCAGCTCTCACAGCAGCTGACTTCACAGTAAATTATCATGCAGCAGTAAAATGTTTGTGTTTGTCTTGTGGGGGTTGATTTTAAATCATGCTGAAAGAGTTTTAGTTTTTCTAATTTGTACTTTTTCTTATTATATTTCAACATGTTCATGGAAATCAACATCAATTTAGTTTTTTTGAGATTAATTTTTTTTTTTTTTTTTTTTTTTTTTTAACTCCCTCCAGCCCCCTCTCACACAGAGACTCAATAAATGTCGGCCAGTTGCACTTTAAGGCCCTGTTCACTCCTGGACACACAGTGGGCCACATGATCTACCTCCTGGATGGCCAAGCCGTTGGTGCCCCCTCCAGCCTCTTCTCTGGTGATCTGGTGTTCCTCTCAGGATGTGGTCAGTTACACGTCTTTTTAATAAATGTCTGGTAGTTTTTGTTTATAGATGTTCAAAGCCTTAAAATAGGCACGTCTTTTGTTGCAATAACATAAGTTGAGCTTTGGTTTGAGTACTTTTTCTTTGTTGGTTAAAAATCTGAAGTTAAGAAGTGATTGTTTTAACAAACCTGTTTCACTTAATTCTTTAACACAGGGTTCCGAAATCTCTGTATTTTTTAGATCTGGATAAGTATCTAAAAAAATAATACTAGTATGAAAAAAACATCAGGATTTCCAAACTTTATTCCCTATCCCATTGCGTAAATGCAGTTTTCCTTCAAACCTTCCTCCTTTGTTTAGTTCCATTCTTTCCTTGCTCATGTCCTTGGTTCCTTCCTTTTCTCCTTCCTTGTCGTCTTTTCTTCTTTATTTCCTTCCATTTCCTTCCTTCTTCCTTAATGTAGTTACTTGTGTCCTTCCTTAGATCCTTTCTCGAGGCCTTCCTTCCTTCCTTGTCTTTCATTACTTTTCTCCCTTCTTGAGTCATTCCTTCCTACCTTTCTCAAGTCCTTGGGTCTCTCCTTCCTTACTTGTGTCCTTTGTTTGTTTGTTTGTTTCTTTCTTTCTTTATTTCTTTCTTTCTTAATAAACTATATGTTAAATCTCTCCACCTGTTAATTTTTTTTTAATTTATACTTATAAAGCACATCATAGTGTCTGTAAACTTGAATTTGTAATTGATGGCATGCCATTCCCCTGGGGGATAAATATGATGTGGCACATTTCTGTTAGACACTCGTAAAAATGGAAAAGACATGTGTTAGTCTTTATAAGTCAGAAGTTGGCAACAAGAAATAGCTACTTGTCTGAACTTGTTCATGTCTAGAGTCAGAGCAATAATTAGAAACTTTAAAAACAGCAGAACTGTGACAAACAAGGCTTCATTAGATCCAGGTTTATCTTGCTCTCACACACAGTGAACAGGATGGTAAGGGAGGTAAAATAAATCTCCAAAGCTCACTCTTGGAGAACTGCAGCAAAGAGTGACATCTCAGGTTCTCCAAATCCTTACAACGACCACGAGATACCATCTACATAACCAACCAGTTGTTTGGGAAGCATGTCAGGAAAAACCTTTTTCTGTCCTACTTTTACAAACATCAATCCTACTGAGACTTTAACTGGACCATGTACTTTGATCAGATGAGCCCCAGATTGATTTTTTTCGGCATCAAACACTCCAGGATGATAATCTGGAAAAGCATGTTGTGCCCAATGTGAAGTGTGGTCGAGGATCTGTGATGCGTTTTTTTTTTTTTTTTTTTTTTTTTTTTTTTTTTTTTTTTTTTTTATTATTATTATTTTTTTTTATTTATTTTTTTTTATTTTTTGGTCTTTAAGCAGAGTGAAGATCCAAAACAGCTCCAAACAGTTCTGATAAAATACTCTGCTGTCATGTTTTGGGGATCGTACAATATGTAAATAATCTGCATTCGCATTACTGGATTGTTAGTTAATTTTAAATTTAGACATAAGAAAGTATTCATAAGCAGAAAATAGTAAAAAAACAAACAAACAAACAAAAAAAAAAAACTAAGGATTTTTTTTTAATGCTTGCACATTCATAAAAGAGGCTCAGACCAGCAGTTTTCTGCACCCTGCTTGTATCTGTCATAAGGAGAGGCTTTTTGTCTTTGAATGATGCTCATCATTATTTTCTCAAGAAGTAAGACTTGGGTCAGAGAAAACAGGAAACATTGCACAATGCTGAAAAACAACAATATCACAACAATTTAGGTCGATGGGAAATAGGCCAGCTGTGTATTTGAAATAAAAGTGAAAAAAAAAAACAAATCTGAATTTTTTGCAAATGTAGGCTTTGAATTTGTTTTACTAGATATTCTGCTGTCCGTTATTTTTTTTTTTTTTGAATGGCACCACTTCCTGTGCCCATTACATTCACATTTTGTACGTGTTGTTTTTAAATGATCCTACTCAGTTGCACATTTCTTTGAGCTGTGCAGTATTTGTCCTTATGTTGTTGGAAATTTGACCTTACTGTACACGTTCTTATTTTTTGTTTTTATATATATATTTTTTTACCTTTGTGTAAATGTGCATGATTCCTGGTACACATGGATTTTGCCACTGAGGGACAATAAAGGACATTTCTATTCTACTCTATTTTAATACTTTGTATGTATTTACTCTAACATGATGATTTGAACTTTCTTTTTTCAGGGAGGATGTTTGAGGGAAGTGTCACGACAATGCTTTCATCTCTGGACACGGTTGGTTCCTTAAGTGATGATACTTTACTGTGGCCAGGTATGTAAATCACTTAAGGTGTCAGATATAAAAGCTTTTTTACACACTTAAGATTGTAAACTGCAGTAACAGCGTTTCAACATAGTCTTAAACAGTCTGGAACCGTTTGGAATTTGATTTCAGTATTTTCCAGGTCTGGATGAATATGGAAAAATATTTGTTACCACACTTAATTTCCTTTTACATTCTCAAACATTGTGTCATTCATTGTGACCTTCCTTCTTGCTGTCCTTCTTTTAGTTCCTTACTTATGGCTTTCTTTCATTTCCTTCACTGCTTCCTTCCTTTTGCGATTTTCTGTGTTCTTTTTTCTTGGTGTCTTTCTTTCCTTTCTGTCCTTCCTTCCTCTCTAGCACACTTCCTTCCTTGCCTCTCTTGTGGCTTTCCATTCTTCCTTTCTCAGGTCCTTCTCTCTTCCCTTATGTCCTTTTATCCTCCAAATTTCCTTTTTTTCCTTTCCTTTCTGCTTTGTGTCATGCTTTCTCTCTCGTATTTTCTTCATTCTGTACTTGTATCCGTCCATTCCTTCCTCGTGTCCTTCCTAACTTCTTTCCTTGTCTTTTATTCCTTCTTTCCCTCCGTCCTTCCTTAAAATTAACATAAAGGGTTGAGAACTCTGAAAAAGTATGGAACCTTTACACAAAAAATTGTGGAGGACCCGGTAGTAACCTAATCGGATTAAAGTTACACTATGCAGTTATTCCAATAATTTCCTTCATATTGTCATTTAGACCTATTTGTGAAGCAGCAAAAAAGCCAGAGTTTGCCCTGTTTTTACAGCAAACCAATTGAAATACACTATAATAAAAGTACATCTTTTTAGTCTAGTCTGGTTATTGCAAGTGCCTGACGGCAGCTGCTGTCACCGAGGGCACAGTCAGTTTTTAGGTTTTGGGGGCAATTACTTTATCACACAGGGCCAGGTTGGTTTGGATATCTTTATCTCTTAAAAATTAATTTTGACAACCACATTTTGAATGAAGCATTGAAGTGTGACAATAAAAAAAGTAAAGCACAACAAATCCAAAAGGTGGAAAACAGTTTTTCACAGAATTAAATGTTACTTTATGTTTCCTGCTTTTAATTAAGTGTATCTCTACAGTAGTGATCCTCCATGGGCTAAAACCTTTTAAATCTAGTTTACATGTGAGTTACATTTTTATTTATTTATTTTTTTTTTGTATCTTTTGACAACCCTGCAGGTCATGAGTATGCAGAGGACAACCTGCTGTTTGCTGCTGAGGTTGAGCCACGCAGCGCTGCCAGAGAGAACAAATATCAGTGGGTGCTGCAGCAACGAGGCCAGAAGCTTTGTTCGGTAAGAATGATCTTTTGCCATTGTTATGCTTCTCAAGCCTGCCTTCCCAGAAACGACTCATGTTGTCCTGCACCTGGGAAACAAGGCTTATCGGCTGCATACAGTTTACATGCTGTCAAAGCCTGGACTGCACACTCCCATCAGCACCCCCCTTCCCCTTCTAGGCTTACTGTCGAGTTTCATCTGTGATGCACTCTGCAGCTGGGCATAGGCTCTCAGTTCAGGGCTTACCTGGAATTTAGATTGCTTTTTAGCTCTTATCAATATAACACGACTGCAGAGGCTGTTCCATTAGTTTTTACCTCCTGGAGTTTTGTCAACTTCCATTTCCAGAATCCAGCGTGTTGTAAAAGTGTTCATACCTCTTAAACTTTTTTTTTTTTTACATTTGATCACGTGCACTCCGTATTCTTTCCTCTTTCTTTAATGTGGCCAAGCCAATCAGAAGCAGATCTGGAAATTAACCCGAAAAGGAAACACCTGTGTGGCGAACTACCACTGAAAATCCAATCGGCAACAGGGTTTTATTTAGGGAAATCAGAGTATATGGATATATATAAAATCTCAATAAAATATATTGAAAGTTTTTGTAAAGTTTTCAGTTTTAATGTGACAAAATACATAAAAAACTATCAAGGGTTTATGAATACTAGGCACTGTATATAGAATGATTTTCTACACCGTAGTCTCTGCACAGTGGGCATGTTGTAATTGGAGAAAAGCATGAATACATTTAATTAAGGGTGACATTGTGTGAAAGCTAATTGGCCCATTATTTTCCTGTTTATGAAATAAAATCCTTACTATTTTAAAGCAGGTCCCTGATGTCAGAGGACGGTTTTCACCCACTTTTAATCCCAAAAACAGTGCAGCTTTATAATAATGTATTCCGTTCCAGGTGTTATTGGCTCATAATTCGGGAATTTTCTTGGAAAAGAAAGTCACATCTGACTTCAGACGGGCGTTTTGGCTTGTCATAGAAGGGAAAGGCCAGGTGTTACTAATAAGATTAGCATAGACTCCAGTGTATCTGTGTGTCCCACTAAGCTATGGCAGCCTGATGGTGAACCGGTATGAACAGTGCCAAGACGCTGACACTGAAGCAGCCTAATGAGATTAAAGCTCTGTTCATGTTCTCTGTTTATGGTGGATTTTCATGTAGTCGCATGTCTGCTGTGTAAAATGTTACTGTGCCCTGCAAATGTATTAATAGCTGTTGAAACTTTTCAGCTTTTGTCAGCTTAAAACCACAAACTTCCATCACCTTTGAGCAGCTTCCTTGTTTTATCTTACTAGAACACCTTCTTCCACATGTTTTCTGTGTTACATTGGATATAATTTAGGGGTAAAAAGTAAAGGATGCTGAATCCAATTGCATAGCACACTTTAAAGATTTTTCTATTTTTTGGAAAAAGTTTATTGTTTTCCTCTCATTTTTACAATTATGCATGACTTTGTGTTGGTTTATCACATGGAATCCTATTAAAATACACTGAATGTTGTGGATCTGATGTTACAAAATTTGGAAAAGTTCAAGGGTTATGAATACTTTTGCAAGGTACTGTAAAGCAGAATGAATTATGTTAAATTTCAATATGCTTATATATATATATATATATATATATATATATATATATATATATATATATATATATATATATATATATATATATATATATATATATATATATTTTTTTTTTTAGATACCTTGGATAAATATTCTCCACCTACATTTTTGAGTCGCTTCAGAGTCCAAGATTTGAGCTGCAAAAATTAATGACTTCAGAATGCAGTATTCGAACTGGGTCAGACATTCATAAATGTAAATCTGAGCAGATTTTCAGCTGCAGAAATCCTTCACTGCATATATTTCCTTTCTGCCAAAAGAGAACAAAGTGATTGAAGATTTCTGAGATGGAATTGTTTTTGTCATGCACCTCATTGTCAGAGCCCCTCCACTATTGGGGAAGAGAAGCAGTACAACCCTTTCCTGCGCAGTCATTCTGCAGAGCTTCATCAGGCTCTGGGGATCCAGCAGTTCCAGGATGAAGACTGGACCCAGTTCAGGGCAAGGGTCTTGGAGGAGCTACGGAAACGCAAAGATCTCTTCAACAGGAGGTAGTAAAACAGAGGAGTGCACTAAATAACCGAGAAAAGAGTTCTCTTGCACCAAACATTTTGAATCAGTGATCTTCTATAAGGTGTCCTGATAAGACTAATTTGAAAATTTATGAATGGGCATTAAGACATTTTGAGCTGAATCTGTGACCAAAAGCAAGATAAATAGATCTTCATTATTTAATCATAACATAACATAATAGTCCTATTTTCTCTCCAGGTACTGTAGTTTAATTATAAATTTGTTCCTCTTTAGAGCATTGCACATTCATTGCATAGTGTCATACACATTATAATTCACATAATGTAGACCCTCATGATGTTTGGTTATTTTACAGGTAGGTACAGTCAGATTTCTGTTATGGTTACTTTAAGTAGTTTAGCCAGTACGGTACTGAATTGTTTGCTCTCTAGTTAAAACTCATAGGACTTTTTGCTGATAGTAATGATACACAGGTTTCCTTTATAGGCCTTGTTTAACATTTACAGTCCTGCTCAAGAGCAGTTTAGTTATCTGACTGTTAAAATTTTGCTAATGAAGTGTCTCTGGGTTTTTTTTTGTTGGTTTTTTTGTAATATTTTGTAATGTAAACTTCAAAAAGTGCATTTAATTTAACAAATCCCATGATAGGGTGATTTTTGTTGCCGTTTCTTCCTTTTTATAGTGATAGTGAAGATTTTCCTGCAGATTTATTTGAGCCAAATGAGAAACACAATTTCCTTGTAAAGAGTTTTTTTGTGTGTGTGTGTGTGTTCATCAGTGAATGTTCTCTGTCTGTTTTTTTTCTCAGCTGTTTCCATATTTGAAGCTTTTTTGTTTTTTTAGGCGGGGATGTGAGAAATACTTTCAGGTAGTCAGTGTCTTATCTGCAGTAGACGGCAATCAGAACTCTCAGTGTAGGGAAGCACAAAGAAACTGTGACAAATGGGTTAAACTATAAGCTACTAAAACTTGGACATTGTAAAGAATATTTATTATATTTAACACAGTTTTGTATGAATTAAAGCTATCGTACCTGTCTTCAGAAATATCACTGGGGACAATTCCTAATACATAGCACCCTCCACAAATGTGTAAGTTAAATGAAAAATAAATTAATCTCTTAATGATACTAATTTGGTCAACTTTTAAAGATATCAACAGTCAAAGCAATAACTAAAAGCTTTAAAACAACTGGAACTGTGACAAACAAGGGTGGATAAGGACAAAAGTTTTTCTTGTTAGGAGAGTAGATGGGGAGGATGGTAAGGGTTAAACAGCTGCAGTAATATAAGATGAATTTGTCTCCAGGTTTTGTATATATTGTTGCCAGGTGTGGCAATAAATGTGGAGCATGCAGCAGCATGTGCTTGCTTCTTCTGAAATTTTCTTGTGGTTTCACTTTTACCACTTAAGTCCTCATGTTGTATCTTTGATTTGTATATTGTACCATTTTCCCACCTTCATCGGTGATCTTGCATAACTACGGGTAAAAACACTGAAGTATTTACCCCTTTCCCACTTGTAAAAAAACAGAATATTTTAAATGTTAAAATGCTTCACTTTGTGACTGTGAACTAAGAACATGAAGGTATTGTGGTGTAAATTCTGTCACTGAGCTATCATTGAAGGGAACATTTTGTATGGCAACCTGTAGAACTGAGACTGCATTTAATATGAAGATAACTGCATTCAGACTGGTGTTAAATAATTTGTAGACATGCCGTTTTTGGAGCAAAAGGCTTTAGGCAAGTTAAACAAAGAAGGTTATTGTGATCAGTCTTTCTCTTTAAAAGATTAAAACTCACTGTGCATTGACTGAGGGAATGTTTTATTACCAGTTTAAAATTGTAGATGCCAAACTTATTTATATTTAATATATATAAGTGAAATGATAAATATATTGGCACTGAACCATCACAGTACAGATGTTATTTGTGGTCAGGTAAAGAATATATTGGTCACTTATCAAGAACAGGATGCATTTGTACTTTTATCGCTTTTTTAATTATCATGGCAGAAAATGGGTTAATTAAGCTACTACCTAAAGTACTCCACACCAAACTGATGCCAAACTGATTCAGGAATGACTGATAATAATTACACACAAGTTAAAGACTGGAATCCTTGATTTTAATGAACAGGTTACAGAATTAGTTTCCAGTGATACGGCAACAGTGGATAGGAAGCACTGTTATATACCATTCTCATGGTGTGTTCCATTTGTAGTCAGAACTCGGAAAATCAACTGAAACACCCCCCAAAGTTGAACATCCCACTCGGAAGGTGTGAGAAACTCCGACCAAAGTTGATTTTACGTTGCAATATGGCCGCTCCTCACATCAACAGTTGTCAACTGTGGGGGAAACATGTTTATTTAACAAGACGCACATGTAAGAGCACATCTAAAATCGATGTTAACATGTAGTGCCTTTTAATGAAGAAATTAAAAGTGGTATTTGTTTATGGAAAATAAAGCTTAAAACGGTGTTCATAACGCTGCGAACAGTATCTTCTTGGACGTTGCCATTTTGAAATCCTGACTACTGTGGCTATGTTAACTGGAGTGCTGTTACCTCAGGTGTAACATCAAACTCAGCTTCGGGTTCTCAATTCTGAAGTAAATGGAATTCAGCATCGATGTCGTACTGACCGCTTGATAACAAGCTGTTTTCATATTTATTGAGGTCCTTGATGTTGGTCATTTTTCCATTAAGGATGCCACTAGAAACCAACAGACTCTGAATAAGCACCTCTGTTAATGGCTCTTGAACAGCGGCATCTGCTGTTCAGTGTTACACCACTTGAATAACTGTTTATATTTAATTATCTGGTTATGTTGTACTTTTGGATTAGATGCTATCCACTTCTGTACTGATGAATGTGATTTTTATTGAAATGTTTTTTATTATGATTTTATTTTAAAGTGAATTTGTCTGCTACCTTAGAGCCCTGTTACTGATTGAGCTGATTTTATTTTTCTGTCTTTGTTTCTGTGAGGGTTATTTTATGTTTAAAATGAGTCAAACAAAAAGCAATGGATTTGCTTAAAAAAAAAAAAAAAAAAAACAACTGTTGTCCATTATCTCAACCAAAAACAGAGGTACGTACCTAACTTTGGCTGGCATGTCCTACTACACCTTAAATATAAAATAACTTAAGGGACTGATTATGCTGTGACAGGAACTGACATCTGCTAGTAATACATATTTTGGATCAACCTTCCTGTTACCACAATGTCGTGATTTACTAAAGTTAAACTTTATCAAATTTGTGAGAAATGTACAATAAATATTATTTTTATTGTGTTTTTTTTTCTGTTTGTGTGGTTTTATGGTTTGTTTTTGTTTTTTTGGGGGGGATCTCTGAGTTTGAGCCTCTCTGTCAGTTGAATATGTTTTAAATTTTAGTTATGAAATGTTCATTACGATTTCTGGAATTGAAAATAAATTGGCTTTTGTTATTTTATCCCTGATGTATAATGCAAGGAATGTTGAAAGTAATACTTCTGAGCTTGTAGAAACACCAATGATAAAAGTAGCTCTTAACAGTGGCAGTTATATATCAATAATGTACAAAAATCAAACATTCACTTTAAAATTGATGGGGTATGCTTTAATACTCAGTGAATTATGGATAATTTGGTGTTTTTAAGCTGTAAATTGTTGTAGATCCTGTAATCATGTGTTGGCTGAATACTCCACACTATTTTTTTTTATGGTTCATAAATTCAGTTTCAAAGTCTATGAAAATGGGGTGCTGGGTGGCTCAGTTGGTAAAGCACGTGCACCATGTGCAAAGGCTGTAGTTTTTGACGCAGATGAAAGATAAATGGATGATGAATCCTCCTGTACATTGAGCAATAATAATGACATTTGAATAAAACAAAATTAACACTTCTATGAATCGTTCAGTTAAAATTTATAGAGGAGCTGATGGTAAAAATTAAGAATAAATTTAATATTAATTAACCTGATATAAGCTCTTATAAGTTCTTTTTAATTACTCCAAAATAAAAACAAATTTAAAGAATAAAGATGCTTCACTAATTCTAGTCTACTACTACAGAATATACGGGAGTTTTATAATGAGGTAATAAATGTTCAATTTATCGGTGATACTGAATTTATCTATCTCTCAGATTTATGGAATTGGGTTTTATGAGTCTAATCCCTGCAATAATCTGAGAGGTAAAAAGAAAATGGATGTCAAAAGCTTGATCTGCCATCTTTCAGCATCAAAACCATTATGTTAGAACAGGCAGACTAACTGGGTCAGACAGCCTGTTTACTTTGGCAGAACCCACTTGTGCTGCTGCTCAGGCAGTCTGTCTGCCATAGGTCACTCTAAAAGTGCTGGTCTCTTCTGGCACCAGGCTTTTGGATGGCTGGACCTTCCCCACTTTAGATTCAGAACCAGGGAACACACTTAAAAAGTGAAGACATTTAATGTAACCAGATTAACAAGTTGATCAGTGTCAGTGTCAGGTAAGTCTTCTTGGTAGGTTCTGGTTTTTCATCTTTCTGAGTCTCTCAGAACCTGTCAGCTCACCAGGAGCCCAAACTTCCTGGGTAAGATGTTATGAGGGGCTGATCAGCCAATGAGTGGCAGATTTGAGGTAGGGTGCAAGATCCAATAGGTCTGACAGGCAATTAAAAAATGGGTTCTACTTTTTTTTTTAACTTTGAAAATCATTGTTTTCTGGCCAAAAAAATGGCAATAAGCTATCACTTGAGACATAAAGCTTTCTCATAACTAGAACTTTTTTCACATTCAAAGTTGCAAACATATAACCACAATGAATAAAAAGGTTTTGATTCAAGGTTGATTGTACAGTATTCATATGAAGTGTTATGATACTTTGATACTTGGATTCTGACGAAATTATTTTGGAGCATGCCTATTAAGACCATAAAAACATTCAGATTTTAGATCCAGGAACAACCCCTGTGAACAATGAGGTTATTTTTGGTGACATCTATGGTTCATCATGGACTTTTTGAAGTGACCAGGGGTTATTGTAACAGGATTACTACACAGTCTGGAAAAGTTTAGGATTTTCCAGGAAAATAATATAAAAAAGTCTGTTTTTCCACACCTTTTTCCCTGTCCCATTTTCTGAAAGCTGTATTCATCCACACTTTTGTCTGTTCATCATCTATTCCTTTGTCAACCATTTAATCAATTCTTAATATTTTTATTTCCATCCATATATCTGTTTATCCATCCTCTTCCTTCTTTCTGTCTGTGAGTTTTGGAGGTTCCATATTTAAAATATGGGCACAGAATAAAAATTAGCCAAAAATTCATAGTAATCTTTATATTTACACTTTAAGATGAGCTAAAAAGGACAATTTGAGTGTTAGGTTTGGAATTTTGATATCAAAATGTGTAGGAACCCTTTTACAGATGAAAGATGCAATCTGAGGTGTTGAGGAGCACTACACCCCCTTTAACACTCCATGTAAAAAATAAAAAACACTCCATTTTAGAGAGTGTCTTTCTGAGATTCCTCTACGAAAATCCCTAAACATTTTCTGAGTATTAAACTGCAAATAAAATAATTTTTAAAGACCTGGACCATAATCCAGGCAGTTCAGGAGCATTGTGCTCCATAGGTCAGAATAACACACTTTTGTTTGGACTGTGGTTTGTCCGCATGAAGACTTTAGACTATAGAAGAACCACCAGAACTGAAAGAATCTTAAGAATTTAGTATTTATTAGCTGTTTGCAGCTGGATTAGTTTAAAAACAGTCCAAAACTGTAACAACCTATTTAAAAAATATATTTAGATGCGCTATAAAAGAAAGCATCTTCTGTTTAGGCGTTGAAGGAGCCGAATAAGATAAATAAATCTTTAAACTTTGGAGACAGTTTGAAAGTGCTTCACGTTCCTCTGCCACTTTTGCAAAGGTGCCTACACCAGAGCTCCTTCACCCCTGGTGATTGTTGACTGAAATGTTATTGCATTTTGTTTGATGAAAACTCACACCTTATTTGCATATGTTTGAGTTCTCAACACTACCACTCAGGAGACTGTTTTACTTGAGGTTATGTTTTAATGAGGAGAAATGAAAGCAGACTTTTCCATTAGAGATGTCTGCACACTGTTTGCTGTCTTTATGAGTCTTGCAAACTGACAGCTTAGTTATTTTTCTTTCTGAAATAACTCTTAAATAACAACTTAACCTACTTTGTGTAGATGCAAGATAGTCTGAGAAGACAATGAACTGAAGTTTCAGGTGACAAAGTGTTGTCATGAAATATTACACCAATAACTGGGATCATGAACCAGTATTTTGTATCATTGCCGGATTGCATATCTCATTTATGGGAGTCTGATTACACAGATAAATCACATGAAAACAAAATAGCTTCTTTTTTTTTCCTTTTGCAATTAAAATTATTTACAAAAGTGTGCATACCTCATACTCTTCGCTTTAAAGACTTGGTTTTAATGTAGTGGCTGATATGCGTATCTTAATGTTTACAGCCATTTGTGTTACATGATAACGAAGATATTTGAAAGTCAATGTTGAATTTATTTCTATTCCACCTTTAAAAACAAGGCTGACCAAAGTATCACAGGTGTATCACAGTCACTATCACTTTGTTATTGTCCCTATAAGGAAATTATCATTGTAGCCAGTTGAAAAACATAAAAAGCACAGAAACAATCATTCTGTTATACTGGATCATTTGAGTTACAACATTTAATTTCCCTTTGGGATAAGTAAAGTATTTTTAATTGACTCAAATTGAATTAAACTCAGAGAAAATATCTACAAATACCAGTCAATAAATAAAAAGATCAGACTAAAATAACAAAGTAATCACATCTAATCACATTTTAAATATCTGAATAATGGGCTGAGTAATAAAAGAGTTTGTCCATCTGTTGGTCTATGATTTAAGCTGTTGAAATCTCTTTCCAGATGGTAGGGGCTCAAAATTGTCATGAAGTGTGTGGTCAGGGGTGTGGGGAATGTCTTTCACCTTTTGTGTGACTCTCGTAAATGTTTCTGTTAAATCAGGTAATTTAGTACCAATAATATTTTCCAGACACTTTCACAATTTGTTTCATCCTCCTGTATTTGTCTCCTACTGATAGATTGCTGAGCCAAGTGATAAAAGCAAATATAAGGACAAATTCTGTCAGAATTGTAGAAAATGGTCATCAACTTTTTACACACACCAAATTGATTTAATTTGTGGAGGAAGTGCAATCTGTGATGTGCCTTTTCACTAATCTTTTCAGAATTTTCACTGAATGTCATCTCAGGTGCCTATAACACCAAGCTCATGCCACTGGTTCCCCTTTTAATGTGAACTAAAAGTGGTTAACTGGACTTCTTTCTAAAATCTATACACAAATCTTTGGTTCTGGTGAAATTTAGTTTTAAGAAGAAGTTGTCACACCACATCATAAAATCCTCCACTACTTGACCAGGTGAGTCATCCTCTCACTGTAAAAGGCTAATTATAACGGTTTCACCTGCAAACTTCAAAATGTGTCCTCCTGTTCAGAGGAAAAAGTCTTCAGTCAGTTTAATAAATACAATAAAATTAAATGAAACAATAAAAACAACCATATGATAAAACTAAATTAAAAGAAACTAAAACAATAAAACACCACAGCATGAAGAAGCTGATTGGACTTAAGTTGAAGTCAAAGTAAAACCCAAGTAAAAAAAAGTGAGTTCCAGATGGGATTTAAAAGAATGTATAGACTTTGCAGAGTGAATTTAAAGTGGCAGGTTTCGGCATCTCGAAGCTGCCTCCATAAAAGCCTGATCCCCTCTGTGCTTCACTTTAGACCTTGGCTACGCAAAGAGCATCTGGCTGGAGAATGTCATTGCTCTTTGGGGTTATGTACAGTGTTGTGAAAAAGTACACGTTTCCCCCTTCTACAGATTTCTTCTGTTTTTGCTTTTTTTTTTTTTTTTTTTTTTTTCCAGACTTAAATGTTTCAGATTATTCAACAAATTTTGATATCAGTGAAAGATTAGTGATGATTTCAATGAGACAGTTGTTTTCCAACGAGGATGTTATTTAATAAGGGACAGAAATCTATTCAAATCAACCTGGCTGTATGTAAAAAAAAAAAAAAAAAAAAAAAAAAAAAAAAAAAAAAATAGCCTGTCAGTCTGGGGTTACCTAATTAGTGTAGCATCCTGAATACTAAGGAACATGCCAGACAGATCAGAATTGAAGATGTGGTGAGGTTTTCAGCAGCGTTAGGTTGTAAAACAACATCCCAACCTTTAAACATTTCACAGAGCATTGTTCAACCCATCCTCTGAAACTGGAAGGAGTATATTACATTTGCTAACCTACAAAGACTTCGTCGTCCACCCAATCAACAGCCAAGGGAAGCATTAATCAGAGAAGCAGCAAAGAGGTCCATGGTAACGTCATAGGAACTACAGATATCCACAGCTCAGGTGAGAGAAGTTTTTAATGGGGAAATTAGTTGTTGTGCACTCCACCAGTTTGCCCCTTTTAAATCAATGGCAAAAAGAAAGCCATTGTTGAAAGAAAGCCACAAAAAGTTTCTACAGTTGAGGTGCATTAATATTTAGGCTGTATATGTATATTTCTATATGTGTAAAATAATATTCTATGGTGATTTTTGGTTATTTGCATTCATTTCTGCTTGTCTTGCACCAAAATAAGGAATATTGTAAATCAAAAAACTGATTTGGCAATAAATCTGATTCTGTCATTCTTGGTCTTTGAGATTTACCAATGAGCTGATTTTCAATATAAACATTGAAAGTCATAACTTTTCAAATTATGTTTTATTTTAAGATAATTTATGATTTCTAATTTAGAAGCAGAACAACACCTCTTCAATCCCGTCCTATCACATGCTCTGCTCCGGGTTTTCACGGTAATCTCGTAACGTCACAAGTACTACGTGGATGCGGAAGTGAACGGTCAGCTGTTACAGGTTGACATCAGGCAGGTGTTCTGACATAATACAGCTCCTCAGTCAACATGCTGAAGGCAGTCATTTTAATCGGAGGTCCCCAAAAAGGTGAGAATTCATCTGTCTCTTGTCCTGTTTCCATAGTCGGTCGTCTTGGTGTTATTAAAGGGAAGCTAGGCTGCTAATGCTAACAAACTGGCTGAGCTTGTTGACGTGACTGACGTGGCTTAATCCGAAGACACCAAACAAGGCATCTTTTTAACAATGCCAACAAATCAATGCTCTCAACTCTCAACATATTTGACGCTGAAGTTTGAATTCATAAGTTTTTTTGCCATTTATTTCTTTAGACTTGAAGCAAGGGACGTTTATTTGTATAGTACATTTCAGCAGCAAAGGAATTCAAAGTGCTGTACATGATGAAAACGTACAAAATCAAACAAATAATCAAATAAAAAAACCACTGAAGTGGTCTTATAAATGAAAGTAATGAAAAGTTCGGAAATAGACTGGAAACAATCAGTGTTCCAGTTATTATTAATCAAAGGCTTCCTCTAAACAAATGAGGTTTTGCCTTGGTTTAAAGGAACTGTGTTTCACAAGTTTGACAGTTTTCTGGAAGTTTGTTCCAGATTTGAGGAGCATAAAACTGAATGCTGCTTCTCCATGTTTGGTTCAGATTTTGGGGATGCGGAATAGATTTGAGCCAGAAGACCTGAGTGGTCTGGAAGGTCCAGGGAGCCAGTGTAAGGATTTTAGAACTGGGATGATGTGTATTTTCCCAGTTTTAGAGAGAACGGGAGCAGCAGCGTTCTGGATCAGATTGATTTTGTTTTATTTATTTTTTAAGACAGAACTTTGAAGACACAACGTTGCAATAATCAATGCGAATAAACATAAACACATGGATCAGTTTGTCTAGCTCTTGCAGGGACATTAGTTTTTTAATGTCCCAGGTGATGGAAAGCAGACTCTGTAATTGTCTTTGTGTATCGAAACGTTCAGGTCTGGGTCTATCATTACAACCAGACTTCAGGCCTGATCGCTAGTTTCTGCCTGTAATAACTGAAGCTGAGTGCTGACTCTTGATCGTTCCTCTTTAGGTCCAGATTTGTTTCTGTATCGCTGAAGATAGTTTAGGCACATCGACGCATTGATTTGTTCCAAGCATCTACTCGGTGCTTAGATGAATTCATGGTCACCTGGTGACATTGTAATGTAGAGCTGTGCATCATCTGCATAATTATGGAACTTCATCTTATTATTTGTTTCAACCTGAGCTAGCAGGAGCATGTAGATATTAAATAGTAGGGGCCCCATAATGGAACCTTGGGGTACCCCACAAATGACTTCTGTCCTCTCCGATGAAAACTTGCCTATTGACACAAAATCTCTGTTCTTTAGGTAAGAGTTGAACCAGTCAGGTACTGTACCAGAGAGTCCGACCCAGCTCTCCAGTTGCTTCAGTAATATATCATGGTCAACAGTGTCAAATGCTGCACTGAGGTCCAACGGTACCAGCACTGTGATTCTTCCACAGTCTGGATTTGTGTCATTGAACACTTTGATTCTTTTTTTAGGACTACTCTAGCTGAATTGAAGAGGTTTCAGTTCAACATAAAACCTGAAAAGTGAGTTTTTATATTAAAATGTGTTATTAAGGGTAATCAGGTGCCTTTATTGCTTTTCAGGGACAAGATTCAGACCATTGTCTTTTGAAGTTCCCAAACCATTGTTTCCAGTGGCTGGTGTCCCCATGCTTCAGCACCACATTGAAGCATGTGTCAAAGTGAGTGCCTCTCTCATCAGCTTTTCCATATTGTGCATTGCTGTACCGTCGCGTAGTAATAATTTAATTCAAAAAGTGAAACTCCATATTGAGTTACTACTCAGAGTGATTATAGCCCAAAGAGTTCTTCCTTTTAATAATGTTTATCATGGCTTAGAGCTTGTGGAATGTTTAGTGGAAGGATAATTAGTGGTAGGAAAGTGTGCTCAAGCAAGAAGGATTACTGCAGCTATTAGAGGATTTTGAAGCAAGGTCCATCCAGGTTTACAAGGGAAGGACAGCAAACAATCTGCTCCATCTATGTATTTAATACACTATACAGGAGATGGACATACTTTTCACTTGGTCAGCATTTATTTGGGATTTTCCTTAGCTATAAGCCATAATAATTCAAATTAACTGAAATAAATGCTTGAAATGTGTGGAATGAATGTATCTGATGAGTATAAATTGTTTAATTGAATGCCTGAAAGAAGTAAACTTTTCAGTGGTGCTTTCATTAATTTAGATGCATCTGTAAAAATGATAGACTCTAATGTAAACATACAGTAATCTAATAACAATTTATATATGTTTATAAATTTAAAAAAGGAAAATAAATAAGGATTTTATTGTCGTTTAATAAATTTGTATTAGAATAATAAAATGAAATGTTAATTTGCTCAAATCTGAAGTTATTACATGCCCAAATTTGCTGCAATGCAACATAAAATTATATTCCTTTCACACTGATCAGTAATATCCTCCCACACTGACACTGATGCAAACCAAGTTGAATTCATGATGTGCTTCAGCACCAGACAATGAAATAATACATAGTGAAATAATTATATATGCTTTTTATATAATAATATAGATATTCTTTTAATGGTGCGTTTATTCATCTGTTAAATTATTTCTGCATTTTTACCCATTTACTCTAACCAGTTCCAGTCATTTAATTATTGAAACATGGTTTTAAATTGTACTTTTAGGTCCTGTGCTGTCAGAAAGCACCCCATTGGTTAAAACTAGCACACTGTTTCATACATTTAATAAAGTAATGCAGACACTGACTACATGTTTCCTTTTCTGACCCAACTCCACTTTTTCAATAAAGTTTCTTGAGACCTTTTAAGTTTCTTGAGACTTAAAAATGATCTGTCCTTTGCTATGTTCTAAAATTTTTGTTTTGTTTTTTGTTTTTTTTAAATCAAGTCACAGACCAATTATCGTATTTTTGAATTTACCTTTCTTTACCAAGTGAAGAGGGCGAGTATGTTGCATGTTAAGGAAACCAGCTTTATCCATGTTAATTGTGACTGGGTTTTTTTTTTACATTCTTTATGTTCCTTTTCAGATAAATTATCCTGTTATAAAATCTCATCCTGTTATGATTGATTGCACCTTTTTTTTTTTTTTTTTTTTTTTTTTTTTTTTTTTTTTTTTTTGTAGGTACCAAACCTGAAGGAGATTTTGCTCATTGGCTTTTATCAGCCAAATGAAGAACTGAACCGATTCCTGTTTAATGCACAGCAGGAGTTCAAAATGTCCATCAGGTACAGAAGAGAGCTTTTGCTTTCATCATTAGAGAAATACAGTAAAATAGAGAAGACATTTTTCCTCAAAAATATTTCAGATCTTTTGTTATTTAAATCTATGAGAAGAAGGAACTTTGCAGCTTTAATGTACCAGCATTGCTAAACAATTACAGCTATCCCTTTGTTTTCCACTCTGCATTGCAGGTATTTACAGGAGTTTGCAGCCCTGGGCACTGGAGGGGGCATTTATCACTTCAGAGATCAGATTCTCTCTGGCAGTCCAGAGGCTTTCTTTGTTCTGAATGCTGATGTTTGCTCAGCGTTTCCTCTCACAGAGATGCTCAACTTCCAGAAAGAGCACGGAGAGCCAAACAGTTTTGTTATTCTAGGGACAACGGTGAGATTTTACGATTAGCAGCCACTGCTGTTTTGCTCATAATTATTAAAACTTTTTTTTGTTGGACTCTTAATGTGAAAACTTTCTCCCTGTCAGGCAAACAGGAAACAGTCCATGAATTATGGTTGCATTGTGGAGAACGAGAAAACAAACGAGGTATTCACTGACTCTTATCTTGTCCACCTAGCCATTCATCAGTGTTTAAACTTTAAGACTTTTAAAATGTGACTTTTTATTTATTTATTTATTTATTTATTTTTTTTGTGCAGGTTCTGCATTATGTGGAGAAGCCGAGCACGTTTGTGAGCGACATTATCAACTGTGGGATATACCTGTTTAATCCAGAAATCTTCCAGCATATCGGTGCTGTCTTTCAGAAGAACCAACAGGACATGTTGCTGTAAGTTGTAGCACTTTCTCTTTTGTGAGGGTCTGACGGTGCATGTCAATACCATCTTCTCATTTCTTTGGTTTTCTTTATATGTTTACGTTTTTCCTTTTCTTCCCCTCCATGCCATGTTTTCTGTTTCTTTATACAATCATCAGCTATCCATATGATGGGTAAGTTGGTATGATTAGGCTGTGTTGTGTGACTTTAGAACAACCAGAATGTGTGGCAAGCTATACATATGGTAATCCACATAAAGCTGAGATTGGTTTTTGTGTGAGTGCTTGCCTAAAGCACCCTTTTCTAAATAACACTTTGTGTTTGTTGTTAAAGGGGGGATATTATGAAAAATTGACTTTTTTTCGCTTTATATCATGTTATAATGTTATTCCCTCATCAAAAACATACCTAGAGTGTTGCCTTGATTTTTTTTTTTTTTTTTTTTTTTTTTTTTTTTTTTTTTTTTTTTTTTTTTTCATGCATGTTTGAGAAATCCATCAATCTCCCATGGCAACCATTCAGGGTGCCTAAACGCTTGCTCTCACAAAGCATCACCTATTTCCAAAGATCTCCTCCTTGGAGCTGCAATCTCCAGCCAAACTTCTGCTTCACAGAGCACTCCTCCCCTGTGCCTCTCCCACACAGCTCCTCCAGACTAGCAACCACAACAGTTAGTAAACAACTAGTGGAACTGTGTGTCTGCTGAGCTTATCAAACAAACTACTTCAGTCCAACGCTCCTAAGAATGGTTGTAAACACCATAATGGAGAAGCGCTGTTGTGATGACATGCTGAAGGCGGATAGTTGGAAAGAGTAGGAACTTCTTAAAGAGACAGAGGCCAATTTCAAGCCATCAAATTATGAATCAACTTTTTTTTAATTTATGTTTGACATAGATAGATAGATTAGATATACAGTATTTTTATAATAACTGAAGGTAACATTGTCACTTGATTGTGCTATAAAATGGAACTATGTGCCTGGAAAATACATGATCCACCCCCCCCCCCCAAAAAAAAAAAAAAAAAAAAGCTTTTTGATTGTAATGTTGCCTTGTATTTTGGGGTAATTCACTTTGTCTATGAAGCACAGAAATGGATATCAGAGTTATTATTTGTTAAAAATTATCCATGAGTCAAATAGATTTTTTTTTCTGAATAACAAATTAGCCTGGCTTTGTCTGGGGAACAAAAAAAAAAAAAAAAAAAAAAAAAAAAAAAAAAAAAAAAAAAAATTTCCCTCCCACAATAAACCCTTTCATTTATTATTCTGTTTAAAAGCAATATCAAGGGCCCAATGTGCCCTTAATTCAATGAATAATTCTTTAAATATTTATGTATGATTATTTGATTGAAATAAGAAATGCACAAACTAAATCATATTACATGATTACATATATTTAAAGTCATTTATTGTCACATTTTACTAAATTTGAAAATAATTTACCAACATTTGTATCCATTATATGTTAAAACATAAAGTATATGTTTATTTCATTATTTTGTTACAGTGCCTTGTTGCATCACAATATAAATGTATTTCCTGTCAGCCTTACCCGTCAATGTCAAGGGTTAGGCTAACTGGGCTGCTAGTAGTGAGCAACAGTGGCTGACTGGTGGAGTAGTCGTTTTGCAATCAGAAGGTTGTAGGTTTGTGTCAAGCTTCCTTCTGTGACTGGTTGATGTACCCCAAATACCAATCTGCAGATCGCAGATCAATGTTTAAATGTGTTTTTTGACACAAATAAGTTGGGTATTATTGTGTAATGTCACTTTTTTTTTTACTCAAAAGAGTAGCACCATGTACTTCAATGCACCTTTTAATAAAAGGTTTTCTATCAGCTGTGAACCAAGTGGGCAGATTACAAACTATCATCTGACTAATTACAATCACATAGTGATAGAAAACAAATAAAACAGAGATACTATCATATTCAAGACTTTATTAAAGTGCCATTACCTTTATGTTTAATAAACAAATAATTCTATTCATAATACATCCTGTATGTAAATTTGTGCAATCCAGCCCAAATATTATGTAGTTGTCTGTTAGGATTTAAATAATATTTTTAGAGTTTCCAACATTTAAAGTCCAAAGCCTACAAAGTCACAACCTCAAATAAATATTCCAAACCCTTAAATGAGTATAAGAAAAATACAGTAAATCACAGCCACCTGACAGTTAAACAGCATATTTTAAACAGTGTATCATTCATTTTACGGGGGAGTGTAGAAGAATTATAACTTGTCCAAATTCTGAGAATATCTTCTATTACCAACTCCTGTTGGTATGTTTGTTCCTTCCTTCAAAGGGTTGCCATTGCAAGACTTTCTGCAAGAGTTTGATATATTCCATTGGCTTTAGAAAAATCCTGTAGTCTGTGATCCTTCTGCAGATGCAGTTGTCAGGTGTGTGATCTCTAACAGTCTGTTACTGTGAGCACCTAGTTTTTTCTAAGCCTGTGACAACTATGAATGTTGTGTAGTGTGTCCCCAGTTTCAGAATCACTGACACCACTTGAGCTTGAGGTGTTTACTAAAGAAGAGGTGAAAAATTTTGGTCTGTCAGTGTTCAAAGGTTGAATGAGACAAAATGTGAAAAAGGGGGATGTGAATGCTTTTGCAAACATCCTAGACTTAAGTGTTTTTATCATTATTTATCTAAAATACCTAACCACCAGGGGAGATAAACTAATACCCAATGGTTAAGTACATGGTTACGAAAGGGTTTAAAGGTATAAAATGGAGGTAGGAGTTGGCGAAGGGGCAAATTGACCTGGAGCAGATTTGTTTGGTCTGGAATATTTACAGTGTGGGAGAGACCAATTAGAGCAGAGTTAGTGAAAGCCTGTGAGTAACCCTTTAGCATTCTAGTGATCTTGGATGTCTTTTTGCTTTATTCTGAATTTTAGGACTTTTTACCTTCATTCACTAAATGCCTGCAGCTGCTTACACATGCTTAAACACTCACTGATCTCACAATTGGTACACAAAGGACATTTAGGAAAAGACAACCCGCACCATGAATAATTCACCTGCTAACATCAATGGACCTTAACTCAAGCTGGGTGCTGAATCAGCAAACTTTGGAGCACATCAGAGATTCTTGATAGAAATTAGAAGGCCTTTACTTCAGTCTCTCAGGGACTGCTCTGCTTCTTCTCACATCCACTCCTCTTTTACTAGGTCTTCGATTATGGGTGTGATCCTTTTAAAATATTCTTTTTCATCAATATTTAAGACTCTGTTTGATCTTTGCAGTCTTACAATGCACCAAGTCAGATACCCTGATTTAATATGGAGAATGTAAACTTTCCCTAAAGTTTTTTTTTTTTTTTTTTTTTTTTTTTTACCACTAAGTAATTAGCTTTGGTTTCACCCCAGCGTTGAAGCCATCAGAGTCTATATGCCTTTTATGTCTCTCATTTTAAACTAAGGGCTAGGTAATAGTTGAACCATAGCTGTGTTTTAATTGTTTAAAAAAATAAAAAATATAACCATCTTCATGCATCAACCAAAGGTTCCTGTGCAGTCTGCAGTTGGATTGAGTTTAGAGTGATGTCTTCTACTTAAATTAACACAAACACAGCAGTGCTTAGAAACCTGTTATATTGTAAAGTGTTCAAGCACATAACCCAAAGCTTTACATTGCATGCTTCATACCTCCTCTGTTTTTGATGTATTTGAGTAATTGTTTTAGTTCACCACATACAGGCTTGTCGCAGTTACTATAACATTTTTGGGTCAGTTTCTTTGTTTTTATGAAGACCTTTATAGGCATAATGCCATGTTTCCAAGGGTTTTAGAAAATTCAAATGCAAGGATAGTTTCAGAAACATTCTGTTTTCATGTGGACAACTCTTGAAAACTTTAGCTGATGTGTACCTATTATCTTTTTATTTTACGTAGCAGAAGAAATTCAAAAGAAGCTTGTGTGGGTAGGGAACGAAAACTGGCTTTAGGCCAGGGGCCCACATCATCCTTAAGCCACCCCACATTATACAGAGTCTTTTGTGGATTGATTCCTAAACTTTTGAAATTCTCAGTCTAACAATCTGTTTCGTATAGAGAGGAGCCAACCAACGGCTGGCACCGAGCAGAGGCCATCAGGCTGGAGCAGGACATATTTACGGCCCTGGCCGGACAGGGCAAACTCTATGTGTACAAAACCCTCAGCTTTTGGAGCCAGATTAAATCTGCAGGGTGAGTGAAATATTTTTAGTATCACAGACAACATGATCTTTAGTTGTGTCATGGCAAATCTAGTAGCCCACTCAAATGTGACTCATTCAAACTTCTATAGAAAAGCATCAGATTTGTTGTCTCTGATATTTTTTTTTTTTTTTCTGTTGAACTATTTTTGTTCTGTTTCATAGGTCTGCAATTTATGCCAGTCGATTGTACCTCAATCAATATCACACAACTCACCCTGAAAGACTGGCCCCAAATAAAGAGGGAGGACCCAAAATAACTGGTATGGTTTATAAACTTATTGTATATCCCTACACAGATATTGACTGGTACATGTCAACTCACACTCACTTTCCTTCTTCCCCTTCTTCCCAGGTAATGTCTATATTCATCCCACTGCCAATATTGATCCCACTGCTGTGGTAAGAACTCTGAACAGAAAGATCATACCTCTGTTTAAATACAGCGATGTAACTGTAGCCAAGAAGACATGAAATACAACAGAGGCAGACTTAGTCATACTGGGGCCCAAGGGCAAACTCAGGCATGGGACCCCTAAACTTTCCTATGTCATAAATTTCTAACCCTTATTTGTCTAAGTCCTACTGGTAGCTTATTGCTACAATTTGGCCTTTTCTGTTAAGTCACTAGCTGCGTTTCCATTAATTTGAAATAACGAAAATAAATTTGCTTAATGGAAATACGCCATTTTGGAAAAAAATTCTCCTTTTTTGAGAAAAAGTTTTGGCGCTAGGATGAGGTGGTATTTTTTGGCTGTATCAAAATAGGTTTATTTCACAAAACTGCAATGGAAACACTTTTTCGCATCACAAGAGTCACATGATCAACAACCGGATGTTGTCACTGGCGCAAACCACGAAGAAGATGACAACAGGATGGAAACACTGCAATTTGCGAAAATGTGTTTTTTCAACATTAGCAGAAAATTGACAGAGATTTGCACACCTTTGTAATGGAAATGCAGCTACTGACAGTTGTGGTCCTCTCAGAATATCACTTGCTAGCTTCTTGTTTTCAGAGCAGTAAGATCTTGGTTCATTTGATTGAGATCACAGGTGGCCAATTTATTTTCCCAAAGAGTCACATGAGTAACTTTGATTGTTGTTGAGGGCTGGCTCTTTCTCTTCTGCTGGTAACAGTGCACAATGAAATTAAATAAAATAAAAATCCAACATGCCACACTGACAACTGAAACTGTACATTATATGACTGTAAATAATTATTCAGAAAAACAATTGTCAAAAAATGAAAAATGTGCAAGTTTTTGTCTCTCTTTGTATGTTTACGCTAATAATGTTTATTCAAGAGGGAACCCCTAATTAGGGCTGGGCGATATGGCCTAAAATCAATATCATGATATATTGAGCAGTTCTCCTTGATAACGATAGACGGTAACACTAAAACTTGTTAGGTCTGACTATCATGTTAAATGATGTGTGTTTACATGAACCAGCTTTTATTCAGAATAGAAGCACTGACATGCGCAGAGTTGTAAAATTTCTCTAAAAAAAAACAGAAGAAGTTGTTTTCAAGTCTGTGCTGAAAGTAAAAACAAACAGCAGTGTACTGGTTCTGAGCGCACTGAATGGACCTGTGCCAGGCTCTAATAACGGTTGAGAAGTTACTGCACTCACTAATTAAGCCTCCTGATGTCTCTGAGGAGTCGGACTGGAACTGATGGGCTTGATGGGGCAACCCCATCGCATTGCCGTCGTCCGACCATGACATCTGCCTCGCTCTTCCCGAGCGTGGAGCTGGGACTGTAGGAGCGTTAAGCTACAGGCTAAGCAGTATGCTATTGGTGTTCCTGCGTTACAGGATGAGAGATCAACAGAGCAGTTTTGACCCCCCAGCATAGCGCAAATATACAGACAGGATGAGGTGGTCACGTGACTACAGACTGCACTCATAGTGCAGCATCTTAAAGGGACATGAGCATAAACTACCTACACACAGCCAAAAAAGACAACTACTTTTCTTTCAAAACACCAAAAATACCGACATGGGTAAAATGACGTTGGTCATCGTCATAAATTTCTATGTCATGTAATTTTCAGTTTATTGCCCAGGCATCCCCCTAAGAATAGCGGTCTGTTTTCAAACCAGAACCACTTCACCTTTGGGTTGAAAGATATTGGGAAATTTGATTGGAATGTTGTTGCTTCCAACACTTTGAACTGTAGCATTTTGAGCACCATCGTCTGTCAGGTGTGGTCCTCTGCTGTAGTGAGACTCCAACAGGCTGAATATATTATGGACACGCAGAGTGTGTCTGTTCAAGGTGGAAATAACAACCTTTGCAATATTGATGTACTGATGATATCTGACAGCCTTTACTTAGAAGTCCATGTATTGCCAATAATTCTGCATCCTGGAAGAGCCTCTCTTATTAGAATTAGACAACTTTGGTGCATGTGATCAATATTGCCACCCGATGAGAAGACAACAGTTGTCACTTTCAAAATAAAATCCTTTTCTTTTTTCAAAGTAAAGCCAGCATATGTAGATTTGTGTGCAGAATTATTATGCTGTGCAATACCCAGGTCTGAACTTGAGCTTCATCACTTGTAACTTGCTCCAAGTGATGGCAAGGTTGCAAATCTTTGTCATAAAGTCTTTGTCCTACTGGCTAAATATTAAATTAGTATGTAAAATGCAAGTTAGTCACACCTAGAACATATTAGCCAGCAAGTGTTGCACTTGCAATACTTGTTTGCAAGTATAACTATAAAAGTATATATATATATTTTTTCCTTCTGGGGACCCTGGTCAGTTGTCTATTTTTGCCCAATGATGAAGTCTGTCTCTGAGGCAATGAGTAAACTTTTTCCATAGTTGTACAATGGACTGTTGAAATGTTGCTCTCCCATCTGATTGGGGGATTGAAGTTTATTTGTTGTCAGTAGTTTGGATTCTGTAGTTTTTTTTTTGTTTGTTTGTTTGTTTTGTTTTTTTTAAAAACAGTTTTGTATTTTTTTTTCTGTGCAGTTAGGCCCTAATGTCTCAATTGGCACTGGTGTGACTATCGGCGCCGGGGTCAGAGTTCGAGAATCTATCATTCTTCATGGTGCAAACCTACAGGTAAGTCGTTCTGTGCACTGAGCTCAAGTGAAGAGTTGTTAATCATTTGTTTTTACTTTTAAATGTTTTCTTACTGAGTAAAAAATGTTAAATTCTTCTTGACCTCAGACTGATAGAGATAAAGATAAAGCTGTTTTCCCATTAAGTGACATCTTTACATTTTAGTGGTAACATTATCTATCCTTCGCATCTGACATCCCTAAAGTTTATCATCCCCCTCATCTGTCTCCAGAAATATTGTTGCCACTGCCTCTCACAAAGATGTCATGGTTAACGATTTTCAGGCTGCTATAATTTAATCCCATGTCTCCTGTGAAGACCGGGGGCCATTTAAACTAAATTTATGCTGCTGGTGATTTATAGGTTTTCATTGCATAATGCCTACAAGGACATATTCTTAGTTGATGTATACCTCTAAATAAACACTAGCTGCTGGATGTCTCAATATTATTTTACAAAGATTTTTGGATACCTGAAACACATTGATGTTTTAGTCAAAGTCTCCATATTGACTGGCTGTCAATATGGAGACTCAAAGTCAGCTGTTAATTAATTCTTGATTATAAATGATTATTACATTATAATGCCTTCTTTTTTTTTTTTTTTTTTTTTTTTTTTTTCTTTTTAAATTGCGTTTGTTCCTTTTTCAGGATCAGTGCTGTGTTTTGAACAGCATCGTGGGATGGGATAGTACCATAGGCAAGTGGGCAAGAGTAGAAGGAACTCCCAGTGACCCAAACCCCAATGATCCCTATGCAAAGATTGACAGTGAGACACTCTTCAGAGATGGAAGACTCACACCTTCTATAACTATTCTTGGTAAGCCTCACTGAATGACTTTGTCTTACTGGAGTTACATCATAGTGGTATGCGAAATCACCTGTGGCACACACAAATGAAGTGTTAAAGCTAATGGTGCACAGCTATGAGTCGTATTCAGCTTTTTTCCATCACTAGTAGTAAAGAAAATATTTGTTTTGTTTTATGCCATTGTTCTTTGTGAGTCACTTAAATATTGAGCAATGGGTTCAGAGCTACTTCTTCATTTTGTTTTTATAGTTCCCTCAGGCGTTTTATTGTTTTGTGTTGTTCAGGCTAAGAACAGAAGCGTAGACTTGGCACACAATGATCAAAATTAAAATGAAGGGAAACTTGGCAACTAAACCTTTAATACAGAGTGTATACTAAAAGCAAGTCATTTGAAGATGTATGGGGTCAATAAAGCATATTTGAATTTGTATTTTCTTTTCAATATAATATTAAGTACTGTAATTTATTTTATAAATGCCTTGCAAAAAGTAATCACACCTCTTGAATGTTTTCACATCTGCTTTCACACTGAGTGGCATCAGCTCCGCTATGCTCTGAAATCCATTTGTATATGTTGCGTGCTCGGGCTCAGCACAACGAGATCCTCTGAGCAAAGCACAAGTGGAGAACAGCTCCCACCTGAGTGGAGGTGTGGCAGCTTGGTGGAGCTTGCGCTGTGTCGAAATTGGTTAAATTTTGAACATGGTGTGTTGTGATGAATACTCCAAGATACTATTAAACTTCTCCAGACCAACCAGAAAGCAGCCAGTCAATATGGAGACAGACATACTGCTCTCTGAATCATAGGGTCTCATAATTTTCTCTTCTTTTTTTCTTTCCCTCTCCGTCTTACAATAGCAGGTTCAGTTTTATTGTCACTTTTTTGCACAAGAAAGAAATTGTAGCTTTGCAATTAAAACGTAGCTATTATTGACTTGATGTGACTACATCATATGTAAGATAAGAGATGCTAAGGCCTTGACTGTATTGTTATACACAGGCAACATATGAGTGTACTGTTGAAGCAGAATCAGAAAAAAACAGTCCCTGAAAATGAGGCATCACCAGGCCTGTCGCAATAAGCTATGAATCAATTAATCGCATGATAAATTAAAGTGAGCTTGATAATTTCCATTCTGATGATAAATATTTTTTTGAAGGGTAATTTTGTTTACAGAACCATCATAATCCATTTTGTTTATGATTTTGGTTGTGTGTGTGTGTGGTTTTTATTTCAGGCTTTTGGTTGTCTTATTTTATTTTGGATATTTAAAATATCTTTAAAAATTACTTTATACAGATTATGGAAAAAATATAAAGAAAATACATAATGGAAAAAAGTGACGGTGAATAAAAAAAGATACTAAACAAATACAAAAAAAATGAGAAAAAATAAATAATGAAACAAAGGCAACTAATAAAACATGATTGAAAATAAAGTAGAAAATTAAATAATAGTGATAATGTTAAGTGTTCTTTATAAAATTAAAGTTTATTGGTCTTTGAGAGGGCGAACATTATCAACATATCACTTGGAAAAACAAAACAACATTATTGTTTATCTCAATAATTTCTGGGACAATTTATCTTTCACCAAAATTTGTTAGCGTGACAGTCCTAAACATCAGATCTGATTAGCTTATAGCCCGAGCCAAACCCGACCTGAAATTTGAACCAGGTTGGGCCAAAATTATGTTTAATGGTCGGGTAGGGTCAGACTCAGGCTTCTGTGGTGTGTTTTTTAATAAGCCTACAATACATTCAGCACTGAAAAAAATGAAACAAGAATGCACGATACAAAGTTGTGTTAATCCAGTCATTATAGTCTAAATAGAGGAGGAGGTAGTTTACCCTGTCGAGGAAAGAAGGTGCAGAAGTTAATTACTTTAACAAGCACACCGCACTGCACAAGTAATATGCACGTGGCCCTGCTCTGCTCCACTCCTATCAATCACACGTCCCAGAAGATTTGCATTTGAGTCACCCTGTGGTTACAACAAGCTGGAAGATCTTAAAATCTAAAAATGGGAGAAGTTACACTACTAAGCCTGCAGAGTCAGAGGTCTGGAACTATTTTAAAAAGGTAGTTATTGACAACAGTATGTCCAGTTTACTTCAGGCTCAGGTCTCTAATTAGAGTTAATTAGTAGCGTTGGATCGAGCTTGGTTCGGGTTGGATTTTTTTTTTTTTTAAACCTGAGCTAACCTCTGTATCTTTTTGTCAAATTTAATCTTGCTAATCTGAATCCCCAAGTGTGAGGCAGTAGATTGAATGAGTTTTTATAGAAATATGCAACATTTAAAAATAGATATTTTGGATTTATGAAAAATGTGTTGTTACGGTTGTTCAGATGTGGTTTTCTCTCCTTTACCAACTCTAGGAACACTCTTCTGCATAATAATCCCATGAATCTGCCTTTCAGCAGCCTGAGTCCTGAAATTCCTTTTCTGAAATCTGCTGAGCGTGGATATAATCCTGCCAAGTTTTTCCCACATGCGTCCCATGGCCTCTCTTTCAATTTATCTTTCTTTGACAACCTAAAATTCTTTTTTCTTTTTTAAGTTCACTGTGTTTTGAGGATTAATTTTTTTTTTTTTTTTTTTTTTTTTTTTTAGTCTCATCAGCAGTGTAATGGTTTTGCTTTTATGATGGGATTTAAAGCTCTTTCCTTTGTCTCCTCAGGTTGTAATGTGACCATTCCTTCTGAGGTGATTATACTGAACTCGATTGTGCTTCCACACAAAGATCTGAACCGTGGCTTCAAAAACCAAATCATCCTTTAGTACCTGCTTCAGTCCTGTTGCCGTCGACAATGAAGGATGCTACTGGCCTACCCCTGGCACCGACGGAGAGTTACTGTACATAAGATGTTTAAGATGAATATGAAAAGCCTTCATTAAATTGTTTTGGGTGTTTATATGTTTGTCCTTCAGAATTTATTCCACACTGGATAGAAACAAATTTTAGATTGAGGTAAATCATTCATGTTGATTCACCTTGAAAGTGCTGTCATGCCAATAATTTCTGTAGTTGTTTTTTTGTTGTTTTGTTTTTTTTTTTTTAAATCGTCTTGCCTCCCCTGTAGTCAGCTGTGTTGAGCTTCTTGAGGTTATCTTTGGCAATTTTCACTTGTTAACCTAAACTTTTTTCCAAAACATTGATTGAAAGCTTTTAGTATTTTCTTTATTAATCTCATGAAATTGACTTCCATCAAAATAAATCAGCAGGATTTAATACTTGTGCTGCAATCAAATAGTGTTGCCTTTCTAAATCTGAACTTGCTCCACCTCTCTACCATGCATACTTAAACAGGGCCTTGGCAATCACTGGAGAAGCTGCTCCAAATTATTCATTCAGCTTCTTTACATTTACTTGTTAAGCCCTTGAGCTCTCATGATCACTTCAGTAGTTTTGTTCAAATTAGTGCAACAAGAGTCTCTATTAGAGATGAAAATTTTGGTGCTGGAGCAGCTGGGTAATGTTTTAATCGTGTCTTTTTCTACATGTTAATGTACAGTATTATCATATGTTAATTTGAGGTTTGTTTTTCTAACAGTGCTAATGCAGTTGGCTCATCTCAGTCTGTTGGCCTTTATTGCTGTTTGTAGGGTTCTCATCAATGCAGATAAAACTTTAACATTAGAGGCAATCCTAAAAGTCATTAGACTTCCCAGCTCCGTAACTGTTTAACTTACTTTTCACATATGAAGTACTATAAAAGTACAAATATAGAGCAATTATCATTAATGGGAAGGAAGGGCAAATGGCAATGCTATAGAAAGCTTACTCGTTAAGATATTGGTCAGTCTTTCCTTGCTGCAGAATCATGAGATTTCAGTGTGTGTGTGTGTGTGTGTGTGTGTGTGTGTGTGTGTATATACAAACCTATGGTGTAGGCCATAACCTTACATTTCGGTTAAAAATCCCTTTTTATTTGCTTATGTGATATTCTTATTTTCTGGTAAACTAAATTTGTAATTCTGATTAGCTGTAATCGATAAATCACAATCATAAAAAATAAGCACTTGAAATGTTTCACTTTGTGTTCCATAAGTTTGTATAGGAGTTTCATTTGTTGAATTAATGAAGTAAATGTTCTTTTCAATGACGTTCTAATTTATTGAGATGGACACGTAATGACAAACTTTAGTGCCATCATATCTTTATTTGTTTTGAAGTAAAACGTAATGTTAGCCGGTTCAAGACCCTTGAGACAAATGTCTGAGGCAACCACCAATCCACCCAAAAAATCTGACATAACTATGTCTTGTCAGAAGAATCTGTCATTTCTTTTGATAGTTGAAAAGTAAAAAGATATCATATGAACTATCAGACAGCAATATTGTGTGCTTACTTTGGTACATTTTAAAATCTGGAAAAGTCACTGACAGAATAGAATAACTTCTATAAAAGAAGCTTGAGGACAGACCAAGTTTATTTATGTGAACTGAATGACTTGAAAATTAATTTTCACAGACTTTCGATATAATCTGATCTTGAGAAATTTTGCAAAGAATAATAGACAAAAATTAACGTAAATCTCAACGTGTACAAAACTGGTAGAGACATAAACTCAGAAACAGTTGTAATTGCAGTGAACAATGGTTTTACAAAGTATTGACTTAGTCTAAATACAAACGCAAACCCCACTTATCGGAGTTCTGCTTGTAATAAGTTTGGCAAAGAAACCCTGAAAGCATGTATCATGTTTTTCTAGGCTACATCATGATGTAGCTGTTGGTACTGTCGCCTTACACCAAGAAGGTCCAAGGTGTAAATCCTGGCATTCCAGTGTTTTTGCAGGAATGTTTGTAATGTGTTGATTCGTGATTGACCTCACCTCTAAGCCTTAGGCTGCTGCACAGGGGAACCAGCCCCCTTGGGAGCCTGAATGGAATAAGTGGGTACAGATAATTGGTGGACGTTTCCTTATCCTCTCATTTCTCAATTATGAACTAATTTGTGTTAGACTGTTACATAAAATCTCCCCAAAAATAAATGCTATGTTGTATCATGACAAAATGTGAAAATAGGTAAGGGATATGCTGTCATGACTGCTTTTGAAAAATCCCTAAATATTAACTGAGATGTTTGTGAGTAAGCTTAGTGGACAATCATGTCTGCTGGGGGTAATGGTGGAAAAATAAATTCAGTACCTCTTTTTATTTGCTTCCAGCCACCATGTGAGTGTGTGCTAGACTACAGCTCGAGATGAATGCATAACTGGCTGCAGGCAAAGGTTCAGGAATGTTTCCACTCGAGAGGACAGGTGGAGGGTTCCTGTCTGGATACAGAACGGCTGATAAGGATGATGACTCACAAAAGCATACAGAAGTGACAAATGAGCTGTCAAATAGAAGCCGACGTTTCTCACTGCTCAGATTCATATGGTACAGAGAAATAACACTGGACTGCCATGCATCACTGGTAAAAGCTAATCTTTTGTTAAACTGTCCTTTGAAATATTTGAACGTGCCAGTTCTTCACATAAGTGGAAAATAGACATTTTTGTTCCTACCCAGCAGATGTGGTGGAAGGCAAAAATTAGTTCCTGTCTTTGTTGAATGCAAGTACGCACTTTGCATTACATGTACACACCTGTAATGTACACACCTTCAAACAGAAAAGACATGCTTCCAAAAAATTTCTGACCCATTGAGGCTTGGACTACACCAGCCTCCAAGGACGGGCTTGTTTATCCAACACATCCCAAAAAATGCTCAGTCAAATTAAAATCTGGGAAATTTGGAGGCCAAGTAGGAGCAAAGCCTTCCCCACAGAACATTGTTAAAAGCATCACCCTGCCTTTACTAGCTTGCTTTCTTCTCACAGTGCACTCTGGTATCATGTGTTCTCCTGATAAGGGTTGCACACGAACTTGACCGTCCATGTGATGTAAAAAAAAGCTGACTGAGCTGACAGACCCACCCTTTTCCATTGGTCTGACCTCCAGTGGTGAAGCTTTTGTGCCCACTTTTTGTGCTTTTGGTGATGGACAGAAGTCAGCATAGGCACCTTGCCTGTTCCGTACACGGCAATCTGTAATCTACTGGGTATTCAGAACCAACATTAAATTCTTCAGCAATTTGCGTAGAAATAGTTCATCTGCTGGATCAGATCACATGGGCCAGACTTTGCTAAGCATGTTCATCATCAAACCTTGGTCATTAAATGACCCTGTTGCTAGTCTTCACTGTTTCTTCCTTAGAATACTTTTAAAAGAAACTGACCTCTGCAAACTGGAAATTAAAGAACATATTGGAAACAAAGTCTGAAAAGAGTTACAAAGCCATTTCTAAAGTTTTGGGACTAAATACCACTGACAGCCATTATCCACGAATGGTGAAAACGTGACATAGCCCACCAAAATTACCCCAAGAGAGAAAATGTCATCCATGGTGGGGTTTTATGCCCAAAACAACTGCTGATGAAAAAGAACACAAAGGGCCATCTCAAAACACCTTGATAATCCCCAAAACCTTTGGGAAAATATTCTGTGGACTGATGAGACAAAACCATTACTCCTGTTCTCTACCAGAAAATCCTAAAGGACAGAGTCCGTGATCTTAAGCCCAAGGGAACTTGGGTTGTGAGGCAGACCAGCAAATCCACCGGTGAATGGCTAAACAAAACCCATCATGAAGGTTTTAGAGTGGCCTAGTCAAAGTCCAACCCTGCATCTAATTGAGATTCGCAATAATGATCTTAAACAATCCACTCCTGCTCGAAAAGCAAATACATTAAAACAATTCAGCAAAGCAAAGTGGACCAAAATTCCTCCACAGTGATGCAAAAGAGTCATTTCCTGTTATGTAAAATGCTTGAAGGCAGTTGCTGCTGCCAAAGGTGGAAAATGAAAAGGTTTGCTTTAACGTGCTAAAAAACCTACTATTTTCAGCGTTTGAAGGGCATAATAACTGAATTAAGATATTCCATCAAAAAGGCAGTTCTTAAACATTTAAGCTCAAGTTTCGAATCATTACTATGTTTAATGTCTTTATAGCCTTAGATACCAGTATGAAAAAGTCTGCCTGAAGGTGTATTGATAAGATTGATTGTTTTTACTGGACTCGAAATGGGGTAGTGGTTACAGAAGAGAAAAATGTATTTTAACTCTACTTGGTGTTTTTCTCTCTGTATACTTTGGCAACTGTAACACAGAGAACCAGAGCCAAGCCAGAAGCCGTATTGTGAACACATCTTAGTTCCACTTCTCAGCAGACTAAACCTGCATAAACTCCTCTGTTTTCTCTCTGGTCAAACAACTCTTTAGCAGAGGATTAAGCACCAAGTCTGAAATGAAAAACCCAGTCAGAAAATGTGTTCTCCTACAACTCCTTGAACTAAAAACTGGTTATTTTTATTATTGCTATTTACACATAGTATCCTAAGAAGCTTCTTAACATACATGCTTGTGATATGTTTTATTTAATAATATTCAAAAATGTATTTTCTTTAGTTTTTAATTAGCTAATTAAGGTATTATCCACACATTTCCAGTAATTTTCTTTTTTATAATATTCTAATTTACTGAGACACTGAATTTTGGGTTTCTATTATCTGTCAGGGGCTGTGCAGTGGAACAGTTGGTAGCACTGCTGCCTTGCAGCACAGAGGTCCTGGGTTTGAATTCTGGCCAGGGGTCTTTCTGCATGGAATTTGCATGTTCTCCGTGTGCATGTGTGGGTTCTCTCCAGGTACTCCGACTTCCTCCCACAGTTCAAAACATGACTGTTGGGTTAATTGGTCTCTGTAAGGTTTCCTTAGGTGTGTGTGTGTGGTTGTTTGTCTTGTGTCTCTCTGTCTTGCTCAGCGATGGCCTGTCAATCAGTCCAGGGTGTACCTTGCCTCTCACCTAGTGACTGCTGGAGATAGGCACCAGCCCCCCACAACCCTGCAAGGATAAGTGGGTATAGACAATGGGTGGATGGATTATCGGAAAGCCATAATCATCAAAATAACAAGGCTTGAAATATTTTGCTGTATGTAAACTGAAACTATAAATGAGTTTCATTTTCTGAAATGAGTGAACTTATCATGATCTTTTTTACAATACTTAGATGTTCCTATATGCACATATTTTGTGTGAACGAGAAAAAAAATTGGAATTCAAACTTGTACACTAAGTCTCGTTTGAAAAATTGCTTATCATATCATTCCATCCTGAAATTTCATCAGAATTAATTACATTCATGCTCACACACAGTGAATGTAATCTACCAAAACTGTAATTATCACAAAACAAAAAAACGAAATTTAATAAAATATCTCATGACTACTATTGTCAGTGCTGTTGAGTGTAGTGCCATCTGTGGTATCCTATCCAACAGAGAGCACAACAAATAGCAGCAGCAGAATTTGTGGTATTTAAGACAAACATTTTATAAATGAAATAAAGATTTCATTCTAATATCATGGACAAAAGTAAGTTAATGGAGGAACAACCTTTTCTGATACTGTAAATTTGGTGCTAGTTCTTTTTTAAAGAGATTTAAAATGTCAGTCACATCAGTGTCATGTCATTGTTATGATGTAACACTTGTGCATCTTTCTGTCTCTATAGCAACACATCAGAAAAAGAATACAGTTAGGAAATCTGTTGCTGAAATAGAAAGGCAAAAAAACAACTAACAAGCTGACATTCAGCCATCATTTAACATATATGGATGTGTAGTTTTAGGCTATAGTATATTTATACACTGAATAGCATTGAACTGTAATGTAATGTAAATGGAAAAACAGACCAGACAAACAGATTTCAGCTGCTAAGAAAACAACAGCCATGAATTGCCTCAAGGTTAACAACACAGAAAAATTTTCCTTCTTGATGTCCATAGCTCCAAAGAGGAAAACATGAAACAGGAACGAAAACACAGAAGTGAAAAATCAACACTGCAGAAACCAGCAAATAATAGCAACAGTGTCTTAAAAACGTTTTCCTCCTCCTTGAACTTTTTCACATTTTATTGGGATAGTTTGATACTGAAATGATTCATGGTTATCAGTGTTTTTTCCACAAGCCCATAGCTTGTAGAACCACTTTCCTCTGCGATGACAACTGCAAGTCTTTTGGAGTTTTCCTCTTTGCACAAAAGGAAAATGAAAGTTTTGCCCATTCTTATTTGCAAGTCAAACTTGCTCAGACTTAGTCAGATTGGATGGAGAGCATCTGTGAACAGCAATTTTCAAATCTTGCCAAAGATTCCCATTTGGATTTTAGTCTGGACTTTGACTGGGATATTCTAACACATGAATATCTTTTGATCTAAGTTGTTTCCCTGTAGATCTGGCTTTATATTTAGGGTTGTTGTCCTGCTGGAAGGTAAAACCTCCATCCCAGTCTCAAATCTTTGACAGCATCTAACAGGTTTTCTTTCTCTATTGAGCTCCATCCATCTTTCCATCAACCCTGAACAGCTTCCCTGTTGCTACTGTAGACAAGCATTCCTACACAATGATTCTGACACTTCTATGGGGGATGATGTATTCACATAGCATTTTCCATCTAGGAAAAAAAAGTTCAAATTTGGTCTCATTTGACCAGAGCACATTGTAACCTGATGCTGTTTGTTCACTCATGTTCTCTAATAAATCTCTGAGGCTATCATAAAACAGCTGTATTTACACTGAGAATAAATTACACGCATGTGGACTCCATTCACGAATTATTTGACTTCTGAAGGCAGTTATTTAGGGGTATCAAAGTAAAAGGGACAGAATTTGTAAAATAAAAATTAAAGGCCACTGTGTCACCGTGAGCTTGGAAACTGACAGGAAAATTATTAATTTTGGTTTTAAGGGAACAGTCAGAATTATCAATATTTTTCTATATCGAGCTCAATCCATAGCATATTTACACAGATATTTTGGAATAATCACTAAGAGGAAGGACAAAAGCCCAAAGCATCCATGCGGATAGATTTGGCCTCAGTAACATTTGGGCTGGAAAATGTCTTAATTTATGTGGTGAGGTCGATGGACCAAATGTATCCCCATTGCAATATTTATCAGACATGCAAGCCATCACTCTGCTCTCTGAATGCAAAAGTGGTGGGTGGACAGAACACTATGCATAACATTGCATAATTCAAGGCCGTGACATACTAATGGAGGATGGCAGTGTGATTATTTGCATCATTTCCATAAGATTGTAATTTTGCACACTCTGTGCCGCTAAGATTAAAGCATCCGAGAAACGCCCTGTCCTAGGGGGGCTTCTGGGGTATTTGCTTCTGCTGTGCTGTGCTGGCAGCAGCTGTCAGACAGCTCCTGCATTAAAATAGTCTTATGTATATTGATGTCTTGTCAGAGGATAGTTATGATCACTAACACATCCACATCGCTCTCCCTCGGAGAGAGATGGATACTTAGAGTTTAACGGACCACCCTGTATGTTGACAGAATATCTGCACAATGTGTGAAACTTTGACTTTTTTGTCTTCTATATTCAGTTGTGATAAAAAATAGAGAATAATGAAAATATCTTCAGCTACAAGTGTTAAAAGGGCTACAATTTAGAGCTTTCGTGACCATTTAAGTAGGTTAATCACAGCTGAGGTAAAGGGCTTTACAATTACATATAGAAACAGAAATTCCATTTTGATTGATGAAAATGTCAACTTTAAAAGCTGAGGACCCCAGTTTAAGATGATTCCTGTCAGAAATGGACTTTGTAAGTGCATTTCTCTGTCCCCAGTAGAGGGCACTGTGGGTATTCACTGAGGCCTGTCACCTCCTGTGTGTCTGAGCCTGTGACCACCCCAGTGATTACAGTGTTTGAGCAAAGCCGTGCCATATTTGTTTGACTTTGTGGCACTCGGTAAATAGTCAGCAGGGGTGGTATTTGGGCCATTTTGTTCTTCCAATGTTGCCTCTCCAACTGTAAAGCCAGGAAAGCACACACGACTATTTAAATCGCATTTTTCATCGATCTGTCAGCCTTTACAGAGGATGAAAAACTCTGAGTCCCCTTAAAACACATGTAGATTTATGCATAAACATGAACACGTGTGAAATACTGACGAACGGAATACAAGCAGTTTCTTATTACTAACCCTATTGCAATACAAGAACAAATACTGACACTGATACAGCCCAATTGTGTGAAAATCAGTTTCTTCATAAGACTTTGAATGAATATCATAACTCCTCCAACTGTGATGCAAATGACAATTGATACATCATAGGAAAAGAGTGATTTTGAATCTTGCAGGTGAGTCTTCAATTTCCTCACACAGTCTCTATGAGCTTTTGGAATAAGAAATAGGTTCAGTTTTATCAGTGAACCATGTGGATCCTCATTCTTGTGTAAAATGTAATATATATTTCTTGTGGCACAACTCCTTTTCTTGCTAACCAATGTTCTTCCTCCACTCCTGTTACCGCACAAAAAAATACACAAACTCACTGGTTTTTATTAGTGGTCCCTGCCCACCCCAGTCTTCTTATTTCCTTCTGCTGTGATTATAGAAATAGAAGTTTACTTTCCATGAAAATTTCATGCTGAGGCTCACTCATTAAAAATACAACAAAGTGCCATGCTGATGGGCACAGCCCTTCTGTCATCCTCTTGGATTTATAAAAAAAATCGTTTATAAAACACTCAACGTTATCAGCAGCCAGTTATAAGACAATGGGTTTACTCAGCACATTTATTTTAATGAACACAAGTTTATCTATTTGTGAAAAAAATGCTGTTAATTGTCCTCTTCAACTGTAATTACAGTGGGTCTGGAGAGAGAAAATATTTGCTTTCACAAGTTGGATAATTCTGCCTGTTATAAGAAAAGGACCATTCACTAGATATCAGATAACTGGAAAAATATTTGCTCTGTTATTTCCCACCATTTTACCCAGATAAATGCTAACTTATTATTATTATTTTGTAGTCCATCTTTAAACCTTATATAGATATAGCACAACATTTATTTGGTGCATAAGAAGAAAATATGCATTTACTGGTTTCAGAACACTGCATTGTCTAACTTTCTCTCTAATTCACAATCTGGAATGTGTGCTTGTCTCTATTTTAAAGGGAAAAAGAACAGCACTCAGCAACTGTCGGAAAACTATGTTTGGTGACAGAATGTATTTATTTACTTCAAAGAAAGTAAAAAAGAATCTGTTCTGCTCACAGCTATAATCATGGCTGTTAAAGAGGGCTGGGATTAGAAAGTACTTTAGGGTTTTTGTGCAGTGTTCATGTCTACCTGCAGAGACATGAAGCATAGATACTCTTGCAAGGCACTATAAAAATTCACAATAGTGTTGCACCTCTTGAACTTCTATTCATTGTGCCACAGTACAAACACAAACTGCAGTGTATTTTATCATGATTTATTTGATACACCAACACAAAATATCACGTGTGAAGTGGAAAGGAAAGGGCATACATTTTTCCACTTTTATTCCAAATACAAATCTGAAAAACATGTATTCAGTCCTCATGAGTCAGTTCTTAAAGGAAACAAACTTCTGTTGGAATTACTGCTGCAAGTTTTTTGGAGTATGTCTCCAACAGCTTTGCAAATTCTTCTTTGCAAAATAGTTTGAGATTAGTTAGAGTACATGGAGAGTGTGCAGGTGATGGAGTGAGTTGAAAAGCAGATCAAGTCATGGAAATGATTAGAATTTTTTTATCATCATTTTTAAAGGTTTATAAGGCACTAATGGCCTTTATTCAACAGTAGCTGGACTGGAGGAAGGGCAGAGAGAGAACAGGAAGACATGCAGCAAACGGCCCGGGGACGGGAATCGAATCGGGGACAACTGTGTCAATATGGTGCACCTGCTCTACCACCGAGCCATGTGCCACACATAATTTTTTTATATATATATTTTGATCCAAATGTTATATTTATGAAGACATTATGCTGAACCCATAGAAGAGGTCAAAGAAACAAAACTGAACTCTGGCAGCACCACTAAAGGAAATAAAAAAATATTTAACTTCAAAAACTAATCTTTAGCAAGATACACAAAAACACTTTAAATGTCTAATTACACCTCTCTAGCAGGAGCCAGTGGTACAGTCCAATTAACCCTTCAATTAACTGCTCTGAGCCCTGGACACTGTCTTTTTGTCCTCCCAGGGATCATGAAAGGTAAAGAATCAGTAAAAAATAAAAATAAAAAATTGGTAAGAAAATCACAGACCAAAGATGAAAAATAAATGAGTTAATAAAAATACTGAAGTGAACTAAATGCATACTTACAAACAGAACCAATGCATTTAAAGCACTGCATAAACATTTTTTGCAAATTAAATTATCATTAATGTGTTTGAATGAATGAAAAGCATAAATGTATAAACAATGAATGAAGGTGCAAAAGTGTGACTGAGTTTCTTGAAGTATGGCCATGTGTGTGGCCATCCCGGTCTGAAAATATCTTTGTAGCTCATCCAAAGTTACCATGGACCTCTTGACTATTTCTCTAAAATAATGCTCTCCTTGTCCAGGCTAGGTTTGCAGTTTTGCCATAGTTTTTCTGTTTTCAGATTATCCATTTTCATAGTGCTCTGTGGGATGATGAAACCTGGGGATGTTGTTTTATAGCCTATCCCAGCTTTAAATGTCTCCAAAATGTTATGCCAGAGTGTATGTTCCTCTTGTTTCCTCTCATCTTCCATTCCTACAATTTTGAGTTTATAAATTGTTTACCTTGTTTGAGAAAGCCAGTCCATGCCCAGTGTTGACTTACATTAGAGTCCAAGAAAAAAAAAAAAAAAAATTCCCAAAACGGCAATTAGAAAACTTTAACTTTTACTCTTCATTTAAGCTCTTTTGATGGAGAGAATATGGCTGTTCTCCGGTGCATAAGGAGCTGTTGCAAACAGAGCTTAATAGACATAACTGAGAAAATACTATATGTTTATGAAACCTAATACAATTATAATTGAACCATAGATTTTAGTAATGTGATCAGTTTTTTCCTTCATAGGTCACAGTTAATGGTCTACACTGTTACTTTAAGCATCTGAGAAACAGAAAAACAATTACGTATTCTGAACAAAAGTATTTCACTTATTTATTAAAGTGATGTTCTCTTTCTTAGGTTGTAAATAAAGATAGGAGATAAAACTGATTAACATTAACAACAGGAAAGGAAAGATTTTCAAGCAGTCTATCTGAACAGACAAGCTGATGTTTCTCCTCTGGAATGTCAGAAGTGCGGAAACGAGCATTACTGGCAGTGCTAAGACATTAATCCTGACTCTGATTGGTTGTTTGGGACTGGGAGCAGTTTATTTCTGCAGATGGCAGTAGGACCATAGGGAGGAGGCAGAGGAGCTTGATTTTTTCACCAATTATCTGTTTCACATTATTCTGTCAGGACATAGAGACAGTTTTAAAATGAATATACATGCATATGCAAATATGTAAAATCATGTTTTTTATAAAAGTTACTTACTCCAGCTTCAAGAGATAAAGCTTTCCCTGAAAATGCCAGAAAATACTCTTCTGCAAAAGCTGCTATGACCTTTGGATTTCCCCATGGTTTAATACTTAGTACATTGCTATTTTCATAGATACTTCCTTCAGAAGATATTATTCAGTCTTTTCTTGAAATTGCTTATCCCCTTATAATGAGGAATGACATTTAGTTGTTTCTTTTACGCCAGTTGAATAAGTTATCCACCTTGATTGATTGCCTAACTCTATAAAGGACTATTGTAATATGTTGCTTATTAAACCACTTTGTCCTATTTTTTCGTAGGTTAGAACCTAAATGCAGAGATGAGGATGGCAGGAACATTGTGGAAAAAAGGAGTTTAATAACAGAACTCAGGAGACAGGAACGGACTGGCTACACCAGGGTGAGGACAACACAGGATCTGACAATGGAGTAGCTGAACCAAGGAGTATTTAGACTGGGGAGCTTGTTTGAATGCTACACAGGTGAGTAATTGAAGACACGAGGAACAGCTTTGAGAGACGAGGAAATGGAGGCACTGAGATAAACAAGTAATACCAGTAAACCACTGAAAAATACGAGGCAACAAACAGACCAAAAAACTAAACTCAAAATCCTAGACACTTAAGGTTTTTTAAGTCAAACACAACACTGCAGCCAGGTTGCTAGGACATTTTAATACACCCATTTAATTCCTGTTTTGTATGCCTTACACTGAATTCCTTTTGAGTTTAGAATTAATTTAAAAGTATTAGTGCTCACATAAAAGGCAATGAATGATCAGGCACCAGAATATCTTTCTAATCTTTTGACTTAATAGTTTCTCACCCTCAAATCTAAATTTGTTAGTTATACCCGACACAACACTGGGAAATAAAGGAGATCAGCCAGCCTCCAGGGTTGCTTTTAGCCGAATCACTAAATTATTTCATAATCAGCTAAGCATCTATTTATTTAGTCAGGCATTTGCTAAGAGTTTATACTGGCATGAGGACCTATAATTTTTACCTCATGCATGTTCTAATATTTTCTTTTTTGTGTCCTGTCTAATTAGCTATCATATTTTTATGTCTTGTAATCTTTATATCTTTTACAGTATTTTTGACTGTCCGAGAATAACACTTTATAAATAAATCATTCATTAATTTAAATTTTTTTAACAAGTTAATATCCTGCTATAACCATTCTTATCCTGTTTTGCAGTTAGCATAGCCACACCTTTCCAAGTCCATGGTTCATGAATAATATTCTCTAAACTGGGAACCTGAAGAGTGTTGCCTACAGCAGGAAGGGCAAATGACTATGCAGAAGTACTTCACACAACTCGATTTTAATATTAATAATAAAAAAACCTGTCTCTCCTTCAAATAAGTTTTCCAATGATATTGACAAGCCTTTATTATCTCAGTTGTTGACAGCAGCATTGCACTGGATATGGGTGAAAATCGTCATACTGACAGTGGTCTCGTGTTGCTATAAATGCAGATGCCAATAAATACCCATTGGAGCCATTTATGCTGGAGAGCAATGACAATTGTGCCTTTTCCTCGCCAAGTACAAAAGCTGGATAGTGGGTGTTTGTGGGTTTTTGTCCAGTGTGACAAGGCCTTTAGTGGCCGTGAAGAACAGATTACAGCCACAGCATAGTAGATTGTGATAAAATGCTTTTCATCACCGCAAGCCCATCAGCCATTGGGTGACTCATTCTTTTATCTGAAAACATTTCCAATAAATTCCCCTCCAACACATTGCTGCAGGTGACAGCCTACACTTGTATTTGACATAATTCAGTTTGACAATGTGACTATTTTGGAATATTTATGTTTTTCTCCTTAACTGTAAGTTGCAGATGCTTGTTTGTGTTGAATTATCTGTTAATAATTAATCTGATTTAGGCTGAATGTTTGATATGCATTCATCCCAAGGTATTTATAATAAATGAATTTAGCATAACTGAAAGCAAAATATTCACATACTGTTAATTTGCGAATCAGGTAACAGCATAACAATAAATAAATCAATAGAAAGCAGTGCTACATACAAAGCATTGCTGGTCTATGAATCAGCTGATGTAAACACCAATGAAACAAAAACAAGTAGCACAAAGTTTTTGGAGAAGGGTCAGTTTCTTAGCTCATATGCTTTGCTGCTTTTTTAACTGTATAAAAGGCAATGCTTATCTTTATTATTTATATTTAAATCGAAACAGTTAACAGAATGCACTTCCAAATGGCAGATGCAATTAATGTCTTCACCAGAGCAGTTTTGTTAAATCAATTCCACCAGCAGACAGACAGGTAAAACTGTTTTAATCCTAATAGCAATTAACTCTGAGCTTTGACTTGAATCTTTTGCCATTGAGAAACATCACAAAACAGCGACAGACAGTTTAAGAAGCTTATAAAAGAAAAAGCTGCTACAACAAGGACCATGTTCAGAACACATTGGCTGAATATCTATCTATCTATCTATCTATCTATCTATCTATCTATCTATCTATCTATCTATCTAGCTAGCTAGCTAGCTAGCTAGCTATCTAGCTATTTATATATATATATATATATATATATATATATATATATATATATATATATATATATATATATATATATATATATATATTCAGTATCATTGAGCAGCTATGGTGTCTGAGAGCTTATGGAAAAACTGACCTAACTCTGACAAGTTGGCGCCCTGATTAAAGAGCCATATTGCCTCATATTAAACTGCAAAGGTTTGAATAACCTCTCACTTCTAAAATGACTGTGTGTCTGGAGTATTTTTTATTTCAGCAGATAAATAATTTGTTTGATTAAAAAAAAGATGAGAAAGATCATTGCTTTATTAAAGTCCTAGCTTAAAATAATTAAACAGGGAAAATTCTCTATGTACCTACTTGTCTCTACTGTCTATAAGAATCTTTAACGATCCTCTTCAAACTCGGTGGGAGAGGAGCCAGATGCTAATTTGGTGGTTTTTTCCTCTTCTGTTGTTTAAGTTGTCCAAACAGCCAATCAAAGGCACAGTCTTCTCTGACCTTAGAGGAAATGTTAAAGTCAGGCTTTCATGGTTGATTTGTGACCTAACAACTTATATAATCGGTATAAGATAGCATCCTTGTGACGGGTACATGCACCAATCTAATTTATAGTGATTGTTATCCTCCTACCATTGCTTCATGGCCCAAGCTGTGTAGTCAGCTTATCTTAATCTTTATTAAGACACTCAGTTTTATTGACAAAAAAGAAAAAAATGTGTAGCAGTTTGCTGTTAAAGCTCAGTTTAATTGAGCGCTGTTATTTTATTTAGCACTAACAAATGTCACATCAAACCACTTTACAAGAGAAACAGATACAGTTCACATATAGAAATGCACAAAAAATAGAACATCATGAAAAAGTTCAATATTTTTGAGATTAATTTCAGAAAATGACACTTACAGATTCACACAGGAAAATGTCTCAAGCCTTTCATTCAGTTTATTTAGATGATTATGGCTTATATATAATGAAAGGCAAAGTTCAGCATGTCAGAAATGTAGAATATTACATAAGATCAATAAAAACAGGATATTTCACACAGAAATGTCAAGCTTCTGAAAAGTATGTTCCTTTCTATGCACCCAATACTTGGTTGGGCCTCCTTTTGCATGTGTGGCATGGAGGCAATCAGCCTGTGGTTCTGCTGAGGTACAATAGAAGCTCAGGTTGCTTTAGTAGCAACCTTCAGGTCATTAGATAGGTCATTGTTGGATCTGGTTTCTTTCATCTTCCTCTTTACAGACAATACCCCATAGATTCTCTGCAGGATTCAGGTCAGGCCAGTTTGCTGGCCAATCAAGCACAGTAATACCATGGTCATTAAACCAGCTTTTGGTACCTTTGGCAGTGTAAGCAACCACCATGTGCTTTCTCCAGTCTTTGTAAAATTTGTCAGCAGAAGGAAGCACGAAGTGATTTAAAATTTCCTGGCAGACGGCTGCGTTGATTGTGGACTTCAGGAAACCCAGTGTATCAACACCAGCAGACAACATGGCACTCAAAATCATCACTGACTGTGGAAAATTCACACTGGAGTTTAATCTCTAACCTTTCATTTATCAGCAAATTTATTGCAAAAGCTGTGTTTCAACAGTTAAACAGCTTCTTAAGAATGACAAGCCGCTTTGATGTCTTCCAGTCCAGTTTCTGTGCTCACCACAGTACTGAGACTGCCCTCGTCAAAGTGTTCAATGATATCCACAGAAATACAGACTGTGGAAGAACCACAGTGTTGGTTTTGTTGGACCTCAGCGCAGCATTTGACACGGTTGACCATGATATATTATTAAAGCAACTGGAGAGCTGGGTCGGACTCTCTGGTACAGTACTCAGTTGGTTCGAATCCTACCTAAAAAGCAGGGATTTCTTTGTGTCAGTAGGCAACTTCTCATCAGAGCGGACAAAAGTCACATGTGGAGTACCCCAAGGTTCAATCCTAGGACCCCTCCTATTTAATATCTACATGCTCCCACTACCTCAGATTATAACAAGTAATAGGATTAGCTACCATAACTATGCAGATGATACACAGCTCTACATTACGATGTCACCAGGTGACTTTGAACCCATCCATGTACTGAAAAGATGCTTAGAACAAATCGATACGTACATGTGTCATAACTATCTTTAGCTGAACAGAAATAAAACTGAAGTTATTATCTTTGGACCCAAAGAGGAACGATCTCAAGCCAGCGCGCAGCTTCAGTTATTACAACGACAAATTAGTGATCAGACCCGAAATCTGGGTGTAGTGATGGACTCAGACCTGAACCTTCAGAGACACACAAAGACAGTTACAAAGTCGGCCTTCTATCACCTGAAGAACATTTCCAGAATTAAAGGACTAATGTCCCAACAAGATCTAGAGCAACTCATCTATATATTTATCTTTAGTCGCATTGATCATTGTAAGAGTGTCTTCACAGGTTTGCCTAAAAAGTCAATCAGACAGATGCAGTTGATCCAGAATGCTGCTGCTCGCGTTCTCACTAAGACCAGGAAAACAGAGCACATCACTCCAGTTCTAAAGTCCTTCCACTGGCTCCCTGTAGCTAAGAGAATAGACTTCAAAATACTTCTGTTTGTTTATCACTGAACGACTTAGCACCAAAATACATTACAGACCTGTTGTCATTGTATCAACCTTCCAGAGCACTCAGGTTTTCTGGTTCTAGTCTAGTCTGCATCCCCAGAACCAGAACCAAACATGGAGAAGCAGCTTTCAGTTTTTATACACCACAAATCTCCCAGAAAACTGCAAAACAGCTGAAACACTGAGTTCCTTTAAATCAAGGCTAAAAACCCACCTGTTTAGAGCTGCCTTTGATTCATAGTAAGTGGAACATTGATCAATATTTTTGAATTATATTTGCTTGATGATCTTTATGATTTTAATGCATTGATATTTGCTTGGTGATTTTGATGTGTACATCCTTGATGTTTGTACAATGTAAAGGAGTTTGAACTGCCTTGTTGCTGAAATGTGCTATACAGATAAACTTGCCTTGACTTAAGCAACGTGGATGCTGTGCCTCTCCACTCTTTCTCCAGACCTACGAACCTTGATTTCCAAATAAAATGCAAACTGGAGATGAAACTTTACTTTTATCTACAAAAGGATTTTGGACCACTGAGCAACAGTCCAGTTCTTATTCTACTTATCCCAGGTAAGATGCTTTTGAGGTCTCTGGTTCAGGATAGGTTTCATATCTGCTTTGTGGCTCTCGTTGTGCTAACTCCAACCTCAGTGCTCTCCTTGTGAAGCTTCCTGAAATTCTGAAATAGATTTTGGTCATCAGTCCTCTCAAGACTGCAGTTATCCCCGTTACCGGTGCGTCAGCTCCTACCACACTTTTTCCTTCCACTCAACTCTCTATGAATATGCTTGGATACAGCACTTTGAATAATCAGATTCTTTAGCAATGACCTTTCATACTCTCCTTGTGGTGGACGTCAATGATTGTCTTCTGGACATCTGTCAAGTCAGCAGTCTTCTCCTTAAGTGTGTGGCCTACTGACACAGATTGAGATAATTTAGAAACTCAGAACACCATTGCTGGTGTTTTGAGATAATTATCTGATTAGAACGTGACACTGCAAGTGTCCAATATTTAACTTTTTCACAACATTCCAAATTTCAGATTTCTGAATTTTGGTTTTCAATATTAGTACAAAAAGTGTCAAAAGTGTGAGATCACTTTAAATTAAATAGAAAGATAACACAGCTCAGTATATGTACTGCAAAACGGAATTGTTTCACAACAGTACCTCCTTGATGCTGCAACATTTTAGCAGGAAACAAAGTTTAAAGTGCTGCGCTTGTCTGATTAACTTCTGCACCTTTTTTTCTTACTACCTATTCCTCTATCTAGACTTGAATAACTTGATTAACATATCTTCATGTTGTACATTCTTGTTTTGTTTTCTCTGTGCTATATGTATTGTAGGCTTATTAAAAACATGCCATAGAAGCCCAAGCCATATAATTTTGGTCCGACCTGGCCCAAATTTTGTTTTGGATCGGGCTTGGTATATAGATCTAAACTCAAGGAAACATCCACTACATGCATCAAGCTTGTTCGTGGGTGCTAACAGATGAGGTTTTTGTTCCCTTTGCAAAAGACTAAAGTTTATCTGTGATTGTTAGTACAGAATTTGGCATGTTATACATGTAAAAGGAAATACATTTTTGCTAACATTACATGTATTTGCTGATCAAAAAGAGTAATGATGTTAAAAAATAGATTAGAAATATCTAATTTATTTAAAAGCTTTTTCATACTTTAAACTTGAGGCTGAAAGTATAGTATAATGCTTGTAGAGTTTACTAATGCCTTAATTAAAGTTTGCTTTTTAATTTTGAAAAGTTAAAGTGAAATATTTTTTCTCATGTGTTTTTATACTTTAAAAAAAACTGTTTTTTTTTCATATTTCAAGCTTGAGACTAAAAGTGATGTTTGAATGGTAAATTGCGCTGCTCTGCCTCCTCCCTGTGGTCATGCTACCATCTGCAGAAATACACCGCTCCCAGTCAGAAACAACCAGTCAGAGCCAGGAATGTCTTAGCTCCATCAATCATGCTTTGACAATGCACAACAGAATTTGCTCATGCACAAAACAGTTAGCCATGCTCTCTGGCAGTTTTGATTTAGTAACTTATGATAGTTTATTTGATTGCAACCTCTATTTGACTTTGAATATTTTCTTTTTTACTTGACATTATTTGATATAGGCAATTTTATAAGATATATTTGATTTTTTTGTATAATTTAGGATGCTGAGAGTCTTACTGTTTTCAATCTGTTAGATATTATATTACTCATAGCAGGTTTTTCAATTGTCTTTTTGACTGAATAGTTGCTGCATTGTTCCTGCAAGATTTTTCTGTTTTTTTCTAAATTAAGGTGATTTTATTGTTCCTTTTTGCTAGATCTGATAGCCAGTAGCATTTATAACTAAATCAAAAATTTAACAGCCAGTCCATGTGATCGGTATCGGTGATCAGCAGTGATCAGCCCTCTTGGGGGATCAGTATTGGCAGCATGGAACCTGACGGGAGCATCCCTAAACCTAACCCTGCTTTAAACTTCTCTACAACTTTATTCCTCACCTATCTGTTGTGTTACTTTGATTTTATGATACTGTTTGTTCACATATGTTCTCGATCCTCCAAGGCCCTTACAGAACAGCTGCATTTATATGGAGATTAAATTACACACAGGTTGTATGATACTTGGGTTCAGTTGGTCCCAAATGTAGGCAGAATCAGACACAGAGTATAAAGAGAAGAACTTTAAATCATGAAGAAATAAAGACTTACCAAACTGGCACAAAAAGAACAGAACATGAAACTGGGATGAGTGTACCAGCAATGAATAAAGCAAACCAGAGAGCTATATTTTGAGGTAGAGGTATAAAATGAGTTAATCAGAGGGGATGTGACATGGCTGTAGCAGAATGAGAGCAGGGAAACTGAGGTAGAGAGACTGCTCAACACAAAGGAAGATGAACAAAGACACAAACGGATCTACAAACCCAAAGGGAAATAGCCTGAAACTAACGTAAGAAAATAAACCAAAATGCATAAAAGAAAGAACACAAGAAATAAACTAAACAAAGGAATAAACTATTTGGAAATATACTAATATGAACTGAATAAGGTAAGCTCTAAACAATAACAAACGACTCTGAGATGAACAGAAGGGAAACACAAATACTAGTGGATCATGACAGGTGGACCTTTTTTAAATTATAGACTAGGTTATGCTGGGCTCTTGCATAACATCCCAGTTTAGTTTAAGTGGTGTGAATGCATTTACCAGGGATTGTACACTACCACCATGAGATACTCCAAATATAACAAAGAACCAAAGACTGTTTAACTTACAGGTTCAGTTCATATATAAAACACTTAAAATCTTTGATGAAACAAAAATTGTCTTACTTTGTTAAACACTTAAAGTCCTTGAAATGTCAGTTTGAGTGTGTTTGAGTGCTTGTGTGTTTTGAATTTCTTTGCAACATTATTATGAAGGCACTCTCTTCTTAGCAGGGAAGGTGAAAGTGTGGCACTCCACAGTCCTCTGGGAGCCATTACTGGCACAGCTGATGCAGGAAATGGATTCAGTGTGGAAAATAATACCCTTGAATAATTAATTAGATGAGTTTTAAATCAACAGCAAACACACTGACTGCATAAACGGGAGCAGGTAGAATTCCAAGAATGGTGTTAAATGCATGTGAATCTAAAAGATAATCAATACACTAAGGGTATGGAGTAAATTTAATTATATAGCTTTTAAAGTCTGTAATTGAAGTTTCACAGAGAGGCCCTGAGTATTTTAACACAATAGGGATTTGGTAAATTTATTTAGATGTCTGCTGCATGGAACGGTTGCAATGTAATGAAATAAAATGGAATTGCCAGTGTAGAAATACAAAAAAAGAAAAAATAAAGTAGTAAATGATGTGGAAATATGTTGTCTGATTTTTAGTTGCCTTTTTATTGCTTTTACAGTTTCTAAATTGTTTTTCCATTTTCCATCAGGATGTGCTACTTTATAGAAGTTAAATTGTAACAGTGCTTTTTTGTTTTCTGTGTTTTTTACCACAGCCTTAAAAGCTGCCGTGAGCATTTCTGTTCAGACCTCTTTACCTTGATACCCCTGAATAAAAGAGCAACCAGTGTTATTTTGTGTGGCAGAATGCTTCTTGTATATATGTAAGTTTAGACTTTTGTGGATTTTAACTGGTAAAAGAATATTGCAAACCATATATTTGTTTTCTCAGAATTATGTGGTCTATCACTTAAAATTGCATATACTATAAGATGTGGTTGTTTTTTTTTGATGAACTTTAAAGTTTAAGGGGTATCACAGAACAATTACAAAATACCATGCCAGTCAAACTACAGGGGAACAATATGCCAGCAATACATTGAAAAAGTGAAAAACAAAATCCTGCACATAACTCCCAAACCTGAATTTGGTCTACCCATGACTTTTTACATTGATTAGATAACTGATCAAAAAGGAAAGCTTGGACAGGAACCTTTAAATTCTTTGTGATGCAATATGTTATGTTTAGGATTTCTTAAAGTGAGGTCTTTGACTACTGATAAAAGGTAGTGCAATATGAATTCCTGACCTCAAACATTAGTAAATGGGGCATTGAAGATATAAAAATATGAAGTTCAAAGCAGAATGTAAAAAAAATACAGAAAAAGAAAGTTGTCATTTGGCCCTACCTACTACATACAATTTTTCCTTTCATGTCAACAGTTTTTCTTTCTTTCTTTCCAGATCCACATCATTCTTCATGTTCCATCCACACAAGACCTTCTGTCTATTCTGTTTGATCTTCCTGCTTCTCCAGACCATTTTGTTTTATTTTTTTTATTTCAAGAAAATTGCTTCATTACCTGCATGTTACCTGCTTGTTAGTTCTCCATCTATCTCAAAATCCTTCAGAAACAGACTGCAAGAAAATAATGTATAAATAAATGAACTCATGCTCACTGGGACTCAGCTTTTGAAAAAAAAAAAAAAAAAAAAAAAAAAAAGATTTCTTTGATAAACTATATGTAGCATGTTAAAAAGTCTATTACATAAACCATTTTCATTGCTGATAAGACCAAAAGTTTAGTCACTTGCATTATTTTAAAATTACACAATCAGAACAGCAATCTTTGAAGTATAATCTGCCACTGCGCATACTGTATTTGGATTTAGTCAGCTTACTTATTTCGTTTACATTTTTCAGTTTTTATAGCCAGCAAATATTTCTAAAATAAGCCTCTTGCTTATCGTAATTTAAGATTAGTTTGGTAGGAAGGGCGTGCAATTAATCTAATCCATCATTCTATAACTGTACCCAGACATGAAAATATTAATTATGTGGGTTGTGAAACAATACACATGTATTTACAATTAGCAGAACACTGTTGAGGGTGATGAGTGTTGAAACCCGGAATGATGAAGCTGCTAATTCAGGGTAATTTTGACTTAACTAAAATCAAGAGAAATTTTAAAAAGAAATAATTAAGACAGTTTAATTAATGTCTGTTGTTATAGGATGTGTTTAATATTTCTTCAAAAAAAACAACTCTATAAATGTTTTTTTCTCTTTTTTGTTTCTTTGCCCAACAGATTGACAGTATGCTCATGGTAACTTGGTAATTAACAAACTTTATATCAGAATGAAAAACAAATGAAACTCTTTTGCATAGATAAGCTGTCTGTGAATGACTCATTTTAGATGTAGCTGATACATGAGCTGAGTAACCCAAAAAAGATGCAGAACGCAGCTTATTGCAACTTTTACATACAAAATCTCAATGGTTTAGTCAAAGAGAGGACCATGCCTAAGAACATGCTTAAAATGCCATCAGATGGTGGGAAAGTCTTTAACAGTCTGGGCAGAGACTTTAATCCCTAATCAGCGATGAAACAGAAAGACAGCCTTGTAAATTATCAGAACAGTTAAAAAGGAAGCTCAGGTTTTAAACTGAGGTTATGATTTGGAAATGAGTGTGGCTGAAAAATAAAACATTATGAGAAAGACTGTTCTCTCACAGTAAAACTCATATTAGCGATTTTTCAATTATGATATTTAGAAAGCCACTCATGGGTTTTTGAAACAAAAAAAAGTTTTGGAACTCGAATTGGTGTCAGTTATTTCATCCACAAATATCGGTAATAATGTCGACCTTAGTTGTTAATGTTTTCTTAAAACCTAACTGCTGGGGGGACTGGCGCCTATCCACAGAGGTCATTGAGCATTAGCCCAGGCGGGTAGCCCTGGCAGAGTCTAACCTACCCTACAAGGTTTACTTTAAAGATGAGATTGCATATTTAATTTTCAGCCATTGTTTGTCTGGCTTCTACTGGTGCAAAACTATGAAGTGTGTCTCACATTAATGATATAAAAATTGAATAAAATGTGAGATAACAGTTCAGACTGCAGACATTTTGAAAATGATCAGATACGTATCAAATTTAGTACCATATATGGAAATGGTACAAATCTGACTTTTTTTTGGGGGGGTGAAAAGATCAGAAATTGGGTTTTCAGATTGCTATGAAAAAGTCAGATATGGATCGCGTATGGGCAAAAAAAAAAATCTGATTTGGGTTGCATTTCCCTGCTATGTGAATGTAGGCTAAGTCACAATTCTCCAACTCCAGTCCTTAGGAGCAGTTTTTTAGATTCATCCTTGCTCCAATACCCCCACAATCAAAAGGATTAGGTATTAGGCTTTTCCCAAACTTTATGGCATGCTGAAGAGGTAACTCAACTATTCAGCTCTGTCAGAGCAGGGATGCATCTAAAAACTGCAGGACAGTAGTTCTTGAGGACTGGACTTAGAGAGCCCTGTTCTAAGTGAAATATTTAACTTCATTTAGAGTCCCTGACATATAGAAGGATTGTCACTACAGCAAAAAAAATCATGCGACATTTTTTAAAGCCTCCAATCCTTACTATAGCAGTTATTTGTGCAAGCTTTTATGACAGCATTAAAATTGGGGATTTAACCCTAGTTCTGAAGTGATTGTGTGATCTTGACTCATTCCTAAGTGCATTTATGTGCAGTGAATGGTTATATTCTTGGCTTTAAATGATATCTCGGCTCTAAAAAGCCAATTGCCTATTCTAAAGGGCTTGACATACCTCTTAGCCCTTACCTCAGGTGATCAACTGTGATCAACTCAAAGAGATACAGTTTTCTCTACATTCTCTTAGGGATGAAAATAGCCTGGTTTAAACACTGTCTACTTAAAAGAGGAGAAAACCCTAAGTCTCCGTTTTTTTTCACACGAGCCTTGCTACCTTGTAGAGTTTTTCTTCAGCTGTGTATCACTGCTTCTCTGTATGGATTCAAATATGATGTGAAATTTGAGTCCCTATAGCTATTTAGGCTGACAGTATTATTTAAATAATTTTTAATATTCGATTTATCCTGGGACTGTGAGAGTATATGCCATCAATGATTTTACCACATGAGAGGTGCAATTCACCTTGCACACCCCAGCGGCCCTTGACCACATACTCATGTACTCTCTCATAAACTACAGTCAGAAAATAAATAAACAAATAAGTAATAAATAAATAAATACAGTCAGTTTAGAACCAAAATGTTTTGGTCCATGGGAATGAGTGCACACAGAAGAGTATCTAAAGAAAACTACCCATTAACGTAGGAAAAATGCAAACTTCAGTGAGGCTTTAACAGTTTAGATTTGAACCCCTTTTCCATGCCTGGAAAATGCTACATATGTCTTTCTAGGTTGTTTTTAATTAGTTTGAACAAAATAATCACTAACATCCTTCTAGAGCACCCTATCAATCCAGGAAGTCCTCATATTGTCATTTGTATTTGTTCCCAGTAAGCACCCTACTGCAGTAGACAACTTAAAGAGATCGATGATTAGTTGTAACAATAGACTTTATCTGAGAAACATTTATTGCAGATATTAAAACAACACAGTAAAAATATTTCAGGCTGGTGCAGACAGAGATTGGTACTTGGAATTGCCAAGCCCCAAAGGAGAGTGTTTACTGTAAAGAGCTCCAGTTTCTAACTCAAGCGGTTTATGATTCGCATCAGGATCTAAACATTTTCTCAAATATATTAGAATGGTGTGTTACAAAGACTTAAAGATGTTTCATTGTCACTTTAAACATCCAGCCATTAACTTCCAATTTGTTCTGATATTAGGTTTGTTCCTGCTAATGATGTTAATTTAAGCTAATATAGAAAACAGTAGATCACAAGTCGATCACATTTGTCTGTTTCAGCAGATATCTCGTGTATGAAGGCACATGAAAACTTTCAGATTCAGTTTAGTGGGCTTCTCTCATGAGCCTCCACCATCAGCCAGCCATGCGTTGTGCAGGTGGAAAAATAGCGATCTCTGTAGGCGAAAAATATAATAGAGATACACAATTTTTGAAGTAATTGAGTTTTTACGCATCACAAACAACAACTTCTCAGGACTCACTTTGGACTGGATTCTACCTGGGCTGTTTGAATTCTTCTGTTTTAGAAAATTTCATTTGCATTTTAGCCTATTTTTGGCTGATTTTACAATGTAGTTATAATAAATTAACTTCTTGTATAAAAGGTTGTTTCTCCTATTAGTTTTGTGAATGCCTTCAGTATTCTCACTCAGTGACATCACTTATATAGTTTGATGTTTGGATGTTAATGGAGATTTTGTCTGTTTTTCAATAATGAGTCATGTTTTCCAATTCAGTTTTATTTAAATTTAGTTTTTTTCTGGTGTTTTGTCTGTCTTTCAGTTGAAGTTTACATCATACTGATCACATTTTGACACCCGGGAAGAGATCACGCTGCTTTTACTGTGTGCAGATTTTTATCTGAAATTTGCAACAAGACAACATAACCTGCCAGCGTGTAGGCAAAGCAGACTTGTGCGACTGTATTTTTAGACTCTGTGCTTTTGAGCTACAGTTATTCTGTCATTGTTAAAGAAAACTAAAAAAACAATTACAAAACAAATTTGTTTTGCATCAGTGCTTTCAAGAACATGCATTTTGAATCCTCTCAAATTTATTGACGCTGTAGCAGAGAGATCAAATTTAATTGTCAATCATGTGAACTCCTATCTCGCCTCTTTATCAGCACCAGTAAGAGCGAGCTGCATTAGTAAGTGCTCGCACTCACTCAAACAAAACAAGAGCTTTTAATGGGAGCTTACATTAACTTCCATTTTGCATGAACTTTGCTTTTATTTGCTTCATAATGGGCCACACTGGCTTGAACTTGACTTCTTGTTTTTGTAAGTTGAATAGCTGATAAAAAAGGTTTTTGTCATGGATATGTGTAATGTATTTCAAGAGAAATGTCTTCCATCTTTTTGGGGGTTCTTCTACTGCACATACTATTTTCACCATAAACACCATGCGCAATTTTATTCTTGTTAGATAAGTAAGAGCGACAAAACAACATGCTCATCATTTTGAGCCTTAGGTAAAACTGACCCAATGTTAACCTCCTGCAATGATCATTTTGGTCAAGAAGAAAGCGGTATATATCCGTTTCCCAGAAAGACCTCTCGCATGCTCTGACTCATGCCGTCAGCAAGGAATCATCGGAAGTCCAGCACTGCTTCTGGATGTTTGCTTTCATCAGCTGCCTCGGCTTCTTTCTCTACCACAGCATTAGCGGGATTGTGTACTATTTTCAGTTCCATCACATCACCAAGCTTGAAGAAAAGGAGGCGTTTGAGAAATCTTCCCTGCTGTTAGTTTGTGTAACATAAATCCACTTAGAAAGTCTGCACTCACTGCCAGTGACATAAAATATCTGAAGGTGATGTGGCTTGCACCTGTAGAGTGTACAGAGAAAATCAAAAGTCCAGTGTGTGAGATGAATATAGCAGGTTTCAAATACCTGAATGGTATCGAATCTCCGACTTTGCTCAGTTAAAGTGGAAGGAGCTGTACGAGTGTCAAGCTCATTGCCTTTGGGACTTGGTGAAGACTTGTCGCTTTCAGAAGGCCAACTGCAAAGCTGAAGACTTTCAGTCTGTGAGTAATTTTCTAGCTTTCCTTTGAACTTAATCCTTTCAGCAGAGGTTTTGGCCTTAAGGCTCTCACAGTTGTTTTGGAGATATGAATAAACCAAGAAATATGAATACAATTCCTAGTGTATTGCAGAATCAAAGACTTTTTGAATTTATATATATATATATATATATATATATATATATATATATATATATATATTTATATAGTATTATACCTGGTTTCAGACTGTCATTGGTTTAATAGGGGGACAATTATGGCATTTAGGTTTTGCATATTACTAATATTTGGACAGTAGTCAGACATCAAAGCGAAACATTCTTCCTTTTTGGCTCCCATGTATTAATATGAGCATGGGATTACTGTTTTAATTTATCAATTTTTAAGTTGTTTTACTTGAGTAGTTGCTTCAAAACTTTAATTCTGCTATTTTCAATGAATTATCAGGTCAAATGCTAATTATTAGAACAGAAAATAAATTTGTATTTGTACCTTGATTTACTTTTAACTTTATTTTCACTGTTGTTAGCAGTTAGTTGGTAGTTTGAGTATTTGGAATCAATGTGTTAAAGTTTCCTGATACAAATGCAAAACCAGTACTCAGCTGCACAATGTCTAACTACTGAGGTGGAATCAAAGAAATTGCCCCCTTGAACTTAATAACTGATTATATAACCCTAGGCGGTAACTAACAGCCATCAAATATTTGTGACAACTGGCAATAAGTGTTTTATATTTATATTCCTGGGAGAAATTTTTGTCCATTCTTCTTTGCACCATTTTCTTAAACACATGACCAATACTCAGCTGCACAATGTCTAACTCCTGAGGTGGAATCAAAGAAATTGCCCTCTTGAACTTAATAACTGATTATATAACCCTAGGCGGTAACTAACAGCCATCAAATATTTGTGACAACTGGCAATAAGTGTTTTACATTTAGATTCCTGGGGAGGAATTTTGGTCCATTCTTCTTTGCACCATTTTCTTAAACATAGTCACATGCATTTTGAGCATGAATAGACTGTCTATGGTCATGCTCTGGCATGGTAACATGGTAACCCAGTTGGATTTAAATATGCCCTTTGACTAGGCTATTCCAAAACCTTCATTTTTTATTTTGTCATTCAGAAGTAGACTTGCTGGTTGTGCTTTGCATCATTGTCCTTAAGCCTAAGGTCATGAACGGATAGGTGGAAGCAGAATCAATGGTTCCATCAATACCAGCAAGTGGTCCAGGTCCTGAAGCAACAAACTAGCCAGACCATCACATTTGTTTTCTGGCAAATGTTGAATAGACCTTTGTGTTATTTTCCACAGCAGCAGTTTTCACCGGGGAACTCTGTCATGGAAGCCGTTTCTGCCCAGCCTTTTTTACTTCTTGATGAATTCTGAATAATGACCTAGACAGAGGCAAGTGCACCCTGCGATGCTTTAGATTTTATTCTGGCCCCTTTTGTGACCTCCTGGATTGCTTGTTGATGTGCTCTTGGAGTAATTTTGGTTGGCCAGACACTCCTGGGAGGTTTTAGCACTTTTTCAATGATTTGTCCATTTATGGGCCAGTTTTTCCCTTTTGTCTCAAAGGGCTTTGCAACCCTCATTGATGTCATTGACTTTTTCCTCATCTGTTGTTCAATTCCTTTAGATTGGGGCATGATTGGTTGGTATTTGAGATCTTTTTGCCTTCTTCATGCTGTCAGACAGGTTCTGTTGTGATGTCTTGACTGTACAGGTCTGTCAGTAATCAAGTATGGATTAGGTAGGTGAAGTTGAACTCAACTTTCCAAAAACTGTTCTTAACTGCAATTAATTCATAATTAAACAAGCAGGGCGAAAACTTTTAGGCTTTAATTGCTTTTCACATGTCGTGAATGAAATTATCATTTGAAAACTTCTTTTGGTGTTTACTCAGGTTATCTTGGACTGATATTGAATTTTGTTTTATGAAAAGAAACATTTAAGTCAAGCAAAAAAGCTAAGAGAAAAAATATGTGAGTGGGCCAACATTTTTTTCAAAGCTCTGTATTCTTATAAATGCAAAATGTATGAACTGTCTGAGAGCCATATACATGGAATAGAATAGAATAGAATAGAAATAATCTTTTTCTTCCCTCATTGGGGAAATCCAGGTGTAAAGGCAGCAAAGCGCCAGGCAAATGGAAACATGCAGATTCATACAAAGATCAAAAGCTATAAACAAAACTTAAGAATGAGAGACTGTGCAATAAGGGAAATTTACTGCATAAGAAAATAATACTGTGCACTTATTAAAATTCTCAGATTAAATGAAATGTTCGACTGAGGAAGGTAATTTACAAAATATGAATGTATATTTGTGCATAAAAAACAAAAACTATTTACAAAAAATGAACAAACTGTGCAAATAACAGCAGGGATGTAAACACTTATTCAGTTTGACTGTTAAACTCAATAAGCATTTATAAGCAGTAATGGTTTTTAAGTCCAACAGATGCAGGGAGGAAGGTGCTGTGATAACGCTCCTTTGTGCACTTGGGATGCAACAGTCTGTCATTGAAGGAGCTCTCCAGTTCTGCAGCAGCTTCATGCATGGGGTAGGGGACATTTCCCAACAGTGATCTTATTTAAACCAGAGTTCTTGTCTCCCACAACCTGCACTGGGCCGGGGAAGCCTCCTAGAACACTAGCTGACCTTCTTGATGCGCTTATCTAACCACTTCCTCTCAGGCGTAAATAAGCTGCTGCTCCAAAAAAAAAAAAAAAAAAAAATGTACTATCGAAGATGGCTGATGCCACCACAGAGCCAAATAAGTCTTTTAGAGTGCACCCTGCACTCCATAAGACCTCAGTCTCCTTAGCAGGCAGTCTGCTCTGACCCTGTCTGTAAAGACCATCAGGGGTGTGACTCCAGTCAAGTTTATTGTTTATGTGAACATCCAGGTGCTTGTAAGAGTTCACTGTCTCAATGTCTCAATGTTTTCATACACATTAAATATGCAAATAATCAATCTTTCTTTGTATAAACTGGAAGTTTTTCCTTCCTCACCACAAAAGTTGGGTGGATTATTCTGTGGTATTTACAATCTTTGTATATTTGATTAGAGATCTACAAGCATCAAGGTAGATTAACTCTGCCCCGAAGGTGTAAATAACCCCCACAAATCTCTCCACATTCACGGCAGCCACTCACAGGGCATTAAGTTGTGAAAACTTTATCGATAGTGCTGTGTTTGAAGGTTTAATTAAAACCCCACTCACTCAGAAGGCAATGTCACTCCACCAGGATATCCCCCAGAATGTTTTATCATGTTTGTCTCAACCTTGTGTAAATGTCTGTGTGACTGACAATGACAGTGATAGCAAATCATATTTGATACCAGCCGTATCTTGGAGATACGGTGCCAGGAAAAATATCACATCCAACATTCTGCCAGTGAGAGAAGCCAACGTTTTACTCTGTGAACTTCTTCTTTAATTGACCACCTAACTGCTCAAAAATAATGATGTGGAAATTAGATGCTTTAGAAAGGGTTGCCAAAACACATAAGCAGGATTCAGAACGGTTTTCTTTTATATGAAGCAAAGTATAAGAGTTATAGTAACAGATGTAAAATTAAAAGATTTATTTACAGTAGAACCCTGTCTGGGTGAAACTCGATGGTATGTACTGCTGGACAAATCCCATGATGTATTAAAGAAAACTTATTTTAAACTTATCCTTTGTGGGTATTTGAAGTACCCTTCGTGACTTATAGCATATATGTGACATTCCAAATTAATTGTACAACAAATAAAACATGACTTTAAAATGAAGCACTAAGTCTGATATACCAGTGACAGCATCACACACAATGGTCAAGGATTTCAGAAATAGTTTTATTTGATATGTAAGTTATCAATTGCTTGTCAAGCATTAAACGCGAAAGATAATTCCCAAATATTAAAATAATTATCTTTCTTTCTGTTCTTACAGTTTACTGATAAACATTTACAAAGTATGACTCAATGGGCCTAAATGGAAATACACACTATACAGGTTTTTATTTGTATAGAATTTTGACAGTTATGTACAATGTTCTTTGCACTTCTTAGTTTTAATGTCAGCTGCTCAATCACATAAATCCTCAGTTAAATTTATGATTGCAACTTGAAAAAAAAAAGTTCAAGGCTGTGAATACCATTGCAAGTTGCTTTATATGTGTTTCTGTTTGCAAGGACACTGATATTACAAGTTTAGAAAGTACTGTTGGCAAAACATTGGCTTGTTATCCACCCACTTGCAGTTTATTTCAGCATTTGCGATAGGATTTAGTCTTTAACCCATGTCGTGAATTTTTGCTTCTTTGCATAAAGTTTCTTCTTAATGTTTAACTTTGCTTTCCCCTGATTCTATGCTCATAACTCTGCCTGGATGATTGCTCCCAGTCCTGCTTGGACCATGTATCTCTTGGCTACCTACTCCAAACCCAGCCCACCCAGTTCCTCCTTACCAGTTCCCTTGGCGGCCAGTCTTTTCTGCCAGCAACTCACTCTCAGGCTCTAATCCATCCATCTAATCCATCAAAGCACTCCGCAGTTTGTAAGGAACCATGTTTGTTCTGTTTTCTCTGTATTCCTCTTTTAGATGTGTAACAATAGTTTCACAATTTGCAAAATAGTTGTTCACTCTGCCATGGAACAAACATGAATTAAAACACATTAATAATAAAGTTTAGAAAACAAACAAGGAGGAATTAGCTTGGAAGTATAACCAGCTACACAGTTATTGAATCAGTTGTAGAATAATTTAATAGTTAAGAAGCAAACATTAATTACCCCTGAGTGAAATCGGTCTGAAGTCTTCTGTGACCCAACCACTGTTATGTGACAGTTAGCTGTTGTACACACTTGTTACAGATATATCTGTTAATTAGTGTGGTCATGCTTTGAGTTTGTCAAAGTTTTCAGTAAAAGTTTTCTTTCAGGAAGCTTTCAGGTACAGGTCACTATACATAAGTTTTCTTGCTTGAATATTTTAAAGATCAGAAGCAGAACACATTGCATTCATGTGGCTTGGTAACATGAATGATCTTCTAGTTTTGCAATGATTGGGTTCACAAGTTTAAAGTTATTACATAAGTTTGAGGTCTGGACTACTGCAGAAGCTTAATGTTAACCTGTTTTATCCAAACCAAAACCTATTGTGATGTTTGCTTTAGGGTCATTGACCTGTTTCAGCCATTGAAATTGTCACCTCAAATGAAAGGAAGTTGCTTAGACTGTTCAAGATCAGGGCTTCTATGAATTGGAAACTGCTAAAAAAAATAGTCTTACTGTCTATAGCAAACCGAGTTTTACATCCACATGGACTGAGATGGTGCCAATCATGAAAGAAGAGCATGTTTCATAGCCGACATCTTTAATCTTGACTGAAATTTCTAGCAGTCAACATGGATAAGCCAAATGGCTCCTGGAGAAGAGAAGAGAAGAGAAGAGAATAATTGAGAATTAATTTAACAGAATTGAAGAATTGAACTATTTGACCACAATGACTAGAAGAAAGTTTGGGGGATTCAAGATGAGGTTTTTAAATATAACAACATTAACAACACTATGCTTTGGGTCTGTTTTAATGCCAGTGGCACTCATGCAATTCACAAACCTCCAAATTCTCCAGTTTCATCTAAAATCAATGGTTAGATTATTTAAACATGGAAATCAGTGCTGCAGAGGTTTGGCCTGTCTCCTCTTCTCCACCCCAAAAAGAAGGGAACCATCTCCTGGATCCGGGGATGGGTTGACCCTCTGGAGGGACATTATCTGGACCAGGGAGTATAGAGTGAGTATGGGGAGTGTGAGTAGGTGTATGACGTCCATTTTTGTATGTGTTTATGATGGGTGAGTGAGTGTGAATATCTGTGTGTGAGCATGAGGGTTGGAATGTGTGATTGTGTCTGTGTGTGCCTGTTTATTTGTCAGGTTTGGTTTTGGGATACCCCCTCTCATGGATGACATTTCCTGTCAGTGGCTGGTGCCTCTTCTCACCAGTGCATTGTGACTCTCAGTGTCTGGGACTTGGTGCTTTGGTATGTGCCAGCTCACCCCAGCAGCTGCTTGGAGGGGCCCAGGTGCCCTGGTTCGGTTGTGCCTCTGCTGGGGGGTGGTGTGCCCTCAGGGCTTAGGTCTCTATGTCCATGGCCAAATCTGCTTTGACGTAGCGGGTTGCCGGCAGAGCCTATGGGCTCGTCACTGCAGCCCCCTGGGGCTTTAGCGTTGTAGCTGCAGAGGAGGGGGGTCACCCGGGGCTTTCCTCTGCTTCTCTCTGAGGGATTTGGGGGGGTGCACAGTTGTCCCTGTGGGAGGCTCTGTGCTGGGGGGGGGCACTGGTTGTCTGTGCTTCATAAAAATTCTATGTACAGTGCTACATAGAAGTGGATGGATGGATGGCCTAGTCTGTGCCAGATAAAACTGCCACTTTATATGGATTCCACCATTTCTCTACTAAGAGCAGTCGAATATCCAGACAGGACTTTCTGGATGGCTACAAAAAGCTTGTGGGTTCTTTGCATTTTACTGAGGAACATTTGACTAAATTCTACTAGGTGAGAATGTATGTATTTTTTTAAACCTGTTCTTTTATGGGTTAGAGAAAATCCACAATAAACTCATCAATTCTTGTTTTCAAAAGTGACAAAAGACCAAAAAAGTGCTTGTTGTATCATCATTCCAGTCTGGTAAAAGTTCTGTTTAAACGCAGAATTACGCCAGAATTAAAAACCTCTGTCTGCTCGGAGCTGTTCATTAATCCTGAATGTTTGGCATTTTTGTAACAACTTCCTCAGTTGCTGAAGAGAAGAAAGATGAAAAACTTCCATCTTAAGATAAAATGTTGAATGTATGTTGAAGTCATTTGAATAATAATTTCTGCTGCCATCCTACGTACTACCTGATAAGGAACCAGATGTACCTGGATTCAACAGCTTCCCTGTGATTTAGTTGGAGTACTAATTCACAACGACTCCTTTTTACATGGAGTCAGGAGGCTCAATCATAATCATAACATACAACCAAATCCAATTTATTCCAGATCAGGACAGTCCGTTCCATTCTGATTATAATCCAGTTCACCACGATTAGATTCAGTAGATAAAAACATTTAATTTAACACTTCCCTTTTGTAAAAAGCAAAGGTTATTAATCATAAATACTGACTTGATTGAATTTGCTGTCCCAAGTTTGCATTGGGTGATTAGGTGACAAAAAATAATTTACCTCCATTTAGAACAGACCTCCATCCAAACAAGACTCTGGAAGCACATCATCTTTCTGGATCACTTGAAGGCTGATAAAACAGGAAAAATAAAAGGCTCTTCTGCTTTTCTCTTTGAAATCTCAATCTCCATCATTGTTGGTTCTGTGCTGGGACTTTTCACACAACTCTTTTCAAGTGACTCTGAAAAGTCAAAAGCATTTTAATACCCACGGAAAACTGATGTTTTTAGATATACTAACATACTAGATACTCAATTATCCTGAGTGAAAGTGAGTCGAAAGTTGCCTTTTCTGCACATACACGCTCCCTTCTATTACACAGTTTGCTAGTCTTAGAAGACTTTTTCTATAACCTTAGTCTCTCAAACTGAAGCTTGTGTGGACTTACAAGACCTTTCTCAACCTTTTTCCCCCATAAGATTTTAATTGTTGTGCTCAAAAGTGTATATTTTTTATGAGTGTTATGACCTTCAGGATTTCATCAAAGTCTGCTGAGGAGAGTGGGGTCGTTTGAAAACATGAACAATGTACCAGACTCTTTAACATTGGGACAATGTATTGCCTTTGTCTGCAGTTGAGAGAAAAGAAACAAAAGGTAAAGATGAAATTAGATTCATAAGTATCAAGGAATGAGAGATGGTTTCAATTAAATGCCTCATGGTCTTTACAACATCCTTGGAAAACATATTTAGTGTGCTTTGAATGAGGCTATTTTAGTTTTAGTTGTTTAATCACAACTTCAGGCTTTGATGCAGTGTATTACATTTTTGTACAAAAATATTACTGTAATTAAGTAATATTTTTACTTGCGGTATGGTGCTCATACAGGACACTGGAGGCAGAAGACAACTGGAATGAAAGAGCTTAACTAATAGGGGTAAAAAGAGATCTTATGGTATTAAAACACCATACAATTTCTCATCAATGTTAAGGCAATCTTGCAAAGCACCATTAGTAATGGTATCTAATCCATATACAAGGAGAGACAAACTGTCAGAAGTGGTACTAAATAGTTTGGGAGCTTAACATGTTAATTTTGATTAATTAATTTCAGAAATAAAAATATTTAAAAAATGCATTTAAATGCACTATGAAATGTAAACTTATATGCCATTTAAAGTGACTGAGTAACTATGAGTTGTCTGATAGGAAGTGAATACAGTACATAATGATCTTCAAGCTACGTAGTGTTCCCACTCTCCCATGTGTTTGACTGGTGACAGTTTAGTGACGGTTTTATGTAAAGAAGAGTTGGATAATTACAGAAAACATACACTGAAAACTGCTTTTGAGGGTAAACTTCAGAGATGATTGTTACAACAGAGCTCCAACAGCTAACATCTAAAACAAGATATGTGGTGGAATTAAACGTCCTGACGGGTTGAGAAAACCACCCCCACAAAAATCAGCTGAACATGTTTCAGTGTTGCAATGCCGACATGTATTCAATCCAGAAAGTTGCAGCTGGGTTCAAGTCCTCGCCAGAGCTCTTTATGTGTGGAGTTTGCATATTCCCCCTGTGCAGGTCTGGGTCTACATCTGCTCTCCCCACAGTAGAAAAAACATGACTGTTAGGTTAATTGCTCTATTTAAATCGCCCTTAGGTATTAATGTGGGTGTGCGAGATTGCGTCTCCTGAGTGTATCTGTTACCCCGCCTCTTGCGAAATGATTGCTGGAGATAGGCCACAGCCCCCCTGTGACCCTACAAGGGTAAGTGCGTATTGACAATGGATGGATGGATAGTTAATTATACAGTATTCTGACTGGAAGGTGAGGTATTCAGAACACTACATTTCATGAAGAGGATAAAAAAAAAAAAAAATCTATTTTCCACTAAAATGAAGTGACTGTGAAGAGTGACACAGAAAGAGGTTGAACACTTCAGAACAACTAAATGACAGAAATGGCGTTCTGTAAAATTTTTTTACTTTTTTTTCAGAAGTTAGTTGGATGATTTAGAAAAGCATGAAGTATTAAACTACTGGTTAAAATCCCCTAAGAGATTTTGAATTTAACTTCAGCAGATCTGTATAGATGAATGACTCACAGGATGAAAGCCATTACATTCTATTTTTTAGTAAATCAAGTTAGAAATTCATCATAACTTTATAATACACATTCTTTGTGTCTATGTACTGACTCAGTCATCAACCAAAATTTATGGGAATTGAAAAACTTTGCTTATTGTGTTAAATATAGCTATTTCATAGAAATGTGAATAATTGTGATAAATTAATTAGAAAGCCTCTAATTAATATGATTTTTCTTTAACTTCATCCCAACACTAATTGTAAACATTCACTATATTTTATATGTATCCAGCCTTATTGGATTCTAAACTCTGAGTTTCTCTGTGAGCAACTACTGTCTATCAGAATTCAGGCTTCAGCAGCTGTTCTTGTCATATTCCCAGTTGGGAACTCAGGAAATCTAATTTCAGAGTACAAATATAATGGACTATAAATCTAAGCTCCTAATTAATGCCCAACAAAATAAGGTTTAAATCAACAATCTCATGTTTAGGATTCTTATTTTGAAGAAAGAAAAGAAGTTATCCTGTAGTTGCCCAATTGTGCTGACAGGGTTGGTTAACAAAGGCTTCTCATGAGTTGACTGACAACCTAAGGTTACAAAATCATATTAACGATGCCTCCGAGGCTTTAAAACTGTTTGAGGAAACTGTGGCTCAGTGGGAAAAGAAGTCATCTTGCAATCCAAAAGTGGTGCATTTGATTCCAGGTTCCTACTGTCGCATTTCGGTGTGCCCCTGGGCAAGTCAAGTCAAGTCAGGTTTATTTGTATAGCACATTTCAGCAGCAAGGCAGTTCAGAGTGCTTCACATCATAAAAACATCAATCAAGTATACAGCAAAATCATCAAAACATCAAAATCATCAAGCAAAATCATAAAAATTATCTAGCAAACACACATAAAAACCATCAAAATCACTGGCAAAAATATTGATCAATGATTCATTTATTTAACTGATTTACACTCAAACTTCCACCCTTTGGAAAACCAAGCTTATCTTACCTGGATTTGTTTGCAGATTAATGGTCCAGAGTACTAATCAAAGGCAGCTCTAAACAGATGGGTTTTCAGCCTTGATTTAAAGGAATTTTGTGTTCCGACTGTTTTGCAGTTTTCTGGGAGTTTGTTCCAGATTAGCATTGGATAAAAACTGAAGGCTGTTTCTCCATGCTCGGTTCTGGTTCTGTGGATGCAGAGCAGACTAGAAACAGAAGACCTGAGTGGTCTGGAAGGTTGATACAATGACAACAGGTCTGTAATGTATTTTGGTGCTAAGCCGTTCAGTGATTTATAAACTAACAGAAGTATTTTAAAATCTATTCTCTGAGCTGCAGGGAGCCAGTGTAAGGACTTTAGAACTGGAGTGATGTGCTCTATTTTCCTGGTCTTAGTGAGAATGTGAGCAGCAGAATTCTGGATCAGCTGCATCTGTCTGATTGACTTTTTAGGCAAACTTGTGAAGACACTGTTGCAATGATCAATGTGACTAAAGATAAACATATGGATGAGTTGCTCTAGATCTTGCTGGGACATTAGTCCTTTAATCTTGGAAATGTTCTTCAGGTGATAGAAGGCTGACTTTGTAACTGTCTTTATGTGTCTCTGAAGGTTCAGGTCTGAGTCCATCACTACACCCAGATTTCGAGCCTGATCACTAGTTTCGAGCTGTAATAACTGAAGCTGCGCGCTGACTCTAGATCGTTCCTCTTTGGGTCCAAAGATAATAACATCAGTTTTTGGTTTTTTTTTTCAGCTGGAGAAAGTTTTGGCACATCCACGCACTGATTTGTTCTAAGCATCTTTTCAGTACATGGATGGGTTCAAAGTCACTTGGTGACATCGTAATATAGAGCTATGTATCATCTGCATAGTTATGGTAGCTAATCTTATTACTTGTTATAATCTGAGCTAATGGGAGAATGTAGATATTAAATAGGAGGTGTCCCAGGATTGAACCTTGGGGTACTCCACATGTAACTTCTGTCTGCTCCGATGAGAAGTTGCCTATTGACACAAAGAAATCCCTGCTCTTTAGGTAGGATTCAAACCAATTGAGTACCGTACCAGAGAGTCCGACCCAGCTCTCCAGTTGCTTTAATAATATATTAAAGCATTAAGGCACTTAACCCCAGATTGCTTACTGATCTATGTATCAATTCATGAATGTGTGCATGTTTTTGAGTACAAGTAAGTGAATGTGGCTCTAGTGTAAAGTTTCTTAGGTACACAGATAGACAGACAGACACAGATAGATAGATAGATAGATAGATAGATAGATAGATAGATAGATAGATAGATAGATAGATAGATAGATAGATAGATAGATAGATAGATAGATAGATAGATAGATTAAATCATTTAAAATGTTGTCATGTAGGGTGAGCATCACAGTTTTCTGCTCTGCAAGTATCCATGACAACTATAATTTTTCAGGTGGGGCAAGATCACAGGTGGTAATCGTTTCAAGCTGATGCTTTTTTTTTTTTTTTTTTTTTTTTAACCAAACTGACCTTTTACGAAAACCTTAAAGCATATTAATCACCTGTTTTGTTCTGCTAAGGCTGTGGTCTGTCTTTGTGATTCACATTGATTTATAAACCAGAGTACAAGGAGACACAGGTGAAAAATGTTGTACAATTTATGGAGCTATTCCATGCATTTTAAGTGAATGAATGAATTGATCATCTAAATCCTCATGTACAGCCCTTGGATGTTTCATTTTAATTCAAACAGAACTTTTTGTAATCCAAGTTCAGTTTAAAAAGGATGTTATTCCTTTAACTCTGGCTAAAATAATTCAAGCCCCTCATGAGGTAGCTCCTGTAAATCTCACTCAAATCGATTCCTATGCATTTTTGTACATGTTAGTCTATATTTTAAAATGAACCAGATTATATTGCCAAAGTGCCATTGTTTTTTTGAGGCCATACGGAAGTGTATAGCTGTCATGGAGGACAATACATTTTTGAACACTATCACGTTATAACATGATAATTATATTGTACAAACGTATTAATTATATTGTATAAATGTGATAATTATACTGTACAAACACGATAATTTCTTCCAGATGGTGGGGGGAATAGTATGCTTTTAGGCTGCACTGATGAGACTACACTGTAGGAAAAAGTTGACATACCAGCTTAATTTGGGATCCATGTGATGAGAAATGAATGGCTAATAAAAAAAGGATATCCCTTTGGGAGATAGGCACCAGCACCCCTCACGACCCTGCAAGGATAAGCAAACTAGATAATGAATGGATGGATGGATGGATAGCCATTTGTTGCTGTTCCTAGGGAAACCACATCGTAGGACATTAGGTCCAGGATTTACATAAATGAGTCGCATCAGCTGGCTCTTTTGCCTTCTTTTCACACCTCAGGGGTCAATAAATTTTAACACACCTCAACATATCTATGTTGAACGCATCTAAGGTGGTGAAACTAATGCCTCCCATACCTCTCCAGTTCGTTAATGAGGAAGGCCACCACATCTAAAGGATCGGACTGATTTTCCTGTCTGTGCAGTCCCATTCTGTTTAGGATCCTTCTCAGGGTGCACATACTAAATGATTTCATCCACAATGCACAGCAGCATATCTCTCTATGTCTTAGACCAAGTATGAAGTAAAACTTGAACAACTCCCATTACCCATTGTACCAGCCTTTATTATTCATGCACTAAAAGCACAGTACCGCCACCTTCTGGATGAAATTATCATGTTTATACAATATACTTATCATGTTTGTACAATAGACTTATCATGTTTGTACAATATAACTATCACATTTATACAATATACTTATCACGTTTGTACAATACGAGGTACCATATAATTATCACGTTTTAACATGATAGTGTTCAAACTTTTTTTTTTCCTCCATGACAGTAATATGCATCCATAAGGCCAAACCTAATGCTGAGAAGAAATATATTTTAGAGAAGGAAACCATAACAGTAATAAACTTATTGAATCTTAAGTCAAAAAGGGACTTATTATTTATTTGTTTTTAAGGAGCTTTTATTTTGTCTTTATTTTTTCAATGATATTTTTCATGTCCACATTAATGCCATGATGAGGCTTAAGTTTAATAAAAGTGGCTCCATAATACTTTGAATTTGGCTGATGTGGATCCAATTTAGAACTGGTTTTGTTCTTTTGTTACTTGTAATTTCTGTACAGTAAAACTACTGAGCTATAGATCAAAAGATAGAGATACATAAAAATATTACCCATGTTTCAGTCCCATATTTGGATAACATTATGAGTACTGGCACTTTTTTTCACACTTAAAGCACTGGACACAGCTATAACGTATGTCATGGCATAGGAGCACTGTGGGTATCTGTTTGTTGTAGTTAATGGGTTTGGATAAATATGCCTTCCATACACCTGATTTAGTGTAACATTCATCACACGTCTTTATGTATAATCTCCTTTGCGCAAATGTGTTAATGTGTAATATCACTATAATCACTAAGCAGATCATAACTAAAATCAGAATCCAACACATGTAATATTTGAAGTACGGTATACAAGTAAGCATTAAAACAAAACAGTGAACCTAATACACCCGACCATACATGACAACCCCTAACCCCTAAAGAGTCCCACTGTGTGAGAGCAGAGTAAGTTACTATTCGCCGTGATTTTAATGCCTTAATGCCACACCTGACAATCTAAAAGTTCAAAGTTCCACATGGAGTCTTATAAGAATCCCCCAAATGCACAATATTTATTAATTAAATTAATCATAAAATATGGCAAGGTTCCCTACCCTGTCAGCCACTCTAATCATTTAGCTTGCTGGTGATAACGTTTTAACTGGTGCAGGTAAATCGTCTAGTGTAGCATGACCCTAAGTGGTGTTATTATCAGGTCAATGCAACATTTTCATGACATTTATCTAAAATCCATTGCAGTCGAAAATGCATGCTCAAAAAAACATCTGAAATTCAAGCATGCTCTAGTGAAGTTAAATTAAAACAATTTTGTAAAGATGAGTGGAACAATTTTTTTCCACAAACATCTAAAAGACTTTGTGCTTACCTTAAAATAGAGGGTGGCACATACAATTATTAGGTTTAGGGGGAAATTACTTTTTAACATAGAGTCAGGTTGGTTATGATAGCTTATTGTAGTTCATGCTTATGGAGAAGCGGCATTCAGTTAATATGCACCACACATCTGGACAAACTTCCAGAAAACTGCAAAGGTGCTGAAACACTGAGTTCCTTTAAATCAAGGCTGAAAACACATGTTTAGAGTTGATTTTGATTCATAATAAGGAGCTCAAACTTTGATTCATAATAACTGGAACATTGAACTAAATATTTGATGTATATTTGCTTGATGATTTTGAAGATGGCATTTGACAAAATGCAATGTTTATTGCTTGTTTTACAATTGGTTACTGTATTGTGTTTTTATAGTGTAAAGAACTTTGAACTGTCTTGTTGGTGAAATGTACTATACAAGTAAACTTGACTTACTAAATAAAACCATTATTTTAAAACAGTCTATGCCTTCATTCATGTTATCAGTATCTGATTGATGATCTTAAACATTTAAGCTAGGCAAAAAAAGCAAAAAACAGAATCCATCTGTAAAGGGAGAAATTGTTTTTCAAGGCATGGGTATGATCGGTATGATTATATGCACTGGGTCAAACATATATCTTCATTGCTGGATAATTTAGTGTGATGTGGCCTTTTCCACTCCTGGTTAAAATCAACATTGACATGTTTACTTGCACTCTGGCACAAACACACAGAGAGACAGATATCCATGAGACCACACATACAAGGTGAAAATATTCCATCTTTACTTTTAAATTTGAAAGAAATCCATTTCAGGAAAGAATGCAAACATGGTTGCCACCGGCATGAAAACAGCTGGGTAATTAACTGCCTACCCAGCACTTTATGGCATCTTTCTATCCTAAATTTCCTCACTGAGGGACAATAAAGGAAATTTTCATTCTATTCAAGCTGTTTAAGCAACACAAGTCTGACAGAGGACGGAAAATGCAATTAAAAATTTCTGGTGCAGAGTTAAGTTAATATTTTCTCTTCTAGATTTTGTTTGCAAGTACACATTGCAGTGCAAGCAAATTTATACCCCTTGAACTTGTTGTATGTTCTAAGTGGGATGTTGCCATGTGGGATTCCTTACAAGCAGAATTAAAAATGAATTATTATCATCCCAACACTGAATCTTGGTCGTGAGAGTGTTACACTGTGGAGATACTATTCTTCAACAAGGAAAAAAAAAATCTGGTCAGATTGAATGTGAAGGTGAATGTAACTAAATGCTGCAATAAAATCTGACAGGGCTGAAAAAGATTAAGAGACTGGAGAAGAGGTTCACATTTCAAGAGGACAAAGATCCTACAGATACAGTCAGAGCCACAATGGAAAGGTTAAGATAAAAGAAAACTTATTTGGGAGGGCTCTCCAGTCAAAGTACCTTAAATCCAATTGAGAACATCTCATAGCACTTTAAATTTTTTGTTTATTATTACTTTCCACCCAGTCTGACTGAGTCACTAAGTCAGTCAGTCAGTCAGACAGTACTTTGTGCTGGGGTGGGAAACACATTGGACTCAGTGGTTGTATCATGACAAAATGTGAAAAATTTCATCGTGAATTTATATATTTCCTTGATGCCTTGATGCTATATCTGCACTTGCTTGCACACCTGCTTTTTTTAACCAGCTTTTAAAATTGTTACATTCACCAAACATAAAATCTGTGACTGACCTGTATTGATATAATTAAATGACTGTTCCTTTAAACAACTATCTTAATTTTTTTTTTTTTTTTTTTTTAAATCTTTGATTTATATGCTATTTTAAAAAGAGAGATGTGTGGTCTCAGGAGCACAAACACACCACCAACATCCATTACATCCATTTCTCTGTGTGTAATTAGATTGAAATCCTGCACTCTGATCGCTGACAACACATTATCCTCCATGTCAGCTCCAGAAGTGCCATTAGGGCAAGTCACCCTGCTTCATGTGCTTGTCTTATTTTGTTCAGCCTTAGCTGTGACCCCAAAGCTGTTTGCACAGCAGAGGAATAAAACAGGGATACGTTTAGATGAAATGACAGGCTAATAGTGTTTAATGAGCTGTTTTGGCTTGATGTTGTCCTCCTTAGCTTGTTTGCAAAGCAAAGCTATATGACACTGCCCATCTGCAACCTCCAACTGTGTGTTAGTGTAACTTTAATGTGCTTACATGGCTGTGTGTCTCTGTGCCTTTGTGTATAAGAGTGGATGTGATCAGAAGGGGGACAGGCTGACACAGCTAATGGAGAGATGTACAGTTAGCAGAACTGGCAGCGCATGAGGGGCTTTCAGCTCCTTAGCCTTTATTCAGGAGCTCAGGAAGACTAATGGTCCAAGAAGACCTCAGCTATGCTAAAATCACAGACAGAATATGAAAGCTTTAAATGTGTTCTCAAGAGGGAACACATGATTTAAGTGAGATTGTTATTAACCAAGATGAAAACAGACCTCCCACACAAATACCCTGCAACACCGTGGAGGTGTCTAAAGAAGGAGATGTGTATAAGTACATCAGCAAGATCCACTTTTCTGCTCATAGGGGAGGATTAGAAAGCACAACTACTGTGCAGTTAAATTTGCATTTTCAGTTTAGTTGATATTCAGAAGACAAATCACGGTCTTGATGGAAACTCATCACAAGAAGAGAAAAGTTTCATTTTACTTAGAAAGGCTCTGAAAAGACAATCCACCGATATCAACTGATCGCGGTTTGATAGGTTGTTAAAATCTAAAATCCTCTTTGGGATTCTGTCTTATTTTGTCTTAACGTACATTTTAACATTCATTATTGTTTTCTTTTTAAACTTTTAATCTTGTGTTGTTTTTTTTCAGTGTTCTGTTGTGTTTAAAGAGCCATCATTGCACATACATTGACAAAACTGCAACACAGTGCCCAATAATTAAAGGACAACTGCTCTTCCATCTGTTACAATGTGGGATGTGATAGACTAATTTAAATATCTTCTTGTGGTTCACACCACACTTCAACAACTTGAGAAGAATAATTTGTCACATTAAGTTGCGCTTGAAATGCCTTTGTGCCATCAGTGTTTCAATTTAAAGACTTATTCATATGTCGCTCAATCTGACAGTTTAAAATATCTTTTTTTCTACGGTTTTTGAGTCTTTCACAAAATTCACGGATAAACCATGTTTAACTCCCAAAGGCCCTGCTACACTAAGCCATATATCTTCCATGTTTTGGTCACAATCTGCTCCATCTTATTTTCTGAGCTACAAAGTAAATAGCATTGATTACATAATTATACAAACACACTTATCAAGTGGAGCAGGTGTAAAAATTTGTTCTCGTTTTGCTTTTCTAAATATGAACTCTAAATACACCGCTCGGTCAGAAACAACCAGTCAGAGACAGGGGGAGGGTCTTAGCGCTGTCAATCATGCTTGTGTACATGCTGCTCACACCCTCCCTCTTGCTGTCTGCTTCTTCCCAATAGCAGAGCCTGCCATGAATGCTCAGGCTAGTTAGTGTGACCACCGATGATGGCGGAAAAACAGTTTTCCTGTAACAGTAAGTTGTTTCTCTGCCATTAACACATTTTTGCAGCGTATCCACGAAGGTGAATGAAAGTGCTAAGACCTTCCTTCAGATCACAATAGCAGCACCGAGAGGAGGTAGACATGCTTGATTTTTTCACAGATTGTCTGTTTAATACTATACTGTGATGACATAGTGACAGTTTTAACAAATATGTATAAAACATATATATTTTTTAAAAGTTACTTACTATACCTTTAACGATGAACTACTTAAGCACTCCTCAAAACTGCAACAGCATGTTGTGTCACAGATTAGTTAAGTTTGAGAAGACTTTTCTAAATCAATGATTAATGTGAATAGAAGTTCACAGCCATGGATTAGAAACAAAAGCAGCATGAGATTTAACCAAGTCACTAAAAACACATTGACTGATGTCAAAAATGTATCAAAGTATTTGCACCCCTACCGATTTCTTCAGGTTTTTGCTTTTTTAAATCACATTTAAAGCGTCAGACCATCAAACAGATAACTTTAATATTAAGGGCAAAAATAGAAGCTTTCTAAATCAACTTGGCTTGATATAAAAATGTTACTTCTCCCCTTATTTTTAGAAAGTTGAATCCAAGTTCACCAACCACAGCCAGGCCTGATTATTGCCAGATATGTAGAAATGCCATAGCATCCCAGACATCAAGAAATCACTTAAATAGAACCTGTCTGATAAGATAAGATAGATTTGAAGATCTCAAAAAGCAACGCATCATGACATGGGCTAAAGAATTTTAAGAACAGAAGACAAGTGAGTAATATCTATTGGTCTGGAAAGGAGTATATAAAAAACATTTTTAAAGCTTTGGGACTCCACTCAACAACAGTGAGAGCCATCATCTACAAATAGACAAAAACATGGAACAGTGGTGACCCTTGCCAGGGGTGGCTGGCTTACCAAAGTTATCCCAAGAGCACATCAGAAACTCATCCAGGAAGCCACAAGAGAACCAAGGACAAAATTATAAGCCCTGCAGGCCTCATTTGCAACAGTTAAGGTCAGTGTTTATGAGTCAAGAAGAAAGAGTCTCTTGTCAGAGTGAATGTCCATTGTATCAATGAGTTCCAAGGCAAGCCCCATTGCTGACAAAGACAAACACGACCAATCTCACTTTCCCAAAGTACATTAAAAAAAGTCATTTGAGCTTCAAGATTTTTGACTGACAAAACAAAAGTAGGACCTTTTGGAAGATGTGCATCCTGTTACACCTGGCAAAAAACTAGTTCAAGAAACATCATACGGACAGTCAAACACTGTGGTGATAAGGGTAGCCACTTCAACTTACTGTAATTGATGGAACCATGAATTTAGCTCACAACCTGAAAATCATGAAGTAGAGTGCCCAGCCATCAGTTTATCACAAAGGATCACAATACACTCAATCTCCCGGTAATGCAGCAGGACAATGATCCAAAGCAGACGAACAAGGTCAACTCCGATAGGTCTTTTGTGGCCAGGAGCCTTTTCCAGTTCCCAAAGATGATTTTGAACCAGTGTCACATGTTTCCACCAGAAGAACAAGGTTCCCAAGCGCCAAATCTGGTTCCAGTTGGGAACCATGGAATACCTGGTACTTTACTGTGACGTTACATGTGATGTCACCCTGTGGGCTGGTCAAACTGAAGACAAAAAAGCAATAAACATGGCAGTGAACAGGGGCCGCAGAGGCATGCAGGATGTCTGCCATCTTGCCGCAACGCTCTTCCTTTGTGTTGTGTAATGCATCCTGTTGATGACACATGGTTGATTCCCAAAACAGATGGAGACAGGTGTCGGCTCTCAACAAAATACCGATATTCGGAGGGAAGGGAACTGAACCTGTTCAAGGACGAGAGTTCTTTAACCATTCATCTTCTGGGATGAATGGTTAAAAAAACCCCAACAAAATGAAGATTTTGGAATTCCCTAGTCCAAGCTTAGAAATGTCCCATTGAGATTCTGTGGTGTCACAATAAAATGACCAACCGGGCTTGAAAACCAGCCAGTGTGGCTGAATTAAACAATTCGACAGAGTGGAGCCAAAATTCCTCTTCCATGTGAAAGACCATTGCAAGTTATTGCAAACACTTGATTGTTGTTGATTTGGATATCTTTTTTTAAATTATTTAAATAAAAATTGTCATTTGAAACCTATATTTTGTATTTACTGAGGTTATATTTGTCATTTGACATTAACATTTGTTTCATAATCTGAAAAATTTATATAAAACAGAAAAAAAAAACAAAAGTAAAACTGCAAGGTGCCAATTTTTTTCTCATGGAACTTTAATCTGGATAAACATCAACAAGGGTTTCTATTATTTCTACTTCTATAACTGCCATTGCAGCGTGCCATTCTAACTTAATAAATGAAAAAGGGGTCATTGGTTTCTAACGCAAAGAAAACGTAATTCACTACGGGCTAAGTCCTCACATGAAGCATGAGCTCCCAACTGAGTCCCGAGTACGACTCATGAAATATGTTGCACAATGAGGACCAATTGTATTTGTTGTGGTAATTAAACTGAGTTATGTTTACTTTCTTCAAAAGATTAGTATTTTTAATATGAAACAGTAAGAACCACATTTTACTCCATTTAATTTAATTTATTTGTAAATTATATAAATGGTTTGCAACAATGTCAGACAGACATTCTGTCAAAAGAGAATGAGTTACTTTTGTAAAATGTCTGCCCTCTTTGTCATCTACAGAAGGTTGCTTTGTTCCATGTTATATCACTTGCATCAAAGTCACCACCATTTTTAATCAGACACTAAATAGATAGAGGTAATTGTTCAAACAGGCTTAGTCTTTAGGGATTGTTGTTTTTTGCCCTCGGTATGAAGGTTTGTTAATTGTATAGAAATCTAAAATCAGTTCAAGGATTTGTGTTGGTGGGTACTTCAAGGTATTTTGTTTTGAATCACTGATTTTTTTTTCCCTTTTAGTCATTTTTGTCACACAATGCCTCTTTTCAATCGTTTATAATTCAGTGGTTAGTTGTAGCTGCAAAGACTTGAAGAGTACATTGAGAATGTGTACCAAGAAAGGTTTCAGAAGTTGAGTGTGCAGAATGTGATGAGCAAAGACAGCTGATCTATTTAACCTTATCGCAGATGATGATAAAGGCAGCTGGGAAGAGGCAAAGAGAATCTGTCTAAGTTTTGTGACACACTGATCTATAATATCCTATTTTCAGCCAGGCAAAAAGAGTAGGAGTTCATGTCAAATTCTTTCTTAAAACTCAGGTGTCTCTTTAAGCTCTGCTCAAGAGCTCCACTGCATACAATCTGCTTGGTACTATATCTGATTTTGACAACTGTTTTTTTCTGATTTGCATAGGTTATACTGGTGATATCTGTCATTTGTACGCAACTAAATAAGCAAATTTGAGGAGGTACATAGATAAATGTCAGTGGGGCCTAGTGTTCTTTGTTTAAATTCAGAAAAATGCATACTGTTCTAGTTTTATTTAAAAAATTAGAGTTACACAATGATTAACAACTTATACTGTTAGTGGATTACACCTTTTTTGCTCCTAATTTTTTCCTGATAATTTTCTTGTTTTTTTCTGTTGTTGTTTTCACTGTTTGTTTTTTCTATTAAGGCCTGCAGGGTATTCAATCTAGTTGTCAGCCCAGCAGTAAAAATGATTTGTTGAACACCTCGCAGTCTAAACAGGTTAATGTGGCTCAGAACAAGGACAGAAAAGGATGAAGAAAAGGGAGCAGTAAAGATCTAATTGGAAGAAGTTATGTTGTTAGATAAATAGAACAAGTTTACATCAATTATATGATCCAGTTGTATAACAGAATTCTAGCTACTTGTTTGTGCATTGTAAGAAAATGAAGATATAGAAATAAATTATGTACCAGTTACATAATCATGGTCATTCTTCTCTTGCTTGTCCTTGTATGGTCACAAGGTGGTGAGTGCCTATCTCCTGTGACTATTGTAAGTGAGGTGGATGGGGTACATACTGGACAAATAACAATGGACACACTCATCTCATACCTAAAAGCAATTTAGAGTAACCACTTAGCCTAACTTGCCTGCTTTCCAGCGTTCAGTGCAAACCAGGACTTTTTCCGACGTTGTAACAAGTGTTACGTCAGTCTGCGTTTCCCCATCAATATGCTAACTGCACATACAGCTTTGCACCATACTGGCACTCTTCTCGCACACAGAGAAACTAAACTCAGGAACAGAAAAACGGGACACAGCATGGAGCAAAGAAGATGTGAAAAAGCACATGAAAACAGAGAATCTGGTGCTGAACAGTGAAAAATCAAGATCTTGAGTAGCAGATCAGGTGAAACATATCAGGATAATAAGGCATCATAGGTGAATGGCACGAGGGATTACTGGTGAGCATGAATACAATAAAAATGGGAGGCAGACTAATAACATGAGAGAAACTAAAGACTACATAGTAAACCAAGAAAGGCTAACACTAAGCTAAGAAAACTAAATAGAAATGCACAAAGAGCAAAATGTAAGAATAAATGCAGAAACTAAATACAAAGGGAAAAACCTATATGTTCTGACCTTTTGATCAATATAATTAATACAGGGGACTGAACAGAATATGGCAAGACCATAACTGAAATAAAAACACAGAAGATCATGATAGGAAAAATATTCAGGAAGGGGAACACAACAATAAACTATGAAAACAGACCTCAAGGAAAGAACTAACATAGCAGAAACTAATAAGCATGAATTACCCAGAATCAGAGGTGGGTAGAATACCCAAAAATTGTACTTAGGTAAGAATAGCACTACTTTAACATATTTTTATTCAAGTAAAAGAAGTTTTCATCCTAGAAATTACTCAAGTAAGAGTAAAAAAGCATTTGGTAAAAAGGTGACTCAAATACTGACTACTGACCAGAACATCTGATTTAATATTTAAAAATTATGTCTTCAGAAAGACAAAAAGAATAAAGTTATGTGCAAGTTTGGTATTTTAAAGACTACAATGAAAAAAATACAAATAAATAATATAATTACCAAATAAAAAATTAAAGCAAAAGAAACACTTTTTCTATTTTTTTTTTCCAATATAAAACGTATTAAACTAATACAAAAGGTAATGTATATCTGTGTCACTTCCAGTGACAATATATATTATTTACTGTATCTTTTGGACCTTCAAATGTCTCAGCAGACAGAAACTAACACCAGATCAACAAAGCTGGTGTTCAAACAAGAATTCTCACTTTAACAGAAACTGTAGGCCTGTGTCTGTATCTGGTGCGTTTTTGGTTAAAACATGTTTGTTCTTCATTTAGTAAAGTTACTCACAGCAGGTATAGAAATTTTACTCATGTATAAGTAGAGGTACTTCATAGTAATATTGCACAAATAAAAGTAAAAAGTATGATGTCATAAAACAACTTCTATAAGAAATTGTTTCCAAAAAGTTACTCAAGTAAATCTAACAAAGTAAAAGTAATTAGTTATTATGAGGTCCAAGACACTTTGACTCATGTAGATTTGATTTAGAACTGGCTTTGTTCTTTCAAGATCTTAAGTAATCATTCAGTCAAGATGTTTTGTCACAAATTATATTTTATAACAATGATGTTGTCTCGGCTACAAACTGCTGCAAGAACAACAGTTCTAACAACAGCACCACTACCATGACACTTATAAGGTTCATGTGAACATAATGTGAACATAATCTTTCTACTGAAACAGGGGCTGCAACGAACTTGCACACCACCAATCTCAAACCCAAAATTCTGTTCTACAGTTTTAATCCAAACCAACTGACCTGTACTCCTTTCTGTTTTTGCAGTTCCCTCGATGAGCAAGAGAGTAATGTCTGTTTGGATGTACGAATAAGTATGAATAAATAGACTCTATGACAAAGGTTGATTAAGCAATGAGATATTTTCTGGAGGTTTTTGTAGGATGATAAGCCACCAAACAGTTAAGCAATAGGACATTAGTAATAGCAGGTTATATAAGTATTAATGCAATGCACATTACCCGTCCCTACAAAATATCTGTATTGTGACCATCTTTCAAGTCATAAATTCTTTTGAAACAAAACATTGTTATGTAACCGCAAATATAGTAAGCCAGTTTTTTAAAGTTGATTTGACTTTCAATATTCCATTAAAAAAAGAAGAAAAAGAACAGATCCAGTGTTGCAATTATATATTGGTTTATCCACAGGATTCATTCTGTTTGTCATGTAATTAGGTAAGTCTTGCATACCTAAATGTTACAGAAGCCTCGCCGCCTCAAATTAATTTCCACGGCCACAGTGAACTTTGAATTTTAATAAGCTTTTATCACATAATCTGCATTATTGTTAAATGGAATAACTACTAAAGATGCACACTCACAAAGGGAACGCCTAATGAGTTTTGTATGACTTATTGTCTGTCTTGCAGTCAGCTTCATTTATAGCCATGCTAAATTGATTTGGAAAATATTATTAAACCTACTGAACCATCCTCTATCTAATTATTATAGGGCAACCTGAACATTTATATTACTATATATACACACACAGTGAAGCTGTTTCATTCTGTAACCCAAAGCAAACCTTTAGAGCCCCTTGCTCTCTTCTCTGAGCAGCTGCACGCTCTGAATGTTAAGCTGCTAAAGAATAGAACCTATTTCCAAGGCTTCCTCCTTTTTCCTTGTGTTTAAACTGGAAAATCACCATGAATCCATCCTTGGTTGATGTTTAACTGGGTGGTGAGGAGCTAAAGGGATAAAGTCCAACCAGCTCTAAGCCAGAAAATCATAATATTTTTCAGAGCCTCTCTTCTTTGCTGCTCGAAACACAATATAGGAGTGTATTAATGCATGACATTTATTGCAAAATAGATTCATTCTTTTCTTGTAGCCCCTTTGATGATGAGATTTATTAAGTTGATCCTGAGAACAAGCGCATGGTCTGTTGTCAGTGTTTTTATCTGTAAGAGAATTGAATATCTGCTGTACTCTAAATACTTATGATAAAGGGTTAGGGAAATTTACTTCTCAGCTCAAGACCAGTATGTCCACCACTATTTCCCTATTTTTCTCTGAGGAGTTCCTCAGGGCTTCCTGTTATGGCCCCGGTCTTTACTTTCTATGTAGACAATCTTTGTGATAATTCATCAAATGCCAAATTCCATTTGAATGCAGATGATACAATTCTAGGTTGGTTTCAGCATCAGAAATCCATTGTCTTTAGTTCACTTTAACACAACTTTAGTTAGTGGTAAAAAAACAACGCTTATGATATTTTCAAAAAGCAATGCATTATTTAAGCTTCCCAAAATAAAAACTGTTCCAGGCGATCACATTAAAAAGAAAATTACTTGTCAGTATTTAAGCATCTTTTAACAATCAGAATTTGTAGTTTAAAACACACATTGTACTTTCTAGGTTGAAATGTAAGTGAAGCTGCAACTAAAATTGGAACAAATTGGGTTTCTTTTTTAAAAATTAATTCAAGTTACAGAAACAGTCGGTATTTTTCTTTTGCTCTTTTTTTTACAGCATATGTTCTCATTTGATATATTTTGTATTAAAAACTCTGCTAGGATGTTTTATTTTTATCCATGCATTTATACACTCACCAGCCACTTTCTTAGGTACACAGTGCAAGTGGGTTAGATCCTCTTTTGCTTTATAAGTACTTCAATTCTTCATGGCTTAGATTCAACAAGTTGTCTGAAACATTCCTCAGTGATTTTGATCCATTCTGACATAACAGTATCATGCAGTTACTGTGGATTTGTTTGCTACACATAAATGTTGCATATCTCCTATTCTAGCACACCCAATGGTGCTCTAGGTCTTATGAGGCCATGGGAGTTTAGGGAGCTCATTGTCATGTTTAGGAAACTTGTTAGACATGATTGAGTTTTATGAGATTATGTATTATCCAGCTGGAAGTAGTGAACAGAAGATGGGTAAATTGTGATCCTGAACAAATGAACGTGATTAGGCTTCAGCATTTGAATAATACCAAATTGTTACTATTGTTACAAAGGGGCTCAAGGTCTTGCCAGCAATGGTACCCTTGTACCATTGCTGGCAGTAATCTGAATCCATGAAACGAGGCTATGGGTCTATTCTTTAATGTTGTCTACACTAAATTCTGAGCCCACCATCTGAATGTTTCAGCTGAAATTGAAACTCATCAGACCTGGCAACTTTTTCCAATCTGCTGTCCAATTTAAGTGAGCCTGAGAGAATTGCAGCCTCAATTTTCTGTTCTTAACTGACAGGAGTGCCACTCGGTGTTGTTGTTCTGCTTCTGTTTTTCTGTAGCTCTTCAACCTTGGAGATGTTGTGCATTCAGAGATGGGATTCCACATTCATTGGTTGCATTTAACCTACCGTTGTCTTTCTATCATTTCCAACCAGCACATTGTCCTCTAACATCAACAAGGCACATTTTGTCCACACAGCAGCTATTCACCAGCGATCTTTTTCTATTTCCAATCAATCTCTGTAAACCTGAAAGATGTTTGTGCATGAAAATCCCAGTACATCAACAGTTTCTTGAACAAGTCTGTCTTGCACCAACAATCATGCCATGTTCAAAGTCAATTAAATTCCTTTGCTTCCTCATTTTGAAGCTTGGTTTGAATTACAGCAGGTTGTTTTCACTTTGCCAAGATGCCGATTGACTGAATTTCTACTTGTGTTAACAAGAAATTGAACAGATATGGCAGTGACTGGTAAGTGCTTGTGTAAATACTTCAGCCAGTAGAGTTGGCAAATATTTTACAAATGTATTTTACCAGATTGTTAGCCTGGTTATCCCATTTGTTACTTTGTGCTCATACCTATTTTTTGCTTTGTTGAAGGATTTGTTTAAACTTATTTATAATTTTAAATAAGTCTCTCATGAGAGATTTTGATTTCAATTTTATTTTTACCTGGATACATAGAGGACGTAATAATGGCAATTTAAAATTGTTTAGATTATTCTCCTTGCTGACAAATAGTATTCTTGAGTTAAGTTTGCATTCATGAGGTTTTATTGTCACAGATAAGACACAGGTTTTGCTCTGTAATTCAGTAGGATGAACACTCATTTACAATAAAAGACACCAGCTATGATTTGTTTCTCTTATCTATATAGATGACTGTCTACAATGGGTGCACTCTAACTGGAGCTGCTGCCATCATTATTGCTGCTATGGAGACAGGAGGGCGGACAGGGTCTCATCCAAATCCATCATCAAGTCTGAGATATTCAGCCCTGCCCTGGTCTGGACAGGCTCAAGCGTAGAGTTCATACCAGTGGGAGGGGCATGGGGGGCTACTAAATCATTCCATATCAAATGGCGGCTTTAGAAAATCAATGCTTCTCCAATTATTTATTTATTTATTTATTTATTTATTCTGTAGACTGAGTTGCCAGGGGTTGAGGAGAGGATGATGCTGAGTGAAGAAGAAATAGCATCTTGTAGTGAAAGGTGGATATCCTCTTCATGTTAATCAAGATGAAGGGGTCGCAGAGGCACCAGTGGTGAGCAAGAGCCAATTATAGGCAGCCAAGGTTGCATTAGCCGGGAATAATATGTGGAAACTGTAAACGTGGGGATCACACTGAGCCACATGCTCCATAAAGCAAACCCAGGGCAGTCACAGTGATATGAGTGGGGTCACGCTGAGCCATGTCTAACCTCTAACCCCGAATCCCACAGGGGAAACCAACAACGGCTGTTTCCAGGGCTTCAAACACCCGCCTGTCCACATCCATTAACCAGCTAAAACTATAAAATTGAAGCATTTGATACTGAGACTGATTCACATAGGGCTTCCATAGCTAACCTTAAAACTGGACAAAGGAGAGATGAACACAAACTGAGCCTACAATAGATTTCAGGTCTATAAAATATATTTTGCCTCCTTTCAGATTTTTTTTCTGACTTTGTGGTTTTCCCCCACTTAAATACCTCATATCAGATGCATTTTAATATTAGACAAGACGACCTGACTAAATATAACGGCAGAGTGCACATGATTATTGTATTTACTAATGGGGAAAAAATTCCAAAGCATTCTGGTCTGATGATGTGTGAAAAAGTAACTGGCAAATACCTAAAAATTGATTGTGCCATGCTTTGGAGCATGACGCTTTTGTGATAAATGACAATGGGTCTCTTATCTAGGTACTGCGGAAAATGGCCCACTATTCTTTGCAGAATTGTTTTTAATTCACACTGGAAGGTTTTTGAACATCAATAGCCTGTTTAAAGACACACCATAACATAAATGAGCAGAATTTATGGTTCCAGCAATTACAGCAAGTTATTTGCGTCCTGATTCAAAGCAGCCCAGACCATTATATTACCATCATCATAATTTGTTAATATCCCTATTTATTTATTTTTTTCTTTCTGAAATGTGTTAGTTTGACATAAGATGTAATGAGAAACACACCTTGAAAAGAGCTCCACTTTTGTCTCATCAGTCCATAAAAGATTTTCACAAATAATCCGACCTGGGTGTGGCTCGTGAAATTTAACTCAGCTTTCCAAAAAATATGGACATTTTTATTTAGCCGTTATCACTTCTCTTTGTCTGATATTAAAATGTTCTTGATCTGAAACATTTAAGTGTGACAAAAAGCAAAAACAAGAACTCTGTCAGGGAGCAAATACATTTGTACAAGACTGTATATGTCTGTGAATACAGTACAGAAAATCTGAAACACATCTAATTTAATCAGACATTACAGACATTAGATCATTACATGTAAAAGTACACATTTGAAAGGCAACATCCTCCTTGTATTCAAAGTGGGAAAAAAATAATTTATGATGGTATGAAGACACAGGATGTAAAAAGAGTTCGTAAACCCGTCTCCATAGCCTTGTCTTTTCTATACTGGATGTGTAGAACTTGAAAGGAACTTGCTTTATTGGAAAGAAGAAACCATAACACATTTGTCAGCTGCCAAGGATGGACGAGCCATGGGGAAATGTCAGGCACTTCCAAAACAACTGAAATGGATGAGTGCTTTAGATTTGTAATTGTATAGAATGGACTTTAGGTCTTGCTGCCTCGTGTGTCATAAGATCCAGAAGGGCTCCCCCCATTAAAGGAAATTCTTCCTATGTTTCCTTTGATTTGGTCTGAAATTAGGTTGATATTTGGTATATTATTTGATAATAAGAGTATGAGAACATGTCAGTTGCCTTTTTATTTAGTGGTTAATGTCTTCTTTTAGGCACTAAAAAATTTTAAGTTATGAAAAAGGCCAAATATGTTTTACAACCAGAAAAAAATGGAAATCCTGAAAGTATAAAACAGAAACAAAAAAATTGTTGTCACAAGTTGTCATTGGTCACTGTGGTGAATTACAGCCAGACTGGGTTCACCACAAAGAGTTTTTAAAAGAGTGAAAGACTGAATTTTAGACATGTAAGTGAATATAACTATTGTAAGCTTTAACTCTGAACACATTTAAAAAGGAAAACTTGTATAAAAGCATTGTATCAATTGCAATATGTTCACTTTAAAAGCACTTTCTGGCAGTTAACCCAATGCATCATGTTGGCTTAATAACAAAACTGAAAAGTAAAACTTATCTGAAAACCAACTGGAACAAATATTTCAATGTCTTACAGATACATGCAGTCAACTGCTTATAGTGGACATTTTCAGAACAGCACAAATTCATGCTGGGTATCTTTCCAAAGCAGGAGATAAGATAAATGATGCTCAACAACCTTTCCAACGTGATCTGCTCTCTCTGTCTTTTTTATTATTAGTATCACTTCACTCACCTCGTCTGTCACAGCTCAGAAGTAGATTTATATCTTTGATTTGGTGTTCAGGCTCTATCAGGTGAAGGAAGGTGGAAACTACGGTCTTAACAGTTGAGCCAGCAAGCAAGAGAGATAATGGACTGGAAATGGTTTCCTGCATCAGATCATGACTGATGGCACTTACTCTCTGAGGAGACAGGGCTGTATACAGTGGATGTTTTTTGCTTTTAAGTTCTTAACTTATAAAAGTTGTACCCTGACTTGATGACGCTTGTAAAATATCCTTGTAGCGATGTGTGTTGATGGAACCAAGCTGGTTAAGCAAAAGTATGGATGAACTGCATCAGATCAGTAATTTGTTGACTGACTAATTTGATTTTATTTAAACATGAAGAAACCATAACAAAAAAGAGACTCACAAATGTTGGGAAAGAGGCAATAGAGAGGGAGAGAAAGAGAAAATCTATGATTACCAGAGTAATTAATGATGGTCCAGGCTCTCAGAGTTCATTGCAAATTTAACATAATGACTTGGTTTTTCCAGGGCTCAACAGGTTAAGTTGGTCAGTCAGTCTCTGAAAGAAGTTTGAGGAAATCACAATCAAGGTTGGAAGCCACTGTTGGATGCACAAGACCTTCAATTCCCTACTCAGGTTGCACTATGAGAGAGACCACATGGGAAATACCTTGAAAAACTCTGTCATTCAACACTGTCTGACCCTGCATCTAAAAATAATACCACAGGCTGTATTATGGTAAAATGTAGTATGAACTAACTCAGCACAGAAACTTCATCAAGTTCTATAATCCCTGGCCCATTTAATGCTTGTGCTGAGCTCAGATTAATCATTTACTTGATCCACAAGGCATTTTCCCAACAAGAGAAAAAGAAAAAAAAAACAACAACTAAGCTTTTATCATAAAAAATATGTAAAGTCAAAATCTGTGTTGTTACAAGGGTACAATACATGCCCATAAAGTTTTTTGGTTTTTTGTTTGTTTTTTGTTTGGGGTTTTTTTGCCTAGAAGATGTGATCTAGTATGCGTAGGTTTTAGAAAAAAATGTCCACCATAACATTACTGCCATTTAAAGTCTATTAACAAGATTCCAGGGAAATTGCTGGAGTGGCCAGATTTTTCAGTGCAGTACAGAGTAAGGCAGTTCTCCCCCTCCTCTAATTGTTTCTGTGCAATTTTCCCTTTGTTACAAGAAAGACGAACTTGACTATTTGGACTTAATTTCTCTCATGGAAAACATGGAGAGTCATGGAATGGAAAATAACAGAGTGCCATGCTTCACTCTTATGAAAGCAACACTGTTTCTGAACAACCTTTGAAAGTTATGAGTAGCATGTCTATTATGCAGCTGACTGCAGTCTAGCTGTTCTGGTAGATACCCTGAATAATTTCCTGGCTAATATCAACTTGGTATACTTATAGTATATGTAAACTACTGAACAGCAAAAGGGCATATTCTACGCAATAGACACTGTAAAACTACGATTAAATTTAGCGTGTGGTTGTTAGATTTTTGCTTTACTACATGTATCAAACTCAACAATAATTATGCTATAAACAACATTATTCCAGGAACAATCAATATATTACAGTATTTTAGCAGCAATAGGGGTAGATTTTAGTTTTTGAAAAATGAAGTTTTTTTTAATACATTTTTTAAAAATAAAATGTAGGTACTATGTATCTTTAATATTTTCATTAAAAGTTATGATGTTATGGGAGTTTTATACTGGCCCAATGCTTAGCAACAACAAAACAGTATGGCTTGCTTTGAATTCAACAAAAGTTGATAAAGGTTACTCTTACAATAAAATAAATGGCAATTAATTTACTCATATCAAAATTTTTTCAATTGTACAGTGAAAAAGTGCTTGTACCTTTATTGATTTCTTTTATTTCATCAAAACAATTTTGAAAAATTAGCTGAGTGAACAGAAAAGGCATTTTCTAGATAATGATTTCTTTTATTAAGGGAAGCTGTCCAAACCAACCTGACCCTTTGTGGAAAAAAGTAATTGACCCCTGAGCCTAACTGCTTGGGCAACTTTTAGAGGCAACAACTAACATCAGGCGTTCGAAATAAATGGAAATCCGTCTTTTATATCGCTGTGGAGGGATTTTGGCCCACTGTTTTTTTTGTTTTTTTTGTTGAATTGTTTTAATTTGCCACACTGGAGGGTTTTTAAACATGAACAGTCTGTTTAAGGTAACTCTACTCCATTTTAATCAGTTTTATGTCCACACTATGACTAAAACCTCTTTTTGATTTTTTTTGTGCCATTTAAAACAGAAAGGGGGCCAATAATTTTTAACACAACTGAACTTTTATAATAAGTGGAGTTGGTCAGTAAAAAATTTGAATTTTTTACATATATAAAATCTGTCTTAAATTTATGAAAATCACAAATTTAAGGTTCTAGTAAAAATTAGAACATAGAACATGTCCAAACTTTTCTTGATTTGAGATTTGTACAAAGACTTTGATCAAGAAGAATCAAAGATCTGTTTTACCGCCTGTTTTAGACTGAATCAATAGACTCTAGAAATAAATATTTTAAAACCATTCTTTGTTTTTGAACAGACAGAAGTAAACAGATGAATGCTGTGCTTTTGATCTGTTCTTTGGGGGATCACTCTCTTGATTTTAACAGATTATATACATGAGCAAGCAATGTTTTAATAAGATATGGAATATTTTAGTAGGTAATGTCTGCTGCTAGTACAAAAAACAAAATAAGGAATACTTATTTTATTGACTGTTTTCAGTCTTCTGTGTTTAAAATTTGGAGTCAGTATAAGATCACTGGTCATGTCTTAAACAGAAAATGCACAGGAAAATGTTATGTCAGAAACTTAATGCTAAATGATTTGATCCTAGGAAATTGCACAACCAAGAAAAAGAGAAATAAAGTCTAAAAAAATTAGACAATTTTTGTGAATAAGGGGACAGAAATTGACAGAAGGTAATTGAAATGATGTCCAGGAAAGCAAAATGTAACCATCATCTATATAGGAAATAAAAAATTTGTTGCTTGCAAAAAATCATAGACATAGATAACTGAATAAATATTTAGTGATGAATCACCATCCAACATTGGTTAATATCTAAAAATATCAGGAAAAGGAGAAGGACAGATATCAATCATTTCCCCTACTTTAAATTCAGAGGAGTATATAGAAATATTTCAAGTTTCTTATTTCCCTCAATGGAAAGTAGAAGAAATAATGAAGTAATATCTCAGGATGGTAATGCATCTTGTCACAGAGCAAAAACTGCTGAAATTTTTTTAAAGAAAGACATACCAACTCACTGAAATATGGCGTGTGGTTGTGTCAGATGATAAACAAGAATTCTAAATAATCCTGAACTATTTTCTTTTTGTTTGTCTCTGAATTCATTATTAGCTATACTTACAGCAACATGTTGGCTTTTGCTTAAAGAATATTTCATTATTACTCTATCTCCAAACTATACTACACTGTTGACCTGAGCTGTAAATGCATTCAAAACGAAACAAATTAAGCCTTGGTTGATATGCAAAAATCAGTTGCTAAGCATCTTTTTTATGTCCCGTGTTTATAAATAGGCAAATAGATTTGGTTGGGAAAGAAAATGCAGAAAAAAAGCATGCCAATCTGGAACTTGTTTGATGTGACACTACAACAGTATCTTTTCTGTGTCTTGTCAAGTATTAATACCCTTTTTTTTTTTTTTTTTACATTGTGTCATGTAACAGCCACAAATTTTATTTGGGTCTTCTGCAAAAGACCAAGACAAGGTAGTATACAACTGTGAACTAGAAAGAAAATAACACACAGTTTTCAAAATTCTTGCAAATGAAAAGCTGAAAATATTTTTCATGCATTTTTAGCTTTAAATTAGGAGAACGTTCTAAAACAAAAAATGAAATTTGAACATTTCACACTATTAAATCCATCATCAAAATGCTAAACATATGCACACCTACAAACATACCAGGGCATTGTCATCCACCTCAACTGAGTTAATCAAAGACGGCACCAAGAGATCTATGGTAACTCTGTAGGAGCTGCAGAAATCCGCAGCTCAGGTGGGAGAATCTGTTGACAGGACATTTATTAGCCATGCATCCACAAATCTGGGCTTTATGAAAGAGTGACAATCTTGTTGAATTGTTGAAAGAAAGCAAAAAAGACTTGTAGAGGACAAAGCAAACATGTGGAAGAAGGTACTCTTATCAGGTAAGACTAAGACTGAATTTTCTGGTCTACATGAAAAACATGACAGAATTAAAATCATGCACACCCTAAAAAAAAAAAAAAAAATAGAAGAAGAAAAAGTAGTGACAGAATCATGATGTGGGAATGCTTTTCTTCAACAGTCAGAGCTGGTGGGAAGATAGATGGAATTAAATACAAGGGAAATCATGGAAGAAAACATGCTAGAGGCTGCAAAAGAGTTGTGGGTGGAAGTTCATCTTCCAAGAGGACAGCAAAATATACAGTCAGAGTCACAATCAAAGCATTTGAGTAGGATATTAATAATCCCAGGATATTAATAATCCCAGACTCTTTCTGGAAAATCTGTCTGAGATTAAACTAGTTCACAAAGAATTGGCAAAAATGTAATTGTCATATTTTGCAAAGCTAGTAGAGTCATACCCACCAAACAATCATCTGTAATTGTAGCAAAAATGGAAACTAGAGGGCTGTATACATATGCTATCGTATTTCAGTGTTTGTGGTGGACCCAACTGCAGATAGGAGGCAGATAGATCAAAATAAACAGTCTTGACTACAGAGCTAGGAAAGCTTTACAAAAACCAGACACGAGAAAAAAAATTAGGAACAAAATATGAGGTTGACAACAGCATCAGACAAAGAGCTGAAAAGACCAGGGAGCATATAATATTATATAGTAGGAGGAGGGATTCAGAGTAGCAACTAGACGGGTGATTAAATGATGCATTGGAGCTATGAGAAACAGAAATCTGAAGGCTGAGGGAAATGAATAATGAACAAAACAAATAGTAGGGAAACAAGACACAAAAGCCAGAAAAGAGTGAAAACCAGAGACAAACAAACCAAAGATAGGGATGAATTAAGATACCAACCAAAATGTGAAATATAAATTCAGTGAGAGGAACTATAGAAAAACAGGGCCTAAAAAGAACACAGATTTCAAGGAAATGCAAATTTCAACATGAAACAGGCACTAGGCTCTAAAGAGATGCGAAAAACTACAACACAGATCAGACTAAATGCATAACTGTAAAAAACAAACACTAGAAAACGGAGCTAAATACACTATGCCATGTATGACAAAACCAAAGAGCACACAAAATATTTAAAATACAAAACCAAGATTTAATTGATCGTGACAAATGTATAACCTCAGTTTATGGAACTTTATTTATAAAAATATTTCGAAAAAAAAACTGTCCTATTTTCCTTTCACTTAACTATGAATTAATTTGTTTTTGGTTTATTTATAAAGAAAAAAACCCTCAAAATAATGCATTAAAGTTTGTTGTTACATGACAAAATATGAAAAGGTTCAAGGGATATGAACACTTTTTCAGTAGACTGTAGTTTTCCAAATGATCAAACATTTATGTACACAAGCTTACAATTTCCAGTTTGAACCATGTCAGCCAAAATGTGGTTCACCATCAGTCTTTGTAGTCGGATTTTACATCAGGTGTTTCACTGAGCAGGTAACATCCCATCCTGCTTGATAAAATCTTGATAAACCAATAATATATAACAACGCTTTAATGCTTACGTAATACCCAGTTAATTATTTGTGTGCCACCAAATCAACTCTGACTTACTGAGACAGGAACTCTGTGGAGTTTAGCAACAAGGAGTTGAAGCAGTTTCCTTAAATCTAGTGAGTTACAGACACCTTGATCAAATACAATGTAGCACATGACCTTACACCTTGTCATCAGTTCATGGTTGGTCTCTCTTCTGATGAGTGTCAAACTACACAGGTACTCACTACTGCTGCTTCTAACAAGCTTTGCCATCCAAGCTTGGACTTTGATCCACTGTGATTTATCAAATGGAAAGTTGTTCAGCCTGCCCGTTTTCTGTAATTAAAATGAATACTGACACTAAGTATTCACATATGTAATGATAGGTAGAAAGTAAATTTCACCATATCACACTATGTTTCATTATTCCGCATTTGGAAACCTAGCAAACCCAATTTATTTCTTAATTTCTAATTTATTTCTTATACCTTCAATATCACAATTTAAACTATGTCATTTCTAAGCTGTTATTATTCTAAAGTACACCACAAATAAAACATGGTGCTGATAGCTACCAAATGCCATCCCCCATTCGTACGTTTCTTTTTGCTGGATCTTTTCAACCATAATGATAGTGTTTTGAGAAAGACTTCCAGTGCAACAAATTGTCAGTTATATGCACCTAAAACTCAACTCACCCACAGCTCAAAATGCTAATGTCAGAAAAACAACTTACTGTTATGGGAAAATTGTTTATCTGCCATCATTGGTGGCTATGTTTACCAGCCAGTGTGAGCAGCATGTACACGAGTGTGATTGACAGTGCTAATACCTTCCTCCTGGCTCTGATTGGTTCTTCATGACCACAAACAGTGTATTTCTGCAGATGGCAGTAGGACCACAGGAACAAGGCAGAGGAACTCAATTTTTTCATACATTATTTGTCTCATGCTATTCTGTCACAACATATTGACAGTTTTAACAAATATGTCAAAAACATATTGTTAATAAAGGTTTCATACACCACCTTTAAAAGGGTTTTTTGCAAATTTGCCTTATTAGAAAAAAAGGAATTGAGTGTAAGATTCTTTTGGACTAGACTGAAAAAAAGGAATATATTTAGTCAGTTTTCAGCAATAAGCACAGGATTTAAGTCACTCTTTCTTTAAAAAAGCTTGCTGTATAAATTAAATAAAAGCAGATTTAGGATTCTCCTGCTCTACAGAATGAGAAAACCTTTCAAATAATATGAGTCCAGTTTCGAAGGTTACAACACTTTTTTTGACATATGTTGTAGGATGGGGGTAAGTTATCTCAATACTAAAGAAAAACTGTTTCTCATTTTGAAAACTAATTGCTGATCTTGTGTTTAGGAGATGTAGGACCCCAAATCGAACCAGTGTACATACCCATAATTTGCCCTGGATATGATTGCTGCTACTGAAGCCTTTCCAAGGACATAGTTGGTCAGCAAAAATATGATTATGCAGCTCAAGTTCTTTGAAAATTATTTAAAGACAACTGCTTATTTTCTTCAAAGTGGTTCACAAATAGACATGGACCAGTATGATACATTTTAGAAAAACTACCACAGTTTAATGGTATCCCAGTAAAAAGACAAATACTTAAAACACATAACTGTTCCTCTGGCGGCTAAAACAATATAACATTGATGTTTACAATTACAACAAAGCTGCCATTGAGGCAGTTTCTTCCCCCAGGCTGTCTCTCTGTTGAATACAATGAACACCTTATAGCCAGAGTGAGCTACACTATACTACTGTAAAATAAAAATATGCATATTTATACTAATCTAACCAGTCTTTTAAAAATATTTTACTGGGTGTAAATATATACACACAGATGTACATATTTGTTCTTTAATTTTTTTTTTCCTCTAAAGTTTAGACAGTTATTTCTAATATCTCTATGCTATGAGTTTGAAACCTAGGTCAAAATTGTTGTTTGTGTTCACAAACTTTACCAATATATCTGATTTTAATGCTGTTACCAATAACATTTCTGTACTGCTTTTTTGACTGTGACAAACCTAACAAAAACTATAGTATATCACACAGAGTAAGACCTGTGTAAAAAGATATCAGCTGGTTACGTAGTTGGGTTATCTGATCTGGTAGCCAGCCTGCTGTTTGCTTTTTAATGGACATGCTGCTCAGTTTGCTAACTGTACTCTTTAAACTGTATTATCTCAGTATGTGACGAGTGGCTCCTTTAATTTCCACAGCACGACCCGTGGTGTTTTTTGAGGCCAATAATATTTCAAAACATGTAAATTTGTCTTTGTTGTAAGTGCGATGTTCATGGACAAACCAGTTATGTTTGACCAGTTCTTTAACACGGGATCAGAGCTGTAAATGTGAGCTATTCCTTTTTTTTTTACCATCTCGACTGCTGATTTTAAGGATAAATATAACATTTTTGAGTGAAAATGAAAGAACTGTAGAAAGAAGACTATGCGGGAGATCCAGTTTCCCCAGCCCATCTTCATCATTTGCTTAACAGGAAGCAGGGAACATCAGAGAGGCTTGGGGAAGTGATGAGAGCAGTACAGTTTAATCATGACATACTTCTACATGAGTAATGTTGGAAAAAAACCTGTGTAAGTAAATTGAAAAAAGTAAAGTTTATTGATAGTAATTATTATAATGTTAAAATTTGAAAGCTAATGCCAGAAATGTCCAGTGGTTCTATAGGACCTCCTGATGGAGAGAGAACGCACAACTGAATAATGATACATGGATTCACATTATGTCAATGTCACAGCTGTTTATTTCTGTTTGTTTGCCTTATTTTTGATAACACTGGAGCACTTATGCTGAATAGGGATGTGTTAGGAAGAAAAACATCTATGTAAACAATGTAAAGTCACAACACCACTCAAATGAAATTACTTTAACACAAAGTTATGTTAAGTAGCAACGCCACTTCGTTAACTTACCAGTGAACATGTTTATTTTCTTAAGGCTTGCCAGCGAAGTTGGGGAAATGGGAAAACAGAGGCCACTAGAATTAAAAGATCTTAAAATATGAGTATTTCATCCTTGAAAAGAAGATTAAAATAAAACCAGATCCAAGTATTGCCAGGCAGAGAAAACAGAACAACATCTTTGTCTACAAAGAGGTATAAAGTGCAATGTGTCAGAATATTAGAGTAAAAAATCTAGGAATCACACTGCGGGAGAACTACCACCTATGAATAAAGAATCACATGGAAAAAAAGAAAACCCATCAGCATTTTGATGCATTTTTGTGATTACCACAAACAGTAAAGCAAAGTGTAATGTTTTCCAGAAAAATAAATAATTCAAGTCAGTGTAAACAAATAATATGTTTCCTGATTATTTCCTAGATAAAATGAAATACCCCAGACTGGATAAAAAAAGATTATCAAAGATCAAAGACTGAGTAGCTACCCAGCAGGTTGATTAGTACATCATTAGTAGTCACAACATGTGTTTGAAAACAACTGTGTGCCCAGTCTTGTTTGTTATTCTCGCTGGTTAGTTTCTACAACATGCTTTGTTTTCCATCTGAGCTCTAGGGTTATAATTATGAGGACATGATCCGATCCACTCCAAACCCTGACCTCTGTCACATTGACACATGTTTACGTTGTCCAAATGTGAGGGAGTAAAGTGGACCAGGAACCTGCCTGTCTCCTCTTGCCTTACAGCCTTATTTACAGTCATCTCCTACAGCCTTGATTGATAGCAGCCATCTCATTAACACCACAGCAGTCCAAGGCCTTCGACCAGTGTCCTGTAGACACATCCTCTCTCACCTCGACTGCTGTTGTGATTAGATGTCCCCTGGAAAGCAACTGTACTACAAAGGAAGAAAAACACAACCTACTACTTTGCTGCCTTGACATTATTTCCAAAACCATGGGCAGAAAATGTAAAGAGGCAAGTAGAGAAAAGGGCATGGGAGAGAGGATAGAAATAAGGTGTTGGTTGTGATGGGAATGATTTATTAGTGTAGCAGGACACTTAATAATTACTTAACACACACACACATAGATCACCTTTACAGTATTTCTGTCAGGAGACGGCGAGAGAATGGAAATGATATGTGATTGATGCCAGGAAGCACAGGCACAGCCCAGAGGGAAAGCAGTGCAAGGTCTTACTTATAAAAACATCAATCAGGGAGCATGGTCTGTGAAACCGCGGGTTGTGAAACACCACCAGGTCCCCCACCCCCAGTCTCCGCACTATGAACCAGACTCGCCTCAAAGAAAAGAAGGGCTCTGTTGCTCACTTAATGATGACCCTGAGAACATGCAAGGCTGCAATTGCAGGAAAGACCCCACTCCACTGTTTACCATAGCTGAAAACAACATACAGCTCGACAATAAACTGGCCAAAGTAGAACTGCAATTATTATTTATGAACTTAATATAACTGCTGCAGTTGCAGAAGGGATTCCTGTATATATGCTGCCTTTTTTTAACGACAGGCTGCTTTCTCTCAAGTGCAGGCTAGAGAAGACAAGCTTCTGAGGTTTACCTAAGACACAACAAGATTACAGTAAACAAAAATACAAGATATGAAATTTGCAAATAATCTAAAATTAAATTCCATTTATTCTGTTTAAGCACACATGTAAAACTAACACACAAGAACATCCACATGCAAACTGCTTTTTAAAAGCCCCTCAACATAATCAAGCCAAGTCTGCAACTAAGAGCTCTGATTCTGTCAACGTTTCCAGCGGGGAAAAAAATCTTGCATTGCTGTGTAGAATTGGCTTTGCTTATAAAGAAAGAGATTATGATTCTGAACCGTATCTTCGGATTATACGCTTTTTTTTTTAGGTAAGCAGTGAGAAGTATTTTTCTTTCCTTTGAATTTTGATAGGGAAAAGAAACAACCTTTTATCAAATAGCTGTGACTGTTTTTGACAGCTAACATTTGTAGCTGCAGTGCCAAATTCATGCAGTTTTGGCCTGAACTTTACACACACTCATCTTATGTAGGAATGTCATTTTCATTTTGGGCTTTGTTATTTGTTGTTTTTCCAGGAGTAAATAATAATATAACACATAATGCCAATAATTTTTTAATACATCCAATCCAATGGCAAGTTGCAGAGAAACCCATCCTTTTTGTAATCCTGTACAAATTTCTTCAATAATTCTGGTGGAATATTTGACCATTCTTTTTTGCACAATTAGTGGAGCGCCACTCCAGAAGCTCAGTGTTAGTCAGCTTTATCCATTTTAAAACCAGTTTTGATTTGCTTTTTGGGATTTTTTTTTTTTTTTTTTTCTGGTTAGAACACGTGATTTCAAGTTTCAATCAGCTGACCCAAATCGTTCCTTTCGGATAAAAAAAAAAAAAAAAAAAAAAAAAAAAATATATATATATATATATATATATATATATATATATATATATATATATATATATATATATATATATATATATATATATATATATATATATATGATGTAAAACACAACCAAAAAACCCCTAATACTCAACCCCATTTAAGTTGGCAGAGACTGTTTTCAAGAATTGAGCAAGTGCCAGAGCTCTATTGAACAAGCATTTGTGAGATTGAAATGCCCACCAATCTAATGTTTGTTCATTCACATAGATGTGTGCAGATAAGATTCACTGCACGTGCAGATTGGTCACTGCGCGCTCAACCTGGTGGCACAAAAATCACGTCATAGTTGGAAGGCCCAGTGGTGCTGGTGCGTGGCAGCCTTGTTTCTGTCAGACAGCCCCAGGGCAGCTGGGGCTACAATGTAGCTTACCACCATCAGCGTGTGAATGGTGGTAAGCAGTACAGGCCATTTACCAGTTACCATACAAATATTAAATGGAATGCATATATTTGTAACCTTTGCTGTATATTGTTTAGAGAAAATTCACAATAAATTCAAACCTATGCACTGGATTCACCTGGAGTGTTGTTTTAATTCCTTTGTACATGTTTGAGGAATCCTTGAAACTCCCATGGCAGCAATTCGAGGTGTGTAAATGCCTGCTCATACAAAGCGCTGCCTATTTACTCAAATGTCCACCTTGGAGCTTTAGTCCCCAGCCGAGTTTTCACCTCACAGAGCACCCCTCCACTGCGCCTCCCCCACACAGACTAGCGGCAGCAGCAATTAGGAAACACCTGTTGGAACTGTGTGTCTGTTGAGCTTATCTTACAAACTACAAACTACAACAACTACAAAAACTACAGAATGGTTGTAAACTGAATCATTTGATGACATGGAGAAGCATTGTTGTGATGATGTGCTGAAAGGCGAGTGTTGGAAGAGGTACAAGGTTCTTAGGGAGACAGAAACCAATTTCAAGTATCAGATATGGCTATAATGCAAAGTCAAGTTTCTTTTAAATTGTGTTTGATATATAAAACATTTTCATAACAATTGAAGGTAACATAGTTACTTGATTTTGATTTTGGTATAAAATGGCACTATGTGCCCGGAAAATACAACCCCCACCTTTAAACATCCCTGCAATTGAATGTTGCATTATCAGTCTTCAGCCCTGTGTTGGACTGGCTACCTGTTCAGGGTTTACCCCACCTGTCATGTAATGACAGTAGGACAAAGAGCTAGAACCATTGTAAGAATAAGCTTGTATAGACAGTGGATGGAGGGATAGACTATCTGTCTACAGTAAAAAAGAACTCAAATTGTGAAAATACCAAAATTAACATGGTATTCCTGCTATTAAAGAGTGGATGTAAAAAGTTTGACCATAATCTTATATTTGCTGTCAAAAAGTTTGGATTTTGATACAGAATTTAATATACAGGAGTCCAGAATAAGCAGAAAACATTTAACTTTTACTTTCAGAATTTGTAGGTTTTCTGTCACTAAACATCGATTGTAGAGCTCACTACCCACTTTGTCATACGAGTCATAGAGCCTCCAGGTTTTGTGTTTCTTTGTAGAATTATTTACAAGGCACTATTCTGCTCATTATTTTTACCTTCAGAAAGGTCATTTGTCAAGCCTCTTTTAATTGGGTTATTTTTCATGAGACAAACACAGTCCTCTGGAGAGTATTTCATTTAAAATGTTGATAAGCACCTGAATGTTCCTGTGTCTGGCTTCTATAACACAAGGGCAATGGTGAGTCTGGAAATATTAGAGCATAAAAATTAGCATTTTATGCTCTGACGCCTTAGAAATTGACATGTCTTTGGTGGAAAGAGGTCTCAATGTAGTGCCTGTTTCATTTGGAAAATTTAATGACTCCATATATTCCATCTGTGGGGATATTTGTGGGTTTGTTTTAATGGACGTTTTTTGTCTTTCGTATTCTGACTATTTCATTGGAGACTTCCTTGAGCAAAATATAAAAAGCACTTATATTTTCTCCTGCCAACTATTTGCATTGAATTACAGTGCAGGTGCAGTGGCTTGGGTCTGGAACCATGCAAATGAACAACCTTGTTTTAATTAACTTCAAGTTAAAATGGCGTGAAATTGAAAATGATTATTGCTAAAGTAAACATCCCTAATTAGAAAATGAGGAGTGTAAGTAAATTATTTGATAAGTATTGTTTATTTGGAGCTGTGCATCACCTGGTTTGGGTTAAGAGGTAATCTCCACAGCACAAACTGAATACTCAGTGGCAGACAATCTCAATTTGTCTTAAGTGGAAGAAATTAGTAAAATGACTAATTATTGTTAGATTACTTTTTAAAGTTTAGCTTAATGTGGTCTTGGTGCTTCTGTAGTTTTCACAGATGTACCACACCCAGCACAGAGGAGTGCTACTGACTCGTAATCAGTGATTGCAAATGAATAGGGGCTCACAAAACAAGATAATTGACAGTTTTGGGTTCACAAGAACAAAATAAAATTGTACCAGTATTTTGAGGAAAATTTATAATTCATCTTTTTTTTTGGGCTTGTGTTCTTTTCATAAAAAGAGTAAATATTTTGCAAATCATAAAATGTTTTAAATAATCTGTCCTCAGTGTAGAATAATGAAGTCCAGTTTTTACCAGCCTATATATTGCACTTTTTTATACAAAAATTAAGGTGGTCCTAATCCTTCAAAGCGCTTAAAATGCTCCCTTTTAGTTTTTTTTTTTTTTTTTTTTACAAACAGAACAAAGTTTTCATGAAAGTAAAACCATTTTACAGAATTTCTATTCAGTGTAGAATCATCAAGTTCAGGTTTGAGCAGGATAAGTACTTTAGATTTTGAAGAAGAGATGATCAAATGCCATTCATATTCATTAAAAACTGAAATAATTAACACCTAAAAACATTGTCTAAAATTGTAACTGGTCACTTTTTTAGAGAGATAAGAAAATTAACTAAAAATAAATAATAAAATTGGCAACAATGCACATAGGGTGGAATTTAGCCTAAACATACTAAACATAATGTGTTGTTTTTTTTTTGTTTTTTTTTTAAAAAAAAAAAACAAACTACTTCTTTGCATAAATGCACAAAAGATAAAACCAAGTCTGAATAGTCAGAGACATGAGGTGAAAATGGAATGTTAGACTGTTAGACTGTTTGACGATTCTATTTTTTGCTTTAGTGTGTTAGTTATCTCTATGTAGACCTATGCGAGTGATCCTTCATAACAACTAAGAAGGACTAAAGCACATGTGAACCTGAACACAAGGAAGAGGGTATAACATAGATTTATTGTACCTTGATCAATCTCTAGAATTTAAGATAAAAAGCTCACTTGTAATGTTTCCACAAATGCTGACAATCAAAACTTTTGCCGATAAATGTAATATCTAAGTATCTTTGTTAAAATACAGTTTTATTTATATATATTTAAATAAAAGTATTTCTTCTTATGTTTTTCTTTTAATTTTTTTGATGAGTGAAACACAACAGGAAAGACTGAGTTACTAGGAGTGACAGGTAGTAACTTGCCACTGCATGACAAATGAGTCTGTCAGATTACAGACACTTTGATCATGTTTATTGACAAAGTTTAATATCACTGATCACATCGTGATCAGTGACAGATGTACAGACATATGCTAACTCATTATAAACTAGACTTGCTGTCATCTTAGCCTCCTGAGCTGTAAATAGTACTATTATGGTAGCCTGTGGATTTTACAACACAGCCCAAGGAATACTGGTTGCACTTATTTTCATTTGGTTGGACACTTCAATGAGGAATGTAGTTTCACAGCTCTATCTACATCTGTGTAACGACAACATTTGCAATTATCATAAGCAAAATTTAAATGGCTTAAGTTTCAACAGACATTTCAGGAAACAAGTCAGCCCCCACTGCAAAAAACTATAATTTATGGTAGATCCAGTGTGACGTTTAACAAACAACTAAATTTGTTTATTTGGGCTTGTTTGATTTTATATTTTCTAATGTCAAGTTCAACATAATGAAGTCGATTTGACTTAAACTCGTCGCTGTGACAACCGCATCCCTTCCAGATCTTACTGTCATTGCCCATGTGAGCGCTGAAGTAATCTGAACTGCTGTTAGGTGCGTGGGCACAAACAACAGTCAGAATCCGTCCCCCCACATGTAGGCGGAGGGAGGCTATACTCTCATTCACCCCAGTGAATGAGAGTAGTGCTCAGTGCCTCTCACCAGGGGCAATTCCAGAGTGAAAGAGTGTCCAACCCCTCTCAAGGAGACTGCATCCAGAGCAAGAGCCACATGTCAAGGTGAGTCCAACTATTTCTAGTCGGAACCTCTCAACCTCACACTCCAGCTCAGGCTCCTTCCCCACCAGAGAGCAGACATTCCACATCCCAAGAGCCAGCTTCTGTAGCTGAGGATCAGACCACCAAGGTCCCCGCCTTTGGCTTCAACCCATCCCACATTGAACCCGACCCCTTTGGCCCTTCCACAGGTGGTGAGCCCATGGGAAGGGGGACCCACATCTTCTCTTAGGCCTGTGTCCTGCTAGGCTCCATGGGTGAAAGCCCAGCCACCAGGTGCTCGCCAGCGTGTGTGGGCAAGGGAACATTGTTTCTATAGATACAGCTCATCATAAGGGGTCTTTAACTTTATTTCAGTGCGTTAAGTGGGCCGGTACGTGCGGTACGCAGTACCACCACTTCTAAATTTCACCCCTCAGTGTATTGGGACGTATTTCTAGTGGTACTTTTCCATGTTGTAACAGGTGTTACGTCAGTCTGTGTGTCCCCATCAAAATGCCCCCTGCCCCCTCTGCACGCACAACCGGCAAAACAACAACAACAAAAAAAAACATTCTTGCTCTTGGTCTGTGATGGGTGTGCTCTGCTCACACACAGAGGGACTACAGCAGCTACGGCAGACAGAACCGATGTGCAGACAGCCATTGATGAGAGGCATTAATGAGAAATTTAAAAAGCAGAACTTAAAAAAACTCACTAACAGGAAAAACGGGGAATGGAGGAAAGAACTATGTGAATCAGGGCATGACGACAAAGAACATGGCACTGAAAAGAGAAAAATCAAGAGCTTGAGTGGCAGATCAGGTAAAACACGAGGATGATGAGGCAGCGTGCTGGTAAATGGCATGAGTGAGAAGATTACTGGTAAACATGAACACAATAGAAACAGGAAGGAGACTAATAACATGAGAGAGGACATAATGATGAACCAAAAAATGCTAAAACTGATCTAATAAAACTAAATAGAAATGCACAAGGAACAAAATGCAAGAATAAACAAAAAAATACAAAAGAATAAATTTATATGGCAAAACCTTTTGAGCTGTTGCCCTGTGATGGACTGGCGATCTGTACAGGGTGTACCCCGCTTCTCTCCCGATGACTGCTGGAGATAGGAACCAGCCCCCATCGCAAACCTGCAAAGATAAGCGTGTTCAGATAATTAATGTATGTATGGATGTATGTTTCGAGAAATAATAAATACAGGGGACTGAAAAGAATATGGCAGACCTGAAGTGAAATAAAAACACATCAGATGATAGAAAAAAATCTAAAGACACAACAATAAACTATGAAATAGACCTCAAGGACTCAAGGAAAGAACCAATATGGCAGAAACTATGAAACAAAATTACTCTCAATCAGAAGCGCATAGAGTACCCAAAATTGTGCTCAAGCAAGAATAAAAAAGTATTTGGTAAAAATTCTACTCAAGTACTGAGTTACTGATCATAACATCTGATTTGATATTTAAAAATTATGTCATTAGACAAACATAAAGAATGAAGTTATGTGTAAAGTTTGGTATTTTAGAGACTAAAATGAACATTTATCATTTAAATACAAATAGCATAATTACAAAATAACAAATTAAGGCAGAAGAAAAACGTTTCCAAATAATTTGCTTTCAATATAAAACTTCTTAAACTAATACAGTAGGTAATGTATGTGTGTTGGAACAGCATAAAGTACTTCCAGTGACAATATATAGTGTTTACTTTATCTTTTTGACCTTCAAATGTCTCACCAGGCTCAGCAGATAGAAACTAAAATCAGCTCAATAAAGCTTGTGTTCAAACAAGAATTCTCACTTTAACATAAACTGTAGGCGTCTAGGTGTCTATATTTGGTGCAGTTTGGGTTGAAACAAGTTTGTTCTTCATTTAATGAAGTTATTCACAGTGGGTAGAGTATCCAGAAATTTTACTCAAAAAAGAGTAGTTATACTTCATCGTAATATTTTTCAAAAAAGTATGATGTAGTAAGACTACTCCTAAAAGTAATGTTTTTCCAAAGTTACTCAAGTACATACAACTGAGTAAAAGTAGTTAGATTAGGTATTACCCGGTCTGTAAATATATTTTATTGACCCTACTTATTGAACTCTTTAGTCTAACAGAGACTTATCACTTCTTTTTCAATGTTATTTTTCATGTCCACGTTAATGCCATGATTCTTGAAGTTAATGAAAGTGGCTCCAAGACACTTTGAATTTGACTCATGTTGATTTGATTTAGAACTGGCTTTATTCTTTGTAATTTCTATAAAATAAAACTACTACATTATAGATCGATAGACAGATCTATATTAAAAAATTTTGTACCATTTTTGTATGACATTAAGAGGAGTACCAGCACTTGTTTTTTTCACTCAAAGCACTGCTTTTTAAAATCCCAAAATATGTGGCAATTTTTTTCAATGACTTTAGTGAGCTCTGTAGTGAGATCTGTTATATGCATTGATTATCACTGTTTAATAATTGTGGGAGACTTCAATATTCATGCTGACAGCTCCCAAGACAGAGGAGCAAAAATGCTGAATGATGTACTTCAAAACTTTGGTTTAACTCAACATGTTAAACAGGCAACACACAATTTGAGGACACATGCTGGACTTATCAGTAAGGATGTAAATATTTCCAAGGTCTCTATAATTGATGTCGGCCTGTCGGATCATTTTTCTGTTATCTTTGAAACTATAATTTCCATTGACTCACTTAGCAGTACAGATGTTTTTACAAAACGTTCTTTTACGGACAACCCAGCTGAAACTTTTAATCAAATTTACTCTTTCACCTTGCCTCTATCCTGTGACCCAGTAGATGAGTTGGTAGATAATTTTGATTCAAAAATTTCAGACATCATTGATTCCACTGCTCCCATTAAAGTGGAGGTCGTGTCTGGTTGGAAGAAGTGTCCTTGGAGAAGTGCTCCAGTAGTAAGAAGTGAAACAAGCCTTTCCCGAAGGGTTGAAAATAAATAGCGTAAAACTCGATTTCAAGTTCCTTATGAAATCTACAAAGAGTGACTGCGAAGCTATCATTCATCACTAAAACACACAAGCGAAACATTCTTTAAATCATTAACAAAAGCATCAACAATGCTTGCGCCTCTTTTGCCACAGTTGAGAGATTGACAAACCCTCCTATGACTGTAGTATCTGAACTCCACTCTACCAGGGCCTGCATTGAATTTGCCAGCTTCTTTACAGAGAAAATTAAAAAAAATAGAGGGTTAATCTGCACATCAACACCAAATCCAGTACCAATGCTATGCCCAAACATAAGCAATGCAGAGAAAATGGCTAAATTTCAACAACTCAACCATGAAAACTTCTGAAGTTCTACTTGTCATTGCATCTGATTCAAATAGTAAACTCATCCCTTCTATCGGGTGTTTTCCACCGGGCTTTAAAACAGCAATTATCAAAGCACAAATAAAAAAGAACAATCTAGACAAGTCACTATTCCAGAATTACAGGCCAACTTGTAACCTTCCATTCATCATCAAAATTATTGAAAAAGTTGGGTTTCAACAGTTAAATAGTTTCTTAACAATGATAAACCGCTTTGCCTTTCAGTCTGGTTTCCGTGCTCACCACATCACTGAGACTGCCTTCGTCAAATGTTCAATGATATCCACATACATATAGACTGTGGAAGAACCACAGTGTTGGTTCTGTTGGACCTTAGCGCAGCTTTTGACACTGTCGGCCATGATATATTATTGAAGCAACTGGACAGCTGGGTCGGACTCTCTGGTACAATACTTAATTGGTTTGAATCTTACCTAAAAAACGGGGACTTCTTTGTGTCGATAGGCAACTTCTCATTGAAGCAGACAAAAGTCACGTGTGGGGTACCCCTAGATTCAATCCTGGGACCCCTCCTATTTAATATCTACATGCTCACACTAGCTCAGGTTTTAACAAGTATTAAAATTAGCTACCATAACTACGCAGATGATACACAGCTCTACATTATGATGTCACCAGGTGACGCTGAACCCATCCAAGCACTGAACAGATGCTTAGAACAAATCAACGTGTGGATGTACCAAAACTTTCTCAAGTTGAACAGAAACAAAACTGAAGTTATTATCGTTGGACCAAAAGAGGAACAATCTAGAGTCATCACACAGCTTCAGTTATTACAGCTAGAAACTAGTGATCAGGCCTGAAATCTAGGAATAGTGATGGACTAAGACCTAAACTTTCAAAGACACATAAACACAGTTACAAAGTTGGCCTTCTATCACATAAAGAACATTTCTAGGATTAAAGAACTAATGTCTCAACAAGATCTAGAGAAACTCATCCATGCGTTTATCTTTAGTCGCATTGATTACTGCAACAGTGTCTTCACAGGTTTGCCTAAAAAGTCAATCAGATAGCTGCAGCTGGTCCAAAACGCTGCTTCTCACGTTCTCACTAAAACTAAGAAAATACATCTTCCCAGTTCTAAAGTCCTTATACTGGCTCTCTGTAGCTCAGAGAATAGAGTTTAAAATTATTTTGTTAGTTTATAAAAAACTGCATAGCTTAGCACCAAAATATATTATAGACCTGTTGTCATTGTATCAACCTTTCAGACCACTCAGGTCTTCTGGTTCAGATCTACTTTGCATCCCCAGAACCAGAACCAAAAATAGAGAAGCAGCATTCAGTTTTTAGGTTCCATTAATCTGAAACAAACTTCCAGAAAACTACAAAACAGCTGAAACACTGAGTTCCTTTAAATCAAGGCTATAAACACACCTGTTTAGAGTTGCCTTTGATTAATAATAACTGGAACATTGATCAATATATTTGATGTATATTTGCTTGTTGATTCTGATGACGACATTTGACAAAATGTATAAGATTTATTGCTTGTTTCATAATTGGTTACTGTATAATATTTTTATGGCACATTAAACTACCTTGTTGCTGAAATGTGCTATACAAATAAACTTCACTGACTAGACAGAAGTCTGTTATGCAGAATAAAAAGAAAACAGAACACCAAAACACAGGTAGTTTGTATGAAAGTTCTCGCAGTTTAATATCCTACTGCAAATACGTAACATAAAAACAATAACAAAATTCCTAGTACATCATAAAATGGAAAGAAACTGCTGCACCAATGTCCGAATGGCAAAAGAAAACATTATCCCGGACAAGAAATCAGAAAAGTGCTCTGATCTCCTGTCACTTTGGTAATGTCACCTGAAAAGTTGCACAAAATGCTCCTCGAGTCGGCTTTTTCCCCAAAAACTGTGTTGCTCTGATAATCAGTCATATCCTCATCTTGGACAGTTGCACCTAGGAATCAATAACTCTAAATTGACCACAGTTGTGAGCATTGGAACATTATAAACTAAACTTATTTTGTAAACTAATTGCCCTTGATGTACAGTACAGTTAAATTCAGCACACCCACCTCTTGCTCCAGGTGACTCTCCCTCATTACACAGCAGGCTGCTCAGGTGACTTTGGGCAGCCTCTCTCCGACTCTGTGGGATGAAATGAAGATGTTTAAAGTGGGAAACTAAAATGCAGAAGGTGACAGGAATAGACTCTGTCAGATCCATGGAATGCAATTTCAACCATGTTTCCAGATGTTGTCACACACCTTTTAAAAGAGCATGAAGCTGCCAGGTCAAATGCTTGTAATGCACTGTATTGAACTAGTCAAATAGCTGACTAGTTGGTGCAACCCCTATTACCTACACAACAATGGAAAATTGGATTAAGATTCCATGCCATAAGTCATATTTTTTCCCCCTGAACATCGCTGAGTGGGCAGAAGCAGAATAAATCTTTTTTTGTGTGTGTTTTTACAGTGTTCTTTGGGATTATCATCAGTTATCAGGTTTTAAAATGTCAGCTACAGTATGTGGTTCATAATATGCTAATTTTTCCAGTAGACCATTCCAACAAAACAAGATGACTAATTTTACCCACCTTCCTCTGTGTAATTGTAATAATACTGAAATTATTTTTACCAATTAACTGAAAAAGAATATCTTCATAATGGTAAGTTATGTTAGAATCAGTAAAAATGGAAAGCAAGAACAAGGATTTGAGTAAGTTTGACAAGATCTAAATTGTGATGGTGAGTTGACTGTGTCAAAGCGTCTTCAAAACTGCAGCTCTTCTTGTGTTGTCCCAATGTGCAGTGAGACAGCTATCAAAAGTGGTGAACTAGTGACTGGGTTATGGGTGGCTAAGGGCCATAGATCCACATGGGGAGTGAAGTCTGGTCCGTAAAGTTTGATCCAATAGACTACTGCATCTCAAATTGATGAAGAATTTATTGCTGGTTCTGAGAGAAAGGTGTCAAAATACACAGTGCACTGCATTTCTTTGTGTATAGTTCTGTGGAGCTGCAGACCAATAACAGTGCCCATGCTGACCACCTGTCCATTGCCAAAAGTTCCAACAATGAGCAGGTCTGATCCATTACACTCTACAAAGGTATTGTGATGCTTTTACTGTTTTCTTAAGCTTTGTTGCAGACCATGTATAGCTTTCAATGCTATATTTTGATGTCTGTGGCCCCTTTAAGCAACAATAATAGCTCCTGTCAAGAGGGAAAAACTGGTTAAGGAAATGGTTTGAGGAGCTCTGCAGTGAGTTTTAGTTGACTATTTGGCCTCCATATTTTTCAAATCTCATTCTAAGCGAGCATCTGTGGCTCACCTGGACAAGGAAGGCTAAGCAATAGAGGGCCAACCTCACAACTCACAGTGTTTAAATAATCTTCTGCTAACATTTTGGTGCCAGATACCATCCATCGCATCAGGGGTCTATTAGAGTGGTAGTAAATGTCTTGACAGACCAGAACTGCTTTGGGAGGAATAGGAGAGCCACCACAGTAATAGTGGTGGTCATAATGTTTTATCTGACTGGTGTGTAGAAAATATAAAGTCTGGCTTGTAGAAAGTTCTTCCTGAAAGACTGTGTGGCATAAGAACAAAACAAAAAAACAAAAGCCTTCTGGCTATCTGCCTCATAATCATTTGCCAGTTTTCTGCAGTTGACCTTGCTAATTTTTCAGAAATAGATGCTGGACTTATGTTTGCAAGTATACCAAAGCTGTATAAAACCCTGAATATATGCAGCTTTTAAATCTTAAACACTAATTTATGTCCCGCTCATGTCCTGCAGTCATTTGTCTGCATTTATCTAGAATTAGTGATAAGTGTAATAACCAAAAGTAGTAAAATTACCAAATTGTGTTGGTGCTACTGGGCTAGCCTGAGGCCATTCGTTTCACCTATGCATTTCAATGGCACTGACAATTCTCTGTCTTCTTTGCATAACCTTTATGCTGTGCAGGTCGTATCTGCTATTTATACCATAAAAATTCTGTCCACATATAATGTAAGTTGTAGATATGAAGAGTACTTACATATGGGGTGCAATTTCACTGTGTTTAATATTTCTTTAGTACTAAATATTTTACAAGTACATTCTGTTAGCACAGTGGCCCATAGCTCAGAGGGAGTATGTTACACTGGACCCCAGCCAGCGCCCTTGTGATTCAGTTTTTGTCATTATATGGGAAGCTAAATAAGGAAAAATAACCATTTATCCATTTTCAGCTTCTGAGTTGTCCAGAGTCAGAGAGCCTGACACCAAAAAAGTGAGTGCACTGTGTATAAAAATAAAATGTAGTAAAATCCTTAAGGTACAGTTTGCAATATGTTTGCGTTTTGTCAATATGTTGCTTGATTACATATGTGGTGAAATGGACTAAATAAGATTTCATTCATTCATTCATTCATTCGTTTATTCATCTATTCATTCATATGGCAAAGAAAAAGTAATGAAAAAAATATTTTAAGGCAGACAGGGCACTAAATTTGCAGAAGAAAATTATGCGGAATAGGATGTAGTCCTGCTTGATCTCTGGAGAAAATACAGAAACCCAATCTGTAAAAACAACAATAAGACCAGCTTTGGGGATTATATGAAGGAGATCCAAAACAAATAAGCTTACTGTCAGGAGGAGACACACTGCTTAATCAATATTAAGCTTATTAAGCTGCGGAAAGCATTAGTAGCAGCGTTTCCATTACAAATGTGCGCAAAACTTTTCAATATTCTGCTAATGTAGAAAAAACACAATTTCACAATTGCTGTGTTTCCATTAAATAAGAAATGCAATTAGAATCACATATAAATAAGCTTGTTCAAGTGATAAGTCATTAAAAATCATGGAGGTGATGGATGTAAACATGTATGAGATATATTCATATTTCAGCCACAGCACTAGTGCTCATCATCAGCCATCAGAGGAGACGTCAGCATCCTATTCAGCCATTGGAGCGACAGGCTCCTTATTCTTGGAGCGGCCAAATATATATGTGGCATTTTGGGGAAACTGTAGTCACTGATTTTACAGGAGAGTTATAGAGTTAACACTTCTGAATGACAAACTCAACTTTTGATCAATTGTGCAATGCTAAGTGAACTATGAAGTTTGACATTGTGGTCACAGGGTCCAGCAAGGGAATTTAGGAGGACACATCTGAAGTTGCAAGGTTCAACAAGGTGGGTGGTTCAAAGGATGGGCCACTGAAACACAAAGTTTAGGTGGATTACAAGAGGGTTCAGGAACCAATGAGTAAACTCTGGAGTTTGACTTGATGGTGACAGGAAGGAGACAGCAGGGACCAAGGACCAAGCTCAAGAGGATGTCCTCTGCGGTCAGAGGTTCCAACATGGAAACTCTGGAGGGAAGCCTGAAGGTAACACAAAGTGCCTCAAGAAGACAGACAGTTGCACACATAATTTAATGTGATAGCTTTTGGTGGGCAGGGGAACCAGTGCACTGATGTTTGAATAAGCTGTAGGCAGATTTTCCTGGATTTTCATTGGACAGGAGCAGTCCCTTTATAAAATGGGTCATCCAGAATCTCCTCTAAGAACACATGACAAGCTTCTGGATTAGGATTAGGGTTAATTCAAGACCCCCCAAAAAGACATGAATGAAAGACGTAGATCCAAACACAACATTTTAACACAATATGAAGATGACTTAGGGAAAACCACTACAAGGCAGATCCTGATACAATGCAATACCTGTCATTTAAGATCAGGTGGTCAACTGAGTCAAAGGCTGAGGTAAGGTCCAACATAAGGAAGACAGTACAGGAGATGTTTCTGTTAAATGATCTTTACAGAATCCTGATTAAAGTTATCAAGAATGTTGTATATATCTATGGAAGTTGTTAGCTTAGCTTAGCCACAATCTTGAGATTGGTCTAGAGCTTCTCCAGAGAGAGAGAGGGATCTAGCTTGGTCTTTTTAGAAGAGGGTTGCTGACAACATATTTGAAATAAACTGGGACATGACCAGAGGCTAGTGAGGCATTTATTATAGCATGTACATGGTCTACCTTCAGCACATTTCTGTCTCTTTTCATCAGGACTTCTTAGTGTTTTATGTTTGTACTTCATCCTGAACAAGATCTCCAGTTTCTGCTTCATAAGCACATCAGATTTGGAAACACACTTGGAAACAAGTCCCTTTAAAAAATGTTTTGTTTTTTGACAAATATTAGCAACTACAAATAATGCAACTGTAAATAGTTAAAACCAAATTTCAAAGAATAGCTCCTAAAAGTAGTTTATGATAACTGAATTGCATGATAAATCATTTTACAGCAATTTTAGAGATACCAGATAAGTATTTTTACATTACTTTTACTTCTAAGGCTTCCTCATAGATTTGTTTGCTGTTGCTTTGATGTTGTTGACAGAAGCTGAATGCCCTTAGGTAGGAGCTTTGTTTTTTGCTTACATGCTTATGGTTGTCATCAAATAACAACATAATAATCCCTAGTTGCCGAGTAATACAACACTCAGAGGGAAACTTGCTATTGGAAGCCTCTCAAAGAAAAATAAATACTGCTCTTACAAAATTTGTGTGTGAGACAGCTCAGAGACAATCGTATTTTTGTAACATCTGGAAGTGAAGTAAAGTAATTTTAACAGAAATATGAAGTGACAAAAATATATTTTCAGGTACTGATATGGATTTTGTATTGACTAAAAATTTATGCACTACAGAATTGCACATAAAGAACCTGTGGTCAGCTCACTTACCTACACTTTATCATCATCACACAGACTGATGTTTTCAAACCTTTATTTCTGATAATTATGATTTACCCTTACAGCACATTGCATTCACGCAGTCCTTTGTGTTGGTAGTATTGCCCACAAATATGTAATGATATTTGCAAGTCAATATATTATGCAGCTCTAACCACAACATCAAGATACTTATTGTTAAAAGTGTAGACAATCTCATGAAACAAGAAGTAGGTCTACTTGATAACTATGAGTGTTTTTACCTCAACACAGTGTCGTAGCTTGCTTTAAAAATCTGGTTTTGAAGCAAGAAAGAAGTAGTTGTTGTGTTTCAGTGTTTATCTGGCATTCCTAAAAGGCAGTGGTTCATCCCCACTGTCACCATATGCTTGCTCAAGATGAGAGATTGCTGTAATATCAGTGACTTGATGAAATTAACTTACTATATGAACAACAGAATTTCACAAAGTTGTATTGCGATTTGGATGTAACTGGACTGGATTAAACTGAATCAGACTTAATATTTGGTTTGGATTGGAGGGAATCAGATATGTACTGACTTTGTTAAATTCTATGGGTCTGGATTTAAATTGGACCTTTAGTCCTCGTAAGTGCTCTGTGAATGTATTTATTGTGAATTGGTGCTATATACATGAACTGAAGTGACCTGGATTTTGTGGTTTAAATAAAAGCCATGGATGTCAAGAATTTTCACAGTTTATAGTCAACCCCCTTAGTAAATTTTGTTGAAATGACAGACAAACAACATTGCCCTTTATGTAAAGAATGTGAAAATGTGGTTGAAAACTGAAAGGCAAAAATATGTCTTTGTAAAGAAATATATTTATATCTAAATGTGGTTGAAATATTGTCAGTGTAATCAAATGGGCAAACAAAACCCAGTTTCTCCCCAAGACTTATGGGCTAAATAGAGAACAGAACTGAAATAACTATAAAAAGATGTCTGTAGCTTCAAAGGTACACAAATAGAAAAAGAAAAATGCGAAGAGAATATATGTAGGGTATATAGAACAGCAGGCTCTTCATGCGGCAAAAGTAACATACATGTGGCCAAGCTTCAAACTAAAAATAATTTTCTATAATATGCAAGTCCCAAAAAATCCAAGTAAAGACTTTGACCTGTCAAGGTACTGGCTTCAGAAAACCCCATATTTCCTACCCAAAATACATGAACTTCAATAACTGACCACTTGCTGCCTAATATATCCCATCTTTTGACAGCTGCCAACAAGTAGATAAAGTAATGTAGTTATTCAAGTCACCTGTCACGTTGAAGTAGACCTTTCAGGAGGTGTCAGAACAGTGCAGCAAATACTGCAGTATGAGTGAAAGATAAAAATAAGATAAAAAGTAAGATAAAGTCAAAATAATACCTACATTTGCTAATAATCATCAGTTTGGTGTAAACCAATGATGACAAGAATGGAGAAGAGTCTTGCAGAGGACTGTTCATCTGTTAAATGGTGTTAATCCACTTATAGCTGTTCTTGAGTCTCTGCAGATGTAGCCATTAACAATGATTAATATCAAACAAAAAGTTCAGACTTTTCCTTCTGCCATCTTCAATTTATTGTCATAGATATATTGAGAGCAGATACATTTCTCATGTTTCTGACTTCTTTTCAGCTTCTTTATTTGACTTTATCAGCTCCTTATGAAATAGCCAAAAAATTGACTTATTCTATTTTCACTGCAAACATTAAACTTTTATGCAAGTTTTAAAAAAGCCCTTGTTGAATCCCTGCAATTTTTGTGTATGATTTTACTGTACATAATGTATTTATCAATATTTAGTTGCTTAACCATTTTTTATCATTTGGCATATATACTACTGTGCTGAAATGAAAGGTAATTATTAACCCTCTAAAGCATTTATAACCAAACTTTTAAGCTTAACAGTGGCACATTTGTGGCTCTAGTCATGTTTTATACTGTGGAAGAGAATACCCTGAGAGTGCTTCACTAGCCAATGCTGCAGCCTGTATTATATTATATTATATTATATTATATTATATTATATTATATTATATTATATTATATTATATTATATTATACTGATCACCTGAAAACCCAGATTTTGAGAAAAATGTTTTGAAATGTTCCTGTGTTCAGTTAGTGTCATGATTATGTGCTGTTTCGTTTCAAAGTAAAGTTGTTTTACATTTTCTGTACAATTATGAATGTGTAATTGAATTCATTAAATCTAAACTTTTGGGATTTAATGAGGGTTGCAAATCTAACAAAAGATTATTTACTGGCACTACCACCAGCTACATGGTTCCATCCCCATTTCATCCAACCGATTAGCAGAGTTCAATAACAGCTGCTGATGTGTTCAAATCAATGCTCATAGAAGCACATACAGAAACTAATCAATTTTTGAGTAGACATGTGGCTCCAATGTCTAAAATCAATAAGCAACCTGTATCACATTACAGATGCCCTGGTCGCAAAGTCATTATTTTTCAGTTTCAATTGCAAACACACAATCATTTAAAGCCTCTTTTATTGGTACTGCTGCTAATATACAATCCCAATGTCACTACCCAGTGGATCTTATGTTTGAGAAACCTAAGGCATTTATATACAAAATATATCTGGCACTGCTATAGTAACGATATGTACACATGCCACTGCTGAACAGGAAAATTATAGGGGTTTTTACTAACATTTAAATTCTCTTTTCTTAAAACAAAATTAGATAGTGATTAAGTTTTCATTTTATTTAACCTAATTTGTTTAACAGAGAAAATGTGCGCATAGTTTCATACTGTATGTACAGAGTTTCCACATTCAGAGACAATTTTTTATTTCTCATGGTGAAACGCTTACACAGTTGTGCTGCTCTTACTGCCAATGGGGACTGAAAAATAGTACTTCTGCACTATCGTAACCTGCGGTCTCCACTTGTAGCTCTTGTTCTAACCATGGTGTTGTGTGTGTTTCAGAGGTGGGTAATGACTAGTTACATTTACTCAGTGACATTTACTTGAGTAAGTTGTTGGAAAAAATTACCTTTGGGACTTGTTTTACCACATATATTTTTAATTTTTACTTAAGTAATATTATTATGAAGTGTTACTGCACTGACCTGAGTGAAATTTCAGGTTACTCTACCCACTATGAGTAATTTCACTGAATGAAGAACATGTTTTAACCAAAATGCAACAGATACACCTAGTTTATTTTAAAGTGAGACTTGTTTTTCACACACAAGATCTGTTGTTCTAATATTACTGTCCATTTATTGTGCTATTTGGACATCAAGAAAATACAATAAGAACTATATATTTTCTCTGGAAGTACTTTATCCTATTCTGTAAAATATATAGAAAGGTTACATACTGTAAATATTAGATTCATAAGTTTTATTTTGAAAACAGTTGATTTAGAAAAGTGTTTCTTATGCCTAAATTTAGTATTTTCTAATCATGTTATTTGTTTGTATTTCTTTTTCATTTTACTCTTTAAAATATCTGAATTTGCCAAAAAAAAAAAATATATATATATTTTATTTGACTGATGACATCATTTTTCGTATTAAATCAGACTTCTCATCGGTTGGTCAGTCCTTGGGAAGCCTTTTTTAAGAAATAATTTTTCTACTTTTACTTCAGTAATTCCTTGGGTGGCTAAATTTACTTGATAAAATATATGTTGTTTTCATGCTACTCTTACTTGTACAATTTTTTGGCTACTCCACCCACCTTTTGGTCTGTTTACCATTATTTCAGGGGTGAAATTATTTAATCACTTAAAATAAAGATTGATAAAAGCAGCACAGTCTAACAGCTGTTCTAGTTTCCAGCCTTAGCTGCAAAATTGTACCTTCTATCAGTCCTCCCATACATGTATGCATCCATATGTGTTTCCATTGAGTGTTGTACAAGCTTAAACAGTTATTAACAAGTCCAGTGCCAGCAGAAAGGTGGAAGACAAGTAAAGAACCACAGATTTTTTTCTCCATATTCATCCTGTGAGCTACAAAAAGAAACATTTTTTCCCAAGCAAATATCTCAGAGAACAATCGTTCTCTGCTTCTGTAAGGATCAAAAGCTCGTGGTGCAAGTCATGAGTTTTGACTGGTCAAGTTAAACAAACATGTGAAAGCATTAGATGCGGACCTGTAGATAAACACTGTGATTATAAATTAGTTGATGATAAAAATCAAACTCTGGAAAATTATTGGAATTGTCTAAATATCTAAATTCTAAGATCCAAATCAAAACTTAGAGGGAAAAAACCCACTGACTAGTTATGGGTTTTCTGGGTTATCTTTTACATTTGGAAGCTGTGATGAACTGTTCTTTCTCACTCAGTACTCCACCGTCTCGCTGTCACTCAAATAAATTGCAGCAGAATTATCCATGATTACATTTGAAATGCAAAACAAGCCAAGCTTTTTAAGGCAGGAGGGCTGTTGATTTGCCAGCATTTTACAAAGTAATGCAAACTTCCCCACATAGGTCTTATTAGACATTTCTGAACGTACATATGTGTTACGTTGACAGTGCACAGCAGGCAGCTGTATCCTCTATCTGGATCCTCCTATTAGGATCAAGTATCAGTAATTTCATTAGTCTTTCCCCTGAATCACAAGAGTTCAGGGTTAATGTTTGATGAATTACATGAGAGGGTTTTTATTTTTTGTGTGCAGCCTGGTTAGGAATTAGGTTATTTATCAGAAGCAGGCTACCTAAGATGTTTAGATCGTAGCAGAACAGCAGGTGATGCAGTTGACACAATGGAAACTGCGTTGAATCAAGCAGTGAAGCAGCTGCCCTTCAGCAATTACAGTTATGAAGCCATAAATCAGAAAGTAATGGGAACCAGAGAAGACCGCTACCTCAAAGGAATTGTCTTCCCATTTATATTCAAAGTTTTTTTATTTGTTTTTTGAAATAATTGAAAGAATTCATACAAGTGGGTTTTCTTCACTCTGAACATATGCATACATCCAACAACCTTTTAGATATGATAAATTACAGCATGTGACATTTCTTCATAGTAGGATGGATGAAATTTTAAGTTTGCATTTCTGTTATGCATGAGCTTTTCCTTTAAATAATTAGTTACATACATTATTCTGCAACACCAATTAAGGGGTGAAGTTGCTGCACAAAGGAAAAAATAACATGAACATCATTACATTAAGGATTTAATCATTAAGCAATCAATGCTTTTATGGAAGCACATTGTGTAAAAGATAATATGCCTCGCCTGGCACAGTGGCATATGTATAGAAGTTCTGTGCTCAGTACCGTACTTGGCTGTTGATCTTGAAATCTATACCTCAAAATGGTCTTTCATTACATGTTCAGTGTGCTGCTCTAAACTGAACTGTACCGGTATATATCAATGCATAGTCACATATGGAATCACATATCTCAGATAGAATGCCACGTGCAGATGTGCCTTATTGTCAATTAAAATACAGTTAGACAAAGTTGTGGAATTCCCATCAAAATAAACACAAACTAGGCCAGAACAATCTAGTTCAAAGATCGTGTAATGTACATAACGTACAGTCATATGGTGTGGTCTGACTATGGGTTTGAGCAAATGTTTTTTCCCTTCATGTGTTTTATTTCCACTGTGGGATCCAAAAAGCCAAGTACTGTCACTCCAAACTTTGTGCAACTCTGTAACTATACAGTGGACCACCGCCTATTCGTGGTACAGTATACAGTGATTTACCTATTTCCCTATCTTTCTGTGGAATGTAACTCCAAATTATTCGTGGAAAATTTGCCTATTCATGGATTTTTTTTGATAGACCATATTTAAAATATTTGAAAGAAAATGCAGCTTGGGAAGCTGAAATATCTTGTGCACTGCCATTTAACACACTACTGTTACCGTTTGCAAAGTAGCCAATCCAGGAGAGGCATTCATTTTCCTTGCAGCTGATTGGCTGTACTCCCAAGAGCATTTATCAGGAAGACCATGGATGTTAGCTTCTGTGGTAATGCCAAGATGGTTTCTACTTGGTGTAATAATGTTCTTAAGTATTTGTAGGTTTCAGTCATTCGCAGGCAGAATACCAGGGGTATAGAGTTTAAATTAACTGTTTCAATTCATAAATGTTGAGAGGAATGGAGTTCCAATCGCCAAATTAAAACTGGGATTTTCACCAATAAAACAAAAACTAGTAATTTTTTTAGACTGATTATACTGCTCACAAAATTGAAGGGAACACTAAAATAACACATCCTAGATCTCAATTAATTAAATATTCTCACTGAAAAACTTTATTATTAACACAGTGGATTTTGATTGAGAAGAAAATAAAATAAAAAGTATCAATGTAAATCAAAATTATTACACCATGGAGATCTGGATTCATACTCAATATGAAAGTGGAAAATAACATGACAGGCTCATTCAACATCAGTGAATATTCCTCAGTACAAGTCTAAATGAGGTTCAGTAGTGTGTGTGGCCTCCACGTGCCTGTATAACCTTCCGACAACGCGTGGGCATGCTCCTGATGACATGGCGATGTTCTCCTGAGGGATCTCTTAACTACCTTTACTTCACTGTAAATGGTGAAAAGCAGTTACATTGTCAGAAAAATTTATTTATTAGATTAACACAAAAATACTGTATGCCTATAAAACAGTTTGAAAAACCATAAACACCATAATAGACCCTGATTTTTAAAAATTAGCTGAGGAATATTCAGCAGCGTTAAGTGTGCCCCAGGTAAAATGTGATGGCATTAAAGTGTTTATCACAGTTTCTGCAGTCAAGCGACACGATCACAATGCTAAAAAAAAAAAAATCACACAATCAGGATGCAAAAATATTTTTAAAAACTGTCATTTCAACAATATTTAGTCATTTATTTCATACTTTGCTACTCATAGTCTGTATATATACTGTTCAGAATGTGATGAAAGTGTGAGTTGTGTATGCTCATACTCCCAGAGCTCCCAGACACAAAACTAGCTACAGAAGCTGTCTTAGGGGAGGCAGGAATAAACAAAGGTCAATCCTCTTAGACAGGCAAAGGCTCTCCTTTGCAGCTCTTCTGGGCCAAGCCTCCGATGCTTTTACTACCTGAAGGCAAATTCCTCCTTGTCTCACGATAAAGGCTGCTTGCTTAAACGTGGGCTGACACTTGCTCTCCTGGAGTGAAAAGAGACGTAGTTTGAAGGTTTTCATGGAATTGAGATGTGCATCCTACCTTTGTCCTGAAGTCACCAGCAATGTCTGTTACACATTAAATTAAAGATGAGCTCTTGTGCCTCACATTAAAATTAGATTTATATTATTTTATTCTTTTTACTTAAATTAATGCTACTAATTGCATGTAGTAGAAAGTTCAAATGTATCTATGACAGTACAGCAGAATGAAAGTTGACTTAAATGGTCAGTCAATATATTAGTTAATTCCTTTATGTTTAGTTTCCTAGTTTATTCTTTTGCTATGTCACTTTATTTCTCTTAGATTATTGTCAGGCCTTTTCCTTTTTGGTTTGCAGATCCTTGAGTCTTAGTTCAGCTAAATTCAGCTCCCTCTGTGTTAATTAATCTCCTCCTTCAGTTTCCCTGCTTTCATTCTGCCATAGCTGTATTGCTTTTCCTCTGATTAGTTCATCTTATCCCTTTGTCACTTTCCACTCCTGCCTCAGTTTTTAAGCTCATGTTTTTTTAATATTCGTTCATTGCTGGATTTTTCCGTTCCATTGCCTGTTTCTGTGTCCATGCTCCCTTTTTTATTTTCCTCATGTAAGACCTGTAAATTTTAAATAAAATCTCCAAAATGCCTTTTCCAAGGGGCTCTGTGTGTTTTAACCCTACTTCTACCATGCACTTCATGACAGTGGCACCCCAAATCATCGACTGTGGAAAGGTCACAATGGACTTCAAGCAATGAGGATTCTTTCCATTCTTGCACCAGATTCTAAGACTTTGATTTTCAAATGAAATGCAAACCTTATTATCATCTGAAAAAAGACAGAGCAACAGTCCAGTCTCTGGAGTATGAGTGGATGGACACAAGAAATGAAACATTTGCATCCCACATGTAGGATTTGTCTGTGTGCAGTGGCTCTTGATGCACTGACTCCACCCTTGGTCCAATCCTTGTGAAGCGTCCCCAAAAATTAAATGGATTTTGTTTGACAATCCTTTCAGTGCTTTTGTTGCTGTTGCACCTTTTTTCTACCACACGTCAGCTTTCTATGAATGTTTGGATACAGCACTCTGTGGTCAACCAGCTTCTTTAGCAATTATGTTATGTTTCTTCCCCTAATTATAGATGTTGTTTTCTGGACATCTGTCAAGTCGAAAGTCTTCCCCACGATTGCTTGACCTCCAGACTCAGACTGAGAAACCAGTTAGAGGCTCACCAAACATTTACAGATGTTTTGAGTTAAATAGCTGATTAGGGTTGGACATGATGAAATTCAGATATTTAAATTGAGCAAAACAAGTTAATATTTTGAAAAACTGATTTTTGTTGGGGGGTTTTTTGGTGGGGGGGGGCAGTGTATCTGTAAGCCAGTCATCTGAATTACAAGAAATAAATATTGAAATATTTCACTCTATGCATAATGAATCTTTATAGATGTGAGATTAACTTTCTAAATGAATGGCAAATAATATTGAACTTTTCCACAAGGTTCCTATTGTTTGAGAAGTACTTGTAAATGATTGTACTTTACAAATATAATTAAAACTTTTTTTCACAAAAACCAAAACTGCCAGGGTCAATATTTTTAACCAAACCAATGTTGTGTGCAGTTATGAGTGCAGTTTACCTTTTTAATGCCCAAAGCTTGGGAAATCAAGTCAAAACTGGGGTAATCTCATAATTTCTCTAAGTACAAGAACTTCAGTAAGAGTTTGAAATGTCACTCAAGACAAAGCATCAAGCCAAAAACAAAAGAAATCAGTTCAGAGTCAAGAGACATGATTGTTGGTCTGCACAAAGCAGGAAAAGTACATTAGGACAATAAAGTAATCACAGGGCTTTCAAGTGTTATAAGGTGGAGTGAGAAGTACCCTCAAGAAAGACAAAGAGAGCCACACAGTACAGAACAGGCTGTACTGTAGAGGCATAACGCAAAATAATTGAAAACTACAACAATAAGTCATAATGTTTAAGAGAAACTCTACAACCACAAAATACACCACCAACGTTTTTACTTATCTCTAATCATCTTGTAATATCACATTTGCTTTCTTTATATAAATCTTTATTTCCATAATGCCCTTTAAAATATCATGTGAAAAAAGTGCAACAAGGTCTTACTAAGAACAAATCAAATAACTTCTTAATTTCAGAATGTAATTTCAAAGAAAAAGCCCAAATGAAATCCTCAAGCTGGTTTTTCGGACTATTGAAGGCATCAGAATGCTCCTCTCACTCTGAGCTTGAGGATGCCAGGGGTAGGTCAAGGGCTCTGATTGTCAGTGTTTATTAATGGGCCCTGCAGAGGGTAGTGACAGCAGGGTGATCGCTGTGATGATGATGTCTTATTGCTTTCCATGAGCAGCTCTGGTACATACATATTTATGATGCGCTGCCACCTTGAAGCCAGCTAGAAATATCTGTTTAACACCTGGGGCCGCTCGGATGCTTCCCAAAATACAGCAGTAATCCCAAACCTGTAGCACCAAACAGGTCCTTTTCTTAAATTTAACAAAATACAGTTTGACTTCTGCTATCTGTGTCATTTACAGTTAGATGGGGTCAAAATGAGATGGCTTGACATGTGGAGTTTGAACAAACAGTGTTCAGCCAGTGTTCCATGTTCAGCCTCAAAACATACTTAAAACCTCCAGAGGAGCAGCGTCAGCACTCTCTATTAATCAGATGGCTTTTTGACCACCAATTGAATTAATTTGAACTAATTTGTGCGACAGATTGATTTGCGACACTACGCGTGTATGTATTAAATATTAACAGCTAACACTTCCCCAGGGACAGATGTGATTTTAAAAGGGCAACTTATGCACAGTCATTTAATTGATTAATATGAGCCTTTCGTTTTGAGCATACAAATTTTTTTCTACTTACTTATTCATGTCCTCTGAAAGAAATGCTCTCTTCAGTCATATCCTTGTCTTGTTTTGTCATTAATAAAATAGATGGACAGAGAGAGGGTTGTTTTTCAGTCCACCAACACTGGCTCAGAAAAGTTTACATACCTCTGTGTAAATGCCAGACTTTTTTTAATATAAAAACATCAAGACCTAGACAATACATGAAAAAACAAACAAATATAAAACAGCAAAACCTGGTTGCTTGTGTCAGTACCATTAAACTAATACTTTGTCCAAGCACATTTGATTTAAAAGCTGTTTTCATTCTTCTACACATCCCACATCTTAACTCATCAATTCTTGCCCATTCTATGATGTGAAAGTTCTCCAAATCTATTAGATTGTGAGGACCTCTCTTGTCCACAGCCCTTCTCAGGTGACCCAACACATTTTCTGTTAGATTTACTTGTAAATTCTGACTAGATCATTCCAAAACATAACATTTTTAAGCCTGACCTATTCCTTTGTTTATATGGGAGTATATTTGGATTCAGATGCGGAAAAATAAAATCCTTTTACAAACTGAGCTTTCCGGCTGACAGCTGGAGGTTTTGGATCAAAACTGACTGTTATATGTTTTCAGTCACTTTGTCTAGACTGAAATCTCCATCGGAAGAAAAGAAATAGCAAGTCTACTTCCATTATGTTTTACTGTGTATATGTTGTGGCAATGTTCAGTGTTGTTTTTTGGTCCAAAAAGACTTTTTGGAGTTGTGCTCTAAAAGTTTTAGTGTGGTTTTATCATGACATATTCTCCCACAGGGATTTGACAAGATTTAGGCCAGGGCTGGATGTTCTCTTTGGAAGAAAAATCTTCTGTCATTTAACCCTACACCTTGGTCCAAATCGGCAAAGAATACAGGAGACCACTGTCATATGCAGAACGCAAGCCATGGTCACCAGGCATTTATGGAACGACATTAGTGGGGTTGTTGGCATAATTGGAAACCTCCCTGATCATTTCATGTCTGATGTTAGCTATGCACCCAGGAAAAATGCATGCTGAAATCGGATCATGGTGTGCATAAAACAAAGTATCTGTAACAGAATGTAACCAGGTTATTCTTGGTTTTTATCAGTTTTTTTTTATTTGTTTGTTTTGTTTCTGTTGTTGTCGTTTTGTTTTTCCCTTTAACATTATGCTTTCAGATGAATTGAACATGGTATGTCAAATTAAAAATGAAAAAAATTGTGAAATTATTTATCATAATTAATTTTTTTTATGGAACATTATAAATCTCAATATGTTTGCCACCTTTTGGAAATCTCAGAATTAAGGAAAGGGACTAACATTCTCCAGGGAATACATGTTTAAAAATGTTGACTTATAATTATTTTGTTTTTGCTTTAAAACAATGAAACCATTTTTCACAGCAACTGCTGAAAACACAGCAGTCAGTCCCGGCGAATTAATTTTTGGATGTTGTACTTATATCCTTTAATATTGTAGCTTTTGCAAAGAAATCAGCAAAAATTGGTATCAGTAGGTGAAAACTTTACAAAATACTGAAATCAAATTGACCTCAAAGTTCTGATGGGTGCAGCCCTGGTATTATTATGAGTGTTCTGTGGTTTACAGCTGGTGGGAAATGAACATGTTCTCTGTCACCACCTTGTTGGCTAATCTTGTAATATCGTAGTTACAGAGCTCATGATATCTTCAGAAAAATCTTAAGCCAATGAAACATCTGAGTACTCCTAGTTTATAACTATAATAACCAGAAACTTATCTCTCGATTCATTTTAACCTCCACTAGAAAAATAAATTTTTTTAAAGAGCTTGTGGCACTAGTAGCCTTATTTACCATAATGAGGCAGGAAATTGGCAGAGAGAAGGGGAGAAGAAATGTACCAAAGCTTCCAAGCATGAGACTCAAACTGTGGACTGTTGCATTGAGGGCTAATAATCTCCATTAACGCGGTGACTCCTCTATCACTACACCACACACCACACCAAAATTCTGGAGTTTAACGTAGATTGTCAGTAAATTTTTTGATGGTATATAACTTACCTGGGTTTTCACAGCCATTTTTATCTCACCTCAAGAAGATGCAAATGAAAATAAACTTCAAGGGAGTTTTTAACCTTTTGCAAACGAGTCTTGATAATCTTGAGGGCCAAACTGGATTCTCGGGGCATATTTTCTGTGTGTTTAGATGTCTCTCTGAGCATGTAGGCATGAGGACAAGAAGCATGAGGTAAATTATGAATTTGAATCATACAAGATGAAGCTGGAATTCATCTCAGCATGCTGGACAAAAACATGGAGACACAGGGGTAAAAAAATATGTGTGACTGACCAGATTTTTCCAGTCTGGGTTGGCTCACTCTAGGCTGACATGACTGAAACTGAGATATCAGAGATTTCTAGAAAGATGAAACTATTACCTGAAAAAGATTTACACCAACTTCTGATTGCAAGCTATGACTGCAACATAGCTTATGCTGGTTCTACAGAACAACATTTAAAAGTTTAGATTGTTCACTTCAAACCTATTTATGCAAAGTGAAAAAATTGTGTTTTTTTTCATCAGCCTTTCAGTTTTAATCAACATAGTCAGAAGACAATTTATTTAATGATTTTGTTATGTTTTGCAACAGCAAAGCAGACAAATCAGATCATTGTGACAAGTCTAAACAACCTAATGCATAAAAAAATTGTTTTTAACATTCAAAATAAAAAATAGAAACAAATAAAAATAAAAAAAATTAGAAATGTAAAAGTTAAAGGTTAGCGGTAGCAGTCAATAGTATAAAAACTAACTAATTGGTTGGCAAGTTTGCTAAATTACAAAAACACAGAATTGTTGTTACTGAATGATGGATTAATAACTGATAATATTATTAATAATAGTGCAATTCTGTGGCAATCCATTATTTATTAGCATGCAATATTTAATAAATATATAATAGTTTACATAAATAAATAAACAATAGTTCAGACATCGGCACCATGTTGCAGTCATGCTGCCTTATTGAAAATAAATATAAAGGCTTTAAAAATACTCTCTTGTGACCTTGGAGGCAAATCTTAAGTCAAATAGCTTTGGTCGCCAGCTTAAACTCAGGAGGTGTCTGATTTCCCACAAATCATTCAACACCAGATTTTATCCCCTTGTTTTATGTTTTAAGATCAAGTTTAGAGCTTTTGAATGAAATCGCCTTCATCTTTTATACTTCTCATTTTGAACAATACGAAGTATCAAGCCTCTGCAAATAAATTGCAGGGTTTATCTTGTGTGTGGAATGTTGTGATTTGTGATGACAGGAACTGAATATTACTCTGATACTGTATGGCATTGTAAATCCACCGCTTCATCTCTGCTCCTGCTGTCAGATGTACTCTAAAGTTGTATTTCAGCCGTGTCCACTAAGCGCTGCACTCGCTGAATAGAGAAATAATGAGTGCTGTCTAGAGACAATGTCACTGTTATTTTAGATCTCCTCAGTCTCTCTCTCCCTCTCTGTCTATGTCCATTTTCTTGGAGACTTCTTCTGCAACTTGTGTGTATTTTTTCCCACATTTTCACTTCATGTGCATCTCTGTCCCCTCAGAGCTGATTCACACCACCCACTCTGAGTCAATTCGCTTGTCTCCCCTCCCCTTTTGTAAGCTGCGCTGTTAAGATTTTGTCACTTTTGAACATGTGCGAAATGTGCACAGGAATCTTGGAAGAGGGTTTGCTGTCGGTCCACGTGATAGTCCTTCAGAGGATAACGGATGCTTAATGGAAAATCCGAAATTTAGCCTCAAAGACAGGATGCATCATACCATCTGTTACAGTGGTATCTGTTGTCTTTGCCACTGTCACAATATTCCTCATTACAAAATCATGATATAGATGGTGCATCACCTTTATCATGCAAAGAATGTGAACGCATGTCTCAGGACCTAGAACAAACAAGGATTAATGTTTCTGTTAAATGAGTGCATGAAGATCGACCCAGTAGTTAAATATCACCTGATGGTTGTGATGTGAAGTGATGAAGCACAGCTGAGCATAAACAGTTCACAAACTTATTTTCATTGGAGCTGTTTTATATGTGCATTTGTATTCAGCCCCCTTTACTCTGGCTGCCCTACATAAAATCCATGCAGCTATTTGCGTTCAACAGGAACCTAATTTGTAAAATAAAGCTGTTTTGTTGAGGTTTGTAAGATAAGACTGTCACTTTTGACCGGTGGAGGCTTAATGTTTAAAAGGAGGCATAACAAGAAATTGAAGTTGAGGTGGTTTTATTTCAGCACTAGAGGACACATTGATACCAACACCATTGCCCAGCGACAGCAAGCAACTGGGTTTTGTACCCTGAGGGATTTCACTGGACAGACCAAGAAAAGGGTAATCAAAAAACAAAAAAATAAACATTATTTACACAAAGCTCACCAAAATAATAAATGCTACCAATAAATATTTACATAAATACAAATCATTACAACTAAACAAATCTAAGGTCAATCAAAGAATAAACCTAACTTAACATGACATAACTCCTCATAGCATTACCCCTTCTAATTTACGTGGTATGCTCCGGGAGCTTTTAAGCAGCATCTGGAGCATTTCTCACTTTGGTGCACCACCCTGCTGAGCAGACACACCAGGAAAGGTCAGTAGCGATGGCCGAATGAAGTCTCATGAAGCAATGAGGCTTTCCAGCCCATTGGTTTGCCCAAAGCTATATTACTCTATGCTTCATTCATTGCTCACTAGTGACACCTGCTGTTGCACTGACAGCCCTGTCACTCGAATCATATTTCAAAAAATATTAAGACATAGCAATGTATGCAATATTGTCACAATAAAGTTTTTGTCAAACCTATTTCTAATAACACTAAAACCCTATTTAACTATTTATCATCTCATTTTAGTTTTTAAAATAATTTGTACCCAAAGCTGCTAATATGTTAACTGTCAGCTGTGGTTTTGTTTTCTTTCATGTCATCGACTGATTTGACAATAAAGATATTTGATGTTTTAGTGTCTTGGGAGTGCAATGCTTGTTGGGGCAGACATGGTATGCTTTGTGTTTGTGATTTGCTTCCTGAAAAACTAAAATTCTTCTAAATTCAATTTTTGTGGGACTTTCATTTTGAAAACCGATACGCAAAATGAAGCAGTGATGTGTCCAATGTAATGCGAGGCATCGTTTGTCATCAGTCACGTGATTTTCAGCAAGACAACACAAGTATCGTAGTGAGGCTTCATCTGGCACTCCTCTATTTACTCAGTACATGCTTCAAAGCCTGACTTCAGATTTCTCATTGCTAAAGGTAAGTGCAATGAGTAAACAATATAATTGTTCAACTCATGAATTAAACCAACAAAAACTTGAGGAAACAATTTCACATTTTCAACCACATTCTCCCTGTACAGGAAGTCCTGCGGGCTGGGAGAATGTTCAACCAAATCTCAAAACAGACCTAGAATAAAGAACTAAAACAGACATTTGGTCTGTAAGTCAATTACACATAACATATCAATTATCCCATTTCATCAGTGATGGGCTCTATCACAAACACTTCCAAACAAACAGCATCGTGAGGACCAAGAAACAAACCAGACCGGTTGGGGATAAAGTTGGAGAAGTTCAAAGCAGAGTTTTGTCGAGCACTGTTCTCCATCATTTGAAAATCTCAATATCTGGCCATTACCCTAATCATGAACCACAGGTTCGGTAAAGAGTTCATTAAATAGAGAAGCGGCTAAGAGTCCCATCGTAACTCTGAAGGAGCTACAGAAATCAGTATCTTATGTAGGAGAATCTGTTGAAGGCAAGAGTAATAGCTTGAAGGAAGAAGTTGAAAGCATGTGTGGTCACCAAGTACTTGACGATTTTTTCCCACATTGCAAAAAGTTTTTACGCCACTGGTTTAATCTGTTGCATTTTCACATCCAGATCTAAATCTAATTGAAGATCTGTGTCAAGACTTAAAAAATGATATTCATGGATCCCATAAATCTAATCTGATTGAGCTTGCAGTATTTTACAAAACAGTTTGGGTAAAAATTTGAATGTCTTGATATGCAAAGCTGGTAGAGTCATACCCCAAAAATGCAGCTGTTACTGTAGTGAAAGGTGGTTCTATAAAGTATTGATTTGTGTGGTTTAACACCAATACATGCCACACTTTTCGCATTTTTATTTGTAAAGAATTGAAAAATCATGTATTATTGTCCTTCCACTTCACAATTAATTTTTGGTCATATAAAATCCTAATAAATTACATAGAACAGAAATAGGCAAGCCACTGATTAAATGTTTATAGAGGAAACAGCAACACTACACAGGATTTTTTGTAGGAATGTGTAAAACAGCTATTTGAGGTGAAATATATTGTGACAATTTTGTGCTCATTCCTTAATTAACATTTTAGAACTTAAGCTGAAGTATGAAAAAATAATTTTTTGTCTAAACAATGGTGGAGTTAAGTTTACAGACTGAATATTCATTATAAAAACTTTTACCACCATTTGCCATTTTAAAACTTTTCTAATTAGCAACCATATCCATTTGTCTATCAATTGCTTCTTGCAGAATAGTTACAAAATGAAAATACTCAATGTTTTCAACATAAATGACCAAAATTTCAGACATCAGCAGATTTTTCAAATTCCTGCTTGATGAACAATGTGTTCTTTTACCTCACCTGGGGAAGTTTGGGTATCTTCAGGAGAATAGTGAGTAAGCGAATGATCTTAAGGGACAGATTTGTTAGGTTGATTCAGAAACAGCTCATTTCAATAACAACCCATCCTGTCTACCAGGATCAGCATAAAATAGTATCAAAACTATGCAGACCTCTTTTTTTAATTACAGGGAGAACACAATTTCAAATAGGAGGCTACTTTTTAAGAATCAGAAATTATGCAGTTTGCCTTAATATTAAAATATATTTTGGGAGTGAAAGGGAGCAGAATAAATAAAAAGTTCTCTGAAAGGGACTTCTGCCACAATCAAGAGGCTGTTGTACATCTGTCTGACAACCATGGTCAATGGCTATCTTCAGATCTCAGAGAACTTTGATATATTTTTGAAATTTATATAATATTACTGTAGATAAGTTAAATATTTTATCTCCAAACTTAAGCCCTTTTAGGCAGACTGTCAAATACTGAGAAACCTTGCCTACTTTGAGGAATTTTTCACTAAAAGATATAATCCGCAATCTTAAAGAAAAAAAATCCCTCAGTGTCAGTAAAATTTTTTACTTCTATTCTGCCTCACTTTTTATGTCATGTCCATAGTGGAAAAGGGCACCCAGCTGTTTTTTCCCTTTCAAACTCTGCATCTTTGCTCCGCTACTTAATATTTATGCACCAAGCATTCCCAGTTACATGTTGCATAAATAAACACCAGCATACATCAGAATTGTAAATAACATCATGTCTTCATGTTTGACAATTTCCTGGCAAATCTGATTTAGACTTTACATTTTTTGTTCTCGTATGAAATCCAATCACATTAGCATGTACTGCAGCTGTAACTGTATCATAGCCTTTTAATATTCAAAACTATCAACCCTTAAAAAGTTATTAAACATCTTTAAATAACTGTTTCTATCTGTAGCTTGCAACTACTTAAGAAGTGAGCAAAAAAATACAGTTAGATTTATGAATATCACAACAAAATGGCAAACTCATTGTATGGTGGACTACATAGAGTGAGTAATGAAGATGCATTTCATTTATTCGAGAAAGAATTAACATATTCGATGTTACACACTGGAGAACATAGCATTAACATTGCCAGTCAGGCAATTTCTGATTCAAATGAGTGGACTGAACATTTGACTTTGGTGTTAACTTTCCCTTGTTGAGGTTGGGATGATGGGTTTACTCAAGCCTGTGGGAGCTGACCAGTAAAAACAGACTCAGGTAGTAAGGCATACATCTAGCAGTAGTAAAATTACTAGGCAATAAGAGGGCTGAAAGGTGGTCTGCAGGGATTGAATGCTTGTGGTAATAAACTGCTTGTATACTGTACATCCATTTCTGTTAATTTTAATTCCGATCTCTGAGTCAGGTACCTCTTATAAAATCTGTCAGATAATGACTCCTGATTTAACCAAAATAATGTCAAACAAGTATAACAGGTGGCTATAATTATTAAATGCAGTCACATAGCCAGATTACTTTACACCAGATTACAAATAAATTACAGAAAATTATTTCATACAAAAACAGGTTCAAAACAAATGAATGTGCTAATGGTAGAGAAACAACTTACCATTACAGGAAAACTGTTCATCCACCGTCATTGGTGGCCATGCTAACTAGCTTGAGGATTCATGGCATACTGCATTGTGGGAAACTAGCTGTAGCCTAGATGAGAGCAAGGGGGAGGGTGTGAGCAGGGCATACACAAGCATGATTGACAGTACAAAGACCCTCCTCCTGGCTCTGATTGGTTGTTTCTGACCAAGTGGTTTATTTCTGCAGATGGGAATAGATCCCACATGACATCACACCTCCTACATCCGGGTGCTCTGTCACCATCTTGATATTACGGCAGCAGCTTTCCCCTTCATTGATTGCATGTAAAAGAGTCGTGATGGTTGGATGTTGTTGGATTCAAGGGCGTAAAAACAAAGGTGATAAAACAGTAAAGAGAAGTTTTAATTACATCCTGTGAAAGTGAGCAAACTTTGCTACTAAGCATCAAGCATTGACAAGTATGGATGGCTAATATCCAGAGCCATCTAATATAGCACAGATTTGCTCTGATGACTTTATTAGCGGTGAGAATATTTTCAAATGTTTCTAAAAATAACCAGAACTGTGATGCTGTCAGTCAATAGTGTATTGAACTGATTGCTGCAAAAAATGTACTTTGTAGGCCAACCTGACAGATCCATTTGCACAAAGTATGAAATGTAACTATAAAATGTTAATCTGCAAATGTACATACAGTATATACTTTTCTTCTTGCTTCAACACATGCTTAAACAGAAAAAAAACCTAAATTACATTCAGAGAACAGATGTACAGATGTGCTGTATTTCAGCACATGCGATTAATATGTGACCATATTTACAATTGCACGATGCTAACAAACAGTACTTGCTTAAATTTACATTCCAATTGTTTATTATGCATCACACATAGCAGATAGTAGAAAAGGGGGGAGTAGATGGCACATTCTCGTCGATACTCAGGAATTCATTTTGTTACCAATGCTTCTTTTGCTGTTTCTGGGACTTACACTTACAATGTGCGCAATAGAAAGAGCCTTTCAGGGCACGGCTTAACTTTATGCTCTTAAAATACAACCACTCATATGGACAATTCTCATCATTGCAGCTGATCACATTATCATCTTCCTCATTGTATGGCTGTTTGCAAACACGAAGGACATGTAGACCATTGTTATAAGATGTGCTATAGCTAGACACTGAACTAGTTCTCCTAAAGAGTAGACATTTAAAAAAATGAATTTTAGACTCAGTAATGCTGCCCGTAATGCTGCTCCTATGTAAAGCTGTTTACTGGTATCCTATCAAGATGTTGCATTTCCAGTGTAACTTGCTTCCACTCTGGTCTTGTGGGAACTATCTATAGGAGCACTGGGAGAAGGCAGAGGAGCTTGATTTTTTCACAGATAATCTGTCTCATACCATACTGTTATAATATAGTGACAATTTTAACAAATATGTAAAAAACTTTTTTATAAATAAAAGTTACATACTGCAGCTTTAATGGGTATTTAGACCCTCTTGTCTGAATCCCTGCTAACTATAGTGAAATATTAACTATTTTGGCAAAAAATATGAAAATAATATGAAAAAATTGTGCAATGAAAGACTGTGGCAGAAAGCTTACAGGAAACTAGTTTCAGAACCTGTATAAGCAAGAGATTGCATCTATTTCTAAAGGTTCAATTCTTTATTGTTATCAGATGAAGGACTGAACTAGTTCACAGCTTCTGGTTTGGAATTAATGTAAGAAGGCATACTGCCTTCCAACCCCAAGATTTCTCATTTTATCTTATGGCAAACACAATAGTTTCCTTTACATTTGTTCTATGTCTTAATACATGATGCAAACCAAGATAAGTCTTCCTACTAGGATATCCTATATATAACCCCATTTAATGTTGTTTGTTGTTCATATTATAATGCTTACATTATTTAAATTAGCAAAATGCAAAAGAAAATGCTAAGAAAGGAACAAAATTGCATCAAAAAAAACATACTGATAAAAGTATGTTTCAGTGGTTGATGCTTTATCTAAAGCCCAAATGAAAATGTAATATTTTTGCCTTGCTAAGCACTTCCTCAGAACAATCAACAGGGTTTGCCACTGATTCTTTTTATGAAAGTGACATTGAATGATATTGTTCACCGGCACAAACAAAGATAATTTAGTTCCTGCCTTATTTTGCTTGTTTTAGTGTAACCCAAGGCTATTTAGAATGGATCTATCCAGCTCCACTAACCTAATCTGCCATTTGTAGGCTGAATGAAAGGGTGGTAGGGAAAGACATTTTGCTTTGTGATTGGACAACAAAAAAAAAGCTAGGAAACCATACAGCTTTAAGTGTTGTAAATTGGTTAAAACGAGTTTATCTGTAATTTGAGCTGTGAGGTGGTTGAGGTAAACATGATCAATCAGCAATAGTGTCACAACTCAGTTAGTTTGGACAGGTTGCCTTTTTTTTACACCTATTGCTGAGCTAGGAGTGTGTTTTGGGGTAGTTTTAAGTGGAATGCACAAACTCCAGGAAGAAATTTAGAACATAATTAAGAAAAGCATTTCAAAGGCAGCCTCATAAATAATGCAAAATTCTATGTTAAATGTCCCTGACAGGCAGTGCTGGCGCTGCAGAACGTGAAGCTCAAGAAAGGCTGAGCTGGTCTGTCTGGTCATCAGGTGCCTCCCTCGGAGCACCATAAATTGACAGAAATGGGAGACAGCACAGAACAGATGAGATGGATTAAATGAGTAACACTCCCTATTAATAACATTCTTAATGTGACGCCGTGCGACTCCAAACTGGGACATGCTGTGAATGGTTAGTTCAACACAAATCATACCATGTACTGCCTGAAGGAAGTCTAAACCAATTTGTATTGCACATGCTGTTTGTAGTGCTCTTTGTATTAAAACCAGGTAGCCTGGAAACATATTAAGGTATAAAAATCTTCCATGCAAGCATGCATGCCTCTGTCATTCAGCTCATTCCAATATTACCTTTACCTACAAAATAGGATGCCTCTCTTAAAAATAATGTAGCCCCTGGCTACATTGAGAGGTACAATAATCAAGAACTTCTCCTCAACTTGTTTGGGTGATACTGCTGCCATGAAAACAATGATTAAAACAATTCTAGCTGGTGTATTCAAGTTAGAAGATAAAGAAAAACAATTAGAAGCTACCGATCAAGAATTGATAATATCAAGGTTGTTGAAGCACCAGAACGCCTCAACACTACCACCACTGCAATTAATTTTCGCTCTGTTGATGGAAGCACCTAGCATGGAAAAATTACCAACCCCGAAACACTCGCACTGTGGCCTTCAACCCAAGCCTGAGGCTTGATTCCATCTTTTTCTGGTCAAGCTTCATCACTACAATGTTTTGCAGACATTCTACACCAAGCAAGGTAGCTTCATGTGATCAAAATCAATGGGCTCAATCATCTCTATATTTCTACACATCCAAGGTTGCCCACAAACAGTTTGCATTTATTGGTTTCAGGCTGCTGTTTCAGTTTAATTGAGGGGTTCAGCTATTGTATATTTTATTCTGTTCAATTTTGTAGTACCTCCAACTGAGTAAAACGAGACTTCCTGAACAAAGATGCCAAAAACTGAAGAGAGTTTACTTCTCCTTGTTCAGGTTGGGATGATGGGCTTAATCAGGCCTGTGTGAGCTGAGCAGTAGAAACAGATTTGAACACAACAAAATGAGAAATATAGTGTCTATAAAAAGTATTCACACCCTTGGATGTTTGACCCTTTCTATTGCTTTTGCAAATCTATCATGATCAACAAAATGTGTCTTTTTTTAACAAAAAAAAACCCTTCATGCCAAAGTGAAAACTGATTTCTACAAAATAATGACAAATAAAAATAAGTAACATATTTACTTTTTATAAGCATTATATCATCGAGTGAATGGCTAAAGCTGTGCTATGGTAAAAAATCTCCCAAAACAAATGCGTCTTGTGTTTTCTTTGACAGTTTTTCCTCCGATTCATTTATTTTTTCAGCTTAAATTTAAATTTGATTCAAAAGAATAAAAGCAGATCAAGACAGAAAACAAAATATCAAATCAATACAAAATATCTTCAGTGTTGTTTGTTTTGTTTTTAGTACAAAATGTAATAGTGAGATTCCAGTTTAGCAGAATGTTGTGTGCAATGTATTTATGTTAAACAAGATTAAATTGAGGGGTAATGTGTTCAAGAGGGAATCCCTGAAATCAGTTTCCCTATTTTCAGGCAAGAAGGGATATGTCATCCTTTTGGTGAGTTCTAGTGGGATATGCTGGGAAACCTCAAAAGACAGGCACCCTGGAGACTTTCTGATCAGATCCCCAAACTACCTCAGTTGACTTCTTTTGATGCAAATTCGCAGTGACCCTACTTGCTTTACTTTTCTAACTTCTGAAGTTTTCTAACTTCTGAAGGTATGAAAGACTGAGGCAACAGGGAGGCCAATCAACAATTTATCCATCTATCTCCCACTCCAGCTCTACCCTTGTGAAAAAGACACAAAGATATGTGAACTCATCTGCTTGAGGTAGAGAGTGACACCCCACTAATAGAGAGCAGTCCATCTGCTGAAAATTTGCCTTGTGATTTCATGGAGTATAATGGGCAAGGTTTTCAAGAAAAAAAAAATACAGATGAGCGTATACTTTATCCTCATCTGATACTGTAGCATTTCAAATTTGATCTCCAAGTAGGCCAGACTGCAGGACATGTAAAAAAAAAAAATGTTTATCAATGTTGCAACATTTATACAGTAAACAGTGATAACTATAAAGCAATTTACCTGAAAGCCATGCTGTACCTAAATGCTGTTGCAATGACCTAATAATAGTGTTACATGGTGTTATGCATGTAATGCTATGCAGACACTCTGCACTAAGACATTGTTCTTGTTCATGTATCAATGGCTAGGATTGGCTGACATGGCAGTGATGCTAGACCAGTTTTCTTACTAACAGAGCTAATAATACTAGGCTGACCAGATGGGGGGCACTTACTATGTACAGAATATTAAGCATTTAACCTGAGATGGTCAGGCGATCATTAAGAATGGAAAATAAATTTTAAAAACATGTAATGACACCACAGCAGAACATACTAACTCCGTCCATTTGAAGTAGCACACTACACATTTTTAGAACCATCATCCCAGCCCATTGACAACATATGAAATACATAGTCATTATAAATGGCACATATACTAATACACATGACATGGTTTAGTCTTACAAATCACAGTTTATGTGTTTTAAATTCATTCACAGAATGACAGCATTCATGACAGAATAACAGCATTCATTTTGTTATTAATGAATGACAGCAGCTGAAAAATTGTTGTTGAAAATTTTCAGTTTTGGAAAGTTTTACTAATATAAATGTGGCTGAAGGATGCACCACAGCAAAATTAATTAATTAATTAATTAATTAATTAATTAATTAATTAATTAATTAATTAATTAATTAATGATAATAATAATAATAATAATACTTTTGCAAAATATTTTTGTTAATGTGAACACAGTAATAGTAGTATGGAAGTGTATTGCTGTTACAAAAGAAAATAAGTTTTTGAACACTATCACATTATAACATGATAATTATATTGTACAAATGTGATAATGATCTTGGATAAACATGATAATATTATTATATAAATGTGATAGTTATATAGTATAAACACTATAATTTTACTGTCTAAATATGATAATTATATTGTATAAACATGATAATTTTATCCAGAGGGTGGTGGTAGTATGCCTTTAGTTCATGCATAATGAAGGCTACTATAATGGCTAATTTACAGGAGCTAGTCATGTTTCACTTCATGCTTGGTCTAAGACATGGAGAGGTACTGATGCTGATGTGGATCATGGATGAAATCATTGTTAGTATGCACACTCTGAGAAAGATCCTAAACAGAATGGGACTGCAAAGAAGAAAAAATCAGTCCGATCTTCTAGATGTGGCGGCCTTCCTCATTAACCAGCTGGAGATTTATGGGAGGCTTCATGGACATAAGTTTTACCACCTTAAATGTGTACAACATACAATAAGACATCTGTTAAAATTTCTTGATCCCTGTGGTATGGAAAGAAGGCAAAGGAAGGGGCTAATGCAACGCGTGGAATTCATTTTGTTCTTAATGAATCCCACTTGTTTCATATGGTTTTAAAGTGAAATACACAATCTGAATTGCAGCTCACATTGTCTTGACCAATTACTGACAGTAAAGTGACTCATACAAACTAACACAAAACATATGTGTTCGGTTTTGTGGTCAAATCAAATGCAGTGTAGCAGATGGAGTAGCACAATGGAACAAGATACACTTTTACTGGAGAAAGGATTCAAAAACAAGTAGTGCTGGGCATGGCTAGAGGAGAGGACCATACGGGAAGCTGCTGAGCAGTTGATGCCACAAACTGTCAGTGCCTGGAGCTTGTTGCTGTGTCGTTTGCCATAAAAAGCTACAGCATGCCACAAACGGCTAAAGGGTTCTCCTGTGGCATGATTTGGACAAAGCCCACAGAGCTGCAGTCCAAGCCCTACACCACACCATCACATTACCAGGAGCTACAGCAAGCACTGCAGCGTCATTCACTGATTGTGTCTGTGACCAAAAATAAGTGTGTGCACGGTCATAGTCTAGCATGGCTTGTCCTTTACAATTTCACAACCATCAGTTAACTTTGTGTAAAAACTTAGCTCAGGAAAAAAAACTCAATTTGCTAAGTTGTTGATGTCAAATCCATCTATTTGAGGACATATGTCTCCTAAAAACTCCTAGATACAATGTTTTCTTAGAATATTGATGAGTTGACCAACTGCAAACTAGACATAATTCTAAACATGATTGTTTGCTATTTTGATAAAGACAGTAAAAAATTATTACTCTGCATTTAGAACAACAAAAAAGTCAACATCATAACCACAAATATTTTTATGGACACACTTAGAGACGTTGTCACTTTAAACAATCTTAAATCGAGGCAAGTCATCAACATTCTTATGGACAATTGAGCTATTATGGGAGGTTCAGTTCTCAGGATCAGTCAGAGGGCCGTCTAAGACACATAGACACAGCAGTACAGCCACAGCCTCCTCTAGAGCAATCAAAGCTTTATCCATGCCAGATAGCCACTATATTCCTTCAACAAACTCAACCAAAACAACTTCCAGACCTATGTGATCCACAAATAGACTCTTGGCCCCCTTTGTTGCTCCAGTCCTATCCCCTGATCACGTTAAAGGGGCAGTATTATGTGTTTTCCAGCCACATAGAATCATTTTATAGCACAATCAATAAACTATGTTACCTTCAGTTGTTACAAAAATGCTGTATAAATATCAAATATGACTAAAAAGAAAATTGACATTGTAATTTAATGCCTTGAAATTAGGCCTTTGTCTCTTTAAGAAAGTCCTGTTCTTTCCAACACTCCACCTTCAGGAAGTCATTACATTGCTCCTCTATTAATCCTTTAACAATGTTTTTACCAGTGTTGCACTGAGAAGTAGATTGTATAATGATCTCAGCAGATTCACAGTTCCACCAGGTGTTTGTTGATTGCTGCTGGCTGGTCTGAAGGAGCTAAGTGGGGAAGTCATGGAGGAGGAGTGCTCTGTGAGATGGAAGCTCAGAAGCTTAGAAACTTCAGCTCCGAGGAGGAGCTGGGTCTCGAAGGCGGAGCTCAGTCAACCCAGGCGTTTTGCACAGTTGAATGGCTGCCATGGGAGATTAAAGGATTTCTCAAACATGGTTTAAATAATCAAAGCAACACTCCAGGTATGTTTTTGATTATGGAATAACATTATAACATGATGTAAAGCTCAAAAGTTGATTTTACATTATACTGCCCCTTTAAAGCATCTGGGATATATAGCATCTTTCACACATCTGCAACAACCTCTCTTGGACAGTTGGACCATTTCTATAGACCAGGGGTGTCTAAAGTCAGTCCTCAAGGGCCATTTAGTTCTCTCCCTGGTTCAACACCCTAGTATAAACTACCTCCTCACCATGTCATTGTTATGCAACGAGCCATCATTTGGTGCCCTGAACCAGGGAGAAAACTGAAACATGCAGGATAGGCAGGGCATGTGGCCCTTGAGGACGTACTTTGGTCACCCATGCTCTAGACCAACCAAAACTACCAACCACTTCTTTTCAAAAATTTAAAAAGTGATTTTAAACTTTATTTATAATCCAGAACATTTAAAGAAGCAGAAAAAAAAGTAAGTCCTTAAACTAGCTACTACTACCGTCTTCCTTTATATTGTGATATTGACTATTCTAAATTTCTTGCAAATTAATTGACTGAAATGTCTCTGTTGAATGTGGCTTGAGTCTTTTTGAGTTTTTTTAGCTGCCAGGCTGCACTTCAGGGCACAGATATGTTTTTTTCTTTTAGTTCAAATACATTGGAACCTCATTCAAGTCATTATTATTTGAAGTTTGCTTGTTTGTTGTGTTAAAAGCAAATGTTTGCACTTTTCAAAGACAGTTTTTATTAAATGTCTAACACTATGTTATGATTTCGTTCCTATCACCACCACAAAAAGTTTCAGGGTGAGGATATTTTTTCATTTTAAGGCCTAGTGAATCCTGTCTTTACTTTTATTGTTTTTCCTTCCATTTTTCTTTTTTACAGCTTCTTGGGGTTTTTTTTTCCACAAAGAGGATTTGAACTGTACTTTCTTTGTTTTCTTTATAACACCAGTTAATTTTTTTTAACTAAACCACACACTGAACCACTGATTGTCTGTCCCAAACAAACATCCTGATTGGCTGAAGCTTGATTGGCTGAATTGTAAAAACTACAGAGGAAGAATCACATTAATTATTACTGATTAATCCGAACTTTCCTAATCAGGGGAACATTTTTGTGCTTTATTTTCAGATTATTTTAAAGCTAAGGTTATTTGTATATTTTATTTTTCCTTTGCATGACACAGACATCTCATATACAAGCAGTGCTTAAAATCCAGATGCCAAGCAGAAGTCAGATTTCAACCAGAGAGTGTTTTTCAGCCTCCCCAAGTGTTGCTTTAGCCCAGAGGTCTGTGACGGATGTGGGTGATGTCTCTGCCCCACATCTGCAGGACTTTGTCCCCTTTGATATTCCCTGACTCCGGGGCTTGCATAAGCACATTGAGAGAAAAGTCAAGGTCACTCCCACTCTGTCGATGGGATCCCATGAATATTTTTGATTAATCAGTCTTTTGCCTCAAATATCAGAATCTTGTTTTAAAATATTATATAGTTACTTTTCTGTATGTTCTCTGAAAATTATTCATTTAATTTAAATTTTGGGTGCTTGTATGTTGAGTTTTTTTTTTCCCCTTTTCCTTGATTCAGAAGATTATGGTTGATTACACTTCCAATTTAATGAAAGCCCCTGCAATATCACTGTGACCTCACAGATTTTTAAAAAGTTCAGAAAACACCTGTGAAGATGGGAACAACGTGGCACTAATTTGTGATACTGTGAAATGAAATGTCATGTCTGAAGAGAACAGTTCATTCAGTCAACACAAATATTTCATACAAATTAGCCAAATGTATATAAAAAAAAAATAGGTTAAATAGAAATCTGTGTATTTGAGTATACAAGCTTCTCTTAAGGTCCCTTTAAAGTATTGTCTTGCAACATGACTTCTAGAGTTAAGGGCCCATTTGGCAACACCTAGAGCTTTTATACATGAGATCTACTTTTAAGCATTTCACAGTCAAATGGTCTACTGTGGGGAAATAACCAATAATGTACAAAAGCAATAACATTTAACGCAGTGTTTTATTGCCCTAATGCGATATTTGGCACTGGGAAAGAGTATGCCAATTTGTTATAGTCAGGTGTGTAGCTGGTGGTGGCAAGTCTCAAGCAGGTGGAAGGGTGATCATCTGTCATGGTGGCCCTAAACCTGTTCTTTATTATCTTCATATGGGAGAAGGCTGTTTCACAAAGGTTTGAGGAACCAAAAAGAGGTGACAGGCAGTAAGTATAGTAGGCACACCTTCTTATGTTAAGGTACTTCTCTTCAGAAAGCAGGAACCAGAATGCCCCCTTGATGCTCTGGCCTTAATTTGAATATCATTTTGGAGAGTGAGAATTTCATTCTCCAGTGCAGCAGTATTCAGGAGAAAAAGTGTTGTCATTCTCAAGGCAATGTCATCCACATCAATGTCTGAACCAAACTGGCTCCAGTGAGGCAAAGTCAGTGAAACATCTTTCAAATTCAGCTGAAATCTTGTTAACTTCCTCAATGTAACGTGTGGTTTTAAAGTGGTCTGTGCTTTTGTCCTGACGCTGAAGCTCTGTTTGCATGCTTCCGAAGTAGCGCAGGTCCTGACGCTGAAGCTTTGTTAAGAGTAACTGTAGTTTGCACTTAAATAAGTTTGCATCGCTGATCATTTCAACGTTTCAAATGTTTCCTGGGCTTTGCCAATTTCTACCAGCATTTTATTAACTACAGCCCAACTATGTCAGCTCTCACTCAGCTTACATCCACTAAGAAACAGTTTCAGTGGTTACCCCAAGCAGACCAAGCATGTGAACTTCTCAAACAGAAGTTTTCTGATGTTCCAAACCTCTCCCAACCTGAACCCCAAGCCCAGTTCACTATGGAGGTTGATGAATCAGACTCTGGGGTTGGTGCTGTTCTGTCGCAGATATCCGCTGAGGACCAGAAACCCCACCCATGCGCCTTCTTTTCATGTCGACTCTCACCATCCGAAAGGAACTACAGTGTCAGTTGCAGAGAACTCCTTGCTATTAAATTAACTTTCAAAGAATAGTGCCACTGGCTACAGGGGGCTGAACAACCAGTAGTGGTGTGGACTGATCATAAGAATCTGGCTTGCCTGCAGGAAGCAAAGAGACTCAATCCACATCAGTCTGGATGGTCTTTGTTTTTCTCCAGATTTAACTTTATCTCTTACAAACCAGGTTCAAAAAAATGGCAAGCTTGATGCTCCCTCCCACCAATTCTCTCTGGACAATGACCCACCCATCAGTTCCTTCATCCCTCTGTCCTGTTTTATTGAGGCACTTACCCAGGAGATTTTGGAGTTTTATGCCTGCTTAAAGTTTTTTTTTTGTTTGTTTTGTTTTTTTTTTTAAAGGCAGTTTTAATATGACAAACAAGTCTCATTGAAATGCATATTCTAATTTATTGAGTATGACTATTTTTTTCTGATACATTGGCTTACAGGTAAAACTAATACTATCTATGAACCATGGTGGTGGCAGCATCATGCTATGGCGATGCGTCTCTTCAGCAGGGACATGGAAGCTGCTCAGAGTTGATGGGAAGAATTAATGGAGCTAAATGCAGGCCAATCCCGTAAGAAAATTGGCTAGAGGCTGCAGAAGAATTAAGACTAGGGCAGAGGTTCACTTTCCATTTGGACTACAACCCTGAACATGCATGCAAAATGCCAAAGGACTTTATTATGTCAAAGTATACATGTGTTAGAATGACCCAGTCAAAGTCCAGGAAGACTTGAAATTCATATGTGCTCTTGTTCCAGATTTGAGCTACTTTTAAAGAAGATTTACAAATATATCCAGTTCTTTAATGTGAACAATAGGAGACATATCTCAGAAAATTTGCAGCTGTGACTTCAGCAAAACTCGACTCTATATTACAACTGACTCAGGCTGGACTGAAAAGCACGCCACACTTCTTAGATTTTTATTACTCAAAATAGAAAAGCATGTATCATTTTCATTCTACTTTACAATTATGCTCTACTTTTATGGGTCATTCACATAAAACACCCAATGAAATTGATGTTTGTAGTTGTAATGTGTGAAAATGTAAATAACCAGCACTAACAGTAGTCCATATAAAGTTGTGTAGTCTTTGTAACAGTCACTGCAGTAGTTGTGGTTGATAGGAAGAGACCTTTTAGCTGTTTATTTACTGAGAAGAAATCCACTGGGAAAAAAAAAATTAAGATATGAAAACCTGAGAAAAAAAATATTTTTGACAGAAGCTTATGAGGTTGTTTGAAAACAAAAACATTAGGGGAGATGAAAGATTTTCATCCAGATTGGACTCTAGATTCCTTCTTCCTATGAGGAAATGGAAATGTTCTCCTATGTACAGAGATGGTGACAATTTTAGCTTTTTCCACACATCCAGGTTTTTACATTTTTTGTTTTTTGCCTTTTTCTGTGGCGTGAGGGGGAAAAACACAAAACTGGTCTGAAAAAGAACTATCAGAAATGCTGACCTTTAATTAGAAACCCTTTGCTGTGGGAGACCTTAACTTCTACTGAAGTTGACATTTATAAATACCGAAATGTCCCAGCGAATTGCTTTTTATTGAAGATAGAGAATAGTTGAGATACCATCAGTCCATTTGTCAAATACTGTAACTGTTGGAGCCAAGTGTGAGTAGACAACAATGTACAGCTGATTTAAGCTGTCTATGTATGTAGAGGACAGACCTGTTAGCAGAGGGCCTATCAGTCAACTTGGCGATGGAAAGTCGAGATGTTGCTCCAGTCTGCAACTGTGTTTGTGTGTCTGGGACACAAAAATCAATACAGCTGGTTTCACAGACTGTTTTACAGTCAGGGCGGCTCTCAGCCTAAATGTTTGTCTGTTTTATTCAATGACACTGCTCAGCAAACTATTACCCAAAGGGAGCGGTGAACAAACGTGAAGCAAACGCAACCCATCTCAGCTTTGTTTGCGCTTAGAAATAAAAATTGTATAGCGGGGAAATTTTCTTTACACATGGTCAAGGGAAAATCTATCAAAGCTAAGATCTGAGCCATTATATTACAGCCTCTGAGGAAATATTACCTCTAGGCTGGGCTTGTTTTATTCTTGATCTTCCTGTCCACCCATCGTTGCAGGGATTCAGAGATATCCGTAGAGACACGCAGCCTCCATTGCCTCTCCCCTGATGAAAGAGGATTTCCCATCTGATATGTAGGAAAGGTTATCTGGATCGCAGTCATGTTTCTGTACAACATGCGCTGGTGAACAGCAACAACAAAAACAGGAAAACGTTTCTTTCCAAAACTCATTTCAGCTTTGCTTTTCATTATGACTACAGAGAAACTTTCTTTTCAGTGAGCCTGGCATTACCCATTATGGTCTGATATAAGAAATAAAATCTCAGGGTGATTTCTGGAAACCTTGAGGGTACACTTTTAGCTATACTTATGTAGCAGGCACTGTATACAACAACAAAATTAAATAATTGGAAGCTTGCACAAACTGTCAGATTACTGCCTTCTCGCCACAAAGTACTTTCACAGATGTGTAATAGTTAGAGTGCAACGGGATAAATGTGAATTTAAATAGGATAATCTTTCTGCCAAAAAGACCTAGTCTTATTTTTCCACTTACCCAGAATATTTCTGGAAATTATTCTCTGTAATTTTGAAGCAGAAAGCTTTGGCTTCCAACAGCAAGGCCCAATTTGACAATTCAGTGTTAAAAAGAAAAAGAAAGGAGAGAGTGGAGCCTGAGGCTGAGTAGAACAGACAAGCAACAGCTTCACATCACTCACCTGGATTCAAAAAGGACAGAAATAGCACTAAAAGCACCCACTCTCACTTTGTAACTGTTCTTTTGTTTCCCTGTCTCCTGCTCTGTGCTGCCATCACAGCAGCCTGAACTGCCTGCTTCTCATGTCCCGAGGGTCTATTTACCAGCACATTACAGCCAGAGGTCATTTAAACCGGGACTTACACCAAGTCTGGACATGCAATTTTTAACAGTTCAGTTGCTACATCTTAGTGGATTATTATTTATCAATATAATGTATGAGAAGTATAAATTTTCTTTTTTTTTTTTATTTAAATTTTGTAAGTCAGTGGTTTGTTGATACAGTGCTAACTACATTTGTTGGCACTTCTGGTGAATATGTTTAAATAACATTCATAAAAAAGATTTTTCTGATTATGGGAGCACACATTCATATTGAATATTTTGGGGGAAAAAAAAAATCAAGATTTAATTTGGATTTAAAAAAAAAAAACATGTAGAGAAATTATTGTTTTTAACAAAATAACTTGGTGCACAATTATTGACACTTTTGCCCCAAATCTTATAATACAACCACGCTTTGATAAAATGTCTGCACTCGTCTGTATACCTTCCATACATAGGAGCATACAGACAGGAATCTTTGACCATTCTTCTCTGCATAATCTCTCAGGATCATACTAATTCTGGGTTATTTCTTCTGTTCTGTTCCCAAAGGCTACAGGATTTAGGTCTAGGGAATGTCAGGACCATGAAAGGAGGTTGGTTTTGTGTCTTATGAACTATTTCTGTGGTGATTTGGCCTTAGGTTTTTGATCATGATCCTCTTGAAAGACCCACTGATGTTCCATTTTCAGCTTTCTCGAAAAAAAAAAAACGGGTTGAGAGATAATAAAGCTTTGGTATTCCTTAATATACCAAATGTCTTGAGAGAATTTGGACGTTTAACTTTTATATCCTCAACTGAACGCACAACAGTCACCAAAGTTCTTACCTTAGACAGTGGATGTCACTGGATATCAGCAATTGAAATCAGAACAAGAATCGATTAAAGCGGCAGTAGGTAACTTTAATAAAACATATGTTTTTTACGTATTTGTTAAAACTGTCACTGTGTCGTGACAGTTTAATATGAGATAGATAATCTGTAAAAAATATTGAGCTCCTCTGCCTCTTTCCTGTGATTCTACTACCATCTGCTTATCTTTGTGATGATTGGACATTGTGTCTCTGCAACTTTGATAAGTTTAATGTAACACTCTTTAAGAGCTTTCTAGACCATTACTATTTAAATTAAGACTAGCATAAGTTACAGAACCTAAATAAATATGTATGTTTATTGCACATAATGACAGAAGGATGCAATGTACATTTGATTTCCTTTGACATGTAACTTCAGTAGTTTTACACCTAGGTTACTTAATTCAAATGACCTCTTACCATTAGCGCTGAACCTCATGGCAGTTACTGACAATGGATTTCAGTCAACAATTTTCAAGCCAAAGGCTGTTAAATATACACTTTTTATAAAGAAGAACTAGTAATGTATAACGCTCCAAAATACTGGGACTTCAATTGCCTAAACATACAGTAAGACAGTTTCAGGAAAAGAAATGTTTATTGTGAAAATAAAAATTGATGGAAGAAGCACTGAATGAACAAATGCAAAAATTTAAGATAACTGAATGCCCCTAGGATTAAATGTGTATGTGCATAGTTGTTTGGTTACTTGTCCTGTGTGCTGCTGAGTTGCCTCGTGATGAACTGGTGACTTGTCCGGGGGGGGGTTCCCCCTCCTCTCATCCAATGACTGCTGAAAATAGGCAGCAATGCTGCATGGATAAACTTTTTCACATTCTGCAGAAACCCTGGGCTGAAAATATTTTTTTCAGGTATCACTCCCAAACAGCTGATTGGCACATAAATAGCATCTTGGTGACCCCAAGATGCCACACTGCTGCAGTGAGCTTTGGAGATTTTTAGCCTCCCTTTCCATGCTGTTGATGCTTGGTGACAGGATAAATACGGGTCCTTGTCCAGCGTAGTGGCCAGTGGCTAAAAGGAACAGGGCAGTGTGTCCTGTCATATCTGTTCCCCAGGGAAACAGAATGTCATGGATTGTCAATTAAATGTTCCTTGAAAGTTCTTAACTAAAAATGGTATCGGAACAGAGAAAGACAGAGAAAGAGATAGTTAGGGGGACAACAACTGTCACTGCTGATTTTGTTACAATAAAATTGTGGGACATTAACTCAATGTCCCCCTGAATAACTGTACTCAAATTAAAGGTTAGATTTTTCTAAAATGACTGGTATAAACTTTTGTTGTTTCAGTAAAAGTGTAATTTATTTTAAGGCTTTCTTTTAATATCTTCAACACTATAGATGGGTGGATCTGCAAATGGGTTTAGGTTGCTTAGGATGAGATTAAAAAAACAGCCAGAAACAAAGGTAACAAAGAGCTGTGGCTGAGCCATCTAGTTGATGCATAACAAGCATCAAGGTCTATAACCATAGTGCTTCACAACTGCTCTGGACTCAGCCAATTGGATTTCATCACATAGCTGGACAGAAAAATCCTGGAGTTGGGCTGCTAGCTGGCTTAGTTATGCTGGTTGCTGGGAGGAAGTTGTGAGTTTCTCCAGGGCTTTGTTTGAATGCAGAATGTACCTGTTAGGATGTCAAAGAAAAGCTGTGATGTCATAATAACCAATGACCAACTAAGAAAAGTAGAGAGTAAATTCAACAGGTTTTGTGATTGTTAGGGATAACATTAATTGTGCTACTGATGATTTCGGTAAAATAAAATAAATTCTTCACATACGATATTTTCCCCACTGAATAAATGTACCTGTCAGACTATCAAAGAAAAACCCTGGCATCATATTAAGCAATGAAGAGCAGTACGAGGAAGAAAGAGGCATCAGCAGGAACACAGACCTATTAGATTCTCTGTCAGTGGTTCGTTCTGATCAAGGTAACCTCACAAAGTCCTGAGGCAGGTTAAGCTTATCTTAACTTAGGTGCAGTGTTTAGGATACCAGAATATTTCACCTCCATCAATTCAATCTGGCTGATAAGCTGAAGAAAACACTGATGTTGGTGATGCAAAGCTAAAAATGATATTGGAAACACAAAAACTTCCCATATGCATACACAAGCAATGTGGTGCAGTTGTGGGTGTAAGATGTGGGATCATTGCCAGAGGAGAGGATCCAAAAGACATTAGAAATTTTAAAAAATCCATTTGGAGAGTACTGAGAGTGTACTACTGTGAAGACTGCCTTCACGAAGGCAAAAAATAAACAGTTAATATGTTGGAGTGATTTTGAAACATATGGTTTACACATTTGGGCAAATACAAGCAGTATGAATATTTCAAAAGGGCCTTAAGCAGTTGTGACACCAGTTACCAAAGGGATATTTAAAATAAATAAATAAATGTCACAATTCATCACACATTCCACCTAAAACAGGGTTTGTAGGTCTTCAGTGATAGTTTTAGTTTAGTTACTGGGGCTAATGTTTCTGGATACAGCATGCATTTACAGGTGAGTGTTAGGAGATGGTACATTCATGTGGTTCTCTTCAGTCACTGGTCATCCACAGTCTTGACAAAGATACTGAAAATCAGGGTTGCTTAGCTCATCTAAGCAACTTTAACAAGTTTTTAGACACATCCGAGCTAAATTTAGACCAAACTGGATTCCATATAACTGAAGATGAATCAGATCTGTTTGTGAGATTACATGTTTTTCATATCTGTGCTATATGAATAAACTAAACTGATTTAAATTTAGACATCAACAAATGACTTTGTGTGGACCGCTTTTCACTTTTCACTTGTCAGCCATATTTACATGTTATTCAGATGAAAGGCAATGTTGTCTTTTCTATTTCTTTTCAACAAAACTTTCCTTAGGGAGACAACATATAAATCTGTGCATTTCAGCAACAACATGCCAGGAAAACATCCAAAAAGTACAAGGACATACAGCAAGCAAGTTCATCTCACCAGCAGCATCGTGTCACATACCATCTTTCTCTGAAACACAGCCAGAACCTGTCACCAGAAGCAGTGAAGGCTGAAGACAGAACCAAGTCCAATGCCGTGTCAGCCACCTCAAGCATTCAACTGGCCACAGAGGAATTATTCTTCAGGCAAAGACTTTACAAGATTGTGTAATATTATAGCTGGGTTATTGCTAAATTACAAATGTGATAAGAATTTAACTTTCATAGAATTAGCAAAAATGTATGTGACATTTTATAGTTTCTATTGCAGCTGTAATTTTAATTCCTTACATTTGTATTTCCTATTTTATTTATGAAAAGCACAGCAAATGTGCAAATATGTGATGGGGACATAGAGTGACATTTTACATATTAAAAACATGGCAAAACATGTAAAATTAAATAATTATACTTGGAATTTTGTAAAACTGCAATTTTACATTTTGACAGGTTTACAGTCCATCCATCCACTGTGGGAGGAAGCTGCAGTATCCAAAAAGAACCCATACATGCACAGAGAGAACATGGAAACTCCACGCAGAAACCAGCAGTGGAACCCAGAACCTTCTTGCAACAAGGCACCAGCGCTACCAACTGTGCCACCATGCAGCCCTACCAACAAATGATATGTTATAATAAACAGATATAAGCAGAAATCTTTCTAACTGTTTTCAACAGACCTTGGGTGAAAGGGTGAAAGCCTCCTTTTACCCTGATGGACTCACAGTTTAGCTAAGAGCTGCCTCTTTCTCAGAAATGTTCATCAAAGATGATGATTTAACAGTAAAAGAAATAATCTCCTCACCCAAAGAATTGAAGAAAAAAGTGCACTGATGAGCCATGAAATGTATTGTTGTCAATAAGCTGCTTGAACAAAGGTCAAGTGAAAAAGCACCAATTAGCTTAAAATCGGTCATTTTGTTACTTTCAGTCAGGATTCTTTGTAACTACCATATGATTTTCTATTTAAAATCATTTATTTTAAATGATCTACATCATTTAAAATAGAAGAATATCTATGTTTTTTTTTATTTAAACACTTTGTGAAACCACCTTTTGCTGCATCTACAGCTGCAAGCATTTTGGAGGCTATTGCTACTCGCTTTGCACTGCCACAGACTGAAAGTTTTGCCTGTTCTTCTTTGCAAAACAACTTAAGCTCAGTCACACTGGATGGAAATCAATTTTCAAGTGTAGCTACAGATTTTCAGTTGAGTTGAGGTCTGGGCCATTGTAACACATGAATAGATTTTCATCTCAAAACAGTTGTTGTAGCTCTGGTTCATTACAGTCTGTAACAGGTTTTCTTAATGCATTTAACTCCGTCCATCTTCTCAGGTTAGCTGGTTCTGACCATGCCATGCCATGTTTGTTTTCCCCCATGCAGTATTTTTCATGTATGCTAAAAAGTTTTATTTTGGTCTCATCTAGAGGACCTTCTTCAACAGATTTGCCAAATACTCTAGACCAGGGGTCGGCAACATATGGCTCTAGAGCCATATATGGCTCTTTTGATGACTGCATCTGGCTCGCGGAGAAATCCTTAAAAAAAACATGCATTGTGCATTTTAATCCACCTGTTTTCTACCACTCCTGTTGAAGGTTGTGTGTGGCTAGAGCCAATCACAGCTGTCCTTGATGTTACAGGTGGGTCCAACATCAAAACTCTAATTTTATTGGATAAAACTGACCTGTGATCTACACAGGTCAGTGTGAGGTCAAGAAGTAAACTTCCCTCCGTTTTGTTTCTTCTGTTTAAAACTAGCTTTTGCAGAGCAAACCCTTTTGATGAAGAACATGGCTAAAAGAAAAAAAAAAACGGATGAAGAGTACCGTAAATTTCAGCCGGAATGGGCAGAGGAATTCGCCTTTGTGGAGAGAGCAGGTTCTGCGTTGTGCCTAATTTGCAATGATAAAATTTGTTCGATGAAACGGGCCAATATAAAGCGGCACTTCGACACACGCCATGCTATGTTTGCATCGAAATATCCGGTGGGGGACAGCAGAAAGAAGGCCTACCAAGAGCTACTGTGCAGTGTGCAAGCTAGTCAACAGCAACTCCGTGTGTGGACCCAGCAAGGTGATTGGAATTCCACTAGCTTTGCTGGTTCTTTAGCAATAGTGAGGAATGGAAAGCCTTTCACCGATGGCGAGTATGCCAAAACATTCATGCTTGACGTCGCCAATGAACTTTTTGATGACTTTTCGGATAAAGATAAGATAATCAGACGAATTTATTACGATTTATTATGCTCTAAAATTGTTAAACTTACTCTAAAATGCACGCATTCAGTGGTATTTAGTGTCAAAAAATAATATATGGCTCTCATGGAAATACATTTTGAAATATGACGCTTTCATGGCTCTCTCAGCCAAAAAAGTTGTCGACCCCTGCTCTAGACTGAGTACACAATTTGGATCTCTGCAACTCCTCCAGATTCACTTGGTTCTCTTGATTGCAACAATACAAAATGTGAAAAGGATCAAGGGGTAAGAATACTTTTGAAAGTGCTATATTGATCCTACAGAGATTATCTTTTCAAAAAAATCCACCTAGTCCAAAACAGTAAGGATTACAGAAGACTTTGTTTAAATTACAAGCTTAAAAATGAGACAGATCTTCTTTTCCAGAGTCTCCAGATCACATAGCTTATACTCTCTGGTGCCTGTGAGTTGACTTGAGGCTGGTGATTAATATCAACTACCATTGCTGATTGCTGTTACACAAAAATTAACTTGGCACTGCAAGGAATTTACACTAATTGGTCCATATTTGGGGATTTCACCCAAAGTAAATAGCTCATATTTAGCTGAATTTTAGATACAGTTCTTTCCCTAGGGTTACAACCTCTAAAGTAAAGAAAAACAAAAGAATGAATAAAATTTCCCCATCAACACATATGTTTCACTTTCTTTTCAGATGATTTGAATTCCATACTGCATGCTTTCTCATTAATCTGCTGAATGAAAAAAGGTGAAAAATTATTGGGCTTTAACACATCTTCATTCAGCGCCATGCCTTCATCTGCCGAGATGGTTTTTGTCAGGTAAGGACGATTATGAGCTGCTGGGAGCTTTACGTTCCACTGCTGTTGCAGCCAAGGCAATCACTTGTTGTGACAGGGGCAAGGAAGCTCCCTCTCCATGCAGGAGGCTGATTGATTGGGTAGTCAGGAAGTGGCTAATGTCCTTCACAACAGGCACCAAAGGACACCGTGCCCAGGATACTTCCACTTACCCCCACAAACTTTACATTTTTCTGAACTAATTCCCACTATTGACAAAAAGAACTCCAGCAGGCATGTAAATGAGATCCTCCATCCTAAATGAGATGGATAGACATAATTCACATTTATAAGGCAGGCCTTCACATTGTAAATACATTTTTTTTTCATCTTCATCCAAAAAAGCATAGCCTTAGCAATGAAGTGATGTTAAAAAATAGACACAGAACAGATAGTGGACATACTTGCTATTTTTTAAATTGAACATTCTCTTGACAAAATCTTTATTTTAAAATTTCTAAGATGTAATTTTTTAATAATAGTAATTTCTACAGTACAAGAAGCAGAAATATCTGTGAACTGTGGATAAAAACTAAGATAAGTCATTTATTTCAGTAATTCAGTTAAAATAGTGAAACTGGTATAGTTTCATAATATGGTAAAAATGTCAAATGTCTATATTTCTGTTTATTTCAGTGATTGTATTACAGCTAATGAAAACCTCAAATTCAGTTTCTCAGAAAGCAGGAATGGCAACTCAAGTTCGAGACCCCAACTCAAACTCACTTAAGTTGCAAAAATAAAAAAGACTTTAGACTCAACTTAGACATGTGGTCTACAGACTTGAGACTTGACTTGGACTCCTGGTCTGAGACTTGAGTCTTAGTAACAGTTTTTATCTCAAGAAATGAAGAATGAAAGGGCTGCAGACTGAAGCTGCTCCGTATGTTTTTCTTTGAAAGGATGTTCTTGATTATTGGCCAGAGATGTTGGTGGATTACGGGCTGTTAATGGGTCATAATCTGTTCTTGTTAGCTACATCTATAGAGGTGATCTAGATGTTGTGAATTTGACAAGAAAGCATTTATTTCAGTCATTAGAGACTTAAGACTCAACTAGGACTCCCAGAAAAAAAAACTTGTGAATATTTTTGTCAGAAAGTCAAATTATTGCAAAAGACCAAAAAATTTACTACAAAAATGATACATTAAGAGTTACACAATCATAGGGAAAGTTGACCAGCAGACAGTCATTGACACCCTTTATGGGGAGAGTGAGCCAAAAATGTTCATCGGTAAAGAGGACGCTGGATGTGAAGAGAAAGTTGAGTGGAAGGTAAAACTAGCAAAACAAACTGCACATGCAACAGAGGTAACCATACTCTAAAGGGGATTGTGAGGCAAAAATATTCAATTTTGAATGAATCTACTTTATATACAAGTTTTAATAACTGAAATAAATCAACTGTTCAATTGTAATTTTTCCAGATGAACCATTATTTTTCCTAATGTATTTATTTCATATTGGAGGTGACCTGGTTTGTAATTATGTCCTAATATTTAGTCCAACTGTGCATCTCTGGATTTTCATTGTAATTGTAAACAATTGTTGATCATTTTTTCATGTGAAATTTGCTATCACACTACAAAACACTGGTGATAAAAATGTCCTGTTAGTATAGGTTTGAATTGGGACTCTCAGCATTTGAAACATGTTACTTCGCCAAGCACACTGAAACTGTATGACTATATTTTTGTATTTAGTAGAATTCAACGGTCAGAAATAAATGCCAAACAGTTTTATATGCAAACACAAATAAGCTGCACATTACAAATGTGTTATCTGTATAAAGCATAATGTCTCATGTACCTATTTAGATTTTGCTCTTTTTTTAAAGATTTGCACTGTTTCTTTTCATACAGATGCATTTCACTGTTATCACTGAAGTGGACATTGCTTTTAAACAGTAATTAGATTTCCTCACATGTTTTTATTAAGTTCAGTGCAAATGGTGTTCTACATGTCTTTCCATATACTTTCAAAATGCTTTCAAAGATCCACACAATTATGCTGTGTCCATATACTGACCAAAAAGGAAAAACACTGTTGTGTGATTTTGTGTATGGTGAAGGAAAGTGGACTGTTTTTGAGGAAGAAGTCTTTATTCCACTCAACAGAGTACATTAGTGGAGTCCAGGATGGCCCATGCATGAATGTGAATATGATCCTGTTAAGTTCTCTAAGGATGTGACCCACTTTGTCACTCAACCTTAACCATTATTCTGTTTGGATACTCTTACTACATTCACTCTTTTGAGATTGTGCTTTACAGCTGGTTTTGTGGTTGTGTATCCTAATTCATTGAATAAGAAGCTAAAATTCAGATTACATACGTAAGGTCACCAGTTAGAGATTACCTGTAGTAACTAGGGGTGGTTCAACTAGGATTTTTCTGTTCCCCATGCGTCCATATAACATGCATCGTTATATGGTGTGGTTTTTGTGCCATAATTAAGATTGTTGTGCACCCAGCAGTGGCTACTTCCTTATCACAGGAGGCTATAGCCATTCCAAAGCCAGTTACCGATCTGATTAATGATAGGCTGACACCAGTAACTGAGCAACCGGCACCAGTAACTGAGTGCCCAACACTGACAAATGAGAAGGAGACTATTCATTTGCATTAGTTTTGGAGATGCTGATGACTAGCATGGCTAGGCTGGTCACCCACTGGATTGCCTTCTTCCTCTACTGTCTATTAGCACAGATAGGCTAGTGTTAGCATTGGATGTGTTGCTCAGTTACTGGTGCCAGTTGTTCAGTTTCTAGTGGCAGCCTATCATTATCCCACTCCGTAGGTGGTTTTGGAAATGGATATAGCCTCCTGCAACAAGGAAGCAGTCACTGCTGGGTGCGCAGTGGCCTTAATTTTGGCACTAAAACTGGACCATATCATTAAGTATTAGGCATTTCTTGATACTGAGTCCCAATCCATCTAAATTTCTGATTGAAAAATCCAATCAGTAGTAAATGTTTGTGATGTTTTCCCACACTGCTCAGTCAATGCAGTCTCTGTTTTTCCTGACAAAACAGATATTCTCTCCAACCAGAGTTTCCGCAGGACAGTGTTAACTCCCACAAGGGGTTAGCTATGTTAAGAGCGCTAAATATATCACAAAGAGTGAGGAAGTGAGGAAAATGCATTTTTGGGCTGAGCAGCATTTGTTAGGTTGAGCACAGGATCTCTATATAGAGATTGTTCGCTGCAGCAAAGGATCCCTAAACCATGACTCTTCTACCTCCATGCTCCACAGTTGGCATGAAATTTTGGAATGTTGTATCTGGTTTATGTCAAACATGTTGTTCAGTTGTCCAAATAATTCAACTTTAGACCCATCAGTCCAAAAACCATAATTGTAGAAATCCTGGTCTTTGTTTTTGACAATTTTTGTCTGGGCTTCATGTTTTTCTTATAAAGTTTTCGACCTTGCACATCTTTCATGAAAATTATCTGTCTCCACACTATCAGTCTCAGTCTAATTTCACATCTATGTTGCTTTAATATCAACAGTAGCAAGAGCCTACAGTATATCCTATGATGTCATTTTAGGGTTTTTAGAAATTTCTTTTACCCTCTTGTAGTCTGCATCTGGAGTTAACTTACTTGGAAAGCCAGATCTGGCCGTGGTGATAGCTAGTCTGAATGCCTTCCACTTGCAGGCCATTTCCATACAGTGGAGCGGCTGATTTCAACTTCTCTTGAGATTTCTTTTAATCCATTGCCAGACTCATGAGCTGCTACAATCTTTCTTTAGGAGGCCTTATCTTTCATATATCTTTCGATTGTACACTGATGTTCACACCCACTTCAGTCAGAAACACACTAAACTTAAAGTCTGAGGTTTAAACAGGGTAAACCTCCTTTAAAATGTTGAGTAACACTTTTCTTTTCATGTTCTCATAATGCGATACCACTGTGTGTTATTTTAGCCATTGTAAGTGGAAAAAATGTGAGGGAGTCTTAAGTTATTCTCCACCAGACATTTCATTTTTTGATATTTTGAAGATTTTTTTTCAGTATTGTTACGATGTATAATCTATCCATATGTCCATATGGACAGATACGTACTTTCTTAGGGTGTCCTAATTTTTGTGTCTCTACAAATTCCTGAGGGAAAAAAACTTTGTAGATTCCTATCAATTTCCACTGGAATTGCCAAACTGTTGCTGATATACAAGCTAGGAAATCTGTGCAGCTTGAAACTGTAAATGGAAACAAAACCATAGGCTATGCCTTGGAATAATTTTTGTTTGCAATGTAAAACCTCATTTAGATCCTGATCTGTACTTCTGTTAACTGTGTGGTGAGCTGGGACCTAAAAAAATGCCCAGTGGTGTGAGAGCCCCTGAATTAAAACCTATAACTTAGATTAAATTTGACATTCTGCTCACTTGCACCACCAGAAATGTTTCTGCAAAAATTGAGATTGGACAAATAGATACCTGTTAAAGTAACAGTGATAAAGTTTGGTAAGTTTTGAATTAAAGAATTCTATATATATGCCAAGAAAGTCATATTTCTGGGGACTAGTTTCACAAACAATGAAAAAGTCACAGTGTAAGCAAGAAACTGTATATTTTTTAAGAAAGAAAAAATAACAAACACAATGTTTCAAATTTTTCTAGGCATTTTCCTTTTTGTTACGTATTCATCCTGTGTATGCCATCAGTCACCTTCTGTCCTTTTCAATGGAAGCTACTAGTATAATATGACCTCTCCCCTGGCTCAGTTTGCACTTTCATTAATGATATAGATACCACCAGTGTTTGTTTTTTTTCAGCTCATAAAGCTGTATATCACTCGCAACACATCTCTGTACATTGCAAAAGCCTGTAGTTTAATAGTCATACACACCCTGATAGATGCACTGAATGCCAAGCTTATTTATACCTCTGGAACCTTTTCAGATTTTATCACACTGCAACCACAAACTTCAATGTATTTTATTGGTATTTTATGATACAAAGTAGTGCGTAATTTTGTAGGGGAAGTAAAATGATGCATGGATTTAAAAAGTACATAGTTTCGTTTGTATTTAGCCCCCTTAAGTAAATTCAATACAATTCAATTTGAAAATACATCAGTAAATGCTGTTGTAACTTATATGATACGTTATTATGATACATTTCTATGAGCAGTTGTTGCAGATGATGGCTGTGGGCAGGAAGGATCTCCTGTAGTGGTCTGTCTCACAGCGGTTCTGAAGAAACCTCTGACTGAAAACACTTTTTTTGTTTGGCAGTCTGATAAAGAAGATGTTCAGGGTTGTCTATAATGTTCTTCATTGTGAAGAATTCTTGTTTGCAGAACTTCTCTGCGTAGACTACATCTGTAGAGTACACAACTAATAGTTGCACAATCACTTGTTCTTTGGATATCTCCAGAGTTAACAAGGGCCTCTTGACTGCTTCTGTGATCAATGTTCTCCTAGCCTGGCATGGCAATTTAGATGAATGGTAATGTCTTGGTAGGTTTACAGGTGTGCTATTCTGCAGTTTAAATGATACAGTGCTCTGGGTCAGCCACATACAGTGTTGCTCGGTGTTACAACTACTGTTGTAATGTGCTATTTTTAAAAATGTCAATTTGTGTGTGCAGGTGCCTCTCCATGATTGGTGGACCCAGAAAAGGGACAGATGTGGGCTGGTTACCTAAGAGGAGATGATGTATAATTTGATGATGCACTTATGGTAGAGATATCTGGGGGTCCTATGTTGCAGTCCTCTTTTCTTCCCTGGTGCGTTTGCTGGTTTAGTGTGTGCTGGATGTGTGGGGATGGCATGGGGGTCTCTGCCTGTGTTCGATGGTTCCCGTGGATGTGCCAGGCTTGCTGTGGGCTAAGCTCACTCTAGTGGTCATCCCATTCTCTTGACCTCCCAGACTAACTCACTAGGTGGGATGGTAATGTGTTTTCCCCTTCTTTGGTAGGTGGGCTTTTGCTTGTCCAGTATGTTTGGATATCTGGGGGTCTCTCCTGCTTCATGCTGGATGCTCTTTCAGCCAGGAGTTGGTGTGGGCCCTCAGTCACCAGTGTGCTGGGTCCTTGCCTTGACCTGCACAGCAGGAGATGGTAGTTTGGCTGGGTCAGGGGTGCTCGGTGTCCTCGGTCTTACACTGTGCCTCTTTGGCCTGGGGGCTGCTGCTCTTGTGCTTTACTGACGACCCACCTTTGTGTGGGGTGTTTGGCTGCCTGAGGGTGATGCCTTGTGTTAGTCTGCCTGAGGCTGCTGCGGCCATCCAGAGCCAAGTTTACCTTTCATTTGCTGCTTTTGGGAGGTGTTTATTACATTTTTTCTATCATTCTCTTCACTCTGACAACTGTGCACCTCCATGTAACAAACTCGCTCACATACACTCACTTAATATAAACACACTTATTTCTATACATACTCATAATTGCACCTTGAAGTTACACCTATTTGTTTATCAATGCTAAGGGGGTTAGTATTATGTAAAATAGACTCCTTTGAGCTTTACATCATGTTATAATGTTATTCCTTCATCAAGAACATACCTGGAGTGTTGCCTTGACTCTTTGATGCATATTTGAGAAATCCTTTAATCTCCTGTGGCAACAATTCAGTTGTGCAAAATGCTTCACAGTGGACCGAGGGGCAGCTCATCCTGTTTTCGAGGCACAGCTCCTCCTCAGAGCTGTAGTTTCTAACCTTCCAAGCTTCCGCCTTACAGAACACCCCTTCCCCGCCATTTTCCCTCTCAGCTCCTTCAGACTAGCCAGCAGCAATTAGCAAACTCCTGGTGGAACTGCACATCTACTGAGTTCATTATATGAGCAACTGTTAAAGCATTAATTGACAAGCACTGTTGTGATGACTTCCTGAAGGTGGAGGTTCAGAAAGAGCAGGAGTTTTACAGAGTCCCAATTTCAAGGTGTTAAATTATGAAGTCAGATTTTTTTTAGGTCATATTTAATATAAACAGCATTTTTGTAATAACTGAAAGTAACATAGTTACTTAATTGTGCTATGAAATGGCACTATGTGCCTGGAAAGTACGTAATACTGCCCCTTTAAAATCTAAAAAGAAAAATAACATATTGTAGATAAATCATTGTAAAAATTGTACAACAGTGTGTTGTGCCTTTTTGAGGTCTGACGAGAATGGATCACTTTCATGCTGTGACCTGTCCAACCATAAACAGGCATAACACACCAATGTTCTCTAACAAACCTCTCAGAACATCAAAGAACAGATGGATTTATACTGAGATTAAATTGCTCAGAAGTTGACTCTGTTTACTAATTGGGTTCCATCCAAAGCCTGCACAATCTTGTCACCCAGCACATACTTTAACACCAGACGACAAAATCTAATACCAACATAAATGTTCATAATTTCTGTTTGGTTCATTGTTTATTTAAGGGGATACAGCCAAGTTTTAGTAATGGTGTATGGTGTATGGTAATGGTGTCGAATAAACTGTAGATATTTTTTTTCTTAGAGTGAGGTACCTGGAAGGTTTTTTTTCCTTTTCCTCTTGGTTAGACTAGTTTGCATCATCTCTGAGTCCCATTTATCAGTCCTGACTGAAAATCCCTCGCCTAAGGGAGATCACCACACCATCACCAAAGTCAGCAACACTGACTCTGTTGTAGACTGACACGTCCTGTGATCTTACAGATGTGACACAGAGACATGTCACTTTGATTGGACTTACTGCCTACCAAGAAGAACAGTTTATGCATATTTATAGGGTGCACTCTTTGTATCAGCAGGCAGAGTACAAGTTAAGAATAATGAGTTTTACCCAAGTTCTTCTGTACATGTTTTCACCATGTCACTATGCTCTAATAAACTTTATTAACTAATTATTGTGGCTGAAGTTATAAAACTATAATGCATATAACTGTAAATTGGAAACATTTTCCTTGATGCCTTGTTGCCTTGGAAACATAGATGCCAAGCAGGGAGAAAGAAAATGTTGGAAGCTGCATTCGCTCACTGAGAAGACAAAAAAAGAAAATGGAATTGGTTCTGAGATTTTACCATAAGTGACCAGAAGGCAGCTTTTGTAAACATAAGATGGAAACAGAAATATTGAAAATAGTTTTCCTAATCTGAACTTACCGGAAATAAGAAGTGATTAAAAACCACGGGCAGGAATATGCTGCATTAGCCTGTGAAGGCTATTCGGATCAGGAGCTTAAGCTTGACACAATGTCCCTGTACAATGGATGGATCTGAAGTCTTGAGGATCTGCAGAGGGAAGCACAGGCATAACAGAAATCCTCACTACAAAGAAAAGATGTGAAAAGGCAGTTATTTAACCAGATGCCCCACTCAGCAGAGAGAGGATTAAAATGCACTACTGCTTATCTGGCATAAAGACTTGACTTTAAAACAGCAGGTTCCCTTAAAAACATGGTGTGAAGGTCAGCCTTTTATGAGATGCCTTTTGTGTGCTAATGAGAATGCAAGAGGATTTTTATGTTACTCCTCTGTTCTTTTCTTACTTGAGGCTTTAATATAAAAAACAGGAGTTGTGACGGCACAAATGACTTTGTTTTCAATCTGTGTGAAGTGAGTCTTGATTGCAAAGAAACTACTTTCAGAGCAGTTGTTTAAGGTGAGTAGTTGACTGGTATATCAGCTCAGCAACATTATTTCAGATGGTCTAAGGATTAAAAAAAAGATCAATACATCGTTTAGATTAAATTGTACTTGGTATAGCTTTCCCAGAAAAACATAGGTTGCCTGTTTACCTAGTTGTAGGGAAGCTCAAGCCAGATTTTCTAGATAAAATGAGTGGTGTGAATCACTTAAGAATTCTGACCTTTGATCGACACAGAACTTTTGCTCTCCTGCCAGCTTCAGCTTAACAACTAGGTTTTATCATTTTGGGGAAAGAACTCTTACTTCTGCCAAAATAAGGCATAAAGTAAATGGCTAGGCTGTTGTAGCATCATGTTTATATAAAAGCCACCAATAGCTATGTGGAACCCTGATATTACAGATACACCTGATGGAGACAAACAAAACACATTAAAATATAATTTACAGGGACGGTATATTTTTTTTTAAAAAATGTATCACCTGTCAAGTCTTCCGATAACAGAGACAACTAACCTACTAACTGCCTACTAACTACAAACTTGCAGCCAACCTGAAATCTCATCCTACAAGCTAATGCTGCTCATCTCACAGACTTCTCTGCTGCTTGTTGCACTAAATTTAGCAAATCGTTGAGAACAAGCTTGAAGCAAATGCAAATTGGAGTCTACTTAGTTCTGTATGTACGTTTAGTTAATTCCTCACAGGCAGCGTCACATTGTCTGGCAGTTTAGTGTTCTCCCGAGAGTCTCAGATCAGCGTTAGGAGCAGCAGAAAGAGAATAATGCCACAGATTGTTAACCTGTTTATTGTAGAAGTGCAATTCTCAGATGTCATGAAGAAGATTACATAGTCCCAAAATAGTCACTACTAAACAGTGGAGGATGAGCCTCTCAAAGGTCTCTGAATACTTTTTTGTGTAGTGTCACATAGTAGTTAATTGAAATATTGAATTTACAGTTATCTGTCACTTTTAGCAGTTTATTGTAACAACCTGTATAATCTCCTGCTACATTTTGAATTTGTGAGTGAAAACGACAAGAGCATCTTTATAAGGAGATGTTTGTTTCTGCATGAGATTAAGCACTGTCATGCACATCATTTTTGCTGCTGGTGGTGCTCCAACTCCAGTCAGAAAAAAGGCTGCTTGGTTGAACTTGGTTGCAAGTTCAGTATGTTAGAAATAGGTCATTATGTGATGGATAAAATGCAACTAATATTAACTCCAGAGATGATATATTCATGAAAAATCCATACATCAATATTACGGATGACTCAAAGTGTGCTGAGACATACCCCTTCATTTTATGTTTATTAAAAACAAAAAGACATTAATGTGCAAATGCTTTCATTGCAGTTATCCTAAATTTATTTTTTGTGGAAACATAGCAAACTTTTTTTCAGTATCTCACTTCTTACTGATAACATGTTCTTAAAGCCCCTGCATGGTCAAGTCAAACTGCCAAAATTAGTTCGTGTCATTTTGACTCTGCTTAGTGTTAATGTGTTAGCTTAGTGTGTTGTCCGCTCCTTCTTGTCACAACCCCTCTGGTGAACTTTTCAACCTCTCAACCTTCATCCAAATTTATCCCTTGATTGTCACTTTATAATTTACACAATGCATGTTAAAACCTTGTGGTCAGTGTTGAAATCTGATCTTGTTTTCCTTAATATTTTAGAGTTGTTGCTGTTTTTTTTTACTTTTTCTAGTTCCTTGCTATTTTCTGAGGCCATGAGGTTGCTGAAGTCCTTTTGGTATTTGGCTCACGTGCCCAACAGCCTGTAAGCAATGGACACAGAATTAAGGTTTATTTTAAAGGTTTGCCCACAGAGTAAATAAAACTTTTATTTGCTGTCAATAAGGTTGAAAAGTTGAGAACAGCAAACACAAGGTGAAAAAAAATGACCAAATCTGAAGTAAGCCACCAAAAAAAACTAATAGAAATGTTCTTAGTAGATCTCCTTTTAGTTGGAAAACACAAATGCTGAAAAAAATGTGGAATTCAAGGCATAATGTGAACTTATGGTCTTTATAATTAAACTCATACTTTTTTCAATGATTCTGTCCTTCTTTAATGAGGCAGATGATGCTGTTATGATATGGAAATCCATGCTATCAATATTTAGATTTTCCTTGTCTTTATATCTAGCTAAGTCTTTTTCTGTCACTATGCTTTGCAAAAAAGATTAGAAAAAAAAAAAAAAGATTAGTTGGTCAGATTTACTATTGTGGTCAGGTTAGAATGTAAGGTGATTTGTTTAATAGCCTGGAGGTCTTTTCTCTGGAGGTCAGCAGGACAAGAACTTGTTCCATTCCTTTTCTAAATCAATGCTATGACCAATGTCTGGGAAAAGTTCTGTCCTGATCAGAAGAGTGTGTTGTCCTGCATCCCAATGAGGAGGAGTCCTGTTACGTGATTTATTTCTACAGAGTGACCTGAAGTCACATCAGCTGGCCTGTTTCCATCCTGGGTCATGACTCAGTTGTGTAAAGCATCCAGGAGGACCTGTACAGATGGCATCCCATCTGGATATGTGCAACATGCTCTACAGCATTTCTACAGGGTATGTGGGCTGATATCCAGTCTCTGATTAGTTTATCCAACCATTGTGTTAGGTTGTAGCTAAGACAGCATTTTAGTAATACTGTAAACCATTAAGTACAGTTCTTACCTGGGAATGCTTTGGGATCCCTCAGAAAGAGCTGCAGAGTGTCACTGAAAGGGATAAATGGGTTTCCCTGATGTACCTGTTAACCAGAAGACAATGGATGGGTAGACAGAGAGGTTAAAGAAGTAATCAAAATCCTCCTGCTTCTATTTTTTCTTGGTTTTGGTGGCCCTAACATATACATTAGGTTAACTGGTCTCACTGAATTGCCCTTAGGAGTGGGTGTGTGCATGCATTTTTTTTCTCTCCTTTGTGTCTCTGAGTTGCTCAGTTGTAGCCAACTTGATCAGCGTGCATGCTGCCTCTGGTCCAATGACTGCTGGATATGTCACCTGTCACTCGTGAACCTTCATGAATAAGAGGGGATGGATGGATGGTACATTTGATCTGCTCTTCCTCAAGAATCAGACTGCAATTGTGGATTTGTTATTATTTTAAGTCTGAATATTTTCACATGGTTCATAAAGAAATAGGGAACCGTGATGTCCATGCATCCCTTCGGTCAAATATGTTGGTGGTAGCATCAGGCTGTGGGGATGTTTTTATACTGTAGGAAATCGGCGAGTTGTTCACTTAGAGGGTAAGATGCAAGAAAGAAATTGATTCATGTTTCAACACAAGAATGACCCAGAGCAAATGACCAACATAACAAAGAATTTGAGTTCCAGACTGTTCTGTGAAGGGGGAAATGGCCTGTACTTGAATAGCAGGGCTCGAACCAGCAACCCACACAGATTATGGGACAAACTCCTACCACTTTTGCCACCATGACTCCACAATGTCCCAATGTCCCAGGCCCAGCCAGAGCCAACGCTTACATCCAGGTTAATATCTCTTGAAAATAGCTGTCTACCCATGCTGCCTATCCAACCTGACTGAGCCTGAAAGGATCTTTAGTGAAGAATCACAGAAACCCCCCCAAAAGAGATGTCTCAAACTTATAGAGACATTTGAAGTGACGACTACAGCCAAAGGTCCATATAACAAGAATCAGGTGACAGTTGTAGCTAAATTAAATCCTCTAATTTTACAAAATGTAGGTAAAGTAAAGTTGTGTGAATTCTTTCTGATAGCAGTGCAGCTTGTGGTCTCATTGCCTGCACAGGTCCATTATTAGCCACAAATATAATAACCTCTAATGAATCAATGTGGCAGCAGGGGACATGCAACCTGTGCATGGCTTATGCCTGTGTAGGCATTTCTAGCAAGTTTTAAAGCTTTATTTATTGTTAAAGTTGAATTGTAGACTTTTCCCATTTGATCCCCAAATGACTTAAATTCTTAATGTCAGTGTTTTTCTCTTTGGTTGGCTTTTACCCCCTGAGATTAAAAAGCCTCTGACATATTCAAAACCCCAGAACTCATTCCTTCTGCTGAATAGTTTCCTTCCCCTTTCAAGTCCTTGCCAAAGAAGGGGAGCTCATGCAGAAAGGATTTGCCCTATCCAAGCATTGTACCTGCTGTAAATGATAGATTTAGAAAGAAGCAGAAAAAAACTGCAAAAAAAACAGTAATCTCTTTGACGTAAGATGTGACAAGTGAATAGACATAAAGGGGAAACCAAGCACACAGAAAATTGGATTTTCAAGACAGCCTTGTCTGGCAAAAAATGACCAGTCAGAGGGTGTTAGTGAGGCACACTGGTTTTCATTAGCCTGCTCATTTGGCATCACTGAACCATAAAGATGGTTAAGTGATATTATGTTAACCTCCTGTTTTACATCTAGAGTTGAGATTAAATGTAATTAGGTGGCTTTTGTACTTCCCACACAGACTTGTGGGTAATTGATGAGTGACTGCAGTCTTTTACTGCCTGGCTGTTCTATTGTGCTGATCACAACGCAGCTGTCTGCCATTTTCACACCAACTGACCGCGACCTTGGAGATTTGCCAGTTTGTATGTGCATCAACCGTTACCGTGGACAAATTCTAAAAAATAAGTTTGTTCTGCTTTGCAATTCATGGAAGCGATATTCTTATGTCGTAGTTCAGATGAAATGAACATCGAATTACTCTACAGCAGTGAAAAATCATCACATCTATACAGAGAAAAGTGGAGCCAAACATTCCAGCTTTGTGTCTGGGTATGTTTGACCTTTAAGCTATAATTGATGAATCTGATTCTGATTCTGGTGGCCTTTCTGCCAGATGCATTTACTGTGGCAGCAGAGAGTATTTTTAAATCTTTACTATCCAGCTGGAACAAGTGCATCCTCACAAACACTTGCATTTATACAAAACACTTCAAGATATCATGTCTTACTAGAGTATTATTTAAAACCATACAGAAGTGTGTTGGATTGATCAGCATCCTCTTATGAGGCTGTCCTTTTGAAAGGCCAGTCAAATTAACCCTGAATTCAAGCATGCCTTGTTATAGCAATATTACACTAAAAGAAAAGGCATCTGTCATGTGATGGGAATCAACTCAAATTAATGCCCCCCAAATATTTTTTTTGCAGGCCAACCCATTGCCTCACCTGCCACACCAACATAGTCTTATAAGTACAGTATACTTTTCAATGAGATTAATTAAATACATGACGGCACATGTTTCAATAAGTTGCTATGTGTATTTATTTTTATGTCATTTTTTGTGTCCTTCGTGGTGTGCCACTTTTAAACATAAAACACTCGTTTCAATCCCTTCCATGGCCACAAGTAAATAAAATTCAAGCACCTAGACATACAGACTGCTTCTATATACATTTTTGACAAAATGGGTCAACCTCAGAAGCTCAGGTAATTCCAGATTCCAAACCTCAAATGGAGGCCACCTGTGGATTAGGTCCTGTCATGAAATGGTCTCACTACTAAATAATTCGCAGTCAAGTGTTTGCAGGCACGTGAAAAGATAGACACTAGGAGGTGCTAGAGCACCGGCTCTTTTTCCTCTAGACAAAAACAGGGCCCTTCTGAAATCTTTTTTTTTTTTTTTTCTTTTACAGTGACCCAGGCATTTCTGGATTTAAGTCTATATTACCAATAGCCCCCATTTTTCTGATTTTGCCTGACAAGACCCTCCCCCCCGACGCGCGCGCACACACACACACACACACACACACACACACACACACACACACACACATGTGACATGCCCCATCGCGTGCCTCTCTATATGTGAACGTGCTGTGTGCAAAGCAGACAGGTGGACTCAGAGGCACACTCGCTGGTGCAGCACGAGAACACCTCTTCTCTCCTCTCCTATGCCATTGGATAGAGCCCTGTCTTGGTGATGGACCAGCTAACCATCCAGGTAACCAACAACATGGGTGTGTTTGCCTCCTAAACATCAGATGCAAAAGTTAAAACTTCACTTGCCTCAATATTGTCTAAACAGATAAGGCCAATCAATAGCATACCCTTCTGTGCAATGTCTTTTATGGCTGCCACCAGCCACCAGGAGATTGTTTCAAATGTAGCTCTTTGATTAAATTAGACTAAAAAAAATCAAATGTGTCTCATAACTGTAGTCATTACGTTTGCTATGATAGTCCCTGATGACTTCTATTTGAGTCATATCTTTTTTATCGCAGTAGACAAACCTCGGTGTATCAAACATTTCTTATAAATACATAAATAAGCCCAAATGAGCTGGGTAACATTACAATTCATATGCTACTAAAAATATCTTTAATAAAGTTCTGTTCAGTAAAAGTGAGGTATGTAGATTAAGTTGTATTTTCTATTTCTGTGTCTGTAAAAAATACAATATGATGATCAGAGTATTTTAATATGTAAATATCATCAGCAGACATCTTATCAGTTATCAGGGCTCGTAGTTAACTTCATTAATCTTAACTCTCTGAGAATACTTGTCATATCACAGTGGCTACATGTATAATTCTCCTTAGGGCCATATTCTGTGCTGCTGCATACATACTATACTTTGTTCTGTTGTTGCCAGTTTAATTGAGAAACCAACCTGTAAAGTGTTGAACAGTAATAAACACCTACATCAGACAGCATATGGCTATTCTTTTAAAATGGATAAATATACTTGATGTTCAAGCTGTGCCTGTAATAAATCTCATACTACCAAGGCAGCCAGCAGTTCTATGTGCCACACAAGGTGGCCTTTTTTTTCACTTGAGGACCTGCCCCCCAAAATGTCGGTGCATGCCACTGAGCGTTTGTGATATTATAATAAAGTTGAAGGGAATGGAAACGACAGCCACTCAGACATGTGAAATTACAGAGTAGGCTCAGCATTTGTTGAAGAACTGAGTGTGCAGAGGTCACCAGACTTCAATCGCTTTAGACCTCCGAACTTCATGTGGCCTTCAAATCCGCTGAAGAACAGCACATAGAAAGCTTCATGGAATGGATTTCTATGGTTGAGCTGCTGCATCCAAGCCTTATATCATTCATTTCAATGCAAAGCATTAGATGCAGTGTGGTAAAGCACTCTGCCACTGCACTCTTGAGCAGTGGAGACATGTTCTGCAAACTGTCTAATCATCCCTCTGTGTATGGGAATCCAGTAAATAAGATTGAGTTTGGCATTTACCAGGAGATCTACATTTCCCTGACTGCAAGGTGTGAAGTATCAGGTTTGGTGCAGAGGGGACTATGGTGTAGATTGTTTTTCAGGAGGTTCAAAAGAAATACCAAAACACTTTGGGCAAATTCATGCTTCCAAGTCTGTGGAAACAAATTGTGAATCCTTTGAGGCAAGTTAGACTGCAAGCCAGGACTTCTCGTACAACATCACTGTCTGACCTCGCTAATGCACTTCTGGAAGAATGATTAGAAATATCCATAAACACATTTCTAAACCTTATGGAAAGCCTTCACAGATGATCTGTTATAGCTGCAAAAGGGTGGGCCAAAATCATATATTAAATTTTATTAATTGAAAATGGGATTTCCCACAAGTCAATATGTGCATGTAAGCAAAGACAACAATCAAACATTTTTGACAATAAAGTGTATGACAACAGAATCATAAAACTCCTGAAATTGAAATTCAAATGACTTTTAGTTTTGGTCTACCTGCCAAATCTTATTAGGTCCCCCACATTCGGAACAGAGTATGAAGATTTTAAACATCAGTACATACAAATATTTAAGGAAAAGTTGCTTTAAAAATGTGTTTCAGTTGTTTCTCAAAAACTCAGTTTTTAAACTCCATTGGAGAGAGTTTCTCAGTGATAGGGATATTGCTGAAAAAGGCTCTGTCACCCTTAGCATCACAGAAGGTACACCCAGCAGGCCCTGGTCACATGACCTCAGGGATCTGTTAGGGTTAAAATCAGTGTAATCTGGATTGGCATTGGCCTCTTTCAGAATATTAACTAACCTGGATTTATACTAAATGAAGACACCAAGAGTGTTATTTGCTGCAGATGAGATATTACTATCTCATAAGTATTTACCAGAACCTCACTTCAGCTCCTGAAACATCCCCTAAGCTGATGATTGTGAAAGAAAAATAAGGGTGCACTTTTCGTGCTATATTCAAGTTTTGTTTGTGCTAGCATTGTAATATCTTGGTACATTAGTTTGTGTCTTGATTGAACAAAAGCTGTGGCAGGGTTTTTTCATTTAATAAAATTCTGTTACAAACAATAAATGTTGTCAATACCAAAAGAGGCTTGTTCTTTTTATTGTTTGCATCATCAGTCGCAACGGGTAGTTAATGACCTCCACATCAACAACAACATCTGAATTCCCCTAAGAAATGCTGTCAGACTTCAAAACTGCCGAAGGCAAAATATGAATCCATCCTGCATCATATGAGAACCCCAATAAACCTCACTGATACGTTGATCTTCTTTGCTTTTTTGTTTATTTTACTGTCTGTTACCTTTTAAATTTAGTCCAACACTCCGCAACAACAATAGAAAAAAACAGTTTGGAAAAATTGTGGACATATTTTACTGTACCACAGTTACACATGCTGATTATCTAGCCATCCATTTTCTAATATCTACCTAATCCAAGCAAGGTTGCAGTGGCTGGTGCCAATTTCCACTGACATACACATTATTCCACAGAATATCTACTCTTTTCTTTTGTTGTTTGTCTAGTATTCTGTCTTGGCAAAAGCATTTTTTGTGGTAAAGAGGAAAGGCAACGATAAAGTTGCTCTGATGTTCGATGCCTATTATTTGACTGAAAGCTGTTATTTGAACAGTCACTGCAAATGGACTGGCTGGTCCTGACTGACTCATCTTGCTATCAGAAATGCTGGAAACTATTAAATAGGTCAGTTTCATGCTATGATCTAATTTTTGAGCATGGTCCACTAATTTTCAGTGGTGTTGAAGCCAATGCAGAAGCATAATGTTAGGCTGCTTTATCTGCCCCAAAACAAGTCTGGAAGTGTGTTTGGGATCATTGCTCTGTAGGAACAGCCAATGCTATTCAAGTTCAAATAATCTAGCTGTTGGTTTGTGGTAAAGTTGAAGAACTTGGAGGTTGAACTCATTCAGAATTATTTCATTGACTTCATTCAAAATAATTTTTTATATTAATAGCCCATGAGAGAGGGCCAACAGGAACCTAACGGCTCACCTAGGAGTTTTAGCCAACTTTTTTATACCAGGAATATAATGAAATTACTATTTAGTTCTTCTATTACTGGTGATAGGCTTTCCAGCAGTCATGAAGCAGCTCAGCTGCATTGCTGCCCCCTACAGGTCAGTTGTAAAAAGTAAGCATTATTCTCTTGCTCAAAATCCAAACCTGTCACTGTGGTTGGTGAGTTGTTTAAATGTACCCTCTAATTTATAAAGTTCCCACAAGTCACCACATTTGCCCAGTGGTGAAGCTATGTTTTACCTCTTTCTATAACGTTCTACCAGAAGCTCACTTAAAGAAAAAAATCTGAACTCTGCCTTTCAGATGCTTATTGCCACAGGCTTGTGTTTGCGGTATGCAACTTAAAGGTAAAGATGACTTTCATTTAGTAACTGGTTAGGTGTATTTTAAATTTTAGCTGCATCCTGTGAACATTTTTTTTCTCATCCTTATCATAGTCTGTTTATAAGCTGGGGCATGCTCTTGAATGTAATCCCAGATACATTATTTTTGTCAGACAAAGTTTAACCGCCATTTCAAGTCCCTTCAGTGCAGCCTCTTTCCTCTTGTTTCTGCCCGGCTGGACAGTGATGATGATGATGATCGGCCTCCAAGCTGTAGAGGCAGATGGACCCTCAACCTCCCTCCTGCCTGCTGCTGTTGTGACCTTTCTTCCCTGAAAGCATGATACCTGTCCAGACCCTGATTATGTTCCAGCCGTACTGCAGAGGCCCACGACCCCTCGCTGTGCAGGCGAGTGCTGGAGTGGACATGATTGGCTCTCACTGTAAACCCTGCTGGAAAGCTGTGTTCCAGTGGAGAAAGGCCGACAGATAAAGAGAATGAGAGATGAGAGGAAAAGAGGGAGCCTGCCCTGCATTCTCTGGCTAATTAAGTGTTATTATCCTGCACAACAGGAGGTACCTGAGAAATAATTGGCTACAGCGACAGCTAAATGTTCCAATCTGGAGGTGAAGCCAAAAGCCTTGCAAAAGGTCATGTGGCATTATGTAATGTGGTGATCTTATTAAAGCTACAGTTTGTCTGATCTTTGGTTCACTGGTTAAAATACTTTTTAGATTAAAAATATTCCAGTTCCTTTGATTTAAAGTTTGCATTGTTCGGTACAGGAAATTAGATTTTTTCTTTCATTGATTTTTAATCTGCTAGTCAAGGAGAAACAGTCCCCTTCAGTTTTGGTTTTTCATGCCCACATACCTTGAAGGGATTGTCTCTTTTGTAGTGCTAATGTAAAACTGAAAGACAAGAAAAGAAAAAAGGCTCTGCAGCTTAGATCAAAAATATATGGACATGTGAGAAGATAAAATATATATAAAAAATACCAATAACCTGACATGAAATATTCTCTCTCAAAACAAACTCAGTGTTTTATTTGGGTTTTGGACATTACTGAGGTAACGGGTCAAAGCTTCGAACTTTATTTAAGGTCTTAATATGGCACCCTTGACAATTATTGGGTCTGTTGGTAAAGCCTTAAAATAAAATGTTTATTGAGACTTAGTGAACCCAAGAAAATGTCCCCACTGTTGGGATATACTTACACTCTAGTAGAAAAAGGAAGTTCTTGATTACTTACTTAGAGTTCCTAGACATTCTAATCAACTTTAAAATTCAGTAAAATTACAGATTCGGTTACATTCGATTATACAGTGAAATCTCTAAATATCTGTATACTATCTGAATACTAAATTTTTCCAAATACAAACAGTGTATATCTGCCCCAATTCTGAATTTTCTTCGTACCATTTCTTCCTGCAAGGCTCTTCTACTTACTAGGATGTTGTAAGCAATCGCATGATCTATGATGCGAATGAGTTTACTGCACAGCTCGATCTTGGATTTGTTGTGTGAGAAGATGCTCCACATGCGGTTGCTATATGTGTGCTCTTTGTTTTCCCTGCTTCTCATGTGGCTGACATGCTAGGCATCAAATGATAAAGATTTTCTGTTTTAGACCTATCAAACAGTTGAGCACAGCGCTTGTAAAAGTGCAATGTTTCAGCATCCCCCAAACAAAGCTGTCTGATGCAGCATAACTCTGCACAATTGCAATGTTATGCCACTTCCTCAAACATTTTGAAGTGCAGGCAAAAACAGCTGTCAATGTACTGATTGAGCCTGAACACATTTTTTTATTTTTCATCCGGGGGGATGGGGGATGGGTCAAGATAAAAACAGCCTGTTCAAATAGAATTTGTGTTTAGAAGTTCCACTGTATGAGTGAAGAAGAAGCCTCCACCTCTTTGAAATTGTCTGTGTGGCATCATTTTTGTAATAAGTACAGAAAAGAAAGAGAATGGATCAGATGCAGATGACTAGCTATTAGCCACTAATGTTAAGAACATTAGGTCTGCAATGAAGACTTTAATTGTATATGAAATTACTATTACTATTTGAATAATCTAGTTTTACAAATTTAGTAGTGTAGTATCCAGTTATTGTTGACTGCTTTATCGCTCATCTTACTCCAACTCCAGTGTGATTGGTTGAACCTCCCTCATGATGTCTCCTTACCCTTTAAGCAAAGCCTCCCAGTAAGATAAGTTCAGACTTACACTATATCTTACAATCTTTTAGAGAAGTTCATCTTGTGTGCTACAGTATATTTGTTTATTTTTTGAGAAAAGTTTTGCAAGCTTCCAATTTTTTCTCCATACTTCCGATGTGTTCTGAGTAATATTTGGTAACTTTGTTTAGGCACGTTTCCCTTTGTCTCAATCCTGGTTCTATAAGTCATCCAAACGGGAGAATATCCAGACATCCAAAGCCTTTCCCAAAAATGATAGCCTGCACTCTGTTTTTCTGTTGACCCAGCTTGCCCTGTATGCTGAGAGGGAAGGTGGGGATTACACATTAAGAGATCCAAGCCAGTTTCATGAGAGAAGTGACAGAACAGCTGTTTTGGACTTCAGTAAGGGACTTTAGTCACTTCTGTTGTAGCTGTTCTTGTGCTAGAAGCTGAAGGATCAATACTGTTGAAAGTTGAAATTAGAAGCAATGTTAGGGCATAAAACGCCTTTCTTAAATGGATGGGAGTTTATTATGTGTTTTCCAGACACATAGCGCCACTTTATAGCACAATCAACTAGTTATGTTACCCTCACTTGTTATAAAAATGCTGTATATATCAAACATCACTTAACAGAGATTTAACTTCGGGTTTGACGCCTCGAAATTGGGCTCTGTCTCTTTAAGAAGCTCATACTCTTTTGACACTCTGACTTCATCACGTCATCACCACGGTCCTCCTCCATTATGCCATTAACAACCATTCTTTGGAGTGGTTTATCAGCTGAACTGATAAATCATTAGTATGATAAGCTCAGTGGACACACAGTTCCACTAGGTGTTTGATAAATGCTGCTGCTGCTTCTCTGGAGGAGCTGTGTGGGGAAGGCACGGGGGAGGTGTGCTTTATGAGGAAGAAGCTTGGCTGGAGACTGCATCTCCAAAGAAGAGCTAGGGGTAAATAGGTGGCGCTTTGTATAATCAAGCATTTTGGTACCTCTGAATGGCTGCCAACAGAGATTCAAGGATTCCTCAAACGTATGAACGAATCAAAGCAATACTCCAGGTCTGTTTCTAATGAGGAAATAACATTATAATATGACATAAAGCTCAAAAAAGTCAATTCTGAATAATACCCCCCCCCACACACACACACACGCATACTCCCAAGGCTCCTGGAAGACTGACAATTTTTCTTAATCTTACATTTTAATAAGAGTGCTGTAGATTACATATTTAACATCTATTCCCTATAACATATTTCCCCTTTAGTCTAAGTGTAGATTAATCAATTGCACACCTTTGTTAGATATTATGTTGCGTGTTTCTTTTACAATCTTACGGTGTTGTTTTATTAGATTTTATTGACATCGATCAATCAGATCTAACACGGTTGCAGGTTTCTGGTGAGCTGCGATATTAGGAAGCAAGACATTCAACAAATATAATTACCATGAAATGGAAAATATTTCCTACGTTCTCTCTGTTAATTCAGGAATCAGAAGAAAACAAACACAAATTTCTCTGTATGTGTATTCTCACTCGAAACGATGTCCATTAGGATGCTGTTTTACAATAATGCCTTCAAAAAAAATAACTGCATAATCCTTGATTCATAACTGTTTTATTGCAATTGAACAAAGTGCTCAATAAAATGTACTTATATATATCTTTCATTGCTTCTTTAACTTTTTCAGCTGAATTGTATAGAGAGACGTGTCAACTCCATCTGAGCAGGCAAGAGAGCGGTGACACTATGTCATTAAATGTGATGTCAGTGAGTCAACTGTCAGATGGTGGGGGAAAAAACATGTCAGTTTCTTTCACTCAGCTGTTCCCAAACAGGCAAATGAAGAAAACTGACAACCATACAGCATGTATTTTACATATTCTCATCAGAAGCATTCAAATACTGACCACATATTCAATACAGTAACACCCTGTTTCTTTTACCACATTACCAAACCTATATAGTCTTATAAGGCTTTAGATGAACTGGTTTGACATGAAGGCTCGGACGTGTAGGTGAACCTGAATTTCAAAGCCTCCCAACAGAACATCTGGCTCAACGTATAGGCCTGCAGCTGTTCATTTGAGGTGGTTTTCATGCTAGAATGACTGTTCAAACTACAGCTGTTTGGCAAAAATCCTGTTGAATAAACATCAACATAACAGAGCACACAGACTTCTTTCAACCATCATATTTTTATTACCTTGGATCATTAGAATCCCAGATGCTTTGTTTTATATTTTTATGTATAAGGATGTTTTAACTGAAATTCAATCAGTTCATTTATTTACAACCAAATTAAAATAAACAATAACTCAAGGTGCACTGCAAGATAAATAGTATCTCGTTTTATTAATTTCACTCATTAAGCCATTGTGATGTTGATTTTGCCTTTAAGTTGTGAAAAATATTAAGCTTCAGATAATATGGCACTTTTTTGTTAGCATTTATGTACAGGTTGTAAAGCCATTGGGTTCATTTTTAAATTAAATCAGTGATAATGCTGAATCTAATTTCCTATTTTACATATGAAAAAAATATCTTTAAATTGTGCTTTGTGTTCTGTGTCAACATTTATATCAATAACTTTAGAACAGAGCAGGTCTACAACTCCAATCTTGAAGTACCACTGTCCTGCAACTTTTGTATGCATTCCTGCTCCAACACACCTGAATCAAAAGGCTGAATTACCTCCTTGATATGTTTACAAGTTTTGTACAGGCCTGGTCATTAACAATTCATTTGATTCAGGGGTGCACCCAAAAATTGCAGGACAGTGGCACTTGAGAACTGGCATTGCAGACCCCTGTAACAGGAAAAAAACATCACAGTAAATTAAAACATCATTGAATTATTTATTTTGATAATTTAGCTCAAAGTAAAACTAATCAATAATACATATTCAGTGAATAAAGAGTAAAATATATTTCAAGAGGGTTTTTTAGTTCATTTTGATAATTATGGCTTACATCTTTCACAAAAAGTTATATTGTTACCCAAGACCACAAAAAAGACTTTTTAGTACAGACATTTTATGGTATGGCCATGTCTTGGTCTATGTAATCTTGATGAAAGCTGCTGAATTGAAAGTTATTGGGGAGCTACACAAGGAGGAAAAGCCAGAAAAGGTAATTGCAAAAGATGTTTACTGATTAGAATGGTATATTCAGGTAAATTCATGGAAAGTTGAGTAGATGGAAAAAGTGTGGGAGAACTGTCATTTGCTGGTGTTGGTCAACAAGCTTTATGGAGATACAAATTTTATTTTCCAGCAGGACCTGACAATTGCCCACACTGCCAAAAGTACCCATACCTGCTTTATTGACCTCAGTATCACTGTGCTTGATTGGTCTGCAAACCACTGTGAGCAGAACTGCATAATAAGAAGGCAAATACCTTGATACAGTAAGTAATTTGGGTCCAACTAATAAAATCCCACAGTATATGATCCCTTGTGTGTGGTAGTAGGAAACAAAGGAACAAAACAAGGATGAAAACCTTTTCAATCATCCACATTCATGATTTTAATCAAAACCCAAGGAAGAATGTATATTTTTAAGTGTATGATTGACTTTAAAATGTCAAGTCATAAAATAACAAGCAATGTCAAAAGTGCTGTGAAAGGTTCTTGTTACGAGGTGGATCAAGGTTTAAAATTTTTGGCCACCTGTTATACTGAATACCTTCCTCTGAAATCAGCCTTTCATCCATGGCATCCAGCCAATACTTTTAATTAGGGCACTTTGCACCCACTTCAGAAACATTTTCATAGGAAAACCTGATGTGAAAAAAAAAATGCTGATAATGCTAATTGTTGGACAAAAGTCTTTGATGCTCATACTTCACAACCATTGGTGGAAGCAAGGTTCAGAAAAACCAAAGCAGCAGTTTATTTATTTATAAAAGAATTTGCAGTTTGTATTGAACAGTGATGCATAATTACTGTTTTTAATTATTTCTTTCTTTTCAAAAGTCAAATGGATGTTTACTGATTAGAATGGTACATTCAGTGAGTGATTAGAATGGTATATTCAGCAAGTGTCTTGCTGTTGTCCCCTTTTTGTGAAGTGTTTAAGTAGTAAACATTTGATAAAAAGACATTTCCAAACCAAAGTCTTTTTTTAAATTTTACATTCTGTAGTCAACGTCAACCTTCACTCTCTTAGGTCCTACACACACTAATACCCATATCAGTCTGTGGTATATCTCTATGTGCAGACTACAATCATATTCATTAAATTGAAATATATATCCGGGTCTGTATACCATCACCATTTGAGTCCACAACAATGGAAAATGCACAAAAAAATTTTTAACAGCTTGACAGTCAGAAAGAGAAATGCTGTACAGGTAAGCTAAAGTAGTGGTATTAGTTCTGACTGCATGGAGTGCCACTGTACTGGAAAAACTTGAATTATTCCTGGTGATAAAAGCAAATTACAGCATTTACTCCTTTTATGAGTGGCATACATGCACAGAAATCAGTCAGATGGAAAAACTAAACAGGAACAAACAAATTCATATCAGTTAAAGATCTGGAGCTTGTTGTCATCATCAATGGCTGCCAGTGCCAGCTTAGCCAGTGGTGTCAAGTACCTGTCCTGGAGGTTTTGTGTCTTGCAACTTCTTCATGTGTCCCTGATCCAATAAATCTGAATCGAATGGCTAATTTGCCTTGTCAGCATGCAGTCAAGTTCACCACAGTCCTGACTTCATGATTAAATTTAGGTATGTTGAAGCAGAGACACATCTAAACGGTGCAGGACACAAGTCTTCAAAGACTGGAGTTTGACACCTGTGATCTTAATCATTCATCATGGCTTGGGAGTTACCAGAGACCAACTTTGGTTGAAACCTGTAAAGTTGAACCCCTTGCAACTCAATTTTAACTTGAATTTTTCTAATCAATGTCCTAACCAATCAAAAGTTGGTTGTCTGCCAAAAGGTTTTCTTATGAGTCTTGTGATGTTATCAACCCAAACACAGGCAAAATAAAATTTGCACTTTTTTCATAAGAGCGATTTTAAAAAAGGTGACGTAGCTCAAAGGTTTTCATGAACACTGCTATAACAGCTGAGTGATGAAATACAGATTTTCTGCTGCAAGATGTGGGAGTGTCTCAGGCAGGACATTTTTGAAACACGTAGAAAAATTTACTCACATGCTGCAGAATTGTGTCTATTTAATGGTGTGTATTGTAGTGACCTCTAACATTTGCATATTTTACACTGTACTTTCACTATTGTACATAAGAATTTTATGCATACAATAAATTACACCTGCTGCTGTTATGGTTACAGCTTCTGAAGAGGACAGTGATATGCCTCCTGACAAATGTATTTATGTTGATGACAATCTTTAACCTTCATGTTGTGAGTAATCAAGCCAGGGGTGAAGAAACTTGCAGAGCTCTTATTCTATCAGAAAAGTTTCAAAGTCTTCAAGCCAGGTGTGAAGAATAGTCTGAATTACTGAATTCCTTGAATCCCACACTGCAAAAAATTAAAAATCTTACCAAGTATTTTTGGTCTAGTTTCTTGTGAAAATATCTCAGTCTGCTTGAAATAAGACAAAACCAACTTACAAGTAACTTTTCAGCACAATATAGGAGCTTGTTTTATGTCAGTAATTCCATAATATTGATGGAAAAGTACAAATTATAAGTGAAATAATCTGCCAGTGGAACAACACATTTTAATTTATAACATGGGAAAAATGTGTTGTTCCACTGGCAGATTATTTCACGTATAACTAGAACTTCTTCTTCAATATTAAGGAATTATTGACATAAAACAAGCTCTTATATTGTGCTGAATTGTTACTTGTAAGTTAGTTTTGTCTTATTTCAAGCGGACTGAGATATTTTCACAAGAAACTAGACCAAAAATCCGTGGTAAGATTTTGTGTTTTTGCAGTTCAAGGAGTTTCCAAGTTTCCAATCAAGCCAGTGGTGGAGAAAGGACAGACCTGCAGTTTCAAGTTCTTCAAGCCTGTCGCTTTCAGAAGATCTTCTTTGACTGAGGTATGAAAAGCCTGATCCATCTTCTAAAATCCTTCACTTAGAATCCTTCAGTCTCAGTTTGTTAGATTTTTATTATTATTTTATTAGTTTTCTATGCTATTGAATCAACTGAGCCCTTCTAAACTTTACTAATTAAAGAAGCACAAACAATTTTAGAGAAGTGTGTACATTCAGTTGTTGTCTCTCTGTAATCTGAAGTTCTTCAATAGTAGCAAAACAGTGCATGGTTTGCAAATTTATGAAAGGTATCAATCGGTTGTCCTAGCACAAAATTATTAAAACCACATCCTTGGGTCTCCATGTGAGCCACTAAATTATAACCTGGATTGGTTCCAAGAGCCAGTTGTAAATAGGAGGAGAGTGTCTGTTTTTGAGTGTGATCTGTGGAACCTAACTGACTGCTGGCTACTCAATCTGGTTAATTCATAGAGGGAAGCAGCATTCAGATGTAGACTGTTAGAAGTCCAGGTGAATCTTCTCTGATAAACCAGCTAAATAGATTCTCTATGACTTCTGTGGTAGGTTATACTCTGCAGAATTAGAGATCTAAAGACCAGAAGGGTAGATAGCTGGTTAGGTGTTAACCTCTCAGAGTAGGAAATGAGTTGGGAGAGGCTTAGCAGTATAGAGAAAAAGTGGCAACCTCTCAGTGAAGGGAGTCAGAGGGGAGGAGTGCAGCACCACGCACAACAACAGAGCATACGAAGTCAAAGGGAAACAGGGGAACATGTCTGTAAAGTCAGGAAAATATACAACGTCTGTGCGCTGAAAGCAAAATGACAAAGCAGAGTTAAAATCTTTACTAATGATTAAAGAATAAAGAAATACCATTTTGGAGTGAGACTCTTTGTCCCTGCTGCGAGGATGTGTAATATGAATTAATCAGCAACTAGTCACACAGTGTGTGTTATCTCACAGAGGGCCCCGATGAACTGAAGGAGCCATGGCAATACTTTTAATAAAAAACATTATTGCTTTCTTTATCTTTGCAGCACAGAACAAAATAAGAATCGATGTGCATTCATAACCTGACTGAACAATGCCGCACAGTTGTCAGATAGCTGAACATCACACTGAATAGCCAGATTTTGTTATTAACAACTGACCTAGAGCTGAATATTATTCAAAGAAATAATAACCAATACCCATTCTTAGAATTGACACAGCAGATGGGTGATACACAGACTCACAGAATAGTGTAAATTGAATTGTGTTTGAAATAGAAAGAAATTCATTACTGCTTTGACTATTTTTGCAGTATTTATGCCTTTCACCCCTTGTTGCCCTTGCTGTATTAGAAGTCCTAACCACCTCCACCGCAGCTTTTGTCAGCATATTACTCACCTGATGCTAATGACAAGGTGTACGCTCAACTGTCCCTCTAATATTTTGCCTGAAGACTGATATATTGATCGTGTATGATTGATCAGGGCATGGATGATACAGCAACATCACATGATTTATTCAGGCCCTAATATCTTGCGTCAGGGCAGCTCTCTGGGAATTGCTTGTCAAGGCCTGGTGTACTTTCATCTTCTATCCAAGTATCAGCTCTGCTTTACAGACTGCAGCCTCCAGCATAGGCAGGAGAAAGTGACGGTTTTAACTTGAGATGCAAGGATTGACTATTTTAAATAAATCCTAGCACACACAAGCACATATAGCTTTGACTTAATGGTGATGGTGCACTGATTTTTGCCTTCTCTATCTCTTCTTTTGTTTCACTGATTAACATTCTGTGGAGAGAAATAAAACAAGCCAATAAGCAGATTTCCATTTCTCCAAAACAAGTCTTAACCAAAACAAGACAATCCAGCCCCTCTAAAGTAACACATTAGTATTCATCAGCTGGGAAAAGTAATTTGCGGTGCATTAGACATACTCACGGCACATGTGGATGCTTTACTTATACCATTTGTTCACAAAATCTCACAAAAAAATTCAGAGCACACCAAATCCCAAACTGCCTCGGAGTGGCACACAGGGAATTTGTTGAAGATTTTCGCAGAGTAGTGGTGCAGACATTAAAAAGTTTTAGGTTTAAACTGGAGAGAAGGAACATTGAGATGCTAAATGTTATTTAATGAGAAATTCATAATTTAATTTTGATTAGTATGCCAGCATAAACCTCACAGTAAGAGTATACAGTATGTTTATTACAATAGAAAGTATTGATACTACAAATTTAACAGATGCTGAAATACAAACATGTATTTAATTGACACATTTTTAAAAGTGTTTGACCAAGAAAATAACCCATTCTACACATTCTACATTCTATTGTGCTTTATGAAAGTATGGAGCTTTTTTCCACTATATCTCATATAACAAATACAAATGTCAGTGTAATTTATTCATATTTTATCTAATAAATCAATACAAAGCAGTGCACAATTGTGAAGGGGTTTTAAAAAGCATCTATAAATAAATATCTGAGAAGTGTGGTTTGTGTTTGGTTTCCTAGCCTCTGACGCCACGAAATAAATTCTAGAATTTAGCTAATTAGTAAACAGAGTCCACCTGTGAGTAATTTAATCACAGGAGAAAATCCAACTGTTCTGTGGAGGCCTCAGATATGCTTTTAGAGAACATTAGAGAACAAACAGCACAATAGAGACAAGGAACGCAGCACGCAGGTCAAGAATACAGTTATAAAGAGGTTTCAAGCAGGGTTGGTTTATACAATTATATTCTAAGCTTTGAACATTTTAAAGAGCACCAATCAGTCCTACAAACCCAACAAGATATTTCTGTCCATCTAAACGTACTGGGTTGGCATTGAGAAAGTTAATCAAAGAGGTTTTATTTGCAGTTTGCCACAAACTATCCAAGGAACACAACAAACTTATGGAACAAGGTGCTCTGGTCAGATGAAATCAAAATGTAATTTTTTGACACATTCAAAATGCTACATTTGTGATAAAAACATGGCACTTAACCCTGAAAACACTGTCCTTGTAATAATACATGGTGGTGGCACCATCATGCTGTGGGGATGTTTATCTTCCTCTTTATCAGCAAGGACATGACAACTGGTTAGAGTTCATGGGAAGGGAACTAAACACAGTGCAATCCTGGAGAACACCTGTTTGAGGCAGTAAACTGGAGGTTCATCTACCACCAAGACAACCCTTAACATACAGCGCGAGATACAAAGTTTAGATCAAAGCACATTCATGAGATGAACTGTGCCAGTGAAAGTCTATACTTAAATCCCATTGCTGTTCACAGAGGAATTGAGAATGAGCAAAAGTGTGAGCCTCTACATAAGCAAAGCTGGTGAAGATATTCCTCAAAAGAGTTCCAGTTGTAACTGCAGTGAAAAGCTGAATCTACAAAGTATTGACTGGGGTGCTAATTACAAAGGCACCCACACTTTCTAGATTTTTATTTTAAAAAATGAAATAGCAAATGTATCATTTTTCCTTCATTTCAAAAACCTGCACTAGTTTGTCACATAATAAAATCTCAGTAAAATACATTGAAGTTTGTAGTTTTAACGTGAAAAAAAATGTAAAAGGGGGGCTTATGCCTATCTCCAGTAGTCATGGAGTAAGGACTGGGGTGCACCCTGGCCTGGTTGCCAGTTCATCACAGGGACTGAAAAGGTTCAGGTGGTGTGAATACTTTTTTAACTGCACAAGTATACAACAAAAGAACACATTTGGGTAAATCTAAGCAAAATGTACACAACTTGTCTCAAATCTCTCAATCCACATTGGCAGAGCCGGAGATGAGCAGTGTGAACATGTTTATAATGCTCGTACAGGTAGACACTGCAGAATTGGAGGGAGGGGGAAAGAGATAGTTTGCACAGATGCATGCTTGGAGATTGCGCTCACTTGAATTACCACTTTCTCCATAAGTTCCTTCCAGTGGACAAACACCGGCGAGTTGTCTGTGTCATTCTTTTAAATAATGTAATCAGTTTATTCAGTTCGGATATTGGTTTCAGAATAGCTGGTGAGAAATAATCATTAGCATTCTTTTCTTTATATATGTTCTTTTATTTCTTGATGAATAGCTGTGCTTATTCCTGAGCTTGTAAAGAAAAAAGTAACAATCCCAGCCCTCATGAGCAAGAAGTCCTCCAGTGGTGAATAAAGGATTTGTTCAGGCCTCAGTGGGCCAGTGGCTCAAGCTGTTCAACATAGGCTGCTGTAAATCACGCTCTGTTAAGAAGCTGGAGGGTAGGTGAGCTTCTGTCAAAGTTGAGGATGAAGCAGAATCATGATATGTGTGGCATGTTGTTGCTGCAGCTGACAGGGCGGGGAAGGGGGTCACGGGTACCTCATGGGCTACCCATCTTCTCTTTCCAGTTCCCATCTGTCCTGCTCTGACTGCATGTGCAAAGAATGAAAAGGCGGCATCTGGCCAGTGAAGAAATTCCCAACTCAGCTTTAAAATACCAGATGCTAATAGTCGCCTTACCATAACAATGTATACTCAACAACTTAGTTACTATAATCATATACAGTGTCCTGAATACGATTCCTTCTTTGGCATAAAATGAGCCATTTATCAAAAACAATTGGTTTATGAAGGGAGTACATGCATGGTAGATAAGCAGTGTCAAGATAAAAATGTGCTTTAATAATGTAAACTAAAAAGCTAGAAATCAAAAACATTCTCTAAACCAGACACTGTCATGAGCCAACAGAAATGGGTTGGATCAAGATTTGAAACAGGAGGATCTGATAATAAATGAGGGAAAACATAAGAGTGTAAGTACTCGAGTGTGTGATTACTGAGTGGGGAGAGGTGCAAGAGGTGCAGAGAGCTGGAAGCTCAGCAACCAAAGAAATGAACAGCAACCAGCAAATACTAAAACAAAAAGTCCCAAAAAAGTAAAACCTCAGCATCATCACATCACAGAACTAAACTAATACATTTTAGATATGTTGAAATTCCATGCAGTTCTAAATAATAGAATGGTAAAATATTTTTATTTAAATAAGCATGTTTGCTTTGACATTGTTGTGGCTTTACAAAGGATGAAGATCCCTCTATGCTCTTCCATACATACCCATGACTGCACCACGCCTAAGGTCAACAACCTAGCACAACTTTCTTGGAGCATGTTGGAGTACAGCAATATAAGTAGGAAATATAGTAGGAAAAATAAGCATTTGATACTGGTATGATTTTTCAAGTTTTCCCACTTACAAAGAATGTGTAATGTACCAATGTTCATCATTGGTACATTTCAACCATAAGAGACAGAATCCTAAAAAAGAAATCTGTATGATTTTTAAATAATTAATTTGCATTTTATTTCATTAATTAGGTATTTGATCACATATCACAGATTAAAATCCTGCAGTGGATGCAAAGCCCCCCTGGTCAAGTCAGCAGATGCCCAGGCCCATCTGAAGTTTGCCAGTGATCATCTGGATGATCCAGAGGAGCCATGGGAAAAGGCCATGTGGTCAGGCCAATATAAAAAATTTTGGGATCAACTCCACACACGTTTGGAGAAAGAAGAAGGATGAGTACAATCCGAAGAGCACCATGTAAACCATGAAGCCTGAATGTGGAAACATCATGCTTTGGGATGCTTTTCTGCAAAGGAGACAGGACGACTGCACCGTACTCAGGAGAAGATGGATGGCGAGATTGTATGCAATGACCTCCTTTCCTCAAGACCACTGAAGATAAGTCATGGTTGGGTTTCAATCATGATAATGACCTGAAACACACAGCCAGGGCAACCAAAGAGTGGCTCTGTAAGAAGTATTGCAAGGTTCTGGTGTGGCCTAGCTAGTCTTTAGACCTAAACCCAATAGAAAATCTTTGAAGGAAGCTGAAGCTTCATGTTGGCCAGCAACACCCCCAAAATTTCAAAGATGTGGAGAAGGCTACAAAAGTTCCATTGATTCCCATTGAAAACATATTGTCTACTTTTCCCATAAAAGGGGTGCCTCTGTTGTACAAGGGCTAAGTGCCCATATCATTGAATCCATCTTTGCTTTCAAAGATCAAGCTATGCTAGCACAATGTTACCAATATCATGAGGTTGTCGCATAGAAAACCCTGCTTTACACTGTTGAGAACCAAGCCACACTAGAGCTAATCGACTTAAAGTTGAGCAAAGCTCTAAGGAAATTTTTGGGCTCTATCCAACAAAACTGGGGGTTGGTTGTATTCTTAATACACATCATAAGACCTTGTCAAGATCATGAAATGATCACTCATTCTGGCTGATTTTGTACTCAATTGTAGCTTTTTACTCCAATGTGAAGACCCTGATAGATGCAAATAGTTTTTGTCTAAGAAACACTATGAAAATAGGTACCCAATTCAACAACTGAAACAAAAGAAATTAATCATTAAAGCTGCAGTATGTAACTTTTATAAAAATATATATTTTTCTACATATTTGTTGAAACTGTCACTATGTCATGACAGAATGGTATGAGACAGATAATCTGTGGAAAAAATCAAGCTCCTCTGTCCTCTCCCAGTGCTCCCATCTGAGTGGCGCTGTTCATCCCCCCCTCTCCCTTGCCCTCTACTGCGTTGCAGCTTGCAAAGACTGATGTGAATACTAAGGCTAGCTAGCATGATCAACGATGACTTTGGATAAACAGTTTTCATGTAACGGTAAGTTTTTTATCCGCTATTAGCATATTTAGCAGTGAATAAATGAAGTTGACTGACAACAGTAACACCTTCCTCCTGGCTCTGATTGGTTGTTTTAGATTTGCAGTGCAAAGTTACATACTACAGCTTTAAAAGGCTAAATAATGTACATGTTACATTTGAAGATAGCCTATGCAGTCCCTATACCAAAGTTAAGTAACAATAATGTTTTTAAAAAATGCTTGGCTATAAGGTGAGGTTGACACCAAAATGCCACCAGGAGCAGTAACTAACATTATGAAGAAGGCTATTGAGACTACGAATACAGCAACACATACTATGGTTAAATAATTATATATATAAAAAGCATAAAAGATGCATAGAATAACTATTCAAGAAATAAAATAAGCCGTCTGTCCCTAAGGCACTAAAAATTGCCAAAGACTCACAACTCTGTCTACCTACCTGAAAAGGTAGATTCACTGGCAGAGTATTAAGAAGACACACAGTACAGAGACTAAAAAGTATTACAAAAAGCAAATGTGAGAAAGAGGCATCACGTAACTCCTGTGCTTACTGTCTGATGTGATAGCTGGCAGGAACATTCTCCCAGAACAAGAACGAAGGACCATCATGACAGTCATAAGATATTTTGGCATGGTGCCGAGAGCTTTCCTGAAAAGTTAAAAGAAGAAGACAACTGGAGGGCAAAAGAAGAAGTGGAAGGCCCCCCAAAAAACTGCAGTGAATGGACAGTATCTGAAAGCTGTGCACAGAGCAAAGACAAAAGATCCTGCAAAATCAGGGCACAGAAACTAAGAGATGCTTTGTCCCTCTGTTCATATGCTATTAGTTTTCAGCGAATAGCTGATTGGGAAATTTCTTAGTGTTGCAAAATACTCAGAGGAAATTTTAGTAAAATACAGTTAAGTGCTTTGTAGCTGCCAGCTTCTGCTATTGTTGCGAATAGCTATCATTTGATGAGTAATTCCTCCTTTGATCTCTATGAAAATCCAACTTCTTAAAAGTGAGTTCTTGAATAAATTATATGTATATTTACTTTTTCCGCCAGAAATTCACATCAGAAAATCCTAAAAAAAAAAAACTTCTTGAGTCGTCATAGGGAATAACACCTTAGTTATATTAACAAATAATGTTTTAATATTTTGCATTTAAATATTGATAATGTGTATGTGTACGAGCATTATGTTGCTTTGCTTCACAGAACAGCATGCTGAGAGTGTCGTTGAAGAGAAGTGAGCCTGAGGGCTATAAAAGAAAAAAAAAATCACTGAACCCTGCTCTTTGCACTCATGTGCAATGCATGGCAATTCCTCAGTCCACTGCACAGGCTTCCCATATTTCCTCATCCCTTCAGGCTGTGTGTTCTTACATATACAAAAAAAAAAAAATGTTCGCATATGGTCTCTTAGAAGATAGCACAACCCTAATAATAAGAGCTCTCATTAGGCAGCGGAACCTCTGACTTTCATCTGCTATTATAACATGGTAGCAGAATTTGTGCTCACGGAGGCTGAACTAAGCCACTGAACCACACCATGTCCAATCTCAGCATTAATGCAAGCTGATATGTTACCTTGCAAACCACACCATTTCATTTCAGCATTTTAATAAAAATGAAAGTCACATTAAAACTTAAGCATTCTGAATATTCAATGAAGTAGCAACTGAACTGAATGCCTTTTGATTCCCAACTATGGAATAATAGCCTGAAATTTAATCACAAACGGACACTGAGACAGACTTTACAGGTTCATGTGAGTACATTTATGGTTTACATGATAATTCTGTTTGAATGTCTATGTAACCATGCTAGATCATATCTTGACATCTGAGGCTTTGGATGTATTTATGTCAATACTGTCAATAATTAGCGATGTTAAACGATTATGATGCATGTGATAATAAAACATAATAATCAGTACAATCTATCAAAAGTGAGTTCTGAGTTGTAAATTCTTTTATCTATGAAAGTAAAGAGCTCTTATCAAAAGTTTAAAGAAGCAAAAAAGAAAAATGGATATTTGTTAAAACAGGAGTTTATTTCATTAATCAAAATAATTAAACCAAATCCTGTACTATGTTTACTATTAATCATAAGGTCTATTTAGGTAAGTTAAAAGAAGTAGAAACAAACACCATAAAAATACTAACACTAAACTAATAACACTGTAATGGACTGGCGACCTGTCCAGAGTGTACCCCACCTCTCGCCCGATGACCGCTGGAGATAGGCACTAGCCCCCCTCGTGACCCTGCAAGGATAATGATAGATAATGGATGAATGGATGGATAAACTAATAACACAATATAAAAAATGAAAGAATTCATCGAAATGTAAAATAAGCTTCAAAATATGATCTAAGCTGAGCAAAAAAAAGGTTTAACTATTTTCCCAAATTTACCTACTTAGTTACTCTTTCTCTGCAGTTCAAAGAAAGGGTTTATGGCCTAATTTTTATAATATCTGAAGGTAATTTGATAGAAAAAGTTTTGGGTAAAGGATAAAGAAAGAAGAGGAATTCTGAAGAGAAACTGCCTTTGGATCCCTTAGCTTTTGAAATCAAAGCCACCACAATACAACATTGTCAGAAAGTGCCAAAACTGTCTTGGAGCCAATTTGGGTTTCTGCTTAGGCAGTGTTGCAGACCACATTTCCAAGATCTTGGTCTTAAAATCTGCTGGTTTTTTCCAGTTCTTCATTTTGTCTCCATTTTGGACAGGCAGTGTTTGGGATTTTTATTTCGAGACTATAGCTGTAGCCATCCTCAAAATGAGACCAGTTTTGGTTATGTCAATGTTGGCGCGCACACCCTCGAGCACTGTTCAATGCGTCAAACATAAACCTAACTTCAGTCTATCAGAAGGTATGATGAAGAAAGGTGTGGCAGTAATTGGGCCTGTGTGTGACTAGAGACAGTGAACTCAGGTGTAATAAACCACTTTTAAGTTGTTTTAACAGAGAGGGCAATCAGTTTTTCACACAGTGCCATGATTTGGATTTTTATCCCATAATAACAAACATCTTCATTTAAAAAATGCATTTTGTGCTTACACGTGCTGTCTTTGACTAATATTTAAATTGGTTTGATTTTCTGAAACACACAAGTGTGAAAAACATGAAAAAAAAAAAAGGAAATCGGCAAGGGGGCAAATACTCTTTCACACCACTTTCACATCACATTTTTTGTCATCATTACATTGTGTGCTTAATGGTTAACTCAAAGATTAATGCGTAAAGCTGGGTCCAAAACAATAAATGTGTGCTGAGATACAAATGGGAACAGTTTCTTTGTAAAGCAGTAACTTTTCTGGCATGGGTGCAAATATTCATCTGACATATGTGCTGAAAACATAGTTCAGATTTGGTAGTTTATGTATTATTAAGTAATTACTAACTTGCTTTTTGCAAGTGCAAAATGTGTCCAACAACTATGCCAAGAAGGATACATAGATACAATGACAGAAAACATTTATGATCAAATATCTGCTAGATTAAAAAAATATAATAATAATAATAATAATAATAATAATAATAATAATAATAATAATAATAATAATAATAATAATAATATTTCAAGCAGAAGGATAACCTAATAATTCCAGCGCATCATCACATTGCAACACCGTTATGTCTGGATGCCCTGGGTCTAGAGCCCAGAAAAGGTGCCAAAGATTATATTTGTCTGCATGCTCTACATATTGTGGAACATGTGCAGCCGGACTGCTGAGAATATTTATGCAATAAAACCAAAATGAAAAACACCATGATTAAACTTTAATATTGTGCCATGTTATTTAACAAACAGTAATGAATATTAACAGCCACCAGAGAGCAGAAAACCACCCTGTGGCCAAAGGGATGCTGATGATAAAACAAATAAAAAGAATTTCCACCCTCAACTTTCCTTTACGGGCTTGTATTAAACACATTCATATTTTGAACAAGCAATGTAGCGCTCCTTATTTGGAATCTTTTAAGATCAGACCCTTGGGCTTCAACATCAATTTCTTCATGGTTTCCCCCAAATAACCTAGTGTATGACTCCTTCTAATTTTTTTTTGTAACTTTTCTGTCTTAATGTTGACTGTGGCGTCATGTCAATTGGTGTTACTAGCAAGCGGTTGGCAGTAATTAAGTTGTTCATGTTGAATGTTATTATCAATATTACTATAAGCAGTGATAATACTAATTATAACAAATCACTTCTATAATTTTTTTTTTTTTAATTATACAAGGTTATTTGAAAAACAATCTTCTCTTTTGTCACCATGAACATTCTGATATGTAGTCAAGTTTATGTTTTCATCACTACGGTGTTGGAGCTACTGAGAAGGCAGAGATTTCTGGCAATAATCAAGCTCAAATAGCTGTCTGAATGCAGTCAGCTTCCTATCTGGTGTCTTCACTTCCCTGTGTGACAAATGTTTGTATATACCAGAACACAACAGTTCCATTAGTGCAGTTCACAGTGTTGTCCATGGGTAGCAAAAAACAGAGGAGCCTGGGTCACAATTTTAAATCATCTTATGTTACATAAAAGAAGCAAATAATCTGAGAGTATGTTTAGTTGACTTTAAAAAATAAATATATTAGCAGTATATGGCTTTTATAAATGTTCTTTTCCACTGCTGACAGAAATTTATTGTAACTGTGCATGATGTTGAATGCTTGCATAATACATGTTATTAAATTTTATCCAGCATAACGAATAGAGTGATCAAACAAACAAAATATAACAATAACAGGTAGAAAAATGGATAAATACAAGCATGCAAGAGCACTTATTAAAGACTGAAGAGGAGGAAGAAAGGGTCAGGGCTTAAGCCCCCAATGTTTCAAGACCCTAAAAACACCCCTGGCTGTAGCAACATAATTTTTGAAGTGGTTGCAAACTTCTAGCTCTGTCAGTGGTTCTGGCGTCTGGGAGGGTCACTGGAAGTTGAAGGTTTTGAGTTCTGATTCATTTACATTTTTTTCCCCAAACATTGGAATCATCTGAAACCATGTTGGAGATGTGGAAAGACAAGACAAACTTTTGTGCAGATTTTTCACACAAAATCTTAATAAAAATGCAACATGCTGTTTGTGGTGAACAAAAATATTTATTGCAACCAAAATCTTGTGAGATGATCAGAACCGTTTGGAATTTGGATGAGGTTCTCTCTTTGCCTGTGTCTCTTAGGCAACAGACATCCAACTCTCCTGGGTCATCTGGGAAGGAGACAGTACATAGCCAATCAACAAATCATGAGAGGACTTCAGAAGACATATAACCACATCTATTACATAGCCAATGAAAATAATGGAGTCTATTTTTTGTTTTTCTTCATTACACCATTGGAGTTCAGATAGAGAGAAGAAATCTAAAAGATCATTGTGAATAAAACCTCTCTGTTGGAGCAACATTCCCATTCTCAAGGTTTCCAACATTACATGGTTCTAGGGAAAAATTATACATTTTTTTAATGTAACACATTAATAACTAACCAGTCATGCAATATTAAAAAAGTTTTTTATGAATTTCTCAATTATTAAATAATATTATTTGTATAAGAGATACTTTGCCATGTTTTCACAGGCATTATGAAAACTTGCTTTAAGCAAAACACTCCAGGATCATAGAGACATTGGTCTTGTGGACACCATCAGTATGGGTTAAGAGGTTGTTTGGCTAATCTAAGAGAGCATTTTCAGTTCAGTGGGAGAACACAGTTAAGAGTGTCAAAAGTCAGATTTGAGTGTTTTTGGCCTTCTCAAATATGTAAACAAGAATACTCTGATGCTATTCTCACTTTAATTTCGTTAAGTTTTACCTGAAGCATTTATGCTGCTTCCCTTCAATGGTAATGAGGAATCAAGTATAGAGATTAGTATATGGGGCTGCTATGCTTAATCGAATTAATCGTGATTAATCGATTATTGAAATAATTTAGTAATTGATTTATCGTCAACTGGAGTATACAGATTAAAAAAGGCCATTTTCTGAAAAAACAACACACCCAGAACAGAATATTTTGTACAGCCAAAACTGTACAAAATACATGATTATTTTGCATTTAAGATAAAAAAAAAAAAACCCTTTATCTATAAATATGTTCTACCCAAACTCTTCAAGTGTCAGTTCAAATTCACTAAAGGAAAGCTAAATTATTGCATTTTAGGTAATAAAATGTTTATTTTCTTGTTTTAAAAAAGGATTTTTATTATTTGTGTATTTGCCTCTTTTAATGCAATTCTAATATTGCATAAAAAAGTCTAAGAAGTTAAATTAAAAATCTGCAGAATGTGCCAAATTTTTATCCAATTAATCAATTAATTGTCAGAATAATTGATATAATAATCGATTACTAAAATAATCATTAGGTCCAGCCCTATTAGTGTAGCAACTTGTTTTCTGATTTAAAATTGGGCTTGTTGACAAAAGTTTAAGATCTAAGGGTGATGTGGTGGGGAGTCTTCAAAACTAAAATGTCCTCTTTATGAGGTAGAAATTTGACCAAACTTTGAGAGAGTGGTTTGTAGCAGCAGGCCTTTAACTTTTCAATCAACAACAACAAAGATTTCTGGGCCATTCTTTAAAGGGGTTGTTCACTGACCTAATCTTACTTTTTGTTTTATTCCTTAAAGTCACATAAGAGGGATGTCGTTGTTGTGAATTTGTCTTAATTCTGTGACCAATATTTTTATCCTTCAGCTCTTTGACAGTAGCAGCTACTTTATGAATGCCACCTGGGCCTAATATGCATAATACTAGATGTAATCTCTGCACATTTTATTTAAAGACGAAATGGGAAGAGATTATAACGGTGTCTTTATAAAACTAAGAATCACCCATTATCTGTTATTTTTTGTTTTTTCACAAAAAAATGTTCTTACAAATTAAAGCTGTTTTAAAAAAATCTATTCAAAATCAGTCCAAGTTTCACAAGAGTTTGTGATTTTGATTCTTGTCTAAATCTAAAGTTCTCTTTGCGCTAGAAAATGTTTTTTTCCATTTTCACAAACTGAATAAAGGTCTCATTCATTCTATATTTTAAAGAATCATGGTTCAGCATAGGATAATCTAGGTTAAGTTTGACCAATCTGGGATTTTTATATCTTAAACAGCAAATGATTAAATATGCCAGATTCAGGAAATGAGACCTTCAGGTTTGCTACAGACTTTAGTATTTTCATTTCCTTCTCTGACTCTTATTTTCTCTTTCTTTTTCTTGTTATTTGAAAGCTGTCCCACTTATAGCAGAAGAGTGCCCTGAGCAAAGAGCCATATCAACCATATCAAAACCATTACTGTTTTTACATGTTCGTGACTTTAAAAGAATTGAAATAGTAATTTATCTATCTAGTCTTCTTGCACTATGCTATAAAACACATGTCAAATACACAGAAAATTATTGCAAATTATGCTGAAAGTTTAGTTTCTATATCTTCGATTCAAAAGCTTACCATAAGCTTCACCAATAGCTCACCTTTTGTATTTGTTTCCTGACGGTGTTTACAGCTTTTTTTCTCCATTTCTCAGTACCAGTCTGTATTTAAACAAGAAAACAAAGTTTAGACATACAGCTAAAAATAAAATGAGCTACAACCATCAGTTCCATAATATGTGAATGTGGCACTATTGGGAAATTGTAATGAACTCTTCCCCCAGGAGTTGCACCACGAAGCAGGTGCATATCAAACAGAGCTGCCTCCGCAAAAAGAGCAACAATCTTCTGTGCTTTTTAAATTCTAAATGGATCATTTTATTTATTTACAACAGTGAGCATGTACATTTCTGTCAGTCTCACACACAATCTATTCAACACCACTGGCATTTATGTGACTATGCAACAAAAAAATAACACAATGACAGCATGCACATTCATATTAGGTTGCCAACATTCAGATGTTTAAGTAAGGAATGCCAACCAACCACCCCTTCCTAACAACTTTAACCACTTTTAGAAGAAAAGCATAAAGCTCCTGATGTAAGGAGACTTAAAAAGATGACATGAAAAGGCAAGAAATTTTTCCTCATCTGTATTTTGAGGTTATATGAATTTTTAGGTGTTACATTAATTAGAAATCAATGACTTTTTGGACAGTTGATTCTTACTATAGTAAGCAGTCACTGCAGTGATGGATTTAATTTAGTTTTAAGTCACCAGAATGGCAGGTTAAAATGTATGCACACTCATAAATTGGTGGCTTAAAGCAGACAGGAAGGAGCTGTTGTTTTGTGCTATTTAGCAACTCCTTTAAGTCTTACATATACGTTTGAGCACTGTTAATAACAATAATACTTGTTTATGAAGGCCAGCAATCCACTATGCCTGGCCGTGACACGAATGGAAAAAGCTGTTTTGTAATCACTAAGGTTGCACTCACACCAGCACTGTTTAGTCCACTTTAATTGAACTCTAGTTCATTTGCCTAGAAAGTAGGCCTGTCAATGTTAACACATTAACGCATGTGATTAATCTAAAAAGTTTAATGCATTGATATTACATTATGCAGATTTATCACATTACCTATTTTGACCTTAAAACTTCTTTCCTGTGCAGGGTTACTTAGTTCAAAGCAGTGTGTTACATGATCTCGTACTGTGTTCAACAATGCAGAGTCGCAAACGTGACAGAAAAGATGAGTGAGGAGAGTCAGACTGGTGTGCTCAGCAGCAAATTTTGCTTTAAAAACACTGTGGTTGGAGCGGGCGGCCCGCACACAGAGGCAATAGACCTCAATGAGACCGTCCCGAGTTAGAATTAGTCTCTTTGGTTCCTTTGCTGCATGTCTTTCCCCCCTTCTCTCTGCCCCCTTCCTGTCAGATTACTGTCAAATAAAACGATGAATGGTGAATTATCCTTCCAACAAAGCACAACCAGTTTATGTTAACGTTTCTAAATTATATTTGAATAAATTTACTTCTTTTAAACCTTCCTGAATATGAAAACCTGGATAACTGAGATGTTTGGTTTGAGGCAATAAATAATTTTTTTGCAAACGTGCATTTTTATATTTCAATCTTACAAAGTTAAGCATAGTGAGTAATTGTGATTAATCACAGCACTAGAGTGTGATTAGTCTGATTAAATTTTTTAATCGATTGACAGCACTACTAGAAAGTCTAGTTCATTTGGGGAGTTGTGAATGCGCAGTTGAACTCTGATGTGGACCAAAAAAGCAAACTCTGGTCCACCTAAAAACCTAGGTCTTGGTTCGGTTGAAGTGAACTACAACCAAAACAAATGCTGGTGGGAGAAATGGCTCATGGTCTTTGCTAAAGACAAAAGAAACATGCTGCAACATCCATTTTTCTTTACATTTCAAGAAGAAGAAAGTTGCGCTTAGTGTCCTCTTCAGAGGTTATCGTGTTGTTTCCTTCAGTGGTTCTTGGTGCAGCGCCACCACAGGTGAGGGGCTTAACAGGTTTTTCAAAGCTTTTGGGTTGAAAATGCAAGAAATGTTGCAATTTTGGTCCCCAATTGAACCGAGTCTACCAGACTATTGGGTTGAAAACACCCTAATGGTCTCTCCTCCAGCTTCTCCTCTGCCTGCTCCGGACAGTTTTAACCACCTATAATGCAAAAACACAATTAAATACACAATAAAGAAAATATTTAGATTGTTTTATCCTAAGGTAATTCACCTCTGCCCAGACACAAAGCCTTACTTTAGTCATTCTGAAGAATAAAAGAATTTCCAATAAACAGAGATGGCTATGATGGTGTCATCAGAGGGACCGTGGGGCCTGGTACAGAAAAACAGTGTTGGTGGCTGGTTGGCTAGTGGCTGGGGGAGTGTTGACTCAGCTTTGCGTAAATGTCGGCTTAGACTGGGGCAGGCATCCTCATCTCTCAGGACAATTGCAGTAGAACCGGTGATATTCCTTCTGCAGAATTTAACAGAAAACGGGGTCAAAGCTTATTCTTCAGCCATAATACAGTCTCCAGATATCCAGATGGTAGACTAAATATTTACTACTTTAGATCCAGGGTTACTTCAAAAAAGTAATTAAAAAAAAGATGGAAAGACATCTGTAGAAATGGAATGCTTTTCATCACAGACCTTATCCTTTTCATAGTCGGAGTATATTTTCATGCAAAATGACAAAAATACTTTGGATTTCATGTTAGGCAATGGTCCAATCCTCCAATGAACAATAAAATTTTAATTTCACCATTTTTAGAGTGAGTAGACCTTATAGTACAAAGGTCTACTAAGGAAACAGACTGAATAAATAAATCCAAGTAGAAAATCCTGTTGAGTTTAAGCAAAACAAGGTGTGTGTAATACAGAGGATGTTTTAGATAAAAAAAGGTAATTCCACGGAAAAAGGGAACAGCCACATATCAGACAAGAAGGGAGAAAAAAACACCATAAGAGGATTTGCGAACACAGACCTTAGTGACTTAATTCACTGGAGTACCCTTCAGTACATTTTCTCATTAGATTGTAAAAGTTCAATTGAAATTTTCCACTCAATGAGCAGAGATCTCTGCTGTTTGCTCAAGAAAAAAAGGACAAATATTAGCCTGCTGTCTGGGGACTCTACAATCCCACTCCTTCAAATACAGAACATGTAAAAAACAAGAAATACAATATTTTGCAGCCTTTATGCAAATTTGACATTTCCCCTGCTGGTTCCAGGGAGCCAGGTTTTCTGTTGACCACAGACACCTGACTGTGTTAGTGCTGAGGTAGCAGCAGCCCCTGTTGCATTCAGTCTTCATTATTTGTTATTGTCACATTAATACCAGTCAAATAAAAAAAATTACACTGATGCAAGTCTTAAAGTTGAGTTGCATGTACAACAAATCTGAACATGCTGACCATAAATGCATATCTTTTTGCTGCAGTTTGGGAATGTTATTGTATTACTGAGTTGTGTATTATTTCACAGGGTTATATTGGGGAAAAAAAGCATAAAGGTTAAGTCCTGACCTTTAATACAAAATAGAAATTTCATCAAGTTGTAATTGGTTTTCTAAATAACATGTTTCTTCCAAAACATTACTGCAATATTTGGAATAACAATTGTATATTAGATGATATTTGCAACATTTGATGTAAATGGGAGCATGACCTGAACACAATTTATTTTTCTTCTCTTCAGATATTTTATTACCTTTTATCATGTAGACATCAGAATGCAACACTTTCAGTAACTCCAAGCTTTCATAATCAGCAGAACACATCTAAATCATAATTAAAACTAGAATTGTGATATCTCTCTTATGTTAATAGCTTTACCTAAACCTGAGTGCTATTTGTTGACCTGTATCCATGAAAACAGCCTCAAGCAGTTGGTCATCATTTGTATTTCAAATGATGATGAAAGGCGGCAAAACACAGCAAAGCTTGTGAACAAAATGATGATTTAGATTAGTCTGACTCCAGGTTTTAAAGATACAAATGTCTATTATTATTGCAATGAAAGTCTGTGGACATATCATGATTTGTTCTCCATTTTTGTTAAGAACATGGGAGGACTGTGAAGAAAAACAATTGAAATCAGAGGTCAGGTTTCCAACAAGCAGCTAGAAGAACAATCAGAATTAATATTAGAATAAAATAAAATGTTTCCACCATGAATTTCAGAGTGAAATGTCTGGCATTGGGATATTAACGTCCAACAAAGTGTTGATTAGTGATTAAACAAAATACAACATGTTGCATGACTTCTGTTTGAGACGAGTAGGCACAAAGTGCAGGTGAAATTTTTGCATAGATCCAGTTTGTCTTTTATCTTAATAGCCCATAAAAAGATTGTGGGTGATTTAAAAAAAAAATCTAAACTGTTATTCAGATATTATTGTTCAATTTTAATTTGAAGAGCTGAAAAGTCTGAAGATGCTGTAAAATACTTTGTTTTTCACAAATAACTCTTACAATAAAGAAACACATCTTCAAAGTCAGATTTGGACTAATCACTTAGTGAGCCACATTGTAAATTTGTTTTACTCAGTTAAAAAGAAATCATGACAAATGTGTCCATTTTTATAAAATCTTTTCATGTATTTGTTCTTTATCTCTTGTACCTCTTTAAAGATGCAAAATAAAAGTAGTCTAGACCACAATCAAAATTCAAAGTGTAAAGACAGGAAAATCCAATTAGGACAAAGATTAACATAAAAATTAAGAAGCCCTCAGTCAACATATTGTTGGATATTGCACAGTTTAAAAAACCCAACAGCAGCAAGTACTTGACATGTAATCTTCATTGGGTTAAAACCTTTATTCATGCACTATTAATTGCTTCAATAGGTAGCAGTGTACTGAGAAAACACTTTAATGTAAAAACATTCTTTGCATACACACACATAAGCATGACATCTGATAGCTACAATTTTGCTGATAATGTTTGTGCTCCCAAGGAGATAAATACATTGGATTTTAAAGACCTCTTTATGGGTTTAATGAACGTTTTATCCTCCAGGGAAAGCTATCGAGGCTTTATAGGTCTAGAAAAATTACAGTTTGTTTATTAGTGTGATCATTCAGTCGGCATAAAATATGCCTTTTTAACACTAAAAGAAAATTGGGATTTTTTTTTTTGTTTTGCTTTTTGTTTTTTTTTTGTTTTTTACCAATGATAACACAGACACACATTAAAAGGTTACAAAATCTCTTGGCTTTTTTCAATGTTGATTTTGTTTCCATCAGTTTAAACAGTGAGTGTTTTTTTTTTTTTTTTTTTTTTAAATACATCATCAAACTGAGTTACCCTTATTTCCCCTGACAGAATCAACAAATAGGATGAGGAAATTATTGTCGTTCTATCATTGTCTGTATGAAGACTTTAATATTGTGTTTTCCCCACAGCTTTCTGCCAACACAAGTCTATCAGCTCACCCAGGTGTGTGCTCCTCAGCTAATTAGTCTGCTTTTCTGGAAAATGTAGGCTTATGCTATGCCAGGAGCTTGGCAGTTAGCGTCTCCTAGATGTTAAAACCACAATTAAGCTGTAATTTATGTTGGCTGTCAATGATCACTTGACGGGTACCTTTGACTAGGACTCAAACTTCACATTTATCATTCATGGGAGGTTTGCAAAAGACCTGAAGAAATGTTTTGTTGCAACAAAGCAAGCAAGATTGATGGTTTCTGGGCATAGAATCATTTTTTTTTACATTAGATAAGCTATTAACTTAATGATATACAGCTCCGAAAGGTTTTCAGTTTTCAAACCATCCGGTGGACCCAATTTAGGCATGCATATCTCTGAACACAGTGCCATGAAAAAGAATTTACCCCTTACAGATTTCTTGGTTTTGCTTTTGTGTCACACTTTCAGATCATCAAACTAATTTTAATATCAGACAAAGACACCCTGAGTAAGTACAGAATGAAGTTCTCAAATGATGATTTCATATTAAAAAGGAAAAAAATCTTTGTCCTATGGGACGATGGTGGCAACGGTGGTGGGAATTCGTCCCACAATCGGGGGGTTGCTAATTAGATCCCCGTTAGAGCCTGTTGTGTCCTTGGGCAATACACTTCACCCGCCTTGCCTCCTGTCAGTGTGCCCTAAGGCAGCTGTGGCTACAATCCAGTAGCTTGCCACCATCAATGTGTAAGTGTTTGTGTGAATGGGTGTGAATGACTGAATGTAATGTAAATTTGGGGTCCTCTGGACTTGATAAAGCACTATTCAAGTACAGGCTATTTACCATTTCCAAATCAAACTGGCCCTATGTAACTATGTAATTGGCCACTAAGCCTTATAACTGGTTGTGCCACCCTCAAGTGATACCTGCCAATGGTTTTTTTACACCACTGCGAAGGAATTTTGTCCCTCTCTTCTGAGCATAGTTTTTTAATTCAACCACATTTGAGGGTTTTCGAGCACTAATGACCTGTTTAAAGTCAATACAAAGCATCTCGATTTAAGTCCAGACTATGAATAGGGCAAAAAAAGTTATTTGTTTTTGTTTGTTTCAGATCCAGAAATAGATAGACTTGCTGGTCTGCTTTAGATCCTCGTTTAGCTTGATCTAAAACAATTAAGTGTGACAAAAAAATGCAAAAACAAGAAACCCTAAAGGGAGCAAATACTTTTTTTTACAGCACTGTAGGTTTTTCATGTCAGGTTTCTGTGATCCTTTGTTCCTTTGGAATGATTTAGCCCTAACTCAAGCAGTGTGTGCGGCCACTGTAACAAGCACATTATTTAAACGGCTGACATATTCTGGGAGGTCACTGATGATAACATGGTCCATGTGACAATGTTGCCTAGCAACAGGTGTGGCTTAAGCCAAAGTCATGAATCACTGGTCTATTACATGTACAAACTGTAACAATAAACCCACCTTTTAGCATTCAAAAAGCACTTCAGCTTTGTTTGTTCACTGTTTCGCCTTAATCAGCTGATGTCAAGTGTAATTGTCAGCTGTCTGCACTTTAGTAGTATCTTTTCCAATCTTTTGAAAAAACACTGACTTTTTTTTAACTGAAGTCTCCTGGATTTACTATGGTCATGCACAGGTGTGAGACAATAATGTTGTTTCCAAACCAGAAATCATTGAAGAATATTTACTGTGCTCCATCAGTAGCAGAGCAATAAGACTTTATAGTCAGATGGTTCACCACATAGCTAAAATCAATGAACAGCCATGATTTTGATGGTGACCAACCATCCCTAGATTTTTGCAGCAGTGGCTCATGCCTACAAAAGTCTTATTTTCTAAGTTCCAGTTTCAGTTCGCTGTGCTGCAGCATTTATGTTGGCTGGTATGGCACTGAATAGTATGGATGGACAGTGTGGTAGCTAGCACTCGCTGCCAATAAAAAAATACAGACCTCAAAACACTAAGCAATACCAACATGTAACAGCTCATGTGGTAGTCCATACAAAAAAGTGTCTAAAATAAATCCTCCTGTGCCAGATTGCTTTTTTCCCCCCTGCATTTATTACTGTAGCTTCACTTAGATAAAGATAGACATATTTGGTATCCACAGAAATGTCAGAATTTTGGCAAAAGCTGATGAACAGCATTTCTACACAAGCCAAACACAGATAAAACTGCAAGCACATGAATTAGAAAGTAAGCAAACACCACAAAATCACATCACCTCAAATCTCGGGCTCAGCTGATTACCACATGGCTTCGACAGACACAATCAGCATATTTGCTATGAGCAGAAATTTTCCAGATTCCAGAAATAAATGTTTTGTCACAATCCACCCAGTCAACACCAAAAGAAGACCAGAATTATCACTCGCGTTTTAAAAACAATCTATAAACTTTCTTGCCTTCGCCTTTTTTTTTTTTTTTTTATCAGAATCCTAAATCCTTTTGAATAAAACAGTGTTCACCAAGCAATTCCTGAGGTAAACTCATGAACTGAATGTTCTGCGTTGCAGTGTGTGGTGTATTTATGATTATGAGGGACGTTATGTTTTATATGTTGACGTTTTCATTCCACTGAGAAAATTCCAAATAAACATATGTGCACAGAAGTTGCAGTCGCTATTATAGAGTCTGGAAGTTCAGTAATTGGCCATTTTTCCAAAAACAAAATGTAAAAATCATATATAGGTGTTTTTGTTCACATTTTTCACAGTAAGTTCCTCTCACTTACAAGCTTGTATACAATGTTGACATTTCTCTGCACTCCTTCGGAGTTAAGGAAAAGGAAGGAAAAACCTCCCTTCATATTGTCACGATCACCATATCCTGAGTCAATCCGGCAGAAACCAGAGCATCAGTATTTTGTTGTTACCATAATACGTCTGTTGAGGCGAAAATCATAATAGATCTGTTCACCGTCTGACTCATACAAATACACTATACACGCTTTATTGCTTAGCACTGTTTATCCGAATCTAAAATGGCCAGTGTGCAGTGCACTGTTCTAAATTTAGCAATTTGACGTCATTTGTGACCAGTGCCATATACAAAATAACCATAAGTAGAGATTTTACCCTGTGTGGGTGTTTCTTTTTGTCCTCCAAACAAGGCTAACAATATCCAGCATTTGCAAATGAAAATTTTGTTCTTCAATCCTATTTGAAGACAGTCTACCAAGTTTTTATGGCCTTCAGTCACCATTAGGAAGATGGAGAGAAAGGTGGGGGTTATTAAAGCCCTGGCAGGTTCTAACTTTAAGCACTAATAGTTTTCCAGCTTTAAATAAGAGTGAAGTGATACATGTTGATATCTTTACAGCAAAAACAGAGAAATTTGTTCTTTTAGTAGAGGTAACATAAACATGAAGAAAGTTCGTTTTGGCTAGGACATGTCATGCTTTACAAGAACTCAGCAGAAGAACTCTTGGGAAATCCTTCTATGTGACATTTCATTAAGTATTTTCATTATTATTTTTTTTTTTTACTTTTTGCACTCATTCTGCATTCTGTGTATCAAACCTAGTTTGCACACCAACCAAGTAATGACAAAATCTCAAATTGGGTTTTAAAGGACCCATGTTGAAGCATCAATATGGTAATGCTTAGTCCAAATTCACACAAATGACACTGTGGAATAGTTTTAGCACTGATACAAAACTGATGCTAACTTGCTGTTTGCTTGTCACTGCAATCTTTTTGTGTTTACAAACTGTATCTTGTCAGGCACTCTTTCATCGGGTTTCTTTCTTTTTCTACCAAGTACCAAAAATTTGCCACAAAAGTGATTTAAAAGTGGTGGAAGTTTGTTCAGTGTTTATGTAACTGAGTAGTTGCATCCAGCTCAAACAGCAGTCTAGATTGAGAGCCCAAAAGTCTTTTTTTATTTTGGGTTCAGGTCCAGATGGAAAACTCATTTTGGGGGCCCCAAAACAATGTGTTTTACTTTCCTTGTGTTTATAACTAATGATCCACCCTTTTTAGAACAATAATGATGTCATATCCCCACCTTTAATCCAACCCTCAAGCATCAGTGCATTGACTTTATGTGCATTCTTCTTGCTTTCTTTGCTTTTGGTGTTTCTTTGGCAGAATTACAGCACTACATACAGACCTGGCATAGTTTGCAGTGTTTAGGTCATTGTTAATGTTTTCATTTTCACATTTCTGGAAATAGCACGGTGTTTACAAAGAATTTTTTGTAAATGGACAATTGAAAGATTGTTTTTTCAGATTCTGTTTTCATGTGGACATGGCTTTAGTGTATGCTGGTGGCCATATTCATGTTATCCACAACAAACTGTCTGTCTGTCTGAAGTTCATCAGAAAGACAGCCAAAGAACAGGAAAAACAATTGACATTTTCTTACCTAGAATTTAATTTAAAACATATTAAATTTTTACAGTTTGACATTTCTTGATAAATGGAGCTTGTTGAATAATTTATGCTGTGATACCCTAACTTCTCATGTGGTTAGTGCCTCAAATTCAAAAGCAGTTGATGACAAAGCAACCATTGACTGCAGAGACATCCAACAGATGGAGCTCTTGTGTATTAAAACGATCTGCCTTTTCTCTGAGAGGACATAAATTGTCCAGTTTTACAAGCGTTTTCTGCATCCTAAGCAAACCACAATAAAACACTTCTGAACAAATACTTCTGAGACTGTGTTGAATAAAACAAAGGCAGTCCCTTGCGACCGTGAGGTCCTAACGTACAGAGCCACTGCTAATGTCTTTGCAAAAATCTGGCATTATTCATAATGTCAAAAATAACTTGAAGGTCAGTGGCATTTAATTGTGTTGTTTTGTGTTTAGGGCATCACACACAAAGCGAGCCTCCAGTTCAGAGTAGAATTGGCTCTGACAAACTAATACGATGCCATCTACTCCTTGAGTGGTTTTCATGCACCAGATGTGTCTGCATGCTTTTTATTCACATTTGGTATTTAGCCGTGGCGTGGACTGTGAGCTTTCATTCCCTCTGTGAGACTGTAAATAACCTCTGCATCCTCAGGGGATGACAACATAAAACACTGCTGTTAGTGGACCACAGTGCCTGCCAGAGGCTGAGCCCAAGCACGGGTGCTTCACTTCTGCAAAAGTAGAACTAATATCCTTGATATCTCTGTTTATGTCACTGGAAAACACCATGAAAGACAAGCCTACTTGAAAACAAACATACAAAGCAAATGTTTGAAAGAGTGAGATGATAAAAAAAAATGTGAACATGGATAAAGGATTAGTTTACCAGGATTCCAATACATTTTCAGGTACTTTTCAGAACCAATATTGAGCCCTCAGTTTTTCAATCAATGGATGGATGGCTGATGGAGAAATGTATGGATGGATGCACTGACAATGTGAATTGATGGATGGACAGATGTACAGACAATTAGATGGATGATAGAAAAACAGATATGTACATGCATAAAGGGATGAATGGATGGATAGAATTAAGGGAAATGGAGAGACAGAGGAGTGATGATACACATAGATGATAAATCCATGGATGGAAGGCATGGATGGAATGTCTTAATGCATGGCTCGATGGACAAATGAATGGGTGAATGCAGTGACAAAAATGTAAAAACAGATGGATGGATGAGGGTTGAATTATGGATGGATGGATGGATGGATGGATGGATGGATGGATGGATGGATGGATAGGTAAATAGATGGATGGATGCACTGACAATGATAGATGGACATATGTGTAGACATATAAAAAATTGAGAATGCAAATTATTTTTCTCAACTTAAATAAGTTAGCATGGCTTTTGGCAATTTACTGACCCACTTGCACTCTCAAGGGGACAAAAGAAGTTTGAAAAGGTTTTTTTTTTTTTTTTTTTCTCCAATGAATAATATAAGGTATGGTTGTATGGAGACCGGGGGGGGGGTAGGGTCACTGTGAAGAGAAGGCGAGAGGTGAGCAAAGCACAGCAATAAATGTAAATAAGTGGTGAGATGAAGTGAGGGACTGCTTGATGAGAGTTGAAATACGCCAAGGAGGAGTGAATGGAATCTGGGGTTTTTGGTTTACATGATGGCTATGAGCCAGAGGTTCGATGGAGACTTGGAGCTGAATAATGAAAAAGACTGAGGAGGCTTGGAGATGAGGTTGAAGATTTGAGCTGGTGGAAAGATGAGAGCATTGCAGGGTGGACAGGTTGGCTCACCGGCAGAAGGTAGTGAGGAAGAGGAGCGTGGAGGTTGTCAGTTGTGAAAGTGAGCCAGAGTCTTTATTGCTAGAGTGGTTTTGAACGAGGAAGTCCAGGGAGAGCTCAGGTAGCGAGTCCACGTAGCAGCATGGAGGTTACATTCAGAAAGGAACACAAGGAGACGATTAAAGTCAGGCTTGGAGAAATTAGGAGAAACAACTAGGACACATGGAGAGCTTTGGTTACCACAAAGAGTGATGGGCAGCCAGTTCCTCTTTTCCCCCAATGGACACCTGCAGCGCCAAAACCAATAGAAAAGCAACACACAAACACAACAACCCAGAATCCTGACACAATACTTCAATCAAGTTCCCTAATTATTTTTAAAATGTACAGGAATCCTGTTGACCTGATTTAAAATTCAATCTTTTACAGTTTATTGTTTTAGTTTAACAAATTCTTTTTTAAAAATATATCTAATTTAAGTTGTCTTTTTTAGTAGAAAAAGTTTGGTAAATTTAATAATCAGCAATTCCTTTTTCTCCCATTATTTGTTTTTGTACCAGTGCTTATTCCAGTTTCTAGTAAAGTCACATTTCATACGCCCTCCCTGACTTGACTTGGCACATGTGTTTGGAGCGGTTGAATTCTCTTTTAAATATGCCTTTTCTCTGGAGGTCCCAGCCCCTTGTGATGTGACCCGCATGACTAATTCCTTTTAAAGGGGAATAACATGCATTAGAGCTCTCCCTTTTCTTCCTTCTATTTGCATAATTTTGTTTGGCAACTTGGAAAGGGGCCATTAACGGCACAAAGACACACACTGTAAAGGTTAGGGACTGGATTTGGATCGATACTTTTATTTCAGCGTCTTCAGTTGCATCGGGCTCCAGATTGGGGATGCATTCCCTAATTCAGATTCATTCAGGGGGCTTGTGATGCTGCCATTAGTTTGTGAAAAGGCAACATGCCTTTCTTAATCTCTGACAGACACCTTTCATTCGATCAATAGTCTTTTACTTTTTTTCTAGTGCTCAGTCTCATTTCTGCTCATTATTGTTTCAGTTAGACATTCTCTTGAGACATTATTTGAGGTGACATTAAAACACGTTGACCTCCTGTGGTCCAGCTGTGTGGGAGAAAAACCTCTGACTCTGGCTATATTCAGTTCAAGAAGTAAAAGCACCACCAAAACAAGTGGATTATGCAGGAGGGAGTGTGTGTGGGTGTGTGTGTGTGTGTGTGTGGAGTGGGGGTGACACAGAAGAATGACCCGGAGAAGTTGTGACTAGCGCCAGTCAGGGGGAAATAATCACAATGTTACCTTCTCATGAAATATTAATCTCTCTGTTCCTATTTTAACCTCGCTTTAATAAAAAAAGCTGCATCTCCTCTTTACCTTTAAGGCAGCGTGCAAGGGTGTTTTTGTTTTTATTACTTGTTTTTGACAGCTGTATTACTGCTGATAAGTAGGACTGTGTGAGCTGATCAAGTAGTGAGACAAGCATTCAGAGCAGCAGCAGCAGCAGCAGCACAGCAGCAGCGCGGTAGTCACAAGGAGCCGTGGCAGCAGAAGCAGCAGCAGCAGCACTATCAGTCACAGCGCAGGCAGCAGCAGCGACAGCAGCAGCAACAAACTCTCTCCCGTCTTTTTCCCCCCCTCTTCTTTCTGGAGTTGTAGCCCGCTCCGAGGACAAAAGCCGGGGAAGTAGGAGGGAAGTGATCCAGGGCTGAAAGCTGCCATCAAGAAGAAACAAAAAAACCAAAACGCAGACCTGGCTGCCCACATGCCTATCGAATTTGTTTGCAAAATCAAATTTGCAGAGGAGGATGAGAAGCAGAAAAGCAAGCAAGATGGGGATAAGGAGAGCCTGATCGAGGAGAGCTGTACGCCACCGGCCAAAGACTTGGCAGGGTTTGCTAACTCCTGCTCCCTCCATGGGATCAACCACATCTTCGTCTCTGGCCGCCTGGGTATCCGGCAGACTCTCTGGGCTCTTGCCTTCTTGACTTCTCTGGCACTCTTTCTGTACCAAGCGGCCAAGTGTGCCATCTCCTACCTGGAGCACCCTCATGTGACGGCGTTGAACGAAGAAGCAACCCCAGAGATGGTCTTCCCTGCCGTGACCATCTGCAACATTAACCGATTTCGCTTTTCAGCTCTCACCGATGCAGACATCTACCACCTGGCAAACTTAACGGGTCTGCCCCCCAAGAACAGGGATGGACACAAACCCACTGATTTGATGTATCCTGCACCTGACATGCAGGACATCTTCAACAGGACGGGACATCAGTTGGAGGAGATGCTGATGAGCTGCAATTTCAGTGGACAGAACTGCTCAGTTGAGGACTTCTCTGTGGTGAGTGCTAAACTTTCAGAAAGTTTCGCTTTTGCCGAATGAATTAAATCTTTATTTTAAACTTTTTCAATTTTCCCAAGAAAAAACACAGATAAGAGAAATGAAAAGGAGTGAGAGGAAGGAGAGTGAGTCTCCTTTCCTTTACACCAAAGTTACAAGGAGGGAAATGTGCTTCCCATGATGCAAATCTGCACGCAAAATTCATTGTTTTTTGCTGGATCATTGAGCTGAATCTCTTGCTAAGTTCCAAGAAGTAACAGTGTTTCTCCTCAGACCAAATTCTCTTATCAAAGAATAAAGTCCGCTTCCAACAAATGGAAAACACAGAGCCGTCACATGAAGTTCTGTACTTTTTTCATCTTTCTCCTAAGCAATCTGCACTTTAATGCCACCTCAACATGAGGTGGCTGAGAGTACATGGCAACCAAATTATTACTGAAATTAGCTCTTTCTCTCTCTCTCTCTCTCTCTCTCTCAGCCTGATATCGTAGAGTGAGAGCAGCTGCCTCTCTATTCAGCTCTCAGAGCTCTTGTACCTTTCAGGAGGCGAAGGAGTAATGCTTCTTCAATGTTGTATTTCACCCTGCTGCTGTTAGGATTAAATATTTAAAGACTGACATACATGATTTTTGCATTAGCTAGATTGACTAAAAGGAATGAAACAATTTCCATGAGAGGGAAAGTGTGTTTATATGCAAGTGTGTGTGTGTGTGTGTGTGTGTGTGTGTGTGTGTGTGTGTGTGTGTGTGGAAAAGGAAAAGCGGGGATCAGGTGAAAGAAGGGCAGTTTGTGTCTGTTATCTGTGTGCTGTTTATTTAAGGCATTGTCCTTACAGGAGATGGATTTCCCCTCCATTTTCCCTGCAGGAATATTCAATTGATTTAGAGATGATAAACTGCAGGTGTCAAGATTTAATAGGGTATGTTGAACATTGATGCGGTCACAAAGATTTGGTCTTATCCCTAAGATGATGCATAATAGTGTGCTAGACTAGGTTAAACCAGCAAATAAATAAATAAATTAGTTTAAAAAAAAAATCACTGATTCTTTTTAACCCTGCAATACTGGGTTATTTATTTCTTTGTTTTTGAAGCAGCCTCTCATACTAGGATGTGAAATTACCTGTGACATTAAAATGGATGCCCCTTGAAGAAATTTTCACAATTGCTCAATCAGGCAAAGGAAAATGTCAAGCTCCTCAGGGGAGCTGGAAAGTTTGATCAAATTCTATCTGAAGTAAAAGAAGACAGTAAAAGTTTTATTTTTTTTACATCCCCACTCCTGGTGGACACAGACATGAAAGATATCCAGGAATCATTCGTCCCACATCAGCATCCCTTGGACTTCATCGCTGATTGCCATCCCGTGGAAAGTTTCCCTCAAGACAATGTTTTGTCTCCTGTCAGCTGTGTGATATGCATTTTTCGCCGCTGGCAGTTAGATCTCTTTCAGGCATCTTCACAACTCCCTCACTCTGCTTCCAAGTGGGGGAACACAACTTGTGGAAACACTGGGAGCTGTGGGACCAGGCCTGAAAGCATCTCGTTAAAAAAAAAAGTATCTAAACAAATCTGCAACAAGACACATACCCACAACTATCAGAGAAACTAATAGAGATGTACAAATCAATCAGCAAGAGATTGCAAATGGACAGTTTTCTATTGATGGGCTCTGATTGGTAGTCAACCATATTAAAAAAATGAAGAAAGGAATCTGATTTTTGTTTTTCTATACATGTCCCACCATTATCTGATCTCATTTTTATAAGATCTGGCATTTTTATAAGATCTAGCATTTCCCATTCGTGCATCAAACCACTGCATGGTTTGATGCACGAATGGGAAAAATCTTTCAATTCCTTTATTTTGTGTTGCTTCCAAAAGCACACCTTTTATCAAAATAAAATGCAGTAAGCTTTTTCTCCTTGTGTGCAATTTGTAAAATTATAAAATAATAATAAAAAGAAATTGTTCAGAATTGGAATCAGCAGGTCACACCAGACAATTGGAAGTTGGTATTGGCTTGTAAACCTCTGATCGGTTCACTCCTATTAATCATCTTTTAAATCAGAAACCAACTAATACTAGTGAGCCCCTATTGATCACATGTTCAAACACATAAACAAGTCTCATACAATTCGATCATTATTGCTGTTCTCATGTGACCCTCCTTCAGCAAACTTCAGTGTGGAAAAGTAGATATTTTGCAGGTTTGGATAAGTATGGTAAACATGATACATCATGGAAAATTATTTCCTATTTCATTTTCAAAAAGTTACATCCATTCATCTAATCATGCATCCATTTGTTTGCTCACATTCATCTGTCCATACTTCTATCCATCCATTCATCTACTTCTTCGCAGTCTGTATTTTTTAATGTTGCATTTTTAAAGCCTGACCACTGCAGAAACATCTGCCATAAATAAATAAATAAATAAATAAATAAATAAAGCCTTTTTCCTTTCAAAATTGGCTAAAAAAGAACTGAGTGAGCTTTCAGTTTGGGCAAATATGTTAACACATGATATTACATTACACCAATGAAAGATTTGCAGAATTTTACAAACATGCATATGTCTATCCATCAGCTCATCCTTCCTTCTTTCTGTCCATCCATCCAGTTCCTTACTGTCTGTCTTGTTTTTTATGTTACTTATTTAAAGACTGACCCCTGCAGAAATATTTATTATGAAATGATTGGGAAGTTATGTATCCTTTTAAGCTGGACTGAAAAAGTACAGAGAACTGTTGAAATTTGAGTCTAAAAAAATATGGAATTTTCATATTAAAAATGTGTAGGAATAACTGACTAATGACCACAGTATCGCATCTATGGTAATATAAATTCATATATGAAGTTTCTGGGTTCAAACAAGGCAAATGCAACCTGCAGTGCAACACTACAGGTCAGGATCTGTTTGCAAAGACTACAATGTCAGAAAATACAGAACCTATATTTATTTCATCACGCCTCTCTCCCGAGAGCCACAGATTCACAAAGCTTTTTACTGAAATAAAACATCTGTCGCTCCCTGTATGATTGATCGAACAAAAACACATTGAGAGGAACTAAACTATAGCAGTTGCAGATTTAAATTTACCAAGTTCTCAGTTCCTTTTATGGATGGATGGATCTTTTAGTCCATGGGATAAGGACTAAGGTCTGGAAATACATATTTTTCTACCTATTCATTTCCATTTTTCATACTTATCTGGACTGAGAAAATACTTAAATCGAATTTCAAACTATTTCCAGACTGAGTAGGAGTCTGATTCTTGTATTTGACTGGTATATGTTGTTTTAACAGTGTGTTAAAATTTCCATTTGAAATATTAGTTTACTCCAGAAAACCCTTACTTGACACCGCCATACAAAAACCCAAAGCCCAAAGTGAAGCCCTCTGACTGTCCTGATTTATTGCAGAAAAATAAACTGTCAAGTTACAGAGAACTTTGTTTTGCTCCTTTCGCCATCACAGACCACCATGATTATTTGACGTAGGTGAAAAGACCATTCCTTATAATTGGACTTGGATTAATCTCAGAAGATAAAGCTGATACAACTAGCCAAGAATAAATAGATTAATATTTTTCTCCCAGTCTGACCCCTGAATAATTGTTATTCTAATGTTTAGAGCTGTCGCAGAAATGAACAGCGAGCCCTTTGTTTTTTGTTGTTTTGTTTTTTTTAGAAAAGCAATGAATTGGTTTGCTCTGACTCTCAGCTGTGTTTGCTGCTGCATTATCAGATTTTGCTCTCAGCAAGGACAGATCCCCACTGCATATATTCATGGAGATAGCTAAAACACCTATGGGGTGGCATTTGAGGTGATCTATAAAAACCTGTGTTAACGGGGACGGCACTGAAGTGCTCTTCGACTTCAATTTGTCATTTCACTGACTGAAGCCTCTGTTGTGTATTTTATAGATAATTGAACATTTAACGGTGAGAGGTAAAGATGATGTTTATCCCATTTACCCTTTTTTCTGTCCCTCACAGCAGAAAAGGGCCTTAAACCACATGAATGTAATTTTATAATATAGAGAATTGGTACAAAAGAAGGAATCTCAAGTGTGTTGCCCTTGTGTGGGTCATCAGAACAGAAAATTATGATTACAGTGTGAATAAAGGCTTAATGCTGGACTCTTACAGAAAGTTTTTTTTTTCTTTGACATCACAAAGCGTTATAAGTATAATCATATAGATATAAGCATGGGCTATTATCAATTTTTTACCGGTATGTTAACATTGAGTGAAAGTACCACAATTCAACTATATCATCAAAACATGTATAAATTGATCTGCTTTTGCTTAAAATAGAAAACTTACTGATTCATACTGATTGATAAAGTTATATGAATTTTATCTATAACATATTTAAGGTTATCCTTTCTTGAGTTTTATATTTTTAATATGTTTTATATTGAAAACAATATATCTGGAAAAATGTTTTATTGTTATTTTGTAATTATGTTATTTATTTATTTTTAATTTTAGTCTTAAAATGTCTTACCTGCACATATATTTATACTTTTTGTGACATCGTGATGACATAGTGACATAATTTTTTTAATATTAAATCAGATGTTCTGGTCAGTAGACAGCATTTGGGCAACCTTTTTACCAAATACTTTTTTACTCTTACTTGAGTGATGTCTTGGATGGATACTTCTTACTTTTACTTGAGTAAAAATATGTTGAAGTAGTGCTGTTCTTACTTTAGTACAGTTTTTGGGTATTCTACCCACCTCTGCTTGTAATTCATGCTTCATAGTTTCTGCCATATTAGTTCTTTCCTTGTGGTCTATTTTCATTGTTTATTGTTGTGTTCCACTTCCTGAATATTGTTTCCTATCATGATCTACTGTTTTTATATTTCAGTTATGGTCTTGCCATATTCTGTTCTGTAGTCTGTCCTCTGTATTAATTATTGATCAAAAGGTCTTGCCTTACTGGGTTTTTCCTTTTGTGTTTAGCTTCTTAGTTTATTCTTGCATCCTGTTCTTTGTGCATTTCTATTTAGTTTTCTTAGCTTGGTCTTAGCCTTTCTAGGTTTATTATGTCCTCTTTAGCTTCTTTCACGTTTTTACCCTGGCTCCCGTTTGTATTGTATTCATGCTCACTATTAATCCCTCATGCCATGATTCCTCATCATCTTCATGTGTTTCACCTGATCTGCCACTAAAGCTCTTGATTTTTCACTGCCCAGGTCCTGTTTCATGCATTGATTCACATCTTCTTTGCTCCGTGCTGTGTCCGTTTTTCTGTTCCTGAGTTTAGTCCTTCTGTGTGCAAGAAGAGCATGCAATTATGGGTTGAGAGCAAGTACGTGCAATTTTTTTTTTTTTTTTTTTTTTTTTTTTTTTGCAGCCTGTGTGGTTGAAGAACTATGTAAAGGGAGCATATTGATGGGGAAACGCACTGGAAAAAATCCTGGTAAGCACCGAATGCTGCAAAAAAGTCCCAGTACACTGAGGGGTAAAATTTAGAAGTGGTGGTATTGCTATTGCTGCGTACCGGCCCACTACTTAAAGCACTGTTTTTATCAACAATAAATAAATTGATAACATGACTATGACCACAATAATCAGCATGTTTTATTATTGGAGTAAAAGTTGGGTTCCTTTTCTATTTTAAATAATAGCAATTAGAACATGTTTTGGGGTTTTTTGTTTGTTTTTTCTGGATATTGTGACCATGGGCTTTTCACTCCAACGTACAATTTCCTGTGAATCTCAGGAAAATATTGCTGAAAGAAAAAGTTATCACTGAATTTAATTAATTTAAATAATATTTCCACTAAGCATAGTTGATTTTAATAATATATTTAAATCTAAGCACTGTAAAATAGTGATATTTATCAGAGTGGACAGGTGTGAATGTTAAATAATTAAAAGTTAGCAGAAGACTCAAATGTAACACTGGTAATTTTCAACTAGTAGGAAATGAACCTTTATCAGTCTATGATCAAGCCAGAGTGATCAGACCACATGGTGCTTTCAAAACAAAGAAAACCAGGCCACCTTAAGTGCTGCTATCAACTTAGATGTAAAGGTTTAGAATACTCTCCTGCTTTTTGTTTGACGTTGATAGGCGAACCGCACATATGATAGTTTGAAAATACTAAAATATTTATCCAAGCATAAAAGTGGGATGAAGTGGAACAGTAAAAGCAGATGTTGCTTTTTTTGATAGAGTTATACCTCAGATCAGTTTGGAGTGCTTCACATGATGAATATACTTACCAGGGGTCTGGTGTGCAGGGGGCAGTAAAGTCAACAATCGGAAATAATGAACAAGATGGGCCAATGTTTGCCTCTTTGTTCCTTCTTCATCTGAACATAGATGAGTCAGCTATTTATTTCATAGAACTGAATACGCTGGTTTTGTGTTTCTTTGAGGCTGTATTTTATGTTTTAGTTTCTTTAGAAGAGTTGCAGCTCACAAGACATTCTATGTTTCTGTTGCAATGAATCAGATATATCAGTTAACATTTGATCATTTTGTGTATTTTTGCATTGTATAAATATCAAATTATTTAGTTGTGTTGAAAAAAAAAAGATATAGAACCTGAATATGTTAAACATTTTTATGTGGTTTATAAAGCCAAATTGAAAGTATTCAGAAGCAGACAAAAAGGCTCAGAAACCTAAAGGTTGATACCTTAGTGTAATAAAACTCCACCTATAGTTCAGTGTATGTACCAAGAAGATGTCTTCTTTACCATGCCAGTATTCTGATGTACCTTTCTACCCTAGTAGTCTGATTTAGCCAGGGCTCCCTCAGTGAAACAGCAGTGAAAAAACAATGGCTTCAGAAAACTACCCTGGTTCCTGTGAAAGAAACACAGCTAAACACATCTGGTAGGACTTGGCTTTGCAACAGTTTTTTAAGGATGTCATGTTGAAGCCATGAACAAACTCATTTTTCATTTTTTAGGTGCAACAACCAGGGTTGATCCTCTTATTTGGACCAATATCAGATGCATCTCACTGTGAGAGTGACATCCACTTCCCTAGTGGGTTAAATGTCTACACACCCCTTAGCAGCACACCCATGTATTCATCCACCCACATACACCCACACATACATGCATCCTCTTCAGCCAGCAGCCTTTCCCCCTGGTGGGGAACACGAAGTGTAGGAGCGTGAAAGTGACTGGCTATCTCGACTTGCTTCGTCTCCAGCAGCCTGTCAATTAGCCATCCACAGTTGCACCGCTGTGGGAGTCCCTGCAGCTTAACATGCTGTCTGATATCTGATCCACACATGCCAACCCTGGAGACCAGCACAGAGTACGCCCCTCACAAAACAAATAAATGCATGCAACTTTTTTCACGCCTTCATTTCATATTTTAACCCTTTTTGCAAAGAAACAAAAAATCCAGCAAAATCCGGAGGAGAATCTACAGCTCCTTCTCCGGTGTATCAGTGGAAGATGAATTGCAGTACAGTGCAACTGGTCGGCTGCCCCCTCTGATATGCATCACTGCTGTCTAATCAGATGAAACCCACCTGTGACCAGAAACTAGATAACAGCAATATGCAAACAGTTTATGTTTGGGAAAGGTTTGCTTTTTCTCTCTCACCGACTGTCTGTGCCAAGAGCTTGATGAGGAGAATCTGCAGCTGGGGGATGGCTTTTAACTCTACGATAAAGGCTTCCGATGTTGTGGTGCAGCTAAAGCCCCCCTTCTCTAACCCCTGGGAGTCTTTTACTCACACAGACATTTGTCTCTCTCTGACAAGTCATACACCAAGCTGCCGGTACTGTTAATGTGGCTGGAAAGACACACACAAAATTTCTACCTGCACAATATACACTTGTGTATTGTGCAGGTAGAAAGCTTCCCCGGACCAACACACAGGTCTCATCACAGATTGAGAGAATAAGCTTGCAAGATTGATCATGACTCCTGACTGGGTGCCCCTCCCTCTCTGGAGGATCAATACATCCTTCAGTCAGATTGCTTCCCTGCCCTCCCTCCACCAAGCCTGGTGTGACTAATTATCTTGTGTCTGTGTTTTGGGCCCGGTCTCAGCTACATTTGTTAATGCTGCGATGACAGGCGGAGAATCTGATCTTTAGAACAAGATATCTGTTTATTTTAGCATATATCCAGCTCATATCAATCGATATACACTGTCTACTGTTTCCCCAAAAGACACTGAAATTATGGTGCAATATGAGATGAGTCACAGCCCATGCTGTTTGTGTAGAAAATGAGGAAGGAATGTTTTAGGCTAAGCAAATCAGGATCTAAAGATGTAAAAATAGAAATATTTTGTTCTTTAAGTACAGTAGATGTCTAAGCATCAAAGGATCAAGTGAAAGGCTCATTAAAAATGTTTTAGCAGACAATGGCAACAATATTCAAGTATTTAAAACAAATTGCATTTCTGTTTTCAAACTGAAATGCAATTTCTCTAACAACTTGTGCTGAAATAATGACACATGATATTTGTTGTTTAAAGTTATAATAACTATTATTGAAGCCATTTATTTTGTGTTATTTTTTTATATGTACAGGAGACTGAGGTGCAGTCAGTGTCAGTTATTTCATCTTCATGACACAGATGTAAGATAATTTTCAGCCATGAACAGTCAAACAGTGGTGGTTTTCAGAGGGTGACATGAGTACCAGTGTGAAAAAAGTTAACTGTCAGTTGCCCCTTAAAACAATTTATTACTATTCACTTTTTTAGAATCAAGCACAATGGTGAATTTAAAATAAAAATACACAATGGGATTATTTTACATTCAGAAATATTTAAAAAATATTTCAAATTTATGAAACCTTTAATCTTTTTGTAAAAACGGAAAAAGAGCACTTTTCATGGTTTTTCCAGTCAAGACCATCTTAGATAAAGAGAGGCGCAAGAACTGCAATATGCAATCAAGTCATCTAATGTTTTTTTTTTAATCAGTGCTTTAATGGAAATTTTTGGTGGCCTCATAACTTAGTCTATGATTTCGTGGTACCACTAAAAACCAAAAACAGAGCAATACTCGTTCTGCATGAAGCACCTTTTATAAGGTCCATTTACGCCAGTATTTATTGGGATGAACGTTGTCAAATATACAGGCTGCCACTGCATAAGGACAAAGTTAGTTAGTTTTGCTGTGATTCAGTCATGTTTTCTTTTTGCATACTAAGGGATTGATCTACAAAGATTCCAAAGAGGGAGTGCTAAATTGCATGAGCAAAAAAAAAAAAAAAAAAACTGCACGTGCAGTAAGTGGGAGTTTTGCCTGCAATCTACAAAGATAGCACATGCAATTGAATGCATGTGCAAAAGTGGTGCAAACCGCCCTCTTTTAAAAAAGATTTTGCGTGTACTCCTGGTTGTCATCATGGAGAGTGTTGGAGAGCGGCCATAAAAGAAAGATGAATTAAAACCATCAAGCTGGAGGTATGAAAATAATAATAACAATAATAATAATAATAATTAATTTCATTTAAATAAGTATACAACGTGGTACACCACAACAGTGAAAACATTTAAAAATCAATCAAATTAAAGCTCTAAACTGCTGTATTTAACTCCATAACCCACCACCTCCTCCTGGCTTCTTACTCTAATCTTTCTGTGACAAAGACACCCACTTACTCCCAAATACTGCAAATAAGGTAAGCCCATAATAATCTATTACAACACAAATGTGCTTCATATGAGCCTGTGAATGCACTTTTTTGGGGGGGGGGACTCTTGCGCACAGGACAGTTCTTTTTATTTATTTTACCTTCAGTGTCCTTTTAGCTCAGTGACAGTTTTATGGTCTCTGGTGGCTGTTAATGTTCAGCTTTGTTTAAGTAACGTGGCACAATATTCAAGTTTAGTTGTGGTGTTTTTTTGTTTTGGTTTAATTGCATAAATATTGTCAGCATTCCAGTGTCACTATTCTGTCCCACGGAAACACATTTTGCCTGTACAATTTGTGGAACATACAGCAGATACATATAACCTCCATCACCTTTTCTGGGCTTTATAGACGTGCCCCTGCAGAACATCAAGACATAACAGTGTGCTGCCATCAAGTGATGGTGTGTTGGAATTAATCAGTTCAAAATTGGCACTGCTGGAGGATATGTTTAATCTATATTTTACAACGCTTATTTTATATTGTTTAAATGTTCCAAATATTTGAAAAGCAATGTCTTCTGTCATTGTATATATGCCTTGTGCTCGCCACAGTTTGCATGGCAGTTTGCACCTGCTTTTCAAATGTGCTAAATATTGATACAAAAACAGCACCCACAGTGTGGTTTTTGTTTAGTAAATCACAATGTGAGTGGTAAGTCAATACATTTGCATATCCTTCTTCCAGTATTTTACATTTTCTGATGATCAGCATTTGTTTTGCATATTCATGAAGGCATACATGCTAAATTTATTGCGTCTGCTATTCTTATTTTGCTGACGCATTCCTGTTTGCGTGTTGTTTATAGATCAGGTTTGTGAGTGCTGTCAAGTATGCACTTGTTTTTGTACACACAAACCTTTAGAAGAACAGGTCCTAAATGCCGTATATATGCTATATATATGCCACATGTATATATGGCACAAAGCTGTGACACCCATGTCATGGACTTTTTTGACATGTCCAAAAAAATCCATCACAGCATGCCCTAGTTTAAGAGATTAAACAGTGTGTCCTCCACTATCAGCTCCATAGTAATACGATGGAGTATTTTTAACTTAAAGGTATATAAATACCCAAACCTGACTGAAGTGAAAGAACTTTTTAAGAGTTTCATTTGGCCATCTGTGTTTATGTTTAGCTTGTATTGTGATGTCTTGGTGACACTCTCTCGATATACAGTTTGAGTCTTTCAGATGTTCTTGCTAATGAGGGTGGTGGCCTTGTCACACTCAAATCAGAAATGTGAAAAAAAAAAAAATTTAACATTTCCCTGGGGAGCTTGCTAAATATCTCAGTTTAATGCAAAGTACTGTAAAGGAGATATATATATATATATATATATATCTATATATATATATATATATATATATATATATATATATATATATATATGTATATATATATATATATATGTATATATATATATATATATACCTCACTATATATATATATATATCTATATATATATCTCTATATATATATATCTATCTATCTATATCTATATATACCCATACCTATATATCTCTCTATCTCTATCTCTCTCTCTATATATATATATAGATAGATAGAGATAGATAGATAGATATAGATATAAAATAATTTTTGCAACACAGTCTGTTAATTTGTCTATCAATGTTATCTGGTCCTTATGCACATTTGTCATAATGATTATTTTTTTTTTTCACTTTGCTTTGACGATGACAGGCATTCACTGTACAGATAGCTGTGATTATGAAACTCTCTGGCTAAGCTCACTTTAATTTCACATGTCATCCTGCCTGCCAATGTAAGCTCTCTATTTTGTCATATTTCCCAGTCTCTGAATACATTAGTGGAAAATCCTCTGAAAAATTAACCAAGCTTGCTCTTAGGTCGACACATAATGGGTTTGTGCTTCTTCATTCGCCTCGTACGTAAGGTTTAATTAGTTTGTGAGAAATGGCAAACACTTGTAGGCCCAAAAAAGAGAGAAAAGAGACATGGTACAAAATAATTTGGTGCATATACAAGTGTAAGTTTACTCATGAAAGCTAGCCTCTATTGTCTAAAAAATTTACATGTAGTTCATCTGAAGGGTAAATAATTACTTAGGGCAAACATTAATATTTTATGGGTTTTATTTTTATTAATTTAAAAGTCTGAGTTTGAAATTGTTCCACAGAACTTAAATTTATCCTTTAAATCATTTTACACAGATAGATTACACTTTAATTAAATACTTAAGCCTCCAAAATAATGACAATATCTAAGAACTACTAAATGTAGCATTAAAATGGAAAGAAGGAAAAAACGTACTAGCTTCTGCATTAAAAATGTTTTCTGTGCTGCAGACACCAAAAATTGGCAAGCAGTGGTTATCTGTGTCAAGTTATTATAGTCACAGTTTAAACACTAGAAATGTTATAGCGACAATATTTTGAAGTTTTAAAACTTCAATAAAAGTTGTCGCTATAACATTTCTACTGTTTAAACTCCTTTTAATGAGACAGTAGGGAAAGTCCAGGAGTCCGTTTGTTTAGTAAGTAAGGTTATTTTGAATACAGTTGCTGAGCTATGAGTGGAGTGTTTGGGAAGCAGCTGACTGGAGGCCGGCTACCTGAGCAGATAGCCCAACTATTAGCAAATATCAGCTTGAATACACTATAAATATCAAAACACAACCTTCCTTTGACAATAAATATGTATAAGCATGGTAATCTCTCCTCCATCATTGAAGTATTTTAATAGAAGGTTTGCATGCCTGCCACTAATCTGTGTGAAACCCTGACAATGATATTCTGAGCTAAATTTGTCCCAGACTTTTTTTCACCTTTCCAGGGTGCATGTTTGATTTTTTTATTCCCTCTGACTGAGGTAAAACTGAGGTTAAAGGCATATCTACACAAAAGTTCACTGATTTGAAGCAGGAACAGTGCACATGGCCTAAAGCACATATTGCTAATCAGACATTGTTGAATTGGATATCTCTGAGGCTGTAGTAGCATTGCATGCATGTTTCACAATAAGTTGATCACTGTCATTGTCTGCAAATGGATATTTCATGAAGGATTGTAGAAACACGGCCAGTGTGACTGGGATGAAAATGTCAGTCGGCAACAATCCAGCCTATGGAGACTGAATATAACACAAATGTCATAGTGAATATTTACCCCTGGCACAGTCTGAACATGAGGGTCTCGTCTCTCCGCTTGGCTGGACGCTTGGCCCTTATTCTGAATTACATCTTATGTCACACATTTGGCTGTGCCCTTACTCCCCTTTCAAGTTTATTACCACATGCAAAATGTTTCTCCATGTCTTTTTACCATCACTTTTCCATCATTCTTCTGTTTTTTTGTCCTTTACTTTACCGTAAGCTACGTTCAAGCAAACAGAGTTCGGGGTATGAATACTAAGAGGTTGTGACAAGTGTGATATTTTGTCTGAATCTATATAAGTTGGTGGTGTGAACCACCTGAGCAAAGCCGTCCTGGATGATGTTGTTTGGCTCCTAGCTTCCTCTTGGGAGGTGCACGTAATCATTTACCAAATGGCCTCTAGGCTATCTTACCAGCAATGCACTACATGCACATTTTCTATGTGTTCATTCATTACTTCTCATGTTGCCTAATATTGTACACCATGCTTATGAAACCAAAGGCTGTGCTATGATAGAAAATGCTAAATAATTCAAGTTAATACTTTCCAAATGTTAGCAGCTCTTTCTGGTCTTTGTGGCTATTTGCTGTGCAAGAACCTTTATGCCTTTACACTACTATATAAAGCCAATATAAAACAGTACTCAATTGTAGTTTTTCACCTAAACTACTGTTTACTTTTCCTACACCTCAAGAAACAACTCAGCATGGGTAAGATGAACTTAGTTCACACAGAACTAAAGAAATTCAACTTTTGTTGGTCACCATACCTGGTTGATCAAGATAAAGCTAAATAAGAAAAATGTCAGTTTAGCTATGTTAAACTAACTAACTAACTAACTAACTAACTAACTAACTATTACATACACGGTTTCAGGTACACTTTTATCAAGCCCGGCATGGCTTTACACCTTTAACCCTTAGCTTATGCCAGGTTGGAGCCACTAATGCCTTCAGCAATACCAGAATTTTTCATGGCATAGATTCAAGGCACATAGAATCATTTTATAGCACAATCAAGTAACTATTTCACCTTTAGTTGCGAGAAAAATGTTGTATATATCAAATATGACTTAAAAGAAAATTGACTTTATAATTTAATGTCTTGAAATTGGGTCCCTGTCTCTTTAAGAAAGTCCTGCTCTTTCTGAAACTCCACCTTCAGGAAGTCGTCACAACAGTTAACTCTTTAACAATGTTTTACCAGCGTTGCACTGAGAAGTAGCTCCTATAATGAGCTCAGCAAGTGCGCAGTTTCACCAGGTGTTTGCTAATTGCTGCTGGCTAGTCTGAAGGAGCTGAGAGGGAAGTCGCGGGGGAGGGGTGTTCTGTCAGGTGGAAGTTCAGAAGCTTAGAAACTGTAGCTCCGAGGAGGAGCTTCGTTCTTGAAGGCGGTGCTTGGTTCTACCAGCACAGTTTGAATGGCTGCCACGGGAGATGAAAGGATTTCTCAAACATGAATGAAAGAATCAAAGCAGCACTCCAGGTATGTTTTTGATGAGGGAATAACATTATAACATGATGTCAATCTCAAAAAAGTCAATTTTACATAATACTGCCCCTTTAAGAAACCAATTTCAGATTAGGCATGGGCTTGTTACTGGTTTCAAAGTATACCATGGTATGAAAAAGTCATGATTTTAAAACCACTAAAATTTCCTGTCATACCATCCCTCCGGTATCAGAGTTTTTTGTGTCTGATCAGAAATAAAGTGCAGGTCAAATTCCACCGGTCATGTGTAGCTGCAGTATCACGACCCCTCCCCCCACTCACCCCTGCACAGCTACTCTGCAAGTCCTGGCAAGTCCCGGTCAAAGGAATAAAGTCTGCTATATGGGAATACTTCTGCTACCAGAAGAAGACAGGCGGCAAGTTGGAGGAAGAACATGGCTCTGCATGCAAAGCATACTTAAGGACAGTGGCAACTAGTGGAGGTGACACATCACTATTTTCTAAATTGAAGAAAAGATAAAGTTTATGCAGTCTTGAAATGAATGAGCTACCTTTAGCGTATAACATTAGTGTAACAAACACTACCATGTTAGTGAGGCATGTGGTGCTGGTCACAACTTGTCTGCAGGAGTGTTTAGGAGTTGTTTGATTGTGCATTTTATTAATTTTAAGTGAAAGGAGAAAATACCGACTGCTTCTGTAGCTTCACCTGAGGAGCTGAGTGCGCATTTCTTATTCACGTGCTCATAATTGTGATTTATGTTGTTTCTGTGTGTATATGATTTATATATGTATATGATTTATTTATATATATATATATATATATATATATATATATATATATTATATATATATATATATATATATATATATATATATATATATAAAAATTCCCTTCTCACCCTCCCGGGTGGTCTATTCTCAACCTCTGAGCTCGGGTCCTCTACCAGAGGCCTGGGAGCTGAGGGTTCTGCGTAGTATCTTGCTGTGCCGAGAACTGCACATTTCTGGACTGAGATGTCTGACGTTGTTCCTGGGATCTGTTTTTAGCCACTGCTCCAGTTTGGGGGTGATTGCCCCGAGGGCCCCGATGACCACAGGCACCACTGTGGTCTTCACCTTCCAGGCCTTCTCCAGTTCCTCTCTGAGGCCCTGGTATTTCTCCAGTTTCTCGTGTTCCTTTTTCCTGATGTTGCAATCGCTTGGTATTGCTACATCCACCACAACGGCTTTCTTCTGTTGTTTATCCACCACCACGATGTCCGGTTGGTTCGCCATTACCATTTTGTCTGTCTGGATCTGGAAGTCCCACAGGATCTTAGCTCGGTCATTCTCCACCACCTTTGGGGGTGTGCCCCACTTTGATCTTGGGGCTTCCAGTCCATATCCTGCACAGATGTTTCTGTACACTATGCTCGCCACTTGGTTATGACGTTCCATGTACGCTTTCCCTGCCAGCATCTTGCACCCTGCTGTTATGTGTTGGACTGTCTCAGGGACCTCCTTGCACAATCTACACCTTGGATCTTGTCTGGTGTGGTAGATCTGAGCCTCTATTGCTCTGGTGTTTAGGGCCTGTTCCTGTGCAGCCAGGATGAGTGCCTCTGTGCTGTCCTTGAGTCCAGCTTTTTCCAGCCATTGGTAGGATTTCCTGATAGCAGCCACTTCAGTTATTTGTCGGTGGTACATCCCATGTAGGGGCTTATCCTCCCATGATGGTTCCTCCAGCACCTCATCCTCTGGTCCCCATTGTTTGAGACATTCGCTGAGCACATCGTCGGTTGAGGCTTTGACCTTGATGTATTTATGGATCTTGGATGTTTCATCCTGGACAGTGGCTCTCACACTCGCTAGTCCTCTGCCTCCGTCCTTACGGCTCGCGTATAGTCTCAGGATGCTGGATTTAGGGTGGAACCCTCCATGCATGGTTAGTAGATATAATACATATATATATATATATATATATATATATATATATATATATATATATATATATATATATATATATATATATATATGTATATTCTTTAGGTCAAACGCCATCTCGGAATCTAAAATACAATAAAAACTCCCAATGTGATACATTATGTCAATAAAAAGACTACGGTTGTCACGGAGTATAACCTGATTTGTCTTAGCTATTAAAGCAGTGGAAACACAGTTATCCTACTCGATGTAACTTTATCAGTATAGCTTAATTGTGTTATGTGCCAAACGATCAAGTACACAACTCACAAAATTAAAGGGAATACTAAAATAACACATCCTAGATCTCAATTAATTAAATAATCTCATTGGAAAAACATTATTATTAATATAGCGGAATTGATTGAGAAGAAAATAACACAAAAATTATCAATATAAATTAGTAGCAAAGTTTGCTCACCTTCACAGGATATAATGAAAACTTCTCTTTACCTTTTAATCGCTTTTGTTCTTACACCCTTTAATCTAACAATATACAACCATCGTGGTTCTCTTAAGTACGATCAGTGAAGTAGAAAGCTGCTTCCATGCTACCAAAATGACGGCAGAGCACTGGGATGTAGAAAGTGTGATGTCATGTGGGAAATATCTATTCACTATTTGTCTACAAAGGTACTGAATGATTGCACATAATAAAGTGGCTGGTTAGTATATCTATAAATAGTCGGGATTAAAAAAAATTAAATCTCCTTTAAAGGGGCAGTATTATGTAAAATGGACTTTTTTCAGCTTTACATCATATTATGATGTTATTCACTCATCAAAAACATACCTGGAGTGTTGCCTTGATTCTTTCATACTTGTTTGAGACATCCTTTAATTTTTCCGTGGCAACCATTCAGCTGTGCAAAATGCCTGGATGGACCTAGTGCTGCCTTTGAGTCTCAGGTCCTCCTCGGAGCTGCAGTTTCTACGCTTCTGAGCTTCCGCCTCACAGAACACCCCTCCCCCATGACTTCCCCACTCAGCTTCTTCAGGCTAGCCAGCAGCAATTAAACACCTGGTGGAACAGCCCATCTATTGAGCTCATTATATGAGCTCCTTCTCAGTGAAACGTTGGTAAAAAGTTGTTAAAGGGTTAATAGAGGAGCGCTGTTGTGGTGAATTCCTGGAGGCGGAGTTTCAGAAAGAGCAGGACTTTCTTAAAGAGACAGAGGCCCAATTTCAAGGCGTTCAATTATGAAGTCAATTTTCTTTTAGGTCACCTTTGATATAGACAGCATTTTTGTAACAGCTGAAGGTAACATAACTACTTGATAATGCTATAAAATGATTCTATGTGCCTTGAAAACACATAATACTGCCCCTTTAATGTCATTCTGATCATACTGTGACACGAATATCTCATAGTTAATGTCAACTTTCAAACTTTCATAAGTAGCTCACATTCTAACATTCTTTTGTATTCCTCTTGGCTTAGCAATCAGACATGAGGTACAAGTTAGCTTAGAGCAACTGGATAGTGGTTGTGAGAAATTTTCTGGTAATACCCATAGTGCTGGTAGTACCGGTGCCAGTTTTAGGGAAAATGTACCTTTTTGACAAAAAAAGTGACAATACTTTTTGAGGTTTTCTAAAGTCATCACTCCATAGCTTTCTGCAAGGAAAAGGTATAAAGATAAAAAAGCCAGCTATAATTAGAATGACCAGATGGCTCTCTTTGCGTGTGACTGCACACTATTTCAGTTCCGACTGACTCTGTTCTTGAAAAGTCAAACATTCAGGACCGACTCTTCTTAGGGTTCGACCTTTAGCCAATAGACTAGAAGAAAACAAACAGGGGTCTCATCACAGGGGTTGTGCTAAATGTCAGTCAAACTGTGCCCATGTCAGTCAAGGAGAGTTTAACCCCCTCTGTTGTTTCTGTTTACGTATAAACTGATATTAACACTGCTGCTCAAGTAGCTGCTACAGGAAGTAAGAAAAGCAGTGAAAACGTTTCAGTAATTCCTTTAGAAGTAATGAAATTGTTTGTGATCTGTTTACAAATGTTTGCCATGTGGAAATAAATTTAGCTGCTGCAGTGGCTGAGTTCAGTAGCTTTTAATATTAGTATTGATGAGGATGCTTTTTTTTTTTCCAAATATTAGTCATTAATATCCACAATGATAAAAATAAGTAAGCCATTAAAGTAAGTAAAACTTTATTTACATAGCACGTTTCAAGATAAAAATCACAAAGTGCTTCAACAATAAAATAAAAAAATACACAAGGCAACATTTAACAGAAACAGACTTAAAAAGGTCAGTTTTTAGCTGGCCTTTAAAGGAAGCAACTAAGTCTGCTGATCTCAGAGTCAGAGAAAGGGAGTTCCAGAGTCTTGGGGACACAGAAGAGAAAGCTCTGTCTCCTTTAGTTTTCAGTTTTGTATGGGAGATAATCAGCAGATCTTGATCACAGGACCTCAAAGCCCTGATGGAGCCTTGTGGTCTTGTGTCCTCAAAGTTCCTCCGGCAATGAGTCATATGTGGCGTGTCCTGCTAGGCAGGTTAAATCCAAAAAAGTGCAATACAACCACAGGTATTTGTGTGGGTTATGGACCACAACCGCCAGCAAATTGCTGGAATTAACTAAGACTTTAAACCAGTTTGATATGCTTATAACTACTTATTTTAATAGTTCAAACACCAAATATACCTTAATATGCATTAATATACAAATTGGAAACTGTCTTGGCACTACTGCAAAAGTTAACAGCCACGGTCTATCGTATCTCCACTCTTGGGGGTACAGAGTCAAGAAAAATGAAAATGAATGTTAATGCTTCGCAAATGCCAGCCAATATTGTGTCAAGTAGCATTGTGCCTACCTATTTCAGCTACCCAAGCTGCATTTTCTTTTGAATGTTTCAGATATGCTCCACAAAAAAATCTGCAAATATACAAATTTTTGAAAAATAGAGTTACTTTCCTCACAAACCAACAAAAAGGTAAATCCATAAATACTGAACCGCAAACAGACAGGGGTGCATTGTACTTCTACTGACAATTATTTTAAGGTATTATATTATGTTAGTGTTAACTGTGTGGATGTAACCTGACTCTCCTGTGAACAGGACAAGATGATTTTCAGTATCTGAGGGACAAAACCAAACACACAAACAGTAGTTTTTAAAATAAGAGGTGCAAAAGCATACTTAGTGGGGGAGCTTGGAACACAAAGTAAATTTTATTAGGCTTAATACTTTATATCTGTTTTTGAGGGTACCTTTCAGGTTCCGTTGCATGTCAATGCAAATATTGACCCAGTTAATCAAATGAGCGAAACTTAAATCATTTAGGCATATAGACTTAGTGGAAACTACTTCCTGAAATCCAAACTTTGTCTCAAAATGGGAAAGAACAGAGCCGTACGTGACTTTGAAAATGAGATTGTTGTGCCACAGGAGCTGTTCTGAGTACTACTGAAACTATTGATGTATTGTGTACTTATCAACCATCTCTCAGATACACTGAAAATGGTTAGAAAAAGAGAAAATATCCAGTGAGCAGCAGCTGTGTTGACAAAAATGCTTTATTGATTTAAGAGACTAGACAGACTGGTTCAATATGATAGAATGGCAAAAGTAGCTAAAAAAATGCTTGTTACAACCAAGGTTTGCAGAATACCATCTCTAAACAAAAGTCAACCCTTGAAGCAGAAGACCACACTGGGCACCATTTATGTCAGCCAATAACAAGAAACTGAGCATGATGCTGTCTCGTCAACATGGACTAGCATCTCTGAGGAAGGTTTCCAGCACCTTGTTGAATCTATGCTATGAATATTTAAGGATGCTCTAATGGCAAACGGTGGTCTAACACAATACTAGCAAGGGAAATAGACCTTGAGCGTATATACTTTTTCTTCCATAATTGCTTTGTTTTGATCAAATAACCCTTTCAATTTTTACATAAAATAATTACACTTTTAATCACCAGTTTCAATTTGAAAAAAAAAAAAAAAAAAACAAAAAAAAAAAACTCTTCCTTTTCAGTGTGGCATAAATGTTCCTTTCATAGATTTTATTGCATTTATTTTTGTCATGTCCTCTCTGTTTTGTTCCTCTCTTTTCTTTCTTTTTGATAAATTTGAATTTCAAGCTTAGCAGGCATAAAGTACAGTTCATCTCATCTACATACTCTGTCTAGTCTTAGTGGGGTGTAATCTGTATTTACCTTCCCTTGCAGCAACCTGCCATCCTGGGAGCTTTTCACCCCCTCCTCTTAAAATACATGTTTATGTCTTGTTTGGGTAATATGTGGACATTAAATCTTTCAACTGATGTTGGCCGCCTCATTGTCTCCTCCTCTGTCCTTGTTGACAAAACACTTGACCTTCAGATGCTGTGAAATGCCATCTGATTTAATACGCCCAGTTTGAATTGCCACCACTCATTTTGTCATCCCAGCACTGCATTTTGGTGCGGAAGTGTCACAGCAAATACATTACAGCGTGATGAGCTTGTTTGGAGGACGAGAGTCACACACATCTGGGTTTCTGTGATAATTGCAGCATAGCATTTTCACAGTTGAAGCATTTTTGTGTGCGTGTCTCATTGTAATTACAGAGAAAAGTAAATGTGAAAAGTGATGGATATTCAGTGTTTAGTACCCACAAGCTTTTGAACCATCTAGATTGTTGCTGCCCTGCAGGACAAAGGTACTAAATTTATGCCCTACAAATCCTTGAAGTTGCATTCATGCTGAAAGCTATGATTTTATCCAAAATGACAGTTGGGGTAGTCATGATTCACCGAGGTCTTGAAAGATTTAAGACGAAATCGTAGATTGTTTTATCATGCAATGTTTCATTTATATTTAGAAAACAGGTTATCTGGTCTCTGCTTCTTCCCTTGAATTCCCCTTGAGTTAGCACAGTAGCTTTTTGTCCTGTGTAATGTCTTTGCAGGCTTCATTTCTCCACATTCCCACTATCTCTCTTTCTCTTATGAGCAGTAAGTCACTGCTAGGTATGTTTGCTTAAACAAGCATGTAACAGCAGTCATGTTCCCCACCGCTGTTGTCAAGATTAATTTGGTGTTTTCCTAATGCATGCTAATGAGAAAGTTGTGTGCGTTTGATTGTCAATAACGTGAAATACGGCTCTGCTCCCTAAATGCTGGCTCCGTTCAATATCCTATTAAAGTTGAATCACAGATAACTTGGCGCGCATCAGGAAAGCAATCTGAAATTTGTGCTGACATTGATCCAGCAGGAAGGAGACCTATTGCTCCGATTAACACTGTTGCCCCAGGAGAGGAGTCCCTTGACCATTAATAGCCTACTGTCCCAGATTTTACTTAGGCCATCTAAAATGCTTTTATTTATGAGCTACACAATGGCAAAAGCTTTATGTACATTGAATAGCAGAAACGTTTTTTAACTATCCCTGGGAGCTATGTTGTTTATCACAATGTGTTTCATTTCAAGGCAATACCCTGGCTAAAATTGTTTTCTTCATTGGTCCACATAAGCTGTTTCCTGTTTCTGATGAATTTGCTGATATAATACATAAAACTGTGGTTTAAAACGTGAAGCATTTTAAATTTACCATTTAAACCTAGTATTTACCTGATTGTAGAAGATGATATCTTCATAACCTTTGAAAGATAAGTCTTTTTAGGACTTAAACACATACCAAAGCTGGATTTATACCATCGGGAGGATTCTGAGCCCCACTCAGGGGCCTCAAGTCACTGATGCTCTGGGACACAAAATAAAAAAATTATGAGATCAATACATAGACAGTACAAAAAGAAAAACAGAAACACCAGAAAAGTCCAGATTTAATCAGTTAGTATCAAAAAAGTGCAGAAATGTCAGCAGCTGACAATATGTTATTAACAATTACATCTGAAGTCTACAAAATGATATTCAATATTATATTTATCAAAAACCAAGTAACCAGTTCATTTGGTTTGGTAAAACCCACAATGAGAAAAAACGTTTCTAAAAACAACTGCTAACCCAATCTTGGATTCAGTTTGGATTGATCCAACCCTGGGTGGATTTAACATATCAAAGGTGAGATGTGGGTTTGATCTGTTGTGGAATCAGTACTGTACGGTTAGGTCTGCAACATCAAAAAATGGTTAAAGTGGCTACAGTAAGGTTAACAAAGAGTGAATCAAAAGAATGACCCATAATTTAACTTACTAAACAAGTAATATTTGGGTTGAAATTAATTATTGAAGTTTTTAGTTCAACTCTACATCAAAATGCATTAGATTATCAAAATAAAAATAACAGCTCTACAATGTTATGTAAGGCTTTTTTTTTTTTTTTTTTTTACAATAAAATTTATGATTAATATACAATGGTGTGAAATATATCACCAACTTAGCAAATAAAAGGTCAATGTTAGCTTAAATGAAAGCAAAACTCATTCTCTACGGACAGCTAAGTATATTAACACAACCAACTGACATTAACATTATTATACAGCTTAAACTCACCATTTTACCATTTTTTATTCCATCCTATGGAAGAGGTTCATTAATGTCTGTTTAAATTGTTGGATAGTTAAATATGTTGGTCTCTGTAGAATGATGTGGATCAATTTAGTCTCCTCTCTAACCTAACAATTTGGGTTAAAATTTCTCAAACAGGTTTCAGTTCAAATTATTCAGTTTCCATCTATCTGCTTGAACCAAGCATTTGGGTTAATAAAGTAATCCAACAGTTGTTTGTGTATAGGGTTTTGAGGTGTCGTTTTTTTTGTTTTGTTTTTTGTTTTGTTTTGTTTTTTCCTTTTTCATTTTGGCTTCATCCTTGTTTAAAAGGGGGGTATTACATAAAATCAAATCAACTCTATTTAGCTTTATTTTGTGTTATATTGTTATTCCCTCATCAAAAACATACCTAGAGTGTTGCATATATTCATTCAAGCATGTTTTAGGAATCTTTGAATCTTCCATGACAGCCATTCAGGTGTGCCTAAATGCTTGCTCTCACAAACCGCCGCCTTATTTACATAAAGCTCCTCCTCAGAGATGCAGTTTCCAGCTGTGCTTCCGCCTCACAGAGCACCCCCCCACGCCCCCGCCTCCCTCACACAGCTCCTCCAGACAAGCGGCAGCAGCAATTACTTTGTTGTGATGACATGCTGAAGGCGAAGGTTGGAGAAAGTAGGAGCCTCTTAAAGACACAGAGGCAAACTTCAAGACATCAAACTGCAAAGTCAATTTTTTTTAAATTATGTTTTATATATATATATATATATATATATATATATATATATATATATATATATATATGCTAACAGCACTGTTGCCTTACAGCAAGAAGGTCCTGGGTGCAAATCCAGCCTGGGCAAGGAGTTTGCATGTTCTCCCTGTGCATGTATGGTTCTTTCTGGGTACTCCAGCTTCCTCCCACAGTCCAAAAACATGACTGTTAGGTTAAATTATCTTTTGGTGTGAGTGTGTCTGTGCATGGTTGTTTGTACTGTCTGTCTCTGTGTTTCCCTGCGATGGACTGGAGACCTTTCCACGGTGTACTCTTGCCCGATGACCACTGGAGATAGGCACCAGCCCCCCTCAATGTAAATCGAAATTATTACACCATGGAGATCTGGATTTGGTTTCATACTCAATATGAAAGTGGAAAATAACATGACAGGCTGATTTAACGTCAGTGAATATTCCTCAAGACAAGTCTAAATGAGGCTCAGTAGTGTGTGTGGCCTCCATGTGCCTGTAAAATCTCCCGACAACACCTGGGCATGCTCCTGATGAGACAGCGGATGTTCTCCTGAGGGATCTCTTCCCAGACGTGGATTAGAGCATCAGTTAGCTCCTGAACAGTCTGTGGTGTGACGTGGCGTTGGTGGATTGACCGAAACATGATGTCCCAGATGTGCTCAATTGGATTCAGGTCTGGGGAATGGGCAGGCCAGTCCATAACATCAATGCCCTCATCATGCAGGAACTGCTGACACACTTCAGTCACATGAGGCCCGGCATTGTCATGCATCAGAATGGGTCCAAGGATCTCATTCTGGTACCTTATGGCAGTCAGGGCACCTGTGGCTAGCACATGGAGGGTTGTGCGGCCATCCAAAGAAATTGCTCCCCACACTATGACTGTCCCACCACCAAACCGGTCATGCTGGAGGATGTTGCAGGCAGCAAAACATTCTCCACGGTGTCTCCAGACTCTGCCACATCTGTCACATGTGCTCAGTGTGAACCTGCTTTCATCCGTGAAGGGCACAGGGCACCAATGGCAAATCTGCCAATTTTGGTGTTCCCTAGCAAATGTCAGTCGTCCTGCACGGTACTTGGCTGTAAGCACAGGCTCTATATGTGGATGTCGGTCCCTCATACCACCCTCATGGAGTCTGTTTCTGACAGTTTGAGTCGAAACATGCTGGAGGTCATTTTGTAGGGCCCTGGCAGTGGACCTCCTGTTCCTCCTTGCGCAAAGGACAAGGTCTCTACCTTATCCTTTGCGCAAGGTAGAGACCTCTGGACAATTAATAATGGTTTGAAATTGGATTTATATGTTTTTGTACACTAGAAATTAGGTCTTAAGAAATTTTGGAGCTTGGTAAAGACCAAATAATTTTTCACCCTAAACCCCTATAACTGACAGAAGGGATTATTTGTTTTTAACATATCATATGCTCAATGAAAACTATTTCAACCAGAAAACACATCATTTATCACAATTTTATGGTCATAGATTAGGAAATAATACCATTATCATTGTAGTTGAAGGTCAAATAAAGGTGAAACTTGTGAGCTACGCACCCTGAGAATTAATCTTCAAGCACGATTTCTTATGATTAAATTTTAGTACATCGCATTGCATATATATAATTATCATGGTAATAAAGTACTTTTATTACAATGAATGAACTGAGCAAGTCATACCAATCACCCAAAGTGTTTATACACTAGAGCAACATTTACACACACAAGTGAACATTCATCCACAGATCTATAAGAAACTTGGCATTAAGTTCCTTGTTGTAATTGAAGATGGAATCAAACCAACTACTCTCCAAATGCAACAGAACCACTCTTCCCACTGAATCATAGCCGACCCAATAAAAACCTTATTGCAACTTAATTGTTCTTCTCCTTTAGCCCTGGGCTCTAGAACTCATGTTAATGCTATTGGCTAAGTCCTTCTCTGATAAACTCATAGATGCATTGTCACTTACATTTTTAATTGACACTGTTTATCCAAGGTACATTTTCATACATGTGTGATTCATTTAATACAGAGAAGATTATCCTAGATGAGCCACAAGCCACCTGTAATACAAGTTGAATTAATTTCACAAAATAAGAATTGATGTTGAATCAATGTAAATATTTCTCCCACTCTTAAAACTCAACCCTGCAAAACAGCTAATCAAGACAGTCAGGTAAATTCATGAAATCATTTACTGGTTCTGAATGGCTGCAAACCTAAGTTTGCGAGGTGTTCTAATTCTGAAACTAGACACAGAGGCAGCTTTTAAAATAGTGTGCCTCTGCATTGATGTAGCTTGCCGAGGTATTGTTACCTAAACTAGGTATTGTTGATGCTTTTTGGTAATCATTTGTCTATTGCAGCCAACACAAAAAGCAATGCTTTTGTGTTGCTTTTTTGTCACATCATAACACAAAAAAATTTAATATTAAAAATGCCATCAGTGAAAGGTGATGATATTAATAAAATAGTGTCTTGATTGTATTTAAAATGCATTATTTCTGAACACCAATAAAAAGTGGATTGGACTGAATTGCTTTATGAATTCCTTCTAGTGTTGTTTGACTGATCACAAACCACCTATCCACCAACCAATGAAAAGGCCAAACCTAATTATTCAAAAATCTAGATGGGAAACACCTTTATTAGACTGGTTAAATATTCTATGGTTACATTATCAATTTTTATTTCAAAGAGTCTGTTGCCTTCTATTACTTTTGCATGATTAGTATCTTTTAACCTAATCATGTTGCTTGTCTGTTAAACCATAATCGTTTTACCACAGAGCAACATGAATAAACCGGTAAATAAAATAGAATTTGAATAAACCAATACACTTTAATAAATACATTTTTCATAAAGAGATTAATTCACTATGATGTTTTGTCATTCTGTCAATAAATTTCCAGAGCATGTGGTTTGCCTGTAAAACTGTAAGAAGGGGTGTCATCATTCCACTTCACAATCCTAGTTTCAGGAGATCAGTGGTATTTTAAAAAAAACTTGATAGCAAATGAAGTCCTATTAGACTTTAATCTGCTTTGTTCTTGATTTCCTTTAGCTACGCTTCAAGATGTGGCATTTACTCTGCCCTTAACACTGTTTGAAGATAAATAGGTTTGAATTCCTGGATATGGTTTCTGTCACTTTAACAGCCTAATGGGTGCCTTGGCATATTTTTAAGCAGTGGGCATAAGCTTCTGAAAAATGTCATGAACCTGTTTGAAGTGTGGCAGCTGATATCATGACAGAGAATAGATGATAGTATTACATTTTTATTTCTATTGTACCTTTTTCAAAGTGATTTACATAGTAAAGAAAAGAAAACCGAAACAGAAAAACAAACTAATCCTAAATTGAACTCAGTGGTAAACAGCCAACAGCAACGGTGCTTTATAGTCAAAATAAGGATAAGAGATGATTAAAAAGATAGAAATTTAAAACGATTAGATAAATTATATTACAATAAATATACAGTTTCATAAAGTAAACTAATAAATAAGGTTTTAAGACATTTAAAAATTGTAAGACTCAACAGCTCTCAACAAGCATTTCAGAACTAAAAGCAGCCTCTTCCCTCTCATTCAAACTCTGGCAGCAGTGTTCTCAACTTGTTGCAGCTTTACAATAAATTGCATTGGTGGATTTATCCAGTCTAGATAACATAAAACCATAAACTCATTTAGAAAAAAAAGCTTCCAGAATTTGCTCCATATCTTGGGAATTTTGGGCAGGTGATAATATGCTGCCCTTGCATATTATAAATATTATCATTTCAGTGGTTAAAACCATTTGAAATGGTTGACTGAACAAGTAATGTGGCAACTAAAATAAAAGGGACTTCAAGGTTTTTGACCCACTGTTTTTTCAAGATGGTAAAGAGCATGATACATTTATAAGACGTTCCTTTGGACCTATTTTCTTCTAAAAACAACAATCTCCATTTTGCCTGAAAACTGTGGACACATTCATATGTTTATAAGGAAACTGTTATGAGAAGGGTAACAGATCCAGCAATATTTGGAAATATATAATAAGTATAATATGATACTATCTACATAGTGATGTATACCAATGTTTCTTTACTGGATCTGCCAGATGAAATAGAGAGAGAGGTTAAAAAGACCGGGCCTAGTAGCAAACCCTGGGGGACCCCACAGGAAATACAGAAATCCTCTGAGGCATAAGTATCAAACAAAATAAAGTATTGGCATTTGATGAAAAATGACTTCTACCCAAATTAATAATGCACCTGAAAAGGTAAAACTGGCTTGTAACCTGTTGAGGAAGAGATACTGGTTGACCATATCAGTAAGTTTACTAAAATTTTGAATGATTCTAAGATCAATATGCTTTTAAGGAAAGCTGTATTTTGTGCCATGTTGGGCCTTAAAGTCAGACTGCAACACTTGATCAAGATTGATTTGTTAAGGTAATCATTTATTTGGCTGTGCAAATCTTCTGGACTATTTTACTCAGATGTCAGATTGCTATCAGTTCCATAGAGGCTACTGTGATTATACCCATTTAAAACTGGCCAAACAACTTAATAAGACAGTGTTTGTGAGTTACAGTGTTGTAAAATACATATTTGTGCCTTTGCAAATTTACACGTAGATGTTTCAGCTCACCAAACAGGTTCCAGACAGAGATCAACTGAGCTAACACAAAATGTAGTTTTCAATTAGGATTTTTTTGGCACACTCTTCTTTTTTAAAATTTTCTTAATGTATTCAAATCATGCCACAGCATCTCAATCATACTTGAGTCAGCACTTTGACAAGTCCTCTCTAAAATGTTCATTCAAAGGTGAACTTGGTGGTGTGTTTCAGATCCTAGTCCTGATGCACAACCCAAGTTCCCTTGAGTTTAAGGTCACAAACTGATGCCTGACATTCTCCTTCGAGGTTTTCTGGTAGTGTCCCGAATTAATGGTTCCATTGATTACTGGAAGCAGTCCATTTTCTGAAGCAGCAATGCAGACCAAAACCATCACACTGCCATGAATGCTGTTCCATGTTTGTCTATTTGTGGATATCTGTGGTTCTTACTGTGGTGCTTAAAGCCTTAAAGCCTTAGAAATGTTTTTGTGACCTTTTCCAGACTAATAGATGCATGTAGCTTTGTTACTCATCTTGAATTCATTTGGGATATGATGTGTGTTTTAATACTTTTTGTTGTACATCTTTTGAAGCCGACCTCGTCCTGCCAGACAGGTTGTAAGTACTACGTAGAATCTATGGGTTCTACGAGTCTGGTGGTAATCAGATCTGGGTGTGGCTAGTGACACTGAACTCAGCTGTTTAGATTTAGGTTATCTCTGACATACAATTTAAACTTTTAAGTGTAATAAAATAACAACAAAAAAAGAATAAATCGATGAGGGGACTGACATTTTTACACTGCACTATTGATCTCAAAAAGGCACGTAGTTTATACAACAGTTGCCTAGAGCAGGAAAAGAAAAAAATAACAGATGTTTGTTTTTCTTTCATTTTTTTAAAATTGGTTTAATCCATTTTATTTTGATATGGGCACCATCTTAGACTAAATACGACCAGTAATGAGCTATGGCATCCCTGTTTATGCATGTCCTTGACATTCACTTTGAGAAAGGGGTAAAGACATTCCTCTAAACAGATCTTAAAAGTCCATTGGAAGAGATAAATGTCAACAGGCCTCACTGAGAAATTGCCATGCCTTTTTTTTCTCCTCCACTGACCTTCACTCCATCTATCCTAAAGAGAATTAGCAGGATATTAATAAATAATCAGTATGTATACTATGATGAAAGTGATCCCTTGAGACAGATTGGGCATGTCTGCTATAAAAGCGTGCCCTTAAACTGACAATTAATTAGTGTGTTTAGTTAATAATAAATAATTAATTAGCATGACATTGAGGGACTTCTGGGACAGTGTGACAAGTGGATAAATTACTAACCGAAATAAGTATGAGAGTGCAGCATGTGCTTCATAAATCCATGGTGCATTTGAATATCAGTGTAATCTAATAGGTGTCATCACATCTCTATTGGCAAGAGCTTTGCCGGAGGATACCGTTTGGCTGCTCCAGTGGAAGTGTAACAGATCAATAGATGTCACGCACATGATTATGTTACGATAATACACTGGGAGAAGAGAGGAAGGCGCTTTGAAGAGATGTACCACACCTCTTGGCAGAGTTCCTGTGACTGGGAAAAAGCTCAGTGGGAAGCAGAGTGGTCAGCACGCCTGGCTGCAGCCCTGCTTCAGGACCAGCTGGCTCGAGAGCAAAATTAGAGCTTCCCTCCTTGTTTCCACCTGCCGTATGCTGCTCAAGTGTTCCAAATCACACCATTATTTGCTTCATTTCCTTGCTGTCCCACTCAGCTTGCAAGTAAGTCAGCTGCTCACCCTTGCCACATAAAAACCTCCCTGCTTAGAGGAATCACAGAGAGGAGAGTCATCCCAAATAATTAGAATTCCAACAAGTTTTCACCAGCATAGCCATAAGAGCAAGATGTCAACATGAATTTCTCTTTTTGTTTTCATAACAGAACCTGTTTGGATTTGCGCTCTGTATAACTGAACTTGCCCCACTTATAAATCCGCTATGATATGGAAAATAAATCATAGCCTATCCTTGTGGAGCTCGTGATGATTCTCGGAAGGGGTCACCTTTCACCGAGCTTCTTTCTAATGCAGGTTATGGACGACTGAGGCCTGATCTTGCCAGACATTACCTGTGTGCAAAATAGAAGCATCTGAATAAATAAAAAACCTCACTCTTCCAAACACCGACTTAAGATGCTTGCATTATCATCTCATTATACACCGGTTGCATTTGTATGTGGACAGAGAAGCAAAATAAAGGTTTTTCTCAGAGCTCAGTATGATAAAAAAAACATCTACTTTGTATTGTTTTTTAAAGCATAATGACCTGACATTGTATATTAAGTGCATATCGTGGATTAGTTCTATGTAGCCTATAGTAATGCCGTTCAAACATTCACCTGGGGAGACTGTAATCTAGAGAATACTTGTACTGGAAGAAAAAAACTTAGTGACAGTTTGCTTCAGAGATAAATTGGACTCAGCAAAAGTGTCTCCTGCTGGTGGCCAGTCTGTGTTATCTGTGCCACGAACATGCAATTTCCCCTTGATTGTGCTCCCCCACGGATAAGTAAACACATTCAGCAGAGCGGCAAACTACAAAGGACAAGCCCCAAAAAGACAGTGGGTATAATTTGCCTGAAGAGAGAAGATCCAAACCCTAATTCACACAGATTCACAAGATCTTAGATATTCAAAGAGAACACCTTTTATTATCGAATTTATTTCTAACGTCTCATGGAGATACCACACCATCACCCCTATTTCACTGCTTGGATGCATATTGTAAGTTTACATGAAATAGGTTTACCTACTTGTCAAATTCACAGTTATTGTAAAATGTTTGCATACATTTATCATCTGCCTTATTGTTTCATTAATTTGGGGCTTTTAATGATTTAATTGGACCTCTTTGTGGGGAATGATATGAAATAATGATAGAACACACAGATTCATAGGTTTATTCTCACAGTCAAAATTATACTCTTAAAGATACACATACACTCTCACTTGTTTGGTTAAATGACACTTGCAGAACCATCACCATGCTTCTGGCATGATTCTGGCTGAGTATTTGACCACTGTTCTCAGCAAACTTGAATTAATTGCTTTTCTGGCACAGACTAAAAGTTTCAGGTTCAGGCCATTGCAGAAGCTTGATGTTAGCCTAACTTTTCTTTTGCAAAACCAGTTTTGATGTATGTCTGAGACCGTTGTACTGTTGCAACATCAAACTGTGTTCAAGTTTAACCATCTAAATGTTGATTCTTTAGATTTCAGGTGAATATAAAGAGTTTGGAAGTTGTTCTTGGTTTTGGAAATTGCATGCAGCACAACAGTCCCACAGCTTGATGCTGCTGCAACCATGCTGGTACAGTGTTTTTACGTTTAAAAGACCTACCTCGACTCCAACATATATCTTCTCATCATTTGTTAGAAAGGACAATCTTTGTCTTATAAGACCATAAAATTTTACGCCAAAAGGATTTCACTCATCTGTGTGGAAAAATGTTAAATTCTCTCAGGTTTGAAGATGTTGATTTTAGAGCAGGGATTTCTTTCTTGGTTGCCACGATCTAGGTTCAGCAATATTCATCTTGCTTTACTGTTGACAGTGACACTGGTGCTCCAGCATCTTCCAATTTTTGCTAAGCTTGACCACTGGTGGTTCCCGAGTTGTTATTGATCATCAAAACCCATTTGTCTTCTCTCTCAGGGTGACTGGGTTGGAGTTTGAGGTTCTAACTAGATAAACATTTTGGGATGCAGGCCTAAAGCAAGCTTCGGGAACGGTCTTCCCAAGCCCCAACTTCAGACATGTTACAAATTTGGGGACAATGCTGAAAAGCTGGATTTGTACCTGAAAATCGACCAATTTAAATTAACTCTGCCAAAAATAGTGGTCAGATTCCTAGCCACTAGGTGTGTGGACAAAGCACAACTTGCCAAACAATATTTTACCAGAAATTAATAAGACTGTGTTTTTATTTGGGCATGTATGTGTAATTTTAACACTATGTGAATTAGAGAAAATCTTCAATAAATTGAAACCTATTTCAGGTTCAAAAAAATATCACTGAAGGTTTATGTTGCATAATCATTCTACCATATAAAAATATGAATACTCAAATACATCAACTAAGCCCCAAAATTAATATGACCTCCACATCACATATGTCAACTTCTTACTAAAACAGTGGGGATTTTATATGCTGTTTTGAACAGCAACTTTATCTGGTTTTGAGTCTTTACTCCCAAATGAAATGTGAAAAATATATTTCCACAGATGAGGTGAACTGATATATAGCATAAGCTATAAATGGATGTTTTGACTGAAACGGCAGTGATCTGTTTACCTCTGGCTCCTGACGGGACTCTAATCTCTCAATCAGAGGACGTTCCTTGTTAGTCTGCAGCTCTATCATAAAAAAAATCATCACGTCAGTATGAGCATGGTGAGAAATCACACTGTGAATTTTATTGAAGTTAAACTGCCCTGCCTTGTCATCATGTTGGCAGAGTTTGAAATTAACTTCTTAGCTCACTGCCAAGGGCTTTAGACTAAGAAAAATTACCTGCCAAAAGAACCTCCTCTTATCAGTCAAAATAATAATTTTTCAACTTAAGTAAAATACATCAAATCCAAGTTTTTCTTTCCAAAATTGAATTTCATCATAAAGCCAGACAATTGTTTGTTCATATTGTTTTTTCCATATTAGAAACTGCAGTGAAATTGTGTTAATTTAATTCACTGACATTTGCTTTTGATGGTTAAAGCTAAACAGTTAGCTTTCAGTCGTTTGGATTTGCTCAAAAAGCTCACTGGTTGATTTTGTGTGGGAAATTTAAAAGCCTGCCTACCTGCTGACAGGTTAGAAAGCTCTTTCTTCAAACACACAGTGAGAAGTCTATTAAAGATTTCTGAAGCTGATACAAAAGGCCAAATGTGACAAAGAAACAAGCATTAAAAAAATGGAGTACTCGTGTTTGCTCTTCTGCGTGCACCACTGAGTGAGCTGATAAAATGTTCTACTTAGGAAATCCGTTTAATTTAACCTTATATTGGAAAGATAAAGAGAACAAAGCTTGAACTTTCGGCACTGCCAAACTTTGATTTAGTTTTCGAGAAAGGGAAACACTTTTAAGTGGATGTAAACGACACAGACACGTTCTGTCTTCTTGTAAGACTTGCTTAGGTTCTAACAATGATTCCATTTGTGTTCTGGTCCACTTTTGGGTCAGAGTAAAATTTTCTGAAACCAGACAACTTAGCATAAAAATAGCCAGAAACTCTTTCACTTGCGAGTTTTGGTGACTTGTCGCTCTAAATCATGACCTGCACTCCGACCTGCAAAGAATAATCAAAACATGTTACTTAGTGACCGACAGTGAGTCTTTGTTTAATGTGGTTTCATTCATGTTCTGTGTTCGGTCACCCTAGAGTCCTTAAAAGAAATAGTTTGTCATAGGTGTCACAAATGGCAGCTGCAACTCTCAGGAATAATGAGGAACCTACAAAGCCTGCAACCATGACATGAAAACTAGTTTGTACCTTTCTTTTCCCCTTTAAGCATTCTTAGTGATGATAGCATACATGCATGTGCAGCCCAGCATATTTACTGGGCTGATGCAACTATCTCATGTTCTCATCTATAATAACCTGTTAAAATCAGAAGTTTTAGTCAATTCGTAATTTTAATCATTTCAAGCTGCTGTTTCCTAACTAGCCATGTCTGCTGGTGTATTAGAAACACAAGCACGTCTAAATTCAAGGTATTAATGGGATTTTATGGAACACCAGTTTCTGTCATGGCTTTGCAGTATGTGTGGTGCTTTTGATGCATTCTTGGTTTGAATAGTGCATGTTTATTTGGATTAAGGGGTTTAGACTTCAGTATATCTGATTACTTTTGGCACATGTTTTATTTTTCTTCCACATTTAAGGATTGACTGACCATCTAGAAAAGTCTGATTACTATTATTTACTTTTATTTTTAAGGGGAAAAGGGGGCTTGTTATGTAAAATCAACTTTTTTGAGCTTTATCTCATGTTATAATGCTATTCCCTCATCAAAAACATACCTGGAGTGTTGTTTTGATTCATTTATCCAATTTTGACAAATCTTTCAATCTCTAACAGCACCCATTTGGGGTGCCTATTTCCACCTAGCTCCTCCTTGGAGCTGCAGTCTCCAGCCGAGCTTCCACTTCACAGTGCACCCCCCCCCCCCCATAGCAGCAATTAGCAAACACCTGATGGAAGTACAAGTCAGCTGAGCTCATCATGCAAGCTACTTCTCAGTCCAACGCTCCTAAGAACAGTTGTAAACGGCATAATGGACGAACAGTGTTGTGATGACATCCTGAAGGTGGAGTGTCGGAAAGAGTAGGAGCTTCTTAAAGAGACAGAGGCCAATTTTAAGGCGTCAAATTGTGAAGTCAAATTTCTTTTGAGTTATGTTTGATATATACAGCATTTTTTATAACTGAAGGTAACATAGTTACTTGATTGCGCTATAAAATGACACTATGGGCCTGGAAAATACATAATACCTCTTCTTTCAGCATACTGAGGAGAGTGACTGCATGAGATTGAATAATGCTACAACTGGGTCATTGCTATAACGGTTGTGTAAAATCAAATGCATGCTCATGGTGCGGAAACATCTGTGAAGACCTGACTGAGTTGGTGATTGTGTATGCTATAGCATTAAATGCATAACAAGGTGAAGTTTGAGTGTTACACACCCAAGGCACGTACAAAAGTTCAATGCGGGTGATATCACTTTGGATTTTATACTGTTGTTACTTTTTAGCAAAAGTAACAATAGTTTTCCTCCACACACTGTGTGAGCAGTGTAGCCCCTATCTGCATTCTGCAGGGATCCCGTGTGTGTGTGTGAGCTGAGATCCAAATGTTTCCGCCACAACTTCTATATCCAAGGTGCATGGAGAGGGACAAAAATCCTGTAATGTGAACCCAATTGAAGCACTAAGACTCCAACTTTATTAACAGACCAACATGTTACGGCTAGTGGGTTTCAACATTTGTATGTGACATCAATTGAATTCAGAGCTGCTCATTGGTCATCTCCATCCAAACTGTGCTTTCAAAAGAATCATGGTGGACATATGCCTGCCTCGATAAATTAGCTGGGTTGTAAAAGTTGTTTTTAAGTGTTAGCTTTTTAATTTTTTGGAGTAGTTCAAGTTAAGTGATGATCAAGGTCTGGACACTAAAAGTTTCAGTAGTTTCACACAAAAGGGAAAAGCGATGCATCAGCATCAGACAAAATAATGAATAGTAAACAAAAAGATTAAAGCAACTAGAAGTTAAGACATATTTTCTCCTTTTAGATGCACGATTAACTGATAAATGCTGTCCCTATGTTCATTAATTAACAGGTTCTTTTTCCTTTGGAGTTCCACTCATGACTAAAATGAGGCATAACTGTATTTTTATTTTCATGTCATTGTTATCATATTTGACATTTGCAACATGCTGAATATTCAGGCCTTTTGCTTTTGAATACATAAATAATAAAATTTTGATTTTATTTATTTTTTATCATATTGCAGATGGCACTTTATACTTGTAGGCTATTTCATGCTTTAATGTGTCCTAAGTCTATATTTAAATCTAAGTTTACATTTATGTGTGGCATGCAATGCATGTCTCATGTCACTTGGTAGTGTACTATGTACAATTTACAAATACTGGGTTGTTATTGCAACCAAGTGTTAAAGTGTTAAAATGTGTGTAACAATTTCTGTCAGACAGAAATCATGGTATGTCAAATTAGCAGTAACATGCATATGTAACAGGACATGACTGCTGCAGCTTTAGTGATTGAAGGAGTCCCCAGCTCATATATATTGAAAGGTAAAACCCACACTCAGATCTTGTGTAGATGCATTTTGGTGAAACTCTTGGCAGTTTTTCAAACAGGAGTCATCTACAGTTTTGTTTTTATTTTCTATCTGTACACCTGTTTCTTGAAAATGTAAGAGAACAAATGCAGTCTTGTAGAGACTGAGTAACATCATACCTGTCGTCCTTGCTTAGTACATATAACTATGCTACTAAGAACAGATTAATCATTTATGTAGATAATACGATGAATGATGAAGTTTTCTGTTGTGTTTATATCATCAACCTCAGTAAGAACATAGTTTACCAAGATACATACTTATTGCCATAATTGAAAAGGGAAAGACAGAGTATGGTCTTGATGAAAAACTGGTTGGATGCGCTATCACCCACTCTAGAGCCCAGATATGTAATTCCTTTTTTAAATTCACAGGCACAGAGAAACATTATCAGACAGAACCGAGACAAAAAACAGCTCCAGTGGGTGAACACCACTGGACTGTGGAAAAACAGACATCTAAATGTTACTTCTTTGTATAGGCTGAATAATGGAAAGCTACTAAGACCCATTGTTTTTCCCTTCATGTATCCTCACAGTGTGTCTGAAGGCAAGCAGTGACAAATAGAGAGAAGAGAGGCATTGAATTGTTGCTTAAAAGATAGTGTTAATTTCAACAGATTACAGTCGTCGGGGTTGTGAATGCCTATAATTGGGGTTTTCAATTTAGAAAAGAAAAAAAAAAAACAAAAGGACTGCATAGATTTTTCATTTCCTGATTATGGTAAAAATGATCAACTCGCATGTTTTTTGTTTGTTTTTCAGTTTGATAACTACTGTTCTGTAACAGCAAAATGTTCATGTCGTTATCCGCACAATGAACATGACTAAAAAGAATGTACATTGGTGCTACACTTCCTGTGCAAAAGTATCTGCTCCCCTTGAAATTTTTCACGTTTTTTTCATGCTACAATTATTGGGAATTTATGTAATAGACCAACAAAGGGTGAAATATAATTGTGGAGAAAAAGGAAAATGATACATTATTTGTTTATTTATTTTAAAAAAATAAATAAATAACTGTAACTTAATTTAAAAAAAAAAACAAAAAAAACAGCTGTTGCTCTGGCTGTTTGTTTTGGGTTGTTATCTGGATAGAAGTTGTACCTCTGCCCCAGTCTCAAGTATGAACTCTAACAAGTTATTTTTTTTTTTCAGGATTATCCTGTATTTAGCTTCAACAATCTTTCCATCAACTCTGACCACTTTTCCTGTTCCTGTTGGGAGAAAAGCATCCCAACAGCATGTTGCTGCCATCACCATATGTTACTGTGGGGATGTGGATTTTACACTAACTGGGTGAGTTCTGAAGGGAACTCTTAGGAGGACTGGTGTCAAGAGGCTTGAATACAAATAAATACTATACATTTTAGATTTTTATTTGTAAAAACATTTTTTTAAAAACGTGTATCATGTTCCTTCAACTTTACAAGTACAAAGTATTTTGTGTTGGTTATTACATTCACATAAAATCTTAATAAAATCCATCGACTTCTGAGGTTTTATCCTGAAAGAATGTGAAAAGGTTTAAATGGTATGAATACTTTTGCAAGGCACTGTATCACAGTAAGATATTGCTGAAATAATTTCAAAGCTGCTAACTCCTCCCGTGACATATTGACAGGAATTTCTGAGTTCTGCTTCTCCAGCTGTGTGCCCATGCTGGAAAAGTTAAGACCATTTGATCATCCCCTCTCAGACATCAGTAGAGGTGATTTACTCACTGTATTTTATCTTATATTTCCATCAAGCCAGTCATCTGTCTTGGCTTGACGTGTCGATCCTGGATTCGCCCTCTGTTTTCTGTCAACCAGATTACAGCGGGTTCATCAGCCCGTTCGCCGCCCACTACTCATCCGGAGCCTTTTGAGGGGCCTCGGGGACGTGGCCTTATGCTGATGATTCTGAGATGGTGCTTGAGGTTTAATCCCTGCACTGTGAGAAATGAGGTTCTCCTGCTCTCCCTCTTGCTCCTGCAACTTTGATCAAGCCCTAATGTGATTAGGCAGTGACCCTGACGTGACTGGCTCAGGAAGTTGTAAAGGAAGCTTGGAGAAAGGGGGAAGCTGGAAGATCGTCTGATCTGACCAGTAAACCTGGAGAAGAAAGGAATTATTCTGAAGGTGTCTTGTCTCGCTGCTCTGCCTTGTGGGTAATAAAGGTTTCATGTATTCGCTTTACCCTGGCAAAAATTGTGATCTATAATGACCTGACATTTCTTTTTTTTTTTTTTTTTTTTTTTTTTTTAAATAGCCAAGAGGTTCATGATTTGAATGTTAACCAGGACTTTACGAGATGTAAGGTGGCGTCCACTGGGAGCAAACTTCGTTTGAATTCTGCTGGATCTAAGCACCTTTCAGATGTGTCTTCATGGTGAATTAATGTAAATCTTCCACTGCTTGTATTAGAGAGAGAAAAATCTGAGTCCACGTCCTGCAACTGCACTTCAGCTGTGAAAATAACACACTGCAACACACATCAGTTATTCACAGAATGAGACAGCGCTGTACTCCCCTCACACATATCTGCTGTCGACAATCATAGACTGAGCTTGTCTTTTAGTGTCATGTATGGGACTGCCCCCATACGCTCAAAGCATTATTCTTTTACCTTACCATGCCTCTGATGTGTGAGTGCAGAATATGGTGCCTTTATCTCCACAAGCCAAATATGTCAAGTCTCAATAAATTAACTATTAATTATAATACACTTTGTCAGAAAGTCACGAAGATTAGAGCGGAGGGAGGGACTACGGGATTATTTTCACACTTTTTTGTTTGTTATACTACTGTATGTCAGCAGCACCGTTGGTACACAGTGTTTTGCAAAAGTTTTATCATGATCACATTTTTAACACAAACTTAGCTGTGTTTTATTAGGATTTCATGCAACAGATCAACACAAAGAAGCGCATAATTTTCAATTACGGAATCAAAATAATACATGATTTTCAACTCTTTTTTTTTTTTTACACATAAAAATATGAAATGTGGTGGTGCAAGAGCTGCAATTAAATGACTTCAATCCAAGCTTATTCATCTGTGGGAAAGTTTATCTGCAGTTCAGCCCTAAACTCACTTGAGAATTTGTGGCGAGATCTGAAAATTTAACTTTACAGATGCTCTTCATCCAGTCTGAGCTTAAACTGTTTGAGGAAGAATGGGTAAAAATGTTTCATTTCTAGTTGTGCAAAGCTGGTAGACACATACACAATATTTGCAAATGTAACTGCAGGGAAAGGTGTTTCTGAACTATATTGACTCAAGGGAGCCGAACATAAATACATGCAAAAGATTTCCAATTTTCATTTGTAAAACAGTTTTAAAACCATGTATCATTTTATTTGGTATATCACAAAAAACTCTAATACACTACATTGAAATTAGTGGTTTTAAAATGTAAAAAAGTTCAAGGCGGGGGTGGTTAAATACTTTTGGGAAGCACTCTATTGGATATCTGATTTTCATGTCCTGATTAAGTCTTCCACAATGACTTTAAATAAAATTAATTTCACTTTGTTTTGACTAGTTTTAACCTGAGCACAGCTAAATTACTTATACTGATCCAAATTCTAAGGATATTCTTGATTAATGGTTGATTAGGCTTTAAGAGGGTATTTTCTTTGGGTTTTGGCTGCTTTTTCACTCAGCCTGACCATGATCGTGTGTTTTTTTTAGTGGAGTAGATTAACTGTATCTAAAAATGTTGTCTTTAGAATAAGACGAAAAAAAACAACCTGATATTGGACTTGAGAGATCCATCACTCTTCAATTGATCATCTACTGGATGGCAACCAATAGCTCTGAGTTGGTGCTAAAATATTTAATGTCAAAAATAGAGAGCTTTGGCATTTTTCATTGATTCAGCTTTTTCTTTTTTGATTCAAATTGTAAGAAATTGTGTCTTTGTGACAGACTTCTGGTGACAAAGTGCCAAAAGATCAACTCTAAATCAGTTTTAGGTGTAAACAATGTTTATAAAGTCCCAAAATCAACAAAGGAATACTTTTTCAAAGATCTTCAGAAAGCATTAAGAAATATTGCTAAGTAGTAAATAGTAAAAGGAAAATCTATTCCCTTAGACGTATAAAAAATCTGCACTATACTCTACAACACTCTTAATGAGCTTGGTCAAAAGCATTGCTTTTCTAAGCAGTATTTCAGAGTGTTGTTTGCTGTTTTGCCAACAGTATACTGTGTATTCCTTCCTTGTTTTGGCAGCCTAAAAGACACAATGTCAAAGAAGAGACAGAAAATGAAAGATGTCCTGTACAATTGGCAGTGAGATGGAAAAAGATACAACACCACAAGGGATGCTTGGCTATTAGACCAGAATGGCAGAGCTGGAGTAGAATTGAAATAGGCTGATTTAAGGACACAGTTGTTTTTTGGATCACACACACGCACACACACCAGAAAAAAAAGAGAGAAATCACTCACACTGATGAATGCATACAATGTTTGGTTTTAAAGAAATCTCGAGATACACTCTGACACCACATATACTTACACCTAGACTTAGATTATAGCCAGTGACAAACTGATTTAGTTCTATTCATTACTAACTAAAACGTGTCTCTGACTTAAACAAACAGCAACCAACTTTGGAATTAAAATAAGACTGCTAAGTCACTTATATCGACAGATTTACTACACATATTTCAACCTGGAGAGACTCGCACGGAGAGAAAGTAGCAATTAGAAAATTTTATTTGACATGAATAAGTAAAAGTTCTTTGGCACTCTGACCCCAGCAGTAGATGTGGATGCTGAGAATTGCTATAAGGTTGGATGAACATCCTAGGACTAGGATCAGAGATGTCTTCCCCTTGGGGCACAGACACTGGTGGTGGAGGCTGAAGAGAGGAGGAAGGCCTGAAGGAGTCGAGAGGAATAGGGTGGAGAAGGGGTGGAGGTGGGTTGTAGCTTGGCTGAAGAGCAGATGGAGCGGTGGATGGAGAGCCTTATAAAAAGGGGGACTTGCACGATGATTGGCTACAAGAAGGTGTGGACTGATGCTGATGAGCTGCAGCTGAGGCGCATGACATGAAGGATGGTTGATGCAGGTGAGGCTGGAGAGAGTCCTCCAGATTGAATTTACGCCTAGGCTCCATTTTCAAACTCCAAACATCTCCAGACTCAAAATATTAAGAGTCTCCATTTGGTATAAATACAAGCAATGAGATTCGTTTATAGATGGATGGATGGATGAATGAATGGATGGATGGATGGATGGACGGACAAACAGATGGATGGATGAGCATTTCTCCTAAAAAAAAACGCCTCTACATTCATATGCAATATATTATTTTATTACCTCAATTACATTGCATAGATTAATTACACAGCCTGACATTTTCAAGCTGTTGTTTCTGTTAATTATGATGATTTTCTGCTTACAGTTAATGAAAACACAGCATGTAAGAATGCAGTATTACAGGTACATCCAAAAAATTCAATATCTTTTGTCCAAATTAAAAAATACAGCATTTTAATACAGAAATGTGGACTTGAAATGAAAAGTATGTTTAATCCCTGCTTAAAGGTTATTATTTTCAAAACATACTTTCTCATCTAACAAACGGCCTCATCGGAAAGTGTTTTCTAATATATTAAATATGACTATAGGTCTGAACTACCTGAATCAGGTTCCATATTTTCTAAACTATGTAAGAGCCCTGTACTGAATCTTTCACATTCAGTATTTTTGTCTTTAAAGGAACAAAATACAATAAAATGAACCAATAAGAAGCCCATTTTGAAGAAAAAAGTCAGTTTTAGAAAAATAAAGTTTATAAACTAATGACTTAGTGTGGCTTGGTAGATTCCAGGGAACCAAACAAAACCCTCGGAAGTTCAGATAAAACAAGATAATGAGGTTGACATTGTGTGGGATGAGTGAGTCAGACTATGGCTGAGATAGATAAGATATGCAAAAAAAATAAACTTTTTGTGAATGAAAATGATCAAAACATGCACCTTAGTGATAACTGTTCCAGTTTGTATGATTCATTCAGTGATTTTTTGGGACTCGAAGTGAGTCAAACTCCTCTTCAATAAATTAAAACAGCTTTTAGAGTGTAGTTACATCCACTGAATATCGTCTTACCTCACCTGTCACCTGAGAAAGAAGACACTTGGTGGTTGTTAAAAAATGTTAAAAACACAAAAATATCCAGTCCACAGACTGGTTTCTCACCTTTAAAATACGGCAGAAACATCACGTCCATCACACCCACACAGCTGTAACAAGTGCAAAAAGAATGCAAAAATAAATTAAGGAAAGCTAGAAACACATTTTCACTATTCTGAGTTAATCCAGGGTACCAGTGGCATAAAAAGGAAAAATTGGAGGAAAAGTTCACAGAGATGTTCGTGGTTCGAAGAAAAATGAGACAAAAATTACCAGCAGCAAAAACTAAGAAACACCAACAAACAGGCGTAAAGAAAAGAAGAAGACATGATGTTGTTTCAACCAGAACAGAAGAAGACTTACTTTAAAACTTCCTTGTATGGCAACTACAAACTACCCAGAGTTAGTAATACATGTGAAGCAGTAAATCAAACCTGGGATGATGTGGAAAAACTTGTTTTTTTGGTGGCCATTAAATACTGATCATTCAGCATCTCTTGACTCAGGGAGGAAGCAGTAGATTTACTGTATAGGGCCATTAATAACTTTCACAAAACTCCCAGTTTATTGCAGCTTGGCATGAAAAAGCCAAGGAATTGGAAAACATAAATGAATTCTAAAAGATGCAAAAAAATGTTTGTAAGATCCACAACAGGAAAATCTAAAAATGTTTTGCAAATATTATGAACCAAGTGAAAACTGTTTCTGAAAGTTTCAGTAGACAGGTATAACTGTTTAAGACAATTTTTTGTTTTAACTTTAAGACCTATATAATTTAATTGAGAATCAAGTGGTGCAAATGGGAATCAGAGCCAGAATAATTTGGGATACAGTGTAATATGTGGCATGCAAGTGAATTAAATGATACGTGACATTTGAGCATTTGTATGATAAATTATCCCCATAACTCATAAAAATATTTAATTGTAGGCTTTCAAGTAAAAGGGTACAGGTACGAAATGGAAGTAAAATGAGATAAAATGGCAATGCTTAGGTGCAAAACAGGGCTATACATCAGTGAAAGGAACGAACTGACATAGACCTGACTCAAAGCTATCAGTAACACCCGAACTTCTTATTCAGAACTAAAACACAATGAACTAATTATGATTAATGTGTTTCTCAAAAAATAAATTAATAACTAAAAGGAAGAAGCAACAGATATAAAACTTTATGATTATACAAAGTGAAATATGATACCTATGGAAAATCTGGACATACTTAAGACTTTTTCCTAAAATTGAGATGATTTTTGTGGGGGATTGGGGCAGGCTAAAATTCAAGAAATCAGGGCAAATAATTTGCAACGGGAGAAAGCTCATAACAGAGACACATATACTGAAGTCTTTAGGCTCACAAATTTCCCAACAATTAATACAAAGACCTGAATGGACATTCTGCTCCACAAATATTCCTATTCACCTGAAATATATTATTTCAAGTGATTTTTCACCAATCAAAACATCATTAGGAATATTATGCACAGATCTTTTTTTCTGCCAGGCCACCTTAAATGTCACGCATTAGATCTTTATTCAGCTTGTAAAACCTAATGAGAGCTCGCCTTGCTATTAAACAATCAATTGCTTTCACTGACAGGTAATTATGACAAAGATTTAAGGGGCATTTACATTTTTATATCCAATTGTTCTGTAAATAAAGCTGGGTAGCTCATGTTCCTGAGGTTACACTCATATGTCTATTGCCAACTACTGAGCAAACATTTCCTCCAAATCCCTCTTCCACCTTTACAAACCTTGAAGAATGTCTGTTTGCTCCATTAGGTCTCACCACGCAAAACCGGAGCACTTATTTTGCACCGGCAGTCCAAAGACACTGACTGCCTCACTGCACCTCAAGTCCCTCAGCATTCAGCGGCGTCATCTGAGGCTATGTGGGGCCAGACAGGAACATAAACTAAAAGAGATGCCTGTGCGGTGGCCTTGATAGATCAAGCAATAAATACACCATTTGAGCAATTTATCTGCCTCGCCCAGCGGCTTAAGATTGTCTTTTTTTTCCGCGCTCAGTAAATTTAGGCTCATATATTTGGTCAATTAGCATGACTTATCTCAGGTGTTGGTGCTCGTGGTGCTGTGTCACTTTTGCTGTCAGCTTCTCAACAACATTGACATTTACAGCTGAATCTGAAAATACAGCTGTGGAACAAAAAAGCTTTCAACGTTTTTTGAACCTGTTTCAATTGTTTTCTTTCACTTAAACAGAGTGTCTCCCCAATAGAATTTGAAATTTAAAAAATGCCCAATAAGAAGGTATATTATATGCTTATATGAGATCAACAAAACACATAATTGTTGTCAGGTTGTCTTTAACTAATTTGGTAGCCTGAAAAAGCTTTATACTTCTTTAAAATATTTGAGCACACAGTAATTTCTTTTCACAGTGTACTATTTTTTGTTTTTGTTAGAAAATAAATGATGAAAAATAACTGCATGAGCAAAGCGCTAATGAAGCTGATGGAAGAACATGGACAAAACAACAGGGATTTAGCTCCTTATATGCATTAGGAACATAATTGATCTGTTCGTCCTCAAGTAATTTGGTTAATTTCTTAGTTGGTTACGCAGACTGCTGGTCAATTGCACAAAAAAACAGATTCTACTTTCAAAAGAATAGTTTTCTTTGCAGCTGAGGTTTCTGAAGTCAAACATTGTCCATTAGATCACACCTTCAGCCCTGAATGTTGTAATTTGTAATTTAAGAAAACACTATAAAATTCTAGTTCCCTCCCCATATGTAAGATTATGGTGGTTTTAGATGGCTATAATAATTTACCATGCACATTCTCATTCCGGTATGTGTTTATACAGCATCATTTCATCCAAGCAGTTATCCATAAAATCTTGTGATGCAAAAGCTGTTCACACCAACAACTATAACTATGACAACCCAATTGACATTTTAATTGTTCCACTCAAGAAAACAACAAAATTGGTAAATGATAGTATCTGTCTGATGTTCATTTCTGCATTATGCCAATAATATGTACCACATCCAAAACAGTTACCAAGTTTTTTTTTTTTTTTTTTTTTTTTTTTTCTTTATAACAGATTACATGCTCTTCCTTTGTATGTGTAGTTTTTCGCCAGGTACTCCAGCTTTCATTCACACTTCAAATTCATACATTTTCAGTCACTTGGTCACTCTAAACTTCTGTTAGGTGTTTGCATGTGGAAACGTTTGTTGGTTGTTGTTGTGGCCTGATGATAGACCTGTGGCCTCCCCAGGGTGTACCTAGGTCCTAGCGAAATGACTGCAAAGAGGAGCTCTAGCTCCCCCTGTATCGTAAACAAGATTAGGTTGCTACACAATATTCCTTGATGTTGTGACAATGTACAGAATTTCAGTTTACCATATTTTCCAGACTATAAGTCACATGTTTTTTCATACTTTGGCTGGTCCTGCGACTTATGGTCAGGTGCGACTTACTTTTTTTTTTTTTTTTTTTTTTTTTTTTTTTTAATCTCTTTATCACACATTTTTTGACTGATGTGTTGAATATTAATTCATACTGACTGAGAAGTTAACCTACCGTCTGCAGCCACGAAGAAAGCTAATCATGGACTTAAAGCGAGATGGCCAGAGCTGGAGGAACTAGTCCACAAATGGGTCCTTGTAAAACATGCTGCCAGGAGAGGCTTGTGAACAGTGCAGTCACGTCTCCATGCCCAAGGAGATTACTATCAATGACTTTACAGGTGGACCATCTTTGTGGCGCTGCTTCATGAAGGGACGGATGTTGGTGTTTCAGAAACTGCTAGCAGACTTCCAAGCCAAGTTTGACAGTTTCAATGAGTTTGTTAACAAGCAGGTAACTGAACACAACGTGTCACTGGATCATCTCATCCACACCTCGTCCTTGTCCTCGTCCATCACCGTGGACAAGGTCCCGCTCATGTTTGACAATTTCTCAATAAATTGGACTTATACTCCAGTGTGACTTTTTTTTTTTTTCCTCTTCATGACGCATCTTTTGACTGATGTGATTTAAAGTCCAGAGCAACTGATGCTCTGGAAAATATGGTTTATGAATGAGACTTACGCACCTCCACCTTCAGTTTTAGCTTTTTTGAGGTTTAGAAAACACCAGTGTTTTCAACAACCTGTCAGTTTGCAGGAGGATCCACTAAGTCAGGTGTTTTTAGGTACAGAGTGCTGGACAACTTTGACCATGCCATCCTGCTCAATCATTTTAAACAGGTGCCACCCTCTCTACCAAAATCCAAAACGTATGCTTTTTAGTGATCGTTTGCAGCTCATCACATTTCAGGTTCTGAATGCTGAGATAGTTATGAGTTCCACTGTGATAACTGTAAATGGGTGGAACAAACCCTTTGAGTCATTACCCCCTTCCCCTTGCTAAAGAGAAAACAGAATATTTTCTTTGATGGCCTGGTAAGTATATTTTTTTAATTTTAACTGTCGTGACCGAGTGTGGGGGCAATTTGGAGGTGTGACCTGGTAAGACAGGTATATTTTTCCGCTTATATCAGCACAAACGTGTGTGAGTGTATGTAATTTGGAGGTGTGTAATTCTTTCAGAGAGTCTAGAGAATGCAAATTTATATGTGCATGGGGCCTGAGCATTGTGCAGTATTTATTGGTTTCAAGACTTTATTTTTTTGTAACAGCTGCTCTGAGACAGTTTTGATTGTAGCATTGTCTTGGCCAGTGTGGCCAGTCTTCCTTCAAATTCTCTAATGAACAAGGCATGCAGGATTGTATCACCCCTACAAATGGATACACGCAATCCTTGATAGTAAACTACCATGACCTACCTACAGAAATTTAGTGCACACTCAAACAGTCGGGGATCTCTTATATTCTCCTCTCAAGCCTAATGGGGAGCATCTGAGCACTTAATATGTGTCAGAAGAGACCCACCACAGACTGTGAACATCCTGGCTAATTTTTAACATTGTCATATTCCAGCATGAAGGAGGGTCATTATTTTAATACTGTACTCAGTTGTAAACTGATTTAAAAAATGAAACACAGTAAAAAAATTTTGCCATGCATTGTCAAGCAGGGTTTTTTTTTTTTGTTTTTTTTTTTTTGGGGGGGGGGGTTGCATTCACAAAAGCGTGTTATTTCCTTCTTTGAAGATTACCTGAAAATCTTTAATCTGATGTAGATAAACTGACAAGTATGACGACTTTTATTTCCAAAAGAATCTAGTGCTCATAACCTAGTGGTAGATTCTCTGGACTCCTATTTTCCAATTGAAGCCTCGCTTTTTCATTTCTTTTTCGGTGCAACATGCAGCAGTGCAGCAGAGCATTAAAATCCATTTTGAGGTCTCAATAGAGCTGGAGTGTGCAGCACATGATTGGTCTTACTGTTTACAGCATGTTATGGCTCACCAGATTGAATGCTTATTGTTCCTGGTGAGGTATCTTTTCTTCTCTTTAATATTGTCCTAACCTTAAGCTTAACTCCAAAAAGTATAGTTTAGGGTGTATGCAGGTTAAATTAGGTCATTTCTAAGGTTACTGATGTTTTCATTGCTTTTGACAATAAGGGAAACTCATGTTTTGCCTTAATCACAATCCAGTGAACACAACAAAACCCCCTAAAATGACAGCAAACTTTCCAGGGAAGGTTTTACCGTTGATACTGCTCCTGTTTCTGTTTCCAGTGGCAGCTGCCAAATTTGATGTAAATCATACAAATGGTTGTCAAGATAGACGTTGAACAGGCAAAAAGATTCAGAATCAAAGACTCTTTGATTTATGAATGAGATTCTGATGTTTTTATAGTTTTGAAATAATGAAATAAATTTTTACCTGAGCATCTTAGAAAACAACCAAAATGATCCAAAAAGAACCAAAATGAAGCAAAATGCTTTTCATCTTTTTTCACATTATAACCACTAACTTCCAACCTTGTTTTTCAGACTTTATATGGAAGATCAACACAGAATAGTGCATAATTGTGAAGTAGAAGAAAAATTCTATCCCTTTATAATTTAAACAGTCTAAAAAGTGTGGTGTGCATTTGTATTCAGACCCCTTTACTCTTTGTGTATTGTGGTATAAACAAATCAAATACCGGTGTTAAGATAAAGTGAACATTTACAAAAACAAAACAAAATGTGCAAAAAAAGAGACCCCTTTACTCTGATACCTCTACATGAAATCCAGGGCAGCCTTTAAAGGTAGCAAATAAAGTCCACCTAAACAAACAGAACAAAGAGAACATTGTTCAGAAAAGCAGCCAAGAGGTCTATGGTAACTCTGGAGGATCTACAGATGACAACAGAGCAACATGAACTCCATAAAGAAGGGATTTTTGGAAGAGTGGCATAAAGGACGCCATTGCTGAAAGACAGCCATAGAAAATCCAGTTTACTGTTTGCCACAAGTCATGTCAGAATAGAAGGTCCTCTGGTCAAAGGGGACCTAAAGTAATTTGTTTCAAATGCAAAATGCAGCATAGCAGAATATTAACACTGCACATCAGCTCGGCATACCATAGCCACAGGGAAATTTGATAGTGGCAGTATCACGCTGTGGTGATGCTTTTCTTCAGCAGGGACAGGAAGGATTGAAAGATGATGGGGGAGATGGATGGAGGTTGATGCAGGGCTTTTCCAGGAAGAAAAGCTTTTTGCAGGCAGGTAAAGACCTGGGACTTGGGCAGAGATTCACTTTCCACCAGAACAACATCCCTAAACACACAGCGGATAATTCAGAGTCATGGGATGATTTAGATCAAAGAATATTCATGCATTTAAATGGCCTAGTTAAACCTCAGGCATAGGTCAAATTGAGAATATGTAGCAAGACTTGAAAACAGATGTCCAGAGATGATATCCATCCAATCTGGCTGATCTTGAGCTATTTTGCAAAAAATAATGGGTCAACAATTCAGTTTCTAAATGGTCACTGCAAGTAGAGACTTGCAGTTTGGAATTAAAAGGGGGATATGAACCACTTTTCACATTTTTATTAGTAAAAATGTTAAAAACATATAATTTTTATTTGAATCCTTTATTTGGGTCATGAAAACCCCCAAAAATGAATTGAAGTTGGCTGTAATGTGACAAGATGTGAAACAGTTTAAGAGGTTTTAATTCTTTTGCAAGGTGTAGCTCACTGTCCTTAAAGTGGCTTTAAAGTACTGAATATGAGAATAATTTATCCTCCTCAACTTAATATTACCTCTGTGTATTAGATTAAGTTTAGACTTGGTTTGTAAGAATAGAGCCCTAAACTCTGTTCATGTGGTGATGTTCATTTCTTGTTTCTCAGTGTTGGAGCTGTGGCCTCGAAACTATAACACCAGGCAGCTTTCCTCTCCAACTAGAATAGAAAACGCACTCGTTTACATCCCACGCAGAGTGGGCCAGACATCACACCATCTCCTGTGTTGGCCTTTTGTTACTTCTATTTCTCAGCATCACACACACACACACATACGCAATCTTACCTGCCTTCAGCTGCATTTCGGACTACTATATCAACAGAGATCTCAAAGTAGTGTCCTCCCTGAGGGAAGTCAATCAAAGCCTCCCAGTGTTGGGCCATTTCTCTAAGCCTAGCCAATCATTTTCCCTCTAATATCCACATTCCCAGCTGCTCAAAGGCTGATCAATGTTGCTGAAAACAGAAAACTGTCTGTTGTTTCTGGGAGCAGTGAGGGAAGTGAAAAACAGACTGAATTGATGACTTTGTAAACAGAAGCTGGGGTAGACTTTGCGACACCCACAGCTCCCCCTCACTCTCTAAAAACCTGTTCCCTGCCGCCCTCATCACAAACAAATTAGCAATTCAAAGCGTGGCCCTGGGGTTGCTGAGTGTTTATGTGGATGCCTCATGCGATGAAGGCACACATTTGTTTCTTGCCACTGACCTGTCAGTCATTCGGCCATTAGAGCTGAAGGCAATGCCAATTTTGACCCCAAATCGTTGGGCAGATGTTAGCTGTGATCAAAGGGAGAGGGGCAGGAAACAGAGACAGAAAGATAAGGAGAATAAAAAGGAATAATGTTTGCCAGTTCCATCCACTCCCCCCCAAAATCATCCCTTCACTCTCAAACAAAGTGGGCATTATATCATCAAGCCTTTCAGGGGAGAGATGCCCTTCACAAAAGTAGCAAGCTGGCACGCTTTCACAGCAAAGTACATGGTGAGAGATCGACTCCGTGTTTTTAAACAGTCTTGCATTGGATCAATATCCCTAATTAGCACTTCGAAAGCGGCATAAAGTGCTTGTTAAAAATTTAGATGATACTTTCCAATGAGTGGATCAATTAGCTGTTTGAAGTGTCATCTTAAATTGCAGCGATTCTCACGCAGCGAACACAGTACTCCAGGAAACTTAGATTAACTTCACCATACTGGAACATGGAGCCCGAAAGCTCCTCACTGTGCATGCTGTTAATAAGATATATTTAACATGACATTTAATGCTCAGCGACCAAGTCACCAATATACGTACAGCAGGTGTTAAATGAGATTCAGTGTGAGAAATGTTTGTGGGTTGATGAGGGAGGGGTAACACCCGGTGTTATGTATGTTGTTTTTATTTATTTAATTATATTTAATTCAGTATATATTCCCTGCCGACAGCCTTGCAGTATGTGTTAAATTCATGCTGGCAAAGAGCCACTCGTATAAATTCAGATAAGTTTTTGCTTATGTGAGAGTTGGTTCAAATCTTATATACATCTTATATATTTTGTTAGCTGAACACCTCTGCTTTGGTTAAACAGAAAACTGTCCATGTTGTAACACATCATAGTCCTCTAATTTTTAATTTCTCAAGTGTTACCTTAACATGTCTTAATTTCATACAAGCTGAACAGAGTCCACAAGATGTTAAAAAAACAGAAGTTACGTTTCCAGCGTTTAGCCCTATGTCACCAGTTGTATCAGTTTTGATACAAGTATTTCTGAGAAATATCACTTTAACAAATTAACAACTATCTCAAAAATTGTCTGCCATGAGTATATGTATTTTACACTACTGATCTTTTTTGGTTGTAATAATTACACCACTGCAAAAGCCCACTGTATAAATTTTGATACAAAATTGTTTGTTAAATAAACAGTTGAAGTTTTAACAATTTAAAATTTCAGACTGATATTTCTTTCATGAGGCTTTAAAAGGAGTCTTGTTTTTCCAGTGACATAGATGCTTCCTTATACTACCTCACTGACACCATCAACAGTTCTTTGGGAGGGAGAGGTTTTTCATTTGTGCAACCCACATAACTCAACTCTGCTACTCAACCTTTAAATGCAGTTTCCATACAAAAGTGGCACTGTTTAAAGCAGGGGTGTCAAACTCCAGTGCTTGAGGGTAGTCCTCCTGCAACTTTCAGATGTGTCCCTGGTCTGACACACCTGAATCAAATGGCTGAATTACCTCCTCAGTATGCAGTTAAGTTCTCCAGAGTCCTGCTAATGACCTAATTATTTGAGTAAGGCGTGTTGAAGCAGAGATATATCCAAAAGTTGCAGGACACCAGGCCTCAAGGACTGGAGTTTGACAGCTGCGATTTAAAGGGAGATAGACTTTCCAACAGTTTAAGATTTGTTACCAAGAGTCATTGTTCCAACAAGTAAAACATTGACCAAATGAAAATTCTCTTCGGTTTTCGTGCTAAGTTTATGTATTGTTGACAATAAAGGAAGACAATGCAATGGCAAATAATTGGTGTCTGGCAGTGTGGCGCTCAGAGTTGTTGTCTTAGAGTCAAGATGAGGCCCCAACAGATTTACTTTCACAAGTGGAGCATTACAGCTTTCACATTTATGTGGAACTTTATTAGAAATTAACACCCTAGAAGTCTGCCTCTAAACGTGCGGAAAGAGAAAAAACAAAACTGGGAAACCACAACAAACAACAAATGCATATATAATAACAGTTCTAACATCACTGGAAAGCACACGGTGCAAGGGAATAAAAGATATATTTAGTGGCAACCGCAGCCCAACTGAGAGTGTATCTGACAAACACCTGTGTGTATGTGTGTGTGTGTGTGTGTGTGTGTGTGTGTGTGTTTGACATGTTAATCCCACATGTTTCATGTAGGAGAGAGGTTTTTCTCCAGATCACCGCCCCTAAGAGACCCTTTTTTGATTTTCAAAGCTAATGTGTTCCCCTGGCTGCTGGTGACCTGACTCACCTGCTTCAAATTTGTCCATTTTCTGATGACGACAGCACAGCTGGATCAGCTCTCAGTCAGCTTGGCTTTAATAGCTCTGTGTGCCTTGGAGTTTCTATTAGCGCTGATAATGTAATGTGCTTTCCAGATAATAATGAGAGTGCCTGGTTATTGCTGCCAACACTGCAGTCTGAACTTCAACATAGCAAAAACAAGTAAGAACACATGTTCCCTTTTACTGTAAATGAATAAGAACCTGTACGTGTATTACAACTTTTATATGCCCCGATTCATCAAACCACTGTTAACTTTGACAACAAAAGCACTCAAGTCAGCCAGACTGTGTTTATGCCTTGTTGCCTCATGATTTATTGATAGTCTGTGTGCAAATATATTTACTTATCCAGGTTATGAGGTGAATTTCTCACCCCTATAAAGACAGCACTTAATTAAAACGTTTTTATTGGTGAAAGATAACAGTATCATTGTCTGCCTGACAATAGAATTATCCACAATGCTGGTTCAAATGAGAAAATAACTGATTATGGAAAGAAAAACGCAGCTCGATTGTCTCCAGTGTCACTCTTATTGCCTCTAATTTGCAATAAAAGCGTGTGTATGTTTGCTGAAAGGACTCTGTGGAGGTTGGTCTCTCCTTCTTTCATGGAAGCCTCCACCAGGAAGCCCCCTCTTGCACAGAACTGGGAATTGAGACATCTTTCATTATACCGGACTGGATTGATTTCCAGGCCACCTGAGGAGTAAGAAAACGTGAAATAAGGCGAGTGAGGGGAACAAACTGTTTACATCCACACTTGCTCGCCAGCAGACTTTTTTTTTTCTATGCATTAATGTGATGCTTTGCAACATTTCGAGGCATATTACCACTACCAGCTCTACACAGAAACAAACCATCAGTGAGGTTCTGCTTTGTTTAAGCAATGCTATTTGATTTCTTGATGTACAAGACTGTTCCATGGTACAGCTCATGGTGATAAGTCAAAACACCCTTTAACCCTCATGTTTTTCTATTTTGGTCATTTAAATTGAAGAAGAAAGAGCATTTCAATATAATGCAAAGTCATACTGCATTCTTTCACAATACTCTGAAACACAATAACCTACTGGGAACTTTTCTCAGTCAGTCATATTTAATGTTGGATTGGTTAATAATACAGTAAATACCATCTTCGCTATCCAAAAATTGCAGAGGTATTCCTCTGAATACTGTAATGATAAAGTCTGTTTTAAGTTAATTACAGATCCAATAAAAAAAAAAAAAAAACACTGTTATCCTTAACACAAAGTTGCTATAATTATAAGGTTTATAAATAAAATTTTAATGGTTAAAAATAACCCAAATTTAACAGGATTAATGTATTGTTTTTGTATTGTGAAAGTCTAGAAACAATCCAAGGAGTAAGTAAAACTAAATAAAAAAAAGTAACAATAACAATGAGATAAATACATTGCTATAATAAATAAGTAGGAATAATGAGACATGGACAAATTGTGACTGTTAGGGATAAAGTACAGGTACAAATAAAACACAAAAAATAATTTATGCTAATTTATATACTATAATTATTGTCAAAAACTACTCTTTAGTTTTTTCACTGATTTTTTTTTTTTTTTTTTTTTTTTTTTTTTTTTTTTTTTTTTTTTTTTTTGCAGAATAATTATATAATGGAGCTTTTTATTTATTCTGTGTTCTGTGCAGCAGCACACATCGTAGTGGACAAGACAAATAGAAAACAACAACAAAGTAAACATTAAAAATCTATAAAGTGCAGACAATTTGACAAATAAAGTGCAGTAGTTATTATTATAGTAACAATTTAAAATTTTTGAAAGGTTAGCAATTTAAGATTTAAAACAGGCACTCTTTGAAGGATTTCTATTGTCGTTTTTTTCAAACCAGAGTAGAAAGCTTTCAGCGAAACTATTTCTGATTGGAGGGTATTCCTAGCAGAGGGTGGCAGAGAAGTGGAAAACTTACTTTTCCGTTTCCAATCACACATGAGGAGCATAGAGATACAAAATGTCCTTCAGTCGTAAGGAAGAAAGGGTTGGAGTAACTTTACTGTTGTTGTTGATCTTCTGACAGTCTCCCTGAACATTTTTTGTCTTGTCTTTCTATCAATTTTGGAGAAAATTCCAGTTTTTGTAAGGTTAGTGTTCCATATTTTCTTAAATTAATAGGACTATTTTCACTGTGTTCCATGTTATGCTTAGGAATGTTTTTGGGGTTTTTTTTACCCTTGCTCCTACTGATACCTTTGTACAATGAGATCCTTTTTATTCTTTGTAATCTCTCTGTAAACCATAGCTTTAGCTACAAGGTAATCTGATTCCATAAAAAAGTATGTTAAAGTTACATATTGAACCAAAAGGTGCATAAAACAAAGTATTTATCTAAGGTTGTGGTCAATTATGCAACCAAATTATCACACCTTTCAAATTGTTTACAATTTTCCTTTTGTTTTGTTTTTTTGTCTTTTTTTTTGTTGTTGTTTTTATGTCAAATGAACAGGTCATAAGTCAAATCAAAGGTGGAAAAGATTTTGAAATTACTTATCATAATCTCCTTTACATCATCAAAATCTGTCAACTTGACAGCGATGTGAGCACTTTAGATCCACTGCAGGATTTATAAAAATGTTAGTTTTACATTTTGGCTGTTACTCCCTGTTTTCATGAAACATCAGTTGCTCAGTAAGAAAGAGCAAGTGTTTTACTCAAACCCTATTGTTTAGTCCACACATATTGTAATAATGGTTATAATGCTTCTCCTTTAACAGCTAATAACTGGGGACTTATTTTTTATAATAGAAACCAACAACTGGCAACAACAACTCATTTGTGTATGAATGGCACCCTGTATTTGTGGTTTCTGATAAATCAGAATGACGCCTGCTGCATGAAACAGTTTAATCAACATGTTATTTCCTTCCACATTTATATCCACCACCTCCATATAGGATGACAGCTTATTGTGGCTGCAAGTCTTATTAAATTCAATTGTGGTCATGTCAGCACTGGTTTTATATATGTGCTGTTTGTCCGCTGCTGACCCTAATTATTTAAATTCAGCATTAATCCTCCAAATCCATGGGATTTTGAATGGGAATTAGGGTCATCTTGAGGTTAATGATGGTCAGAATTACCCCAGTTGGGTATTTTTTAACACAGTCTTTTCAAAAACCTTCACTTAATGTGGCTGCTGAGTGGTGATTAAGGCCTGTGGACTCACTTTGTAGTTGTGACTTTTTGTTGTCAGTGTTTGCATTTGCAGAAACAAAGGTAACATTTATTGTGCTTAGGTATTGGCTGTATATCGAGGCCCACTGCCAACCGATAGCTTTGTTTGACTTTTTGTATTTGTCAAATGTCATCAACTATACAAATAGCCCAACAAACAGAGCTGTTTAATTTTACAGATCACAGCAGGTGAGCGGTCAATGTTTGACTGCTTTTGATTTTCGTCAAAAGACTGAGAGTGTCTGATCTTTCAGTGTGCTACAAACTAATCAATAGGAACTTGGGAGGCCACTTACATGTTCTGCATGAAAGCATTCACTTTGTCTGAAAACAAAGCTCTGAGGAAATTGAGTGAAGTTTGGTGGAAATACCAGCCGAGGTTCTATAGGTGAAAAATGTGAATGCTAATTCAATATCTCTTGAAAGCACCGTGATGGGATTTTAACTTTCCTTCAGGCTACATTGGAGTCAATCAATTACTGTGACTTTTACTGGAAGGTAACATATGGTTCTCTTAATTCAAAAATAAATAATGCTGTTATTTGTAATCATAGCAGACCCCTACATACATTTTCTCTGGACTACCTGTTCTTATTTGTCTTTTGTTCTTGAAGGTTTTAGGTGCAGCACTGATAATTGCTGTGCTCACAAATTCATTTAAATTAGTTTTAGTTTAATTCAATTAAATTCAATTCATTTTAATTCAATTCAAAAATACTTTATTAATATCAAAGTTTTTTAAAGAGTATTATAAATGCTGACAGCTGTGGGCAAGAAGGACCTACTGTAGCAGTCTATATGACACCAAATCTGCAGCCTCTGGCTGAAAACACTCCATTGTTGTTTAACAGTGTCACAAAGAAGATGCCCAGGGTTCTGTTCTTTGCACAATAGTCTCCAGATGTTCCAGAGTAGCCCTGAGAACAGGACTTATCAACTTGTTGAGCTTCTTGAAGTATTGCCTCTAATGTTGATAACTCAACAGATGGCAGAAGAGTTTACGCTCTCCACTACAGATTTATAGAATATATGCAGCATCTTGTTACAGACACTGAAGGACCTAAGCTTCCTCAAGAAGTTTGCTCTGTCCCTTCTTGTAGACAGCTTCACTCCAGTCCAGTCTGTTGTCCAAGTGAACACCAAGGTATTTATACTCCACCACCTCCACTTCTTCTCCCATGATGGAAATAGCGTTTCATCTAACCCTGTTTCTCTTGAAATCTACAATTGTCTCTTTTGTTTTCTTCAAATTAAAATTAAGATGATTTTCACACCATGCCACAAAGTGGTCCACCAGCTTGGCTTCTCGTCCTTCTCCGATACACCCGATGACCCGAGTCGTCAGAGTATTTCTTCAGGAGACATGAATGACTTGTGCTGGAGGTCTAAGGAGTACAGAGTGAAAAGGAATGTTAAGAGTACATAATGTAGGAGCAGATCCTCTGGCCGAGAATTAATCAAATGAACAAACTCTTCTTGCTCATGTCCACCATGGAGTTTTCCCCAGAGTAAAACCGCAGTAATTTGACTCAGTCTTTCAAATTATTTCCAAGTGTCATGCCGTTGACAGTGTAAGCTATAATTAGATCTGATACATGAAGCAACACCTTTTGCACTATAATTGTCTTGTAATCACACTTGTTATACTGTTAACAAAACAACTGATTAAAAACTTGCTTTTCTATATCTTCATAACAGAACAGTTATCTGGAGAATGACACAGCAAAAGCTATAATTGCAGAGACTGCTATCACTAGCTTCCACAGATCTTTGAAACTGATTTTTTTCATTTCATCTCCCACCACACTGACATTTTCAGAAAATGTAAGATGTCAGCTCATTTCACTCATCAAGTTTCAGATGGATGGAGGAGGTTGAAGCCTCACCTGTTTGCGACTACAGAGAGAAAGGGCTTTAATGTAATTAATAATGTGTCATGGTTTCAGTGGCATACATGTAGAGTTAAATAGCTCCAATCAAGTCTATCTTGATGGCATTGGTAGGCCGTGACTTAGCATAAGCAGTATCTAAGGAGGAGTGCACGGGGGCCCAGGGGTGCACTTGATTTGGTCATTAACATAATGAGGTAATTTTAAACAGATTGCAGCAGAGATGGATAATAGGCACATCATCAATGTGCCAGCCTGACCTTTACTAACAAAGCATAAAACTGTCTTGCTCTGTCGTGATATTCATGTTCTTGAGGCGGTATTGCATTAAGCCTTTACATCAAATTATGAAGTTTCCAGACAGCTCCTACTTCTTTCTTCTCTATGGAATAGATGCACTCCTCAGTGATGTGAATATACCAATTAGTATGTTCTGTGATGCATTTCATAGCTCTTGGTTTTATACATCCTAAGTGAAACTTTGCATTTTATTACATAAAAAATAAAAAAATAAAAGAAAGTTAATTAAAAATGTCAGCATGTATTGACCAAATTCAGATTATTTTAAGCTCGATTGTCCAGTCCAGAGGCCAGCCAGTCAGAAACTCAAAAAATCTGATATTTTTCAGAGAATGCACCTTACACAAGTGCCACTAAACTGCAGTGAAAGCAAAACTTTTCATTGTGGAAGCTTTTTCTGAGTGAGGAAGACTCAAAGTTAGCTATTTTCAGTTTCCGGAAGATAAAGACAGAGAAAGCATGACCACTGTAAAAAGCTATTTAAATGAAAACAGTATGTTTTACAGATAGTAAGATGTGTTGGTCATTTCTTACCACTCTTTTTTTTAGATGTGAAAATGAGCCATCATGTAAGGTTTTATGTGTTGCTTTGTATCTTAAGTGTTATTTAATCCTAGTCTGTGTTGTAGTTTATGCTCATACATCTTTTTTCATTGTTTACTCTTGTAGTCTTGGTTTATGCTTTATCCACCTCCCTTGGATGCTGTATTCTACTAACTGATTTGACTATTTTCCAGTTAAACTTGATTTGTTGTTCTGTATTTATTGTTGTTTGTAATTATTCTCAGTGTATTTCTAAGATCCTGTTTTATTCTGAAGATCTTTCTTCCCTTGTGCTCTGTGTCCCATTTGCTTCCTGTGTTCCTTCTTTTACCTGTTTCTGAGTTCTTCAGCTCTAAACAATCCTTTTTTTTTAGTTGTGCTCTGTTTAGTTTTGTGTTCCTGTTGAACTTTTTAGTCATTTTATTCACCATTTCAAGCTGTGCAGTGGAGTAGTTGCCTCACAGCAAGAACATCCTGGGTTCAAATCCCAATTTAGGGCCTTTCTGGATGTAGTTTGCATGTTCTCCCCATGCATGCATGGTTCCTCTCCAGGTACTCCAGCTTCCTTCCAATAGTCCAAAAACATGCCTGTTTAGTTAAATGGTCTATATAAATTCCCCTAAGGTATGAATGTGTCCATGGATAGTTATTTATCCTGTGTTTTGCCCTGTGATGGACTGGTGACCTGCTCAAGGTGCACCCCGTGTCTTATGGCCTCTGAAGAAGGCCATTCAATGCGCTTGTAAGGACAATCAGACATAGAAAATGGATGGTTAGGTTCCCTCAGTTTTCTGTTCTTCTCCCCTTTGGGTGTTTTACATTTAGTTTCACCAGTGTTCATTAATGTATTTTTCTTTCTCTCTTTCTTTCTTTCCAGTTAAAATTTTAATAAAACAAATACAGCAGGAAAAAACTTGAATACAAACAAAAATTTCCAACAAAATATTCTGTAAAATAAAACAAAAGGAGTTCGAAAAGGGAGCAGGAAGAAGCGCCGGCTTATCCAGTACTGTCCTTAAGTTTGCATACAAGCCGTTCTGTTTTCGACATGTCTTGTCTGACTGCCTGTTGATTTTATGTTTGTCTCCCTGTTGGACTCTGATGTTGGGTTTCCCTTTTGTTCCTGCTGATCTAAAAGTTCCTGCACTTTCTGTTGTCTTTAAACTCACCTTTATCATGAACCTCCTGAACACCTGTCCTCTTGTCGATCATATTCCTTACAGTCTGCTGTATAATGTTTATGAAATTAGCAAAATTGCACCATCATCTCTAGATAACAGGCTTGCTGCATGGTCTGTTTTTTTATTATTATTCTGAGATTTCAACCACTGTCTGTTACAGAATATGATGCTCTTGGAAATGTTGGCAGCCTTTTGTAAATCCCAGTTAAGGCAAGGTTCTGCATTCTCAAGGAAACACACATGGAAACTGATCGCACTGGTAGCAATTAGCGAATATAGAATGCTAAAGACAATTTAAAATATAAACTTCGTATTCTTTAATCCTTGGTTTAAATTGGTAAAGATCCTCTCTCAGACATACTGTATGCTGTGATGTTGCCTTTGCTCCTAATGTAAATAATTAATTCATGACAGCTTGTTGCAGGAAGGCGAGAAAAAATATATTTTGAATGCTGTTTGGTTTTACTTCTTAAAAACCATTTGGAATTGTTAAAATCTGTTTCAGCAGCTAAGAGCAAACCTGCAATTAACTCAAATCTCAGAGCATTTTAGTCCTTCTTATTTTTCGATGCAAGAAATGTCACAATAAAAAAAACAGAACACATATTCCTGGTAAAATAACATTACAGTTATTTCCTTTAGATTTTGTATTGTTATTTTGATACTTATTTTTCCAAATAAACCTGTTAAATACTGAAATTTTGATGCGCTTGTTGTAAAGAATATAATTCCTTTGTCCCATTAGGTTCTTCATAGAGAAACACTAAGTGTATGAAAAGCAGTTAATTCGTCTGGCTATCTGCTCAGGTATCCAGTCTGCAGCCGGATGACAGGCTGACATTTTGCGCATAGCTCACCAACAGTATTTTTAAAACAATGTTTTAAAAGTGATGGGTGGTGCTCATTTATTTTTTACACCCTGACTGTGTGTTTGTCTCGACTGTAAATATTTCCAAACAGCCGTCTTTCATAATAGGAAAAATTGTTTGGCCCCACTGTCTGGCAGTTGACAAAAATGAGTGGATGAGAGCCAACACTGCCTTACTTTGTGCTTCAAACAGTCGCCAAAAAAAGAAAAAGATTTCTAATTCTAGAAAGAGCATAATTAAAAATGCAGTTTTGAAACTGTAATTTTATAAAACCTTGGCATACCTTGACACCAATAGGCAGCCAGCGTCTACTGAAAGCACACCTAATGAGACTTCACTGAAGTTTAAAAGCTGCATTTCAACAAAAATAACATGAAGCTTTACAGAATGAAAGGCCGCACATCAATAATATGCTACATTTTTCAAAGAGTTGACGCAACTACTGGAGAAATCCTACTTAGAAACAATCAATAACGTACATCAATTAAACCTGTCAGCATGAATAAGTTTTTGTCAAATAAATTTATGGATATTTACAAAGAATTTTCTAGGATTTCTCTATATTATGAATTCAGTTAAAATAATCCAAACAGAAAATGATCTACCTTATTTTTAAAAGAGCTGCACAATAAATATAGGAACAGGCTGAGTAAGCCAGTTATTTCCTTTCTCTAAATTGAAAACATCAAACAGAATTTCTGCTTTGACTTATGCTCTAATCTTTCCTCGCTGCACAGTAAAAGATTCATACTTTATCTCTGGTCAGTGAAAAATTATGATGTGGCTTTGAGCAGATGTGACAACTCGTATATGTACCGTCAAGCCTTAGCAGGGTGCCAACTGATCTGCAGTAGCTACTGTATGGGATTTCATGAGCTTTCTTTCTTTCTATCTTTCTGTTATTTATTTATTTTAACCCTGCTGCACTGGTGGTGAGAACACAAAGCTTTGGCAACCTGAACATGTTGCTTCGAGAAGCAAAATGTCCCACTGAGACAACGCAGCCATATTAACAAATGGGGATGAATACAGCACAGCTTGTCATTAATCTGCCAATGAATTATGCCTTTGTGGCCTTTTGGCTCCATGGTTTGTCTCAACATCAAATTCTGGCCCTCGAAAATAACAATCAACATTATATCATCTTGTAAAAGAATTTTCTAATGCATGGCAATACAAATGAAATTGCCTGAAGAACAAATGTAATAATGGAGCGTAATGGTCCCCATGCATCATGGGTTGTTATGATGCCTGTTATCAACATTCTGGGCATTAGTCATCATGGACAAATGCTCAGTCTTGCTGGCAACAGGCATTAGAGAGATTGAAGACAGCAGAGTGGTGAAGGATGTATTATCCATATTTTAGTTGCAATCGAGCCATTTATCTCCTGTCCAACCTTTTGGAATACAGAAACAGTAATTTCTATTCAGAATTTATTGTATATAAATGTGATTTCACATGTGTTTTGAATGTTTTAAACATTTGTGATAACGATGTAATGTTTTTTAATGAATGCATGTTTCTCTATATTCAGCTTTGAAACTGTACTGTGCCACACACACACACACACACACACACACACACACACACACACACACATATATATATATATATATATATATATATATATATATATATATATATATATATATATATATATATATATATATATATATATATATATATATATATATATATATTTTTCCCAGAAGAAATGTGTTCTTAGATCAACAACTTACCCACCTCGCAGTCCTTGTCAGCAGTACAGCAGATCACATCACAGGGAGAAAAGCAGCACAGATTAAAAATGTCAGTTTCAAACATCACAGTCTCTCACTCTCAGATATAGCCACAGCCTGGGGTTGGGAATGCACACATAAATCCGAACAAGGAATCTTCACTCAAATATTGCTCCGAAAAGAGTGGGCCAAGACACGTTTGTCTGCACACACGCCCCGGACACGCCTGTCTCTGGCTGCTCGTGACATGAGTATACACTCTGATCTCCGTCAGGGTTCAAACCAGTGTGCCTTGCGCCTCACTCTGAATAATGTTTCTCCCCCCATGCAACGCTGGCCTTTGACTTGTTTACACAGATTAAAGATGTGATGTTGAAACACGTGCTGGATCAAACAGCGGCTCTGCCGAGGCGTTACAAATGTCAGCATGATGAAGGTGAGGACTGTAATGCTGTATTATCTCTGCTATGTTGGGAAGCAGGTGTGATGAATGTGCGTCCAGACAGCCGCGCATTTTTACCTGTCTCCACCCGTGTGAGGATGAGGGGGGGATGTATTTAGCCAGAAGCTATGGGGTGGGGGTTGTGGGGAGGGCGTTAGTAGCTCAGGCAATCCAATCTGAAGATGTTTCCTGCTTGACAGGGTGGAAGCAGTGAATGGACATGGCACAGTCAGGCCCGGGGAGATTTCTGCCCGACGCTGCCAGGCAGGATAGACAGGAGTGGGTCGAGGACAAAATAGAAAGGTCAGCACGGGACTGGCAGATGTCGCCTGATGTATTGTGGGTTAACAGCTTCACAACTGTGTTGCCATCGGCACAGCTCACAGGAGAGACAACTATGAAATGAAGCTGAACCCTCTTCTGCTCCTGCAGGTTTCTGACTCAAAACAACAACCCAACAAATATCTGACTGAATTTCTACTCATTTATATCTAGTACAAATCGTGCTCAGATCAGGTCTTAATATGCAGCAAAATGACAAAAAAAAAATTATGTTGGTAATATAAAAGAAACCTAAAACATTTTTTTTGTGTGTGTGTGTTGAATATGAAATTACATTACATATTGGTTTTGTTCTGGTTACTTATGACCCCAACAGTTTTATGCATAAAAAGTATTTCTGCTTAGCTACTTTAAAGTGCAACAAGATTAACTAACTATATACAATGCGGTGAAAATGGATTTGCCCCATTACAGATTTCAGGCAAAGTTAGCCTAAGTAAATACAAAATGCAGTTTTTCAAATGCTAATTTCATTTATTATGGGGAAATGTTATCCAAACCAACCTGACACAATGTGGAAAAGTAATTGCTTCCTAAATCTAAAAACGGGTTGTGATGTTTGATGTTACAAACTGACATTAAGCATTTGGCAGTCTTTTACATTATTGCATTGCAGTACCAGGTGATCATACTACCACCACTTCCATGTTTGAATGTTGGTAAGATGTTAATTTTCTGAGAGCAGTTTTATGCTGAATTTAATAAAAACTTTCCAAAAAGTTCTACCTTTGTCTCCTCAGTCCATACAAGATTTTCCCAAAAGTCTTGGTCGATGATCAAAATGTTTTTCTGGCACATGTAAAAAATGTCTTTTATTTACTTTTGGTCAGCAGTGGTTTTTGCCTTGGAACTCGCTCACAGATGTCTTTCTTTTTGTAAAATCATAAACTCTGACCTTAACTGACCCAAGCAGGGCCTACGGTACTTTAAATGTTCTACATTTTTTTTGTGATTTCCTTGGCTGACTCATCAATCAGTCAATAAATCAATCAATCTTTATTAATAGAGAACTTTACACACCCAGAGTGAATATTTAAAGGGCCAGTATTATGTAAAATAGACTTTTTTGAGCTTTATATCATGTTATAATGTTGTTCCCTCATTAAAAACATACCTGCAGTGTTGCTTTGATTCTTTCATGCATGTTTGAGAAATCTTTTAATCTCCCGTGGCAACCATTCAGTAGTGCAAAACGCATGGTAGAATCGAGCACCTCCTTGGAGCTGCAGTTTCTAAGCTTCTGAGCTTTCACCTCACATAGCGTGACTTCCTCACTCAGCTCCTTCAGACTTCCCATTAATTAGCAAACACCTGGTGGAACTGCGCATCTCCTGAGCTCATTATATGAGCTACTTCTTAGTGAAACACTGATAAAATGTTGTTAAAGGGTTAATCGAAGAGCGCTGGTATGGTGACATCGTGAAGGCAAAGTTTCAGAAAGAGCAGGAGTTTTTAAAGAGACAGAGGCCTAATTTCAAGGTTTTAAATTACGAAGTCAAATTTCTTTTAAGTCATATTTGATATATACAGCATTTTTTTTAACAGCTGAAGGTAACTTAATTACTTGATTGTGCTATAAAATGATTCTATGTGACTGAAAAAGACATAATACTGTCCCTTCAAAAACCAAAATTAAAATCTTAAAACCAATCCTAAATCCTACAGACAACCAGTGCAGGTGGAACAATTTGGGCTTAATGTGCTCACATCACTTGTTACCCGTAAGTAAACAGGTATTTTGACCAACTGTAGGTGACGTAGAAGGTAGTTATCCAACCCAGCACCAAGAGATTTCCAGTAGTCCAGTTTAGAGGTAATAAGAGCATGTATCACCTTTTCAAGGCCACCACAAGGTAAGTACGGTTTGATTTTAGGTCAGTGGGTTCTTTCATCAACGTTGGTAGGCCGGGCACTCCTGCAAATGCTCACCCTTCTTCCATGTTTTCTCCTTATATGAATAATGCATCTCACTGTGATTCCCTTGAGTACCAGAGCCTTCTAAATGGCTTTGTAACTCTTTCTTTGATGAATAGCAACAACTTTGTATCTTATCTGTTTTTTCATTCCTTTAGATAGAGGTATGATGTGTTGCTTTTTGTGATTTTCTTGCTTACTTCATGTTGTCTTCCAGGCTCTACAGGGATTTTTTGATTGTATTACATTAAATTGTTTTTATTCATTATCTGAAATGTTGTTTCAACAAACCAGAGGAACTCTGGCCAACAAGAGCGTTTTTCTTGCATTTAAACTAAAATATGTGAACAGGAATCTGCATTAGCAGATTCAGATACAGATCTCTGTAAATGACTCACCTTGAACTGAGTAGCTGATGTGTGTTTTGTACTGTTTTATACTTCCTTTGTTCTTATTTATTGGGTTTTACATTTTATTTTTATGATATATTGGTATGTGGTACAGGTATTACATCTAAGCTCTGTATGTGGCTAGGTTTTGAGGTTGCTGTTTGGCACAGGTTCCCTAAAAAAGCAAAAAGAAACAAATGCCAAAAACCTGGGTGTATTTCCTCATCTTAAACTAAAAAATAACCCTCTCACAAAAAGATTTGTCTGCTAGTAGGTTCTAATGGCTTTTGGGGTGGGGAAGTTGCCACCTGTATAACTTTGTCCATCTCGTGAAAAAGAGATGAATACATAATTTGACATTTCTCTGACTTTACTATTATGGGTTTGAGCAAAAATTACCATCTTAATTCTATAAACTACTTATAACATTTCTCCCAAATTCCCAATAAAAATATTCTATTTTCTTTTTTCGTTACAGCTTTCATGCAGCTCGGCATGCCCCAAGCCAGACTTTCTCAGTCCTGTTGGATTTATCACATACTCAGTACTTCATGAAGTACACAATGTGTGCCTTTGTTGGAATTTAATTGCAATGAAATCGTTTAGATCAAAGTACATTTATGTTGAAATTGCCCAGTCAAAGTCCAGGCCTGAATACAATTGAGAATCCACAAGCAAGATTTGGGAAACTGTTGTTCATAGATGCTTTACATCCAGTCTGAATGAGTTTGGGGGATTTTGAAAAGAAGAGTGGTAAAAAAAAATTGAAAGCTGGTAGAGACATACCCTAAAAGACATGTAGCTAGAACTGTTTAGTTTTTAGTTGTAAAAGGTGAAAACATGTATGATTTACCTTCCACTTCACAATTCTGTACTTGTCACACCGACAAGCAGTAGGGACGTATCCTCGAGATACTGTAAATAGGAATGTTTATTTTCTACTACAAAAGACCAATGTGTATTAAAAAGCCTCTCATCAACCATGGAAGAAATGGTAAATAGCCTGTACTTGTAAAGCGCTTTCTCAAGTCCAGAGGACCCCAAAGTGCTTCACACTACATTCATTCATTCACCCATTCACACACACATTCACACACTGATGGTGGCAAGCTACTCCAGTGTAGCCACAGCTGCCCTGGGGCAGTCTGACAGATGTAAGGCTGCCACGCACTGGCGCCACCGGGTACTCTGACCACCACCAGCAGGCAAGGCAGGCAAAGTGTCTTGCCCAAGGACACAACAACAGAGACAGATGGAGAGAATCGGCAATCCACCAGTTACAGGACAAACTCCTATCACTTACCACTATCTGCCATGACAGGAACTGATAGGAACGCCATTGTGTTCCTATCAGTTAAAACCTGCTTTTGCTGTCCAAGACTTTGTTGCCTTTAAAAATGCTTTCACTGCAAAATTATAGGGGACATGCTTTAACAGTCAGTGAGAACTCATTGTCAAGTTAAAACTAACAAAGTTTATAACATGCTGTTAGATTATTGATATATGGTTCTGTGACTGATAATTAATATTTTTAAACAGGTAATGTTTGGATTTTGTAAAGCCATTCATTACATCATTGTGAGTCAATTACTTCTGAGACGTCTCAGCTTTAGTTAATGGATCAGAGTTTCATCAAGAAAGAGCGCCTGTAGCACGTCCTTTGTCTCACATTGTATTGGTGTCAGGTTTCTAAGGACAAAAATAAATGGCACCGTGGTTTAAGCATGTAAAATAATTATAATATAGCGCACTGACCTTCTTCACTGACCCCTTTTTTAAAAGGCCGCTCTGCTGACAGGCTCTAATTAACATCAGACTCCAGAAGCTTGACTGCTGTCTTCTGGGAAGTAGAGAACAATCTTGGCCAGGCTGTAAAACACAGCGAAAGGCCATCAGTTCATCTGTTCAACACACCCCTCTCTGTTTTCTCATCCACCCCCAACCCATTTCTTCTTCTTCTTCCTCCACTCACCACCCACTTGCTCCTCATCTCCCACTTATGTAAAAAAAAAAAAAAAAAAAAAAAAAAAAACGAAAGCGGGTGAGATGCTCATAGATGCTGCTATTAGAGATGTTTTCTCTTTGTTGTTAAACTTGATCTTTTCTCTTCATATTTGTTGTTATGGGTCTGACAGGCAGCTCACAGGAAGCACAGAACAACATGTAGGAGGTGACAGAGTTCAAAAACACTTAGACGTCCCAAGAAGAACTTGAGGTAAAAATAAAACATTTAAAAGGATGCTCACACAATCATAGTCATAATTGGAGATTTTGTTCAAACAGAGGATGTAAAGCAAACCTTGCACTTGTTGCATACAAATAGATACGTTACTCTCAGCATAAACACACACAGAGCTGATTTCAACCAGCACAACCGTATATTTATCAGTATACTATCAATTGTCATCAATCATCCATTCATCCATTGAAATATCTTCTATACATTAAATAAATGTCCAAAAGCATTGAAATCTCTGGATATGTCGTTCTGGAAAGTTATGGAATTTTAACATGAAAAATGTGTTGAAACGCTGTTTAGCTTTCTCATCACAGGAGCACCAGTCAGTGAGTAAAATCACCTGAATAAAAAAGCTCAAAGGGAAGATTTTTTTAAAAACTAACCAGGATGATGTAATATCGATGTCATACACATCAATACCGACTTTGACTTGATTTTTTTTTTTTTTATTATTATTATTCAGAACTGTAAGACCGAGCACAAAAGGAACATTTAAGAAGCCCTGAGGGTTGTCCAATTATAAACAACACAATTCTGGGATATCTTACTAGTGTGCAAAAATGGCCAGTTCTCCATCCCTTATTTAGTTCTCATTGTCTCCAATGAACTTTAGACTGTATTTAGCTGTACTGGGTATTAAAAATTGATACAAACCAAATCAGTGCATAAGGCAAAAAAGAGACTTTTAACTCTGACAAAAAGGTTGAATTGAGATTTGAAGTCTCAGAACAATATTTAATCTCAAGGTTAAATTACTCCAGCAGCATCCGCAGCAAGCTGCCCAGCTGTAGTTTTCGAGGACGTAGCTTGCACAATTTTACTCTACTGTGTGCATATTTTTTGTGATCTCAGCAGTCTGGCCTTCTCCCAACAATCTAAGCATTTGGAACTCTTTAAAATTACATTCACGGTAGAAGAGAGAATGTTTTGACTGCTGCAGTTCCCAGACTGTCTGTGATCTCACCTGCTCTCGATGTTTGCAACTCACTGACTTGGTTGCTATATTGTGCGAGTATTCAGACTACTCTTTTCCCAAAAAAGTGACTGGCAAATATTGTGACTGTTTTCTGCTTTTACTACTAAATATTTGGAAAGTTTGATATGCAATGACTTTAGTGTTGCAGGGTCCTTAGTGGAGGATAAAGGAAAAAGCTAAACCATATTTAAGAAAACTAAACTAAAACACTAAAATAAAATAAAAACTAAACAAATCCCTATGTTAGAATGTTTGTGTGTCATTTTGGCAGTCATGTCCAGACAGAGGAGGAGGATTGATATTTTGATTAAAGATGACAATAGACTATTCTGCAAGCTGTGGTTAAATTGTTACAAAAACAGTGCAATTTTAAGGTAACATTTCACTCACTGCAGCAGAATGGATGCCTGAAATTTAAATTGATACTTAAGGAATTCCCTACTGTTTCAATAGTTTGACAAATAATTACCTGACAACTTAAGGATATAATTCATAGAATATAAAAGTTTAAATATCAGGGGGTAAGTAGATTTGTTCAAATAAGACAACAAAAAACAACAACATGGTAACATTACCAAAAAGTAATCTAGCCAGTCACGACACAGCAGAACAGTGATTTCAACACAATTCGTCTCAGTTTGCATAGACTATCAGAACACGAACTTTCAAGCATAAAGATGGCATTAATTTTATTGTTTTTACTGCTGTTCTGGACTGGGATTCTGTATTAGTAAACTTTTAATATTAAGCATCATGAATCAGTATCAGAAACAAAAACTGCTGATCAGGACAACTCTAGTTTTGGATATTATACTTTTGTATGTTGTATTTATGCAGGCCAATTTTGACCAACCAAATTTCCTGTTGGTGTGCTTTACAAGTCAATTAAAAATAGTTTTGATTGAGTATAAAGTCTTTTTTAGCTCCAAGATCTGAAATGAAGCATCAGTGAACAGCACTTTCAGTATTTGCACCTTTTTTGGCACAAGTCCAACAGCAGTAATATGATTTAAAATGTAACTGTTTGCTCTAAAATGCATTTCACATTTTTATTTTAAGTCTAATCAGACGTTTGAGCCAAAACAGATAAATGAGCTCTGCATGTCCTGACAGAACTGTTTCATCTGCACATTTGGAACTCAGCTTTTTTTTCATGGTGAGGTATTAAGTTGGGTTTAGGTGCTGATAACCTAAAATCTCACCTCTAGCAGCTCTGGATGACATCATCTTTGTTCTATACCAACTAAACCCTTACTCAAGGCGCAGTATCAATACTGATTTTTTTTTTTTTTTTCTTTTTTTTTTTTTTTCATCTGAGAAGCTGCCAGCGGGATAACTTTAAACTCTCCTAATCTTCTTACTTAAAACTAAATTTATATTATAAGTCAAACAAAAAAGGTGTTCACATGTTTTTCCTTTCATTTTAGCCACGCAGTTTGATCCCAGAGTGCATTTTCAAATCTGTGCATGGTTTGAAATTTTTCCATCAAGGTCAACACCTTTCTGCTCTGAATCTCAAGGCTTACCATTTCCCTCCATATGCTGTGATAAAATCAGAGAACATGAGAATACCAATTGGAAACGATTCCCCATACTGTCTGCGATTTGTGTAGTGCTGACAAGTAGTCCCTGCACACCTGCCATTTTTCACTGGCAAAAAAAATCAATCAGCTGCATCAGGGGGCCTCATTTTCATCATCACTTCATTGACTTTCTCCCCAGCTAAATTTTCTTTACAACCCAGTCATACAGCTGGAGGCCAGTCAGATCATAGCACGTCCTAATGAGTTTTCCTGTGCATGTGCCTCTTTTTTTCTGTTAGCCTTGTTAGCTGACATTTAGCTAAGAAGCTCATGTTGCTGACAAAGGCAGTCCCAGTAATCTTCTTGCTAGGTGAAGCACGTTTGACTGTGTTTGATCCTGACAGCTTAGAGGCGCAATCATCACACAGGCGCTTAGAAGAACAGATCAGGTGACAAAATGAGCGCCCTGCTGAGATATCAGGTTGATTCAGCAGTTTTAATGTTTAATGATAGCATGAATAAAGATAACGATAGACGAGATGAAGCTGCAAAAATGTTTTTACAAAATTTTAATAAAAGCTGGAAACAAGTTCAGTTTAGTCTGATTAAAACTAATAAATATGCAATGACACTGCTAACAACAGAGAGAACTTTGTGAACCAGACTGATATATCCTAAGATCTAATCTATTAAGCTAACTTCCAATGCTGGCTTCCAAAACACAATAGGATGCCCAAAATGACACTAAGCTAACAACACATCCACCAAATTGGTTACATTTGGGCAGGGATATAAAAAAAAAAAACCATGTAACTTCTGCTTGGATTGGTCCACTATGAAAAGGGTTTATTATTATTATCATTATAATTATTGATATTGTTAACATAACTTTTTGGTTTTTAAAGTTAACCCCAGATTAGTTCATGACTTGTCTAATTGCTCCAAACTTAAAGCTAGCACACTCAGTGGTGTTGTCACTGAACTAACTAGGAGATAACAGTTAAATGGATTGTGTAATTGTTTTTACACTTTTTGTGTGTACATATTGATAGCTAGTAAACTGCTGAAGCACATGAATATTTCTATTATTTACGCCTATCCTTTGGATGCAGCTGTGCCTGTCAAACTGTGGCCCATTTTGACTCAGCTCTGTTCTATTACCAATTCAAAACTTTGTCTCTTCCTCTCTTCTGCTCTGACCTCATCCTGAGGATTTGTGATGTGATCCAACATGACATTCAAGTCTGTCCCCTGGACCGTCGAATGGCTCTTAGTGCCTAAGTGTGTTCCTAGGAGGTCCGGCTCACTGGTTCCCACCACAATCCAGCAGCGATTGTCTCATGTCTTCCTAGTATAAAGCTGCTCAGCAGGCAGGTGGAAAGTTGGTGATAAATTTCACAGAACGGAACAGCTTTAAAATTTCATAACGTCAAAATTGTATATAAAAGAACGCTGAAGTGCCTCTGTTCACCTCAAAAAAGCAGTGAAGTGTATTAAACAGTCTGTAGCATTGAAACACCCCCACCAACATGGCCTTGTCCTCACCCATGAGAAGTGAACTGTGCTAATGGAAATCAATGAAACCACAAGTTTTTCAAATGCAGCTTGATGAGATATGTGAAGCCGCTGAGACATACGCATGGACCCCGAGATTACATCAATAGAGGGGAGGAACTTAAACATGTCACCAGTTGGTTTTGTTTAATGCTTCTTTGAGGAAGTGGCTGGCACTAGTGACCCGAAGCTCACCGCTGTCCAGTTATGGTGTCAAAACCCAGCGCTGAGTATTACCATAGGGGATTACAGCCGCAGTTCACAGAGGACTGATGCTGCAGGGGTAATCACACCAATCGGAAGAAGAGACAAAGCTTTGGGAAATGATACTGTGAAATGTTAGACCATGCTATCACTAACCGAGGAACAGATCTTAAATTGAAGTTATGTGGGTGTTAGATGTGTTTTAGTTGGTTCCCTGGGAGAATCACAGTGAGAAATGATCTTTGCCAGGAGGATGAGTGAGAGAAAAAGAAGCCGTGTTCCTACCTCTTCTCTAAAAAAAAATGCTCAGTTCAAAGGTGAACCGCCAGCCTCCTCATCTCATCTCCTCATTATTTTAGAACAAACATCATTCCTGTAATGTCAAAACACCAAAATACAACATCTCACCACTTGCTTCCCATATGTTTGTCCAATATGTGAATGGTGATGTTGTTTGTTTTCTCTGCCAACACAAACTACTGGCTTTCTTCTATATTTCTAATCATGTTTTTGTCAGATATTCTATACATTTCCTAAAGGCATGCTTGTATTAGACTGTATTTGAGATTTCATCTGAAAATATTCAAACAAAAATGTGAACAACAAAAACATTTTGTTTTACTCCGGTAAAACTGTTAAGTCTCTGTAGGCTAATTATATTTACATTCATTTCTTATTAGGAAGAGGCACTCTTATCTGTACATTGCAGGATGTAAATAAGAAAAGTCTTTATAAGAACAAAAGAGAAGGGCTAATGGATTTCATCAGGTTACGCGAGGTGTGTTGTGCTTCTTTCATTTTATGAGCACGTCTGCAGTCCCTTCTGTAGTGCACACAAACATCAAATCAAGATTTGACTTTTCATCTACTTTAGCTGCTTTTCTCCAGATCACTTGAAAATGTATTTTGATCCATAGCTGTTAACTCTCTTACAGTCGAAGAGTAATTAAGCTATGGGAAAGTTTTGTATAATTAAATGGATAAAGTTATCTTAAGCTGTCCAGCATATTTTGGTTATTGTGTAGAAATGGAGGAGTTCCTGATCTTTTTAAACTCTCAGAAAACGTTGGAGTCTTTAGGATGCTTCCTGAAGTTTTTAGCCACCGCTCTGTAGTTAAGCTCGCGTAAGGCTGTATCCTTCGCAATTTCCATCCATCAATTGTCTTCCACTTAACGGGGGTCGGGTCGGGTCGGGTCACGGGGACAGCAGCCTAAGCAGGGAGTCCCAGACTTCACTCTCCCCAGCCACTTGGGCCAGCTCCTCCGGGGGAATCCCAAGGCGTTCCCAGGCCAGCCGAGAAACACAGTCCCTCCAGCATGTCCTGGGTCTTCCTCTGGGTTTGCTGTGAGTAGGGTGTTTCCAGAACACCTCACCAGACAGGAGTCCACGAGGCATCCTAACCAGATGCCCGAGCCTCCTCAACTGGCTCTTCTTGACGTAGAGAAGCAGCGGCTCTACTCTGAGTCCCTCCCAGATGACCAAGGTTCTCAGCCTATCTCTAAGGAAGAGGCCAGACACCCTGTGGAGGAAACTCATTTCAGCCGCTTGTATCCACGATATCGTTCTTTCAGTCATGACTCAAAGCTCATGACCATAGATGAGGGTAGGAATGTAGATCGACTGGTACATCAAGACCTTTTAACTCAGCTCTCTCTTCACCACAACAGACCAGTACAGCACCCGTATCACTGCAGATGCATCACCAAACCACCTATTGATCTCCTGCTTCATTTTTCCCTCATTCGTGAACAAGACCATGAGATACTTAAACTCCTCCACTTGAGGGAGGACCTCCTCCCCGAAACCAGAGAAGGCACTCTACCCTTTTCCGGCTCAAGACCATATGCAATTTTTTGTCTAGCTTAACAATTAAAGAGAGCCGCAAAGGAAGTTCTCTGTGTGCACTTGCACTGTTACAGTAGTTTCAAACTTCCAGCAGCATTTCACTGCTTTGATAGTCAGTCATTATTGTTCAGCTGCAAGGGAGTGAAGGGTAGGATCTGTCTTTGCATCTGCAACTTTGTTGTAGAAAGTTGTGTGCCAACTTGAAGAGAACAGATCTGTTTATAGTGATACTGATGCTAATTAGCAACTCAGAAAATTCCTTTTTTTTTTTTTTTTAATAATAATTTTGATGACCATGTTTGAAAAAACCTACAATTATTGTAGGTTATTTCAAATTAGTTATAGGGACTGATTAATGTGCTCAAAGTTAAATGTAAACCTATTTTAATCAGTAAAATAATTACTTGTTTGAAACTTTGAATGCAAAAACAGCCCACTCGTGACTTTTTTGGATACAGTAACCACTTGCTTGTGCTATCTGGTCTTCCTGAGTCAAAGGAATGTGATGTAGTTAAAGTAGTAGTATTCTGCTTTAACATAGGCTGTTTAGCATAGCATAGCTTTTGCATTACCCAAGTATGCCTGTGATTGGGTAATGAACTTCATGTGATGACTCCTCTCCCTGAAGCTATGGCTGAAGGAGCTGAGCCAGATTGTGACTATGTTGGAATAAGAAAGAAAGAACCAGTGAACCTTTCAAGAAGCCTGGTCCAACTGGATCAGAGAGGCATGATTATCTTTTTTTTTTTTCAACTGGTTTGCAATAAATGTTTTTATTTGCAATGTATGCTACATCAGGTTTATCTATTTTTATGTAAAGCTTTGTAAGATTCTAATGTTCCTCCATCCACCTAGCATGTGTGTCCAGTGTCACTTTGAGTAAATCCAGCTGCATCTAAAGTGAGGAACCAACAAGACATCCAATGAACTCGGCCAGAACCAACAATCACCACCATTAGAGAGACCCTTCCGTGTAAATACCAGCTGTCTATACCAAAATTTCCCTGTCAACCAGATTGTGACGGGGGTGTGGGAACTGCAATTCTGGAGAAGTCCAGCCAGTTCTGTTAGTGAAACAAAAGCCCAATTTTGCACGAGAGTAGGCAGACACTTCCTTCCTGTTCTCTCCCTATCAGTTCTCCAGTATAAAACTGGCTGGTCCCGGTGGTTATGAGACTTTGCATTGCTTCTCCTTTTATTTCCTCTTCTCAGATTAAAGTACAGGCCAACTTAAAATTGGGACTTTTTCTTTTAAATCCTAAAGAGATGGATACAGACCTGATGACTTTAAAATCTTTAACCAGTTTGGATAATATTTTGAATGTTTATATTTTGAGTTTCACATCTTTTATACTAGATGTAATTGCATAGTGCAATTGTTGTTAGTATCTTTGTTTTTCTACTTTTTGTGTTTTTCTTTTTACCTAAATAATCAATAGTAAATAGATCAAAATTAAAATAACTAATGTGATTCTTGATTATATTACTTTTTCTTATAAGCTTTAGTAGAAGCCATTAGTCCTTAATAAAATACTCATTCTCAGAGATAAACAGAAATCTCCTGATTAATCTTTAGATTGTTAAAAAAAAAAAAGATTGCTCAATGTGAAGGTCAATAATTCATCCTTTAGATGTATTTTTAATAGGTGTGAGACTGATTGAACCTTTATTTAATGTTCCTCAGTCACGCTACACTCTATAACAACCCACAAACTGATAACCATCAGGCTTGTTGTAAAGCCTCATGTACTTCAGACGTTCCAGTTTAAAAAGGCCAGCGGTGGTGGCATGGAATGGGGAGAACAAAGCTAAAAAAGAAACTGTGAGTAGAGAACTGTCGATTTTGGCAGACAGGCAGGTGCTGCAGCTGCTCCCAGCAGCTTTCTGCAGACTCTGCCTTTGACAGTCGGGGATAAGTGGCCATTAAAATCCCATGATCACTTAATACACCTGTCATTAGCCATCAGCTGTGCATTAACACTGCTGGCTGTGGCTTACTACAGACGAAGAAATAGTCCTGCCTCAATTAAAACTGGCTGTTAATGTGCTCTGTTAAATGCAAAAGGAATTTGAACATGAAGAGTCTCTTAACTAAGTGACATTATAACTGAAAAACATGGAAGACATTTTTTTTTAGTGTGGTGCTAAAAAATGAAAGTGGTGGTATTAAGAGTAATAATTTCACAAGCAAAATATTTTTGACAATTCAAAAATGAGCAATATGCAAGAACACATATTTTAAAAATCATCAAATTTTTATTTTTATTTTTTTGTGAACAGTATTTTCATTTTCTGCAAAAGCACTCCCAGAGCACCAGAAAGCACACACATAAAAAATAAACTTAATAGTATGACAACAATTAAATAACAATTAAATTAAATAACAATTAAAGATTATTAGTGAGTAATTAACGTACATATTATAAACAAATAATATAGATATAAATAATTAACTGCATAATCATTTGTACTTTGTACCAATTAAATGTGCTATATAAGACTTAAGAAGAAATTCACACAGGTGGATGCCTAAAGTGGTGTCCACCCATGAACAATGCAAGATTAAATCACATGCAAAAGTTTTCTAATATGGGAGCAAAATGTCCAGTAATACATATGTACTCATGGCGACATCAAAATCTCAAAAAAATGTTTACACCCACATCACACTGTTGTGTATTTGCTTTTGCAGTTTGATAGCTTTCAGTAAATAAACTTCCAACTTTAGCTTTCCGTGCATCTGATTCTGTCGTTTGCATAATGGGATCTCCAGCTAAAAAAAGATGTTGCTTATGTTTTGGAAATGTCCTAAAATTATATGAGAATAGCAGTTTAGAGCTGCAATATATAAAGCACATATGTAATAATGAAAAAACTGACTTCAATACTAAGCAAATCTCACAGTATTGACTTGATAACAATGTTACTTAGTCACAGAGCCTCGGTCTCCCCTCAGCATGCTGAATGCATGAAGTAGCTGACATAGAAGTGGAGTTAATTAATTAATCAGGCTAATAATTATGTCATCTCTAAACTCCTGGCAGAACAAGATGGTCAGGTAATGTCTGAAGAAAAGTATGAAGAAATTACAAGATGGTGATTTCACTGAAAAAATAACTTATTCAGTACAGAAACAGTGACCCATCACATCTTACAACCTTCATCCTAAAAACGCTCTACAAAACAGGGTGCATTATTAATGACAGACATGCTTAATAGATCTGATGTTTAACAAAATACGTTTCATTTCTTCTTGCTTGGAACCAGATAAAAACATTTTAGTTGATTCATGTGGTAGTAATTGAGATTTTTGGCTGATTTTACAGATTGATCATAAGAAGGGGCTTTCATTGCCCCATTATCTGTTGTCAAAGACAATACCTTTGAAATCTGAGGTCTGAATCTGTTAATAAGAACATTAATGCTAGCCCCTTGCCTTCCAGTCATTGTAGGACTGATGTATCTGTGGGATGTTGTGACCTGATTTTTCTGTAGCAAGGAATCATACAGTCTGACATCTGATAAATCTTACACTAGACTGCCTGGCATTTGTGGCATCAAAATTATGCAATTTAAAACTCTCACAATGTGACAAGTATGTGTCGTTTGGTGCTTTTGAGAGCGGACAGTGTGTGCCAACCATTATGCAGTTAAGCAATGTTGTTGCCTTACCAAAAAACAAAAAAAAACCCTCAATATGTCATCATACCAACTATTCAGGAGTTCAAAATCTCACTAACTTTTTCCATTATCTGTCTTTTTTTTTTTTTTTTTTTTTTAAAATAGTCATATCAAGAAAGTACACCCTGTTTTTGGATTTTTTTTTTCCTCAACAGGTCAGAAATGATTTCAGTCTCAGTTCAAACCCATGAACATAAAGTGGGTGTGCTTTATTTTTACCATGACTGTACTGTGGCTCCTGCAATGGACTGGCAACCTTGCTTGTCATCCAATGACTGCTGGAGATGGGCAACCACCACCGCCACCCCACCCCAGACACCCCCCTGCAAGGACAAGCCGGTGTAGACAACAGACAATGGATGGATGGATGTATTGTGGCACACACACATACACACACACATACACATTAAAAGGCAAACAGAATTTCATTTTTTATAATTTGCAAACATAAAGCTGTCCTTATTGCACAGGAGAACAACTAATTCCCCCATTTGCGTGGATTCAAAGCTGCTACAACACATACTCACTAAGACCGAAGCTTTTATTTTTTTATATTAGGATATCCACAAACTGGAAGAGGATTCACTTTTAATGGTGTTGAAATTGAAAACAAAAATGTCAGTTTGATGGGTGAATATTTTGAAAGTCTAGTTGAGGAATAAAATAAAATACAATAATCTTTGCAAAAATAAGGACGCAGAGTCATAGAAAACCAGATACAAACATCTTCTACGAAGTCTTGTCTTTTCCAGTCTTTGGTTCTTCTACTTTTTAATCTTCATCTTCTAATTTGCTCCTCTCCTAACCAGAAAACTTTGTGGTTATTGTGTGTTGCTGTCTTGTCCTTAGAATGAACTGCAGTAGTCATTTTAAGTTGTGGAGAAAAAGTGATTTTTTTTTTTTTTTTTTTTTTTTTTTTTTTTTTTTTTTTTTTTTTTTTTTTTACTCTAAAAGCATGTGAGAATGGGTTTTCTATTAGTTTCCATGGAGTTTTTCTCATATGCATAAGTATCATGAGTTTTTTTCTTGATAAATCTGCTTAAGCCTCATTGAATAATCAACAAATTTTTAACAGAAGAGCTGAGAACACAGTTAAACACTGATAAACAGGTTGACAAAATAAATAGAAACATCAGCTGATTTAGCCTTTCAGAAATATAAATATTTAAATATGAAACAGCTGGTTTTGTTTTTCATTTCCCTCTGTAAACATATGACGCAGTGAGTTCCCCTTTGTGCCCATAAAAAGTCCCAAAGTGGCTGACACAAATTGGCCTTTTGCCAGCCAATGAAACATTTTCATTAATAGTGTCATTAAAAGAATAGGAACCTGTCTATGTATAAATGGATTTTCTGGTAATTGTTTTTGTAGCCCCAGGCTTGGGATGCAGATTTGTTTTGTTGGTTTGTTTGATTCTGTCTGTATCATAGCTAAGGGTTGCCCATTTTCTGCATGAGCATACAATTTAAAAAGGATGATTGCCAGGTCATTTTAATTGGGTCGAAATGGGTCGAAATAGTGCTTTTTCCTACCAACATGTTTAATTCTGCATACTGAATAAAAAGGAAAAGTCAAAAAGTGATATGCAAAATTCGATAGCGTTCTAACCTTCCTTTTTCTTGCTGAGTGTCTTAAGCTGATGATATCAGCAGAACCACAATCCCGCTGACTCCTGGCAGTTTCATTATTAATGCTTTTACTTTCCTCCAAAAACACAAATTAAAATAAAACACCAACAGATATCTTCTACTTTATATTTAAATTTTAATTAATTTTAATTAAAAGTTTTGATTTAGAATTGTACAGGCTGATTTTAATTAAGTTTTCTTATTGATTTCTATCCATCCATCCAATTTCTATACCCCCTTATCCTGGTCCTACCTCCAGTGGTCATTATGTGAGAGGCAAAGTGCACCCTAAAAACGTCTCCAGTTTCTTATAGATTTGAAGCATGTAGACAATGTATAAATTTATTAACTTCAACAAATTAGTTATGCCTGTATGACAACAGGAACGCTCTTATTAGCCACAACATTAATTTTTGGCAGTGAGTGAATGAGGGCTGTAAGGGATTATTACTGGAGGAAAATGTATTATTGTGGTTATTAATTACCAATATCATAGCAACATTGCAAATTTTAAAACTACAAAATAAACTTACTATATTTATCTGACCAAAATGGAAATAATTAGACAAAATAAAAAAATATCCTGACTTTTTTAAGTTTTAAACAAATCTTTGTAAATTAAATGATATGATAAAAGTCAACAACAAGCCAGTTTAGGACCAATATTGTACTATCTATTTCTTTATTTCTTTCTTTTAAGCATGTCCTGTCCGGCAGTGCGGCACTCAGAATTGTTGTCTGAGTGTCAAGGTGAGGTCCAACAGATTTATTTTCACAAGTAGAGCATTACAGCTTTCACCATGATGCTCCACTTGATACATATATGAAACTTTATTAAAAATTGCTTTGGGTTTGTTTGAAATGTAATGGACACAGAGATGGAAAAGAAAGGGAAGAAGGTGGGGAAAAGGTTTAAAGGGAAAGAATGAGATAGGAGTAGAAGAGAAAAAGAAGCATAGAGAGAATACAAGTCAACACCCTAGAAGCCTGCCTCTAGACCTGTAGAAAGAGAAAAAACAAAACAAAACTGAGAAAACACAGCAACAAACAACATATGCATATATATATGAATAACAATTATAACATCACTGAAAAATACACAGTACAAGGTAATACAAGACGTATTTATGAGGAACCACAGCCCAACATAGAGAGTCTCTGAAAAACACCTGAATCGAAACACTTGTGTGTTTCTAAATATTTTTAGCAGCTAGCTTTGCTGTGCTAGCAGCACTATCTTGTACATAAACAGACACAAGATAAGACTGAATAATCTGATATTGTTGTGTTTCTGTGCTCCTCTATAACAGTACTACTGCTAAAACATTTTGCTAGCATTGTCATCTTTTTTTAAAATATATATTGTAACACCTTTTTAGGGAACACAAATTAACGAGTAACTAGCTGCCTAGTAATATGTATATTAGTGGCATATTAACCCTAAGAAGTCATTATTGAACACTGTTAATCTCATATTAATTAGTTAGTTAGTTAGTTAATTAGTTGTAGTTGCCCCAATTCAACAAGTTTTTGCCTCCTTTATAAGCCACACATTGATCAAAGCTTTTTGGGACCAGTTAGTATGCAACAACTTAGTACCGACAGACCACTATTAGTTGAGCAATTTGAGACAACTGTTAATTTGTAGCATATAACTTGTTAATTATGAACTGTTTAATAATGACTAATTCTAGTTTAATATCCTACTGAGATGCATATAATTAGGCAGCTAAAATAAAGAGTGACCATAACATTTTATGCAGCTACTTTTCATTAACAGTGTCAGTTTCTGATAGAGTTAAGTTGCTATATTCCTCTGCATGCCAGTCTGCTAGTTCCTGTGAAAAGGCTCCTGTGTAATAAATTATGTGCTAAAAGTCTACAACTGAGGCTTTAAAGTTATATATTGTTATTAGATTTCATAACTAAAACAGAGTCTGTTTTAGAAATTGAATTACATTAGCAATTCTTTAAAGTCGGAGAAAAACAAGAAATGAGTGAGAAAATTTCTTACTGCTGTTGGCAATATTAATTTCAATAATTCACTGCAAATCTAAACAGAAAAATACTCTGCAGTTGTAAAATAACTGTGGTCATCAAGGCTATTGATGTGTTGAGCCCTAAAGCAAAGTGTTTTGTATCCAAGGTTTATACCTAAATGGCTGCTTTAAGGTCAAGTTGAGGCCATCTTTAAAAACATTGCATTTTATGTTCACTCTTTCCCGAGGCGACTCAATTGTTGTTTGTTGTTGTTTTATTGTTGACTTGAGCTTCAGGTTATAGCAGCATTTTTGCATAACAGTGTGATCTACTTATTTGCTCCTTTTGTAAATGAGGCTAATATTGTAGTGATGATGCTCATTTATAAATGTAAATATCTATTTAGCATATGCCATTTTCTGATTTTTGTTGTCTTGCTGTCTGGGGATGGTTGAAAACTCATCACGGTTTACCCGAAAACAAATACAGAGTTGAAAGTTGTCATTTGTCACTCTCAGGAGATGCTGAACTGAATTTGCTGTACCGGATTCCCTGTGGATGCCACCAAGTTTAACGACACCCTACGTGGGAGGTGCGGCATGTGCCGCGGGTAGCATTGGCACTCAAAGTTGCTGCAGCTAGTTCATCTTTCCTCTTCACCCCAGCAGCCCACCCACCACCACCACCACCACCCAGTGCTGAGTGATGTCAGACATTCAGGGATGCTGGATGCTGAGGAAGAGCACGGTGGCAGCAGGCAGCAGAGATAAGACCCCCCATACCTCCACAGATTAAACAGCAGGATTAACCTCTCTACTCCACCACTGCCACCACGGTGTCTTTCACCCCCTTATCTACCCCCCTTTTCTCCTCCAACATTTGCCACCATACATTTGTGCAGTTGTCATGATGTGGGAAATTGCTTTTTAACCCTGTGTGGTTTTTGCTGCTGTGCCTCTTTCCAAACTGATGCATAAGAAAAAAGAGCAAACCTGTCAGGAAAAAAAAAAAACAGCTGTTTTACTTCTGGATTGTTTAGCTCTCATCTCAAGCCATACTTGAAAGAGAGATTCAACAGAAATAAAGAGGAGAAACGCTGCCACATTTTTCACCATTTTATCTCTTTGTCCAATCCTTTTCTCTCGCATCTGATTTAAGATTGTAAAAAAAAAAAAAAATGGCCATAGTATCTGAATCCTTTCTTAAAAGGAAAAAGAAAAGCCATAAATGATAATAAATGCATGAGGTCTTTTGCTGTGCAACCCTGAAGCAACACCACAAAACAAAACATAGATATTATATTTATGTCATGTATCAGTATTCCAGTTCATGAAATACATGTACAGGACTCAAGTGCCCTTGGTTTTCAAGTGAAATGAAAATGTAGCTCTGTTTAACAACACTATGAGACTGCTACATGGCCTGAATAAGTTTAGTTATTCTTTTCTTACAGTTACTTTACAGTTCCTACAGTCTCTGTTTAAGCTTGCTGTAGCTAACTTGTCTTTTTCTTCTTGGTACCCCTAAACAAACTTCTCTGTGTCCATTCCCAGAGCCAATGTGTTCCATGATCTGTAGAGTTTGACGGTCCAAATGAACAAAATAAAGCAACAGTTTATATTCCAGTTACCTTTCTTGTCATTGGTGATGCTGCTTTTTGCTGCTCTAAAGAGCTTCTTCCTAAATTATTGTTATTATTGTCTTTTGTGGATATAAGGAAAGCCTTTGAGAATAAAGTTAGTCAAAGTATGACCCTCACCAACAAATTATTATAGCTTTTATTTTGGTGGCCTCAGCCTGTTATACTATCCAAGAATTATGTCAATATCAAATCTGATACCAATAGACTACTCTAGTTTTATTGCTTTTTGTACTGTTTTATTTTATATTAGACAGTTACTCTGAGCATGATGCTTTTTAAGTTCAATAGACATCACCAGACTCATTTCCCTGGGGTATATGCCCATTTATAAAGCTAGACTTGAACACGGTAACCTAATAAAGTGGTCCTGAAGCATATATAAACAAGAAAATATATTTATATTTAATCTTGTGCCCCAGTAAAGCTTTGTCTAGCAACTCTCCTGGCATTGTCTGTTCACAGTAGGTGTTTCACATAGGAAGATCATTAGTGCTGCACAGCCTCCTCCCTCCATTTTTCCTTGAAAATAATAATCAGCTTCTGTATTCATGAAGTGTTATAAAATAGTCACTATGACGTTTTCTGGATTTCAGTTTTTTTAAAGACAGTAGAAACAGCTTAAGGGTTTTCTACATGTCAAATTAAATGTTCTGAAAAAAATGGACAAGAAATGTTCATGTGTTAAATCAGGCCTAAAGTAATCAAATCATGTCTACAGCAGTATGGTGGTTGAGATGAATGAAATGGCATACATCGAAGGTGAAAATGTTAATTTCAGTCATTTGAGAGTTAAGGATCGACTTAGAAAAATTAATTGTCTGGCATTTATTGACTGAATGGCCAGTTTGAAGAGCAAACCCCGTTTACTCACTAACCAATTGATTGGTGTATTTACGATTAACAATAAAGTAAAAATAAATCTTAATTCATGTAAAAAAAGTAGGTTTAATCTGACAAGAATGCGTAGATGGAAGGGGTTCGTTTTTCTGCATGTATAGATTTTTAAATATATAACTGTGTTGTCAGCATTTTCTTGCGTTAACCGGAAAAATGAAAAATAAACCTGTGTTAATGTGAAATTAAATTAATCTGCAACTTAATTATTAATTGGATAAAGAAAGACAAATAAAGAAGACTAGAAGGCTGATGTTAGGTGGAGAAACCACCGTGATTAAAGCTTTTCTCCAACATCCAAACATACAGCTGCAGGTTTATCACATGAAAAAACAGTTCACAACAACACTATCAGCGCTGACGACAGCAACATTACAGCACATTGAGACTAAAATCACATTTCAGCTGTTTATTAATGAGGAGCTTCAGTACACCGAGGCAGCCGCAGATTGCAGCCAATCGAGGAGTGCAAATTGGTTTTGAGGACTGCGTCTATAGCCAGCTTAATTACCATGTGAAAAGTACAATGTGCCAACAAAGGAGTGGGTTGAGTTCTTAAAGTTCAAATTAAAACCTCACTTGGAGTTTGACACACCGCTATTTGCGTCACTGTGAGCAATCAGTGTTCATTTTCTTGTCCAAATGGTGAAAATGCAATCTCCAATTTCTACTGTTGCTGTTCTTGGTCAAACACTGACTTCAGACTGAGTGGTGATTATGCTGGGTACAGAATAAATGTGCTTTAATCCACTCATGTTTGCTTCAGTGATCCTCTTCCTAGAACTTATGCCACATTAAGGGGTTTTTAGAGTTGACATCTTCCTGCCTGCTACCTTTTTCCATCAATCTGCAACTTCAATGCTGTGATTTGCAGCTATTATAAGAGCAACCCAAAGAGCATAAAATGAGGCACCTGATGGTAAATTATCCCCCCCTCCCTGGTCCTCAAACTGTGCGTCAAAGCTTAGATTTATGACTCAACTCACATCTAAGAGAGCTTGAAGATCTGACATTGTCACAGAGCAAAGAGGTGGCGTGTAATTGAATTGAAAAGCACAAAAGCAGTGGAGGATCGCAGTGGAAATTCCCAGAGCCTGCAGATTTGAAGTCACAACCCTGGTAGCCATGGGTGGAAGCCAAGTCAAATCCCAGTTGCCCACAAGTGTGTCTCCCTGTGTCACACTAAATCCAAACTCCCTCATCAATCGTGGTGGTGGGCGACACGATCCCTGACAACTTTCACATCAGTTTGGGGATTAGAGGCATGAGGTTTACGCTGGCCTTGCCAGAAACCAGGATAACATTTTTTGATTCAGCAATTTAAACTAATTTCAAGGCTGGCTCTGCAGCAATTTTCTGGTTCAATGGAATGTCATATCCCACTTGGTCACTGGCCCCTCTTATCGTTGGTACCAAACACATGGGATGCTATGCTAATTGGCTGGTTTTGAGAGCAAATGGAGGAACATTTCCTCCATCTAACCCGGAGCTCACCTCAAGGTTTAATAAGGCCGATTACAGTATTTAGCTGCTGGACAAAAGTACATATGCAAAGTTAAAATAACATGATTTGTGGTGTTATTTTTAACCACAGGACAAAATAATTGATAGCTGCTCTTGTAAATGTTGGACAAAGGAGAAATTTATATGGAGGACTGAAGGTGCAATAAAACTAATAAACACCATACAGACACATAGACACTAAAACATGCACCATTTCACGATCAAATCAAAAGGAGAAAACATGTTTGGATCATAAACATCTTAAAGCTGCTTAGATCTACATTCTGCTATTAACATTTTCTTGGGTCTTTTTGTCTTTCTGACTGAATTCATGTCATTAGCTGTTAATATCTAATCAGCAGTAGAAAACTGTCTTAGCATTTTCATTTATTTTAAATCCAGATTAGTTGGTCTCAGAGGCTGACGGTTAGTCGAATAGACTGACCTTAACTGCTGGGAATTATGTAGAAAATGATTATGGTATTATATTGACCCCACTGAAAATCCATTTATGTTAAAACACATTTATGAAATAGGTTTAAACAAGTTATTGTTAAATTTCTGAATGAATCCAAAAAGAAGTGTTTTTTTTTTTTATCTGTTAGGTTTTTGTACTGAAAATTAAGTACTTGAGCGCTCAGAAAATTATTCTGAGCGCTCAAGTTGGCAATTTTAAATGTACCAAATCTGCATTCAAAAACTTTGTTTTCAACTCTGAACAGTAAACATGTTCCAAAGTACAGGTTACAAATTAAAAAGTAAATATTGAATTTGAAGTGCTTTCATTTGGAAAAACCCAAAGGGCCTTTGCAACAACACTAGCTTAACAGTGAGGAAATACACAAGTTAAGCTTATTTTGTTTTTTAAAAGGCTCAAAGTCATTTAGGAAACAATTAAGTTTGAGAGAAATTAATGTAGTCATTATTATGATGTAAAAGCTAGTATGAAGAGGTCATTATGAACCAATTACAATGCAGATTCTGCTAACAGCAATGACTAGTCAATCAAATACACCCTTTAATGGAAGAATATAAGCATCTGTCAGAACTGTTGACTGAGGATAACTTACTGAAAAAGCTGTTTTATGGTAGCCTTAAATAAAAGCAGACAAACTTCGAAGATGATGTTAACTTTTCTTACTGGAATGCATCATTGAGAAATATTCGATAACCCATATGCACTCTGTGAAGGGCTGCCATGACAACCAGTCATTTTTATACACAATGGTAACTCATTAATCATTTACTTATATGAATTGCAGATAACAGCCTGCTTTAACCCGTAATTACATGAGGAAAATATTGTTTATGTGACTCAAGTCACAAATGTCGAGTCTGAGTCAAGTCATGAGTCGAGCCTAAGTCAAGTGTGAAATCCTTGTTTTTGTGACCTAATTGTGAATCACTGACTCAAGTCCTCATCTGTGGTGAACTACTGTCAATATTTTTTGACAAGTGAGAAAGACTCAAACATAGCATTTTTGTGATATCAGTAAGGTCTTTGAAATAAAGTTTGAGGAAGAAAGAGAGGTAGAAAGGCAAGTAAAACACATTATTCTATGGCTGCTGTTTATGTGGTCGGGGCTTCTGTTTAAACAACAGCTGTCCAGCTACCTCTGCGAGCAAGAGGGACCTCAGCAGACAAGAGGAAGGATGAGTGGATTACAGAAAGCACTCTCTGTTTTATCATTTTGAGTTTTCAGCTTCTGTTTTCATAGAACATATTTGATTTAGAAATGTTTGCAGCCTGTTGGATAAGCTTAAGCCAAGGAAAGCTATAGTCACCAACTGTTACAATTACTGGGTGTGCTAAAGGCATTATTTCCTCATATATTTTTAGAAATATATGCATTTCACATATATTGAAATTGTTGTATGTGTAAAATACTTAGAAATAAATAACAAAATCAAATTGGTTTTCTCTTGTCTGAAGGACAACGATCAAGTAGTATCTTCTTTCAGATGTCAGATCAAAAAGCACCGATCACATTTGTTGTTGCCGAGGTTTGAATCTTTGGTCAGTAATGACTGTTCAAACCCTGTGTTCAGTCTCCAATAACTGTTTGTGCAAGCCATCAGCTTGCACAAACAGCCCTCTTTAGTTTATTTGTTTCAATCAAATCAGCTCTAAGCAGTGCCCAACTAACGACTTGGCTGGTCAGGCCTACGTATCAAAGGACGCCACATTCAGTGCATCCTCCATATTTCTTTAGTCTTGATTTCACAAAAACATTAAAATCATAGTTTACTATAATGTTGCACTCACAACCCTTTCCTTCAGACTGCACATCAGCATAGCATTGTCTTTGCTCCCAATATGTTTTACTGATGACCATTCAAGATGGGGAAACTCATTTAATTAATCTAACTACAGTGAATGACTTGTTTAACAATCTAAAACATCTAAAAAGAAGTCGTTCTTCTTTACAAATATTACTCTGGAAATAGCTGCAATTTATCTTAAATGGATACATTGCAAAAAAAAAAAGTAATTTCCTGCATAAATTTAGGAATTTAAGGAAAACCAAAATACTGTTAAGGAGACATGATATGTTTTATGCATCGGTGTTAATGAAACTTTTCAGCTTCCAACCCAGAAAATAACTTTTTTAAGAGACTTGTGACCCTGTTTATTAAGTACACAAGTATTTTTAGCCAATCACTGAACAATGAATATAAACCCAAAACAAATAGTATCATCAACATTTTCATAATAATTTCATAATAGTTTTGTTTTCTTTTGCTTTGATTTCTTAGGAGCCTTGCTGATCTGTACCACATTGGGGAAAGTTAGAGCAGTGGTACTCTAATTATTTATTAGTTGGCTTTAATTTGTGCACATATCTATGTTCAATAATATGCAGGGACACTTTGAGTGCTAGCTCAAATAGAAAAAGTTGCTGTAAACATTTTAATATAAACACATTTTCAAAATTACCTAAATTTTTAAGAAAATAAATTGAATGTTGTGAATCATAGCTGTTTGGGAGTTACTTCTTTGCAAAAATCAGAAATTGGTCTTGCCCTATAATCTGTGGTAGGTACATCTCCAATATTTACAAATGTATTCTGTATGTATACACATCTGAACCCTTAGTAACCCAGAAATTTCTAAACTGATTTGCTTTATCTGCCAGTTTTATGTGGAAATATTTTTTATTTTCTTGTTTCCTTTGGGTATTGTGTGCCTTATAATGAAAGGATATATTAAACTGTTCCTTTCTAGATTCTCCGCTGGACTCATTTGGGGAAAAGTTAAACTCCAACTGGGTGAAGGTTTAAGTATTGTACTTAATCCCTCTTGCTTCTGACAGGAATAAGTAACTTGCTCTGAAAACCATTCAATGGATTTTTAAGTTAGTGTGTGAAAATCCAGCTGGATAAAGGAATGCCCCACTGGATACAGCAGGATTAGTATATCTATTGATTTGTGTCATCATGAGGAACACACAGTATATTACCATCACATTAGTAGACAGTATCTTTCAAGTAACAGCAAAGCGAACTGCTGCTTCAAAAAGCTGCTTATGGATTCAGTGGGTGGTTTCTTCCCGACAGGTATGCAATAATGGGTTTCATTAGAACTCTAACATCAAAGAGCAAATAAAAAAAAAAAAAAAACTCTGTATATCTGCAAGCAAGGACAGGAGACCTCTATGCTCATGAAAAAACCTCATGAAGTTGATAATTACAAATCTGATGCAATCTCAAAAATGCACGTGAGGTGAAGGCGGGATCGCTGCAGTGACCACCTCTCCACCTGAACAGTCCTCACTGCTTTGTCTGCTTAAACCTACGTGCTGGAGAGCAAAAACCAGAAGACTTGATCATGTGTTGAGTCTGCAGATTGTTGATAGTGTCACACCAGTACAGGTGCTGATAAAGCCAAGCATTGCATGTTCAGTGTCCAGCAAAGCAAAAATCATTTCTTGCCCTCTGTCATCATTTGCTAAGCTGTAATGTCATTTTTCATGATTTTTCAATGTTTTGGTGTGAATCTCTGTCATATGGATCATGGTTATCCTGATAGTTTGAACAGACGGCAACTGCAATTCTCTTCTGATTCTTAAAAACAGTTCTCATCCATTGGTATATGCCAGAGAAATGAAAATATAAAAGCAAAAATACCAGTGGAGATTCACGGATCAGACAATTCCCGGCTGATCCTGATTTCTAGTTTTCTTTAAGGTTTGACTTGCTGATTGAGGAGAATAACACAAAAAAAAAAAAGTACTGTAGATTCTTTGATAGAGCTAGTAGTTTTGAATCCAACAGAAAAGAAAATAATAACATCAAATCATACATCCCCAACCTCTATCTAGTTCTTATTAAACTAAAAATGGTGATCGCTTAGTTGCAACATTTACCAAAAGTAGTGAAGCAGGGGAAATTCTGATATGTCAGCATTTGGCTTGTCGACTACTCAGCTTGATCAAGAAAAAAATGTCCGAAGCCGATCTTTGGCTGATTGATTGGCACATCTCTAAATGGCAGGATTTTTTTATTTTTATTTTAGTGTTTTAAATATTTGTCTCCTACTTCTCTATTTTTTTATCTTCTAAATTAAAACAAGAATATGGTCTGTTGCATTTTCATTGATCTCCAATGAGAAATAATAACAGATTCAGATGTGGTTCAGTTCTGAGAATTAAATTATTGAATGGTCTTAGTAAATATTCAAAAGATAAATTAGCTTTTGCTTTAAAAAAAAAAAAAAAAAAAAAAAAAAAGAAATATTTTCAACCCTTGTCATAAGAAAATCCAGTGAAGTCAATTTTATTATTCCAGTTGGTAAAAAGTTTTCTGTCTTTGGAAAACCAGGAGTGATTGCATGGAGTTGCTAACTTTGCAACAATACCTCATACTGAGAATATTTGTTGCGACAGTGGAGAGGAAGAAGCCTGAGCAGTGGAAGTGAATGCCACCCTGAACAACCCCCTCCTAAACTACAGGTACAGATCAATAACTTAGAGTATAATCGAAAATTTTATTTATATCAGTAATTCAGTTCAAATTGTAAAACAAATATATAGATACTACACTACAAACAGAGTATTACTTTTTAATAGCTTATTTCTGTTAATTTTGATGGTGATATTTGATGACTGATGTTCTGATTTATTATCCAAACATTCACTTAAAGAGTCTGTAATCAGTTTAGAATAATATACACATATTGTATAAAATAATAAAAGAAATCCCTGCATTGGGGAATATTAAAGTTCAGGCCGACCAGTCAAGAATTTTAGACCTTGGGACCACAGATGGACAAATATTATAGATTTCTTTAAAAAAAAAAAAAAAAAAAAAAAAAACAGTGATATAGCTTTTTTTAATTTAGATCTTAAAGGGAATCTTATCAGATACCAACTTCAACCAAAAAATAATAAGATACCAACTTCATCAACAAGCTGCAGGGTTACGGCCATATTTTCTTGCAGGGCTCACGCTGTGCACAGCTCTGAGGGATGTCCACTCCCGATTCGATTCCACATGAGAAAAAGTGAATAGAAAACCCTATCTTGGTGCCACTGACACAGTTCTTTTTTATTTGTTTGCTTTTTTTTTTCTTTTTTGGTTGGAGCAAAAATACCAACCACTGATGGAAGGACACCCTGGGCAGCAAGCCATAATACCCATAACAAAAACTTTAACCATCTGTGGGATTTAGGAATTGATGGATAGGTCTTTATGAGTTTTAGATTCTGCCTATTCATTTTTGCAATTGTTTTGTTTTAATTGTTAAAAAATATAAAATATTGTTTTCTTTGTGAAATAAGTCATAGAAGTCCTGACAAAAATTCCAGCTCATTTCTATTAAGTTTATGAGCACAGACGCAAAAATCAACTGACATTTACTATGGACTTATTCTATAAAAGTAATCTAGAAATTTGTCTTATATTTGGTTTTCCAAAAAGACATCTTTAAATCTGTATTTACACACCAATGGTTGACAGTTTTTTGGGGGTTGGGTCAAATCAGACAATAGAATAACTACAATGATAGACGTTTGGGAAAAAAATGCACTTCATCATTCAGCGCTTTTCAGTTCAAGCCTTTGAATCACAGACTGATTTAGTATCTTTGTCAACAGTGTTGATCAGAGCTGCTCATCAGCTGCTGCTTCATCAAAATAATTCAGACTTAGAAAAGGAACAAAAAGATAAATGCAGGATGTTGTTGACCACCCTCTGTGGGTCGCATGGCAGTGATGCAGAAATAATTACCAAACAGTTAAATTCATCATGAGATCTAGAGTACACACTCATGTCCTTTTATTACATGATTCCCATACAAATTTCTGATAGAATATGTTGATTAATCTCCTTTTGAATTTAACACTTATGTTATTTCAATTATTTGTATTTTACTACAAATAATAATCACCATTAATTAAAAAAAAAAAAAAAAAAAAGCACAGCAACAAAAATGTAATCTTTTAGTTTGGATAAAAACTATGATGCATCAGAGATGCATTTAAAACAGAAGACAGGGCAGCAGAACGATTGCATGATAATTAAAATGAGCACCAGTCAGAGGATTGTGGAATATTTCTGAATTCCGGTTTAGGTAAAGCTTTCACTTGCTTGTGGTTTGAGACCATTTCAATTTCTCTTTAAGAGCTTTATAATATTAGTTCCAGCCTTCCTTCCATTAGTGGTCATTAATTACTAGATTTTACTTTGATTTTAGAATGAAAGAAAAACTGCTATTACTCATTGTTTGATAAAAGTGGACCATGCATTCCCAGAGGCAAAAATGTACAAGCTGAAGTTACATTTGAGTGATATTGGCAGGTCATCTGTTTAACTGGACAGTGTCAGAATCCTCTTTTAAGTGGGACTGGGAGTACCAGCATCCACTGTCCAGTCATGATGCAGCAACAGAAGATGGATATTTTCTTGCACTGTGAGCAAAAAAATAAAACTCACAGACAAGACACTGACACAGTACCAAGACTTTAATGAACCTCCGTTCTGTGGATCTAACTTGTTCGGCTTTAAATTTAATTGAGAGCTAACACAAGATCTGACTATTTCAGGAAAAGCCAATCACTGCTTTGGATTTAAAAAATTAAAAACAATCTGGTTCCTCTTTGAAAAAAATATCAGTTTCTCCTTAGGTTAATCACTGTAGTCACTCGCATCAAAGAGTTTTGAAACTTTAAAGACACATTTTGTAGGGAATACATCTGTGAGAGCTCAACCAGCAGGTATTTTTTTGAACCAAAAAGTAAAATAATACAAAAGTAATTTAATCTGTAGAAGTAAGTGTTACCTTCTTAATTTCAACATTTGTATTATTTTAAAACTTCTCCTCCTTTGCAATTTCTTTTCACCTAAACTCAACTCAACCCCATCTGACCTTTCAGTCAAACTCCAGGACAAAGCAACCACACAGCTCTGCGTAGGCCTGTAAGGAGCCTGATGGTAAAGTTTAGCTACCAGTTTATCTAATAAGTTTAAATTTAAACTTATCAAAACATTTCTCAAGTTTTCTGCAATCTAAGAGATGAATCCAATAATGTCTGCAATTTTGAAAAACTAAAATTAACAGTTGCAACCTTGAGAACACCATGCTAGCCGTGAAGTACGTTGGTGCCAGCACCATTTGAGAGGGTGCCTTGCTGAAGGAGAGACTGATGCACTTCACAAGATAGATCACATCATGAGGAAAGAACATTAGCTGAACATGTTGAGAATCATCTCAAGACATCAGCCAGTAATTTAAAGCTTGGACATAAAACGGTCTTCCAAAAAGACAGTGGCTCTAAGCATACCACCGAATTATTGGCCAAATAAGTGGCTAAAGGACAACAAAGTCAATGTTGTGGACTGCCCATCACAAAGCTGTGATCTCCATCTGTAGAGAAGTTCGAGGCAGGACTGAAAAGGTGTGTGAGGGCAAGGAGTCCTCTAAACCTGACTTGGTTACATCAGTTCTGTCAGGAGGAATGGGTCAAAATTCCAACAAACTGCGGTCAGAACTTACTGAAACGATATTCATTGGCTAGTCATACAGTTTAAAAGGCTATTATGCTGAATACTAAGGAAATATTGTAAATGTAGGACAGAAAATAAAGTTTTAAAAATTATTTTTAAAAAAAGTCTATGCACCTAAAAAGTTTTCCTCATGAAACCACCATAGCAAATTTCTCTTAGATTGCATTTTTAACTATAAATGTAAAATAACACAATGAGAAAATAAGCTCTCATTTAATATTTGGGAGGAAACAAATTTAATGTGTTTTCTGAGAAAATTAAGAAATAAAACTATTTCTAAAGCAGTATTTTTTTTATTTATTTATTTTTTTTTTTTGCTTTTTTTGGTTTGTTTTCTTTTTTGTTTCTTTCTTTACAAATGTGAATACAGCCTCGTCACAGCTATGATTTCTGTGCAGTAAAATCCTCTGAGAATACAAAACCTTGTGCTCCTTACAGGAGGTCCGCTTTCAAAGAAATGAATAAATGAGTCTAAAATAAGAGCCTGCATTATTAAATTGTCAATTTAAGACCGGACAAACATACAAAAGGTTATTTAATTTATTCGTCAGATACCACAGATTGCCATGACTACAGCAATTTTCCTATAGCAAAATGAAAAGACGAAGAATTAAACAGAATGGTTCATCACAGAGATAAGAGTCATTGTAGTTTGACAGAGCCGCACTTTGGTTTGTGTCCCAGTGGAAGGCAAATAAAAGTCTCACGTCTTTGAGGAGGATGATGTGAGCTCCGCAAAGATAGGCAGAATATTTCATGTCGGGGTCAGTCATAACGACAAAAGATGAAAAAAAAGCCTACCTTTTGGTTTCTTTCAGCTGAGGTGCTCCGTTGTTAAATAGTTGCTGTGCAAGGACCTCCGGGGAAATTAAAAGCATATTGTGCCACAATTTCCCTGTGACTTGGGGCCTCCCTGGGGAAAGTACTTTTAAAATTTCTAATAAAGGAGACTTCAAATTACAGAGAGGGGACCTGGCATTAATTAAACTGGGGATTTCAGCAGGGTCAACTTCTCATATTTATCTGTTTATACCATTGCTTTAGTCTTCTGTAAAGACTATCTGGTGTATTGAGGCCACAGCTCCTGGGTAAAAACAAACATATGGAAGTTCTCATGAATGAGACAGAAGTGATCTATGTGTCACAATATAAAAATCATAAGGTTATGAAAAATATATGTTGAAGGCCACCTCGGGAGATCTGACAAAATTATTATGTTTTCCTTTTTTAAATTCCTTGTAATTATTAGTTTTGAGTGTCGTCACCTCATTTTACAAATTAACCTTTTTCAGAGAATGTGAGCTGAAAGTTTCTTTAACAAGGCTTGCAACATGCATTAGCCAGTAACTGCCATTATTTCTGCCGTACTTTAATGATCACTCACCAGATACCAGCAATTTTCAAGACTAAAAGCGCCAGCAATTTACCGTACTGCCACAGCCGACCGCTGTGATTCCTTTTTCTGTTACGATGCTTGAACTTGCGGCTAATGCTGTTTGCAGCCTTGACCCGACGGATGAAAGTTCAGATGGGTTGGCAGGCAATAAACAACGAGCATGGGATGTTGTTTTTCTGAGTTTGTAATCTCTGCGGGACTGTCTGAAGCAGAACAGTGATGAGGGATGAGTAAAACCACAATTAACTCTTCCAACAAATACCTACAGCAGTTAACACGGATTTTTTTTTATTCTGTTGGTGAAAATAAAACATAGATACAATGCCTTGCAAAAAGATGTGCACCTTTTTCATATCTTGTCATGAAACAACAAACTTTAATGTGTTTTACTGGGATTTTCAGTGCAAGACCAACAGAAAGTGGTGTATATTAGTGAAACCAATGAAAAAGGATAGACGTTTTAGTATTTCTTTCAAGAAAAGAGGAGCATGCAACTATTGTATATTTGGGGCGTGTTTCTACCAGATGGAGAGCCTGTGTAAACATCAATTTTCAAGTTTTACCACAGATTTTTAAATGAATTTAGCTGCGGACTTAAACTCGGCCATTCTAACACTTGAATACAATTCCAGTGTAGCTCTGGCTGTATGTTTAGGGGTGATCTTCAGTTCAATTCAGTTTATTCATACGGCCCAATTCACAACAAATGTTGTCTCGAGGCACCTTCCAAGCAAGTCCTTTCAATTCAGTCACACATACATTTCAATTAATCCTAGTTATCAAACAGTGCAATAAGTTCAGTTCATTATTCAAATTAGTTTCAAAAGTTTTCTAAGGAAACCCATCAGATTACATCGAGTCAATGACTTGCAGCATTCACTGATCCTGGACGACGATGAAGCGACAGTAGAAAAGTACTTGCCTTGTGTCGTTGGCTTTACAGCAGTTCTTCATACCAAGCAAGCAAGTGGAGACAGTGGAAAGGAAAAACTCCCATCTTTTGCTGGAAGATGAACCTACACTCAAGTCTCACGGCTTTTGCAGCCTCTCACAGGTTTTCTTCTAAAATTGCCGGAGGCGTGGACTCTGTTGAAATTTTAAACAATTGGATGTGATTTCACCCAATCGCTAATGTATGTAATGTGCCAGGCTGATCGTGAAGGAAGCTGTGCTATGAAGCTTACCAGAAATTACGTGCACTGTAAACAACCATCCTCCACTGCGAAAAGTGTCGAGCCGAACAAGATGGCAAACTAGAACCATAGGCTACAACTGCACCTTCTTCAAGATTTGCTGTGTCCCCTACATGGCTTGTGGCAAATAACTTCATCTGGTTTTCCTTTCATAATTGCTTCTTTTTCCACTCCTCCTCTTAACAGATTCTCCCACCTGAGCGGGGATCTCTGCAACTCCTCCAGACTTACCCTTGACCTCTTTGCTGCTTTTCTGGTTTATGCTGTCTTTGCTGGCCCTCTCAGTTTAGGTGGATGACCAAATTGTAGGAGGTCTTCCAGATGCTGGTTGTTCACTAATGTTCTCTAACAAACCTCTGAGATTAATTTAGACTGAGATTCAATTTAAAGCAATTGGTCGCACTGCATTTTCTTTAGTGGTGTCAGAGTAAATCAGTTGCTTCACTGGTGGTCTTAAATACTGCAGCTCATATTTTAATGTGTGACTTCCAAGCCGTTTGATTGACGTTTCTCAGATCAAACGCTCCCTTGGCCACTGAAGGCTAAAGCTGAAAATAGTTATTACGGTCCAGAGAAATTAAAACCACAACACGTGGCATTTCCTGACCTCCACTGTGGGATCAACTTCTTATTTAACATCTCATACCCAATTCAGTTCCTCTCTGAATCCACTCATGTGTTTACATTTGGCCTAAATGCCAAAGAGAGTATTGATGTTGGACAATTCTTTGAAAAGAATGATTTACATTCAGTGACATTTTTAAAGCTGCTCCTGTCAGTGTTTTCACATTAACGGTGAAACAAATAAATATCTGTATCCTGATAGGTGACATTTGTGCAACAAACCACAGAGTATTATCAAATGACTCTGCAGGTCCTCTCAGCTCGATGGAGGATTTCAGCTTCTTAACTCGCTCCTGTAGTTTTCTGCCCCATCTCTGGCCTCATTTTGTTTACTAGCACCGCTCTTGTCACAGTTTCCAGGCACAGCAGGGACTCTAGTTTCAGGAAAACATTACTCTGATACACTGATTGAGGTGCCCAACACATAATAACATGACAACATCTATAATAGGAATTAAGGAGCTCAGGAAATTATGTCTTTGGGAGCTGGCAGTAATCCTCATCCACAGAAGTGAATATCAAAGCTTCTGCACTTCTTGTTTAGCTTATAGTCATAAAATAAGTTATAACTTGATTACACGTGTAAGAAATAATCTATTGTTTATGTATTTATGCATTTATTCATTTAGTATCTCATGGTTTCTATACTGGAGTCCACCTTGATATGTTATTAAATAGATTGTAACATCTAATTTGTTAAACTGCGAAGCAAGTTGATTTCAGACCGATCACCTTTAATGGAACCTATAGATGGATGGATGGATGGATGGATGCACGGATGGATGAACAGATTGATGGATGGATTAGAAGGAAACATTGTGAGGTTTTTATTTGACAAAATTCTGACTGCACCTCTGTTATTGACAGAACACATATATGCATTCATATATTCAAAACTTGGCCTTGTCTGAACTGTAATTTCCTACATAAAGCAAAACAATTCAGAATCTGTGTCAGAGCTGTCACCAAACCAACTCGGGAAGAAGAATGCGGCTACATGGGCCTCACCAGTAGTACAAACCATGGTTGCATGACTTTAATTACATTGTCTGTTTGGCAGAGCCGTGGCACATCAATCTTTTCTGATGAGCTGAATGCAACAATTTCCAAACCTCCATACGAACCTCTCCGCTGACATGGTGTCCGCAGAAGCACAGCAAGAGCTCTGGTTTCACCTGTGTTACTTCAAAGTCAAAACGCCTTTTACTCGATGATTTCAGTATTTCACCTGGTTTCATGCATCCTTGAGCTTAATGTAGATGCGTTAAAACAACAGATTTGATTCAGAATACTGACTTATTTCTTATGACGTCAGGCTGCTCCTTTTCCACATAAATCAAGTCTGGTGTGAACCAACCCTTTACTCTGACATTTTCATTTCAAAAAGTCTCTGTGCTCTTCTAGTCACTCAGCTTATATGTTAATTTTTTATTTTTTTTAGACAAAATTCAATCCTTCCTTCCTTCCTTCCTCAAAAGCAACATACGTTTCTAAAAAAAAGCACCAAAGTACCTAGCTGCATTAGACTCTCCTATGAGACAAAACCATGAAGGTTAACCACTTTCTTTAATTAGAATAATCCATAATTAATCTCTGTAAGGTTCACTGTTGAATGTTCACATCTGAGAATTACACATGTAAAGTTTAAAACATGTAGATGTTTATATACACACTATAAAGACATAGCAATTGTTTTCATTAAATCACACTAAACTCTTCCTGTTTTAGGTCAGTTAGGATTACCAAAGCAGTTCCTTTTTGCTAAATGTCAAAATAATCAGAGAGAATGTTTATAATTTGATCAAAGTCAGAAGTTCAAACTTAGCATATGGTAGAATTACATTTTAAACTGTATGACTTGGCCAGTGAGCATCATTTCACCATTTTCTCACAATAGTTTACTGGGATTTTGGCCCATTCCTCCTGACACCTTGCTCTCACTCACCTTATCAGCACTTCGAACAAATTTTCTGACTGAGAGCAGCGCTTTATACCCCTATGTAACTCATTTAGTGGGTCTCTTTGGGTCATTATCCATTTGAAAGGGTACTTTGGCTTCCTGACTGATATCTTGATTCTGTAACATTTATTAAATACACAAGCTTCCCCCTTTCTCTTCCCCAAATGTAACAATGCCCTTTACGGCTAGTTCCATGAGACCGCCATGTCTCCAAAATTGAACATCTTTGCCCCTGAGTGCACTTTCAAACTGTAATACTGCTCTTTATGTTGCTTTTAGAGTATGGTTTATTCCTCTCTCAGTGTCCTTTCAGTCCTTGTTGGCACAGGACTTGCTTCAATGTGGATAATGACACTCTTTCCAGTTTTAGCCAACGTCTTCACAAGGCCTTTTGCTGTTGTGGAGATTATAAACACATTTTATACCAAAACCTGGTCATTGCTGGGTATTATAGCTGGACATTTCCATGCTGCCTATGCTTATGTATCATTATTTGAACAAATTAATCTTCAGACATCTGGAAATTGAATCCAAGGTAAAGTATGAACTACACTTGTAAAGGTCCACGTTTCTCTTTGGATAATATATTTTAAAAATCCATGCTGTCACATAAAAAGGCTCAGGCGTTGCCTAATGTACGTCCAAAGATTTGCCTCCATCTAATTCAAAGTTGGAAACGAACCAATGTGGAGCTTCAAACCCATGATGTCATCATGGGCTTTCCCAAATATTGTGATCTTAGTGTGTGTAAATATCCCAAAATCTCACACAAGGAAGCTGTATGTAAACTTCTGAAATTTAAAAAAAGTTTTTAAAAATCTAAAAAAAAAAAAGAGAGAGATCTCTCCCAATATTCAGGCAGCCAGATATACAAATTATTTAGCTAATCTCCAGTGACCCAAAACAGGAAAGGTTTAATCCCAACCTCAGACAGGGAGAAAATCTGGTTATGTGACTTTTTATACAGCCTGAGTTTAACTGTACATGAGAACTTCAAGGGCTTCATTCAGCGTAGTTCTTATATAAAAGGATCTCCTGTTCCAGTCCTCCAGTCAGAAAATAAACTATATCTTACAATTATTTGTTGTCCTTCCTATTGTTTGTTTTCTTATTTGGGTTTATTTTATTTTTATTAGAATAAAATAAAAGAATAGAAATACCCACAGAGGGAAGTTCAGGTGTACCTGCAGCAAGTTAAAGGTAAAAGCAGTAGTTAAAGGTGTTAGTAGTTGGTACATTATTATTAGAAATGACATTTCTTACTATCTTTGGTAAGCTGTTCCTTTATTATTATTATCATAAGAAATTTTATCTTCTTCCTGGAAGGTGCAGCTCATGCCTTCGGTGGCTTTAACGATTTAGGTGTTATAAAACGGACCTGATGTTGATAACCAGTCATTCCAGTTGGTTCATAAGGAGACTGATAGTCGCTACACCAGCATGTTTTTCTTCTTTCTATTAATTAATTCCACATCAGCAGTGCCCCAAATACCAGGTGAGCCGCTTCTGTTTAGCATTTCAGATTGGGCCTCGGAGATGTTTCACGAGGCTTAATTGAAGATAAGACTAACTTTATCTCCCACTCAGCAAACAGCAGGGCAGAGCCAAGTAGAACGTGATGGATGGTCCCTCCTTGCTTCTCTTGTTGCTCGTTTCATCTCTTGCGGTGTTTAAAAATGACCCTTCAAAATGCTGTGAAGGGTTGGAAACTAGTGTTCGCTCCCACACTGAAAGCAGCCGAACATGCCTGCCTGGGTAATTCGTTTCCATAGATTTTGCAAGAGGCCCTTTTTTTAGCATCCAGGCGCCCCTTTCTAACATCAATATCGGGCTGTGTACACTGCTATCCCCTTTGGGTAAGTCCCGCTGATGGCCTTCCTTCCGTGTATGAGGGGTTTCTGGCAGAGATGGACGCGCTGTGGGAATGGACTGACATTGATTTCTTCATCCCAGTGCACACACTGATGTATCGACTGCTGGGCTGATCAGTTAGAGACCTTCTGTTTGTCGCTGTTTGGTGGAGCTGAAAGACCTTGAGCAGGAAGAGTCACAGGCTGTGCTTGTTTTGTTTATCACCGTTCCGCCCCAAAAATAATTGTACTTCACTCCGTTTTCCTTCTGTGGAACATTTCGAGAGGCAATTCAAGAGACAAAAACGATTCACTCTTCCTTTTAAATGTTTATGTTTAAGGACGACACTTAATCGATGCACTCAGAGCAATTTAGTTGAAATCAGCTGCTCTGAAAGGCTTCTCTGAAACTTTCCGAACAAAATGGAGACAGACGTGGTTTAGTCTTGATGATGGCTGATTCATGGGACATTTTAATCATAATTTATTCACATCACTGAGCTCATTGTCCAACACAGGAGTCACAGACTGCAGGACGGAAAGGCATTTTATTACCTCCGCTATAAAGGTGCATCTCAGTAAATTAGAATGGCTTTAAAAAGTTAATTTAGTTCATTAATTCAGCTTAAAAAGGAAACTCCTATATTAAATAGATTCAATGCTCACAGAGTGATTTATTTCAAGCATTTATGGTTCTGTGAATTATGATTATGGCTTACAGCTACATTCAGCTTTTCATGAAACTGTAATATAACATAAGACTAATTTAAAAAGTAATTTTAATGCAGAAATGTTTATGTTATTCAGTCATATTCAATAAATTAGAACGCGTGTTCTGATGAGGCTTGTTTGTCAGATTAAAATTACCTTTTGAAAATAATATCCTTTAAGCAATATGCATTTCATTATGTATTTAAAATGTTTTTATTGATGTAATTGTACATATGTATAATATTAAATGTTTTTGCTGTAAGTAGAAAATCATCATAATCAACAGAAATAAAGGCTTGAAAACATCAGGTCTGTGTGTAATTAATGTATAAAATATACTTCACTCTGTGAACTGAGTTACTGAAATGCATTAACTTTGAAATAATATTCCAATTTATGGAATTAACTTTAGTTTTGGAATGGCCTGAACAATCGTGCACACTTGAACATTTTCAGGCAGATAGTCAGCGACATTTGTGGATGGCAAGCCACAAAAACACATTTGTGAAGAGGCTGGATGTTCAGAGTGTTGTGTTTGAGCATATTAACAGAAAGTTTAGTGGAAGGAAACATTATGGTAGATAAAGATACACTATTAACAGAGAGAACCACAGCCACGTGAAGATCATTACACAAAGCCCATTCAAGAAGTTAGGGGAGATTCAGAGAGCCAAAGTTATTTTTTCAAATTTCACTAACAGATCAAGATCCCACTGTCTGAAGGAAGGACAGAGAGACAGGATCCAAACTTGATGTCAAGAGTGAAGGTTTCACACCAGTTAATGATTTGGGGAGCCGTGTCTTCTGCTGGTGAAGGTCCACTGTGTTTTATCAAGTCCAAACTCAGAGAAGCTGTCAACAAAATAGTGTTAGTGTAGTTCATGCTTGCTGATTTCATTTTCCGGCAGAACATAATACCTAGCTACCTACCACAGCAATACCTACTTTAATGTTCAATGCTCCCAGTGTGCTTGATTGACCAACCAACTTCCCTAACCTAAATCTATGGAGTATTTTCAAACCAAGATAAACCAGTGTGGTGGCTTTTGAACCTCTGACTGAACCCACAGTCCACTCCTTGTCTTCCTCCAAACTCTTGAAAGGGTTTTGCTTCACATTCCTCTCAAGGATTACATGTTGCTTGTGCAGTTTTTCTTCCACTTAACTTTCCCATAATGGTTACAGCCAACTCTGTTGTTGCTTAAACTCCCTGTGGTAGTTGTCAATGAATCTGCTGGACAACTGTTAGGTCACATAGCATTTCTTTATTAAATGCACTTTTTATTCAATTACTAAAAGAAACATTTTCTATTCTAATTTATTTGAATGCATCTTATGTTTAGGTTGTTTGTTTACAATAGCAAGACCTCTTCCGAATCAATGCCCTAAGAGTCATTTCTTCTGAAAGGTTCCTCTGATTTGGCCTTGATGGCTGCTTATTCATTAAACAATTATTTAATCATAATTTATTCATATATTTCGCTTCGATGTTCAACACAAGTGTCACGGATGGCAGGATGTAAAGGCATTTTCCTTTCTTCAGACTTATATTTGCAATTCGGCTCAATTCAGCTTATTTACGTAGCACCAATTTACGACAAAACCCATCTCAGCGTGCCACACAGAAAAAGTAAACAGGTCCAATTCAGCTCTTTGTCACGTCACAACCGAAATAAACATTGTTTGTCTCTGACATCTGCCAAAGTGAATTATAGATCTCGGGAGGAGTTGCACAAGTCACAGTTCCTTCTTCATCCTGATGTGCAGCTTTGTAGTCTGTTAAAAAAAGGAAAACGTCAGATGAGGGTTTTTTTCTTTGGGTCTAACTCAAATCTGACAGATAACACATGCTCTAGAGGCAGAATACAAGAGGAGAACACAGTGCAGCTGCTTCCCTACCTTCAGGTAATGATGCTGATTGTGTGCATGTGTGTGTCTGTGTGTTTTGTCTTTGTGTGTATCTGTTGGCTACAAAGCAAATAATCCAGCAGAGCAATAACCCAGCAAACTTATTATGATGCAGAAGATATGTTAATTCTTTGTCTTAATTTGTTTAAAAATGGACTGAATCCCAGATACGGCGAACATTTATGGCTGCATCATCCAAATTCAGCCTGTCACCGGGAGCATCCGGGTTGGCTTTGTGTCTTTTAAACGCAACAAAATTGCTTTGAGTTGTATTAATGGAATTCAGTCACAATTTGAGCAGCTCGAGACAAGGTCAAAGTCACGCCTAGCCCCTTTGAAATTGATTTGACACAGATTCATCTGCGTGCAGCAAATGCGCATTAAAAAATGCATACCTCTTGATATTGTTGTATTAGCAATGTTGAAGCAATATTCACCTGTGACATGGGGAAAATGCATCCATCTCATCTCCTGCAGAGGGAGTAATAATGTATAAATGCCACTATTTGCATCACAAATTACAAGTGGAACTCTTTATTTTATGTTTCTGGATGAGTTTTTTCCTATGAAACTTAAAAAAAAAACAAACAAAAAAAACTTTTTTTTCTTTTGTTCATTCAGCATTAGAATCACTTCTGATACCTTCACAGATGCAAAATCTTTCTGATCAAGATCATTCATGGCTTGTTCACTCATAAAAATGTTGTTTAATGAAGGATTTTCATTGGAAAAAAAACAGATTACATTATAGTGTTTGATATAAATAAATGAACACATTTAGAGCACCTTGTAAAAGTATTATACCACTTGAACTTTTCACGTTTTGTCTTCTTAAGACACTTTTTGGATTTTTAATTTTTAGAAATCTTGAAAATCATGTCTTTTTTCCTCCCACTTCACGAAATTGCACTTCTTCGTGAGGCTATTTATATTAAGGGTACCATGACTGCAAGGGCAAAAATCATAATGAGGGGGGATTTTAATAGCCTGGCTTGTCTAAAGGTTTGTTACAAAAAGACATGCGTGATGTTGTTTGTGGCAACTGTTTGGAAACAAGTAGTGTGAATCCTCTAAAAATCCATAATGTCTCTAATTTAATTCAAAAATGATATAAAAATTCATACGATTTCAAACAAAGGTGTATGGAAGAACCTTTTGTTAATCAGGAGGATTCATTGCCTCTGTATTGAGATACTGCAATTAGTGAAATATTTGATTTTTAGGTTTTTCCTGTTTAATAAAGCCCTCAAATTCTCACCTCATTGGTCTAAACCAATAGCAATGGGCGCATGTGGGATAGAGAGAGAGAGATGGAGCTACGACGTCAGTGCTTAAAAAAAAAAAAAAAGAAAAAAAAAAAGAAAAAGAAAAAAAGACGTGACTCACATGACCACATGGAAACATGAAACTGGCGTTGAAATTTATGCACTCTGGAACCCCGTTTCAAGAATGATTGTTTCTGGTCTCCCAAGATGCTGAATCCATACAGACGCACAGCCTAAATGACAAAAAAACTTTTGCAGGTACACCTAAAATTATCTCTGTGTGGACAGGGCCTCAATTGTTGAAAGAGGACTCAGATGAATTGGTACGTACTATAGTCATTAGAAATGAAGTTTGGGTCATCCAAAATCACAGGAAATCAGAAATTGTTCAGTAAAATCCTCATGGATGCATTTCTGCTTCCGTTTCCCTGTTTTGTGTTCTTGGGTTATAATTAAAGATTCCACCAGAAAGCCGAATCTGCAAATTTTTCACTTATTTTCCCCTATCTGACTGGTGAAGGTGAAGTCAAATACTAAAAAATGATCAAAAGTCCATCCGAAACCTCCCCACATTTTTTGTATATAAGCACATCTTCTAGCAGCATTAAATTTCTGCTCTTTTTAAGAAAATATATTAATCATCAGATGAAGGAACAAACAATACTGCCAAAAGTATTGAGTTACAATTCAGGTGAGCTGATCCCTTCCATAACCACAGATGTAAAAAAAAAAAACAAGCACCAAGGTATGAAAAATGCTTCTAGGAGAAAAAAAAAAAAAAAAAAAAACTTTATCCCTAAAAATAATGCAGAAATTGGTACTGCCCAGAAAAAAAGCTGATTGGTGCGTATCTTGCTGTATTTGTTTGATTCAGTTCTGTACCTCACTTCCTATTTAATTTATTTAAACTGTTTCCCACAGGCTTTTAGCTATGTTTACTTCCTGTTTCCTCTTTCACACCAGGTTTCCCTTCCAATCAGAACCCCTTCAGTGCATTTAGTCATTGTCTCCTGCAGTAAATAAGTCCTTGATTTTCAGGTATTTCTTTGACAGATTCTTGTCATGCTCTTACTGGTTTGAACCTTGAGTTAAGAGGTTCTATATTTCAGCTGGTTTTCTAGAAAAGATACATGTCCTTGATATATCTACTTCTCCCACTGCCTGCATTTTACAGCTTAATTTACAAGAAAATATTTTGGGCATAACAAAAATGTCATCAAGAAATGTTTTCTGATCAACAATTAACTCAACAGTGAACGTTTTCACTTCTTTGTGTATGGAATCGTAGCAACTCTGCTGGACTAATTCTGACTGCCTGTAATGTGTTTCCGTAATGATCACATAATTGCAAGAATCGCCTCGACCTTCACAACACCTCAGTCATACAGTGGCACAGCCCAGATCTGAGGGGCTTTTGGCTGCAAATAACAGCAAACAACTTCAGTGCGAATGGACTCTGTGGAGATGAAATGCACATTGACAGTTGGGGGTTGTAACCACTGGAAGCCTCCCAATGATTGTGAGCCCCCATCACGGGCGAGTTCTTTAACTGACAGTCAAAGCCGAGGAAACAGGACTAAGACTGTCACACAAAGACAACTGTGTCGAACACACTCTGAGCCTTTTGTCTTCTGATGCAGGATTTCAAATGTGTCTGGGATGTTTTAGAAAAAGAAAATGTATTCAGTAACTTTGTTTGCAAGGTAGGAGATTGATATTTAGGTAAATGTTGCATTAAACCTTGTCAGAAAATGACTTCCACAAAAGGTATTAAAGTTTGCTCTGGTATCAGGTAGCCACCTTCAGTAGCAGATGCTTCACCTTCTCTAAGTCTCATATCCATACTAATCTCTGAAATATTGAAGCCAGGTCAACACTTTAAGATGGATTTTATGTTCCTTCAAGCCTTCTGGAACAATTTTCTCCAGAATGCAGTGTGAAAGGGTGCATCATCCTGCTCAAAGGGACGTCTGGCTTTAGGAAAAATGGTTTACATTACGAGTTGTTCTTGGTCAGCATTGGATGTGTTTGACATCCAAATGAATATTAGGATCCAGCAGAGCCTTAAGCAATGTAACAGCTCTGCCAGCCTCAACCATCCTGATGTCGCTACTTTCCAAGATGAGATTCCAATTTCATTGCTCCAAAGTCCTGTTATGATTATGAGAATATAACAATTTGAACCTTTTTTATCATGATGTGTATGTGCAAACTCATGACAGTTTAGTTAAAATAATAAAACACGCTAAAGGTATTATTAGATGCCAAAATTGTTGCACTAAAGATGAAGAAAGCAGCATTGACTAATTTTCTTGTGTCATAGATCGAATTTGCATGTTCTCCCCATTCATGTGTGGGTTCTCTCTGGATACTTTCCCCCACAATCCAAAAACATGATTGTTACATTAATTGGGCTGTCTAAATTGTCCTGTGTGTCTCTGTGACGGACTGGCAATCTGTGCAGGGTATAGCCCACCTCTCAGCCAATGATTACCGCAGATAGCCACCTGAACCCTGAAGCCCATGGATGGACAGACGGACGGACAGACGGATGGATGAATGGACTACGTTGCTTTTTTTTTTTTTTTTTTTTTTAAGTTTTAAAAACTTTAAAATTAGCTAACTTGGCAGAAACATTTTAGGGCTATTGCAACCAGCTTTCACAACGTTGTGTTTTCACTTGTGTAGAAGACGCTGCTTTTTGAAGTTCAGAATGACTCATATGTTCTAAAAGCTCTCATTCTATAGGTTTGCTGTAAGTTGTGTTTCAGTTCATCTACTGTATTGCAAGTTTTGACAAAATAGATGCTCATCAAACTGTTCAGGGATAAAGCTTGGTTTATTTTTTGTGGCTGTCGTGTCTATTGGAAATAGGCCACGATAACGTAAGTTGAGGAAATCTGAGAAGCTCGAAAGCAGTTAAGCAAATGTAGCCCGCCTATACCCATCTGAAGTAGGTAAGGTCCCCTGAGTTCGTTAAACCCATTAACTTGACTTACAAGTAATAATTCTAATAAACGTATCCCACAACTTCTTTATACACTCTCGTGTTTTGACCTATGTTGAGTTCCACTCACCTTAGAGTAACAAGGCACTAGCACTTTATGTTCTTTTCACCTAATAATATGGCTCTGAGTAGGAGTAATAAACTCTGAATATACAGTAAAGCAAAACACCTCCAATGAAATAACCAAACTATCTTAATCAAATTAATTAATTACCTTAATCAAAATACTATTCTATCAGAAATAATCAAATACACACAGGAATAAAGTTTAAACTTCTGGAACATATATTAAAACACAATAATAAATTCACAATAATGCAACAATGTTTCAGTCTTTTGGTTTCACCAAATCCATGTAAACAAAAGTGGGCCCACACTTCAATGTCCACCTAAGCCGGCAAATAATTAACTAAAATATAGCCCAAGAAAATAAAAACCCCACATTGCAGGCCTGATATGATGGTGAAACGTGTTAATGTGATACCTTACTCCAAAAGAAAATCTTGAAACCTCTTGGAATTTCGCCTGTCCTTCGTCCCAGTTGGAAAGAAGATGATGGTGCAGGATGTTGTCAGCTCCTTTACCAGTTTGTCGGTACACAGGAATCAGCAGGCAGCACGAAAGTCCAGTGAAGATACAGTCCTCCAGCACAGTCATATAAACTCTCAGTGAAGGCTCAACTCTCTGCACTAGGCTTAACTCTGAAAGCTCCCACGCCAGAAACATCTGTTAAGTCTTCTTCTGTTAGCCGATTTAGCTTACAGTACTGAATGTCCATCCACTTTGCTAATGAATGCTATTGCATTTGCGAGCATTAAATATGAACTCACGGCTACTGTACTGCGAATTCCGGGTTGAAATAATCACAATAGTTGCAAATAAAAGTTTAGAGTTGATATCTGTACAAAGACTGTCGAGTTGAAAGTCCAAAATATCAGCAAAAAACCCGTTTAATAACTTCGCCGCGTTTTCTTTTTTTTTCCAGCGCGGCAAGCTGTCGCTCTCTTACTTTAGGTTACTTCCTCTTTCCCTTCTACTCTCCTCCCACTTCCGGGTTCTCGGCCAATCACGGACTCGTAAATTTGTTTGGCTCTATACCACTTCCTCTTACAAACGAGCTCTTAAAAATAAAATTTGGTGACGAATACTTTTTTTTTATAAAAACGTTTTTAAACTACATATTTGCAAATTCTTTAAACTTATTGTTCCATACCATTTTAAGTACTTACAACCACAGTTTTTCAAACTTATTTATAACAATTTTAACATATTTAAGACAACAATTTTAACATAGTTTAAATTATTACTCCTTTTATGAACTTAACTTAATACAAAATACCTTTATTTTGGATAGGGCCACACAGACAAACCAGACCAATGTGAAAACCACAAACATCCATCTAAAAGTTAACTTACTTCTCATGAGCTGCAAGCCAGTGGGAGGCAAAGGACTACTTGTGTCGGTTGCTCGTACTTAGACATAAACATGGTCAAAACACCTTTGTGCAGTTAGAAAGTATAAAATACAGCTCCATTTAACTGTTGGTTCTCGGTGGAAAAAACATGTTTGCTTTACTTTCACTGCTTGTGTTGGCGTGTCTGAGACACTGTGCTTGCTGGAAAAGTTTTGATGGAGTTTTTATCAGCGTGGTTACCAAATACGGTTTTACAAATTGTCTTCAACTGTAAGCAGTAGAGCATTAAATGGGGAAACCCTTCTTCGAGATGTTGAGTAACAATGTGGTTGATGCTCTCATCATGTAAACCTGATGTGATAAGCCTGCGTGTGATTTTATTTAATTTTACAGAAAATTTGAAAGGTCCTTTTTGGTTTTATTGTGTATATTATTGAATTTCTCAGTATTGTTAAAATTGATGTTGAAAATCCATGAGTTAAAGTATGTATGTTAAAACCGTACAGGATGTTCTAATGTTTCCACATGGAATAGTGTTGTTGATATGTTGCCCTATGAGGGGGTAACGACCTGTCCACTTTGTACCAGACTTGCTGCATATTGGTCACTAGAGATAGGATCAAGCAGGATTGGAAAATTGATGAATTGATGATTGGTGTATACCAAAAACATAATGATAAATAGCTCCCATATTCTTAAAAAATTTTTTAAAAATCCTCAAAAATATTTGCCCTTGAGGTTGGGAGGCTTCAGATGCACACTGGAGGTCCCTCTCTGTTCTCAGAATCCTGATCTGGCAGAACCAGACTCCACATGCCAAACATCTGGGCAGGTGGCGTCCAGCCACTCTGCTAATACAAGGCCAGATTTCGTGCGTGTCTTTGATGTGCAGACAGGGATTACCACGGTCCTCTGCTCTGGCTCTTAACAACCTGCTATTACAGAGCCATCGAAACATCCATAATCTTTATCGACCTCCGTTGGAGAACGGTAGGTGTTGCAACAACAGTGATAGATCAGGTTCAAGCACCAAGGAGAGGGAGAGAAAAGGAAATAAATCCACAAGAGGTTGAGGAGAAATGCCCAGTGGAGAAGTTATGAAATGTGGGATAATTATAAAAACAAAGTAATTTTAGTGATTTATTCTGGGGATGCTTGGTATTCATAACGGCACTGTGAGCAGGTTGCTCATCTGGACAACAGTTTTGCACTGTGTGTGGATGTGGGTGAGAAGCAAATGTTTCTTCTTTTTTTCTTTTATCCAGAAACAGAATAAGCACCTGTAAGTGAGTTTATAATGCCAGAAATGTCAGCACCTCAGTTGTAATCACTAATTCCCAGAAATTAATCATCAGCTCTATCAGTCGCCTGCAGGTCCTCTGTGGTCAGTTTTATTCCTGTAACATTTTGCGTCTTCCCCTTTTATCAGTTAGACTCAAGGACAGAATCAAGGGTCCAAAGCTTTTCTTTTTTTTATTACTTCTGCTTGATCTGCCTGCAGTTTGCTCCCCCGCTTCATTATCTACTTCTTTAAGTCCCGTGATGGTGAGAGGGGTGCAATTTAACCCTCTGGGTCTACAAAACTCTCATAGATTCTAGCTGTGTCTCTTTGAATTAAAATTATATCTTTCTGCAGGACAAAAACACCAATCTCTTTTGTTTACTTGAATGATTTATAGTGCATGAAAAACAGGAATCTCAACACTCATAAATGTTACAAAGCTGAGAAGCAAATGTTATTTCATACAGAAGGGGTTGCAGAAGCGTGTGAGTGGGTAAGTGCATGCACTTATTGCACCATCTTGTGAATAAAGCAAGTGTTGCATGTCATTAGGAGTCTCAGGACAATAGATTTCTCATATCATGGGAAAATAACACATCCAGAAGCAACAGATGCAACCACAATCATTTTGCATAAGCTTGCATGGTTATGAATAACTTGTCATGGAATGACAAGAGCAAGCACCTGATATTTAATTTGCTTCTGTATCACTCTCCTATCCCCGAAGGTAGCTCATATTTTTAACTGACGATTCTTGTCAACAGATAGGAGACCATGCTTTTGCTCTCCAGAAGTTTCAACGCCCTGCGTGTAAATCCAGCCCAACAGATATCATTTCCCCAGAGTCCATGTAAAAGAAAAACAACCAGCAGGTGTCTTGAGTTATGGTGAATACTAAATAAACGGTTGGCTGGGGAGATTTGTTTGCATGTTTCCTGTGGCTGTCGGGGTGGAAGTGTTTGTCTGAGAGTGTAAGAAAAAGAAGAAAGTGGCATGAGATTGAGAGCTTCGGAAATAAGATTCTTTGTTAATGAGAGCGGTAGCTTAATTAAACCTGAACATCCAAATGACTGCAGGAAAACAGAACTGACAGTCAGACAAATGCCTTAGGTGGAACGGTTTGTCGGTGCAATGCCTTGGGCGGATTTCTCCTCAACTATATTAGTGTGTAAGATACAGCATGACTTATCAGAACGGTGTGTGAAGAAGAAAAGGGTGCTCTTTTGCAGCCTTGAGCGCACACACCTTTTCATATCTACCTGACCCACAGCACTGCAGAGGAAAGAATACTTGAAGATTCTTAAATAAATAACTATAGAAGAATAAGTTTGATGAAAGGGCTCCTGATAAAATAAAAGAACAAACCACAACTTCTAAACCAAACTAACACAAAGAATCATGAAGGGAAGGATAAATGATACTCTGACACCCCTAAATCAAAATGCAGTGCAACCCAGTTCCTTCAGAAGTCATCAAACTAGAGAATAGAATAATTTTCTTTGTATTTTAATATCGTTATAAATCTGGGCCTGACTGTTAGAGAACATCTGTGAAAAAAACAACATCTTTAAGACCAAGAAACACAGCAGTCAGGTTAAGAATACAGTTGTGGAGAAGTTTAAAACAGGGTTGGGTTGTACAACAATATCCCTTGTTTTAAAAACTTCACAGAGCATTCTTCAAGCTATCATCTGAAAATAGAAAGAGGATGGCACAAGTGCAATCACGCCAAAAACATTAATCAGAGAAGCAGTCCAGAAAGTGATTGAAACTCTGGAGGAGTTGCAGAGATCCACAGTCCAGATGAGAGAATCTGTTCTGAGGCCATCTGTAAGATGTGAACTCTATATGTCTGGCCTTAATAAAAAAAAACAAAAAAAAAAACAGCAAAAATCTGTAAGAAGGTGCACTGATCAGTGGAAGTGAACATGCAAAAGGTGTGGTGGAAATATAACACTGTCCATTAAGCCGAATACACCCAATACCATGGCTGTTTTTGGTTCATAAAATTTCTCACAAGTATATTGAAATTTGTGGTTGAAATGTAACAAACTGTGAAAACCTTCCGGGGTTTTGTGAAGCTCTTTCCATCTTGGATGTATGTTTTTTGTGGTTATTGTTTCCAGGAGGCGAGGGCACAATTAATAGACGCTGCTCAACTTTAAAGGTCAAGAATTAGTTTCCTGTTTTCAATTGGACACTGGCTCGAGATCCAGCTCCAGGAGATGATTTGTCTCAATTACACATAAAGACTGATTAGGGAGCCGTCCCACTGTGGTGATCCAAATAAATTATCCCCATCATGACTGTAATTTCTAATCACATTTATAAAACAGCGCCATTATGGGCCGTGATGTTGGTGGACAGACGGGGCTCGCAGAAAGCTTTCACATCACAGAGTGCGCTGAATATAGTGGACTCTTGTGTTTGTGAGGCTCTGTACTGTGCTGGAGAGCATGTCCATTTTCAGCTGCTGTTTCAAGAGCATCCCTCGCCGCTCCATTAGTCGAGTATGCTTGGACATGTAGGGAGTAGCAGAGAGTGGAGAGATGGAGAGGGGGAGTCTCTGAAAGCACTCCTCTGAGCTTCGGAGCAGGAAGGACGGCAAAGAAAGGAAAGAGATTAGCCACAGTACTTACAACATAGTTTGGAGGTTCTTATCTGAGTCTTAATTTATTAAATATAGAACTATACATGCAGTTTATTTTTGAATAATTGCATTAAACAATTATATTGCACTAACAATCCAACAATGAAAAACACAAAACAGTTCCTGTCTTTTAGAAAACACAGATTGCATTTACATTTACGACCACGGCATCATCGATCCAACCTCAGAGAGTACACTGTATTTACTTTCGTTTTATGACTATATTAAATTTCCATTGGGATCTCAGTACCCAGTCGCGTAATGAAGGTTGGAAATGACACACTGTAATGTTTTGAATTGCTATCCAGAGCTGCGTCCCTGTGTTATGAGACAGACACTGAGATGGAGGTTAATGGTGCAAAACATGTGAAACCTCACATGCAGCTGCACTGCTTTGCGTCTGTGCCTCCTCTCCGTGCCCCCTCATTTTTGTGTGGGCATGGTGGGGTTATGACAGTGCTAAACTTAATATCCCACAGCTTTGATCCCAATCATGTGTCTGATGTTTGACTGAGGATTATTTATCATTTCTGTAACTGAACTGTACTATCAGGGTGGGGGAGGGGGGTAATGAGAGAATCTGGTGCTGAAGTTTCATCATTTTAGGTTTTGCAAGTATGTTTACAAATTGCTCTCATTTTTTAATTTCTAATCTGGATTTAAATATGTGTAAAATCCCAGCAACCTTGCTGTCTGGCTTGTCTGAATGCTTCACAACGTTTCTACAATCGTGAGATAGTCACACAGTGTTATATCAGTTTATTTGGTAAACATCCACTCTAATACCAAAGCACTTAGATATTCATTCATGTATATGCAAGAAAAACACGATTATTATTATCACTGTGTCTTTTTGATTTAGTTTTGATTCAGTTCAATTGTTTTTATGAAATTACATAAACCTAAACAAGTGCAGGAAACACACTTCTTTGGTGATAAATTTCAGAGGGATGCAACTGAAATAACAAAGACAGACAGCAAATTGCAGAAATAAAGAGAAGTAAAGATTGCATAACCTATATATATAGTGTCTGTCCAAATGTGTGAAAGTATTCACACCCCTTTTACACTTTCTACTTGTTGTCACATCAAGACCATAAACTTCAGTGTATTTTGTGGGGATTTTTGATATACCAACACAAATTGATGCATAATTGTACATGGTTTTCATCATTTGTTAGAAATAAAATACAAATCCATTGACCTCCAAGTCAATAATTTGTAGAACCAACTTTTAATGCAACGACAGCTGCAAATCTTTTAAATTATGTCTCTACCAGCTTTGTACATCTAGAAAGGGTTTTTTTCTCCTATTTCCTCTTTGTAAATTGCTCTAGCTCAGTGAGACTACATGGAGAGTGTCTGTAAGCACACGCTTTCAAGTTTTCACACAGATTCTCATTTGGATTTAGGTCTAAACCAGGGTTTGATGCTGCCTCTACCACGTTTCACAACAGTGATGGTGCATTCAAGGTGACGTATTGTGTTAGTTTCAAGGCTGAATGCAAAAAGGTGCCACAGTTTTCAGACTTACTTATAGCAAATTGTAAATCATGTATCATTTTTCTTCAGCTTCACAGTTATGTGCTACTTTGTACAGATCTGTTACATGAACTCTCAACAAAATCTGTTAATGTGTGTGGCTGTAATATTAACAAATGTTTAAAAATATAAGGGAGATGCATGCTTTAGAAAGGTGCTGTAGTGGGCATTTAAATTGCAATTTAATTTAGCCAAGAACTAGGAAAAAATACAATGAACTGAACTGCAGAATACAACAACTAAATACATATCTAGGTTTCTCTGAGTTTTTAAGCTGTTTAGATCAAACCCAATTTGAAAATGTGCTACTGCTCCTGTCGGTTCCTTTCATGAGTTTTTTGCAATGTACTAGAGACACTCTATTTGATGTTGAGAAATTCACTTTGCTAGTTTTAAAAAGGAACACAGTTACTTCACAAAGGAAGGTTTTTCTTCAAGGAGCCCAAATGGATGTTTCTGAGAGCATGTCTGAAGGGAAAAAATGGATACTGAAAAATGCCTTCGCTGGGTTTGCTCCTTTCACTTAAACACTGCAAATTGTGTTGTTTTGTTGTTGTTGTTTTTGTTTTGAAGACTCATTTCTCACATTCTTCTCTACTCTGTGTTCAAAGAAAATAAGACCTTACATTTTTGGACTGACATCTGAAGCCTGTATACAACAATAGCTTACGGGGAGCTGAGTGGTCTCCCAGATGTCTTTTTAAGTCAGCTTTGTGGCTTTACCCTTTGACCGTCAGAGTACATGCGAACATTTGCGTAAAGGTGATAAAATGTGAACTGTTTTTTACTACTTTTTTTTTTTTTTTTTTTTTACCATACTGCTCCCACATGTTCTCTAGCACTGGTCAAATTAATGCAAAAAATTGGTTGCATATCTATGTTTAAAAAAACAAGCCCTCTAAGACTCAATGCTCATTGAAACAACAAATAATACCTTATGGGGTAAATCATAAGGTACTATTTGTGGAAAACTGTGAAACTGTGGAAAATGTTGGTAATTTGAAATAAGAATGTAATTTTCTTCCATAAAAAATGTAGGTATGAGACAAATACATCATAAACATACTTTTACCCTATGTTCATTTTCATATGGTAAGGTGTGGTATGTGATATATAGTGCAATATGTTACAATACCACATTATATATTACAATGAAAATATATACCTATACAGCATTTTTCATATAATACATTATGATACAATATTATCCAAGATGACATGATGAAATATGTACCAGTACAATCATATATGAATCTAGAGCATGTCATAAGTACAATATGAATCAGTATCCTGAGGTATAATGGGCTGCAAAAAAATACAATATGATGAGGTGCAATATAAAACAGAACAAAATAATATACTCTGATACAATATGATGGGGTATAATGCAATATAGTGTAGCACAGTATAGTGTAATAGACTAATACAGTACAACACAACAAAACTGAGTACAATGTGATGTAAAACAATATAACACAATACAGAACAATACAAAACAGAATGCTATGATATGAATGGACAGAGTATGATACGATATAATACAGTACAATCTGAAAAAGTGCACGCAGTTTGATACAGAACAATACGATACTCTACACAATATAATATTATATCAGTTATATTAGTATCATAAATTACAAAACAGTGTGGTACAAAAAAATATTGCATAATATGCTACAGTGACATATGACATAACTCAGTAAAATATAGTATGGTACAACTGAATATAGTACATGGCACTGTGTAGTATCATATGACACAATATTGCACAAAATAATATGGTACTATACACAATATGATACAGAATGGTATGAAATAGATATAATACATGATGATATCATATATTACTGTACTAATATGATACGTGGTACTAAAATATTCAGTGTGAAATGGAAATAAGTGATATGATAAAGAACAATGTAATATAGTTCAAAACAATACACCAGAACAATACAACACATGTGATATGTAATATGATATCATATGATATCATATGGTAACATATGATATGATACTGAAAGATACAATATGGTGTGATACAACAGAAAATAGATCAATACAATACAGAGTGATACAATATGATACTGAACAATGCAGTATGGTATTGTACAATATGAACAGATCAATACAATATCATGTGATTCGATATGAAAAATATAATATGGTGTGATAGAATATGGCACTAAACAGTATAATACAGTATGATAGAATACGATACACAACAATCTAATATGGTATGATGGAATATGATACTGACCAATGTAACATGGTATGATACGATAGAATACAGAGCAATGTAATACATTGTGATACAATATAACACAGTTTAAGATAAGATTCAACATGTTTTAAATGAGCTTAAAAATATTTGCAGCTTAGTAAATAAGTAATTTCTGCCTAAGAAGTTTATAATAAACAAAATAATTGGATGAGGAGAAGGTTTTTGCAGTCTAACACAGACCCACCTACACAGCAGTCTAAGCGGAACATTAAAAATAACATGTAAATACTAAGCTTATGTGACATTGTTATTCAAGTCTCACTGCTGAGAAGTTGTAATGAAGCCATTAAACCGGAGAACGCTCTGTGTCAACCTTAAACCTTCATGAGCCAGCCTTAATGGTTTTTATCTGCCAATCAGTGCTCTCACACTTACCACCACCCTGTGTAAATGAATTCAAATCCCTCTTTCTCATACTCGAAGAACCACCCAATGACATGCAGCCTGCCTGGAAATGGATGTCCTCCGGTGAAGCACTGAAGTGATCCCTGCAGATTCTCTAAAAGGGAGAAGTTAGGACTGTCAGATCACGGCCATAAAAAGAGGGTGTTTAAAGGTTTAGCTCACCAGGGCTTTTGAATTGCACGGTAAGGGCCTGGACACCAAATGCATTTATCGTGGAGAGGCAGAAAGTGAAACAAGGCACTTTAGTGGAAAAACTCTGGCAAAAAGGCACACAATGAATTTGCATTTAAAGTGTTCACATTGTAATTGGTAAGATACAATTTATGGTAATTTGATGAATTCAGGCAATGACAAAGTGTGTTGCTACGTTAGAAGGTTTTAAGTTCATGCCTTTCCACTTTCACACTTTAGTCTAAAGAAGTTAAGACAACTCAGTATATGCGATTTCATTTCTTTTACAATATAAACACGCACAGTCTATCATTGAATAGAAAAAACAGCACAAAAAACAGGAGAACAAGCTGAAAGAGAAACATGTCTCCTTTGAGGTTCAAGAAAAACCTTCATCAAGGCTAAACAACAGACAAAAACAGGAACTCTGCGTGATAAAACAGAGAGGTGTTCATCGTTTGCACATTAAATACATGCTTACATTCATAGAGCACATTCCAGCTATATTATGTAGTGCAAAAACACAGCAACAAGCTGCTATTCTAGAAATACCGTGAGATTGATTGTGGAAATTTAAATATAGCAACAAACTTTTGAGAAAATTTTGCAAAAATCCTCTGTTTCCTGTTATGACTCCATCCTAGTAGTAATCCTATTGATAGAAACAGGGTTTTACTAAATACAAAGACTTCCAAAAGTATTCACATCAACTTTTTCTCATTTTTTCACATTACCAAAAGTGTGTTCTGATATTTTAGGTGACGGACCAACACAAAGCAAATGTGAAGTGAACTGAAAAGGTGCATGGTTTTCCCATTTTTTTTTTACGAATAAGAAGTAGCATTTGTATTCAGTCTCTCATGAGTCAGTTAGAAGGAACAACCTTTCACTGAAATTAGTTGCAGCTTCTTGTCTATGTCTACCAGCTGTAAGCATCTAGACACAAAAAAATTGTCAGTTTATTATGGCGAAATAGTTTAATACTCTTCCTTGCAGACCCTCTTTCACTCAACCAAACTTGAGTGAAAGAGGGCCTGCGAGTGTTAATTTAAAGGCTTGCCACAGATTTTGAATTGGACTCAGGTCTGGAGTTTGAGCGGGCCATGTAGCTCTGGTTGTATGTTCTGAAGGAAGGTTAAACTCCACCCAGTCTCATGTCGTGAGCAGCCTCAAACAGGTTTTCAAATAATACATTCTTGTTTTTTGCTCCATCCATCTTCCCATTAACTCCAGTTTCTAATTCGCTGCTTTAGAAAAGCATCCCCTCAGCACTTTGCTGCCACCAGCACAGGACACTCTTTGGACTGTTTTTTCACAGTGCAGCATTTTAGCCTGATCTGACCAGAGCACCTTCTCCTGATCTCTGCTGTGTCCCACTTGTGTGGAACAGCAAAAAGGACTTATAACTTTATTTTAACAATCCCTCTATGGTTGTCAATTTTCAATGAAGGACAGATTTGTGGATTGCACAACTAATAGTTGTCCTGTTGACAATATCTCCCACCAGAGTGGGGTCTTTTTTGCAATGCACACTAAACAAAGCATATGACACACAGTGCAGGTTAGTTAGAGCATGTAATATTAAAAACAATCATTAAGTGGTGCTTAGGCTCCTTTGCTTACTCACAGATACTATAATGGTGAAGCAATTGTTTTTACTGGCTCAACAAAACCTACTGTTTAAATTCCCTAAATGTCAAGTAAGCAAACTGTTCTCTGTTAGGTGCTGTGATAGCTCTGGTTTCACTCAAAGGAACAAAATAAATCCTTTCTTTCAGTGCCTAACTTCCATACTGTCGCTTTGTTTCAGCCTGTCGGCAGCTGTGCCAAGTTCCTGCTTGGGATTTGCCCGAGTCATTCCTGCTACCTTTGCTAAATTTGGTGCTAGATGTAACAAGAGGAAATGGTCCATCAGTCACATTGTAGATGTGGAGAGAGAAACCGGAGGAAGGTTCAGTAGCTGAGAAATAAACCAGTGGAAGCTCAGCCAGCATCTATTTCCTGGGTGAGATGATGGGAAAAATTCTCCATCCTCTCTAGGGATATCATTTGGAGACACACAGGCGTCCTTCAGAGGCAGAAGTTTTAGAGCGGAACCCAGGTACTTGGTAAGGGTGTTTGGAGCATTTCTGAAGTAAAATCCTCTTTTGCCTCGGTTGATTCGCTCTATCAGATAAAGACTTCCAGTTGAGGCTTAAGTGTGTCAATGAACCCAGGTGGAGGCGGGGAATCAATGATAAGTGCAGCTTACCTCCGCAGCACCAGCCAAATAGAGATTAAACCATTTCAGCCTAATAGCACATGTCAGTCAAAAGTCACACTTGAGTACTTGAACCCTCTCTCCTTTGCCAACTTTCATTTTATAATCACTTCCCCTGAAAAGATGTTACAATTTACAAAAATGCAGAGTTTGCTGTCAGAGAGAGGCAGCTGAAAAGCCACATATACCACATCAGAGCTCGAGCCACGATCTGTAATTGTCAACTGTTTCTCTGAATCCTCAAACAGGACTCAATTTGAGTGTAACCATTTCTGATTTATTCAAAGACACACGCTTACACACTGAGCACAAACCAGCATGCTCAAACACCATGATCAAAGGCCCAGAGATATATTACAGCACAAAAAAATACAGCTGTCTCTCTGAGGAGTCGCTTTTTGTAAACGCTACTCGTTTCTCTGCTCTAATCACTGTTGTGGACATTGCAAAATTACCCACCGTTCCATAGAATTACTTGACTGGATCCAATAACAGTGGCTTTGATTTGCTGCTCAGCCATCTCAGAGGCGGATACACCCTGTGGTCTGTAAATGAGAGCTTGTACTGTTCACCCAGTACCCCTAATTTAGACATCATAGGGCTCATTAGGTATATCAAACTAATATCAAAGTCAGAGCACAGACACTGGTGCTTTAGCAAACACTGGTGCTGTGACAGTATCCTGTAAACTACATGCCTGCAGGGGGTACATCTCCTTTTTAAATGTCAGTTTTTCTCCGATGACTTGACAGCACAGACTTCCTGTTGAAATTGCAAATACAAATGTTCACGAGCATGGATGGATGGACAAACTAAATGTTTACTGGAATAATGTCTTTGAGTCAGATTAGACAAGGATTTAGCCATTTGACCACAATGACAATGAAGAATGTATGGTAAAGTCAAGATAAGGCTTTAAAACCTAAGGACACTGAACCAGCTGCCAACCATAGTGGTGGCAGCATCATGCTGTACTTGCACTGTCTGTGTTCAAATATTCTGCCAGAATTAAGACACTAGCTTGTTGAAAAAGGTGGACTGGTCCCTCAGTATTGGGGGTCGGTCTTTGCATCAAGCAGAGAGGTTTAATTATGTTGATGTCTCGTTCAGGAGTGATGGCAGCATGGAACGGGATCTAGTTAGCCGGATTGGGTCTTCACCTGCAGTAATGCGAGTGCTGCTTCAGTCTCTCATGAAGAAAAACCTGAGTAGAAATGGTAACACTCTTGATGTACTTTTCCGTCTACTCTCCGACCCCTCACCTTGAGATATGTATCATGACCTGTTGGGTGGCAAGACTTAGCCCTAGAGATAGGGTGAGGCTCGAAAGGACCCAGTTCTGGTGATTCAAGCGTTCGATAAGGATGCCTCCTGGGCACCTCCCTTTGTAGGATCTCCCACCAGAAGGAGCCCCCACAGCAGACCCAGAACTCACTGGCCAGTTTCCCCCTGAATGAGTTGGAGAATGTCACTGGGGAGAGGGTTGGGTTTCCCTCCTGGATCTGTTCCTCCTGCAACCTGATGTCAGATAAGCTGATTAAAATTGATGGATGAATTTATTGAGGTACAACTTGCTTAGAGATATTTAACCAAATATTGATGGGGTTATATGTATATATTTGAGCTTGCATGCAGAATTTTTACCCTCTGTGAATTGCGGAAAATCCAAAATAACTAAAATCTGTTTTACCAATGTATATAAAATGCACAATTTGTCAAATTTATTTGACGTTGATTGATGAGTGCATGTAAACTTCTTAATAGAAATGTATTGTACCATTTTTGCACTTTCTTCACAATTATATATCAAAATATGGATCACCATCTTCACGATTCCATAGCTAGTCTGTTAAAAGATGCAAATAATTAAAAGATACCAGAAACAACAAATCTCCCTCACACATCTGTTGGTGTTTTTGTGCTTCAAAAGGCCAAACAAACACCTACACTATTCTCTTTTTCAAAGGAGTGTGTTGCTTTACCAAGAGCCTGATGCGCTCTGCATCAGCTAGTAGAGGGATCCAAAACTGGACACCTGCCATACCTGGTTATGGTTGCTAAGTTATGATTGTACCTTCATAGCTCAGTGGAGGGATTGCACAAGTGTTCAGCTGAATAGTCTTTCCAAACAAACTACACTTGGAATCAAATATCCAGGATAAGAAAACACAAAGCTACACACATACACACACACACACACACACACACACACACACACACACACACACACACACACACACACACACATAGGTTAGGCAGTGTTGCTATCTGTATTTTTTCACTTTGTTGGCTGTGCTGCACCACCCCTTTTGTTTGCATGTGGCTCACGGTTTGTGCCTTTAAAACTCAGAGGAGAGAGCAGTTAAATGGCTTGTAAGCTGAATATTTTCTGCAGTGCAGCAGTTTAGATGAGAGGTATAAACAAAGAGATGATGTGTCCCCACTGAGACAGCTCCCTTGATAGGTGGAAATGTGATAGCTCATTCAAACCAGCCTCTTTATTATTGTCTTTTGTTTCCTTTTGAAGAAAGATTTTAAAAAATGTCTCACTCCTTTTGACATTACAGTTGGATGCTGGTACTCCTGAGCAGTGCTGTGTAGTGTCAGAAATTGATTCAAAGACAGCTTATCTCAGTCTATGAGGGACCAAGCCAGCAGACTGCATCCAGAGGTTTCTGGGTAATATTCAGCTGCCTGTTCAGGCAGATATTCAGCTTGTTTATTTTTTATTTTTCTGGCCCCGTATCTCTGAAGTCATTTCAATGTACTGCTCATCACATGCGGCATGTGGACTTTGTCATGTTTGCAGTGACGATATGAATCTCTCCCTTTGCAGGTTTACACCAGATATGGGAAATGCTACACTTTTAATGGCAACAAGACAACGTCGAAGAAGACCAAGCAGGGCGGAATGGGAAATGGGCTGGAGATCATGTTGGATATCCAGCAGGATGAGTATCTGCCCATCTGGAGAGAGACAAGTAAGGCCCAGGACCATTTGTTTATTGTCATATAATTCAGTATGAAATACATCTGCTACAATTTGACTCAAATCAAAAACATCCAACCATTTTTCTACAGCAAATACACAGTGCATTGTTGTATTCATACCCCTTGAAGTATTGATGCTACAAACCTCAGTTTATTTTGTTGGGAGTCAATCCAGTTAATCAAAACAAAATAGTGCAAAATTGAGAAGTGGAAGAAAATGCATAGGTTTATTTTTTTTTATTTTTACTAATCAAAATTAAAAGTCTAACGTGTGTATGCACCGTTAAGTCTAAAATTATTCACACCCTTGGCAGATTTAGATTTAAGAAGTTATTTCTATTGAACCACATGGTTTGCATGTGAAATAGGCATCTCTGAGATAATAATAAAAAAGGAGCATCAATTCTGAAAAAAATATATATTTAGCCATTTTATTTATATTTGATGAAAATTATAGGTCTAAAATTATGTATACCTTTCTTAATAACCTATGGAAAAATCTCTATTGGCATCACAGAAATCAAACACGCTTGCTGACAACCTTTCTGCATGTTTCAACTGGTACTTAAATTAGTTTTCTTTGGTGATGAGCTCCCAGTCTTTCATCCTTCTCCTGAGGTTGGAGGGCTTCCTTGCCATCACCCTAATTTGACTCTCTTCACAGATTCTCTATCCAATTCAAGCCAGAGATCTCAATAAACCACTCAAAAACAATAATGGTAATTCCAGTCAGGAGAAATGTTAGTATGATTAAAAGATAACTTTAAATTTAAATCGGCCTGGGATGTGAATACTTTTGGGCTTAGTTGTACTCAGTCCTCCTTACTCTGATACTCCTCATTAAAATCCAGTGCAACAAACACCGCTGGGATTTCACGACATGATGGCAAACCTACCAAGACAAAACAGGAGAGCATTAATCAGAGAAGTGGCCAGGAGGCTCATATTCACTCTGGAGGAGCTGCTGAGATCCGCAGTTCAGCTGAGAAAGTGTTCAACAGGACAACTACTGGTGCACTGCAAAGACACAAAATCTTACCAAGTATTTTTGGTCTAGTTTCTAGTGCAAATATCAAGAATATTCTTGAAATAAGACAAAACTAACTTACAAGTAACTTTTCTGTAGATACAGGAGCTTGTTTTAAGTCAATAATTTCTTAATATTGATGAAAAAATTCTAGTTATAAGTGAAATTATCTGCCTGTGGGACAAGACATTTTTTCCAAATTATAAGTTAAAATATCTTGTCCCACTGGCAGATTCTACTCTATACTCTCATAACAAGTACTTTTCATCAATATTAAGGAATTATTTACTGAAAACAAGCTCCTATGTCATTCTAAAAAGTTACTTGTAAGTTAGTTTTGTCTTATTTCAAGTGTATTCAAGATATTTGAACTAGAAACTAGGCCAAAAATACTTGGTAAGATTTTGTGCTTTTGTAGTGTACTGCATCTAACGTTTAGAGAAGAGTGAAAAATGGGTGCCAAAAGTCATTTAAGGGAAACAGTCTGAACACACCATGCAGACAGTAAAATATGGTGGTGATAGTACCATGCAGTCAGAATATTTTTTGGTGGGGGGTTCAACAGGGAATGGGAATCTGGTCACAGCTAATATGTATATGAATTGAGTTAAATACAGGTAGGTCCTGGAAGAAAAAGACTTGAGGCTGGGGCGGATATTCATCTTCCAGCAGGACAATGACACTAAACATTCAGCAAAAGCTATAATGGAATGGTTTAGATTAAATAATATTCTTATGTAAGAAAGGCTTTGTACATGTACAGACCTGTTAGAGACATACCCAAAAAAGACTTCATTTTAGCTCAGTTCAGTTTATTTATTGAGCATCAATTCACAACAAGTGCTGCTTCATTCACTTCTCAGAAAAATAAAGCCAAACCAATCATACAGACAAGTAGCTCTGTTTCCAGAAAAAGGTGATTAGCGTCACACAAATTCCCAATATAATACAGTAACGTTTGTGGTTGTCACATAAGTTTAAATGGGTTTGAATACTTTTGTAATGCTCTTTTTAAGTCTTTTTTTTTTTTTTTTTTTTTTTTTTTTTTTTTTTTTTTTTTTTTTTTTTTTTTTTTTTTTTTTAACAGTGCTTTTCCACATAAAAACATGGAATTTCTTAAAGGGAATTCCTGACCAACATACACTACTTTGATCTGTACTGTTGCTGCATAATATCATTCCCTGTTGGCTTATTTTTCAAACATGCTTGAAATATGGTTTGCAGTTAGCATCAAACTGAGTCTGAGCTGTCAAATGATGCAGGCTCCTGAAATTCTCACGTACTCTCCCCTTTCACCATTGCACTCTCATGCTCTGTTTCACACTGTTTCGCCGAGTAGATGAGACGTCCCTGGAGGCTGGCATCCGAGTTCAGATCCACAGTCAAGACGAGCCTCCCTACATCCACCAGCTGGGCTTTGGCGTCTCCCCTGGCTTCCAGACCTTTGTTTCATGTCAGGAGCAAAGGGTAGGCCTTTTTTCATTCCTGCACATCGCCTCTGCTCCCTCCACATGACAACCAATGCTGTTTATACTGCCCTTCCTGAAACTGTTTACCCCTGGTAGCTCAGACCGAGGTCTAATAAATCTCTATGTACTTAGCTGACCTACCTGCCCCAGCCCTGGGGGAACTGCCGTTCCACCAGCAGGGAGAAGTTCCCAGGATACGACACGTACAGCATCAGCGCTTGTCGCCTGCTCTGCGAGACCAACGAGGTCATGCGGGTGTGCAACTGCAGAATGGTGCACATGCCTGGTAAGATCTCTCCCTGCATCGTCTTTACACAGAAAACAACATATGAAACAAAATCAGCATGTGTGAATTAAAAAGAAACACATTAATTAGTAATTCATGTTCTTATTTAATGGTACAGTAAGACTAGATAATAAAACTCTATCCTAAAAAGTAGATGGACGCTAATTATTCTGATACAGACTGTTTACAAATCGTGAAATACCAGAAATATATACAAGAGAATTATGTTACTGATCTATCTCTATCTGTTTGGGAAATATATTAATGTTCCTAAAAAATCTTAGGGTTTTTTAATGATTGGTTTGTATAAACAGTTTTTCTTGTTCTGCAATAATGACTCTTGTTTTTGCTGTACATATTGTACAGATTTTACATGATTTTCTTAAACATCTCCACCATAAGTAAGAAAATAAATACTTTTTTCATACTTTTTGCACACCTTTAAAATTGAACTCCAATGAAAATCGTTTTTATAGCAAAATAACAAAGTTTTGTTTTGTTTTTTTTGAAAAAAAAAAAACTGCTTAAAGTTGCAAAGCTGTCTTTCTGCAGAAAATCTACAAGTGCAGCTAAACCCTCTAGGTTATGGGACACAGATGTCTCTGAAAATAAATCCCAACTAACAACAGTCTACTTACTCCTGATAAAATGCCAGGGTTCTGTGGTGAAAAGAAATTATACCATGGTAAATCAATTAATAGGACATTTGTCCTGTTCAACTGAAAAACAAACAAGTCTTTTACATGGTTGTATAAGTTGATTCTGCCTAACAAAACATATCCAAATATATCAGGTCAGGACGTCGCTTGCGAGATTTTGTTCTGGATTTAGCCAAAATCATTTCACAACTTCAATTTTTCTTTCATGAGTACATTATTGTTGACTTGGATGTATGCTTGAACACATTGTGATGCAGAAAAACACAATCCATCTTCGGCTCCAGCTTCCAAGCAGACATCTAAAAGCTTGGGGTCATAATTTCATCCACATCGACCAAAACTTCAGTTCCATGTGATGAAAAGTATCCTCCAGGGCATGATGCTGTGACCACCATCTTTCTCTGTGCATGTGGGAATGTTTTGGTATTGCTCAAGTTTGTTTTTGTACCAACACTACCTTTTTGAAAAAAAAAAAAAAAAAAAATTGGAAATTGTCCAAAACTTCAGGTTTGGTTTCATAATACTAGATGTTTTCTTTGAAAAAAATAGACTTCAGTCTACTTATCCAAAACATATGCAGACTGTAAAAGAAAGTCATCACTCACAGAACACAATAATTGCTAACCAGCCTCGTCTTGTATAATACTTTTGTGCAATGAGATCATTTCCATCCTTTCTAACCAAAAACTAAGGCTTTCACCAACTGATGCAAATGTCCAGAAAATCCAACTAGGTCAGCTAAATTTTATTTCTAACAACTGAAAGTGGACCCATACTGGGTGTTAAAACAGAACAATGATCCTAAGTGCAGCAACATAGGGCCCAGTTAAATACCAGATCTCAGCCTGAAATAAATGGGACCTTAAGAAAGCTGTGCAGAAACAGATACCGCCAAACCTTAATGAGCTGAAGCAGATTAGGCCAAAATTCTTCCAAAATGATCTCATAAACTGATAACATCATATCAAAACAACTGATTCAACTCATTCCAGATAAAAGGTGATTGTACAAGCCGTTGCGCCACGGGTTATACTGTTTTTTTCCCAAGACTTTATTGGCAGTTATGAAATCTTTCCTCTTCCAGTGACTGTTTTTGAGATGTGTTTCTTGGAATTAAACTGAAAGCGTAGCTGAGGTTGATAGGAATGTCGTTGGTTTTCATTGATGTGGTCATAACCGATTTGGAAATGATTCAAGTGAAGAAATGTAAATCCGTCATCACAGCTCCCATAATTCATCTTATTGGGTTCAGTGTGTGGAACCATTAAACCACTGGATTAAAAGTCAGTGGGTTAATCACAATCAGCACGATGTGACATATGGAAGAGCTGAAAGCAAGTATGAGATTTTACGGCAATAAAGGACATGAAGAAAATTTATGTCTTCAAAATTACTCTCAATGAGAACACTTATTACTTCTTTTTTTTTTTTTTTTTTTTTTTTTTTTTTTCCAAAAAAACCATTTGAGCAACCTCCCTGTGGAGAATTTGAATATGCTGGAGAGTTGAGCCTGACAAACATTAGACGAGATATTTGCGCTCGTGCGTCATCATGGCTTGAGTGCAGGAAGTCAAAGAGCTGAGTCACTGAAAGCAAGCTGCTTGACTGATGTGGCTAACAGGCTGGTGAGGAGACCAGAGCTTGGAGTTATGACAGGAAATCCACACTGTCTCCAAGCTCTCACAGCACAGCTGACACTTAAAAATAGTAATATGAGTGGCCCATGCAGTTTGACGCAGAAAAGGTTTAAAAAACGCCTTATCTTTATTTGACCTTACTGTATTTATTTTTATAAGAGGAAATCCACTCGATGTGGTTGACACAAGCTTTTAAAGGACTGACATTTTAGAAATCACAATTCAATTCAGCTTATTTAAATAGCGCCAATTTACAACAGGTGTCATCTCAAGGTACTTTACAAGACAACCTTATATACAGAAATTATAATACACACACACACACACACACACACACACACACACACACACACACATATATATATATATATATATATATATATATATATATATATATATATATATATATATATATATATATATATATATAAATTCCCTTCTCACCCTCCACGGGTGGTCTTTCTCAACCTCTGAGCTCGGGTCCTCTACCAGAGGCCTGGGAGCTTGAGGGTTCTGCGTAGTATCTTGGCTGTGCCGAGAACTGCGCATTTCTGGACTGAGATGTCTGACGTTGTTCCTGGGATCTGTTTTAGCCACTGCTCCAGTTTGGGGGTGACTGCCCCGAGGGCCCCGATGACCACAGGCACCACTGTGGTCTTCACCTTCCAGGCCTTCTCCAGTTCCTCTCTGAGGCCCTGGTATTTCTCCAGTTTCTCGTGTTCCTTTTTCCTGATGTTGCAATCGCTTGGTATTGCTACATCCACCACAACGGCTTTCCTCTGTTGTTTATCCACCACCACGATGTCCGGTTGGTTCGCCATTACCATTTTGTCTGTCTGGATCTGGAAGTCCCACAGGATCTTAGCTCGGTCATTCTCCACCACCTTTGGGGGTGTGCCCCACTTTGATCTCGGGGCTTCCAGTCCATATCCTGCACAGATGTTTCTGTACACTATGCCTGCCACTTGGTTATGACGTTCCATGTACGCTTTCCCTGCCAGCATCTTGCACCCTGCTGTTATGTGTTGGACTGTCTCAGGGGCCTCCTTGCACAATCTACACCTTGGATCTTGTCTGGTGTGGTAGATCTGAGCCTCTATTGCTCTGGTGTTTAGGGTCTGTTCCTGTGCAGCCAGGATGAGTGCCTCTGTGCTGTCCTTGAGTCCAGCTTTTTCCAGCCATTGGTAGGATTTCCTGATATCAGCCACTTCAGTTATTTGTCGGTGGTACATCCCATGTAGGGGCTTATCCTCCCATGATGGTTCCTCCAGCACCTCATCCTCTGGTCCCCATTGTTTGAGACATTCGCTGAGCACATCGTCGGTTGAGGCTTTGACCTTGATGTATTTATGGATCTTGGATGTTTCATCCTGGACAGTGGCTCTCACACTCGCTAGTCCTCTGCCTCCGTCCTTACGGCTCGCGTATAGTCTCAGGATGCTGGATTTAGGGTGGAACCCTCCATGCATGGTTAGTAGTTTCCGAGTTTTAACATCCATGGTCTTTATCTCTTCCTTTGGCCAGCTTATTATTCCTGCAGGGTATCTGATTACTGGCAAGGCATAGCTGTTTATCGCACGGATCTTGTTCTTGCCATTGAGCTGGCTTCTCAGGACTTGCCTTACTCGTTGGAGGTATTTGGCTGTGGCTCCTTTCCTTGTGACCTCATCGAGGCTGCCATTTGCTTGTGGTATTCCCAGGTACTTGTAACTGTCCTCAATGTCTGCTATTGTTCCCTCTGGGAGTGAGACCCCTTCTGTGTGGATGACCTTCCCTCTCTGTGTAACCATCCGACCACACTTCTCTAGTCCGAATGACATCCCAATGTCAGTGCTGTAGATCCTGGTGGTGTGGATCAGTGAGTCGATGTCTCGTTTGCTCTTAGTGTACAGTTTGATGTCATCCATGTAGAGGAGGTGACTGATGGTGGCTCCGTTCTTGAGTCGGTATCCGTAGCCAGTCTTGTTGATGACTTGGCTGAGGGGGTTCAGACCTATGCAGAACAGCAGTGGGGACAGAGCGTCTCCTTGGTATATGCCACATTTGATGGACACTTGTGCAATTGGCTTGTAGTTGGCTTCAAGGGTGGTTTTCCACATCCCCATCGAGGCTGCAATGAAGGCTCTTAGAGTCCTGTTGATGTTGTACATCTCTAAGCATTCAATGATCCAAGTGTGTGGCATTGAGTCATAGGCTTTCTTGTAATCAATCCAAGCCGTGCACAGGTTGGTGTGTCGGGTTTTGCAGTCTCGGGCGACTGTTTGGTCTATCAGGAGTTGGTATTTGGCTCCTCTGGTATTTATGCCGATGCCCTTCTGTGCTGTACTCATGTATTTATCCATGTGCCCACTTATCTTAGCTGCTATGATGCCTGACATGAGCTTCCATGTTGTAGAGAGACAGGTTATTGGCCGATAGTTGGATGGGACCGAACCCTTTGAGGGATCCTTCTGGATCAGGATTGTGCGCCCTTCAGTTAACCATTCAGGGTGAGTCCCACTTTGTAGCAGCTGGTTCATTTGAGCTGCCAGTCGCTCATAGAGGGCAGTGAGTTTCTTTAGCCAGTAGGCATGGATCATGTCAGGACCTGGTGCTGTCCAGTTTTTCATACCTGAGACTCTTTCTTGGACATCTGCCACTGTGATAGTTACTGGGGCTTGCTCAGGGAGGTTGCTTGCTTGGTCATCTCGTAGAGAGATTAGCCACTGTGCATTGCTGTTGTGGGTCGCCTCCCTTTCCCATATGCCTTTCCAGTACTGTTGGGTCTCCAGCCTTGGTGGGTCTGCTCTGTTGTTATTACCCTGCCATTGAGAGTACACTTTAGCTGGTTGGGTGGAGAAGAGCCGGTTAATCCTCCTGGCTTCATTTTCTCTCGTGTACCTCTTTAGGCGACTGGCCAAGACTGGCCTTTGTTTGGCAGTTTCGAGCGCTTCAGGTATGGGCATCTGGCTGTACCGCTTGGGTACCGGTCTTTTGATTGCACCTCTTTGGAGCTCTGACAATTGGCTCACTTCCCTCCTTGTTACCTTGATTTTAGCCTCTAACCGTCTTTTCCATGGTGGGTATTGAATCTCATGGTTGCTCCTATAGCCGAGCATCTCAAGGATCACTGATGCTGAGTTGTACACCAGCTCATTGGTTTCCGTTATGGTGTTGATAGGGATCGTTCTCAATGCTGCATTCACATCTTCAATGAGACTTTCTGATGGTACTTCACTCAGCCGTTGTAATTGGCATCGGGATTGCCTGGTGTTCATTCGGGCCACGATCCTACCTCTCAGGTCAGTTGCTGCCTCGTTCAGCTTTGATGGTTCGTTCATTATTGGGGCTGCATACCCAATCTCCGGGTGGGGAGTTGAAGCTAACTCCCCTCTGACCTGGCGTCCTGGCTCCCCCTTGCCATAGCATTTGTGTTGTACCTCGTCTATCTGAAGTTGTGACAGCATTTGCCGTTTGCGGATGTTGGAACACTGAGCTACTAGTTGTTTGGCAGTTAGTGTTGAATGGGGATGTCGACGTAACCATTCCTCCCGCATTCTTTGCATGTAACCCCTCTGACTAGGGTTACTTGAGTAGTAGCATTCCAACAGATCCAAGTTTTCACCTCTCGCCCAATTCCGTCTTGTTCCAGTAACCCATTTTTCGTGAAGGTGCCCTGGTTCCCCAGCACCTGACGCAGACCTTGTTTGACCGGGCGACGTCTGAGCCGGCATGGCGTGTATTCCTTTGTCACTCATCATGAGGTAGGCAGTAGCGCGAAGGATCTTGCCTAAGGACCCACACTGGATATCTCAACCAAGCGACCCGGCCTGGATTCGAACCCCGGTCTCCCGGGTGAAGGTCGGGTGACTTATAAACACATCCCATTTCAACAGCAGTTTTGAAGTGGCCTAGCCAAAGCAAATCCGATCAAGATGCTGTGGCAGGGTGTTAAACAGGTCATTCCTGCTCAGAGGTCCTATAATGTGACTGAATTAAAATAATTCTGCAAAAAAGAGTGGATCAAAATTCCTCCACAGGTAAACAACAGACTCACTGCCAGTTGTCAAAAAGGCTTGACTGCAGTTATCAGTGCCAAGGGTGGGCATAACCAACTATTAGGTTGAGGGGGTGATTACTTTGTGTGTGCGCATGTGTGTGTGTGTGCGCATGTGTGTGTGTGCGTGTGTACATATAAAAACCCATAGACAAACCTATGACAAGATAGATTAAAAAAAAAAAAAAAAAAAGGAAGGGAAGTGGGCAAGAAGAAAAAAAAAGATAAAAGAAAACAGATGGACACTTTGGTGTGCCTTCAGTAAAGTAATAAAACCCTGCTGGAAGCTAAATTAAAGTGACAATCTATTAAACCTAGTCTACTGATAAATGATTTATGTACTTCATCCATCCATCCCATCTTTTCAAAAAATTATCCTGTTGCATTCTATTACAGAAAGTCCTCTCCATTTTGAAGATATCATAGACAATTTGGAACCACTCCTCTATTGTGGGTGTTTAAGACCCAAGCCATTTTCTAGTGATGTCTGTTTTGGCTGCAGCACTAGGGAATTGAAACAAGGTATTGTTATTTGCTGTTGCTTTGCCACAAAAACCCAGCAAGGAACAGAGTCTCTAATCTTAGACACCTCTCTACAAAAAGGGATTATTAAAAGACATCACCAAAATACATACCAGTGGTTTGCTTCCAGACCACCACGTTGTCTCCAACAAGAAGATGTCTTGGTGTGATACTTCGTTTGGATGAAGTATCTTCGTCTGGAAGAAGTGAATTAGGCTTTTCCAGCAGAACTCTCTCCTTAAACTCGAGTTAGATGTGTTCCATTGTACTTCACAATTACTTTCCCAGTCATGTTCTGGAATGGTTATTGACAATCCGTTCTCCCATTTCCATTTCACATGCAGTGGGTTACCCATGGTTTGCTGTAAACCTCTCTCTGATTATTGTTTCAGGTTGATTACTTTTTGGCATAGTGCCAGGTCATTTTTGGATATCTTTTTTCCCTTAATAAATGAAACCATTTGAAAACTGAATTTTACATTAACTCGGGTTATCTTTCTGATACTGAAATTTGTTTGATGATCTAAAACATCTAGATATGCAGAAGAGGATTAGGGCCACTGGAAAAAAAGAATTTTGACTGTAATCTCAACCAGTTTACGGACAAGCTGGTTGCTCCCAGGTCCCTATCTGCATTAAAGTCAGAATTTTGAGATTAAAACAGAATCCTGAGAAAAAACCCAGAATCCCATTCCATTAAAAAGCATCTAAAGTACAGAATCCCTGTGCATATAGTCACAGAAAAAGCACTAACGTTTTCCTTTTAATTAGAAATGCACTGACTTTATGACAAAAGCTACCTGCAAGTCCTTTGATGAAGACTTTTTTTGCTTAAAACACTTTGCTGTCAGGCGAAATGTGCTGGAGGCATTTCTGGATACACTGGGAGTCATTTGAAATCCAGTTGATTTATTTTAATTGTTTTGTAGACATTTTTAAATACCCTATTAGACTCAAGAGACCATCTAAAGGCATTAGAGAACTCTTTAGATCTTATCATAACACCACAGACTTCAGTAGCAAAGAAAAGAACAGTTCATTTGCAAGAGGTTTAAATGAGGAAATGATTCACATGAGTCTCAGTAGGAACAGTTTGATCAGCATAGACTAAGTATGTGGTTGTAACATGAGAAAAAGTACTTACACCCCTAAGCTTTGTTCACATTTTCTCATGTTACAACCACATAACAATTGAGACTTTAATGTGTTAGACCAACACAAACAAACACATGATTGTGTATCTTTCCCAGATACCTTAATCTCAGTCAGGCTGGATGGAGAGCATCTGTGAATATCAGCTTGCATGTCTTGTTACCGATTCTTAATTTCATCTGGGACTGGACTTTAACGGCCCCCTTTTAACACTTAAATATGCCTTGATCTAAGCCAAACCTGTCCTGCTGGAAGATCAGCCTCCAGTCTCAAGTCTTATTTAGCCTCCAACGGGTTTTCTTCCAGGGCTGCTATATATTTATCTCTGTTCATCTTTCCATCAACCCGAAACTGCTTCTTTGTCTCAGCTGAAGAAAAGCATTCCCACCACATGACACTGCCACCAATATGTTACACCATGGGGTGTGTTCAGACTGAGGTGCAGTGTTCATTTTCTGCTACATATTTTGTCTGTAGGCCTGAAAACTCAGTTATGGCCTGGTCTAATCTATGTTTGAAAAAAAATAAAATAATGTTGATGACAAGAAGATCTCCCAAATCTCTGAGCTGTCATTATCTTGCAAGGGTTATTGATTTTCAAAAGCTCCCCTGAGGGTCTTACCTTATAACAGGTAATGAGCAACCTCACTTGATGAGGCAGGACTAATGCATGTGGGCCAGCCCAGAAGAAAAACTATGGAAATGGCTTCATATGTGATGAAAAGGAAAGGTTACTGGAAGAAAGGTGAACTGTAGACATCTAATGCCTCAATGGTACCACAATCCAAGACAATAACTTTGCACCGTCAACCAGCAGTCTCTGCTTACCATTTCTTCTTTGCTAAAATACTTTTTTCACCATATCAAGAGACAACAAAAATCCCAAAAATGAGGGATTCTAACCTAAGTAAAAGGATCTACCTAAAGGTCATAGTTTTGAAGGAGACATAGATTAAAACAGGAAAGAATGTTTACATGATTAAGTTTATCAGCTTCAAAGAACATATATAACAGAAAATGTAATTTAAGTGCAGTGCACCTACTTTTATCTACATCCAAAAATACTTGTAGAGTATGCCTCGTAGGCCAAGAGTCATTTTGACTACACTACATTTTGACTGTTTACAGATAAATGATGTAGGATAAGAGCCTTTTGAACTGATTTATAGTAATGCAATAGAAATTCCTAATGGAAGTGGTTAGGATAATTATTGTGATTCATTATTTCCTCTCATTATCAGTTATTCATTGTTTAACAACAACAGAAATGACCCCATCAGGTTACATGAAGCAGCTGGTGCCACAGGACAATGAGGACAGGTATTTTTTCACTGCTATGATGTGACCACACATTGGCCCTTAAATAATGTAAACTCTATCTTTCTTCTACAAGTCTTCTCCTCTCAGTGATGCTGTTTGTTTTTCTTGATAATGTGTGCCTCAGACTTATTGTTTAGAGCTTTTGAGATAAAGTCCAAAGGTTTTGTAATTATTTACTTTTATCCAGCTAACATTGTTGACTGATCTTGTAATGTCTGCTTAATGTGAACATTTGCTGGAGTTGTTATTTAAATATCACACTATGTATCAATATTAAAGGTATTTGTCAGAACTTGAAGCTTACGAAGCTGCTCAATTTGTTAGGTGCTCTTTAAAGCACATAAACAGAGATATCAAAGTAACCATGTGAATGAAAACAACCCTGTAATTTTCCATTTTCAACATACTTTTAAAAACATCAAGAAAATTTATTTATATACTGTATATATATATAAAGTAATTATACTCATAACATTTTTTGACATTTTACCATGTTGCAAACAAAATTTTTAACGCATTTTTCGGAGGTTTCATGTGACAGAGGAACACAAAGTTATGCATAATTGTGATGTTGTTGGAAAATGATAGACAATTTTTAATTTTATTATTAGAATTTTATTTTTAAAACATAAAAAGCATCCCTACAATATGATTCTACCAACATGTTTCACAGTGGGGATGGACTATTAAGGGTACAGTTCGTTTTCTGCCACACATACACCAAAAAAGTTCAATTTTAAACCAGAAAACTTACTGAAATTTATTTGTCTCCTTCATGTTTTGTGTCAAACTTTAAAGACAAAGACAGACAAAGACCTTGAATTACTTTGTTTCAAAAAACCTAACAGTTGTGTTGTTGACAAATTCCCTCACCTGAACTGTGGATTCTTTAGCTCCTCTAAAGTTATCATGAGCATTTCAGCTGCTTGTGTGATTAGTGCTTTAATGAGATTAAATTACATACAGGTGGACTCTCTTCACTAATGTCTGAAGGCATCTGGTTGCACTAGATCTCATTTAAGAGAATCAGAGTAAAGGATGCTGAATTTAATTGCAGGTCACACATTAAAGAAACACTGACTACTCTGCATAAAGAGGTCTACAGACAAACTTTGTTTATCTGTTTGTGAGATGTAGCTTTTATTTTTGTCAAAAATTTCACAGATTTATTTAAAAGGGTCATTTTAAATATAACCATTAATAAACATTGGGACTCTTGAACAGTGAGACCATAAATTGCACTTTTTTAGAGATTTGCGAGGTCCTAAATTAATATTTCAGTGTCTCCGTCCATTTCTATATTTGGATGACCACTCCACAAAGAAGCTATTAAGTTGTTCTTGTTCTTGATGTGTGGACAGCAGACAGAGAATGGCTTTTTGCCTCTTTTCTCAAATACATCTTGAAATGTAAAAAAATAATGTAAAATATGAAATTAAATTAAGTTTGAAGAGAACATTTTGAAATCAGACGACGGTGGCTCAGTTTTTAAAGAAGATATCCGCCCAAACATTTCTCCGTAACGTTAAAGTAGAGCTCCACAAAACATTAACCTCATGAGAATTTCACAGACAGACAAAGACCCATCTACAAATTAATTGTCTTGCTGATGAATACATGTCATTAATGGTCTGGGCAGTGTGTGTTTGTCTGCAATGAAGGGCCTCGTTGATTGGTTTTTAAAGACTGTCTAAATATGCCTCGCGGGTGGAGCCAACATGCTCCATTTCTCAGTGCAATCAAGGACAGACGTCCAAGACGAGGCCATGATATGTGGATGGAAGTCATCCTTGGTGCGCCTGCCTTCATTTGGAGACGAATGATAAGCTGCAGAGGAGAGTTGTTCACAGACGTGCTTGCTCGTTGCAGCAGACACAGGTCACTGAACATTTTGTTTCTGATTGATCAAATTCATATTCTGCTCTTCTTTCCAGGAACTGCAGATATCTGCCCTCCCAGTAAAATCAACTGTGTTGACAAAGCACTCGGTAAGAAACAATCTTCCTTCATTTCTTTTCCCATTACAATACACTCCCACCCCAAAAAGGCAAATGGAAACACAATCAGTAAATATGATAAGGATTTTTTTATATTCCCTGCTGTACAAATACATGAAGGTAAACTAGATATTTTGAAATTACTTTTTCTCGTGGTGATTTCGGCATTTTAGAGCTTGATGGCTGAGCTGCTTTCACACTGAATGTTTCAAATTAAACCTGCGCTTCATTCCCCAACACCCATCAGCCTCGACTCTGACCTCACCCCTCCCCTTTCAGCGTATATCGTAACCGAACCTTGGTTTCAAAGAAACTCCAATGAAAGGGGACCATTTTATTGACTTGGCAGGACAATTATCATTTCTCAGCCAAATAAGCCAGAAATTTAATTATGTCTCCCTTCACTGAATTGAAACTCTGTTTAAAATGTGGCTGAATGAGATCTTAGATATATCTTGCAAGAATGGGTCGCGTTCATGTGGGTCATATTCCTGAATCAAACAGATGGATTCACCACTCCATCAAAGGTGATGCATTAAAAAATAATTTCTGCATTTATGTAGAGGTGCTTTCTTCCTACATCAGACAGAACGTATGCCTCCACGCTCCTGCATACAAATAACCTGATTGTTAGAGTTGTAAAATCCATAAATCACCAAATTATAATTACTGCTTTCAGTGCTTCCTCTGTGCATTTTCAGTCAGAACTGAATGCTTTCAGAATTTTAAGAGACAGGCTGAGAAAAGGAGTGTCGTTGTTTTAGAGCCGGGATCATAAATATGTATTTAATGTATTAATATGCCAGCCACTTACTGTATGTTTGTCTTAATTGGATAAAAGGTACTATGTGCAAGTTTTTCTGTAGACTTTACTTGATCATTTAGTCAGAGAAAATGTATTCTGGCATTATTTTTGTGAACTCAACTGCTGCAGTTCTCTGTTAGGCGATAGTCTGTGAAGTCACCCTATTGATTTGTTGTGAGAACCCTGAACCCTGAAGATGCACCGATCACCATTTGGTGCCCATGTCTGATGTCCGGTTTTTGCAAAGCTTTGTGCTGCAGATAAGCAGAGTAATCGATTCCAATTTCTTTTTAAGATCTTTCAGATAAGATGAAATAAGAAAAGCATTTAAAATGTTTGTTTTTGTTTGTTTGTTTTCATCCTTTTCCCTCAGTGGTCATTGATTAATAATACTGGAAGCAGTGGCAACTTCCATTAGACAACAGTCAATATAAAACGGGTTTTGCTAAAACCTAAAATAAAGACGAAAATCTTAAAGCAGACATTTCAAAATATCTTAAGCATCTTATATTAGCAAGTAGTGTGGTTAATGTGGCTAGCATAGCTAAAACAAGACTCTTGGTGTTTCCTGCAGAATGCAGAGCCTAACCTTAAATTTTAGATTTCCAAAAGGTTACCAACATTTCTAAAACACAATGTGTTTCATGACAGACAGAAGCACGGCAACTTTGATGTACTCCACTCAGCTTTTCTGTTATGTCTTGCTCTCTCTCGCTCTTTCTCAGCCAGAATAAACCAAAGACATGTCTCAACAAGGAATAAAAAATGTTTCCTTTTAAATACATTCCTACATCTCTGTTCTTCATTGACTTCAGTTTTAAACACTTCACTAATGATGAACGTAGCAATTTTAAGTTTTCTTTGCTCATGAACTGCATACACAATGAAGAGTGTTTTCAGCCCAACCTCTTGATGCTTAATCATGATGCATTTTTTGATAGGAAAAAGACTACAATTTTGTGTTTTTATTGTGTTTATTTATTTTCACTTGTTTGATATCAGGTATTTTAAGGCATTGAAATGCTGGATAGTTTATTAAATATGAATTAATTTTTGGGGACCATCCATCACTACATAAATCCTTTAAGTTTTTAACCTATAGCCTTTGAGCATTTTATGGCTGATTTTGTTTGTATAATATAACCTTTTATTTTTGCATGAAGGGAAAGTAAAACCAACTGAAGGAAACACTCAACATTTCACGTCAATCTTTGAAAAAAAATCTTATTTGAAATATGTGCTGCTGGGTATTGTGCAGTTCAAACTACCATCACACAGATCCTGCCTTTATTTTGCTGATATAACCTGCAACTAAAAAGCTCCTTAATAGCAAGGCGGATCCAGTTTTCTTACTCTTTTTCTAAAAAAGCTTTTATTTTTTGTTTAAAAATAGTGAAAAGAAACCCAGCATCTAGCATTTGCACTTGTTCCTTTTTTGCTGTTGTGTTATACCCATACCAAACTGTGACCAAAAAACATGAGTATCCACCGAATCATGATATATATATATATATATATATATATATATATATATATATATATATATATATATATATATATATATATATATATATATATATATATATTAAGCTGGACTCATGTATATGCATTATGACCATTTACATGACATGCTTAAATTTCAGTGAATATCTGGCATATAACATGATATGCCACCTTAATCCAAAAATTAAATGATGGCCTAATGAGACACAAAAACAATATTTAGATGACCTAATGAATATTAATTAAAAACATTTACAGGGGGTTGCATTGTGGGGCAGTTGGTGGCACTGTTACCTCACATCAAGAAGGTCCAGGGCTCAATTCCCATCTTGGGCTCCTTTTGCATGGAATGGATTCTCTCCGTCTTACTCCCACAGTCCAAAATTGGTTCATCAATTGGTTACCCTAAGTTTGCATAGTTGTTTGTCCTGTATGTCTCTGTGATGGACTGGTGACCTGTCCATCCAGGTTGTACACCACGTCCCACTCATTGACTGGTGTAGATGGGCACCAGCCCCCCCACATCCCTACAAAGATAAACAAGCATGTGTGAATAGATACATGGATGGAACATTTACAGGAAAATAAATGAACATCTTTAATTCCAGTATCACTCATATGAGTATTTGCTGTATAAAATAAGTGTAATCTAAGTTTTAGTGTTTAGCATTAAAACTACACATCTTATATCTGCTAAACCTGTGTTTCCTTTGTGTTTGCAGCACAACTTCAGAAGAACAGTGGGGATATCTGTCCATGTGAGACGCCCTGTAATCTTACCCGCTATGGTAAAGAGCTCTCCATGGTCAAAATCCCCAGCAAAGGCTCTGCTCGCTATCTCTCCAGGAAATATGACAAGTCAGAGGATTACATCAGGTGCGAGGAAGGACCTTCAACAAGAACCAGGCTTGCATATCAGCAGTGATGTGTTGCTCAGTTAGGGAGCCATAAAGTATGGCTTCGAGCCTGTGATAACAAACAGCCATAAACATAAACTAGAATCAATTAGATTTTCATGCAGGCATCAATTTATGTTTGTTCCAGTAAAAGGATGTTGAGTATTGGAACTATTTTTAATTTAATCTGATGGCAAATATTTACTGCTTTGTGTTATATGAATGGAAGTAATTGCTATGATTAAGTGAGTATATTTGTATTGTGTGTTAGTCTTTCTGTCACTGAAAAAAACATGCAGTTTGATTGGATTCCAATAGAGTTAAGAGACCTCAAACGGCGTTTGAAGTACGTTGTAAAATATGAGATGGATGTAATGAGCAAGATTTAAATTTCATACTATTCAGTGCTTACTAAGAGGATTCATATCCCTTGAACTTTTTCATACATGCAACCTCAAACTTCAGCGTATTTTGCTCCTATTTCATGTGATAAAAAAACACAAAGTGAACAGCATCTACAAGTCTTTCCAGAAAATTTCATTTCGATTTAGGTCTAGACCAGGGGTCTAGGACACCGGCCCTTGAGGCCTGGATTTGAGGACCCCTAGTCTAGACATTGACTGGGCCATACTTAAACTTATATCTTTTGATCGAAACGATTTCATTTTATCTCTGGCTTGCCACAGTATGATGCTTCATGCTTCTTGTTTCATGCTTGGTACAGAGAACAGCATTAGGCTTGTGAAGATCATGTCTATCTGACAGGTTCCATTTTGTTTATAATATTAATAAATCCTCCTCACATTTTTGAGGTAGTAATGTTGCACTTCAGGGTCTATTCCTTGAGCCAGTTCTACTTGTTATATTGTTAAAGGTATTTACTTACCAATCCAGATAATTGTAGTCAGGTGTTACAATCATTTCCATGGCCATAGATGTATGTTGTTGAGCACTTAGGGATGCAGACATTTGTAAAAGAATGGGTCACTCCCAAGAGCTCAGTGAATTCCAGCACCATACCGTGATGGGAGGAGACCTCAGGAATGGGTCCAGTTGAGAAATCTCCTTACTACAAATAATCCACAGTCAACTGCTGGTATTAGTTGAATTATTAGGAAGATATTTGGAAAAGACAGCAGCTCAGCCATAAAGTGGTAGGCCAAATATAATCACTAAGCTTGGTCAGAGGATGATGAGGAGTGGTTCTTTGGTTTGAGTACGCAGAAGTCGCCAGTGTTATTAAGAGTAAATAGATTGTTACAGACCTCCAAACTACTAACTATATAGAGAGCTTCATGTACTGAGTTTCTGTGGCCAAGTTGCTATACCCAATGGACAAGTCTTAGCTTCACAGTTGCCAGGAGATTGGCACTTACCTGACTGCAGTGTGTAAAATAGAACATTTTGTGCAGAGGAGATTACGCAGCAGGACTGTTGGACTCAGCCCTCTGGTTCTCTTAATGCTTTGGTTCTTTCATTTTGCAACATGACTGCACACCAGTGCTCAAAGCAAGGTTCATATAAACATGGATGAGCGAGTTTGGTGTGGAAGAATATGACTACCACAGAGTCCTGACCTCAACCTGATAGAGCACCTTTGGGATGAATCTAAGCAGAGATTGCAAGCCAGGCCTTCTCGTCCAACATCGTGGTTTGACCTCAGAAATACGCTTCTGGAGGAAATGTCCACAAACACACTCTGAAACCTTTTGGAAAGAATTCCCAGAAGCCAAAAGCTGTTAAAGCTGCAAAGGACAGAGCTGACACCATATAAAACCCTATGGATTAGAAATGAGATGTCACTCAAGCTTATAGGTGTGTCAAAGCTGGGGAGTTTATACTTTTGGCAATATATTGTATATGGTTCCAGGCATTGTCATTTGAATTTGACTGTCTTATATTAAATTTAGGTTTAGAGTGACCTGGTAGCGTCATTTAATCCAATCTGTTTATGTGACTGGATTGCATTGGTAGTTTTCAAGTGCCTTGACATGATATTTATTGTGAGTTAGCTATATTAAAAAAAAACCTTTTTGTAGATTTTTATTAGCAAAACCTTTTAAAAAGACCATGCAGCATTTTCCTTCCATTTCATACTTATGTGTTTCTTTGTTAGTCTCTCCCAACAAAAGATAATGACATTTATTGTAATAAAGTGACAAAAGGTGGAAAGGTTCAAGGGACATCAATCAGCATGTTCTGTGGAACCCTTGCTAATATTTAAAAGCAAATTCAGTGCTGGGGTAAACTGTAATGCCTCTCAGTGACTAATCAACGGGATGTGAGAGAGGATAAACATGGCTGAACCACAGAGCCCATGAAGATTCACAACATTTAATATTATGAGACTATAAACTGCAGAGACACCGGGGGACGTGAGTGACTAAACATGCTGTTGGTGCACGTCCCGCTCATCTCTGTAAAACCCTGAAAGACCTCATTATCTCACAATCACTGGTTAGATCTATTCAAAGCACTGTAGGCCTCGTTATCCTATCATTGGTTAACGTGACCTGAAAGATGACTTGGTGTATTTATTTTAAATGAGGTATAGTTGAAGTGAGTTACAGGGAAAGAACAGATGTTTTCTCAATTGCTGTTTTCTATCTCTTGTTTATTTGTTCTTTCCAGAGACAACTTTTTGGTATTAGATATTTTCTTCGAAGCACTGAACTATGAAACAATTGAGCAAAAGAAAGCATACGATGTCGCAGGTTTATTAGGTAAGAAATCGTCTTTTAAAGAAGTTGGTTTATAAACGCAATTTTTTTAAAGATTTACAGAAAAATACAAACATCCTTGAATTGTTATTATTACACATTACCTTAAGCAACTGTGATCTGTGTTTCAGGTGACATTGGTGGACAAATGGGTTTATTCATTGGTGCCAGCATCCTGACAGTCTTAGAAATACTGGATTACATCTATGAGGTACAGTGTTCAAGTTGCTGGATTTAAGAAAACGCTCATGCAAAAAACAAAAGCTTTTTACTAAATATATTGTTGTTGTTGCTGACTTTAATCAAGACAAAAACCTTTGATTCTGTGTATATACATATCTAGTTCCAGTGCAGACATTTACAGAAACTAGTGGTGTTCTGATATTGATACTGGTATCGATATCGGGCATATATCAGTGTCAAGTACTGGTACTCAAAGCAAGCCAATACTTCAAAGCGATACCACATTTTTGCTGGATTTTCCTTCTGGGCTGCGCTGCAACCCAGCGCAGCTGATACTTTATACCAGGTGGCATAAAGTATCAGTAGGTATTTGCTGATCCTCAAAAAAAAAAAAAAAAAAAAAAAAAAAAAAAAAAGATCAAGATGGGAGAAGGTAGATGGCTGAACGGGGCAAAATGTCCATCGGAGCAGCGGACTTTTTCCGTTGTTCTGTTGTCCGTGATTTATGACAATAGCCGATCATAATCTATTTTACCCATCAATTCTTAAAAGGATAAACGTGACATTTAATTGCGTTTCATTTTCCTTCTGTTTAATTAATATTCAACAAGCTGGACAGATAATCCACATCATAATCATCAAGATGAATCCATTTAACTTTTTCTCTGCAGTGATGAAGTTTCTAAAGGTAACAGTTCACCAATTGAAGTGATCAGAAGTCAGCAAGACTCTCTGAACATTACCTGATCCCACAAACACTCTGCTCAGCGGGAGAATAATCCCACAGCAGTGTCAGCTGCGCTAGACGCGCTCCAAAGCTTCTTGTCTGTAACTCTTCAACGCGCTGCCATCAGCTCTCAGACAACTTCCAGATCAGAGGTGATACTCTGAGGGAAAGTTTTCTTATATTGATTGATTTATTGAGCTCTGCGATGTTCTCTGTGCGTAAAGTTGAAACTGTCTGCATGTCACCACCAGGTGGTCAGGTGAGTGTAATCTGTCAAAATGAGGGATTGACATCAGATTGTTCTATCACTGTTAAAAAACACAATCATAATGACTAAATAAAAATGACTAATAAAAATAAAATTCGTTTCACGTGAGCCCTGGTTTGGATATATTTCAAGGTAAACAGAGGATAAACAAGCAGACTGCCCTTGGTGCTTGCTGTCAAGAGGAAAGGGAAGGGGGGAGGAGGGTGACATATTATTCTAATGAAGTTTTATTTCTTTCGCTTTCATTTTTAGACCACCATTAGAGTAAGCAGTGTAATTTCTCCCGTTTTAAGCTTTTATCATCTGGGATGTTTTATTAACGGGAGCGGAGCAGGGAAAACTGAAGATTTTGAAAGTAATGCTCTTTTTTAAAAACTGTATTCGTTTTGTGTGATGCACAAGTACCACTGGCAGCTAACTGGCCATTGGCATGTCTCTACCACCACCATGCTTGACTTTTGGTACAGTGGTCTTTGACTCATCCATACATACTAATCTTTCTTGTGGCCAATTAGCTCAATATTTAGTTTATGTAAATTTGCCTGATGATCTGAAACATTTAAGTGTGGTAAGAAAAGCAAAGAAGAAATCTGTAAGGGGACAAATACTTTTGACCACAGCACTATATATGAATACGATTAATTGAGAGTAGTAGTATGGAATCCAAACATACCATGAGAATACCTCTTCCAAATGCTGTATTTCTTTCCTGTTTTTCCCTACCTGGCATGCTCTTGGTGAAACCAGCTGATCAAGCATCGGCTGCAGCGTCTGCTGAGACCACAGAAAGAAGAGAAGAAGAATACCCAGCCGGCCACAACTGTTGCAACAGTGGGTCTAGAAGAAATGAAAGCAAAGGTACTAAACAAAAATTGCTCTGTAACAAATTACTCTTTACTTGTTTTCATGCTGAGTGTACATCCTACACCCTTACCCTGCAGCATTGCAACTGTATTAGAAAACAGCAACTGGATAAGTAATAGAGAAGCAAATTAATATTTTTCCACCACATGAGAATAAGGAGTTTAATGCTCCTAATTACTTTTTAACCACTTTGCAAAACACAACCTCCCCTGGAGCTCAAATTCATTATTGCACAACTTAATTCTAAGGTTGCTTATTTTCTAAACAATAGACTTCTTATGTTGAGTTTAAGCTGAAGTGAGTCAAAGTCAATTTTACATATTGTAACTGTGACAGATGGTGAGTAATTTGGCTAAACAGCTGTGGACTCCAGCAGTGTTTCAAAGTCAGAGACGGGCCTCCTCTTGAGGAGTTTTGGGGAAGGCCCCAAGGAGTCACACAGAGGTGGAGGAGTATTATGTTACGTGGTGCATACATTTTCTAAAGCAGATTATTTATATTACAACTCTATGTAAGTTTCTTAAAATAATACTTTAAAGCATGAATTTCACTGTTTATTCTGCCATAAAAACTAATAAAGGTCTTACCGACAAAAAATTTATAAGGGAAGATGTGAGAAAATGCCTATTAAGGCTTTATTTTAGCATTAGCAAGGCACCTTATTCTGAAAACATATGTGCATAGGTAAAAGTTTGTGGCAGAAATTTTAACAGATAAGGGAGAAGTACCTGAAATATCCTTGTCAGGCCAAGATGACAAAACATACATCACTCCAGCCTCTCAGTTCAGGAAACTTGAGCATCCTTCAGATCATACTTTCAATCTGTGATCTACATGTGTTGGTAATCACTTGAAAGGTCTGGAGATAGAATGGGGGGTTGAAGTTGACCCACCAACAATACACCTCTGATCCACACACAAGGTAGTCACAGAAACCTAACAGCCATGGCACATGAGGGTTAGACAGAATTGCATAATAAGTGCTGATACAATGCAAAGACAACAGCAGCAAAAAATTACACCGACATGCAGAATCTGATGGAGATAACACACCGAGGAAGAAGCACGACAACTCTGCTTGTATTTAAAGCAACTACTGCACCTAAACAACCAGCAACATGGAGCTCTGACAGATATTTTTAGGACTGTTGAAAATCCTTAATACAGGTTTTATGTACATACTCAGGGTTTCCCCCAGAAAACTAGCTAAGGTGCAAGGGCAGTCCACCAGCAGCCTACCATGTTTTTTGTGTTAAAAATGTTAAAAGTTGACAGGAAATTTGAAAATATGACAAGGTAATTATGTTATTGGAAGACATTATTGACAATGCTTAAATATCAACCATAGTGTTAAAAAAAAGGCAAACACAAAAAATGCATTTAAAATAAATGTTTTTGCTCTTCAGTCAAACAAGCTATGTAATACTGCCCACATTTAAAAGTAAAACAAATTAAAAGAAATGTTACATAAAATGGACAATGATGAGTCATTATTTGTATGCTTAACTAAATATTCTTAGGATACAAAACTCAAGTATCTATGGTATTAAGTTTTCTTGTGTTTTCTTAAATCCTACTGTTTTGTTTAGTAATATTGGCTGCTTGGTGTGGTATTTTGATTTGCTGGTTGTGACTGGTTGTTATTTGTCCAACCCAATGCAGTATTTGCAATAAATACTCCGACTGAATGAAAAACACCTGCTTGTGATTAGCCAGTGGTGTGGTTCATTTACATAATTACGGACAGGCCTGAGCACCCTCTTCAAGATACTGTTATACAACAACAGTGTCTTCTATCAGAGGCTTCTTCAGATTCCCTGTAATACAGACCGTTTCAGGAGATCCTTCCTGCCTACAGCCATCAGCCTTTACAACAATGCTTTGAAGAACTTGAAGAACTGAAAATGAAAATAAATGTGTCTTTATATAATACTTTGGGCACCTGGGAGGTTTTTTTTACTGTTGTATTTTTGAAAACATCTTTTAACATCTGCTCTGGATAACTTGTCTTTTTTTAACGTATTGTTGGTTCTTGGGTTGTTGTATTGTTCTGCTGCATTTTGTGAATTTTCATGTTAAAATGTGATCTATAAATGCAGTTTACTTACTTGCTTTTCCTACCTGTCATTCATCCAGGCTAGGGGTTTTTTGTACAACATTTGGTCCTGGTTTTGACTTTGCTTTGTCTGCCTCCAACAGGAGCCCAATGACACGACACGGAGTCACCCAGAGGGGGCGTACGCCAACACGATTCTCCCTAACCACCACGTCCCTCACCCTCTCCCTCACCCTCTCCCTCATCCTCTCCCTCATCCTCACCCTCATCCGCACCCTCTTTCTCATCCTCTTCCTCCGCCACACCAACATCGCCCAGGACACCACGGGGTATTTGAGGACTTCGCTTGCTAAAGCCAGCTTTTGTTTCCAGTCCTGGTGACAAAACAAGACAGAAACTATCTGTGTTGAGACAACAACAGACTCCCCCCAAACCTCCCTCCTCCCTCTGCATCTCCGTTGTTTCTTTGCTCTCACCAGTGAAAAGCTACGGCCAAAGTCAAAAACACCAAACTTGTGCTGCTAACAAACCACTTGTATGTACAGTATAGGCACAAATCAGACACAGCTTCTTCTCTTCTTCTTCTGTTTTTCTTGTTTTGATCTGAATGGGAACCAAACTTAACTCAGTGTCACCTTGACTCCGGGCACATTGGGACTACAAGGACCAACTCTTTGGTACATGATCACTACGAAGGGATATGAGGAGAAATGCACTTTACAATGATCCAATTTCTTCTCCAAAAAAAGGATTTATTTATTCTGTTGGCATCTATTTTAATTATCAGTATTACTACGTCTGTGTTCCTGAATCTACTCTGACTTCATAAAGCTGTATCAGATCATTACACATGATAAATTATGTAATTATTTAACAAAATACTATTATCTGTCTGTTCTGTATTGTATACAAGATAACAGTAAGCAAACCTTGTTGGTGTTAAACCATCCAAAGTGTGAGTGGACTTATTTAGGCTGAAAAACGTGACGTTGGCTTTAAAGAGCTAGCAGCATCTTTCCACATGAAGCATTCTGTCTGGTTTGTGGTGAAGGCGTTAGAGTGTAGCAGTGTACCTGTACATAAATCAGAAAGCCCTACAAGGTTTGTTTTAATTATTGTTGTTTATATTTAGTTACTATATAACTAATGTAATATCACTTTTAATTATTTATACATTTTAGAGGAGATTTTTATATGAAAATAACGATCACGATTGTAGCAAATACTGTCCACTAACTCTCTGCAGATATACCTGACTGCCGAACATTACCATAATGGTAACAAGAATGGACTTACAGTGGATTACAAAAGTATTCATAGTACTTGAACTTTTTCATATTTTGTCACATCACAACCACATAATTCATGTGTTCAATTGGGATTTTATATGATAGTCCAACACAGAGCAGTGCATAATTGTTCGTCCCATGAATCTGACCAGCTTCCAGAGTCTGCTGAAGAAAATAAACCCCACAGTATGATGCTGCCACCTCCGTGTTTCACCATGGGGATGGTGTACATTTTGCACGTCGGCCAAAGTGTTTAATTTCTGTCTGCTCCATTGCGCCTTCTTGCACGTTTGCTGTGTCTTTTATATGACTCGCGGCAAACTGTGATATGTGTGTATTGAGCACATTTAAAAGTTGTGCTGCTGATAGATTCCTTCACCTGAATTGTGGATCTCTGCAGCTCCTCCAGAGTTGGGTTTGATTCTCTGCTTATTGCTCTCCTAGCCCCACGTGTCAGTTTACATAGATGGCAATGTCTTGGAAGCTTTGCCGTTATACCGTGCTCTTTCCATTTTCAGAAGATCGATTAAGGCTCTTTGAGATGTTTAAAACTTGGGATACTGCTTTAAACTTCTCTATAACTTTATCCCTATCCTGTCTGCTGTGTCCCTTGGCCGTCATGATGTTGTTTGTTCACTAATGTTGCCTAACAAACCCCAAAGGTCCTCACAAAACTGCTGTGGTCATACCACAGCTAAACCAAGTGAAATATATTTACCTATTAAGTGACTTTTGACAGCAATTGGTTGCATGTTTTAATTTCTTGAGGGGTGTCAAATTAAAGAGTGTCTGAATACAAATGCATGCCACACTGTTGAGGTTTTTATTTGTATGAACATCTGCAATCCAGCATCATTTTAACTCCACTTCAAAATTATGCACTAGCACGTAGAATCCCAATGAAATACATTACAGAGTGTGATTGTAGTGGGACAATATAACTTCAAGGGGTGAATACTTTTGCGCTGTACCTACAGTGTGTTTTCTCCTTTATATTTCCTGCATTTTACAAGGAACCACACAAATCTTTGCATAGCAAAAGCATAAACATACTGTTTATGTTTTTAGTTGTAAAATGCTTCTACTTGAATTATTCCTATAATTTCTTTTTTTATTCCCTTCATCCAACCCTTCATGCTGGTTAATAACACAACTTTTAGCTGACATAAGCAATAAGGGACAGAATCTTACCTCTTTTGCCAAGTCATCTCCTTCAGATGTGGGCCGGAACGACTGCAAGAAGCACAGCAGCTTATTACTGTGTGAACCTGGCATTAAGATGTGTGTGGGTGTGTGTGTGTGTGTGTGTGTTTGTGTTTGCATGCATACTTTAACATTTTGCACACATGACTGAGCACATTAAGGTGACACAGCTCAGCTAAGCTGATCCAGTAAAATTAGTGGATTAGAATCGGAGAAGTTAGCGGGAAAACTAGGCAAGTATTATTGCACTTTGCAGGTTTTTATCTACAAAATTCAGCTCTGTGGACGCAAAAAAGTGCAGTAATATAAACACTGCTACAGAGGATGGAGCAGTCTTTTTGGGTTTAGGCGTGAAAATATGTGACAAGGACATGGTAAATTTTAACAGCACAAGTTAGAAGAGTGGTAATGGAAATTAATAATGAAAACTTTTACTTTGATTCCCTCATGTTCATATTTTCCACCATCGTACAAGGTCAGTCTAGTCACTGACAGCTTTTTCCACTGCAGGAAACTCCCTAAATCCACATGGCCAGAGCTTTTAAGAACTTTGTCTGAGGTTCCTTCTTTTATTTTTAATACATTCAGGGACCACAAAGTTAGCTGTTCAATCTTTTTATTATGTTACCATCGGTGTTTCAGATGTTCTGTTGAGTGTTGGTTTTATCTTCCAAGCTTACTGGTACAGTGCATGGCAAAACTTTTCATGCACTTTGAACTTATTCACATTTTGTCACATTACAACCACAAACATTATTGTATTTTGCTGGGATTTCATATGACAGACCAACTCAGTGTAGTGTTGTATTGTAAAGTAGGACCAAAACGATACATGGTTTTACCAATTTGTTATCAATACAAATGCGAAAAGTGTGCCGTGCATTACAGGAATACAGCTGTAAGTCTTTTGGGGTATGTCTCTACCAGTTTTGCACATTTCAAGAATGAAATATTTGCCTCTTCTTCTATGCAAAATTGCTCAAGTACAGGTACTTAAATTTACTGTGCAATGTTAGTTTCCAAAACTCGGTGTAAAAAAGGCTAAAAATTAGTCTTATCTATGTAAGCATAATAATTGTATACTGATTAGATTCTCCTACCCGAGCTTTGGATCTCTGCAGATGCTCCACAGTTACCTTGGGCCTGTTGCTGCTTCTCTGACTAATGCTCAGGATGTGGACAGCCACACTTTGGTAGACTTTCAACTGTGCCATACTCCATTTCAAGATGGTGGTTTGAACACAGCTCGGTGAGATGTTTAAAGCTTAAGATTTTGTTTTAAAACCAAGCCCTGTTTCAAGCTTCTTCACAACTTCATGCCTGACCTGTCTGCTGTGATTCTTGGTCTTCAGGAAACAGTTTGATCACTAATATTGTCCAACAAACCGCTTAGGCCTTCACTGAAGAGTTGTATTTATACAGAGAATAAATTATACACAGGTTGACTCTATTAACTAATTAGATGACTTTTAATTGCAACTGGTTATACTGGATTTTATTTAGGGGGACAAGAGTTAAGGGGGCTAAATATGAATATACAAGTAACTGTTTACATTTTAAAAGTTTCCTATCCTTTCAAAATTACTTGCTGCTTTGTGTTGGTCTGTCACATGAAATCCTAGTAAAATATATGACTTAAATGTGACAAATTATGAAAAACAAGAAATACAAGGGGTATTATTATTTTTGCAAGGTTCTGTATTTCTTTCTCTCTCTCTCTTTTTTTTTTTTTTTTTTTTTTTTTTTTTTGCTAAGCCCTTAAAGCACTTACAGTTTTGCTGGTTTTTTGCACAAGAATCACACTCTGCACAGAGCACACATTTTGCTCCAGATTGTACTTTTAAAAAAAAAAAAAAAAAAAAAAAAAAAAAAAAAAAAAAAAAAAGGTGGCAGAACACTGGCAGATAAGGAAAGCTCCATGTTTTGCTTTGCTGTTGCTTGCTTTCCTTTATTCCTCCAATTGAAACAACTGCACACAAGGTTACCTTTAACTATGAGTTAGTGATGAACTAGCAGGGAAAAAAAACAAGCTAACACATAATTTAGTGTTCTATCCTAATCACTGGGCCTCTGAATAAATGAATAAATAAATGAAAGTGCAGTTCCTTCTGTCCATTGCACAGTTAGCTCATCATTGATTATTAATTCAGGAAATAATTGTTCTCGATTTATAGCTATGTGCTTTGTTTTTATTAAAGTGGCCATCCATCACCACATTGGGATAAGTGGCGGTAACTGCTAATCCACTACCGAGAAACATGAGATGAGATGATTTTTTTTTTTTCTATCATGATGTAGATTTGTAAGATTTGAGCAGGAAAAAGGAATTCCTGTCCTGGTGCAGTTTCTAAAATTAATGCACAAGTGGTAAAAGACACTTAAATGAAATTATACTCACTATATGATTTAAAGGGCAAATATCATACGTAACATAAATAAATCAAAATCAGCTCTTCTATTGTTTTATTTATTTATTTTTTTTTAATTTCATTTTAAAATCACTTTTTGACGACAAAAATCCTTTGTAGTCATACCGCTCTTAAAAACAGGGATTCTGGTCTGATATGGATGTAATCTGGCTCTGAGGTATCTAATGGATCTGTTGTACACAGGAAAAGACAGAATAGGCCATTTTAACAGGAATATGTTGACTTGATGTTTGGCCTTAGTTTTTGTTTGTGAGCATAACATTTATCAGGTAAATTTAGCTTTCTTTTACAGTGTCATTTTACTTTTTAGGTGTTGTATGTCAATAAAAAATGTCTGCTGATGTCTGCAGAGAAAGCAGTAACCACTCAAATTCAGCCTGGCTGCTTAGCTTCAGCTGTGGCTCAGTTTTTTCTCCATGCCTGAGCTAAACGAAGAACAGTGTTCGCTTGCAGGTGCCATCTGGTTGTAAATTAATATTCGATTTTCTCCTCCATCCACCACGCGTTGCATTAACTTGAAGTGACTTCTTGATACCAAACAAATTGTTGTGACAAAGCGAACCTGTAGACAGTGTTATAAAGTTCAGACAGCATAACACACGTTGTCGTCAGAGGAACGTTTTGAAAAGAACCTGTACTGCAAAACAGTAAAACTCTTAACAGGTAAGGTATAGACTTTTAGGTGGAGAAACCTCTGAATGGCTCTAATACCTCCATCGCACTTATGCTTCATTTTCACTGAGCGGTACAGCACGGGTCGGTGCGGTATGCCATTTTATGGTCTGTCGGATTCAGAAGAGCCTTTCCACCGCCAGTTGGACTCTCACTGGGAAGGTGAGGTTAAACCAAAACACCTAACGTTGCGTCATACTCGTGCAGCAACAAACATGATGCACTAGTATGCCTCGTGTTTGTTGCAAACGGTGACGCTTTTCAGTCCCCTCATCAGTGGATTGTGCTATGTGATGCCAATGGCTCCACCCTAGCCATACCTTACCATTGTCCGAGCATTCTTCTTGCATTTCAACAATGCAAGAAGAATGCTCCAGCATTGTTATTAAACTTGTTTATGTTCCACAAAATCCAAATGTTATGTCACCACTTTTTGGCAACTTTTGGGTCTGTTCTCGATTGTAAATATTCTTTACATATTTCTCAATTTTGGACATGGGAATAAACAGAAATATTGTGTTACAAGCCTGAACATGAATGAAAAGAAATAATTGTAAAAATGATCATATATGCCCTTTAGTTAACAAATGACACTTTTGTTAATCTATTTGATATATCCGGTTGCTACTATATTTTCCTGAGGCTCATGAGATTCCAGTCTCCGATTGTTGATTCCCCTCCCCCTTTCAAGTAATCATGCTCTATACATGGATGTTTAATATTCATAATCATGTGTCACTTTGACATTTTCAAAAGGTTCCCAATCACAGTCTCTGATGGCATCCTGTACAGGCCATGCATAGCAATCTTCTCCTCTGTCATCAATAATTGTAGCCATCTTCTGAGAAGTCACACAGGGGGGCTGCTGTGTTGAGCTGAATACAGGCCTGAATTACCTCCATAGAGTTTTACTGGAGCCCATGTTAAAAAAAAAAAACATGTTCAGCAGTACTAAAACACAGCTTCGGTGATTCTGTATCTGAAACCTCTTTCAAGTCACAGTTATCAACCTGACAGAGCTGGTGCCACAGCAGCACTACGTGTGCATGACGTCCAGCAGGAGTGCAACAGAAAAAGACACCTTCACCGCTTCACAACATGTAGCTCACATTGCTGGAATTCCTCAAGCTCCTTATCGGAGCTTCTGCCCTGCACAGCTCCTGGGGCTTGGATTTTTTTCCAGCTCCATGGCATCACACTTGTATTGGGTTAGTACATTGTGTGTAAAACCCACATATTCCAACTGGCCACAGATGTTAAGTTTGAAATATCTGACTTCTATTCTTTTTTTTTTTTTTTTGTCAACCAAATATTTCTAAGCTGAAGCCTGAGGGGGGGAAATCGTGTAAGATGCCGGTGATGCAAGCTTCTCTCAGGATTTCGCTGAGAGAAATTTCATCTCATATCCGACAGAAATGGAAATGGACCATCCCAGAGAGGGAACACAGAGAGCATATATGTTGTACATAAGCGTTATGATGATGTGAATATTCCTCTGTTAGAACAGATTTTATAAATGTCAATAATGGTAAATACAAAAACTATTAAAGTTTAGATTAAAAAAAAAACAAAGTGTCTCAAAATCCAGACCTCAGTTCGGTTTGTGTTGTCATTTTTATGTTTTTTATATTTTATATATTTTATATTATACTGCTTGTCCACCTGTTTGACGCATTTCCAGCAATTCGATTTAAAAACCTTGAATGCCTCATGAAGAATCAATCTCGGCAAACACTGAAATGTAAAATATTTTCCAGAATCTGAGCAATTTTGTTTTTGTGCCCTCCAAGTAAATAGAAAATAAAATAAAAACATATATAGATTGACTTTTACAGTGCCAGATGACTTTGGGGCTGCTTGCCCACGAGGGAGGAGAAAGTCCTGGGACTGAACGTGAAATGAAGTACAAAATAATGACTTACAATTAAAACCACGCTGCTCTGTAGTTATGTGGTTTTACAGCATGCCTAAGGGTAGTGCATATAGACCCTCGAAATAACTGAAGCTGTAATTAAGGTCGCAACATTTTTCCCTGCTTTTAACTCAACCCAGACACCAGGAGTATGTGAGATCTAACGTGAGCAGAAAAGGTCTGCTGAGAACAGGCTGCAAACCTGAATGACAGCAGATTAAAAGCCAGCAATTGTTTTTTGTGAAATAAAACTGGGATTTCTCAATGTTGTTCAGTTGCAGTCTTCATCTTTGCAACCACCAGTCAGTGGTGGACTACAAACCTGAAGGAAGTGTGTACTTGTGCTGACACCTAAAGGACAAAATGAATTCTGTGGGTAGAGTGATATATATATATATATATATATATATATATATATATATATATATATATATATATATAAATCAATCAGATAAATACATTTTCTTTAGTAAGATATGCTATATACACACACACACACATTTATAGCTATTACCATTTTTAAATTTGATATTTTTTTGATTTATACAAACTCACACAGATGATTTAAAATTCTTTATTTAGAAAAAGTACAATGATTCACAGTTTATTGAGAATTACAGCACTCAGTTACATGTCATGTGCATTAACCAAAATGTACCGCTTTGGTTTAACAAGTACCAATGTGTGTGAAACAGTACAAACCAGTGAATGGGGTGAAAATGAAAAACTTCAGCTTCTTGTTGCAATATATGTAAAATGTACCCAACATATTAAAATGATTTTAGGACCACAAAACAGGAAAAAAGTTAAATAAAATTTAACTTGCTGTGGAAAATTAAAACAGGTTTAAAAAAAAAATGGAGTGTGTGCTAAAAATGTTATACTTGTGTTATGAAAGCCTCTGTTAGTGCAGAAAATCCTCAGAATCTGCATTATTTAGGTGATGTGACAGATAAATAAATAGACAAAATACTTAAGGAGCCTTCGCTCAGCGACAGTGGCTGCGTTAACCACACAGGATAATTAATCCGGCGCCTCACTTAATTCTAGACCTTTCATGCTGACAGAAAGGCAAGAAAACGCAGCACATCTTAGTAACTTCATATTGTAATCTCAACCTCCTTATTTCACAGTGATTTTTCTGGAAGACTCTCTTCAGGAAAACATTCATACCAAGTTAGCAGATAAAAAAAAAAAAAAAAACCTGCTGTCATATAGGAAATAAAAGATGAAAGCATAAAACTGAACTTAATGCTCTGTGTTCACACTGCAAATAATACAGAAAACTGCTGAGGACCACCACGGCAACTGTAGTGTTTCCAACATATATATTAAATCCAATTACAGTTAAATAAAAGGACTTGCCTTGGTTTTTATGTATTTCAAAGCAAATGTGATGAAAAAGTCTCAACAGAGAGCAAAATACATTAAAAGGGCCTGTCAGCGAAATTACAGTGTATTTACTCTGCCTCAAACAGAAGGTACGAGTCATGAACAGTACTGTGATATACACACTGCTGCACTTGAAGAGAAAAAAAAAAAAAAAAAAAAAAAAAGTCTTTGAAATTTAAAATCCTGTTGCCTAAAAGCTGCCTATCCAGCTGTATTATCTGTAATATTGCACATTTCAATGTACTAGTAAATTACTGCTGTCCAGTCCCACTACATCCATCACCGCTCAGAGACAGTAGAGACCTCCTCCTGCATTTCACAACATCTGGACAAGAGTTCACCAAGCGGAGGACAAGCACACCATATTTAGCAAAGAAAAATCCAAAGCACTTTGGAACCGCTAAACTTTCTCCAATTTCTGCTTCTGTTGATATAGAAAAATATTCCTAATGTAACTAAAATATATTCTGACGTACTTCAATTCTAAAAAGTTCAGACAGTACCAACGTTATTATTCATTGGGCTCTTGCACCTCTTGCCTGTAATTATCTTTTTTTTTCTTTTTTTTTTGTACCATTAAAAAAGTTTCAATAAGAAAAAAAAACCCCAACATTTCCAGTAAGTCAAGTCTTCATGTATCAAAACCCAACAGATACTTTCCAGAGAGCTCCTCCCTGCTTCAAGGCACACGTACAGCCTGCAGATGGTGGGGTTCATGACATGTCCAAGTTTGTAATAAAAACTGAACCGAGAACCCACTTCAGTCTCCCAGCTGTGGCAGGCTTTATAAACACACAGAAAGCTCAACTCTCCCATCCACTTCAGCACAGCCATATGAGGTGCAACAATACCAAAACACCACTTTATATATAAAAAAAAAAAAAAAATCAAGACAGCCAACATATGAAACGTCTTTGTCAAGGCACATTATACAAATACACACTTCTGTGAATACTCAAACCAGTTAAGTATCAAAAGTGCAAGAACTGAATGCCCCTATGGGACAGAGGGGGCACACAACAGTGGTGCAATGTACCATTGGAAATAAAATTAGAGCTCGGCATTAACTTCCAATTTAATAACACCTCTGATACAGACGTTAAAACAAATGGCGTCCTCTAAAAGCAAACCAGTCGCTGCTTACAAGTCTAACCCTTCTGAAAAGCAGCAACGAAATCTTTTTAATTGTGAACCGCTTATTGTTTTGGTTAATCGGTCTCCAAACCCACCGTACCGAGTACATTACCTCACCTAGGTGTATTCTAACGAAAAGAATTTAATTCATCAGTATGTGAACCAATGAAAAAAATGCCTCCAATGACTCACATACAGTGCCTTGGAAAAGTATTAGTTCCCCTCGAACATTTTAATGCTTTTTTATACAACCACCACAATCTATTTTAATTGGGGGGATTTTAAAGACTAACACAAAGTAGTGAATAACTGAAGTGGAAGGAAAATGCTTTTCAAAATGTACAAAACTAAATCTGGTGCAAACAAAACCTTCAAAGTTACCCAATTAGTGCGTAGTTTACTACTTGAGTCTGATGAGACCAAAATAGAACTTTTTAACCTACAAGCAAATTACTATGTGCATAGGAAATCTAACATCCTTAATATGCCATCCCCACTATGAAACATGGTGGTGGTAGCATCATGCTGTGGGGACACTTTTCTTCTCCTGGGACAGGGAAGCTAAGATGAGATACATGAAAGAAGGATGGAGCAAAACAAAGTGAAATCTTGATAGAAAACCTGCTTGAGGCTTCAAAAGACTTAAGGCTGAATGTAAATGAATTTAGTGAAATGTAGAAAAATCATGCATAACCTTCACAATTATACACTACCAGTACTCACTACACTATTCTATGAATCTAAATAAAATATAATCAAAGTTTATGGTTGCAATGTGAGAAAAATACAAAAAAGTTCAAGGGGTACTAACACTTTTAAAAGACATGTATGTTACATTTCTCAGCTAATCCATTTTCCCAAAAGTAAGCCATCTTTGCATAGGATTCTCTCACATTCTCCTTCCAACTGTAACCAATCAACATAATTGCTCCTAACTAGGCATGGGCCGGTATGAGATTCTCACAGCATGATGACCTTCAGTAAAACTACCACGGCTAAAAGGCATCTAAAAAATATTTAAACCATGTCAAAAAAAAAAAAAAAAAAAAAAAAAAAAAAAAAAAAAATGTGTAACATTAATGAATTTCTTTAACTCAAAACAGAAAAGCAACAGCTATTCCCACATACTGTTATGTTGAAATTAAATATTAAAGAGACTGTTATATGTCAAGTCATAAACTGTAATATTGATTTTAAAATAAAAATACAGAATAAATACAACTAAATTTTGGAGTAATTTTCAAGTAACCTTCCCTCTTGAACAGAATATTACGCCTATCTGCTCCAGCAGCCGGCCTGCTGTCAGGCTGAGTACGCCACTCCGTCCCAAGCAAATTTCCAATGAGTAAACACTGAAAAGACGACACTGGAACGTGTCTAAACAATGTTAAACTGTGGATAAATTGAGTGTAAAGATGTCTAACAACAGTTGATCAAACAGGGTAGCAAAGCCTTAATGGCAATGTCTGCATAGGCAACATTTAGTTGGATGGGACCTGTGCACTAAAAAAGTCCTATTTTTAATACATTTTTCTGGGTTACATAAAGATAAGGACTGGTCTGATTCAGTCATAAAAACTAAAAAATAAATTAAAAAAAAAAAGATCCATGGACGTCCAATGTTTGACGACTTAAGACGGTTGCTGACTGTATTTCAAAAACAGGCTAAGCTTAGTAAGAGTGTTTGGTGGAGCTATTTTACTTTCCATGTCAGTTAAATTTGTCATTTTAAGCATAACAGAAAAGAGAAAGTAGCCTTCTTTCAGCCAGATGACCGACAGTGTGCAGCAACAAGTGGGGGAAGGGCCATGCTGCGTTACTCTAAACTCCAGTTGCTGCAACAAGTTCTATTAGATTTCATGAGAAGAACTTTAAGTTGTAGTAACATCCAGTAACCGGCCCATGCCTACCCCTGAGTATTCTCAGTCTTTGGTAGCCAGCCTGGTAGAGGTTCCCACCTGAATGCTGAGGAGGCAACTCCTCCGAAGAACTCCTCAAAGCTACCACAAAACCACAAGTCTCTGGTTTTTATGTCTCCCTAGTGGTCTAAATTGCTGAATGCAATTTTTACATTTGTTAGCATAGCTAACACATTTGGTTCTGTGTGAACAAATTCTACAAAACAGTTTCATAACAAACCTGTCTTGCATCCATTTATCAAAACTAGCTAAAAAAAACAAAATCAAGCTGACAGAATAGCCTTTAATGCAGGCATTTAGGGAGAAATGTCAGGTTGGACTTAAAGCTGGTAGAAGACTTGTTGCTCTTTTTCAACAAAGACTGACTAACAGACCCTCGACATCTTTAGTCCATTTTACAAAAATAAAGCACCTGAAATGCGTCTGGTATCTTCAAGTACTGTTTCCTTGTTCTTGCTCAAAAAGCAGCATGGCAAGCTGTGATCGGGAACCAAGCCCCTCCATGTTGCTCTGAATACACCTGTGGTAGATGTCTTCACTGAGTTTCGGGTTGCAGGACTGGTAGCGGTACCGCTGGTGAAGAGCTGGCTCAACAGCACGAAACACATGCAGACCTGAATATTTTACAAATATGTCATAAATGTCTAGGCTCTCAAGAATATCCTCGTTCTCTTGGACGTCTGCCACCATGCGAGAGCGCGTAGCCATGTAGTCAGAGTTGTAAAAGCACGCCTCGTCGAATGACCTGCGGTCAAAATGTCCCGCGTCTTTTATCAGGTCTACCGTGGCCGGATGTGGCTGGTTATGATAGGCCACGTCAGGATTGTACTCCTGGAAATGGATGGGAAAGAACACTTGCCAGTTGTTTATGGAGTTCATGCGGCAGCGGTTCAGAAACTCCGCGTTGATGTTTGTGTTGACGTGGGCCAAGAAGAACAAAGTGTCAACCGGGTGCTTTTTTGAGATGATGTCCATGAATTTAATCTGGGATGGTACTTCCGTCTTGACGCTTATCCAGGGGATTTTCACTGTGGGGTATTTTCGTTCGTAAACATTTATCTGATTCTTAACGTCGATAAATATGTCGTTGTGGTTAACATGTTGAGCCTCCTCTGGGTCATAAATGAACAGAAACGTCAAGATTGCATTTTCACTCGTCTCAAAGGCATTGGAGGCAAAGATTTCCAGGAAATGGTTGATGTAGCTCCGGTCTTCTGCAGTAAGAGGTATAATGATGTGAACCCTTGTAGCTTCAGTGACATAGGGCATGGGAATGATCTCTATGAGGCTTAAGGGTCGCACCAGGTAGACTCTCTTGGTAATGGACCGGCTGTGACCTTTCTGATTAACAACCTCGAGCTGAAGGTCTAAGGTGTACTCCATGCCCCTGGTGGGGTCGAAGCGTCTGTATCCATTAATCAGCTGCTGCTTCTTCAGATGTAAGGTGGGCATGTACTTTTTGTTCAACTCCTCTATAGCTGTGTCTATGACCTCTGCTACATCCATTTTATCAATACCGCGCAGCTCACATTTAGGAGCACCGTCGATGCACGAATAAATCTCCTCCTCTGTGAAGTACTCCCACCTGAGAACTTCAAACCGAGATTTAGGCTCAAAAGGTGGATTGACCCCTACTGGCCACTGGGCGCTTCGGTTGCCTTCAAAAGCGAGAACGCTGACATTTTTAATCTCCGCCTGTGGACACACAAGGAGGGTTTTTAATGTACAACACGGTATATTTGAATATCATTGAAAAATATGTTTATTTCAATAATTTAAACTAAAAAGTTATGCATCTGGTGGTTTTCCTTTCTGTTAACGTTAATGATTATGACTTACATTTCATGAAAACCAAAAACTTTCAGTTTCCTAGAAATAATTACATACAACCAATAAAAATTCATTTTTAATACACATATTTCATGCTGTGGTTTACAGAGTCATGGGGAGGACTGAGTTGATAGCTGTCCAGCAGACATTCATGGACACCCTTCACAATGAGGGTAAGCCACAAATGGTTACTGCTAAATGATCTTGCTCCTCCTTACAGTCCATGTGAAAGAAAAAGCAGCACAGTCAAGGTTTCTGCAAGTTTCAGGGACTTTCAAAATGTTTTAAGATACTGTAATTTAAAAAAATAGTACGTTAACTGAATTATTAACCAGTATGTCAGGTCATACAACATAAGAACGGTTCAATTTTCTAGAAGCAGAATACCAGTTTAGGTTAACAGGGAAGGGTGATTGTCTTAGCATTGTGCTTTTAATAGCATAAAGGTACATCTAAATTGCTCAGTCAGAACTACAACAAATCGATCGAAAGAATGCTGTAAGAGCATTTCTTAAACAAAAATTAATAAATACATTTATAAAAAGAAAAGTGGAATCGAGAGGCATTGAACATACACAAAATTTTAAGATGAAATTAAATATAGTTCAAGGCATATTTTGAAAAATCCAGATGTGTGTAAAAGATTCTAAGACCTAATACTGAAATTATTATATTTTGAAGACCTGCATAGAAAACCTGACAGTCAACAGGGCTACTCACAGCCTTGTGAAAATTTTGAAGCAATAGTTTGGGGGAAATTCACAAAGAGTGGACTCCAGAAGGAGTCAGTGCTCGAGCATTACACAAAGACCTATTCAGGACAAGATCTACAAATACAATACAATATTTCTTGTGTTTAAGGGGCAGTATTATGTGTTTTCCAGGCAGTTGTTACCACAATGCTGTATATATCAAATATGACTTAAAAGAAATTTGACTCTGTAATTTAACGCCTTGAAATTGGGCCTCTGTCTCTTTAACAAAGTCTGGCTCTTTCAGAAACTCCGCCTACAGGAAGTCTCCACAACAGCTAACCCTTTAACAACATTTTTACCAGCGTTGCACTGAGAAGTAGCTCTTATAATGAGCTCAGCAGATGCGCAGTTCCTCGAGGTGTTTGCTAATTGCTGCTGGCTAGTCTTAAGGAGCTGAGTGGGGAAGTCGGGGTGGAGGGTTGCTCTATGAGGAAGAAGCTTGGAAACTGCAGCTCTAAGGAGGAGCTGAGTTTCAAAGGTAGAGCTGGGTCCATCCAGGCATTTTGCATGGCTGAATGGCTGCCATAGGAGATTAAAGGATTTCTCAAACATACATGAAAGAATCAAGGCAACACTCCAGGTATGTTTTTGATGAGGGAATAGCATAAATGATGCAAAGCTCAAAAAAGTCAATTTTACATGATACTGTCCCTTTAAGCCCCTCCTGAACAGCAGACAACGTCAGAAGTGTCTGATCTGACATGATTGGTTCTGAAACTGGAGGAAAGGTGGAGAGCCAACTGATCCAAGTTGCTTGATGTTCCATGTGAAGTTTCCACAGTCGGTGATTATTTGAGTTATCATGCCATTTAGTGGCATCGATCAACTGAATGTTGTACGGCTGTCCACTGGGATAAATTTCCTTTTTCAGTCGCACCTGCCTATGCTCTCCAAAGTATCAATACTTACTTTAATGAACATGGTATCAGGGTGCTTGACTAGGCAGAAAACTCTGCTGTATTAAACCCCATAGAGAATCTATGGAGAGTTGTTAAGGGCAAGATGAGACACGAGACCCAAAAATTAAAAACCTGAGCTTCCTGAACTCCTCAGCCTTTTTCATCAGGCTGACATTTTTGTATTTTTTACTTGTCTTATTTAGAGTCACGATTTTTTTTGAGAAATTCAATTCTGGGTTTACGTTAGCTTAAAGTCATAATCATTATAATAAACACTTGAAATATATCAGTCTCTGTACGGTAAATGTATTTATTATATGAGATTCATGTCTTGAATAGCAAATAAATTAATTTTTTGCTTGCATACCATTTAAGCGAGATTTATCTGTACACTTCTGTTTTGGCATTTTGCATGAGGAATAATGATAAGATGAGAAAAACCCAGATTGCATTTCCGACTGACTCGCAGGTGATTTGTGATTCCTGCCAATCTGCTTACCTGCAGCTTAGCGATCTCATTGTAAGTCTTCTGGAGCTCAATCTCAGAGAAGTATCTGTGCAGCCGGTACATTTGCTCAGGGTCAGACACTGGATGAACAGTCATGGCTCTCTTGAACGTTTGGCTCTGTTCTTTATTTGGATCAGAGTTTTTTCCAAGCTCATAATGGTGGTACTCGAGTCCCTGTAAAAAAAAAAAAAAAAAACAGAGGCCGCTCTTCATGAGAAGTGATGGCATGACAGAAACATGCCGAATGCTGTTGCAGGCCTGGCTGTTATGGAGCGTTACTTCCTTTCAAACATTCCATGCCAACTAGACAGCGTATCAGGCTCATCTCCACGGGAAAGTTTGCTCAGTGACCTAAAGCTTCACGATGATTTTACAAGAACAGACTTTCACTGTGGGATTAGCAACTGTGTTTGTTCTTTGACAAATTCACAAGAACTTAAAAATAAAACAAGGGAAGTGGCTGGGAATATAATCTCTCAGTCACCGGCTGAAAATCTTGGGTGACTTAAAAAAAAAACTGAAAAGAATCTGATGAAGCCATTAAAAAGAAGAAAGAACGGGGGAACTGCATAACTAAGCAACGAGGCCGCTCTATTACCAATGTTTGCCAACAGCTTACAGTCTGTAGCCCTACACTTAGTGAAGCATTGTCCGTGCCTAATTGGCATCAGTGTTCCCTTTGTACAGAAAAAAAATTACGTCTGGCCCTGTGTTCAAGAGGTTTTCTCAACCATTCCAGGCCTGTTAACTTCCCACTGCCTGTCTCCTTTATCTAAGGAGCTAACTTGAGCTTTTTTGGCTCGGGGCACTCCAGATAGCCAAGTAACTCCCACTCAATTGTGCAACAAGATAGCTTGCAGCTCTGGGCAGGAGCCAAGCAGGAAAAAAAAAATGGGAGTAAAAAGACATTTGCACGTCTATTGGGTGAGTCAAAAACAAAAAACAAAACAAAAAAAAAACTGAGACTGTATATACTCACTATACAAGTCATCCTACTTTCCCAGACTTTACTGTAAAATCTACCAAATTCACTTTAGATACAACATGCCCTGACAAAGTATTTGCTCCATTAAACCAATTTTGCTTTTTTTTTTATTTTTTTTTTTTATCCTAGATGTTTCAGATCATCTAACTAAGCCACAAGTGCCTTCAAGCATTTTGGATACCTGTCAATGAGTCTTCGCAGAATCGTTTTAATTAAACCATACTGAAGGGTTTTCAAACATGGACAGTGTGTTTCAGGTCACTCCACAGCGTTTCGATCTGATTTAGGAACAGACTTTGACTAGATCAATTTTTGGTCAGCAGTGATTTTAGCCTGAGAGCACTACCACGGAGGCCATTTTTGCCGGTTTTTTTCTTACTGTTGGACCTGAGGTAAGCGAGGCCTGCAGTAAATTTGATGTTTTGGGTCCCATCGCGACCTCCTGGATGAGCCGTCAATCCGCTCTCTAAGAGTAACTGTGGTAAGTCGATCACTCCTGGGAAAGTTCACCATGTTTTCTCCATGTCTGGATAATGGCTCTGACTATGGTTCACTGACGTCCCAACACTTTAATATTGACTTTGTAACTACTTTCAGACTGAGAGATGACAACTTGTTTGCGACGGAATTTCTTTAGCACAGGGTGTGTTGTTTTTTGAGATCTTTTAGCCTACTTCATGTGTTCAGATCGGTTCTATTGAAGTAATTTTAGTGATCAAGTCTTGGTGTGGGTAGAAAATGTGTGGTTAATCACAGCTAACTCAAGATTTAACATGCAATGATTTAATGCAATTATTTTTTCATCATACTGCCTCATCGGTTTGGATAGTCTTTTCCCTAAATAAATTGGATCATTCGCAACTCAATTTTGTATTTACTTGCATTATTATTGTCTAAAATTAATATTTGTTCAAAGAAAAAAGCAAAAAGGAGACAAATACTTTTCCACAGCACTGCATGTATATGTAAATAAAAATGCAGCATTAAAAAAAAAGTTGTTTTTTTTTTTTTTTTAAAAACTACAAGAATTAAAGCAAACCGTGCTGAAAGACAAAGAAAATGCCTGTCAGGACTCGGACAAAGCTTGTTTGACCTTAAATGCTAATGACATTACAGGAGCAGAGCAAGTTGACCCATGGGGGATTTTCACACCATTCAACCTAAGCTAACCTCCCAGCTGTGTCCCCAATGCCTGTTTACCTGCCCCATATTGCCCTGGGTGCTGTGGAGAGTTAAAGGGCATGAGCCCTCTACTCTGTAATATGAATACCATCTCTTTGCTAGCACCGTAATTACAGTTCTATATAGCTGTCTGTCAGTTTTAAGTGCTGCCCCAGAGGCAAAGTAATGATTCCTACAGGGACGGTTATGTTTTCCTTGTGAGTAGAAGAACCCCCTGCTGTAGCCTGTCACACAGCTGTCCCAGATGACTCTTCTTCTTTACAGCTTAACATTCGTTTAAACTAGGAACAGCTTGCTTTCAGATCCTCTCAGTCTGAAACCTTTATAATCCAAAATACAGTTTTTATACATTCAAGTTCGTGTTGTAAGCTACTGAAAAGAGGAGTGAATAGTGATAATCATGAATATAAATCAACTTACCTCATATTCATTGACACAGTTGGTGCTGGTGTAATCAATGATGCATCTTCCAAGCCACTCATCTGGCCTGGAGCTCAGGATGTCATTCCTGCAGTTTTCCAGGAAGGGTTGAAGTCGTAGGAGTAAACTGCGCGACAGGAGGTACCCAAACCCTCCGTAGCAATACTTCCCTTCCATCTCTCCACCAATGAACTCTTCAGGGCTGCCCATGTACAGCTCTCGATCCATGCTCAGGTGCTCCACCAGCTCTCTGATCCTGTCGGCTTCAGTGTAGGCGTCGTCTTGGACGAAGTAGAACCAGTCGTACTCGTTGATGTAATGGTCTAAAACATACCTGATGGTCTGAAACATGTTCCATATCAGCCTCTCGTCTCCATGGGAGACCACAAACATGCCGTGGGGTACTTTGCGGTTGCGGGAGCCAGTAAAAAACACTACGATGTCCAGGTGGTGGCTTATGGTGCGGTTCACTGCTACACCTAGAGTATTGATGGTGTTTTTGGAGGTCAGGACCCCAACGAACAGGCGCTCTCGCATCCCAAGCTCTGTGCTTATGTATTTAGCCCTGAAAAACAAGGTGGAGAACGGCTGGATAAATGCAGCTTTTTAATGGCAATAGCCATAAAAAGCAACAACTGTAAAACTACTAAAATGTTTTGTTATGTGGTCTCTACACTATCAAGTCCGTTTATTTTAATGAACAAAAAAGCACTGGAGTGACCAGCCTAACAAAGTGCTACCCCACTCGCTGCTGTGCACTGCTAGTAAGCTGGCTCAAAGAAGGCTACTGTGCTTTTCTCTCTCTCTTATTAGAAAGACAAATTTGGCTAATTGGAAAGAATTCAATTTGTAAAAGCAAAGGCATGGTGAGGAAATTAAAGAACTGCACTGCTGGCCAGCTGGCTGAAAGAAGGCTCTGATATTTTATCTTGTTTACAAGACAGACAAGTTGAGCTGTTCTAATGTACTTTCCCTTATAAAACAGAAAGTCAATGAGCATTTAAAAACTACTAAAATTACTCATTTTAGTTGTTACTCTCCATTTTTGTTTAAGCAGTATATCAAAATGAAAAAACATCTTAGCTGCACACTATATAAAACTGTAATCCTATATGTATATGAATGTGTGCAAAATTGCTATTAATATCCAGGCACTCTCTGAGTGCAATACTGACATATTTTGCAAGATTAAGGAATTCTCAATATCATTTATTCCCAGCTTTACATAAATTTTAGAGATGGACATAATGTATTTCATGAAGAGTAAGAGTATTACAATGATGGAAAAGAGAGAGAAGAGTGAAGAAAATGTGGGTTTGTTCCAATCAAGAGTACGTTTGCAAACTTTCCTAATATCGTGTAACCCTAATGGCGATAAATAAACATTGTACCTAACATTATCATTAAGTAATAATAAATGTTTTGCAGTATTTGAGCAACAGCAGGAGTAATTGTTGCTTTTTGGTTTTAAGTTTTAAAAAGTAGATCACGCTCTGCATTTTTTTTTTTTTTTTTTTTCAAATTTCGCAATAACGCCTTGGAAGCGTGGTGTTGTTACTCAGGGTTAGAATTTCATACAGTCCAATGCCTGGTTGATGATGGAACACACACACAAACACAAAAAAAACAAAAACAGAAGCATCTAAATTACAACAAAAGATAACAGGATAACTGGCTGTATGAACTCTTGTATTCAGTTTATGAAAACCAGATAAGCGAGTTGACTGATACAACCACTGGGACACACATGGAAACACTAGGAAGGAATACAATCGCTTCTTTAGAAAATTAAACAGGTAAGGACTTGCAATGTGATTCATCATAACCAACGGCACAGCCTCACTTTATTTCCTTTTTACATCCCATATGGCATCAGTGAAGACCCAGTATAGGGTCAGGCCTATTTGATGATTCATCTAATAATAGAGTAACATTATCTGCAATTAATTACATTTAGAAGATTCCACATCTTCAAAGCGAACGTTAGATATTAAAAATTATTATCTATTATGGCTTGTTTATTAAATGTATGACAAATGTAAATGTAGTATCACTTTAGGTTCTTTTTTCCATCTTTTTAAAAGTTGCTAAAGCAACTTGATCATTAGTAGTGCTGGTTTTTCCTCTGGTATGACTTGGGAGCTGTCTGCTGAGGGACATTTCATACACACCATGTATCAAGTCGGTTGTTTCATATCCATTTTGACCACTCAGAGTTATTTTCAATTTTTTACACATGGTCTACTGTTAGAAAAGTTATTTATATCTATCAGGAGTAGGGCACTTTTGAGTTATTCTGGGTTGACCATGGGCCGTAGTCTATCATATTTCAACTAGAGTCAACAGATCCAAATGGGTACCAGAACCAAAAGAAATGGAAATCAGGTGCTGTTAAATTGCAAAGAAACTAATCTAATTTGTGAAGGTTTAAATATCTTGGTAAAAACTGTTTGCAGGTTCATAATAGCACTGTTTATTCAATTCAATTCAAAAATACTTTATTTATCTCAAAGGGAATTGAAATAAACATGAGGGGCAGGTTGACCTGGAGCAAATCATTTTATGCCACTACCTATTCTATTATTCTAAAAAGCATCAACCTGTAAATTAAAGGAAATTTCAATATGACATCTTTAATTTTAGCAAAACCGTCTTCTAAGCATAAGGACTATTTCAAGGAACTGAAATGAAATTCAACCACTTTTGGGTGTGAGGGTTAACATTCAAACAAGGTCTCTATCCACAGGTTCTTGGAAATGTTTACCTGCTTATGCAGAAAATGTAAGCTAGACATCCTTCAGTGTGTAGGCATACAGTGGCACCTTGTCAGCCCCAGCTTCAGTCCTCAAGCCTGGTCAGTATTAATAAGCACAAAACATCTGGAAAGGTCTGACAGTTTGCTTCATAATTTAATTAAGACTTTGGACAGATAACATAAATTGTCTTGTAACAGTTACTACCAGTGGTGGAAGCAAGGGTGGCTGTGGGTTGTGGAAATGGCCAGTACAATTTAGGAACGGTTTTCATTTGACACCAGCTGATAAGATAAAAAAGGTTGCAATCTTTAGCTTCAGAATGTAACAAGAGGGTTTGCTTTGCAAAAGGATTCAGTTACCAATCAATTATTCTTTTTAAGAGTTGAAAATATATTGCTGTTAGAAATGAAGCTGGGGCTTATTGCTGAAGGTTTGGTCAACAAAACTGCGTTTGATATACCGGAAGACAAGCAGATTTTTTAAAATCTACTAAACAGTGGACAAATGTTGATATGTGAGCTCAAGCTTTATTAGCCTACAACTAACTTACTTAACTTTTTTTACAGGATTTAACTCAAATGTTTTGTCTGAAAACAGAATGCAAGCTGGATGCTTTTTTCTCTTAAAGCAGAATATTTTGTGCTATTTTTTTCCCCCTTTAGAATATCAGATTTTACGTTAACAATCATCATTATGCAATAAAATAAAACTGGGAAAATGATAGGACGTATCATTTGTTGAGCAACTCCTGGCAGTATCACATTTTTTTAAGTAGTATTTTTTGTAGTTGTAGAAACAGAAACGATCCCATTAGTTCAACTTTTAAAACATTATAGCTCTCCTCTTTTTACCCTACCCACGAAATTACATTGATTAGAATTTTGCTATTATGCTTTGTTTCAGTAGTTATTCAGTAGATATTTTTCAGCTTTTAGTAATCTACCCCGCCCACTCTAAAAACTAATTATTTTTACAACTTTGCACAAAAAAAATTAAAGTTGATCAGAATCTATATTGCTGCAATTTTTTTTCCAACTTGCAGGCTTAGATATCTCACCCAAAGTCTTTTTTGTTTTCTTCTTTCTAAAATAAAAAGGCCTTCACTAAAACTGGTATTTAAAATGGTTGGAAATAAAAATAAAATATGCATATTTATCGTGTGTAGTGAGAGGTAAGTTAATATTGGCAATTTTAATCTCTCTTTTTTGCATGTCCAAAGTAAACAAAATTAAAAGTATCTCCCAAAGTTCGTTCAATACTTCTTTTACATCTAATCGTTTGTTTCGTCATTGGGCCCCCATCTGGCCACCTCTTCTCAAACTTTCCGGGGTCGCCCCTGGTTATTACTAGCCTGTTGTTACCTTAATCCGCCCATAATTACAGGCCAGACTGTGGCACCTGTACATCTGCATCATGTGGGGTCCGATATGACTGATCATCAACTAGTCATCATATGAGGTACATCACAGCTCACTGTAAAATTATGTGAAGAATGCATGAAATCCAGAATGCACGGTGACCCTGAACTGACCTGAAAACTTTCTTTGGAGCACTCGGTTGGACTTGTTTGTATGGGACTATTCTTGGCTCGAAATCCTCTTCGGACTCCACATCGTTACCAGTGGAAATGGAGCTGGGCTTTCGGGCTCCTTTGAGGAGTCCATCCTGACCCGAAGCCACATCCTCACCCTCCTTTCCCTCCAGGGGACACGCTTCTTCCGTCCAGCTTACGCTCAACAAACTCAACGTGAAGCCCAATGAAATTCCGATTACCACCGGGCCGAGCGACCGCAGGACAGAAATAAACACTGAAAATCTCATTTTAAACGTCGGCTCTCCCTCTGCTTCTGTCTGATAGTCCCGCTTCGGTCGCTTCCGGAGGCCGCTCAAACGGGGCTTCTAGGACGGGACAGCTCCGTTGTTCATCAAGTCTGAGGACAGACAGATGTATTAAAGTGAGTTTTTAGAAATGATGCAGCTTCTTCCTTAAATTCTACGCAGGACTGTTACGTGTCAGTGTCTGCCACCTGGCTCCTCCTCCCCGGCTCGGTGTAAGCATCATGAGGCGGGGCTCCCGGCTGCGCGGGGCGGAGGGATATCAGAGTGAAGAGCCGACTGCAGACAGGTAACGGTCACAGAAATTAAGTCATCCGCCTGGTAGTTTGCTCCAACCACGTGACAATGAATGTCTGTTAAAGTTGGCTCATATGTGACCGAACGAATCATTTTTGCGTCAGAATTACATTATCATTTCTTAAGGTTGGTGTTACGTTTATTTCAACCAATGATTAAACTAACTGATAAAATATATCATATCACTTGAAAAATGTATGAAAAAAAAAATGCATGAAAAATTATTGCATTTTATGTGACTGACCAACTGCCACTAGTCGTGAAATGGAAGGGAAAGAATGGATGATGATTTTCAAACATTGTTCCTGAGAAATTTGCCATTGTAGACTAGAATAAAATAGAATATAAGGGCAAAATTTCTAAATAAATACTGCGTAGTTATTATAAGAAATACTCCAGTCCAGAGGAATGTGCAACTGAGAAGGTTAAATAAAAAATACACAAGACATGCATGTCTCTTTCAGCAATAAAAATACAGACTATTTACAAGTAGTGACAATAAAATATGGTGTAACAGTAAAGTTGCAAAGATACCAGCAGGGATAGTTATTGATTTTGTTGGGAGCAATGATGGTTATAGAGTGGTATAGTTGGTGGGAGGAAGGATCGCCTATAACGCTTCTTTGTGCACCTTGGATGCAGCAGCATGTCACTGAAGGAGCTGTCCAGCTCAGCAACAGCTCCATGCATGGGGTAGGAGACTTTGTCCATCAGTGATGTTATTTTAGCCAATAGAATAGAATAGGGATATTCAGGTGTACCAGCAGCAAAGTAGCAGGCAAGTTGAAGCATCTAGATTTACACAAAAACAAAATATAAAAACAGAACTAAGAATAATATACAAAATACAGAGCAGTTATTAAAATTAGCATACTCAGATTTAAAGAAATGTGCAACTGAGTAGAATAATTTTAAAAATGTACAAAATGTGCATGTATATTTGTACAAAGAAAACAACAGCAGCACCATCTTTTGCTGCAATCACAGTTGAAAGTGTTCTGAGATCTTGTCTACCAGTTTTAATTAGAAACTGACATCTTTGCCCATTCCTCTTTCCAAAATGACTGAAGCACCGTAAAGGTAGGAATGAATGTGTCTAGGAATTTCCAAGTATTAGTGCAAATTCTCTATCATTAGTGATAGACTTTCATTACACCACTGCAACATATAAATATGTTTTGATCTAAGCCATTCTATTTTAGCTCTGATTGCGTGTTTAGCATCATCCTGCTAAAAGGCGAGCTTCTGGTCTAGTTTTAAGTCTTGCAGCCTCTAACAGGTTGCAAGATAACTCTGTGTGTAGGTTCATCCACCTTCCATCAGCTTTTACAGCTTTTCTGACTCGGGTTAAGAAAAGCATTAACTCAGGTTAAGAAAAGCACCACTATGTTTCACTATGGTGATGGTGTGTTCTTGGTAATATGTGTTAGTTTTCTTCTATGCATAACATTCTGCACAAAGGTCAGAAAGCTCATTTTTGGCTTTAACTGAGCTGATTACCATTTCTGACATGTCTGATGTGTCCCCTACATGGCTTATTGCAAATTACAATCAGGGCTCCTTATGACGTTCTTTCAACGGTGGCTTTCCACTTCCATAAAGACCAGATTTGTGGAGTGCAAAACTAATAATTGTCCTGTTGACAGATTTTCCAGTCCGTCTGGGATTCCAGCTCCTCCACAGTTACCATGGACCTCTTGTCTGCTTTGCTGAAAAAGGCTCAGTCTGGCTACTTTTATCCTGGAAGTCAAAGTGGGATCAGGATTTGACATAACACCCAGTGTAATTATATTATAGTTGAAAATAAAGAAAAAACAATGAGATTGGCTAATAGTTTTTCTATGTTGCCAGGCTAAGTATTACCCACATATGCTATTAATAGTGTACCTCTCAGTATCTTGCGCATTCAAATACAAAAGAAATATTGTGACAAACTGGTATTCAATATTGTTTACATAAGTGATTTATTCATCTAAATTGCCAAATGTTCAAATATATAGCGTGTTATAGTTCCATTTGTTGTCTTTTATACACATGGCATCTATATTGAATTTTGAGGTTAAAGGTTAGTGAGAAACTCAGAATTTAGACTTCAGGGGTACTTTTTTAAACTCACCATACTGAAAGTGTTATTTAGAGCAGTTGTGATGGTGCAGAACTTTGAAGAAACAACTGATTCAATCTTTGAAGTCCAAATTTCAGAGATTTCATTCTAAGCCTAGCATAAATATCCAATATGACTATAAATGTAGAGTTGCAATATTAAACTGCTTATTTGTGCTTCTTCCGGTTTGTAGTCCAAAATCTGTCAATGAACTGAAAATACAGAGAAATACATTGTTATCAACCCGTGTTGCTAATATTAGTACGCTGGGTCACTGGGAAAAACTATTGTCAAATCCAACCAGATCTCCATCTTAGAGTAGGAACACAGTTAGACTGGGTTGTGTGTCCTTCCTCCAAGTTCTAACTACCAAAATGACTGAGACTTAGAATAAATCATTGTAAACTGTGAACTACTTTCATCAAAATCTTTTAGCTAACTTTATAATGACAGTTTTCAAACTATCAAATATGTACTCTCTACTGGCAATTAGTTCTTCATAATGACTACTACTTACTACTACTTACTATTAAAGAAGAAAAAATACATCTCTACAAAACAGTACAATAGAATTTTACTTCATCTTACTTACATAAATAACATAGATTACAGGGGTGTGGTTGTAACACTGTCATTACAGCAGGCAGCTTCCTCTATACAAGTACTTCATTTCAGTCATCAATTTAATTTTTTTGTATGTATGAATCTTTTAAAATCTGAAAAAAAATAAAACTGACATTTAATAAGAATACTATTATTTTACTTAAATATTCTTATTTTTTGCAGTTTAAAAGTCAGTGCTTTACTTAATCTTTTTTACATATAAGATTAAGAGTTGTTTATAAAAAGCAAATTAATACTTTTAATGTCCATATTTAAAGTTGAATGCAACTGGGATTTTTTTCACAGTACTATTCTCCTTGTTTTTGACTAAAATAATGCTTTTTTTGGGATGACCCTGCATCCCCTTTACTCTACTGACCCTCAATAGAGGATGTTATAACTGCTTAATACTGACAGGGATTATTACTGTGTGCTGTCGTCATAAACCTTAATCCTCCAATCTTCTTGGATTGTGATGCACAGGCCTATAATAGAATTCATTATATATATATATATATATATATATATATATATATATATATATATATATATATATATATATATATATATATATATATATATATATATATATATATATATATAAACATATTTCTTTACATAAACATTCTAGACAATAGAGATGCATCTAGAGTAAGTAAAATAATACACTGACACACACTCGTTATTGGCTCACAGAGAGGAAAATATTATTAACAAGCCTTTGTGAAGGTTTTCTGCTGCAGCTGCCCTGTCGGCATGCTGCTGATGATTAGCTTTCAACTCTTCCACCTGGCCCCTTCTCTTCTCTGTGTGGCCTCTGTGCTCCTCACCCAGGTGTCGGGGGCAGAATGCTTTGTGTTTGGGTCATTCAGCTGCATGTCTCTAAAGCCTTCTCCCCCATTTCATACCAAGACCTCCATTCTCTCTCTCTCTGTCTCTGAGCCATCGACCCTCAAAGACTAATGTAAATAAAGCAGAAAACCAGAAAAATCACCATTGCCAACTTGCAGGTCTTCAGATTCTTTCAACTTTTTAACACCCTGTCTTTTTATATTAAGAGCATGAAAGAGTCTTTTAAGAGGTGAAACAGCTCCATGTGATTCATTGTTGTTTCTTTTGTGGTAGGATTGTGAAATGTGCCTCAAACTCATGAAGTTCTTTCTTTACAAACAGTTATCACGTGAAATCGCATACCCATTCAATGGCTAAGTGTTTGAATAAAGGACAAAGACCGATACACTTTGTTGCTTTTAAAAAGGGTGATTTGTTCAAATAAAACTGGTTTCTTTACTTCAAATCATGACTAATGCTCCTATTTACAAAGTAGTCAACTGGAAATATATGAACATGCATAAAAAAATGTTCTTTGTGCAATAATAGTGCACTTTGCACTCTGGGTGAATTTTAGTTTAATTTCTATTTTTCATTGAAAGGCTTTCTGTATCTCTGTTCTCTTGTGCTCTCTAGTGGTCATCAACAACACAACACAACAGATCTGAATATCAGAAGCACAGAGCAAAAGTTGAAGAAGCGGTTACTGACATTTTTTCTTCATTACGAATATTTTAAGTACACGTCTAGTATCAGAGTAATATGTTAGGATTTATGAATAACAGTAAGAACTTTTGTTTGGAACTGAACAAATTATGTTTTACTTGACTGTACTGATGTAAAACGATGTGAACTTGTAAGATGCGACCTTCATAAGATTTATAGGATTTAAATAAGCATTTTCAAAAACAGAAAAAGCAAGAGTAGCACTTTGTCACTTTATTTGATGTACAATTGTAAATTGTTTTAAATAACTATAAGAAAATGTGCATGTTTATTTCTACAGTGTGTTGCAAAAGTGTTAAACTGAAAATGGAAAGAGTATAGCATAACTGCAAATCTGTCAAGACATGGCCATCCACCTAAAATAACAGAATGAGGAAAAATAACATTAATCATGGGAATAATCGTGGGAAAATCTTTTCGCAGGATAATCAGTTGTACATTCCACAAGTCTGGGCTTCATGGAAGGGTGACAATAAGGAACTCGTTGTTGAAAGAAACCCAAAAGATGTCAGTTTTCTAAGTCCCTTAACCCATGTAGGACAAAGAGAAACACACGAAAGAAGGATGAGATGATACCAAGAGTGAACCTTTTGGCCTACGGATAGTTTAGGTCACAGCATGTTTGTGTGTGAAAATGGCTCAGTAAGATATTGTGTCCAACTGAGACTTTTTTGGCAAAACTTGAAAACTGATGTTCACAGACACCTTTCATTCAATTTGACTGAGCTTGTGCTGTTTTACGAAGGAGAATCTGCAACAGATATCAGTGACCAGAGGTGCAACGGTTGTGGAAAAATACCCCAATGACTTGCTGCTGTAATTTCAGTGAAAGGTGGTTCTACAAAGCATTTACCTAAGAGAGACTAAAAACAAATATGCAGCACACCCTCCACATTTTTAAAAATATGAAAGCCATGAATTATTCTTTTTCCACTTCACAGTTATGCACTCCTTTGTGTTTCTATATCACACAAAATCCCAATAAAACACATTAAAGTGTGTTATTATGATTTAACAAATGTGAAAAAGCATGGATACTTTTACAAATCCCTCTATTCTGTCTTTCATCCCAACAAGATGAGTTTTGAATACTTATGTATTTACTTTTTTTGATGTATTTCAAGTAATAACTAACACAGTAAAGTTGTAGCCAGCATATTCTAGTGAGCAAGTAACGGTTCTGAGATTGGCTGTTATGTAACTTCCTGCTATTTCTTCCTAAACAGGAATGCAGCAACCTGCAGAGAAACTTCAGTGTCAAACATGCTGTTTCTGCTTAGCAAGAGACTTGTGAAAAACAGATATTACGCATAAAGGACCAGAAAGTAAGGACAAGTACAGTCTCTCGTTCACTTTCAGCATCATAATAAATAGAGAAAAACTGTTAGATTGTTAAGAAAAGCTCAGATCTATAAGACCATCAAAGGTGGATGCCCCGTAATGCAGTTTTGCCAGCCATGGACATGAAACCATGACTTAAAAAAAACAACAACAAAAAAACACTTGGCCACACGAAACACAGCTGCATAGACCTAGGGCAAACGCTATGGATGCCACTGACACAAAATCACAGACAGCACAGCTTTCGACTAATCTGAGAGAGGCATACATCTATTGTCTGTAAACATTTAATCTATCAAAACATCACTGTACATTATGCAAATGTTGTTTTATCACCCTTTGAAAAATGATCACGTTTGCATTGAGTGGTTATTTACACAGAACACTGGGAACTTAAGGTTGGAGGCTGTGCACCACTAATGATCTTCCTGTTAAACACGTACTGAGAATGGAATGTGTAAAGCATTTCTTGCCAGAGTAATTACCTAGTAGAATGGTAAGGGCATGTAAAAAAAAAACAAAAAAAAAAAACAATAAATTGGGTGACTTAATATGCTATAATGTTTTTGCTTTTTACACCACTTTACTTTTATATCATGGTTGACTATCTGTTAACTATCTGTGTGTGTGTGTGTGTGTGTGTGTGTGTGTGTGTGTGTGTGTGTGTGTGTGTGTGTGTGTGTGTGTGTGTTACACAGTGGCAGACAACCTCCTATCTATGTTTACCATGTAAATAATAATCTAATTCAGAGTTAATATCCAGCCAACACAACAGTGGTTATGGTTTAGAGGTTCATAAAATAACATTTGCACAAACCACCGTCATGTATTTGAGGTTCAAGTTAGACAATATAAGTAATAGTCCTCTCAATCTTGTCTTAAACTTCGGTCTCATGAACCGTCTAATCTAGATTTATGCTGAGTAAAAATGCAAGTAAAACACTTATAGCCTAGAATCAAAACTGCGACTCAAAAATCCTGAACTATCACTTTAAGAGCTGTCCTCTGCGTCGAAGCTCTCCTCTCCCATTTTTGTTCTTCTCCTTAAACGCCTCACCTTAGGTGTCCTTTCATCTGCCTGAAGAAAAGAACTGTTTCAAGCAGCAGCGGCTTAACGGCGGCTTGTGTCCTTCAATGGTGGACTCTTCGTTAGCTAACTTTCAGCGTGTCACTCGGCTTTAAATGCTAGTTTTAGGTTAAATTCCGTCTGCAGCATCTCTCGGGTGTTTTTAAACTACGGTAATGGAGTGTCGGGTCTTGTCTATCCAGAGTCATGTTGTCAGGGGTTACGTAGGGAACAAGTCGGCAACATTTCCGTTACAGGTAAGTGGAAATACACTCTGCGCTCAAATGAACGTTTTACAATTAAAAAAAAAAAAAAAAAGCATTGTGTTATGAGTCAGAGAAGGGTCTGGAAACTGAATTTGTTTGCGTTTAGACGCTACCGTGATATATTTGATCTTAAAACTGAAACTAAATCATTGAATTAATTTACATCACAGGCCGGTTTTGAAAATATGGCATGTCCGCTACTCAGCGTAATACCTAAAACTATGATTAAAGCTGTATGGAAGTTAATGTAGAAAAACTTCTCTTCTATATCAACGTGATTTATTAACTTATTGCGTTTCAACGTTAGCCTAATTTGTGTATAATTGCATTGCAAATGTATGAACCTCTCTTTAACTTTTTCACAGTTTTGTCCTGTTAAAACTACAAACTTTATTATATTTTACTGGGTTTTCATCTGATGGAACAACACAAAGTAGTGCAAAATTGTGAGGTGCAAAGAAAATGATAGGCTTTTAAGCTTTTTTTTTTTTTTTTTTTTTTTTTTTTTTTTTTTTTTTTTTTTTTTTTTTTCCCCCATATACAAATATGACAAGTGTGGAGTGCATTTATTTTTACCCCCTCTGAATCAGTACTATTGGATGCGATGGATTTTATTTTGGGGGTGTCAGGGGCTAAATACAAATGCATACTATACTTTAATTTGTGAATGATTTTGAAACTGCTTACCTTCCATTTCACATACATGCTGCTTCCTGTTGTCTATCACATTAAATCCAAATGAAATATATCTAAAATTTGTTGTTTTAATTGGACAAAATGTGGAGAAAAAAACAAACAAAACAAAAAAATCAAGGGATATGAGTTCTTTTGCAAATCACTGTAAACTAAAAGGTCTGAAGTGGTATAGACTTTTTATTTTTAAATGTCAGAAATTGATATTTTGAGTGCTTCTTTTAGATACTGAACCTGACCCTTGAGTCAATAAAGGCTAAATTGGACTGAAGACATTTTATTCCTATGCATATAAAATAAATTAGAAATATTAAAGTAAATCTTTAAGCACTCTAGTTTATTACAGCCTATCACAAATGAATCTAAGTGTATTTATTACATAATGCAGAGCAGCACATAGTTTGAAAGGGATAGCACAATGGTTCTGTACCAGCATGGTGAATCCCAATGATCTGTTGGCTAAAAACTACTATTTTCAGTGTGATGTCTAACTTTTAAAAAAAGTTAGATAATTTTATCACAAGCAATGGTGGGAGGTTTGGCTGGCCTTAAAGAAGTCTAAAACAGCTGGATAGTGTTTGAATGTCAACCAGGAATAAGTAAGTCCTAGAGTTAATGGATGACTGGGGAGATTCACCGTCCTTCTGTTGATCCATTTACTGTATGTTTAATGTTAGGTCTCTCTGGGAATTACCTTTTGGATGGAAAACAGAATTTGATCCTCAGGCTTGCTGTTCTCACAGTTCAGTGAAATTAAGACACCCATTCAGGTCAGCATTTGTGGAGATGTTATTGTCCTCTCCTTTCACCGCTGCCTCGTTCCTGTTTTTCCAGGTGCTGGGCTTTGAAGTGGATTCCATCAACTCTGTGCAGTTTTCCAATCACACAGGTTCGTTTTGTCTCTTAAAAATAGATGATAATGCTTTCCTTTTACAGAGACGCTTTTCAGCTTTCAGCAGTGAATTAATCATTTCTATTCTAAGAAGCAGTGAGACGCCCTCTTTTTTTTTTTTTTTTTTTTCCATTTTGTGCCAGCATGTTAGTACAGTTGCTAAGAAAAGAAGCAACAACTACTGGCCTTCTTTTTTCTAATTTTAGTTTTTCATACATGGTTGGAAGTAGAAAGTTAGCTAAGACCTTAGCTGTGTTCACTCTGCTGATTAAAAATCACAAGCTCCTCGGTGCTCATGCTTTAAATAGTATGCCATTAAGCATTGGGGAACAAAAGATGGCTTGTTTTCATGAGAGAAACCCATTTTTTTCCTCCTTTTTTTTTTTTTTTTTTTTTTTTTTTAAATAAAAATATATTTAAGATGTCAAGACAGTAAATTTGACAGTAAAGCACAAAAGTTTTACATTCATAAACACTCACGTGTTGGTAGTGCCTTGGAAAAGTATTCATGCTCCTTGAACTTTTTCACATTATGTCACATTACAACTACAAACTTCAATATAGTTTATTTGGATTGTTTTTGTGATTGACACAACTCAAAATAGTGCATGATTGCAAAGTGGAAGTTTTGAGAGGTCTATTGTAACTCTGAAGAAGCTGCAAAATCCATAGCTCAGGTGGGAGAATAAGTCAACAAAATGCAAGCCACTTTCTTTATGCAAAAGAAAACGTAACGCAATATATCTTTTCTTTCTACTTTACAATTATACTCGGCTTTGTGTTGGTTTATTACATTAAGTCCCAATGAATTACATATGACTTTGTGGTTCTTGTATGATGAAGATGTGAAAAGGTTTAAAAGGTATTTATACTTTTCAAAAGCTATGTGGGTTTTGTTTTTGTTTTTTTTTTGTTTGTTTTTTTTTACTGGATCTGACATGGTTGCTTAAATACAGTAAAACCAAAAAAAAAAAAAAAACAACTCCTTTGTTTAAGTGTCTAGACAGTCCCTCACTCTGTTGTCTTTGGCTGCAGCCCACTTGTTTCCCAGAAGTCCGTTGTTGGCTGGGTCAAAATGTGGTTTAGACAACTGGACAAAGACTGAAGAGAGGGACTCCAGCCATCTTAATCATAACTTATTCTCCCAAAAGCACATGTAAAAATTGATGCTCTGCAATCATCATGTGCTGCAGTTATGTTTATGGGGAGTTTCTTAATTTGTCTTTTACTAGTCTGGCCTGTTATGTCCACATTCTCTTTTAGGGAAATGAAACTTGTTTTATGGCCAAGCCCAAACCGTAATCCTCTCAAAGATTTTTTTTTTTTTTTTTTTTTTTTTTTTTTTTTTAAAGGCAGAATAATAATGCAGCACAAAAGGGAAATGACCGCTTTCTAATAAAACATGGCTTGTTTCCATTCATATCTTTTTCCAGAAAATCCACAGATATTACAGAGTTGTAGAAATCTGTTTATCCATTCTTTTTATTTTGGATTTAAAGCAACACATTTAGACAAAAATATATCATTAATGAGGCTTCTCATCTTGCAGAGTACAGGAGTGTTGAGCTTTTTAAATATCTTAGAAAACAGATGTTTATTAAGGGAAACAAAGAGAGAAAAGAGAAATAATCTTCACTCAGAATGTAAGTGAATTATGCCTGGATACACACTGATTAAGAATTATCCAAAACTGTGGACTGGATTGCGTAAGTGTGTGTCCTAGTTTAGACTTGGGACATAGGTTCAAAGAGACGGTGCAGATTACTTTGTTGCCTGAAGAAACTCAATATGCTTGAAAGAATCTCTGCAGCTCATTAACTCAAATTTTTGAGCTTTTCTTGAGTAAATCATTGAAGTGATGTCAGTTTGCTGTGGTTTATTTTGTCCTCATTTATGGTCAAGAACAGAAGCACCTAATTGCTTCAGCTTTATAAATCTACCCCGTAAGGTTAGTTGAGCGTATTTTTATACAATTTTAGTTGGTGGTCATATGAAGTTGTTATGAGCAGTCAGTGGAATAACTGTGTGGCTTTTTTTTTCTTCCCCCCATCACGTCTGTCCCAGTGATAAACTGGTGTTTACCAGAGCCTACTTGGCATCAGGTTATTCCGTTTCCAGTTTTGCAAGCACCAACTCTGGCACCATATGACTGTTCCCATCTCAACACCAACTCTGTGCTGGGGCAAGAAGGAAATCCCACTGAAATGGGAGCGAGAGGTGGACTCATGGAGACAAACAAATCCTTTAAAACTCTCATCTTGCATTCATTTTTTGCTCTGCCTAATTTAAGACAACAATCTGAAGAAACCCTGAGCTTTAGCAGGAATAAGAAGTCCAGGTAGCTTTTGAGTAAGATGAACTACTGTCCCTTATCTGTCCACTGTTTACTTTCACATCACCCATTACAGAGTTTAGTTCGGTCAGTGCATCACATATAGCTGAAGTTGCAGCTCTGCTTTCCCCATAATGCATCAGTTTGTCCCAGCTGCCATTCGGTCAGGATTTTGAACCATTCGCAAATGGTTCAAAGCAGATCACGTAGTTGCAAACAGAGAGTAGAACCTTTACTGAATACTGCCGTAATGACGTAACTGTAAGTTTGCTACCTGTGGGAAACTTAAACCACTTCTTTTATAGAAAGACATTCAGGATGTGGAAGTTTAAATTGTCTAAATCATTAATGACCACTCACAGCAGCAAGGTTAGGACAAATATTTCATTCCTGTTCTTGTATCTTCTGATATTGTTCTTATGCAGAAATGTGAATCGGGTGCGATCTGTATTGACAGCTGAAAGCTTTATAAAGTCTGAGATCACAAATCTGCCATCTCCGCTTATATGAATAAGAGCACACTTGTCTTGGGCTATAGGAGCAAAAACAGAAATGTAAATGAGTGAAAGACAACTAGCCAACCAAATAAACAACTAACTTATGGAAAACTGATGATACAAAAAAAAACCTTCTGTAGCAGTTGCTTGTATTGGTTAGAAAATTCCAGTTTCAAATGTTTTAGATTTAAAAAATGTCACTGTGGTTTGAGTTGCTGTTAGCTTCACTATCCAATGAGATCCCTTTGACTAATGTCCTCTGCAGGGAATATGTCGACTGCTCATAAGTAGCTCACACAACCCCACTTAGAAAAGCGGTTGTTCAGATTAAAGTTTTTCTTTTGTGTTCATACCTGGATTGATTTTTTTTTTTTAAGGTTTCACGGCTGTTTTGAAAGCGCGTCACGAGCCAAAAAGTAAAGAGGAGGGGTTAACTTTAGGGAACTTAAAGGCGGCTTTTGGAGGGGTTCTTAATATCAAATGTCAACCGTTTTTATTTTCTTTTTTTGTACTGATTTAACCGCATATGGGGAACAATGTGGTGCTATCCTTTTACCCACAGATATCGGGTGCCTTTGGGACACAGTTTGACTGTAAAAATGTTGCTCACAGCCACATGAAGGGAAACAATAGCCTGGTGAAACTAGAAGGGCTCAGAACACATGCAGAGATGAAGGGGTTATTTTCTGAGCTTCATGTGCTAAAATATGTGAAGAATGTGCTTCCTCCAAAGGATTTAGGGACATTTACATTGGAATTACATGAAGTAAAATCAACATCATTTCCTTGGAAAGATGAAATGCTTTGAAGCTTTCATGTAAATTATTGAGCTGTAATCTTTGCGTCTAGTTCTTTCTGGTATGTGTAAACAGTATATTCCCTCCTGTGACGCACCGCACATAATTCTGCTTTGCTGTGAGCTTTCCTTTATAGAGGTGCCTTTACTGGCTCAGTGTCAAACTCGGTGTGCAGGATGCCAAAATCACGTCTTTGTGTGTATCCGTTTTGGCCCCGATCATTTGCAATCAGAACAGCTTCTTCTGGTTTATTCAAAGTTAGGAGTGATAAAAGAAAGGGGGAGCTGGCTTCCAGAGAACAACGTTTCCATTCAGTCAGTGCGGAGGCCCCTTTTGGCCCTGGAGGGCTAGACAAGCAGAGCTACGAGGAGGACATTCAATTAAAGTGTTTTACCAAGTCCTGTAGGCCTCATTCGGCTAAAAAAAGCTTTGGAAACAAGTTTTCAAACAATTTTTAGCTTTCTGTAAGGTGTCATGGTTTTTTGAATTTTTTTTTTGTGTTGTCAGTTGTTTCTGAGTTTTGTTTTGGTTTCAGTTAAACCCAGTCTGCCTTAAAACGTTAACCTGACCTCTGTCCTGATCCGTTCTGCTCAGGCTACGCCCACTGGAAGGGACAGGTGCTGACTGCTGAGGAGCTGAACGTGCTGTACGAAGGCATCAAGCTGAATAAAGTGAACCAGTATGACTATATTCTCACAGGTGGGTTTAAGGTGGCGGCAGGCTCTACAAAAACAAGTTGAAGCATAAAAATATATATTTCAACATTTTTGTCACATTACAAGCACAAACCTAAATGTGTTATGTGATCAACACGAAGAAGCTAATAATTGTAAAGGGAAAGGAAGATGATGTCAAATGTGTAAATATATCGCGAATATATCATCGTCTCAATATTAGTGTGCGCAGTATTCCTATCACAACAGACTGAAGTGCAATAATTGTTGGCTAATATATTCAAAGTGTTGTGAACTTGCACTTTACATGCTAATGTAATATTTAGCCAGTTGGACAGAGTCTCGCAGCGGCAGATGCTCACACATAAATGACATAGCCCAAGATGCTAAATGTCACAGAGTGATGGAAGCACATATGGCAACTGTGTCGCCATCGCGAGATTTTCTCATATCTTGCAGCCCTACCTTCCAGCTGGATGACAATGCTAAGCATACAGCCAGAGCTACAGTGGAATGGTTTAGTTCAGAGCATATTCATGTTAGAAAGGCCCTGTCTAAGTCCAGACTTGCCTCCACTGAATCTGTGGAAAGAAAGCTGATGTTCAAAGAGGCTCTCCTTTCAGTCTGACTGAGCTTGAGTGGTTTTGCTAGAAGACTGGGGAGCATTCCCAAAAAGATCTGCCGCTTTAAGTGTAGATAACGGTGCTTTTACAAAGTATTAACTCAGGGACGATGAATACTTATACATGACATACATTACATTTATTGATTAAATTATTTGAAAACTGTGTCATTTGTATATTATTATTTTCAGCATAAAAGCTAAATTGTGGATATGCCTTTGTTAAACTGTACTACTAATCTGCTATTTGGTCCCAATGAAAGTATTTAAACAATCTTTTTCAACTCAGTCTTTTATTTGTGGTTTCTGAATAAATCATCTTCGAAACTTGTCATTAAACCAGTTAAATGCGGTCTGACTACTGAGCTCCTATTTAACTTTATGCAACAGTGAAATTACTAGCCGTTTCATCTTACCATGTGTAATGTAGGAGGGTAATAATGGAGAGGAAGGGGGTATTCTTTATAGTGGTGTTTTAGTACTTTATCTTCTGTAAGAGCTACTCTTACTCTCTGTAGTAAACACTACTGATGGTGCATAATTATCAGTGTTTTTAAGCAATGTGATTGGCCATTGAACATCTGAGTGACTGTTAGTAACCTTGTGGGCATTAGCATGGAAGTAGCTCTTTAGAAAATTACTTTACCAATCCACAACATCTGTTTCCTTTGATGAAATGTGTTTATTTTAGCCATTTTTAAAGTAAACATGGTCATTAGGCAATTTTAAATTCATCTTATTTTTTTTAATTTATTGATTTTTTGATTTTTTTTTAATTTTTTTTTTATTTATTTTTTTTTATTATTTTTTTTATTCACCATAAATGTAAAATGGCCTCTTTATGAATCAACCTGTGTCCTTTTTGTCTCTCTTTGTTTTCTTCCATTTGTCACCATTTCATTTGTTTATGTAACTGAGAGACTGTTGACCTGTAGTCTGCGCATGGAGCATATGTATAAAAATATTATGATTTTATGTAGAATGCTTTAGAGAATAGAGAAACAGCCTTTATTGTCCCACAAAGGGGAAATTCAGGTGTAACAGCAGCAACAGATATAAAGTTTCACACAAAAAATTCTTAAAGTGTGAAAAAACAATTTTTAAAGAACAAGATTAACAATAATAATAATAATATACTGTACAAGACTAGCAGAAAATACAGTGCAGTTATTAGAAATAGACATATCAGACTCATGATCCTAGGGCTGTGCAACTGAGGAGGATCACTTTTTCCAAGAATGTACATAATGTGCTTGTGTATTGAATATTAAAAAAAGATACAGACTATTTACAATACTTAGTAAGAACGGAGTAAATGTTTGCGCAAATGCCAGCAGGGATGTAAACACTTATTGATTTTGTTGGGAGCATTGACGGAATGCAGTCTGATTGTCATGAAACATTAATAACACTGACATAATAAAAGTTAATTGTGTTTTTTTTATTTATTTATTTTTTTCCCTAAGGGTACAGCAGGGACACATCCTTCCTGGAAGCGGTGGTTGATATTATCCAGGAGCTAAAGAAGGCCAACCCCAGCCTGGTATATGGTGGGTACACATGATTTTCCAGTTTAAACCGATAAAGCTGCTGTTTTTTTGTTTTGTTTTTTTTTTTTTTAATCAAGTGATGCCATATATTGTCTTTATTTCAGTTTGTGACCCTGTGATGGGAGACCATGGTGCTATGGTAGGAAGCCATTATCAAATTTCCATGTCTTTTCTTTGCAGCATAAGAGATCTGATAAATGCCTTGACATTTAAAGTTGTAAATACATTTTTTTTATAGTCCATTGAAATGGCTGACAGTGGCTGTTGAAGAAATATTTTGTTTTCTTTGCATTTGTCAGTATGTTCCAGAGAACCTGCTACCTGTCTACAAGAACAAAGTTGTGCCTTTGTCAGATATTCTTACCCCGAACCAGTTTGAGGCAGAGTAAGTGCATTTTAAGCTGTTATCACAGCGCAAACATATTCAAATCTTTCTTAAGTGTGTGGTTTGCATTTCTGCTTTTATCAGATTGTTAACTGGGAGGAAAATAAACACAGAAGACGATGCTGTTAAGGTGAGTATTCTAAACATTTCCTCTTTGTTGTATTTGGATTTGCATTTGAATTTCAGTCTTTGAGAAAGCAGGTGTGTTTTCTGTTCTCCAGGTGATGGACCTTCTTCATGAAATGGGTCCAGACACTGTGGTCCTCACCAGTACAGATCTACTCTCAAAACAGGGGGACCAGTTCTTGGTGGCACTTGGGAGCCAAAAAATAAGTAATTAGTAGTAGTATTGAATCACTTTTTTTTCCCACACAGAACACAAGGAAAATGAGTACTGAACATGTCAACATTTTTTTTTTTTTTTTTTTCTCCAGTAAATCTACTTCTAATGACCCGATTGGGATGTTAACGTTGTTATTATTTCCTGAAAAATCCAGCCTAATTTCATCTTCTGTAGAGATTTGTTAAAAAACAAAACAAAACAAAAAAAAACTGCTGCAGCTTATTTTCCCCTTCCTTCTTTTGCAAAAGAGCAAATTCAGACTCCAAGACCTGAGGTCATTAGGCAAGTTGAATCATCACTGGGTTGTGCAGCATCATAATAATTGAAAGCAAAACAGCAACTCCATCCCTGAATGTCTCAAAATAGAGGTTCAAATTATCCTAGTCAAAGTTCAATTGACATGCTGTGACTTGAGCATAGCGTTACCATTTATGCTAAAAAAAAAAAAAAAAAACTTATTTATGGCTGAATTAAAAGCATTCTTCTCAGAAGAATGAGCCGAAATTCCTCCACAGTGAGTGAAAAGGTTCACTGACAGTCATCACAAACCCTTGATGACTGTTGTTGTCTTGTTGTTGCCACTAAGGTTCCTACAACCAGTTTTAGCCAGCAATTAATATTTCTCATAGGGCCAGGTTGGTTTGGACCGCACTCCTTTTAATAAATGAAGTCATGATTTGAAAACTGTTTGTATTTAAAGCGGTATGTAACTCTGCACCCCTCCCGACCTAAAACAACCAATCAGAGCCAGGAGAAAGGTATTAACGTGTCAATCACCCTCGTGTTTGCCAGCTAAATATGCTAATGGTGAAAAAACAACTTACCGTTCCAGGAAAACTGTTTATCTGCCGTCATGGGTGGCCATGCTAACTAGCCTTAGCATTCGTGGCAGACTGTGTTGTGGTGAACCAGCTGTAGCGTAGCAGAGAAAACGGGGGAGTGTGTGACGGATTATCTAGCTTATACTGTCACGACATAATGATAATTTCAACAAATATGTAAAAAAAAAAAACATTTTTCATAAAAGTTACATACTGCAGCTTTAATTTGGTTATTATCGTTTAACCAAAGCAGAAGAAATCTGTAAGGGGGCAAATACTTTTTCACTGCAATGTAATTACAGAGAAAATAGTTGACATGTTTGATATTTCTTTTCTCTGGTGTATGTACTTTCCACTGTTACAGTAAATCTGCATGTACTGATTGTGTTTTGGCTATAATGTTGTTAATTATCATAACCTTATATGCTCCTCAGGGAAACCAGATGGGAGCAGCACCAACCAGAAAATCTGCCTGGACATCCCTAAAGTGGATGCTGCGTTTGTGGGGACAGGGGACCTGTTTGCTGCCATGCTGCTAGCCTGGACTCACCATCACCCCAAGGACCTAAAGGTACGTGCTGTTTTCAGTGAAATGATCCTGAAATCGTACTACATGTGCAACCAATAAACTTTTCTGAAAATAAACTGCAGTTCAGTGTAACACTGCCTTGTTTTGACTTTTCAGACTGCCTGTGAAAAGACAGTTTCAGTTATGCACCATGTCATTAAGAGGACCATCACTTATGCCAATGGTAGGGTTTGTTTTTATTTTTGTATCTTTAAGCTTTCTGTTTGTCTCCAAGTTATTTTCTGAACAAAGTCAAGGATTGTTTTAAGTCTTTTATGGGTATCTGAGTAAAGGAGTTTGGGTTCAAATGCACATCGCACTAAGATTTTAATTGTACAAATATGTCGAAAACCTCTAATATTTTCCTTTAATTTCACAGTAATGTTCTATTTTGTGTTGGTCTTTCAAAAAAAATCCCAATAAAACCCATTAAAAGTTTTTGATGTGATGAAATGTGAAAAACTTCAAGATGGATGAATTCTTTTGGAAATGAAAGCTCCAAAGAGACAAAAGGTCGAAGGTGAGAATTGATGTTGCAACTGTGTGTCCTCCTGTCCTGCAGAGATGGCTGGCCCTGGGAAAAAGCCCAGTCCCGCTCAGCTGGAGCTGAGAATGGTCCAGAGCAAAGCAGACATCGAGAACCCTTCCATCGTTGTGGAAGCTAAGGTCTTAGAGAAGTCTTTGGACTAAAAGCAGTAGACTACCTGCGAACGTTCACAAAACATCGGTACGAATCCAGTCCAGTCATTCAGCTGGATACATGTAGGACTCACTCATCACTGACCACATTCGTGTCTCTGCCTTACAAAACCTCTGAAAGAGTTAAACCATGTCACCTGGACGAGTTGTATGTAAACACTGGTATCACTGCCATATGTGTCAGTAGCTGTGTTTCCATTCATCTTGAAATTGCGCAAATTGAAATAATGAAAATAAATTCACTCAATGGAAACACGACATTTTTGGAAAAAAAGTCTTTTTTTGAAAAAAAGTTTTGGCACTAGGATGAGGTGGTTTTCCGGCAGTATCGAAATTAGGGGGATTTTTATTTTTTATTTTTTATTTTTTTCACAAAACTGCAAAAGGAAACATGTTTTTTGCACCACAAGAGTCACATTATCAACAACCGGATGATGCCACCGGTACAAAACAACGAAGAAGACAACAGGAAGTAGTTGGAGAATAATGGCACGGCATGTTTTGAATGGCTTATCGCGTGAACAAGCTTATTCACGTGTGATTTTAATTTCATTTCTTATTTAGTGGAAACACCGCAATTACGAAGCTGTGTTTTTTTTCAACATTAGCAGAAAATTGACTGAGATTTGCGCACCTTTGTAATGGAAATGCAGCTAGTGTTATGGTCTGTGTGAAGGATATCTGCCCTTCAGTTATAACAAAAAAAGATCTTTGAGTTAAAAAAAATATATATATAATTGTACTTAAATTGTCCTAGAATAGTAAAAGTGAGTTCTCATACCAGTTCTTCTTAAAAGAAAACCAGTCTTTGCATGACAGTGCATTTGCCTGTTTGGACTCATCGGGACTTATCACATCTACTTAGAAGCACAACAGTCTCCTGTTTGTAATGACATTAAAACAGCCTTCAAGTAAACTATTATCACATCATGAATTTAGAAACCTGCTCAGATAGGTCTTACACCTCCCGCAAAATGTTGAACATCTTATGCAACTAACCTAAACATGGTCCAGTTTTACTAACACTGTTAATTCCACCTTGTTTTATTTTAAACAAAATGTAACTTTAATGATAATCATATTAATAACTAATGTAAAAAAAAAAAAAAGTTATTTTTAATCTTTTTTAATTATGCAATGCTTTCTTGAACTAGCAGGTGTGTTAGATTCATGTCCTATCTCAAATTGAGGTGTTTGCACAGATAATCTTTCAGATATTCACAAGTGATCACTGTTTGTGTTTCTGACTCTGTTTTCATGTCTCGTAATGAGTCAGTACGAGAGACCACACTGTATAGCCTTAACAAGGTTAGAGATGAAAAATTCTATTGGTCATGAATGTTTTAGCAGAACCTTACACGTAGTGTTAGAGTCAAGTGCCAAACCTTTAACTTTTGCTCATTTGTAGAGCAATTTAATGAACAGAGAAAATAAATGATTAATCTTTTACTGAAAAGGTGTTGCTTTTGTTTTTATTGATGTTTGTTTGTTTCATGGTTTTGAGATGAGCTCCCATATTCAGGTTTTTTTTTTTTTTTTTTTTTTTTATTTATTTATTTTTTTTTTTCCCAGTTCTAGAGGTTTGAAGAAGCCGCTGTTCTATAAGGTGTTCAAATGATGAAGCAACATCTGCCTCTTCTCGAAGCTAGAAAAGAAAAATAGTGAGCCATTGTGGTTATATCATCATCTAAACAGGGGTATACTCGTAATAAAACAAACAATTGGATGCACAAGTTAACATTTTTTTTCACCAATCCACAACGTGTCATAATAATGCATACAGGATCATTTTAACGCATACAAACCCACTAATAAATGTCCCTTAGCAAGATGCAGAGGAACCACACTTTTTGTAGCCGTCATCACTATTCTGTCATAATTCTGGCTGGATTTTTTTTTTGACCGGTCTTCTGAGCAGGTTTGGTAGAGAATAGAGATAATTTATTCTTACATCTGCAGCAGCCTAAGCAGAGAGGTCCACCTGGACCAGCTCCTTCAGGGGAATCCCGAGGCGTTCCCAGGCTAGCTGAGAAACATAGTCCCTCTGATTAATATAATGATCAAATATCCAGGAAGAATAATACCAGAAACTTGTTTCTCTATTTCTCTGCATTTCGCTAAGGGACAGTTATTCTAACATCTGTGGAGGTGACCATGAGTTAATTAGTAAAAAACACAAATTCAAACATGTGGATCAAATTGTAGTTTGTGTTTTTAATTCATGAAAGTTATATTACCAATCCCAGATTAAAAATAGAACGTCTTAAATAAATCATTGAAACGCCAAAATTAATATAAGGTGTATGTAAGCTTCTAACTGCAACTGTATGACCAAAGTCTGTTTTTATATGAAGCTTAAAACAATCTGTGTAACGTAAGGAAGTCTTAGTTGTCAAGCCAGATGGTTTCTTCCTTGTGTGATGATGGCCAGGTGACACAGCTGTTTCGCCGGCACTAATCCACAATAAGACTAGCCAGCAATAGCCCAGATAACCAGGCAGGGCTTTGTCTGGTCAACTGCAGCATTAGCATAGCAGCAACGCAGAAACAGTTTATTTCTGAGGAGTTTGCAACAAAAACAAATCTCATCTGTTTGAACTATACATTTAAAAGCACTGTATAAAAGAAACATTTGTTAAAATATAGATATTAAGGAAAAATTTCATCATTGCCCTCAGCTAGTGACTTCTCTTAAACGCTGGGAGTGTTGAGGTGCAGTTCTCCATCGACACCAGCAGAGGGCTGAAGATGAGAAGGGATGTGCAATAAAGACTGGACAACAGTAATCCACACTCTTTGAAGAAAGAGGGGAAAAAACCTAAACATCTCACTTTATGCAAGCAAACTGCAGGTGTATCTTCACAAGTTGGAATATATATATAGAAAGGCTGATCTATTTTAGTAATTAATTTCAGAAAATTGTGCTTGTAAAGATTCATGATGCCCAGAGCAATGTAAAAAAAAAAACATTATTTCTATTACTTCTGAGGATTATGACTTGCAACAAATGAAACCCCAAAATTCAATTTCTGAGAAAATTTAGAATATTACATAGTTTCTATGTAACTGGACTGGCAGGTCGGAGAGGGGCTGCAGAGGTCCGCAGACGGAGTTTTGAATAGATCTCAGTGGAAATGAATGAGGGGACGGACCGGATGTGGGGCCAAGCAGCTACCTTCAGCTGGGCTCTGAGGAAATGTGGTGCTTTAACGGGCAAACAATAAATCCGTTCACCTGAAGTCATTTTTGCTGCATGTCTTTCCAGAAAAAGGAGCGCCGCGTTCATTTGCAGATGCATTTTACGTCCTCCGAGGGAGCAAAAAGCAAAGAGAAGTGTCGCTAAATCCACTGACTCCGGACTGATTATCCTGCAGGTAAGAGCAGAGGAACCGTTACTGACTCTGGCTGCTAATATCAGCAGCTAACTAGCTTAGCTTAATTCCAGTTTCCAATTAAAACACAACGTAGTTAGTGTGGGAAAAGTTGCTATTTATTATCAGATATCAGTTAAATAAAACGACTCCACCTGCAGTTTTCTCATACATCCCTTGTTGGGTTGCGACATAAATGTTGCTAACTTAGCACGCTAGCATGTGCCGTTAGCTTCTTTCTCCTGAGTTGCAGCGATTTTATGTTGGAGTTCTGCTGCCAGATTTCATCCATTTATATGATTGCGATAAAATGGCAATTTATTTATATTAATAAACCAATATGCGTTTTCAAGTTTTAGTTTGTAAGTTATCTACTTATTTACTCAAACCACAATAAGCCATGTGTGTGATAAGATAAGCTTTGTCAGTGCTGCTCAGTTCATCAAGGCTGTCGTGCCGCAGCGTTACATTTAGATCCACATGCTGTAAAGCTGGAGCTGCACAGTTAGTCATGACAGCCTATATTTACAAGTGACCTATGCTACAACACTCACACCAGCCGAAAGGTTACTTGAGTTTGTTTCATTCTGCTTCCTGTTAAACCAGTGCATTGTTCAGTGTTGGAATGCCATATTTTAAACCTGTAAGGTATCATTGCCAGGGATCATATTTTTGTAGTTATAGCATAATTTTATGACGCCTGGTGTAATTAAGTTACTGTTTCGTTGTATCTTAGTCTGCACTACAAATAATTTGCACCAGAAACCATAGCAGTACTAAAGTTTAGATGGGGAAGTGCACTTGTTCCTTTCCTGAGCTATTTGTGTTACATCTAAATTCAGCCGGCAGTATAATGCATTATTAAACTGTAACCTTTGACATAATTGCATTTTGTTCTCACTTTGGGCTAATATGTATTTTTGGGTAAAATAAATTTGGCATGCACATGAAGGTAATGTGCATAAGGGCTGCAGCATGATATGAAGAAAATTACACAATTGCACCATCATTGTGGAATATTGCAATGAAAGTATTGCTTGCAATTAACTATAACGGAAAAATATTTTGCTCTTTGGATGGTAGTGTGATATTCAGTCTTTAGAATGAAGTCTTACTGCAGATGATGCCCAAAACTGACACAGATTGTAGTTTCCCAAGATGCTAAATACACAGTCAGTTGGACACACCGATGAGAAAGACACCTACGTCTTCTCTTTGTGATATTTTTGTTAAATGCTACAATCATAGTATTTCCTAATACTGGACAGCTCTACATTTAATCCACATTGTCCTCTTTTGCATCACAAGCTCAGCACTACTCTCCATGAGCTTCAGCCTCTTGGTCACGAGAATCTGTGGAGGGGCAGTGAAACTCCATCCAGGGTTCAAATGTATATTTTTAGCTTCCAATTAAAAAAATAACATACCAAATATTGCATCCTAACAATTTTTTTTTTTTTTTTTTTTTTTTTTTTTTTTTTTTTTAATTCAGTTATTGCACACATTCACATTGTAACAACATATTTGACATATTGTGCAACTACCTAGCTTGTGAGAAATATTTATTCCAGCCTGAGGATGAAATGCTTGGTGCTCTCACATTTTTGGTTCTCCTTCAAACATTTTTCATGTTCAGTCTTGTTTAACTGAGCTCTTAAACATCCAACAACATTTTTTTTTTTCATTTTTTTTGGCCAGGAACCCAAGTGTGGAAAGAAACTCTGTTTTGCTGCTGAGAAAAATATTGAGCAGGTTCAAATTAAAGTTTCTGCTTTAGCGTGGGCGACCTCCAAAAGTGTTTGTACAAAGTTCACTCACATGCAGACACGTAATAGCAACCCATTGAGCTCTCTTATCCTCCTATCAAGTACAGTGTTGGCCTATATGACTTTGAGGTATATGAACATTGATAAGACCTTATCTGAGAAGTGACAACTTGACTTCTCTCACATTTTTCCTGAATGTATCTTATTACTAAATACTATGACAGGGTGGACGAACAGCAGCTTTAGCTGTTTGTACTTGAAGCAGTAATTTCACCCTTTAGCCATTAGTCCTCTCTCTTTCCCAACAACAGAAACAAGACACTTAGGTATCCTTGAGTCTTATCAGTCACTGCCAGCCTATTAGTGTGGCCACGTTCACACAAAGTGCTGAGGCAGCTTTAAAGAGGTTATAATCAGGTTTTAGGAATGCAGGGCCATTTAACTTCAACTGTTTGTGTCCTTTCAGGAATAACACAGTTTCAAATGAATTAGATTCAAAATTTAAGTAGTCTGCAGGATTTTTTTTCCCATGTAATAAGTGATAAAATAGTTTAATAGCTTTGATATTTGTTAACTTTATAATGGCTTGGCTTTTTTTTTTTTAGAGTTTCTTGTATGTATGAAAATAAATGCACACAAGCTTCTTTTGCATTTGTGAAATGTCTGAAAGAGTATGGGGAAAAAAACAATATTGAGCATTCATAAAACATTGCTGTTTTTTTGTTTGTTTTTTTTTTTTTGAAGAACAAATATTTAGATATGCCTAATGCATATTATGGACTTTTTTTTTTTTTTAGATAAGATGCTTTGACATTGATTTGAAATGTCACACTTCAAGTTTAATATTTTACTCATCAGTTTTTTGATTTTAGAACAAAAAGAGGGCCTTTATACCAGCTTTTGGACTTTATAGACAAGGTCAAGTTCAAGTCCAGTCCTCGAAAGCTGGTATCCTGCTTTTGGATACATCTCTTCTCCAACACACCTGACTCAAATGAATAGCTTGTTACCAGGACTCTGCAAAACTAAATGACCCACAGATGTGAGAATTCAACCATTTGATTCAGATTTGTTGGAGAAGGGATCTAAAGGTTGCATGATAGTCAAGTTTATTTATATAGCACATTTCAGCAGCAAGGCAGTTAAAAGCACTTTGCATCATAAAAACATCAATCAAGTATGCAGCCAAATCATCAAGCAAGTACACATGAAAATCATCAAAATCATCGAGCAAATATCAATGCATCAAAATCATAAGGATCGTCAAGCAGATATAGTTCAATGTTCTACTTACTACTAATCAAAGGCAATTCTAAACAGGTGGGTTTTTAGCCTTGATGCTCCAGATTTGTGGAGCATAACAACTGAAAGCTGCTTCTCCATGTTTGGTTCTGGTTCTGAGGATACAGAGCAGACCAGAACCAGAAGACCTGAGTGGTCTGGAAAGGTTGATACAATGGCAACAGGTCTATAATGTGTTTTGGTGCTAAGCCATTCGGTGATTTATAAACTAACAGGAGTATTTTAAAGTCTATTCTCTGAGCTACAGGGAGCCAGTGGAAGGACTTTAGAACTGGGGTGATGTGCTCTATTTTCCTGGTCTTAGTGAGAATGTGAGCAGCAGCGTTCTGGATCAGCTGCAGCTGTCTTTTTAAGGCAGACTTATGAAGACACTGTTGCAACAATGTGACTAAAATAAATGCATGGATGAGTTTATCTAAATCTTGAGATATTAGTCTTTTTGATCCTGGAAATATTCTTGATGTGACAGAGAGCCGACTTTGTAACGGTCTTAATGTGAATAGTAACTCTTGAGGATTGGACTTGGGCTGCTAGAGACACAGTTATCAGTCCTGGTCTTCAGGACCTACTGTCCTTCATGTTTTAGATGCTTTTCTGCTTCAGGACACCTGATCCGAATGATTGCATTACCTCCGCAGCATGTCATCAAGTGCTGCAGAAGCCTGTTAATCACCCATTCATTAGTCAGGTGCTTAGTAGCTGGGAAACACGAAGACATGCAGGGCAGGGGATTCTGAGGACCAGGACAGAGAACCATTGCTTCAGACAACTTTAAAGTTTAAAGACGCATGGCCTTTAAACTGTGTGCTGGTTAAAAACCAAAACAAAGCAGTGTTGTTTTTTTTGTTTGTTTTTTTTTTTTTTTTTTTTTTTTTTTTAATTATTCAAAAAAAGGGAACAAAGCTAAAACGATGATGAGGAGAATCCAGTTTTTATCCGACAAGTCCAAGAGTTGAAGCCCAAATTTTAATCAAACAGTTTAAAAGTATTTATCTTGTTCACAAATGTTTGGAATGTTGCAAAATGTGCCCAAAAAAAAAATAAGAAATTTAGTTCTAGAAAAGTATGGCATTTTGAATTAAAAAATGCATGAAAACCCTGTACATAGTTGTGAAACGACTGGATCAGAAAAATATTTATTTCAGGTTTATTTGTATAGCACGTTTCAGCAGCAAGGCAGTTCAAGTGCTTTACATGGTAAAAACATCAGTGTATTTATTTGTGAAAGATTGGTTGAAAATGTTTAGTTATAGCTCCAATCTCTCCTGGTTTGTAGCTGTGGTGCTCCATGCGTGCTTTCTGACCTCTATGCACAGCCCTAAAACTAAAAACTCTCCGGCTGCTTTTTTTACTCACCGACGGCAACATTTGTAGTGTAAGTGCAGGCTTAAAATACACGGCAGGATACCTTAAGGTGATTTGAGTTCAGGGTGGTGCACTAATGCAATGCGAAGAGTTAGAGCAGTGAAACATGAACAGAATTCACTTTTCAGTGATCACAATGTATTTTTAGCTCCTCCTTGTTACTGTGCCTCGTGGTGGAGCCTCAGGACCGTTCTGTAACCTTTAACAGTTTCCTGCTGTGATGCTGGACAGTTTGTGCCCACTGGCTTACAAAAACTAGGAAAACGTCTCTGAAATAACCCAGAGTTTTTTGGGTTTTTTTGTCTGAAGGAGTGATGTTTTTCTACTGTGGGTCATTTTCCCACATTTTCCTGTCAAAAATATGCAAGGATCACATGGAAACATTTAGCATTTCGCTGCAGTATCTAACTTTTATGAAAATATGTTTTTTTTACATATTTGTTAAAATTATTGTGTTGTGACAGTATAATATAATTCAGATAATCTAAAAATACTTCCTTTTAGTCCAGATGATCTGAAAAATCAAGCTCCTCTGGCATCTTCCAGTGCTCCCAGTACTAACTGCAGAAATACACCACTCTGTCAGAAACAACCAATCAGAGCCAGAGGGAGGGTCTTGGCACTGTCAATCACCCTCATGTACGCGCTGCTCACACACTCCCCCTTGCTCTCTGCTACGCTACAGCTGGTCCACCACAACATAGCCTGCCACGAATGCTAAGGCTAGTTAGCATGACCACCAATGACGGCGGATAAACAGTTTTTCTTGAACGGTAAGTTGTTTCTCCACCATTAGCACATTGAGCAGCGCGTACTTGAGGGTGATTGACAGCGCTAAGACCTTCCTCTTGGCTCTGATTGGTTATTTTAGGTCAGGAGCGGTGCATTTCTTTAGATGGGAATAGTAGCTCGTGGAGGAGGTGGAGGAGATCGATCTTTTCACAGATTATCTGTCTTATACCATACAGTCACGACATGGTGACAGTTTTATCAAATATGGAAAAAGCATTTTTGTGAAAGTTTTTTTTCCACATTTTTCCACATTACAGACTCAAATATCCATGTAATTTGGGGGGATTTACACAAGATATATTTATTTACACAAAATAACACATAGTTGTGAATGAAAAAATGGTACACATTTTTAATTATTTATTTTTTTTCATAAAGAAAATCTGTGGTAGGCCTTTGTCTTCAGCCCTTGCTACACTGATACCCCTGTCCAGTACAAATGCTTGCAAAACTCAAGTAATTATTGAATGCGGTGTCTACACCGCTGTTCTGTGAAGACTTCGGAGGTTTGGTTTAGGTTGTAAAACAAAATCCCGACCTTTAAACATATCTCAGAGCAATGTTCCACCATTCGCTGTGAGTATGGTGTAACGACAAACCTACCAAGACATGTGCATCCACCTCAGCATATAAACTGGGTAAGGAGAGCATTGGGAGGAGCAGCCAACACCCCCATGGTAACTCTGGAGGAGCTGCAGAGATTCACAGCTCAGGTGGGACATCTATTAGCTGTGCGTTCAGGTTTTTATCTATAAGAAAAAATACGACAAAAGGTTCAAGCGGTATGAACACTTTGGCAAGACACTGTTAACTTGAGCAGGTAGAAAGCACAGTTTACAGTCGTTTTTGAATACATGTAGTCAATCCTTTGTTGTATTGCTGTCTTAATGTCAGGTCCTACTAGTAGGTGGCTATTGAGCTGATGTAAGAAGAAAATCTACACTAAAAGTGGTTTTGTACCACAACAGATGGCATCAGTTTCCTGGTAGAAAAGTACTCTGTCTTGTTCTTTGTTAATGTTAATGCAATGTGACATATTCAGGGTGCACATAGCCTGGTAATCAGCACTAATCTGATCCAGTGGATTAGAGGATGGGAATCCAAGACTCTGCTTACAGTACATGTGTGGCTGCTGCCTTCTAGAAGGAAAACCATCTTTCTAACTACCCTCTAAACATTCTTTTTTTGGGGGCTATTAGTTGCTTTGTACTCTCATTCATGATGGAAATGCATGCTTTCTGGTGATGTTTCTTCTTGCTGCTGATGGGTAATGCTTTACTTGGCGCACAGCTCCTGGGCCCACGCTGATCAGGCAGTTCCTCCATCAGGTCCAGGGATCTGGCTGTATTCTGCTGTCATCATCATAATCTCCCGTTTTTCCTGCTGTGGGATTATCATGGCTATGAAGCAGGCCAGCCTGTGACCATCCGCTGCTCTCTGCAGGCCTTTATTTTCCTGTTATTTACTTTGAGTTTGGTGGGATACAAAGAGCCAAAATGCTGAACCAGAGTGCTGTCATGATCTTCACCGGCATCTGTGGGGCGATGGTGTTCATGGCCATGGCCTACTATGTCTACTGGTAAGTTCAATAAAGGACAGGTGGTTTAGCTTGTGGCTGTAGTCGAGAAAGATGTGATTTATTGCATATTTTAGAAGGTGGTGTGGAACTTCTAAGTGTATCTTAAATAGTTAAAATAACATTTTGTTGAATTAAATCAGCTCCAAAGTGTCTCAGATGGTTTATTTGGCATTTGAGGAGCCTTTTGTGACAGTAAATGTTGATTAAAAATGCAGAGGTTATAATTTTTAGTATAGAAGCTGTATTCAGGTGATGTAGAGCAGAAGCAGCTGTCCTGCCTTAAGCAGCTTTAACCCAGTCAGCATTACTTATCTTTCCTCCAGGATCTCACAAGCGGGGCCTGTTTTCATTCTGTCCATCTACACACATTTTTACACCGAACCACCTGCGCATGTTTTTCTTCACTCACATTTACACGAGCACATCTGTATTTTCTACACTGCACAGGAAGTTGATGTGCTCCATTAGCTTCTTTTCAGATTCTCATTCGTTCATTGAGCGTTTTAATTAAACACAAGCGAACCACACAGCTGCAGTTCGCTGGGGATTGTTTGCATAATGTGAGGGCTGACTTGACGATGGTATCTGGTTATTTTTGTCAAAAAACCCACAACATTGGAGATATTCTGCAGAACAAGAGGTGCAAATGGCGGGAAGAAGTTTCTGTTATGGTAAAGGAGTGGAGCAAACTGGTATGATAAGGCCTTGTTTACATATGAACCAGTTTTTTCTCCATTCTGTTGGCTGATAACAAAAGACAGCTGCACTGCAGAAGTGTTGAATGCGTATAAATTCCATTACTAATAATACTATTAATAAACCCTAGTTATTTAAACCATCTTTGAAGAGAAGTTGAATTTTGTAGGTGCTGTGTATGACCTTACACATGGCATAAATAGGAGCAGAAAGGAGTGTCTGTAGAAAGAGAAATGAGAGCAAAGTTCATGATGTATTTGGAAATGCCTCAGTCTGCAGCCCGGCATGTCGCAGCAGCAAAGAGTTTCTGTAGGGCAGCTTGAGATGAAACATACCGACAGCGACTGACTGAGGGTGAGCAACAAGGAATGACAAATTTTACAAGTCTGATAAAATCTAGCAAACTTGGACATTATTTCTTTGTATGTTTTGAATTTGTTTTTTGACAAATGTCAAAAAGGCTGGAAAATGGGACTGGAATTTTCTGATAGCCTGAAGTCCTCTAAGCAATGACTAAAACTGAGAGTCGGTACACATAACTTTGCTGTGGTTTGAGTTTTTCTGGAACTAATCAGAGAAAGGGGAACAAATTTATAAGATGTGTGTAAGGTTTTAAAACATTTTGAATTTACTGATCTTAGTTTTAAGCATTAAAACCTCTGTTGTACTGCTTATCGCCATTAAAAAAATTGACACATGATCCAACCGATGATGTCTGCAAGCATCATCGGTTGGATCATGTAGTTGGGACTGCTTAATGTAACTGGGGGTACTAATTTAGCCTAACTGACGAGTTTTATGTTTCGCACAATATTTGTTTGCAAGGCTATGACTGTATGTCGTACATTATGGTTTTTGTTGTCACTTTTATCATCATTGCAGTAAACTTAACAAAGGGCGATTAATTTTAAGTCCAAATTGCTAATCCATAGCTGGTGGTTTTCAGTTTCCCTTAATTTCAGTTTAAAAATACTTTACTTATCCCAAAGCGAAATTAAATGTTGTCGTCACTCAGATTATTGAAGTATCATCAAAAACGCTATGGATGGTGATGCTGTGGGCAGGAAGGATCTCCGGTAGCAGTCAGTCTTGCAACACATCTATAGACGCCTCTGACTGAAAACTATTCCTTTGTGTCTCATGACTATCAGGACATGCTAGCAGCTCAATAACTGGGCAGCAGAGACGATATTCCACAGTAACATGTCCTGGATGACACCATCAGTTGTTGGCAAGCACTGCTAATCCACCTCATTTGCTTTTGCTGCTCCTCTTTAAATTTCTGTCTGGCCGTATAGTTAGAAAGCCCGGTAGAGAGACGCTGTAGTCGGGGATATGATCCTCGCCCATTATGACTGATGGAAAAGATGGTTTGAACTTCCTCCTCCTCTTTTTCAACTCCTCTGGGATTTGAAGTCAGAGTTCTGGTATTATTTGAAGATTTGAGATGCTAATCAGCAGCTTCCAGTTGTAAAAACAAAACAATATTTTGTTGCCATGACTACACATCATAGCTATTGTCAAGGCCCTTTTCTGCACCATCTTATGAAAAGTGCTTTAAAAAGTTCTCTTTCCCTGAAACTAGCCTATTTTGTGTTTAGATAATCAAATCCGAGGCTTGGCTTGAAAATGTGAATTTCAATAGTTGGCTTAAACCTTTTGCTTGGAACCGTTTATAAAGCCTACTGTAGGTGTTGGAGTTAGGTAATCTAGGTGTGAAAGTACTCCATTCACATGCAGAAAACCCCCAATTTAATAAAATGATATGCAACTCTCTTAAATTGTCTAGCAAGTTAAATAACAGTCATGGTTTCCATAATTCATATAGGCCCTATTGGCCTTAAAAAGTTCTAAATTTAATCAATTTAGTGAAACTTTCAGAAACCCTGATTTAAGATGAAAAAAAATAATAATAAATCATACCAGCGAATCAAAACATGGATGAACTGTTTGAGCAGGTGGAAACCTTTTGGAGTGCATGATGTGTTTAAACAGCTTTTGTTTAAGGTTGCCTGGCATTCCAGGAATTGATTTGTCCTCACCGTTCCTCATTCTGGATTTAGGGGAAAAAAAATCGCCCCCACCTCTCCTATGTCCTCTTCATTCTTTCTAACTCCCTTAAAACATCTATGTCCACTATGTCCAGTAATCACCGACCTCCTTGCTTTTTAAGATAAAGTGTGCGGTAATATAACCGTCATTATCTCAAAGGTCACATCTGTAACATCATTCTGAGATATTTAGGCTTGTTTAAACTGATAATGAGCCCTCGGTACAGTAACTAACACAATACTGCGTGTTTGAACATTTTTGCATCTACTGGCTCCAAAATTTGACCTAAATTTTGATGACTGTTGAATTAATATGTAGCTCTTCTCTCCACAGAGGTTGCTTCATGTTTTTAGTGCTTCTGTGTGTATTGTGTTGCAGTGTGTGGGATTGACTGCGCTGGAAAATACCTGGTCTTTCTTTTGCTTATAATTGAATTAATAGATGATATTTTCCTTTTCCCTTACTTTACCCTTAGACTGAATAAATACAATACTAGCAAAAGGTTATTTAGAGAAAAGATACTGCTTAATAAGACAAAGCTAAAAACTTACAGTATTTGCATAACAGTCGGTAGGGATTGGCCTTTATCGTATCACTTACTGTTACAGGGAAATGGTGATGATGTTAAATACTGAAATTCATGTTTGTTTAACTCAGAACCTGACGATATGGTTGAGATTGTTGCTTTTACTTCTTGAACTATTTTTTTTTTTTCGCTGTTGGTTTCATGAGATCATCAAAAAACTGAGCATTTATGTTTTAAAATGGGTCTGAATTATTGTGAACCGTTCAGCTGTAGCTGCATGTACTGAGTTTAACTCATGGTGAGATCGTCTTTAAGATAACGGGGAGTTTTTATTTTTCTTGCTGAAATTGTTTCTGTGAGGCTCTGACTGTATTCAGCAATGGATTTATATCCAAAAAAGGACTGCGGTGGGTTTCAAAGTACTTGGAAGCTGTTTTTTATTTATTTATTTTTTTTAACTATTTAGAATATGAAGAGAGCATCTCGTGTTTGAGATGTAATTTTTATTTAGATTCTTTTCCGTTTAAGCTGTGGTCCAGTAACAAACCCTCGAGAGTAGTGCTTAACGAAGCAGCCAGTGGGCCGGTCCTGAAGAACTGTGGCGCTTCTACAAGATAAGAGATTAGAAATGTTGGTCAGAACTGCGTTAAAACGGGCTTAACCTACACTTTAATGGGCTTTGCTGCAGATGTGGGAACAGTCCATTCAGGATTGTGTGTTCTGTCATCACTTTAGTACACAAACTGTAGTTGTAGATTTGAGCGACATTACTTCCGAAAAGAAAAGCTTCCCTATTGTTGTGCGTTGGCTGCTTTTCCAAAAACAGGTTTTCAGCTTTATGAATCAGATTTTTTACTAAATCATTCTAATATCCATGGTGTAACTCATTTAAAACACTGCAGCTGGCCATTGTCTGCTTACAAAATCAGCCTTCAGAAACTGCCTGGACTCCTCCTCAGGCTGCTGCAGAGCTCTGAACCAGACACACACTCACTCGGAGGTTCGCCTGCCGGAGGAAAATTTACCTCCATTAAGACCAGACAGACTAGGATGCGGGACACAGTGTCATCTTGGGCTACTCCTGTTAATCATTTACTCGACTATAATGTCTTGTTCTTCTTCACCATATTAACCCAGAAGCCATATTATTAATTACCTGCTGTCTAAAAGGAGGAAATTTGGGGGTTTGAGATGCTATAATCGGATGTAACCCTTGGAGGTATTTTGTTAAAGAGTCTAAAAAATAAAGTATAAAACTTTGTGCAACAAACCGATTTCTAATATGTAGACTCAGGAGGAGAATTAGAGTTGCTCAGATCTCCTCGCCTCAAAATCAGAGCAGCTTAAATAGAAAAATAAATAACCTCAGTTTTTATTTATTTTTTTGCAGCAAGCCTCAGTGCTAAATATAGGTCATTATGAATCTCTGTGTAAAACTATCATGTTTTCACAGTGTTAACAAAGACTTTTAAACAGCAAAAAGGTGCATCCCATTGTCTCGCAGTTTTTGTATAAAACAGCTTGTAATTGTGGTTTTAAAGCAACAGTACCTTGGTACATCAGTGTCCAAACTTTTTAAACCATGAAACAAAAGTCAATTTAAAGTCCTCGCAGGCCACAATTTTATTGGAAGTTCTTTAATTTAAACTTCTCATCAACAAATTAAGCATACAAAATTATTTGTGAGACAAATAGGAAAAGAAAAAACATGTTGTAGGTCATAAAAAGAGACAAAGAGGACAAACAAGCCTGAATGCGCACACACACACACACCTGAGGACAATTTACTGTAGAGAGACCAATTAAATTAGCAGTTAAGTTGTTTTTGACTGTGGGAGGAAGCTGGAGTACCTGGAGAGAACCTAAGCATACACAGGGAGAACATGCAAACTCCATGCAGAAAGACCCCAGGCTGGGATTCGAACCTAGGACCTTCTTGCTGCAAGGCAACAGTGCGCACACACACTTACTATGATGTTAAAATGAATGCAAGAATCTGTGGCTAATTAAAGAAATAATCTTTGTGTACCTAATATTTTCCATCTAAGAAGATACAAATTTTTCATTAAAAATCTCTTTAAAAAAAAAAAAAATTACAAAAGTGTCCATCTGTAGTATTTGATGGAGGGGCACATTTGTACCATTCTTGTACTGCAGTCCGGCGCCACGGCCCAAAATGGTTCCCGGACCACGCTTTGGACATCTCTGCCTTGGTGCGAGTGATGGGTGGTTCTCAGGCAGTTTTTTTTTTTTTTTTTTTTTTTTTTTGTTGTTGTTTTTTGACTGGAGATATTTTCAAACGACTGTCTTTCGAGCAGCTAGCCAGCAGTGTGCAGCAGTAGGTGGGGAAGGGGAGAAGCTGCTCAAGCTTTTTTAATGTCTTTTATTAAACCGTGATACCAGAAACCAGCCCAGGCCTTACATTGTGTTCTGACTGCCACGTTATCTGAAAAGGCATTTTTCATAAGTCCTGTTGTCTAGTGTTCCACGCGGAGAAAGAAAGAGGCTATGTTATACTTCTGTTTTTTTTTAAATGGGTTAGCATAAAGAGCATTGATGTGTTGCTTCCTTGACCGTTAACCGGGTTTCTCCTCTGCTGTCCGTTCGCAGGTCCGTGGTTTTGGCTGAAGGGCCGTGTAAACGCGGCTTGTAAAGGAACTCCACCGTGGTAAGAGCATTACTTTTTGTTTTCTGGAAATTATTACGTTTGCCTGAAGTTCATCTATGCTAAGCAAGCCACATCCTTAAGTCGACACTGTTTCATCAAAGTCTAAACATCAGTAAGGCTGTAAATGATCAAGGTTTCCATCTCTGAGTTCGGCTCTCGCTGCTGTGTTCAGGTCGGTGGTGGTGTGTAGAGAGGAGCCCACTCAGCCCCTCCAGGCTCCTCAGCCATGGCTCTCCTGGCCTACCTGAAGAGCCTGTTCATCCTGCAGCTGCTGATGGGCTTTGTGTTCGTGGTGAGCGGCCTCATCATCAACTTCATTCAGCTGTGCACCTGCATCCTCTGGCCGATCAACAGGCAGCTCTACCGCAGAATCAACTGCCGGCTCTCCTACTCTCTGTGGAGCCGTAAGTACATTGTACCGGGCTCGCTGTAATGCCGCACAGAGCCTTGTGGAAGTATTAATGCCCGTTGAATTTATTTTGGGTGGTTTTGTTACTTTACAAACTCTACAAATTTAGATTTTTTTTCTACTTCGTATTAGCATGTTTTTGGGACAGAAAAACTAGTAGTGTTGTTCTCACCTGACCACCTGCCAGTCCTCCATAAAGCCCAGATTTGTGGGTTGAACGACTAAGGCAGCGTTCACACAGCAGGTCTTGATGATCAGTCATAAAGGGAGCTAAGAAAAAAGCAGAACTGATAGTTGTTGTGGTGCAGAATCATGACGCATGTCTCACGTCAATGTTGTAAAAGTTGGACTGTTCTGACTGCAGACGCTTTGAAAACTATCCTATACGTTTCCGATTTAATACCACGTGTGGAAGTGGCACAAATAGGATTTTTTTTTTTTTTTTTTTTTTTTTTTTTTTTTTTTTTTTTTTTTTTTTGATGAAAAGATTGCAAATGGGTCGCATTTGCCTGCTGCGTGAACACAGCTTTATAGTTGCCCTGTCAACAGGACGTCCCTGTGTAAACACTGCAATAGCAGCTCTCTGCAGCGCCTCCAGTGTTACCTCGGTCCTCTCTGCTTCTCTCCATCAGACGTTCAAAACCTGGGACAATGGTTTATAAACTAACCCTGCTTAAACTCCTCTATAGCTTTATCCCACACTTGTCTGCTGTGTTCCTTGGTTTTTCATGATGCCGTTTGTTCTCTAATATTCTCTGAGGCCTTCACAGAACAGCTGTGTCTAAATATACTGAGATAAAATGCCTGTGCTGGGTGACTTCTGAAGGCAACAGGGTACTCCCCTCCTACTTTATGCTTCTACTCAACGTATCATTTTACTTCCACTTCACCATTATATATGTTGGACTAATAAAATCCATTAATGTTTGTGGTTGTAATGTGATGAAATGTAAAAAGTTGAATGCTCCTGCAAGGCTCTGTGTCTACAAAGAGGGAGGTCCGTTATTTACTGCACGTCTGGCGACGAATCGAGGGCACAGGGCGGTGAGGTTGACTCCTCGTGGATGTTGAACTTTCGCCTACTCTCTCGCCAAACTGTGTGACTCAAATGACTCAGCTGCTAATGCTAACCTTTGGCAGATACTTTAAAACAGTGACCTTAAATACTGGAACAGATTCAGCATTTTTACATCTTTATTTTGATGTTTATTTTAATTTTTTTTTTTTTTTTTTTTTTTTTTTTTTTTTAAATCGCCGTTTTGGATTGTTTTTATGCAGAGCTGGTGATGATGCTGGAGTGGTGGTCGGGCACAGAATGCACCCTATACACCGACCAGGCTACGGTGGACAAGTTCGGCAAGGAGCACGTCATCATCATCCTCAACCACAACTTTGAAATTGACTTCCTCTGTGGCTGGACCATGTGTGAAAGATACGGGGTCTTAGGGGTCAGTTAAGCACCAAACTTGTGACTGCAGACATTGACCGAAAGCTCAGGTGCTTATTTTTACATCGTTCTGACTCTAAAAGTCTCTTTCTTGTCTCTAGAGTTCAAAAGTGCTGGCCAAACACGAGCTGCTGAAGGTTCCTCTCATCGGCTGGACCTGGTACTTTCTAGAAATTGTTTTCTGCAAAAGGAAGTGGGAGGAGGATCGAGAAACTGTCTTCGCAGGCCTGGACAGGCTTAAAGACTATCCTGAATATATGTGGGTGAGTACTGCCGTGGCACATTAAACTGCGATGGTTTATGATTCATTTTAGAGCTACTATATCTGCATTTATTCAAACGTGGTTTTATTAATTCCTTTGATTGGTCCGCTTTGATAGATAGCTGGAATAAAGAAAAGAAAATATCCTCCCGGAACTGAAATTGAAGATTAAATGCCGCACATAACACAGAGAACATGAAATCACAGACAGACTCGTTTTCATTCAGTAAAAAACGATGAAAATGAAACGACCCTTTAGAGACTTTCTGTCAATACCTTGAAGATGGGCCTGTCACCATAACAAATATTACTGGGCAATAAATTGTCCCAGAAATTATTGCGATAACAATAATGTTGTTTTTAGACCATTTTCAGGTGATAGATTGATAATGGCGTGATAATGCAAGTTCACTAGACTAATAAACTTTAATTTTGTTAAGAACACTTAACATTATCACTATTATATAATGTTCCATTTTATTTCCAATATTATTGTTTTTATTATTTGTCTTTATTTCATTATTTTTTCTTTTTTTTGTGTGTGTGTTAGTATTTTTTTATTTACGTCACTTTTTCTCATGTATTTTTTTCAGTATTCAGTATTTATTTATTAATTTTTTAAAGATATTTTAAATATCCAAAATAAAACACAACCAAAAATGATAAAACAGAAATCAAAACCACACATAATCGAAACCATAAATAAAATGGATTGTGATGTCTCTGTAAACAAAATTGCCCTGAAAAATATTAATAATCAGAATGGAAATTATCAAACTCACTTTAATTTATCACGCGATTAATTGATTCGTTGCTTATTGCGACAGGCCGACTTGACCGTCCTGATGACTTGAGAGAACCAACTGAAGTTAACATTTCTCAACATGACATTGTCAATATATTTTGAATTTTTTCCTCACATTAATTTTTTTTTTTTTTTTTTACAAGAAACTGCTGTAAATGTGGCTAAAAATGCAGCATTAAAGTAAATGTTCTTGTAAAACGTTGTCTTTCTGCCTACTATTTTCTCTCTTTCTCAATACGTTTAAACATTTGTTTTATTTGGACCAGATCAGACATTATTCTCCAGATAAGTCGGGCAGAGTTAAGTTAGTTTACCCTCCGCCTGTCAGCTTTAGTGGTCCTGTGAGGTTAGATGGTGACATTGTTTTAGCCTCATGTTTCACTGAGGTGGATTTGATCTGTAATTCAACCAAGCAGAGTAAATGGGACAAGAGAAAAGATGACAGCCCAGCTCGTCACTTTGATTTTTCTTTTTTTTTTTTTTTTTTTTTTTTTTTTCCAAAGTGTTTGTGTATAAATTCAGCTTCTGCCTCCACACAGTTTCTGCTGTATTGTGAAGGCACCCGCTTTACAGAGAAGAAGCACCAAATCAGTATGCAGGTTGCAGAGAGTAAAGGCCTCCCCAAACTCAAGTATCACCTTTTACCCCGAACCAAAGGATTCACCACCACGATGCAGTGTCTTAAAGGCACAGGTGCAGTAAACACCAGCAAACACCAACATGATAAACTGTGATAAAATCACCGTTTTTTGTTTGTTTCTTACGTTGTTTTCCTCTGTTTTACAGTCACTGCTGTGTATGATGTGACTCTGAACTTCCAGGACAACCAGACTCCCACTCTTCTGGGCATCGTCAACGGCAAAAAATACAAAGCTGACATGCGCGTTAAGTAAGTTTTTATTTTATTTTCTCTAATTTAATAAAATATGAGAAAATGATAGATGTGTCCTTTATCAGTGGGAGAATGCAGCTGGCTAGACTCCAGCACCTTAATGGGTTCATAATACTGGCTCCAGTGGTCAGGCGTTCTCCTAAGTAAAAAGGAAACGGACTATGAGGTCCATTCATGTTGCTAATAACATTTCTTGCTGGAACTGGATCTTGATACATTATTGATTTTTATTTAATTGAAATTAGAAAGAGATACACATGTGTGTCAGGTTTGTGAGGATCTGCTTGTTGGGAGTGATTTAAAGACTGAGCAGCCAGTCATGGTAGGTAGTTTCTGGGATTGAAAGTAATTAGTAGAGCCCCCTCTTGTGGTTGAAAGCCAGTACTACACACCACATGTTTTTCAGATCAGTTTTGAAGCCTGGAAAACTGCTTTTATCATTTTCAAGGCCTGGATAAGTCAGGGGTGGGGAACATTGTGTAGTGAAAATAATAATATTTTCCAAACATTATTACTTTTTAAATCTTTTAATGATTAAAGATAAGAAAAAAAGATTCTTGAATTAAAGTGATTATTGTTTTGAACATGACTTTGAATTGCAGTTATGTAAACACTGCTATTCTTGATTTAATTATTACCACCACCAGTTAATTCATTTGAACATATACATAAATATAAAGACTAAAAGAGCAAACAGAAAGTTTATTTGGGGATCATTTCACTGCTTCCCGGGGATCGGAGCCCAACTTTTTTTCTTTAACAATGTTTATTCAAGAATTCAAATTCAAAGGAGTTCTTGTCCTCTCAATATACAATTACAATAAAATGCAACAAGAACAATAATAGATCCCGAAAGTAGTTTTCCTGCCAACTTAAATTGATAAGTGTGCATTTTTCACAATATTGTGTCACATTCCAAAAAGAAGCGATGAATAAAAATAAATACATCAAGTTAAGATAACAAATAGTTTTGTCCAGCCAAAGTGATCAGTGGCAGGAGCCCACAAGTCCATAAACAAGTCTACTTTCATGTGAGTCTTTGTAGTAATTTATCCATTTACATAAACCTTACCGCTGAAGAAGTGTAAGGCAGTGCTTTGGAGTATTTGAACTTTCTTTTTTCCGAATCCATCCACTTGGCATCAACCCCCACATATAATATTTTGGGTTGAGGGGCAAGTTAGTTTAATTTGGTTCTAGTGTCTCCTTGGATCCCTTTCCAGTAAAACTGGGGAATCCCTGAAAATATGTAAATGGTCACCAATTTGTTTGCAATCCCTGCTACTTAATCAGCTTTAGTTTTATGACTCTTGGATATAATGAATGGTGTGCTGAAAAACCTCACGTTCCTCCTCCCATTTTTCATCTTCGATAATAGTATTTGCCTCCAACCTCCATTTCCCCTTCATATCCAGGGAATGATCTGGCAAATAAGACTGTAAATGTGTATACATTTTACTTTAGCTTTATCTTCACCAGTGTTAATCAAAAAGTATTCAATAGCAGTCGGGAACGGTTTCAGGATGTCCCAGTCAGAGCATGGTCGGATGTAATCTTGCATTTATAAATACCTATAAAAGTCGTTGGAGCATAAACCAAATGCTCGATTTTAATATCCCTCCATCGAACATTTGCTGTATAATTATTAGCCCTTTTTCTGCCCCAGTCTTGAATCCAGAATCTGTTTTATTGGCTGTGAAATCCGCAATCTTGGTAATTCTGAGTTCTCGTGACGTTATTAGAGGTTTGGCAATTCCGGATATGCACACACAACCCATTCATTACTCATTCCAAGATCTCTCCATTTGTTTTGCTCTAAAAAGGTGCGGCCTCCAGTGACACAACTTGGCCAGCATGGTTTTCTAGTGGATCAGAGCCCAACCTAAGCTTTTGGTTTTTTCATGATTTGTGAAACATGCATAATTAACCCAGACCCCTGTCAACCATTGTGAAGATTAATCTTTTTCAGCCCTTCTAAATGTCCATGGTATGATAGAAACTGTCTGAAAGAACCTTTAATTTTGCATTATGTAATTATTGATGAAGAAAACTACAACATTGAATTTAGGGGGGGAAAGATGCATCACAATGAGTGAATAAATCAGAATCTTCATCCCGTCAAAATATAATTTAAAACAATGAAAAAACCTCAAAAGACTGTCAAGACAAACGAGGGAAAAGCCAGAACCTACACCAATAATTTTAGGAAGAGATTTCAGTTTCTATATTCAAGTAAACGAGAAATTATGAAATGTGTTGATCCTGGAGCTGAACATTTTCTACCAACTGAAAAACAACCATGAAGTTGAAGATGGAGGCGTTTTGTCCCTCCACTGTTGTTATTATTATTATTACTGTATTTTCTGGACTATAGGTCGTTCCGGAGTATAAGTCGCATTTATGTGGAAATTGTCAAACATAAAGGTTCCGGTTACACCTTGTGTTCAGTTGCCTGCTTTTTAACAAACATACGGAAACTGTTGGCTTTGGCTCAGACGTCTGCTGGCAGTTTCTGACGCACCGATGTCCGAGCTAAATCAGGACGGTCGGGAACGGCTCCGCTCCGCAGGTGTTCAGACGCCCTTTGCTTTCACGGAGTCTGTAGTTCCCTTGCGGCGCGAGCACAGCACGCTGGTTATGAGTGCTGAACATGCGCGGGCGTTTTGTGCTGCGCGGAGAAGCAGGGGAAACGGTTTCTGATCGGGAAACACAAATCGACCTAACGCCTGAAAAGTGCGCAGCGGAGCAGACACGCCTGCAGAGTCGTTCCTCCAGCTCTGGCCATCGAGCTTTCAGCCCGCGTTCTGCTTTCCTCGTGACTGCAAACGGTAACGTTTAATCCTTGGTTTATGTCTGTCAGAATGAATTAACATTTAACGCATCAGTGAAAAAATGCGTCATGAAGAGGGTTAAAAAAAACATGCTTAAGTCGCTCTGGGCTATAAGACGCAGGACTCGCCAAACTATGAAAAAAAAAAACTGCAACTTATATTTGTTTTAAGCACACGCTTAAAACAAATACCTTTTTCTGTGGCTCTTTCTCATAGAGATTTACTTTTCCAACTGGAACTAGGACGGTGAACTTGTTGGTATACCCCTCATGTGGTAATTTTGTTTTTGGACACGACTGAGGTCCATTTCTGCATACGGGCCCGTATAACCGATGACTTTATCCCATCCAGGCGGTTTCCTGTGGAGGATATACCGGATGATGAACAGGCGTGTGCCAACTGGCTGCACAAGCTCTACCAGGAGAAAGTAAGAAAACATTTGATTGAATCCCTACTTTCTTCCTGTATTTAATGATTTTTTTTTTAATATATTTATATATTCTAATACAAGAGCGTGGTCATTCTGTCGGTTTGCAGTAGTTGCATATGTCTTTTAGTGCATGAAGACAACAGTTTCTGTCTCTCTGTGCCTCAGGACGCCTTACAGGAACAGTACAACAAGGAAGGAAAGTTCCCCGGACCTACAATCATCCCACCGCGCCGCCCTTGGACGCTGCTTAACTTCCTGTTCTGGGCCACCCTCCTGTTGTCGCCCCTCATCAAATTTGCATGTGGTGTGGTCGTCAGTGGCTCGCCGCTCCTCATCATCGGTTTCATCACCTTCCTCATCATCGGTAGGTTAAACAGGCACCGCTTGGTCCGGAAAGAAAGTATACTTCATCTTTGGTTATGTTGAGTAATAAATCAGGTGTGGCACCATCCAAAAGTATTCACACTATTAGACCCTGGTATCTGTCATCTTATTACCTCAAACTTTAATGTATTTTGTTGGCATTTCATGTGAGAGACCAACATGAAGGCCATGGTGACTCCGGAGGCGGAGAAATCTGTTGACAGGACAACAGTGCTGCACACTTTTCAGTGCGAGATTATCCGTCTTCGTTCTACTTCACAGCTGTGCACAACTTTGTTTTGGTCTTTCACATAAATCCCAAAAGAATGCATTAGATTTTTCACAAAATCTGAAAACACTAAAGGGGTGTGAAAACTTTAGGGGATTCTAAGTTGTAAGCATACCTTTTTATTGATGTCCTCATTTACCGCTGTTGTTTTTGTTCCCCTTTTTGTCCTTGCCAGCCTCTGTAGCCATTCGTCGTCTCATCGGGGTCACAGAGGTGAAGAAAACAGGCTCCAGTTACGGAAACCAGGAGGCCAAGAAACAAAACTAAACTGTGTAAACCCCTCCTCCCGTGTTCGGCCGTGTTCATACGACCGCCCCCCCTCCCCCACCGCGGTGTCTCACTCCCTGCCCGACTCCATTCAATCCTGCCAGCACTAGAGGCAAAGAGAATAACAGAAGGTGTGGGAATGACGCTCTCTGGTGTATCACAGATTGTAAGGAGGGTGGGGGGGGATGCAGTACTGTAAATCTACCAAACTCCCAATTAAGTCCCGTTCAATCTCGGTCACAAACAAGAAGAAGCCTGTAATATCTCTGAGGCCATTTTCTAAGCTTCATAAGCCTCGTTCACTTCCTGTCGGCCAGTCTGGGAATGGCAACTTGTTGATTCTTTTTAAGATTACATAACACAGTCCAATCCATACTGGGGTTTTTTTTTTTTTTCTTTTATCTGTACCTTTATCCAGCACCTCCGCTTCTTTCTAAAACCAGGATCTATCTTTTCCTTTTTTTTTTTCCTCCAAGAGGTTCTTGTGATGGAAATCGGTGCCTTTAGGCCCAGCCTGACTTTCCTTTATCAGGTCACTTCACACAGATCATTCAAAGCCTGCTTTACACAGTCACCATCTCAGATTTGTACAACTAACCATAAATTGACAGTGAGTAAACTTTCCTCAAATAATTCAGTGAAATAATTAGAGATGCACCGATCAGGATTCTGTGGCCAATATCCAATCTCCAGTTGATGTAAAGCCACTTGATTAAAGAGTTTCCTGTGAGAACATACAGGAAAGTCAATAAAAATATGTTTTCCTTCTTGATTTGAGCTATAATCTTTACTAGAAAAGTTGATGCAAGAGAATAATCGCTTTAAAACATTGTTTACTAATATTTAAGGATCATATTTAAGCGTTCATTGCTAGCGATCAGGGTGGGGTCTCCTTATAGTTTTAATGAAAGAATATAGATTCTTACCTGAACTCTGAGATTTCCAAAAGTCTGGCATTATTTCCAAATAAAGCATTTTATAGACCTGGTTTTGGTTGAAGGCCAGAAAAGCTCAAATTTGGCAGCAATAGCTTCAGCTTTCTGTTCTGCCTGCTCTCATGCTGCTTCGTTGAACCGTAAATGGCTTACGTTGAGCTCTCTTCCCTCAGTACCAACTTCCACACTGAAGAGTGACGAAGAGGTTGTAGCTGTTGGGTATGACGGGTGCTCACCGATTGGAAACAGATTGGATCTTGTTGGCTTCAGACCAGTCATCCGCTGGGATCGACCGAGCTGAAAATCGGTTGATTGGCGTCGCCGACCGGTTTCTTGGTGCATCTCTAATCGTCTCCAGCTGGACGCTTCGTTGTTGTCTTTACCGGCTAATCTATTTACATATTTAAAGTGAAACGAATCATAAATGTAGTTGGAAATTCTTTACCAAATTCTCCAATTATTAACATAATCCTTACTTTAGTTTTACTGACCTGCTGGCATGTTGGATCGGACAGGCTGGTGTCTGTTGAACTACAGCAAGGGCTCCGTTCCAGGTCTCATTTAAAACGCACGCGTTCTGTTTTCCCCCCTCCTCCAGTCGCTCCATTTCTCCGACCAGATTTCACTTCCACATTTAGGAGTTTGCATATTCTCATCAGCGTGTAAGCGGACATTCTCCGACCTCCTAAACGTGCTATTTCAACACACCATGCCCTACCCGCCCTGACGCTGAAATGCAGCTCACAGTGGAACTTGAATGGCAGCAGATTCAAGGGAAAAAGGCCACCACCTGTCTTCATGTAGCCACACAGCTGTTAGCGTAGACTGCAGTATTTTTAACCTTTGCCTTAAATCAAGCTTGCTCAGGCAAGGGATTGCTTATTTACCTCCCTTTTGAAACGCATAACGCCACTTTTGTTATGTTTTAAATCTTCACCCTTTTATTCCTGTCGTTACAATAATGCATGGTGGAGCAGGAGGAGTTAATTAGTGAAATGAGTGAATAATTTAAATGAACTTTTTAAGAAGTGGTCTAATAGGAAGATGTTAATTGAAGGGATTTCTTGGAGGGTTTTGTTTCAGTAAAATCACTTTAAATCTTCAAAGTGGACATAAAAAAAAACTTAGTTTTGTTTAGGAAAAAAAACAATCTGTAAGAGAAAACAAATTGCTTTACTGATGACTTGTAGGAAGTTTTTGTTGCATCAAACCCACTATTTTTTTTTTTGTTTTGTTTTTTTATAGGAAAATCTTTTGTTATCCACTTTAACTAATTCCAGATGATTTCTAGGAAACCTTGGGTTGTGCTTGAATAAAAATCACCTTTGAATACATGATGAGAAGGTTTTGATTTCTTGAATACAAAACGCAGGGAGATTTCCACACTGCTGCTCCACCTGGGTGGCAGGTGAGAGAATCTTGGCCTTTTTTTGAAAACAAAACATGGATGAATGACACTTTGTGGGATCATTACTCTTCAGCAGCGAAATGTCCAGTTCTTCTTTCTGTAGTCGTCTCGAACCGGACAGATTTCATGCAAGCCTTAATTAGTGTCGAGGGCCAAAAGAACCAGACAATTTGGGGAATAAATAGATCCTGAAAAAGCATTTATACATGTGATAATTTAAATTTGAAATGTATACAAATTGATAAATTTGGAATATCTATCTAGCACTATTTATTTCAGTTATTTATAAAACACATAATTCAATATGAAAAAAGCACTAAATGCGATTTGAATTAAAATTAGAACTTTTATTAAAAGATTTTAATTCTTTTATTTGTTAAACACGCAATCTATACATATTGAAATCTTTTTAGGATTTTGACATAAATTCAAATTTCAATTCATGGTTTCCACCTGTAATTTAATCTTTTTGATAAATCTTTGAAATATTTAATTTATTTAATCTTTGTACTTCCATGTTTGTCTAAATTATCACATCAGTTAATGTTTAATTTATTTTTTTAAATTGAGGCACTTTCAACCCTCAGCAAATTAGTTCTGCTTATTATTAATGTAATTTCTTTTTTTTTTTTAAGCCTAGAAGGGTAACTCGTGGTAGAGTTGGAGCCTCCTGGGATTAATCACGTACGTTTCTTTATGTCACAACCAGAACTGACACCAATTTTTCCCAACCATTTCTGTCATTCATATGAAATTCAAATTGCAAAGCAGAAAAAAAAAATTTGAAGTTTCAGGGCAAATAAAAAAAAAAAAAAAAAAAATCCAAGAATGTGTTTTGTTTTTTTTTTTGTTTTTTTTTTCCAGAGATGTTTTTTAACTCATGAATAAAAATGTTTTTTTTTTTTTTCTGTCTTTGAAGTTTTAATTGCAGTGAAACGATTCTACAAATTGAGGCCAACCATAAGTGCTTCTCTTTAGAAAAATCTCCACTTATCCCCGTTAGTTGCACCTCTTGCATCAGCTGTTTGATTTGGGTTTTTTTTTTTTTTTTTTTTTCTACAGCTTTTATTTTTAAGTTTTCTTCCATATAAACACTTGAGAATATTAAAGGATTCAATCACAAAGCAACTCTTACTCCTTGGATTTCTTTGGCTTTGTCTCAGTTTCTCTGTGCATGAATACACAGCCATGCAGCAGAAAGGAGTGCAGCTTCTGACACTCCTTTTCCACCCATGTTCAGAGTCGCATTCATTCACCTTTGTTTTTCATGACATCCACAAATTTCACTTGGTATGCTACAGATTAAGTCCCAGCAATGTGACTTGGTGTTAACCACAGATATGTATATAAGCTGAATGCTGAATGTCCTGCGCTCCTTTAGAACCTAGAGCTGTGTATAGCTGCTTTTATCGGTGTTCCTCCCTACAATCTAAGGGTTTCGTGTACATAATGTAAATTAAGGATGATGCTCTCTTTAGAAATACCCTGGATGCTCCTGTTGTTTTTCCACAGTGCGCGCTCTTTGAATGACTGCAAGCTACAACCAAATCTACCACTGGGAGGACAGCAGGAGAAGGTTTAAAGTGAGACATCCAGCTTGCATCAAAGGGGAGGCTGAAACAGCCTTTTTTGTTTGAAACTACAGCAGGAGGCCGAGGTTAAATTTTGCTCCCACAGCAGTTTTCAGACCTTGCAATTAATCATTTCTTACTGCACTCCCTTTTTTTTTTTTTTTTTTTTTTTTTTTTTTTTAATTGCATGATGTGCATTACTGCACAGGCAGTGACTCGAGTTCATTCTGACTCAGGGATTCTTTTACAGACTGGTGATACAGCTGCTGTGCCATTAACTCTGAATAAAAAGGCTTTCTGGGGAAGTTGTCTGTGTGTTTCTTGCTGTTGACCATAGTTATTCTTGTATAATTGAGAGAAACTTGGTTTCTAATGCATTCTTTAGATATTTGTAGGGATTACTCTGCTTGAGGTAACTTGTGCTTTTCTATTGATTTCTTGAGTGTCAGTCACTCAAAGTAAGAATTTTACACAAAAAAACTACTTATTGCATATTTGTAGGTCTTATTTGGTTCTTAAATCTCAAGCATGTAACTTTCCCTGAAAGAATACAAAAAATGTATTATAAAAAAAAAAAAAAACATTCAGTCTGACAAAATTTATGGAATCACTTCTTTGTGGATGTTTAGTCGGTGGATTTACGTTGGAGCAACAACAAAAGTGTCAGATATGACACACAGCTGCAGTGCCTTTCATAAGTATTTATTCCCTATGAACAATTTTACAGTTTGTCACAACCTTTAAAGTTCAATGGATTTTATGTTGTAGACCAACACAAAGCAGAGCATGTCTGTAAAATGGAATGATAGTAATGCATGGCAGACTGAAACGTTTGGACTTTGACTGGGCCGTTCTTTAAGCGATTCCATGGCTGCTCTCAACATATCTTAGGGTTGTCCACACTTTTCAGATCAGTCTCTTTTTCCACTTTACAGCTATCCACTTTTCTGTGTTGGTCAGTCACATAAAATCCCAATACATTTACTGAGGTTTGTCATGATGTGAAGGAAATGCTGCATATTTTTGTTCAGCAGCTAAACATTGACTTTCTGAAACATACTTCTAATATAATGACATACAAAATGGCACATCTTTAGTTACAGTTTAAGTAGAGGGAGAAAGAAACTTGCAGTTTTAATACAAATATCTGCATAAATCTGATAAAGCATATTAATCTGTAAAAAGAAAAGTGCTTTCACACCTACGGTTTTTCAACTCAACAGTTAGAAGAAACATGTTGCAAGTTTAAGTGAATAAACAAGTATTGCAACTGTGGAAAATTTAGTTTTCTTCATACATAGTTTGCTTCAGCTAATGCTCCACCCTATTCCATAAACTATATGGTATACAGTCACATTTAGTAAGAATAAGACTGAAAAGTTCATTTATTCCAGTAACTCAGTTTTCAAAGTGAAATATTTTATAGAATTACACACAGATTGTTGTTTTGTTTTTTTTTAACGGTGGCCCAAAATTAAATAAATGCACCATTAAATGATAAATAAATGTACCATGAAATAAATAAATGTTTAAATAATTTATTTAAACATACATTTATTTTCTGCACCAGCTGTTATAAGTTTGAATTTTAATGACATTTAATAAATTATCTAGTAAGCAAAATTAGTGAAACATTTAAAGTTGCAGTATGTAACTTTTATAAAATACATTTTTCTACATATTTGTTGAAACTGTCACTATGTCGTGACAGAATGGCATGAGACAAATAATCTGTGAAAAAAAATCGGGCTCCTTGGCCTTCTCCCAGTGCTCCCAGTGCTATCTAGAAACAACCAATCAGATCCAGGAGGCGGGTCTTAGCCCTGTCAATCACCGTCTGAGTGGCGCTGCTCATCTCCGCCCCCCTTACTCTGCTGCTAGCAGAGACTGTTGTGAATGCTAATGCTAGTTAGCATGGCCGCCGATGACGGCGGATAAATAGTTTTCCTGTAATGGTAAGATGTTTCTCCGCCATTAGCACACTTATCAGCGAGTAAATGGAGTTGATTGACACCGCTAAGACCCTCCCCCTGGCTCTGATTGGTTGTTTTAGGTCGGGAGCGGTGCGTTTCTTCAGACAATAGTAGCTCTGGGAGGACATGGAGGAGATCGATCTTTTCAGCGATTGTCTGTCTCATACTGTCACGACATGGTGACAGTTTTAACAAATATGTAAAAAAAAAAATAAATAAATAAATTATGAAAGTTGTATACTTTTTTAAATAAATAAATTTATTTTAAAACGCTTTAAATAAATATTTATTTCATGGTACATTTTATGATTTAATGATGTGTTTATTCAATTTTGGCCCTCCATAGTTTTCAAGCCTTTATTTCCAATAATTATGATGATTGTGTTCTTATAGCTGATGAAGACATTACATTTAGGATTAGAATATTACATCAAATAAATAAAAAAAATACTTTTAATAGAGAAATATGGGCTTAATGAATTATGTTTAATACCTGCTTAAGGGTTGTTGTTTTCAAAAGGTACTTTTGATCTGACAAATGAGCCTCATCGGAATGTGTATTTTAATTTATTGTATAAGAATGTATATGCTGTATAAATAGGAATGTGCTCCTGTATAATAATATAATAATAATAATAATAATGTCATAAGATCTCATGACACAGAAATAACTGCTGGAGGTTTCATCCATACTAATCCTTAAGTTTTAGATGTAAACACTACTTAATGTAATCACTGTATAACAAAGCTGTTCTGTATGTTAATTACATGATGTTTCTTCTCAGCACAGTCACACTGACTGGACTTCACACCCCAGTGAGAAGACTGAACCATTAAAGTTCAGGTTTACACTGAGATCTGATGATTTGACTTCAATTTGTTTAACGTGTAAAATGTTTCTACAGGGAAGAAGGTCGAACTAAAAGTTTTAATGGCCTGCAGGAAAGAGTTCGGGAAAGGTAAGCGGCTCATCTGAATTATTTTCTGTAAGTTTTTAATGCTACTATCTTTTATGTGAGAAATGTACAAATGGTAATGGTCAAGTGTGATAATACTTTACCTAATATATATTTGTCAAAATAAAATTAAATGCTCAAAAAAGCCCAATATTTTTAGTGTTTACATTTGTTTGTTGATTGGGCTTAAATTTTAGCATGTCTTGCTGTAGACAGCAGACGAAAGAAATCATCTTCAGGACCTGGACTGCATTTTTACTCTCAAAAAGGTTGACCGGTTCTTCTTTTTAAAAAGTAGCTCTGCAGAACCGACAGCATTTTAAGATTAGTCCAACATCCAACCATTAAGTGAGCATTAGTGGGGACATGGTAGTCACACACTGGTTCATCTGACAGTAACATTATACAAAGCCAAAGCATTTCTACAAAGAACAGGGCTGTAGCTGCTCTCTTGTAATGGATGAAGGATGTAAAGACTCAACAGAAATTTTACACATAGTAAAATAGTAAAAGTTGTAATAGTTTCTCTGACAGGCAATCACAAACATGGTGCATGTAAATAAAAACGGCACAGTCATAAAACAGGATCTCTGTTTGTGTGCATGACGAGTGCTAACATCGCAGCACAGCTAGATATTACAGGAAGTTAGAAAAGTATTGTGTTTTAAATCCTCTGAGGCCTTGAAGGCATCGCTTCAAACGATATGAGACTATTTTTGATCCTTTTAGTGGAGTTGAACCTTTTTTGAACTTTGCAGGCATACCTTTATTGTAGTGAGTGTGTTCAGTGCTTCAGTATTACGGTTTCCTTTTATTTTTGGATATTAGTTGCTTCCAGGATATGCTTTCATTTTTCATGGATTGAGTTGGGAAAGGCTACTGACTGACACAGTTACCATAAAATACATGAACTGTAAAGTAACTTGCCAAAATAATCACACCCACTTAAGTTTTTTTTATGTCACCACAAACTTCAGCGTATTGTATTGGGATTCGAAGTGAAAGACCAACACTAAGTAGTGTGTTGGTCAGTGATACAGTGACAGCATATAGCCAATGCTTGGTTGGTGCCCGGTCACTGTATAGAGACAGAATCTGTGCAAGCTTGATTTAATCATCTTGTCCATTAACAGGGGACACACAACCTCTTCAGGAGATAAGGATTGTCCTGTTGGGACACGACTGGTTGGAGAAAAGTTTGACGGGAAACACCATCCTCGGCAGACAGATGTTCGACGTCAGCAGAGACGTGAAGATGTGCGTTAGGAGACAAGGTGTCCTTGCTGGAGGACGGAAGGTAGTAGTGGTCAGCACCCCCGAGAGGTGGATCCACTACTCTGTGCAGGACCCCGGCCTGGTGAATGTTAACATGGCAACCTGCATCTCCATGTGTCCTCCAGGACCTCATGCCTTCCTCATCATCGTCCCCATCAGCTCACTAAGAGGCAGAGAATGGACGGTCGAGGGACCGCTCGAGCTGTTAAGTGAGACCCTGTGGAGGAGAGCAATAGTGATATTCACCAGATGTGAACGACTGAGAGGAACTTCTGTGCAAAGTTACATTGCTAACTGTGGTTTTCTGAACGCTATCCTGGAGAAGTGTGCATATAGATACCACCTTTTAGACACAAGCATCTGGGGGGAGGATGATGATGCTCAGGTTGCTGATCTGCTTCAGAAGGTTGACGTCATGGTTACAGGAAACCAAGATGGAGGAGGACCAGGATATGTGGTCAAAGCTGATAAAATGTCGAGAATAACCAACAGGGAGATGAAGGAGGTCGTGGCGAGGGCCGTTTTAAGACGAAAGAAAGTAAATCTGGCCAGACAAGCACTCAGATCTCTGATGGGTGAGTATACTTTACTGAACCGTAAGAACCAGTCATTACACTATAATAAGGCAGGAATATAAGAGCCTCACACTCAGCTTTATACTCTATTAAAAACCTCTTTTAGTACTTTAACTCATCACAACCACCAGGAAAGTTTTTAGGATCATCAAATGGATATGTTTTTATTTAAGATGGGTAAAAAAAGACCAGACTAAAAGAAATTTTATCAGAACCTATTAAGTGGTTGTTTCTGACAAAAATCTAGCTCCAGTGTTCTCAAACAGTGGAAACACAACCCTTGGTGGTTCTCCGGTTCTCTTTAGTTGTACTTAGAAGAATTTTTGGTTTCAGCCACTTACAAGGTAACTCTTATATAGAGCCAATGAGCAGAAACATTCAAAAAAGTTAATTATTACATCACATTGATATTTGCTTCAATCATTACTACAACTACTGAAGAGAGAAGTGCAGTTGAGAAATGTACAACATGAACCAGAGCCTTCAGAAACAAGGTGAGACATTGAAAACAGGATGTAAACAGAAAACTGCACACAAAATAAATTAGACTACCAAACTGAAGCTGAAGCTAGAGGTACAAACTAGACTTAAACTCTAACCTAAATAACAGATTTAAAAATACAAAACGAACACAAAATTATTAACACTGTGACACACATGGGATTGTTCAAGAATCCCACCAACTGGTAGTATTGTCCACTGAGACCAACCACTTCACCCCTGCATGCTCCCAAATCAATCCAAACCAACATTTTTGCGCATTTAATAAACACTGAATTTCAAAACAACTTCTACTGTTTTTATTTATGTATTTATTGAGATATTGTGGTAATAGTGGCTTTTAATTACGGCTTTTCTAACAGGAAATGGGAAAACAAGGAGGGAGATATGCTACAAACAGACTGAGTGGCTGGGTTGACAACAACAAACAGCCAACATATATGGGGTTCCTGCTTTTCTGCTGCACTACATGCTGGCATGTACCAATACCAACAATAACTTCTTTGTTAAAATTTTCCCCTTGCAGGAAGGTCTCCTTCACTTTCAGAGCTCCGGATTCTGATTGTGGGACCAAAGCATGTTGGGAAGAGCTCATCTGCAAACAATATCCTTGGAGGTGAAGTTTTTCCTCCTGGATGTCCAACATCTCAGTGCACTGAGAGACAGGGTGTTATCGGCAAAAGAACCGTCTCTGTGATCGATACTCCTGGATGGCATGGACGATACTGCTCTGAAGACACACCTCAGGAGGTGCAGGAGGAGATATCCAACGGTGCATCTGTCTTTAGGCCTCACATTATCCTTGTAGTCGAACGCTGTGATGAAACCTTCACTGAAACTGACGAAAGGAAAGCAGTGGAACACCTGAACTTGCTTGGACTTTGGGTTTGGACTTGGATCATTGTGCTCTTTACATGGGGGGACAAACTGGGAATCACCTCCATTGAGGAGCACATTGAGAGATGGCCGTCTCTGCAGCGGCTGGTGGACAAATGTGGAAACAGGTATCATGTTTTTGATAACACAAATACGGCTGAAGACTTTCAAACTGAAGAACTATTCGACAGGATTGAAGAGACTGTGATGATGAATGATACTGCATACTTGATGAAGAGTTTAACTGACCTCCAACAAACCAACAAAAAGCTGGTGCAAAGCTCCAAAAAGACTGCAAAAAAGCTTGAAAAGGCAAAGTCTAACAATGATCTCCTTGTGCAGTTGGTTGAGGAGAAAGAGAAGATAGTAGAGGACTTGATTCAGTCAACTAGAGAGAAAGATGGTCAGATTGACGTGTTAAAAAATATAGTCGAAGAGAATAACAGAGATGCCAAAAGAAAACAAGATCATGATGTAGAGGTCAGCAGGAGATTATTGGAGGACAGTAAGGAGAACAACTATCTCAGGACAGTTCTTAGGGATAAAGATGAAACAATTAAAAGCCTGAGAGAGAGCTGTGCTGCAAAAGATGAGCTAATAAAAGCTACCAAGCAAACCACTGAAGTGGAAAAGAAAGCACAGGATGAAAAAATGAAGGAGACAGCAGCTTTAAAGATAAGTTGTAAGAGAAAAGATAAAGAACTCGAGCAAAAGATGATGGATCACAAACAAGAAGCTAAAGAGGGAGCTGAACGAATGAGAGGAAACGAAGACACAAAGAAAGTGCTGAAGGCAACAATGGAGGGGATGCAGATGCACCATCAAAGAGAAACAGAGGTGAACTCTGCTTTGTTTTCTAAAAACAAACACATGCAAAGGGCAATGAGGGAGCTCAGCAGACAAACCGAGTGGGCCTTCAGGATCACATCAAACCCCCATGGAAACACCAAACCAAGTGAGTAAAACATACACTGATCATTTCAACAGTTCACCATCACAATATTTACTAGAGGTGTGCGATATAGCATTTTTTGGTATCGATCTGATACCAAGTAAATACATAGCCAGTATCGCCGATACTGATTTCGATACCGATACTTTTTATTTCAGTTTGATATGTCATCAAACTTCAGGCCTTTACGTTTTTTTTGTGGTTTTTCCTTTAAAATGTTTTGTTAAAACCTAAGACAGAATTTGGACAAAGTTTATAGGGGTCTGCAAAATATTTTAATAACATATTAACATGATAAAACAGAAACAATAGAAAAACAAAACATATTTGTGTGTATCTTTTCATACATAAACAAAGTACGAAAAATTATAATTTGAGAACAAATCAAAACAAAATCTTTGTTGTTGAGAGACTACACAGGGTGTCCGCGAATCCTTAAAGAGCCTTAAAAAGCCTTAAATTCATATATCTAAAATTAAGGCCTTAAAATGTCTTAAATTTATACGAGAATATGTAAGTTGGGCTTAAATATGTTAGTGACAGGTCCTAAATTTTGTTGCTGTGGGACTATTTGATTTTGTGTATTCTATGCAAGTTATTTTTCTCATGGGACTTTTCTGTCAGTCAGAAGTTTGAGTTGCACATAGATATATCGATTATGTTTTGTGACTCGAGGCGAGTGCTGCTACTGCTAACTGGCTGCTAATAAACCCTTGCTAGCCGTCCAGCTAGCTTTTTTTGCGTCTATCATTGGTAAGTAAATTATCGCCAGTACTGAAACTGACTTGGTATCGATATTAGTGATATTTTGAATCGATCTGCCCACCTCTAATATTTACCATTATTATCGCCTTCGCAGGATTTCCTAATATCATGCAGCCCTTCAATAAACAATTTCTCTTATGTTTATAAAAAAAAAAAATAATAATAATCAGATTTCTGTATATTCCTTACGATCAGAATTTGTTTAGAATCAACACATAGGTCAATTAACAACTCAGCCAACAGGAAAAGACTGATGAGACCTAATACCTAATAGAAAAACTATTTATTATTAATATATTCACTAATGATTAATCAAGCAAAATAAATACACAATCAGTAAAAACAAGCAAGATTAAAAAGTAAACGCCCTAAATAGTATCTAAACAGACTAAAAATTAGCTTTAGTTATTTAGTTTGTGGATCTCTGTTGAGCGCAGGGAAAATGTGTTTTGCAGTTTAGGTCCAACTTCTAATATCCAACTGTATTATAAGTGAGGAGGAAAAAACAGGAGATCAAACCAAGACTGGAACCAGCCTTGCACAGCTGCAGTAGCAAGAAATGGGTGCCATATTTTTGCTTACTTACTGAAGGATTCTCTAATATGTGTATGGAGGAAAAACTGAACAAAACCTTGAGGAAACTTCACACACACAAAAAAAATGTAGCACAGCAGATGATGCAAACAAAAACACATTTAATGCAAGCTAGCCTGTGGGGGAGAAGATGTCCCAAGAGACTGATCAACCAATCAGAAGCTGACTTTGGGTAACATGAGAGCTATGTCAGATTAGCAGCCAAAAGAAAGTTGTTTTATTTTTCCTGGAACATCTCTAGACATCTGAGAGCATTTTCAGTTTAATAATGTTAATAGTCTGTCACTGCACCCATAACAACTGTCTCAAAATGGAGGCTGGTCTCACATTTTAATCGTTTTACAAATGTAATCTTCCCACTGACTAAATCACAGGTTAATATTGAAATCTACAGTTGACTGGGGATCATTTAAAGCTTTCTAAATTTCTAATTTAAACAAAATCAGACAATTAACCGTAATAAAATATGAGGAGGAACGTTTTTGCATCTGTTGTCATCTTTCAAATAAATGGATGGACAATAATAACAAGCAAACGTCATGATAAAGTTTGTTGAAATTGGCTTCATGCCACCGACATGGGTAAAAATTTCTTTAGACTAATCCTATGGTTCTCCAAGCACAATTTGAATTGACCAGGAGAAAAGAAGGTTCTCATTTGAGCTACACAGAATTTGCAACATAATTTACAGTTTAATGAACGAATATGCACATTATATTATTATTTATGCCGAAAATTCATAAAAAGTTAATTAAGTTTGCAAGAGAGGTAAACTAATATTGGCTAAGTATGTGGGTATGAAATTATTTGTTTATGGTTTTGTAAGTAGGAAGGGATAAAATAGCAACATAAAAAATGGGAGTACTAATTGCTGAAGGTCCAAATAAAGTCTGGTGTGAAGTATGGCCAAATGCAAGTCTGAAAAACCTGATCTGTTTCGAAATGACTGACAGATTTGTGTTGACTTTCAGAAGCAGGTAAAAAAGCACAATCGGTGTTGGATGACTGCATCGTGGTTCTTGAAAAGGTGAGAAAAACTATTTTGAACTACACCTCAGTTACAGTCCACCTCTGTCCAATTTCATCTAGGTATTATCTTCTTGTCATCTCATAGAATCATCTTAATTGGTTTTTCATCAAATTATTTCAAGGCTTTTTTTTTTTTTTTTTTTTTTTAAAAACAGAATATTTCTTTCGATGTTGGCCCACTTTTCTCTATTTTCTGCCCAATAGTTGGCGATTTTCAGGAGAATATTAATCTTAATTCTTAAATATTAATTCTAGTTTTTCTGTCGTTTGGGTTTACAGAGCAAGACTGGAAGCCATAAATGGCAACTTCAGGCTGACTGGACCTGGCTTAGAGCTGGAGGTGCAGCACTGGGAGCAGCGATTGGGGCCTTTGTTGCCTCCTTCAGGCTGCCAGCAGGGACCAGTACCAAATCAGCTGGCTGGGCTGCAATGGGGGCTGCACTGGGCAGCCTACTGGTCCAAGGAATAAAGACAGAGCATAAATGAGTTAGAAAATATGATACGCCTCTAAACCGTACACACACCTGATAATTAGGATAAAACTTTAGATTCACTCAAAAAAAATCAGGAAGGAAGCCCAGCTTGGTAATATGTAATGTGTTCAACAGTATATTTATATATTTTTAGTTTTTATTCAGGTATTAAGTGCAAAGAAGCTATTTGAGACTTAAATATAAATTGCAGTTGCTGATATTGGGTTTGCTTTTGGTCGTTACAAGACATAACCATAGTTTTCTGTCTTGTGGTAAGATAATGTCATGATAATGATAAATAATAATGATAAATCTTTATAGGATAGATAAAATAAAGCTTACATTCAGATAAAAGAGAACCAATGCCACTTGAGAAGCTCAACACATTAACTCAAATACAGCACTATGCTAAAATATTTACACCGCTTGAACATTTTCACATTTCCCCTTTTACAACCAGAAACCTCAATGTGTTTTAACAGTATAATTAATGTCACAAAGAAATAGATAATTGTGAAGTGGAAGAAAAAGGATACAATTTTTTTTTCTGTGAAGTGCGGCATGTATATGTGTTGACTCCCTTCTTCTCTATTACCCCTCAATAAAATCCAGTACAAACAGCTGCCGCATATATAGAGTCTTTCAGTCTTTTATTTTCTTTCAGCATAAGAAATCCAAATCAGGCATTTATAAACAAGATTGTTGAATTATTGAAGGAATATTAAACAATTATAAGCACTGCATCTTGCCACAAGCCACGTAGAAGACAGCATACTTTTAGAAGATGGTGCTCTGGTTAGATACATTTTTAACCTCCATGCAACCATGCTATATGTGGTACAAAACTACCGACCTGGTCAGAGCTGAGGGGCAAATGAATCCAGCTGAGCACAAGGTGTTATACTGGCCAAGTTTTGGCAAGACTTAAAATAGATATTTTCAGACAAACTGCATCCAGTTTGACAAAACTGGAGCTTTTGCAAGAAAGAGAGGGAAGACATTTTAGTTTTTAGATGTGCAAAACACTTGCAGCCACTACTGTAGCAAAAAAAAAAAATTCAATACAAATGCACATGACAGTTTTTAGGTTTTTATTTGTCTTCTACTTCACCATTATGGGTTGCTTTCTGTCAAATAATTTGTTGTTGAGTGACAAAATGTGAAAAAAGTTTCTGGGGATTTGCAGATTTCTGGATCTCAGAAAGCGTGGCAGCGCCCTTTTCAGTTAGGGGTCCCAAAAAGCTACAAATCATAATGTGAACAGATTTTATTTGGAATTGATGCAGTATTTAAACAGCTAATTTACAGGGAAAACATACTGGAGCAATAAAAAAGTCAGGAATTACTGTCACATCCTCCCATGTTTACCTTCTGGGTATTCTGTTCATTCATCAGTTCATTCCTATCTAAGTCCCAGAAAACTGCATTATATCACTTTTTATGTTGCAGTTTGGTAAACATCCTACTTGCATTGCATATGTAGCTTGATCCTAGTTGATGATGTAAAATAAACCAATTCTATCAATAAAATTGATTAAATAAAGTGATTCAATATGTTTTCATTGCCTTTGTATATAAATCAAACTCAGGATTCTGTGTCGTATTTTGGTCAACTTAAATCCGTAGATCAAAGGGTTCATCATCGGAGGAAAGAGGAGAAACTCTATGGCGATGAAGTTTTGAAGGCTTTGGGGCATATCTGCGGAGCCGAAGCGCATGTACATCAAATCGAACACAATAACAGTCAGGAAAGTGATCAAAGAGATCAAATGAGGCACGCACGTCTGCATGAACTTCACCCTGTCATCTTTGGAGGTTACACATGTTCTGATGAGGCGCATATAAGTCCAAATGATGAAAAAGCCATGAGACACGTAGATGAAAATCGTTGCGTATGAAACGATGTTATTTGAGAGGGTGTCGCTGTCTTGGCAGGCGAGCTGAACAATAATCCAGTTCACACAGAAGAGTCTCTTAATCTTCAGCCTGCACAGCTCCAGCCTGGATGTGAGCAGAATACTGATGGAGAATATGCAGATCGGCGTCAGCCAGGAGAAACTCACCAGCTGAGAGAGCTTCCCCTTGGTCATTATCAAGTGGTAGTGCAGGGGTCGACAAATAGCCAGGTACCTGTCGTAGGCCATGACGGCCAGGATGGACAGCTCACAGCACGCGAAGGAGTACATCACAAAAGCCTGAAAGAGACACCACTCGTAGGAGATTTCCTGAGCAAACGACAGCAGGTCTAACAGGAATTTAGGGTAGAAACCAGTGGTGCCATAAACTGCATTAATGCAAACACAGCACAGTAAAACATACATGGGTTCATGCAAGTTTTCATCCAAGACAATAATGACAATAAGGGAGATATTCAAAAACAAAATCACACAGTAATACACCAAAGTGAGTGAGAAAATTGCAGCCTTGTAGTCCATTGTCTCATTTATCCCTGTCAGAGTGAAGGTTCTTATAACAGAAACATTATCCATAATCAGTGAGCAAGGTTTCAGAGTTCAGCTTGTAAAATGCTACAGCATGATGGAGCTGAGAGGCTCAGTGTGCTCTCTGCTCTGACTCTCCTCCCGATGCTCCAACTATTCATAACCGCTCTGACTGACAGCTCAGCCTTCAGACTCCAGCCTCTGGTTTCTGCAAACTTAATGAACCAATTAGAGCCAAAAACAACAGCTGAATATTCTCCAATCTTAACAACAAGCTGTTTTTCTGTTTAATGAGATGTATTTGATTATTACTGATCATTTGTGAGGGCTCTGTTCATCTAAATCAAGATAAGCTTGATAACTCTCAGTGTCATTTTAATGTTGGTATCTTAATCGGCTTTTTCTAGTTTTGCTGATAGGTTTTATTTCTGGAAAGGATTTTGTGTGTTGAAGTTGCTCAAAATAGCTGAAATTAATCAAGCTGTTTAAAGAATGTTTGACTTTGACAAATGTTTATTCGTACCTCTTGAAACTTTCCTATTTTGTTGCATTACAACTAAAAAGTCCAACATATTTTACTGAGAGTTCATTTTCCTCAACACGTCCTCTGCAGCTCTGGCTGCTTGTTGTCCAGCTGGACGGTCAAACTGTGCTCCAGTCTCAAATCTTTTGCAGCTTCAAACAAGTTTTCTTCCACAGTTGCTCTGCATTTAGCTTCATTCGTCTTCCCATCAGGTCAAACTTGCTTCCCTGTCATTTCTGAGGAAAATCATCCCCCCACAGCATGATGGTGCCACCACCATGTTTCATGGTCTATATGGCATGTGCAGTGTTTGTTTTTTTGCCCCATGTGGTGTTTTGCATGTAGGCCAAAACAAATAAATGTTGCTCTCATCTGACCAGAACACCTTCTTCTGCATGTCCACTGTGACCTGTGTCCCACACAGCTTGTGACAAACTACAAACCGAACTTATGAGTTTGGTTCAACAATGACTTTCTGCTTGCGACTCTTCCATAAAGGCCAGATTTGTGGAACATATGACTAATAGTTATCCTGTAAACCAGTGTTTCTCAATTCCGGTCCTCAGGGACCACTGCCCTGCATGTTTTAGATGTGTCTCTGTTCCAGAACTCCTGGTTCAAATGATTGCTCGTCCTACTCTGCAGCCATCAAGTGCTACAGAAGCCTGTTAATCTTAATAAGTGGGATTTCTGAAGGCTGTTGGTTACTCGGGATAAAGACAATTGTATGTTATAATGTTAGCATTTCTGCAAGCATTTGATGTCTTTCTTTCTTTATTTCTTGCAAATATACTGTGTGAAATCAATCTTTTTAAATATTTAATATAAACCAATGGTTAAAAGTTTGTACTCATTACAGGAAATGGTGCCATGTTGGCTTGCTTACAAACTGATGTTTTGCAGGTTATTTATCTATTTTTCTTAGGTGAACCTTTGGGGTTTATGTAAATGTTTTAAATGTACCACTCTTTGTTAATTTTCCACATTAATTAAAAACAAAAATATCTTTGTGCATCATTTTTTAAAACATGTGTAAGGTGCATGCAAGTTTACTAGACTATGTGGACAAAAGACTTTAAAATTAGGCCAGAAAGTGGGTCAGTGGATACTTTTAGATTCATTGTTTCTATTCCAGGAAAAGTCACACAGCAATGCCTGAAGGCCTTTTAAGATGGGATGACTAGTTAGGACTGAGAGCAATCTTTTTCAGCATATCTAAGGCAATTTAACTGAAATTAACACTATGGTTGTGAACAACAAGCTTTAGCAAAAAGTCCTTTTCCCACGCTGGCTGCGCACATTTCTGATTTGAGAGCAAGATTCCCTATTTTTACAGTGAAATACATTCAGTCCAGCAGTTTATAGAACAATAAACACCCATTATTCTTGCAGATGTCACTCTGGAGACAAGCTGATTGAAAAACAGACCTCAACATGTACACTATGCTAAGAGCTAAAACTTTGGTATTACTTTAAGTCAAAAGAAACATATTGGTTAAAATAAAAAGATTACTAAACCTAAATATGTCAGGGGTACTAATAAATATAAGGGGTACTAATAAGTATATGCACACATAAACACTGTGGGAGTGTTTAACCATCATGCTGCTCTGGAGGGAAATGGATTGTGTCCCAGTTTTAAATGAGTTGTGTTGCAAAATGTGCAACTCAACCCAAGAATAACAGAAAATACCCTGTGAAAGTGGTGGCTGAATCTAGTTAAACAGTGAAACAAGTCCTCTGCTGACATGGACTGAAAGGCCGCTCAGAGAAGAAGCAGCCTGCATAAAAAGGTAGATTATAGTCTGCAAATACACTCAGCAACAAAGACCTTATATATTAGAGACATGTTGTGTGGTGTGATGAAACTACAATTAAAGTGTTTGGTCATAATTATCATTATTACATTTGGAGGGGAAAGGGGTATGGTTAGCTTGCAAGCTAGAGAGCAACCCAACTGTGAAGTACGGGGGTGGCAGCATCATGTTGTGGGGATGCTTTGCTGTGGGAGGAATTTCACATTTAACTAAATAAATGGCATCACAAGTAAAGAACATTGTGTGGGAAAAAAATAAGCAACATCTCAAGATATGCACAAGAGTAAAAGTTTGGACACAAATGTCTTTATTAAATGGTCAGTGAACCTTAAAATACCACCAAACAAGTTACGAAGTGGCTAAAGGAAAACGAAATCAATATTCTGGAGTTACAATAACAAATCTCTGATCTCAGTCCCAGAGGAAATTTGTTTGCACGGCTGAAAAGGTTTGTTTAAGCTAGCTCATTTAAAAGCATGACTCAGTTATACCAGTTCTGTTAGGAAGAAAGACCCAAAATCACAGCAAACTACTGTGAGAAGCTTGTGGAATATATAATTTAAAAAGCAAATCCACTTTTTACTAAGGAAATGTCTATTAGCATGTACAGTTGGAGAAATATTACTAAATTCCTTTAAAAAACCTTGCTCTCATTAATCTGGGATTCAGTAAAAAAGGCAAATTTTGGAAAGCCAAATCGACCGCAACATTTCAACATTTGATAGACAAGGTAGAGACCAAATCCTAAAAAAAAGAAGGTGCAATTACTTTTTCCCCAAAATGTTTGCACAATAGCTCATCAAAAAATACAGATGTTTTCAGTGATTTTCTTTGCTCGTTTATTTAATCAGGTCTATTTATTTTTCTACAGCAATGTATATATTTAAGCATCTGCTGGTTACTTTAGTTCTCTTCTTTTTCTTGAGCCGGATAAAAAAAATTACACACGTTTGGATACTGACAAAACAGAATGGATAACTTTCAAGACAGCAATGTTTTTTTTTGACATTTTACTACATTTTAATGGAAAGAAAATTAAACAAATTTAGTGAAATAATTGCTAGTTGCTTTTTCCAGTGCCACAAAAAATTTTCAGTGTATCAAATGAGGCATGAGTTGATTTTCTAGACATGCTCAGGCCTTTAATCTAAAAACTAAACTTCTGCAGCATATAATATGTGAGACTCTTTTTCTTAACTGTGTCAGTCTGAAACCATAGATCAGGGGGTTGATAATCGGTGGAATGACAAGAAACTCCATTGCCATGAAATTCTGCACATTTTCCGACAACTCCTTCGACCCGAATCGCATGTACAACAAGTCAAACAACAAAGATCCAACAACAATTATCAGAGTGAGTAAATGTGGCAAACATGTCTGCATGAATTTTTGTTTGTTCTCTTTAGACTTTTGGCATGATTTGGCAAGAAAAACATAAGACCAAACAATAAAAACTGCATGGCCGAAATAAAAAGTGTAATTAAAAGCTGGAAAAACAACCTGAGCTACTGAGGCCGAGCAAGCAAGGTTAGAAATTAACCAGTTGACACAATAGATTTTTGGTATGTGGGAGCCACATAACCTTGATGTTATTGTTGTTCCTGTGCTAATAAAAATAAGGTAAAAAGGAATAATCCAAGCAAAAAATATATAAACACTGACCCTTTTTCTAGTCATCATAGAGTGGTACACCAGAGGTCGACATATAGCCACATATCTGTCATAAGCCATTAGAGCGAGCAAGGATAAGTCAGCACAGGCTGAGGAGTGAATCATAAAACCCTGCAGAAAACATCCAGGAACAGAGATTAAATGTGTGGTCAACAAGAGATCCTGGAGGAATTTGGGATAAAATCCTGCAGTCCCATAGAGTCCATTGATGCACAGATTGCAGAGGAAGATGTACATTGGTTCATGGAGGGTTTTATCCATGATAATTGTCACAACAATTGTCATATTCACCATCCATATCACACAGTAACACAGCAAAGTGAGCACAAAGAGAGTAACTCTGTGATTGAATGTCCCACTTAACCCTGAAAGAGTAAACATGGTAATCACTGAAACATTATCCATCATATAAGACTAGTTTAACATGTTCTGTGAAAAAGAAACGAAAATGCCTTTTAACAACCTCATTTTTGAGTTTTTCCATCTGCCTCATGTAGCCTTGTGCTTTTATTCCTTTGTGAGACACAGAGGAAATGATGTATTTCACATGACATTTAACCATCCAATCAGGAACTTCAGATTTCCGTTCACTTTTTCTTTCAGCAAATCTCACAGACTGCATTTGAACTCACATTGTACATTTTCTGTGTTTCAGAATCAGAATTTATTGGCTAAGATGTCTATGTTTATTCCACATACATGTTTAGCATCTTGCTGTTCAGTTAATCCCGGTGCGAGACTTACGCCTTCATCTATTATTATTATTTTGAAACTATCGGCCTTATCAGGCAGGTATGATATATACTAACTGAGACTGAACTCTTTGGCTATAATATATATACTTTTATCTATAATGAGAATGGTGCCCTGATTTGGTCATTTTTGACCTAAATTACTAGGTTATTAATAATTGCCATAATCAATTATAGTAACCATTCATAGCCAAAGTTAAACCAACTGAAGTACAACATTTTTGGTTCCCCATGGAAGGGCTGATACATCATGGATAAATTTCTGGTGGAGGCCTGAGCTGAAGTCCACAAACATGATGATGGTGTACATCCCTGGGAGGTCAAGGTGGTGCAGGATGAAGTTGACTGCATCATCAGCCGACCTGTTTTCCTGACTGCAGGGGATCCAGCAGGGGGCCTGTGATGTTCTTCAGATGCTTCAACACCAGTCTCTCAAAGCGATTTCATGACCCCAGACATCAGGGAGACAGATCTGTTGTGATTTAATCCAGCTTTGATGCATTTCAGCATGATTGGTCATTTTGGGCATCACTGCAACAATGTGATGTGTGACTGACGATCAAACACCAGTTGGTATAGTAGCAGCATCCACTCTTCATCCTTTAAACGCCATTATTTTTGCATGGCCTACACAAGAGGTCTTCCCACAATGACAGGCAAAACTTTCTTAAAGAAAGCTATAGATAAGATCTTTACAACAGGAAGAGGAGCTTAATTGATGTACAATATATTCTGAGCTTTTATGGTTGGGTTTGTAGAACTGTCATTTTCACTAGACTGGTGTTGATTGGGTACAACATTGGTATTAGGGTTGATATTGATGTACAGATTCCTCTAGTTTTCAAAATTTTCTTAGAAGTTGGCAAATTCATTGCAGGTTGTGATAGTGAGGAGTTTGGATGCCATAATCACAGGGTGATTTGATAATCTCTTAGCTGTGGTAAACGAAGCATAAGCATTATTCATGTTTTTGTTAATGGTTTCAGTAAAGGAGGATTCCCTTGCATGCTTCAGTTGTAAGTTAAATCTGAAGTCTCTCTTTATAGATCTCACTATGAACCTGAAGTATGGTCTTTTGCTACCTCCTTTCAGGTGTTTGACACTTTTATTCCCACATCTTACCAGTGGAGCCCTTCGCCATGGAAACTTATTTTTAATAGAGACGATCTTCACCTTAATGGGAGCAATGGAATCAATGAGGTCTGAGATTTTAGAATTGAAGTTTTCTACCAGCTCATTTACCAAGTTACAGGATAAAAGGGAGATTGAAGAGTAAAGTTGATTATGCTTTTGAATCATCCATTAGGTTGGCTCTTTCTCATTTCCAGCATTTACCTTCACATTCATGTCAAAAGAGCTTCATGTCCATCACTGCTATTTTCTGGAGAAGTTTGTCAGAGTCCTCAGTTGAGAAAGGAGGCATCTTGTACTGATTTGGCTTTTAGAGCAAAATCCCCAGAGTCCTTAGATTTAAAGTAATCCAGCAGTGGAGGAAGAGAATCTAAAAAAATAAAAATAAATTATTTATTTTTATTTATATATATATATATATATATATATATATATATATATATAAACGGCCAAAAAGCAACAACTATCAAAAGGCAATACTAAGGCGAAAGACCAAGACAATGTCCTCCAGCTTCGCAGGCAATCAGAGACTATAGAAAAACCCACAATGAAATCTCTGAAAGCCAGCTCAAGCAGAGTTTCTATAAGTAAACAAGGAGTTGATCCTTTCAGTGCTAATTTGGCCATTGTATGAGAGCCTAATTGGCTCAGACTTTCTTGCTGTGAGTCAGAGTCCCAGCACTCCAAGCAGAGTGTTGCAGATTCTGTTACTTCCACTGTAAAGCCTCTCCAGGCCCTGTAGTTCAGCCTCCCTGATCCATTATTTATCTATGGTCTGCACTATTCAGAAGCCAAGATCCTGTCATGGTTTTAGATAATGGGCTAACCCACATGCAGAAACACTGAGGAAGCAGATGAAAAGTTAAAGGTTTATTAAGAAATAAGAATGAAAGTATGGCAAGATGAATGTTCTGTGATCCGGGGTCTGGTTCAGGAAATGAACTCATCTGAGATTCTGAAAAGACAGCTAGATGGTTAGGCGACAAAGAGGAGAAGAACTGTAACATTAACTCCAAAGATGCTTACTGGTGAGTTGGATGATATCCGCCAGGGTGGGATTAGAGGGGTCTGGGAGGACGGTGAGTTTATGAAGGCAACAAGAGGAATCCACGTGGCTTGGATGACAGGATGGTTCAAGTGGGCACTTTGGAGGGTGGACAAGGTTCAATCTTTTGAGGAGGTGTGAGGAAGAGGAGCCAGGGAGCTGCCAGTCAGAGATTAGATGCCAGAGGTTTTTGCAGAAGTCTTCCAGACCTCTGGTTTCTGAAGCCAGAGGTCTGAGCTGGAGCGGGATCCAACTGCTCATCAGGAATAATCTGGAGTGGAGAGCACAGAGGTAAGTAATCCTTTCACAAAGAGAAATAACAAGCTTCAAGGAGGCGCACGGAGGGCTTGATGTTACCACGAAAGTAAACAACCAGGCGTCCAAGGACTGGCAGTAAGCTCCTCTTGTACACCACACCTGATGAGGCTGACTGAATGCACCTGCTGAACCACCCAGCCACCATGCTCCACGATGCCATCTGGAGGATGAACAATTGAACTGCAAAGAAATGAACAAAACTTCCAGACCCCAACAGATTCAACTCTAGGATCTCAACCAGTCAATAACAAAAGCTTCCACTGCAACACTATTTAACAATGCCCTGCAAGTCCATGATGCACTTTTTAGGCACCATTACTACAAATAATAATTGTTTATGAGTACTGGTGGTCTACTACACCTGCTCCAGACTAACTTAACATTAGCAGATCGTTAGCTCTACTATTAGCAGCTGAGCTTACACAATTTAACACATTTTTAGGGACTATGTGGACCTATTTTATGCAGGTTAGTGAGAGGAGAGGAAAGGAAAATTTATAAAATGGAGTAAACTCACATTGCAGATGTAAAGTGACACGTTACCAGTCACTGACTTTACAAAGCAAATATATACCTCAGGTTCAGTCACCTGTTTGCACTCAAGCAGTTTAGCACCACAAAACAAGCAAACACAATAAAATTATCTTTAAATTGTTTTATCCTAAATTAATTTTCTCTGCCCAGACACAACCTCTTATGGTTGAGTAAACAAGGGAAAAGCCGTTACTGTGGTTGTTCTTGGTCTAGCGGCTGGGGAAGTGTGTCTTCTGCTAGGCCACATGGAAAGCATGTAGAGTTGCGATTCCAATATGCCGTCTCCTTAGGGCAGTGGAGAGGGAACTGCTTCGTTGATGTAATCGGGGAGTTTGTAATTCTTTAAGATTTTTTCCTGCAGGAGCTCAGATAAGCTAGGCTCAGGCTTATTTACGACCAGGATACAGTCAATGGTTACACAAATGGCAGACTGAATATTTAATTTGGATCCAAATTTTATTCAAAGATGAAATCTATTACTTCGCCAGCAAGGAAAAGTATTTCACGTGCATGTGTCCCACACATGCAGAGGGCTGCTACGAAAAACAGAAGAAATTACTTTGTGCTCAGAGTTTTGTAATCCCTATGACATCACAGGTATAACGCCAGGAAAATGTGTTAATGCAGTGCATTCTGAGATTCAGAGTTTTTCTTTTGTTCTCTGTATGTAGTTCAGTCTTTGTTCCTTTGTATGACTGGAACCAATATTGTCACATCAAATTTGCACAGCATAGATTGTTTATTATCCTACTAGCAGGAAGATATTTTTATGTCCTGAAGGGTAGTTTTCAACATCATAAATTTGGCATCATAGATTGCAGATGTGTGGATGTGTGTGAGAGAGCATGTGTGTGTGGAAATTATCCTAAAATTTGTAACCATTGATTAGCATCATTTTTAAGGTAGCAAGTGCAGATCTCAGCAGTAGCTGGATTTCTTTCAACCCGTCTGAAGTAGTGAGCACACTGGGTGACTTATGTAATGTTGTTTTTGTTTGTGTAGCTACTACAACTCAGTTTTCTGCCCTGCCTTTTTAAAGAATGAAATTTATATTTTAATACATGAAGAAAAATAAACTGAAATTGTAGTGGATCATTCTTGCCATGTGATCTTGAACTGTGAAGAAATTTTGTGGTTGCTTCTGGTGTTTAAAGGCCACAACATGGTCGCATCAACAATACAGCACATTACACACAAAATCCTCAGAGAACAAGACTGAATAAAAGGTACTGTAGGGTGTGAAGGAAAAAGAAAGATTTGTTCCAATGAAATGTATTTGTCTTTTTAATAAGCTGAAAGTGTTTCTATGACACGACAGGGGTAAGCTTTGTTTTAGACCATTTCAACCCTCAGTCCTACCTGCGACCATGAGTGGTTGCAGTTTGTGCTCAGAACATGCTGACTTTAGATTGTTGCTCTTTAAAACATTAAGTATACCTCACTCCATAAATTACACGGTTTTTCCATGAGGTGACCCCGACATTAAGCATCTTGCATTGAATTAGAGTTAAAAGACGACCGATATCCCAAAATTCTCTCAGCGTATCGGTAAGGACTGGAGCCAATGTTGACTGGAGCCATAACTGATCCAGATATATGGATTCTTTTCAACGTAATCTCAAGGAATCTCAGCGTATGTGAATCATTTAGGCATTTTTATCTGTTCTAAATGATAAGCTAAACCAGTTTGCCCTTTTGGCAAAGGGCTAATTATGTCTGAGCAAGGCAGGCAGTCACAAGTTAGCAGAGATAGCAGAGAGGCATCATCTTTCTAATGTTTTTGCAGGTTATATGTTCCCACTGATAGCTAAATTAAATCACTTTTAAATGTCTATCCAGCTCTATTAAAAGCTGACAATGTGAGAATGAAAACATGTTGAAATCACATCTTAAAAACTTTTGTGATTGCTCCAGCAATCATTCACAGAAGATGTCATAAAGCAATTTTCAGACATTTGTATATTGGTAAAAAGCTAATTAGTAATTCACCAGTAGATGTTTTTTAACTTTGCTGTTGATGAATGTTTATTTACATCGCATGAAATGCAGTGACAATTTACCAATACAGTATATTCTTTAGGTACCTGTATAATATACTAGCATATAACAAGTTACATTTCATTTTATGAATGTAAAATACATTTTTACAAAATTTCCTTTTTCTATTGAAGCCTTTTTTAAGTCAGAGATGGTTTCCAGTATAGTAAATGAGAATTGTGGCTAATTTGCTAGACTTGATCAGGCCTTTAATCTAAAAACTAAACTTCTGCAGCATATAATATGTGAGACTCTTTTTCTTAACTGTGTCAGTCTGAAACCATAGATCAGGGGGTTGATAATCGGTGGAATGACAAGAAACTCCATTGCCATGAAATTCTGCACATTTTCCGACAACTCCTTCGACCCGAATCGCATGTACAACAAGTCAAACAACACAGATGCACTAAAAATCATGAGAGTGAGTAAATGTGGCAAACATGTCTGCATGAATTTTTGTTTGTTCTCTTTGGACTTTCGGCATGATTTGGCAAGAAAAACATAAGAGCAAACAATAAAAACTGCATGACCAATATAAAAAGTGTAATTAAAAGCTGGAACAACAATCTGAGCAACTGAGGCCGAGCAAGCAAGGTTAGAAATTAACCAGTTGACACAATAGATCTTAGGTATATGGGAGCCACATAACCTTGATGTTATTGTTGTTCCTGTGCTAATAAAAATAAGGTAAAAAGGAATAATCCAAGCAAAAAATATATAAACACTGACCCTTTTTCTAGTCATCATAGAGTGGTACACCAGAGGTCGACATATAGCCACATATCTGTCATAAGCCATTAGAGCGAGCAAGGATAAGTCAGCACAGACTGAGGAGTGAATCATAAAACCCTGCAGAAAACATCCAGGAACAGAAATTAAATGTGTGGTCGACAAGAGATCCTGGAGGAATTTGGGATAAAATCCTGCAGTCCCATAGAGTCCATTGATGCACAGATTGCAGAGGAAGATGTACATTGGTTCATGGAGGGTTTTATCCATGATAATTGTCACAACAATTGTCATATTCACCATCCATATCACACAGTAACACAGCAAAGTGAGCACAAAGAGAGTAACTCTGTGATTGAATGTCCCACTTAACCCTGAAAGAGTAAACATGGTAATCACTGAAACATTATCCATCATATAAGACTAGTTTAACATGTTCTGTGAAAAAGAAACGAAAATGCCTTTTAACAACCTCATTTTTGAGTTTTTCCATCTGCCTCATGTAGCCTTGTGCTTTTATTCCTTTGTGAGACACAGAGGAAATGATGTATTTCACATGACATTTAACCATCCAATCAGGAACTTCAGATTTCCGTTCACTTTTTCTTTCAGCAAATCTCACAGACTGCATTTGAACTCACATTGTACATTTTCTGTGTTTCAGAATCAGAATTTATTGGCTAAGATGTCTATGTTTATTCCACATACATGTTTAGCATCTTGCTGTTCAGTTAATCCCGGTGCGAGACTTACGCCTTCATCTATTATTATTATTTTGAAACTATCGGCCTTATCAGGCAGGTATGATATATACTAACTGAGACTGAACTCTTTGGCTATAATATATATACTTTTATCTATAATGAGAATGGTGCCCTGATTTGGTCATTTTTGACCTAAATTACTAGGTTATTAATAATTGCCATAATCAATTATAGTAACCATTCATAGCCAAAGTTAAACCAACTGAAGTACAACATTTTTGGTTCCCCAAAGATATTTTTATGTCCTGAAGGGTAGTTTCCAACATCATAAAACTTTCTTTCGGTCAAGTAATAATATATTTAATATTATGTAATAACAGTTCATTTGAGATAATTTCTACCTTTTAAGTAATATCAATGTGACAAGACGAGCTTTCCTGCAGGAGTGTTAATTTGCATCAGTGATTGAGGGGTGGAGCTGAACCTTTTTAAAAGCAGCTATGTACTGGACAGCTGATCATTTACCAGATCTACATGCCGCTGGTGCAGCCGTGAGGCACTTGCACTGGGCTTTCAGCCGGAATAGCGTCACTTTGTCAGAGGTCTGTTTTGCGAGCTCCATCAAATTGTTCAAGGACTCGGCTGATTACGAGTGGGCATGGATCGCTGTCCAGTGGGTGTTGCCCCTGATGTAGGCCCAGACCCTCTTCTGTGGATAGACATGATAGGCATCCTGAGGCTACTGTTTTGACTCCTGGATAATTGTGTGACTGACATTCCAGTAGTGGCTGGGTTACTACCTACTTTGTTCTGCACACTAACCCCATGGGATTGTGGGCAGAGGTTATCTGGGGCTGATGTCTACTCCCTAAATTGCAGATGTGTGGATGTGTGTGAGAGAGCATGTGTGTGTGGAAATTATCCTAAAATTTGTAACCATTGATTAGCATCATTTTTAAGGTAGCAAGTGCAGATCTCAGCAGTAGCTGGATTTCTTTCAACCCGTCTGAAGTAGTGAGCACACTGGGTGACTTATGTAATGTTGTTTTTGTTTGTGTAGCTACTACAACTCAGTTTTCTGCCCTGCCTTTTTAAAGAATGAAATTTATATTTTAATACATGAAGAAAAATAAACTGAAATTGTAGTGGATCATTCTTGCCATGTGATCTTGAACTGTGAAGAAATTTTGTGGTTGCTTCTGGTGTTTAAAGGCCACAACATGGTCGCATCAACAATACAGCACATTACACACAAAATCCTCAGAGAACAAGACTGAATAAAAGGTACTGTAGGGTGTGAAGGAAAAAGAAAGATTTGTTCCAATGAAATGTATTTGTCTTTTTAATAAGCTGAAAGTGTTTCTATGACACGACAGGGGTAAGCTTTGTTTTAGACCATTTCAACCCTCAGTCCTACCTGCGACCATGAGTGGTTGCAGTTTGTGCTCAGAACATGCTGACTTTAGATTGTTGCTCTTTAAAACATTAAGTATACCTCACTCCATAAATTACACAGTTTTTCCATGAGGTGACCCCGACATTAAGCATCTTGCATTGAATTAGAGTTAAAAGACGACCGATATCCCAAAATTCTCTCAGCGTATCGGTAAGGACTGGAGCCAATGTTGACTGGAGCCATAACTGATCCAGATATATGGATTCTTTTCAACGTAATCTCAAGGAATCTCAGCGTATGTGAATCATTTAGGCATTTTTATCTGTTCTAAATGATAAGCTAAACCAGTTTGCCCTTTTGGCAAAGGGCTAATTATGTCTGAGCAAGGCAGGCAGTCACAAGTTAGCAGAGATAGCAGAGAGGCATCATCTTTCTAATGTTTTTGCAGGTTATATGTTCCCACTGATAGCTAAATTAAATCACTTTTAAATGTCTATCCAGCTCTATTAAAAGCTGACAATGTGAGAATGAAAACATGTTGAAATCACATCTTAAAAACTTTTGTGATTGCTCCAGCAATCATTCACAGAAGATGTCATAAAGCAATTTTCAGACATTTGTATATTGGTAAAAAGCTAATTAGTAATTCACCAGTAGATGTTTTTTAACTTTGCTGTTGATGAATGTTTATTTACATCGCATGAAATGCAGTGACAATTTACCAATACAGTATATTCTTTAGGTACCTGTATAATATACTAGCATATAACAAGTTACATTTCATTTTATGAATGTAAAATACATTTTTACAAAATTTCCTTTTTCTATTGAAGCCTTTTTTAAGTCAGAGATGGTTTCCAGTATAGTAAATGAGAATTGTGGCTAATTTGCTAGACTTGATCAGGCCTTTAATCTAAAAACTAAACTTCTGCAGCATATAATATGTGAGACTCTTTTTCTTAACTGTGTCAGTCTGAAACCATAGATCAGGGGGTTGATAATCGGTGGAATGACAAGAAACTCCATTGCCATGAAATTCTGCACATTTTCCGACAACTCCTTCGACCCGAATCGCATGTACAACAAATCAAACAACAAAGATGCACTAAAAATCATAAGAGTGAGTAAATGTGGCAAACATGTCTGCATGAATTTTTGTTTGTTCTCTTTGGACTTTCGGCATGATTTGGCAAGAAAAACATAAGACCAAACAATAAAAACTGCATGACCAAAATAAAAAGTGTAATTAAAAGCTGGAACAACAATCCTAGCAACTGAGGCCGAGCAAGCAAGGTTAGAAATTAACCAGTTGACACAATAGATTTTTGGTATGTGGGAGCCACATAACCTTGATGTTATTGTTGTTCCTGTGCTAATAAAAATAAGGTAAAAAGGAATAATCCAAGCAAAAAATATATAAACACTGACCCTTTTTTTAGTCATCATAGAGTGGTACACCAGAGGTCGACATATAGCCACATATCTGTCATAAGCCATTAGAGCAAGCATGGATAAGTCAGCACAGACTGAGGAGTGAATCACAAAACCCTGCAGAAAACATCCAGGAACAGAAATTAAATGTGTGGTCAACAAGAGATCCTGGAGGAATTTGGGATAAAATCCTGCAGTCCCATAGAGTCCATTGATGCACAGATTGCAGAGGAAGATGTACATTGGTTCATGGAGGTTTTTATCCGCGATGATTGTCACAACAATTGTCATATTCACCATCCATATCACACAGTAACACAGCAAAGTGAGCACAAAGAGAGTAACTCTGTGATTGAATGTCCCACTTAACCCTGAAAGAGTAAACATGGTAATCACTGAAACATTATCCATCATATAAGACTAGTTTACCATTAACAACCTCATTTCCGAGTCTTTCCATCTCTCTATGTTGCTTTGTCCTTATCTCCCTTTATGAGTCTAAGGTGGAGTGACACATTTCACATGAGTATTGAACATCCAATTAGCAACTTCAGATTTACACTCACTTTTTCTTTCAGTAAACATAATGGACTGCTTTTGAACCTACATTGTGCATTATCTGGCTTTCAGCATGACTGGTCCCTATGGTCATTACTCCAACAAAATGATGAGTCACTGACTGTCAAACACCTGTTGGGATAGTAGCAGCATCCAAACTTTCTACTCTTGAGTTTCACATCTCTGCATGGCCCACACAAGAGGTCTTCCCACTGACCACACCACAGTCTTGCATCTATTACACCTCCACAAACCTTAAAGCCCCTTTCCAGAGCCATATACCACCTCTCCAGAGTCTGCTGTCCTTGCTTTTTTGCAAACCTGGCTAGATCTACACTTGAGCACTAGTTCCAAGCAGAGAGTTGCAGATGCTGTCGCTTCCACTGTCAAGCCTCTCCAGGCTCTGTGGGGTCCAAACACCTCTGCTTCATTGTTCATCTGTAGTCTGCACTACTCCCGGCCTCAAGCAGTTGCAGAACACATCAGTGGCAGCATTGTCATCAGCTGTGACATTCTCCAAACAGCCACCAAAACAACCAGTTTGCATCTCGCTACTGCCTAATACTTGGTATCTGGTGACCCCAAGATGAGCTCTAATTGCTGAAGTTCGCCAAGATTGAGCTTTTGAGATTTTTTTTTTACTTCTTTTACCATCCTGCTGTTTACTGTGAGTGGTGGCAAGGTACAGGAGAGTTGTCGTCTATCCTTGTTTGTCACATTTTCAACTCTTAATTATTGCTCTGACTATGCAATTTGACCTCTTTTAGTAGAGTGGCTATTTTCCAGTAGCCTTTCCAGACCTATGAAAATCTACATGCATCTACCCATACTGAACACCATGTTCTCTTATTTTTCCTATAAGGGTGGCTCAGGGAAACTGGCCTCTGTGTCACATCATATTATATTTGCACAGTATTAAGCATTTACTATCCTGCTAGCTGGAAGATACTTCAATGGCCTAAATGGTAGTTTTCAATAACTTCACCTTTGTAAAATTTTCTTTTGGTCAAATGAAAATATGTTTGCAGTTATGAAGTAGTTGTTCATCTGAGATATTTTATAATCTATAGGTATTATCAACAACATAGCACATTACACTTGCAACAATAGGTTTGGTTTGGCAGTGAACAACTATTAATAACTGCCAAAGGCAATTAATAACATTAGTCATTTTAATTAAAAAATTAGCAAGTTGGGGCACTACCTGTTTATCAGGAAATAATACCCAAATAACTTTCAGTCTTAGTTATTGGTCTATGAATACCTCCCTGTTGAGGTGTGGTATTCAGTGTGTCGGGTTCATTTTCGCGGTGGGGGGGTTATGGGTGTGATTCGTCACTTTGCACTCTCTGTTTGTACGCACCTTGAAGGTCAGGAAGACATGTTCAATTTTGCCACACACACTGGTGCATACTTTTAATCACAATCATCAGATTGTGGAAAATCCTGCAATAAGAGCGGCATTTCCCCTACCATTATCCAAAGAGGGGCACTCCACCCTGCCAACAAGACCATCCGCCCTCCCAAAAAGACCACAAAATATAGTAATTACATGTGTTCAAAGTTACTGTCATTAATTTTATTAGCCTGTCTAAACAACGCCAGATCACGTTGTGGGTTATTTCTGTCCCTACATGGGGGATCCTCTACTTTCAGCTCTTTCTCAAGCTAGGTTTATAGTTGACATGTTGAACTGCGTATGAGGGTGCACTGCTGTCACGGCATCTGGTCTTGCACCTTTGAGTTTTTGCTGTCGATTACACGCGCCACCTTTCACTCAAAATGGACAATTTTGAAGGTGCTCTTGCAGAGCAGGTTCACCTGTACATGTATTTATATAATCCTTCATTTTCAGAGAATACTTCACAGATGTACCCGTCAAGTATAAAAGCCACACCACTTTTATTTTTTTACACTAACTACCATAGTCTTAAAAAGGAAAGAGAATAGCAGAAGTCCTCCATTTATTGAAAAAAAAAAAACAAAAAAAAAAACAAAAACAGTTTTGTGTGTCCTGGGTGTCTGAAGCGATAATGTGACGGCCATTTCAGTGAATTTACATTCAGAGATTGAAACAATGACCTTGAAAGGCTGCCACAGATCCTCATAATTTTGTCTTCTGTTATTTTATAGATATTCACACAAACAGAGAGGATAAATACTCTTCTCCTCTGCTTTTATTTTCTCCAAATAGCTGCAATCTGTGCGCCATGCTATTGCAAACTGCAAGCTGTCTCTGGGAAGCAGAAACTAATAACAGATTGTTACAGAATGTCTGCAATTATTTGTCACGAGAGCTCAAAAGAAAAGAAAATGGGAGAGACAGCTGTCACAGCCTCAGAGCACAGTCAGGTGCAGTCTGCTTGAATATCTGCCAGGACCAGATAGGGCCGTGAAGTAGGAGGCCAATGGCCCCCTAGTCCCGTTTATTCTGGCACCCTTGGTGGTATTATAGAACAATAGATTGCTAAATTAGTGTGAAATCATCCCATTATTCCCATACTGAAGATTCTAGTTCAGCAGTGAAAGAGTTCAGTTTGAAGGAGTATGGTGTGCATAATTTTAGTTGTCTAAATATGTTTGAGCAGGGTCCAGTGGTGGAGAAAGGTCTGACCTGTAGTTCCAAGTTCTTCAAGTCTGTTGCTTCCAGAAGATCTGCTCTGACTGGGGTATGAAAAGCCTGTGGGGGGTCAGCGGTGTCAGCAACTTGCACAACAAGATGAAGCCCTGAGCTACCACACTGGTATTCTGCACAAATATACAGAATACACATAAACAATTTCTCTCCAAAATACAAGGATTTAATAACAAAACACTTCAACCTACAGTTAAAATACTTTAAATAACAAACACAGAAGTGATGTCCGCTCTGAGAGGAGGGACTTCCTCCCAGTATAAATGGCCAATGTCACGCAGGTGATCTTCAGTCTAACACCTCTTCTCGCTCCCAGGAGTAACTCTCAGATGGCGAGCAGGGCAACTATTGAGCTAGCTTAACTGTTCACAGAGTGACCTAACAACTCAGTCACTGGATGCTTCTCATTAGCTGTACTTGGTTGCTCTGAGTTTTACTACCACTGTTCTGTCATCAAACAGCAGTAGCTGCTACTAGTCAACAAACTAGCTGCACCCTTTTGCTTGAATTTTGAAACAAAGCATATATAGTCACACAGCTAGCACCTGTACTCACCTTGGACAGGACCAAGCTACCAAACAGAACTTGCATGTGTGGCAACCTCATTCCTGGGGCAGATACACATTCTGCCTGTGCTTCACGTCTGGGGCTGCAACATGCCCAGGATGGGTTAGCGTCACCAGCTAATCCATCCTGTGAGCACTGTGCACAGCTCTCTCTTAAATCTTGTTGGTGCAGGTTAGCGCACCAAGCTAGCCTGTTGGAGTTTGAGCCTGTGCTGGGGGTATCCAATCCACTGTCACTGGTTCTCACTGCTACCAATGACGGAGAGCCCCCTTTGGCCTGAACCAGTTAGGGCAACCAGTTCGACACATCACCCCACTACTTGACCCGGAGGAAGATGAGCCCGACCTCCTGGATTTCAATAATTTTGCTGGTGCAGAAAAACCCAGCTGTGGGGAGCATGTGGGGCATCAGATTGAGTGCTAAAGACTGTATCCAGGGGATACAGGCTCCAATTTTGGACAGCTCCATCCCGTTTCAAGGGCATCATGCAGTCATATGCCCAGGGAGAACACGCACGCATCTTGCAGGAGGAATTAATCTCTCTGCAGAACAAAGATGCAATTCGATTGGTCCCACGGAGCAAAGCAGAGATGGCTTTTACTCCAGATATTGTCTAATCTCGAAAAAAGGTGGGGTCCTGCGACCGATATTAAATCTGCAAGCTCTGAACACATATCGGAGATGGTATACGTTCAGGATGCTGACACACACAGCTATAATAAGGTCTAATAAGCTCTAATAAGGAGACTGGTTTGTCTCCGTAGACTTGAAAGATGCTTATTTTCACATCCCTATATACCCCCCTCAGAGAAAGTACTGTAGACTGTATACATAATTTAGTTCCAGGGATTCTGGTGTGGAGCAGTCCTTCCTTCACCAGCAAAGAAGAGAGGGATCACGCACTGTCTTCTCAGTGTAGCCCTCACAGGCGAAGGGTTGCAAAAGAGAGTATCTTCCTTTGGTGGCTTGCCTTTGTTAACATTTTGTCACATATTCCCACAACAAAACTCCTCCTCTTCCTGCTATAACTGAAAGCGGGTTGTTGCAGTGCATTGTGGGTGAATAGTTCTTATTCCAGTCTCTCTTCTCTGTAGTTAATTTCAGTCCATTTTGGCTGGAGGCACAACAACATGGGACTTAAAGGAATTGCTAATAGTGCTAGTTTCTTTATAGCTGTTTTAAGCTGCCATTTTGTGGGTCCGTAAATACTTTAAAATGCCATTGCAATATCACGCAGAGGAATATTTAAATATTATATGTGTTATGGTACAGATCACTATCATCTCCATATTCCTCAGAACTTGAAGGAACTATGTTACAATAAAGAACATTGAGCATCTCCATCTAATGTTACCTCAACCTTCCTTGTGTTTCTTCCTCTTTTTCTGAAAATATTTTAATAAACGAATCTAAAAAGTCAACCAGAAATGAGTCTTAACAGAAAAATTACCCAACATTAAGTTATGTCGTGCTATTCAAAACATATCTGGAACATCATGCATGAAGGCCAAACTATATTAATTAACTACATTGCTGTCGTTAAAATGCAACATATATTAACATTAGGGTTGTTTTCAGAGGCTTGTACTAAAAATGCATTCAATTTTTACTTCCTTAAGTACCTTTCTTTGGCCTTTTCTCACACTCTACTTCAGACTGTTGTCTCTAGTTTTCCCTCATTGCTGAGAGCACCGCAACACAATTTAGCCAGCTTCGCAGCCAGTCAGGCAGGAGCCGGTGGTGTTGTTTTTCCAAAATGATGTAAATTTTAACATACCTTACATTTTAAGTTTCATGATGTTACATGTAGAGGAAACCCTGGAGAAGTTGTCTATGTTTATTCTATATGTGTGTGGAGAGCCTTGCTGTTTGAGAACATCAGTGTTAAACATAATCCTTCATCTATTATTTAATGCCCGACCTTATCAGGCAGGTATACACAAAATAACTAAGACTGAAAACTATTTTGACTGCTATGTCCTGATAATCAAGTGGCAGCCACACTTGGTAATTTTGATCAAAATTACTAATTTTGTTAATAATTGCCTTTGGTATTTATTAATAGTTATTCATAGTCAAATCAAACCTTGCTAGATAATTTATAACCTTTAGGTAACATCGACAATAATGCAATAATGCACAATTATATTCATATTTCAATGCTCAGTCCCACCTGTAGCCATGAGTGAATGCAATTGTGTTCTGCTGCTGATTTCAGATTGTTGCTCTTTAAAACCTTTAAAAGCATTTATCACTCTATAAAATGCAGTAAGGATAAGTATCCTGCAGTAAATTATAGTTAAAAGACTGTGGATATTACCAAATTTCCTTTAGTGTATTGGTAAGGAGAACTGGGACCAGTGCTAAGGTAACTGATCCAGATATACGAATCCTTTTTAGCTAAAACTAAAGGAATCTCCAATTTTGTGTATTAGTTGGTTTTATGACCTGTTTTAAATGACTAAGGTAGATCATAGTTTGATCTTCTGGCAACAACCTCATGTCTGAGTATAGCTGGTAGTCACAAGTTAGCATCTTTCTAATGTTTTCTGCAGATTTTCTGTTCCCACCGATATCTGAATTAAATCACCTTTCAGTGTCTGATCTGATGTGTTAAGTCAACAAAGTGAGAATCAAAATGTGTTCTAAGCACATCTCTAAGTCTTTTGTCATAGCTGTAGAAATCATTCAGACAAGATGCCAAAGTCATCTTCCAGAAATTAGAATTTTATTTGGAAAAAGCTTTACCAGAAAAGGTTTTTTTTTTACCTTGTTGTTGATAGATGGGTATTTACATAGCATAAAATTTGTCTTTCTATCAATTTAGGATAGTATCTATCCCCGTTTAAGGACAAGATATAGTTTATATCCTTAAATGTGATTTTTCTATTTGAACCTAGAAACAGTACTGTAACCTTTCCTATAAGCAAAAATTTTTCATTTATGTATTTTTTATTTTATTTCCTACATTTGGTTTTACATAGCAACAAAACATACTCATCACATCACTCTATTGTTTTATGTTGTTCTCATTTCTCTTAAAACCTATATGTCCGTGCATCTGATGATGTTTAATACATTTTAAAAATTATTCTGGAAGATGAATAATCCAGAGCTTATTTAGACATTAAATGAACCACAATATCGACAAGGCAAACCATGCACAAGTCACTCAGACTTTTAAGGTTTACAGACTGGAAAGTCAGATTAAATGCAGAGTGACAATTTGAAAATACATTATAAACTTTATATAACTGTATCATATGTTTGCATGTTACAACAAAGAAATAAAACAATAAAATAGATTACATTACATTTTATGAATGTAAAATTTGTAAAAAAAAAAAAAAAAGAAAAAAAAAAAGAAAAAAAAAGTTTATCTTTCTATTAGTCTTTCTTTTTAGTTTCCAGTATGTTAAATGAGATGCCACACAGGAAATGTTACGCCATTGATTTGCCTGACTTGTTCAGGTTTTTTATATAAAAACAGAAATTCTGCAACATATGAAATGTGAGACTCTGTTTCTTAACAGTGTCAGTCTGAAGCCATAGATCAGGGGGTTAATAATTGGTGGAATGACAAGAAACTCCATTGCCATAAAATTCTGCAAGTTTTCCGACAACTCCTTCGAGCCAAATCGCATGTACAACAAATCAAAAATCAAAGATCCACCAAAAATGATCAAAGTGAGTAAATGTGGCAAACATGTCTGCATGAATTTATTTCTGTTCTCTTTGGACGTTTGGCATGATTTGACCAGAAAAGCATAAGACCAAAGAATGAAAAGCCCGTGGCCGACATAAAAAGTGTAATTAAAAGCTGGAACAACAATCTGAGCAACTGAGGCCGAGCAAGCAAGGTTAGAAATTAACCAGTTGACACAATAGATCTTTGGTATGTGGGAGCCACATAACCTTGATGTTATTGTTGTTCCTGTGCTAATAAAAATAAGGTAAAAAGGAATAATCCAAGCAAAAAATATATAAACACTGACCCTTTTTTTAGTCATCATAGAGTGGTACACCAGAGGGTGACATATAGCCACATATCTGTCATAAGCCATTAGAGCGAGCATGGATAAGTCAGCACAGACTGAGGAGTGAATCACAAAACCCTGCAGAAAACATCCAGGAACAGAGATTAAATGTGTGGTCAACAAGAGATCCTGGAGGAATTTGGGATAAAATCCTGCAGTCCCATAGAGTCCATTGATGCACAGATTGCAGAGGAAGATGTACATTGGTTCATGGAGGTTTTTATCCATGATGATTGTCACAACAATTGTCAGATTCACCATCCATATCACACAGTAACACAGCAAAGTGAGCACAATGATAGTAACTCTGTGGCTGACTGTCCCACTAAACCCTGAAAGAGTAAACATGCTAATCACTGAAACATTTTCCATCATATAAGACTAGTTTAACATTTGCCTTTGCACAATACAAGTTGAACATACATCCCTGACTCTTTTCATCTGTGATGTTGCCATGTTTTCACGCTCCATAGTGACGTGCTTCACAAGAGATTTAGTCATCAGGTGACTTAGGATGGAACAGCACAAAGAAAAATCTACCAAGAAAGTTACTGTGCCAACTCATTAACCACAAGGGTTTTCATGTAGTCCTTGTATATGTCAAGTTTTACAGATGACTTATAGACCAAAGACCAAAGTTGGTCCTTTTTCAGTATTTGCAAAATTAAGTGCCATGGTCATGTCAGACAAGTACAGTGGTCCTTTTACTCACTGAGTTTCTTCACACATAATTGACTCAGACTTGTCTTTCTTGGACCAAAGCTAATGCCTGGATTGATGAAAGTATAAGCTGTTTCTCTTAAAGAGACCATAGTTCTGCAAGTCAACTCAAAACACATGGAAACGCATGGATCAGTTTCTCTAGATTTTGTTCTGACATTAGTCTTTTCATCCCGGAAATGTTTTTCAGGTGACAGAAGGCCAACTTTGTAACTGTCTTTATGTGCCTCTGAAGGTTCAAGTCTGAGTCCATCACTACACCCAGATTTTGGGCCTGATCACTAGTTTATTGTTGTAATAACTGAAGCTACGTGCTGACTCTAGATCGTTCATCTTTAGGTTCAAAGATAATAACTTCAGTTTTGTTTTTGTTCAATTGAAGAATGCAATGCACATCTACACATATATTTGTTTTAAGCATCTGTTCAGTGATTGGATGGGTTCACAGTCACCTGGTGACATCATAAAGTAGAGTTGAGTATCATCTGCGTTATGGTACCTAATCTTACTTCTTGATATAATCTGAGCTAGCGGGAGCATGTAGATATCAAACAGGAGGGGTCCCAGGATTGAGCCTTGAGGTAATCCATACTGGGGTACTCCATTTTGCTGATGAATGGAAAGTTAGATTAGCTCAGGCCAATGGTTTAAAAGTTTAAGGCCTTTGCCAACACTCAGTCCACGTTGCTGAGCGCTGGAAAGATGATTGTGCAGGCCATTGCTTCTGCCCCACTACACCTGCAGGGAGCTGGTTTTTGCTTTTTCTTCTTACAATTTAGCTCCAAAGCTAAAGAAGTGTTGTTTTGCATGGAGGAGCATTTCACCAAATTTGAATATGCCCATGTTTGGACATACTCAAAGATGATCATGATCCTTTGTTGGGAAAACTGCCAGAAGGACTGTTATATGCACTTATTGCACTAGATATATTAAACTTTGATTTAGTAGTGTGAGAGCCATAGAATATTCTTTGTATTATGGTGTGGCCACAGGGTGTCACTGTGGTTCAACAAACTTTGTACAGGTGCGAGGTTGCTCGATGAGAGAGCATACGGTTTGTTGACCGGTTATCGGGTATAGTTTCTGTTTCAATCAGTGAAGATAGTTATATATGGAATTATGTAAAGTAATGATGGAAACTCTTTTGGACCAATAAATGGACGAAACTGAGAAACTGCCTCAAATGAAGTGTTTTCTCACATCAGACAAACAGTAAGGCATCTTAACATTATTCCGTCTACGCATCAGGGGACATTAGTTAAAACAAGTGTACTTTAGCTGTTACATTGTCAACAACCTTGCTTTGGGGATCGTTTTGCTGGCCATATTTTTCGGGTTTGGCAAGTTACAGAGGACGCAAGCAGAGAACAAGGAACTCTAGAGTCGAGTCTCATTCGTCTCGCCGTTTGGGATTGGAGGACGCCGAGCTACTGCTTCAATTAGCGGGCCTTTCATCGGATTGGATCCAGTCGCTGCGGATTGCTGGACCCACTGATCAGCTTTATAACCCTGCAGGAATCTTCATGCCGCCCAAGGAGGTAGGGCTACAGTAGCGCTACATGTCATATGGCCATTTTTGTGTGCACACAGTAAAATAAAAAAAAATCCAATGCATTGGTATGAAGGTTGCAAATGACAAACTTTGGAGCTTTATAATTGGATATTTTTCAGAATGGAGGCGTGTGAGGGGGACAGACCCGCGGGGGTTGAATTGAACAATTTAATGCATCTGAAGGCGATTCTGGCGAAAATGTGGGCGCATAGGTTGTTAAAGAAAAAAGGGTTAAAAAAATGACTGCTAAAGCATTTGCAGATAAACTTGAAAGGTTATAAAACAACCATAAAACTAAATTAATTAAGCAGTAGCTTCATAATCCCAAGGCAAAAGGATATAAACCACGAAGTTGCACCAGGTCCCAAACATTTAAAAGTCCATTACCATCTCAAACGGCTATAATGGAACAACACCCAGATTTAATGAAAAATGCTGGAGCAAGGGAAGTGATTTTAAGATGAGACAAAGTTTTGTGTATCTTCACAGTCCTAGGCCTTGACCTCAGCAAGTGGAGAAGGGAAAGGGCAAGGACACATTTGCTCTATTTTGGCCAGACAAAATGACATAACAGCTACTATTGTACAACAACAATGCCTACTGTCACTACCCCCCAGGGATATTCCACTATTTAATGGAGGCTATCTATAATTCATGTCATTTATAAGAGCCTTCGAGCAAGGAGCTGAGAAAAAGGCCAGCATGAGCAACTGTTTACGTTATCTGTAACAGTTTACAACAAGACAGCCCAAGGAATTAGTGCATAACTGTCAGTACATGGAACCAGACCGCAGCTATGCTAAAGCAAAGCAACTTTTGCAGGAGCACTTTGGCAACAAATACAAGAATGTTAGTGCATATATGGAAACAGCATTGGCCTGGCCCTCTATTAGATCAGAGGATTCAAAAGCTTTGCAAGCATACACTCTTTTTCTTTATGGATGTTGCAATGTCATGACAGAGCTGAAATATATGACAGAAATGAACATACCACAAAATATGAGGACCATCTTATCCATAAGTTCCATTCAAGCTTTGAAATCATTGGAGGTCAATTGCATTTGGTATATTGGAATCTGCAGAACGTCGAGCGAGTTTTGTTGATTTGGGGGTGTTTCTGGAAAAACAAGTCAAAATTTTGTCTGACCCATTATTTGGAGATCTGCAGGACACACTTCCAACAGCATCAGGAACAAGAAGTAGTGGTAGACCAAGGCCACAAATGGCAAACACTGTAAGGAACAGTATTTTTGCTACAGCTGTCACACCAGTACAATCTGTGCATGGCTGCAGTCAGGGCATAGCAGTGAGGCCTGCATGTATTATATGCTCACAAAGTCATCTAGCAGAGGACTGTCGACATGTTCAAGGAAAAACACACAAGGGGAAAAAATCAAAATACTGCAAGAAAGAGGACTTTGCTTTGGCTGTTTAGGAACTGGACACATAAGAAACCCAAAGCATCAAGAAGAACTGACAAGCACTCAAACCTGGAGCTGGAAAGGATCATTGTTATCTCTCCATTTTACCTGTCCATGTGAAAGTCGAAAGGGACTTGCAGATAACTGCTTATGCTTTGTTGGATCCTGGGAGCACAGCAAACTTTTGCTCAGAAGAGCTTATGCGAAAGCTCAAGGTTATGGGTAGAAAAACCCATTTCCTATTATGGGACAGAAAAAGGTGGTACCAGCCTACTCTATGAAGGGATTAGAAGTGGCTGGATTAGACAATCTTTTTACCAGCTGCCAGAGGTTCTGACACAGAAAGAAATGCCTGTAAGCAACGATTGTATTGTCATAAAAGAATTTGGCGAAATGGACTTACCTGTCAAAGGTTCATATTCCCATCATCCAAGCCAATGTGGATTTGCTTATTGGAAGCAACACTCCAAAGGTATTGGAATCGTTGGAGGTGATAAATAGTCAAGGTAATGGGCCGTATGGAATATAGACAGCATTAGGATGGGTAATTAACATCCCCTCCAAAATGATACCTGCCCAGACATGGGGATCGCTTTAGCTATGGTCAACAGAATCTCTGTGCGTGGATTGGAAGAGTTGCTAACTTAACAATATGAACATGACTTCAATGAGAAAGCCACAGAAGATAGAGGTATATCAAGGAGACACAGACTAAAGGGCCTAGCATGGTCAGACCAAAGTTGAATTGTTGACGTGTAGTCATGTGGTTTTCGGATGTTCTTTTTTTTTAACAGACTCTTCACAATCCACAAGACCCACAGAGCCAAGCTCCTGTGAAACCCCTTCCACTGCACTATACATCATGGTGTTTTGCCATGTGTATGATTTGCAACAGTGCAGTTAGCACAGCAATCATGGCAGAATGGAATGAGAATTATTATTATTGTCTCATTTTATTTTCCATGTTATCAGAAATTAAGAAGAGATGGTGTCGGTGAGATGTTCTCCCACACCATTATACCAAAACCAAGCATGGAGGAGTTTAATACTTCCTCATGGCCTCGAACAGTTGCTCCTCAAAATTATCCATCCTGCTCTGTGGCTGAAAACTGGCTTCTGGAAGTTGAGTAGTTGGGGGCTGTTTTCTGCATAAAAAAAAATCATGAAATTAGTTTCGCATGGAGAGCGGGCAAAACGTTCGCCTGGGGAGTTGTTACAAGAAGGGGCAGGCGACATGAAGCTGAGAACAAAATGGTGCAATTTTCATCACACAGGTGCAACAGTGAGAACTGATCCCAGCAGTTTTTCTCGACCATGCAGAGCCCTTGAATGGATTTGTTCACTTCCTCCGCTACCATTACCAAACTACAGACGGACTACAATTCTAAAATGTTGCAGAAAATCATCATCATTCACAAATTCTGCTTCTGTTCACTGATTGTCCCTGCTGAATTTCTACCAGAGAGATCAGTTCAATGGGAGGAAGCCCAGACTGAGCGCTGAAGGGAAATGAGAATTGAGTGGAATTGCATAGGAAGGCAATAGCCAAGCTAGGCCATTTCCATCCTGTGGAAAATTATCACCAAAGCTTCTGATAGGTATGTCTGTCCTGTGTGAGCTCAAAAAGAATGTTTGGGAGTACACAACAGTTTGTGGAGAGACAGTTAGATCAGGTTTTTGTGGACATTGCAGTGGACATTACAACTGCAGTCACTGTGGAATCGAATCTTCAGTGCTGTAGAAGTAGCATTGCCTGTTGCATATCACCATCAGACTAAGGCCCCTTACAGCCTGCACCTCTAGGTAAATGAAAGCAACTACTCATGTCACTCATCAGATCAGTGCTATAGTAAGTGGCAGGGGTCTAGAGGGACCTCTGAGACACATGCCAAAAAAACTTTTTGACCTTATTTATGGAGTTCATGTGTGGCCAGCCATTGCTGGTCTGTGGTACTATCCTTCCTTCTATATTCTAAAGGTCCTTGATCTATAAACCACTGGTGAGTCATGTTTGTGGAAAAGGCACTCAATTTAGCCCTGGTATAGACATGATATTATGGCATCCCATTATTTAGTGTTCCCCAAGACCTATAGTCACAGAAACTAGGTGTTCATCAGTCTTCATAGAAATATTGGCCCACTACAGCCTTCCTGTGATGGTTCATTCAAAAACATGAAACCTTGGGGTAAGATCTTTATTGTAGATGTAGAAGCAAGTCCCTAGAGGGTTTTTGTTCCCTGCATCAAGCCAGTCTGCCTAAATTTGTTGCAGCCTGTTGTCCTTCACACTCCAGTTAGGCAGGGTTGCCTCTCTGGTTCTGGCAACCTTTGCACACTTGATTCCCACCCCTGCCTGTTGTCTGGAGTAATCTGGGAGCAGCACAACATTATATTTTTGTATGGTTCAGTCTTGCTGTATTAAGAAATAGATGACACAATGGAGTGAAGAGTTAAAGCAAAGCTGTTTTCTTACTCTTCTTCACAATGTTCCAGATTTTACTGAAATTTGAGTTTTATTTCTGTTTGTCTGCCTCAGCCAACATTTTGCCACAGCAGCTCATGGAGTCTGTTAAATTTAATTTGTAACTCTTGATTTTGATTGTTTGTAGACAAAACATTCAACCTGTTTTATTTATGCAGTTTCAGTCAGCAGAGGCACAGTGCCTGAAAGCAAGAAAATGAAAATGCAGAAATCAAATTCTATTGTTTATGGCCTGATGTTATTACTCGCATTCATTTTTACATCAGTTTCCACAGAAAACCAACCATACAAATAAAAAAATAGCAAATAAGACACCACACAAGAAAAAAGTTCTGTCCATATGATAAACAACAAGGTGCAAGAGCATCCAGGCTGTTTCCTTGTCTTGACTGATACCTTTGAACAAGATCATTTTGATTTTGTGTAATCTCTGCAAAAACTATGCAGATTATCAAATGAATTCCAATTAACTTTATTTAGTTGGTCAGATAGTCAATAACTAACAGCAGATTTGAACCTAAGAAAACTGACTGCTGAAAGATGGTTCAATAAAGTGTAAATTTCAGGGTGTGCACACTTCTGTAACCAGATCGCTTACACATTTGAGATCTTACATTTTTCCTTCTAACACAGGGTTCTGCAATCTGCAGTTTCAGGCCTCCAAGTGGCTCTTTGAACCATCCACAGTGGCTCTTAATAACTTTAGCTAAAAATGTTAATGGACCAACTAATTTTTTAAAATATAGATATAATAACTAATGCAGGTTTTAGCAGGTTTTCAGTTTGTTTCATGGAATAATTGCGTTAACATTCAAACTGAAATTGGACACTAAAAGTACCCATATTATTTTTCAGATCTATTTTTGTCATTAAGTAGGAAACTATGTCCTTTGTTTTTTCTTTTTTCATTAAAAAAAATCATATGTTTTTCTTTTCAAAGATCAGGTAACATTAGTGGGTTCTATTAAGCTGGGCTGAGGGCAAAAAACCACAACTACAAGTGGTTTATCAGGGGTTTGTAGACTTTTCATATCCACTGTATGCATTAAAATCTAAGTTTGTATTAATTGAATGTGGGACAATTGTCAGATAAACTGACTGAGTGGTTTAGGTAATGTTTTATTAAATTTATAGAACAGTTTTCTGCAATGATCTGTCCAAATTTTAAACATCATCAATCAGACTCCTGGTCAGGTTCTGTTTCCTGATGTGCTACCACAGTCTTATCAGTCATAGAAATACGTTTCAGTTAGTATACATGATCATCTTTTACGGCATAATAACAAACCTAAAATGTGCCTTCTGATATCTGGCAGCTTCAGGCCGTACACAAGAGGATTCAGAACTGGAGGAATGATGACGAACTCCAAGGACAAAATAGCAGCAACAAATGGATTTATGTCCTCCGGGTTGTATCGACTCAAGGCGATATCGCAAAATCCAGCAGCAGAATAAATCACAAAGGAAACAATGTGCGGCAGGCAGCTCTGCAACACTTTACCCTTGAACTCCTCTGATCTTTTCCAGCATACAATTAGGATCCGTAAGTAGGTGTAAAGCACATATAAGAGTGGGAGAAAAACAGTAGTTATGGTCAGAAGCATTCCTAAAACATTGTTGAGAGCAGTGCTGACACATGATAATTTCACTACATTCCAGTTGGCACAAAACACCTTCTGTATTTCATTGCCACACAAAGGAAGCCGGGTTGACATCAGTATTAGTGCTGTAAGATTCAAAGCTGGAAAGATCCAGGCCAGCGCTGACAACAGAACAACAGTTTTAGACGTCATCTTTCTGTGATAATGTAAAGGATGACACACAGCTACATATCTATCATGCGCCATGATGCTCAGAATGGTCATTTCATTTGAACCATATGTGTAAATTACGTAAATCTGGGTGAAACAAGCCATCTGAGACATCAAGTGGACATCAGAGAGCAGGTCCATGAGAAACCTGGGGAAGAAGCCAGCGGAGCCGTACAGAGCGTTGACCGATAACAAAGCAATGAATATATACATGGGCTGATGCAACACTCTGTAGTGGGAAATCACCAGGATCATGAGGAGATTTGCACAGACAATGAAGCTGTAGAGTAGCATGCAGAAGGTAAAGGCTGCAAAGCGGTAGTGTCCAATGTTCACAAACATGGTGAGATTGAAGAAAAAAGGCAAAGAGCTGTTTTCCATTTCACCCCATCAAATTCAGTGATGCAACAAAACTAATATATGTACAAAACTACAGATCTACACAGACAGACAACATTAGATAAGTTAATTAAAGCACTAGTAGTTTTACTCTTTTAAAAGAGGATTTGATTAACCTGTTTCAGTTAGAACCAAAGACATGAACATAATGAAGGACATGAAGAGCCTTTAGTATCGACTGGCTTTATACGTCATTCTCTTCTTTCTACTCAGGAGAATTTGCACACAAACCAACACTTTAATTTGGATTAATGTGGTGGCTTACACATCAGCTGTTTAAACTGAACTCAGATGCAGTGGCTGGAAAAAGTATTCAGACCCCTGAAACTGGTTCACATTACAACTATGGATAACATACAAAGTAGTGCAAAGCTTTGAAGTGAAAGAATAAATGGTTTTAAATTTTCTTCCAAGTCAAAATCTGAAAAGTGCTGCATGCTTTTTTTTTTATTTAGCGCCCTTTAATCTGATACACCAAAATGAAATGCTCACTTGTTTAGTTTAGAGAGTCCACCTTTGTGTAATTTGATTTCAGTTTGAATGCAGCAGTTCTGTGAAGGGCTCAGAGTAACATTTGTGAGAAAACATCATTATGATTAGGTTATAAAATGAAATTTCACACTTTAAAGGGACAATATTATGTATTTTCCAGGCACATAGTTCCATGTTATAGCACAATCAAGTAACTACACTGCTCAGAAAATAAAGGGAACACCTAAACAAAACAATGTAACTCCAAATCAGTCACACCTTTGTGGAATCAATGTCACCAGTTAGGTAGTAACACTTATTGTGAATCAATTTCACCTGCTGCTATGCAACTGGAACATACAACAGGTGGAAATGAGAGGCAATTAGGAAGACAACCCCTATAAAAGAGTGATTCTGCAGGTGGTGACCACAGATCATTTTGTCCTTTCTGGTTGAACTTTTCGTCACTTTTTCATTTTGTCAGTCACGCATACAGGCATCATGAGGAGTTTTTTACAGCCCACTGAAGTTGCTCAAGTAGTGCAGCTAATCCAAGATAGAACATCAATGCGAGCGGTGGCAAGAAGATTTGCTGTGTCTCTCAGCACAGTGTCCAGAGCACATTCTACTAAATCTGGCATTGTATAGGGATGCTTTTCTCCAGCAGGGACAGGGAAGCTGGTCAGAGTTGATGGGAATATAGATGGAGGCAAGACTGAAAACCCTGTTAGAGGTTGAATCCAAATGAGAATCTGTGGGCAAGACATGAAGACTGATCCTCCTAAATGCTCTCCATCCAGGCTGCCCGCATTTGAGCAATTTTGCTAAGAAGAAATTGGCAAAACAGTGAGTATGTAGATGTTCAAAGCTGACAGAGAAATATCCCCAAACACTTGCTGCTGTAATTGCAGTGAAAGGTGTTGCTACAAAGCTCTTGAAAGGATTGACTTGTGGAACTGCATTTTTATGGAAAATACTTTGAAAACCACTTCAACTTTATGCACTACTTTGTTATCCATCACATAAAATACATGGTGGTAACTTTGTTCAAGACAAACATGAGGTTCAGTTTTAGCTGGACTAATAATTTCTCTATAACATTTCCATCCGTCCATCTATGTCTCCTCAAGTCTGGTTCATCACTGAATACAATTTCCCAATGCCTAAAGGCACCACATTATAATGTATGCAAAATTAAACAGCATGGGAATGTCAAGCCCTTTTACTGTTCAGGCAGGAGATGGGTTCTGTGTTCTTCCCCATCAACCCCAGAATAAAAGACAAAAGAAGATGTGGCTAAGGCTGGCAAGATAGCATGACAGTGGAATAAGTCCTGTACCAGCATGGGCTGAAAGGCCACTTTGAGAGGAAGAAGTAATTATTCCAAAAACAAGGTTAAAAGTCTGAATTTAATTTGAAAATGCACTCAGACACAAACACCTTAGTTTAAGGAGACATGTCCTGTTGTCTGATGAAACTAAAATGTGTTTCGCCATTATAACCATTATTAAATTTGATGATATAGGGGGAAGTATGCTAGTTGGACAACACCTTCCCAACTATAAACTATGGGGGTGGCAGGATCATGTTGTGTGGCTGTTTTCTTGCAGGGCAGACAGGTGCTCAACATAGATGGGATCATGAGGAAAGAACATTGTATTAAAGCAACATCTCAAGATATGACAGTAAAGTTTGGTTGCAAAAGGGTCTATCGACTAAATGGACACAACCCAAAGCATACCCTCAAATTAGTTGCAAAGGTGCTTGAGTACAACAAAGTAGATGTTTTGAAGTGGTTATCACAACATCCTGATTTCAGTCCCATAGAACATTTGTGGGCAGAGCTGAAAACATATGTGAAGAAGGCAGCCTACAAACTTGACCCAGTTACACTAGTTCTTTCAGGAGAAATGGGCCATAAGTCCATCAAAATATTGCGAAAAGCTTGTGGAAGGAGACCCAAAATGTTTGACCCAAGTCATACAGTTTAAAGGCAATTCTACAAAATACTAAGAAAATTTATATAAACTTCTGAACTTTAAGTAAAAAAGCAAATCCTCCAAAAAACCTCTGTCACTCATTATTCCAGCATTTTATAAATGAGAATAACTTTGGTAATCCCAGCTGACCTAAAATGGGAAATATTTAGTCTGATTTAATATCAGACAGAAAAAGAAACAATTGTCTTTGTGTGCAATATATATCTGGTTTTGACTACTTACTCCATAAATTATTTTTACATCAACTAGAAAGAGTATTTTTAAAAAAAAAAACTCAGTTGAGGAACATTTAAGTGAATTAAGATTTAATTAATAAATAACTGACATTTTTGCTGTTTTCTACAGTTAAAAAGATAACTGGTCAAAGAGTTTTTGTGCTTTCGGGCTAAAAGTGACTCATGCTGAATTAATTACTCTCAAAGGACAGTGAAGTTAATGACCTGTTGACCACCTTCACCATAGTTACACCACAAAGCTCTTTAGACACAGGAACAACAAAATGCACTCTGAGGACCTCCTTTGAAACAGTAAACTATTTTGTAGCTTTATATATATATATATATATATATATATATATATATATATATATATATATATATTAAAACCATTGAAACATGTTCTAGCTTTTTATTTTCAATGTTATGTTTTTCTAGTTCAAGCAGATTTTAAAGATGTTTGTTTCTGCTGTCCCATCCCAAGAGGACATAAACTGTTGCCTCATAATTACCTGGATGTTGTCCACAATACTCCCTGAAGGAAACCATTTCCCACTGCAGTCAGTTCTAGAAATTCACAAACTGTTTGATCTACAAAGAGCAAGTTACTTTTATTCCCTCAAAGTGGAACAAAAGTGTGAAAATTATTTCATGGACGTTCCAGGAAAGTATCTGGTAAAGAAAATACCTGCTCCTTGAAAGTAAATAGCAAGTTTTATGGATGTACCTGGTAAGTTCAAAAGTACCTTGTAGGTTCCATGAAAATTACTGGTAAATTCCACTGCAATCCCACGTTAAAAAAAACAACAACAACAAAACAAAGTATATTATACTCTGATAGGTCCATGGAAGAACCTTGTATGAGCTATAAGGTTCCATAAAACTGGCAATTTGAAAGCAAGTGTTGAGTTCCTTAAAAGTACCTCTTAAGTTTGAAGAAAGCACCTAGTAGGCTCTGGACAAGTCCAATGAAAGTCCCTGATAAATGCCAAAGTACCTGGTAAGTCCAAATAAAGTCCCTCAAAGTACTTAATAGGTTACATAAAAGTACCACTTCAATTACAGGAAAGTTTCTTCTAAGTTACATTAAAGTACTGGGTGTATTTTATGAAAGTTCTGTGAAAAAAAGCATGACAGTATCTCATGAGGTCCAGAAAAGCACCCATTAAGTTCTGGAAAGGGACTTGGCTAGGGAAGAAATTTAATTTTTAATTTAAGAAACCAAGCTCTCTACACAAATGATTAATGACTCAATGACTGGAGGTGCATCTCAGTAGACTAAAATATGCATTCAGTGAGGCTCATTTGACCAATTAGGAGTACCTTATTTAAAATAGCAAGCTTTTATTAAACATTCAAATCTGTATTAAAAGCATTTTCATTGGTCTGATGTAATGCAATAGGATCTTGGTAAAATTTGGACCCAAAACGACGACCACAAACCAGAAAAGGCATACAAAAATGTACTCAGTACTGAGAGAATGTGGCTTAGGAGGTAGTCAGCTTCCATTGAATTGAACCCAGGCAAAAATACTTTCAATGAACAAACATGAGCTCAAATTTGTTCTGTTGTAGTTTATTATATATTTAAAAAAGAGTGCAATTCATTTTTTTTTTAATTCTTTTTTAAAAATCATTTTTAATGATTACTTTATGGTGGCGACATTGGTAGAAGTTTGTCCAGTATTCAGTGGGTTGCTGGTTTGAGCCTTGTCGCCATCCGTTTCCGTCGTTGTGTCCTTGGGCAAGACACTTCACCTGCCTTGTCTACTGGTGGTGGCCATGTCAGCCTCACTTCTGTCAGACTGCCTCCAGGTAGCTACTGTTGTTATTTTTTCAAACCCCAAAAAACTAATTTTTCCAAGACATTTTTCATTTCAAAATTCCATACGTTTTCTAACTTAAATTTTAAAATGTTCAACTTTCCAAACACTTTTTGTAACATTTTGGACATTTAAGACAGCATTTTGCAGAACATGATTTATTAAGAGTATGTTGCACAAATCATGACATAACACAACACTGTGGTCGGCCTTTGATCCAGTATGGCAAAGAGCAGCTGGACAAACTTTGATCAGCTTCATTTAAAATCTAACATTAAAAGTTTTTGAATCTGGACTAAGCTTTCTGACACTAAATACAGGCTGCAGGTCCAGATAGCATCAGCTCCAGGCTCCTTAGGTGCTGCGCAAATCAGCTGTGTGGCATCATGGGATACATGTTCAATCTGAGTCTGAAGCTTTGAAAAGTACCACGACTGTGGAAGACCTCCTGTGTGGTACTGTTACCAAAGACCAAACATCCAAAGGACCTTAGCAGCTACAGGCCAGTAGCCCTGACGTCCCATCTGATGAAGACCCTCGAGAGGCTGGTCCTCAAACATCGATGCCCCCAAGTGACATCTTCCTTGGATGCGCTGCAGTTCGCCCACCAGCCTGGCATCGGAGTAGATTATGCCATCATCTACCTCCTACACCGAGCTCTGACTCACTTTGAGAAACGTGGAAGCACTGTGAGAATCATGTTCTTTGATTTATCCAGTGCATTCAACACTATCCTCCCAGAACTTCCGAAGTCAGTTGGAGCTGTCAGAAATGGACCACCACATGTCCCATTGGATACTGGACTACCTCACTGGCCGCCCACAGCATGTGAGGACACAGGGCTATGTCTCTGACAGGCTGGTCTGCAGTATGGGGGTCCCTCAGGGAACTGTGCTGGCACCGTTCCTCTTCACCCTCTACGCTGCAGACTTTTCAATCAACTCCTCATGTTGCAACCTTTAGAAGTTCTCTGATGACTCTGCCATAGTCAGCCTAATCACAGGTGAGGACGACTCAGAGTACAGACAGTGGACTCAGGACTTTGTGGATCGGTGCCAGAAGAACCACCTCCTGATCAATGCTGCTAAAACCAAGGAGCTGGTGGTGGATTTACACAGGCGCAGACCCACCACACTGACACTGGTGAACATCCAGGGAGTGGACATTGAGATCGTGGACTCTTATAAGTACCTGGGTGTTCACCTGAACAATAAACTGGACTGGACGCATAACACTGATGTGCTTTACTGGAAGGGTCAGAGCAGACTCTACCTGCTGAGGAGGCTGAGGTCTTTTGGAGTGCAAGGGGCTCTCCTGAAGACCTTCTTTGACTCTTTGGTGGGATCAGCCATCTTCTATCAGACTGTATGTTGGAGGAGCATCTTAAATACAGCTGAGGAAGCGGTTAGATAAGCTCATCAGGAAGACCAGCTCTGTGCTAGGTTCCCCCCTCGACCCAGTGCAGGTGGTGGGTGATAGAAGGACTCTAGTTAAAACAACATCACTGATGGACAAAGTCTCCAACCCCATGCATGAAGCTGTTGCTGAGCTGGAGAGCTCCTTCAGTGACAGACTGCTGCATCCTAGGTGCACAAAGAAGTGTCATAGGAGATCCTTCCTCCCAGCAGCTGTTAGACTCTATAACCATGATTGCTCCCAAGAAAATCGATGTGTTTGTATCCATGCTAGTATCTGTACAACTTTACCGTTTTTCTATTGTCACTAACTGTAAATAGTTAGTATTTTTAATGCTCAGAGACATGCACATCTTGTACATGTTTAATTAACCAACTCAGTTGCACATTCCTCTGGACTTTTTATAACTACACAGGATTTATGTTGAAATTTTGCCTTACTGTACAGTTTTTATTCTTTTTCTGTTTTTATATATATTTTATATTCTTTGTGTGAGTCTGTTTTCTGTTATTGCCTGTCACTGTCACTTTGCTGCTGTTGCACAGAAATTTCCCCATGGTGGGACAGGAAAGGATATTTCTATTCTATTCTACAGATTTTGTTAAAGCACAGTTTGGGATCTTTGATGCCTTTGTTCTTATTGTACAAGTCTAAAAACTAGGAGCACCAATGTTTTTCATCAAACCAGACCCAGTTTAGGCACAATGGGTCCAAAACCTTGATCTACGAGCGTTAAAGCTGGAGTACGTAACTTTTACAAAAATATGGTTTTTCCTTATTTGATAAAACTGTCACCATGTTGTGACAGTTTGGTATGAGACAGATAATCTGTGAAAAGATCGAGCACCTTCACCTGGGAGAAGGCAGAGGAGCTTGATTTTTTTCAGATAATCTGTCTTATACAGTCACAACATAATGATAAATGTAACAAATATGTAAAAAGCATATTTTTCATAAAAGTTACATACTGCAGCTTTAAGAAAATCAAAAAGCTGTAAAATTAACCTATTTTATCTGTGGGCTTTGAGTGATCAGACCAAACTGATCCATAAGTTTAACAAAAATTAATGTTGTAACATGGCAAATCGAAGATAACAAACATTATTTTAATTAATGTAGATGTGAAAAACACTAGCTTTTACGAATACCAGTTTTAGGGCATGCAGTTTGGAAACGTTTTTCAGTTCATTTCAGTTTATTTATATATTGTAGAACCAATTCACAGGAAAAATGTCAACTTAAGGCCAGTGACCAGACAAACAGATCCTGGTTATTAGTAGTTTTTAAACTCATTACACTTTTTGACACACTTTTCCAGACTTTTGAAGCCTGCAGAGTCCTGCACATAATTTATTCTAGGTAGGTTAAAAAAAAAAGTTTCAGACGATCCTTTTTAGTTCTAATCGTTGATATGCCACCGAACACAAATGTATCATTCTCCTTCTAATTTTTGTGAGGATCAGTCCATAAATTACAGGGTTCAGAATTGGAGGAATTATGAGAAACTGCACAGCCATGAAGTTCCTTAAACTCTGCGCCATAGATGAAGATCCGTACCTTGAGTACATCAGGTCAAAAAGCAAAGCGATTGTGACGTTGAACAGACACATGAGATGTGGCACACACGTCTGGATAAACTTTCCTCTACCCTCTTTGGAGTTCAGAGCTGACTTTATAAGCTGGACGTACGAGTAGGCAATGTAGAGAACATGAACAAAATAAAAGGCAATTACAATGAGTCCAACTATGTCGTTTGCTTTTGTCGAACCACAAGAAAGTTTAACAATGGACCAGTTCTCGCAGTAAAGCTTGTCTATGTGGGAGCCGCATAACTTAAGAGCTGATGTGAGGCCGACCACCAGGAGCTCACACCACAGAGGAACCAGCCAACACAAACAAACTAAAGCAACAGTCCTTTGCACAGTCATCACAGAGTGGTAGGTCAGTGGTCTGCAAATAGCCACATATCTGTCATAAGCCATCAAGGCTAAAACAGAGTAGTCAACCATTGCATAAGAATAAATAACATAGATTTGCAAAAAGCATCCTGCGTACGGTATGACATGACTGCCAGATAACAGATCATACATAAATTTAGGATAAAATCCCACAGTCCCATAGAGTGCATTAATACACAGATTACACACAATAAAGTACATTGGTTCATGCAGGTTCTGATGGAACACTATAGTTAAAATGAGAGCAACATTTACCAGTAAAATCAGACAATAACATAGTAGAGTAAGCGAGAATAATGTGACTCTGTAGCTGGTTGTTGCATTGAAGCCTGACAGTGAAAAAAGAACTAGAACAGACGTATGATTCATTTGGCTAATGAGTTAGGCGAAGACTATCTCATCGTCTGCACACCTGTTTGAGTGAAGTATGAATTTAAAGCTGAATCTGTGGGGAACCTCCCTCTTGCTCCACTTTGTTGGTCTTAGGTGTGCAACTGGCTGGCAGTTTAAAGTTGGAACAAACTAAAACACCATCCACAAGTTTTTCCTTTGGGTTTTTCATTGACTGAGTAAAAACTAATTAAATCCGTCAAACCTTGTTAGCACAGATGTGTTTGAATAGGAGTAAATGCAACTTCTGAGGTGGAATAAAAGCTTTATCACATCAGGTGCACATGATCCTTACTCAGCTTTTTGATGGTTTGCCGTTTTTTAACCTCAGACATTTAGTTTGTGTGTCCTTGACTGCTGGCATGAGAGTGAACACCACATTAAGATTCAAAGAGCTGCCTGAGGCCTTCAGAAAGAAGATCATAGCAGCGAGCATAGCTGTCTACTTTTAAGACTAGGCCTCAAACATTTCTTTTTGATAAAATATATAGTTAGAGTAGCTTATGTTACCCGGAGCCATCTATGTAGTTATGCTGCTTTAGGCTTAGGCTGCTGGAGGACAAACTGACCACATCTCTGACCACTAAGCTACATTCTCCTCCTTCACAATTTGCATTATTTGTTGTTATTTCAACTTTTAATTTTGTTTTCTCTCCGTTTTTTTCATCCCATATAAGCTGTAGCTATTGTGTAGATAGCTGTAGCGATAGATTCAGCTATTGTGAAACGATTTCTTGCTAGAGGCACGGACTCTGTTGAAGTTTTACATTTTACCCAGTTGCTAACGTTTGGCCATGACATATGTAATGCACCAGTTTGACGCTATGAAGCTTACTGGAAATTGCCTGCGCTGTAAGTGAGAGACGTGCCGAGCCAAACGAGATGGCTGTTAATGTAAATTAAATATTTGGAAGCATGGCCAACACGAACTAAACGGCTTTCTTCACTTCCTCCACTGCCATTGCTAAAGCTGCAGGCAGACTAAAACAGTGCAGAAAATCGACGCCATCGTTCACAACTTTTCCTTCTGTTTGCTGATTGGCCTGGTTGAAATTGTACCAGAGAAATCCAGCTTAATGGGAGAAAGCGGAATCGCGTAGGAGGGAAATGGCCGGGCTATGTAAGCTGCATCTGGTCTGGCGTTCTGTTTGCCTGTGATACCTTCCTAGTGGAGGACATCGGCTGACATAATGCTGCCAAAAACTTAACTTTCTCCTCCTGCTATTAACTTTTTTACTTTTCTTTAACATTGAAAGTACTCCTGGATCAGTGCTTCTGAGTAATTGTGTCTCAGTTCTGTCTTCTCAAACCCCCAGTCAGTCGTGGCAGATGGCCGCTCATACTGAGCCTGGTTCTGCTGGAGGTTTCTTCCTGTTAAAGGGAAGTTTTTCCTCTCCACTGTTGCTACATGCATGCTCAGTATGAGGAATTGCTGTAAAGTCAACAACACAATGCAAGCAATTGTCCACTGCTGCATGTCATTGACTCGATGCAATCTGATGGGTTTTTATAGATAGACAACTTTTTTAAACCAATTTGAAAAATAAACTGAACTTGACTGCATTATTTGATAATTAGGGTCAATTGGAATCTATGAATGATTTGACAGAATTGACCTTTTTTTGTAAAGTGCCTTGAGATGATGAGTTGTAAATTGCTGCTATATAAATAAACTGAATTTAATTTAATTTAATTGAAGACAAGAGTCCCCAAACCCAACCATGCAACTGAGCTGAAGGCCTCTATCAGAGGAACCTAGGCTTCCTAACACCTCAGCAGAGCAACAGGCCGATTACCTCCATGCCAGGCCACACTGATGGAGCGTTCATTCAAAAACAGGCCCAACCAAGTGTCAAGTGAACATACTGTACAGTGACTAGACAAACTTTTTAGTAGGTGAACCTCTCCCTATTAAAGCCCTCTTTTTTTTTTTTTTTTTTTTTTTTTTTTTTTTTTTTTTTTTTTTTTTTTTTTTTTTTGGCCAGATGTAAAATTCAAATTTTCTCAGAAACTGAATTCAGGGTTTTCAGTAGCTACTTGAAATTCATCTATCTCTGTGAACTAAATCTGTTCTGTATATGAGTTTTCACTTTCTGAAGTGAATTAGAATAGAATAAAAATATGCTTTATTGTTCCTCAGTGGGAAAATTCAGGTGTGCCAGCAGCAATGTGACAGGCAGAAGCATGCAGATGTAATTAGAATCACTGAATTAATTAAACTCTAATAATATCCTAAATTATTGAGATTCTCATATAAATTTACAGATGTCTCTTAAAACTATTTTGAACCAAAAATGGCCTTGTTAATCCTTTCAACGGACAACATCGACTCGTCTGAGTAGTGAGACATCTTGGATGGACAATATTGTTGCTGAATTGTATATTAAGATTAAACTAGTCTAACAGAATGAGCGTCACACTGTTTCCGGCAAAAACAACAGTCTTTATTCAACATATCTTAGCATGAATCCCATACTGATTGTAGCATTAATACAGAAAACTACAGTGAGACTTTAGAGCAACATCTTTTCCATGGAAAGTCATTAAGTTCTGAACATGACAACTACAACGTCCACATTGTGCAGAAATTACAAAGGCATGCATGCAGAAGACAAGAGTACAGAACTGGGCAAGGCTGTTTCTAACGTTAAAAGTGTTAAATACTCCATGGCAAATTAGTTGTCATGTGTGTCACATGGGCCTTAAATGAAGGAATTCATTTCTTTATTAACTAAGTAAATAAACCTGAAAAAAGAAAACATTAAAATATGTTGTGTTTGGAGTCAACAGCAAAATAAATGTTAAATTAGATGTTGAAAACAAAGAGTTTTCTGCTGTGTTTTAGATATTATTATCAACTAATTGTTTGCCTTTTTTCCTGTTTTGGCCCATTTTACTTTTTACCACATCAGGCAAAAACACCAAAGGTTAAAGTGTCTTACCCTTCCCTCATCATTTTTTTTGCTTGTTTGCATTTTTAAAACTAAATGTTACACACGTTTCTTTAAAATGGCTAATAATAAACATCTCCAATCATTTCTGCAGACAGCTCCAGTTAAATGTGTTAGAATATTTACTCATGGTGTGAAGTAATAACAGAAAACCCTCTTTTAAAAAAACAAATAAGTTAGGTTGCAAATGCAGGGCTCTAAAATACCATTTAACACACAATTTTAAACAACTGAATGAAAAAGAGGTAATGAAAACAAGGCCGACCTTATCCTAACCCCTTCACCTGCTTGTTGTACTTACACAATCTCAAGAAACTGTTACGGACTTGAGTTAAATTCAAACCATATATGATCGGATTAAGCATTGGAGGGATTATCAGAAACTGTATTGCCATGAAGTTCTTTAAACTCTTCGGCACAGATTCTGATCCATATCGAGCGTACATGACATCAAAAAGAAGAGCAATGATGACGTTAATTAGACATATTAGATGTGGCATGCATGTCTGCAGGAACTTCCTCCTGCGTTCTGGATACCTTAAAGAAAACTTAACCAGCTGAACATAAGAGCACAAAATGAAGAGAGCATGGCCACAATACAAAAGTATGACAAAAAATCCAACAATATTATTTAATGTTGTTGAATAGCATGAAAGTTTAAGGAGGGACCAGTTCTCACAGTATAGTTTTTCTATCTGGAAGCCACATAAAATCAGTTTGGAAGTCATGATGACGACAACAGCCTGAAAGATCATTGGCACCAGTCTGGAGAAACACACTATTAAAGCAACCTTTTGTTTAGTCATGATAGAATGATACTCCAGAGGGCGGCATATGGCCAAATATCGATCATAAGACATCACAGCGAGAATGGAGAAGTCAGTTGTTGCATAGGAGTAGATGAAAAAGACCTGCAGCAGACAACCAGCGTAAGATATGACATGAGTGTTAGACAACAGGTCAAAGAGAAATTTAGGGTGAAAAGCTGCCGTCCCATAAAGACTGTTAAAACATAGATTACACAGAAAGATGTACATGGGTTTATGAAGTTTTTCCTCTAATATGATAGTAAGAATAAGAGCCACATTCACAAATATAATCACAGTGTAACACAGCAGGGTAAGAGCAAAAAGTGTCAGGCGGTATTTTGCTGTACTGTCCTTAAATCCCAACAAGTTGAATGAACCTAACATGGTTGCATTGATCATGATTCATCTGTCTCTCAAAAATCCCTCTGCGCACGTATCTCTGTCAATCATTGATTTTGCTTTTTCCATGAACATGTGACACAAAGTGTTTAGATGATGGGATGTGTAGGCTGCAACATTTCACTCCCAGTCCAGAGAACAGTCTGTGCGAGTCTTCTTTTAACCCTTGTTGGGTCACCAATCACAGTTCAGTTTATCTCCAGAGCCCAATCACACAAAATGGTTGCATAGAAAATAAGAAAATTAGTGTGGCAGGTGTTAAACTAGTTAAAGTACATACTTGTACATATCAAATTTTTAAATACACTGTCCAAAAACATGCATAACCTTTTTTTCTTGCTAACTGACATCAAATCAGACTAAACTTTTGATGTTTTAGGTTAGCAAGGATTACCAGAATTATTTGCTTGAAGCAAGAATCAAAAGAGAGCTGCTCAAACTTTCTTTGAGCTGAAAGGTTCACATACATTTTCCTAATTTTAAGTAATCAAACTTTTGGGTATCCCTCCTCAAGCATCTTCCAATAGTTTACTAGAAATGTGGTTGATTGCTCCTGACAGGCTGCCACATGTATGCTCACCGTGAGGGACTGCTGAAAAGTTAGGGATTTTATGCAGCTGCCTGGATTTCCTTAGACAAAAAGCTTTTTAACAGTTGGCACAATAAACTAAACCTGACTGCATTTATAACTAGGATTGAGTTGGATGGTATGTAATTGACAATGAATTTATTAGAGCTGGTGTGTTTGAATCTCATGTTTACACTTTCACTAAGTAGATAAACTACAGATTTCACTTTTGGGTTTGTGGGGATGTTTGACCTATAGTACCTTGCAAGGGTAGCCTTTATACATTTTTTCACATTAGAACCATAAACATCAGAATATGTTATTGGATTTTATCTGACGGATCAACAACACATATTGCATGATTGTAAAGTGGAAAAAGGTTTGTGGACTGATTGAACAGACCTGGTTGGGGTACCGCTTTCCTTCTTTAAACTTATCCACAACTTTATCCTTGAACTGTCTGATGTGTTTCTTGGTCTTCTTTATGCTATTTGTTCACAAATGTTCTCTAACAAACCTCTGAGGCCTTCACAGAAAAGCTGGATTTATACTGAGATTAAGTTACGCATTGATGGATTTCTGAAGGCAGTTGGTTGAACTGTATTTTAATAAGGGGTAACAGAGTAAAGGGGGCTGAATACACACACTACACTTTTCAAATTTCATCGGATCTTGGGGCCCTTCTTATTTAGTATCTACATGCTCTTACTAGCTCAGATTATAACAAGTAATAAGAATAGTTACCATAACTATGTAGATGATACAGCTCTATATTACGATGTCACCAGGTGACTTTGAACCCGTTCAAGCACTGAACAGATGCTTAGAACAAATCAATCCGTGGATGTGCCATAACTTTTTTCAGCTGAATAAAAATACAATTGAAGTTATCTTTGGACCTAAAGAGGAACGATCTAGAGTCAGAGCACAGCTTCAGTTGTTACAATTACAAACTAGTGATCAGGCCTGAAATCTGGGTGTAGTGATGGACTCAGACTTGAACCTTCAGAGACACATAAAGACAGTTACAAAGTCAGCCTTCTGTCACCTGAAGAACATTTCCAGAATTAAAGGACTATCTAAAACTCATCCATGCATTTATCTTTTGTCGCATTGATTACTATTACAGTGTCTTCACAGGTCTGCTTAAAAAAATCAATCAGATAGCTGCAGCTGATCCAGGACGCTGCTGCTCATGTTCTCACTAAAATTAGGAAAATAGAGCACAGCACCAGTTCTAAAGTCCTTATACTGGCTCCCTGTAGCTTAGAGAATAGACTTTAAAATACTTTTGTTAGTTTATAAATCACTGAACGGCTTAGCACCAACAATGAGGACCTGTTGTCATATCAACTTTCCAGACCACTCAGGTTTTCTAGTTCTAGTCTCTTCTAATTCTATCTTCTTTCCCTTCAAACCTTTTCTCCATCTTTCTCTCTTTCCTTTCCCCCTTTTTTCCATGTTTGTGTCCATTACATTGGAAATTAACCCAAAACAATTTCTAATAAAGTTTCATATGCATACCAAGGGGAACATCATGGCGAAAGCCGTAATGCGGCGCTTGTGAAAGAAAATCTATTGGGCCTTACCTTGACATTCAGACAGCAATTCTGAGTGCCAAAAACCCAGACAGGACACACACAAAAAAACAGAATCAAAGAATAATGGAAATTTGATGGAGCACAGTTTTTTTTTCACTGCTCTGATATTTTTTTTTATTATTATTATTATTAGACAGTAACAATGTTCTTCATGAAAATCTGAGTATGTTCAAGAGTTGATATTCCAATATTTGGTTTAATAACCAAATTGTCTTTAAGCTGTGTTTTTTCCCCTGAAAGAACAAAATGTATTTGTTTAGTTTTATTAGAGCCTGATTGAAACTGTAGCTATTTAGAGGGCTTTGACAGCTACTTTGAAACACAGATCTGTTCATACATTACTCATCTGGTATTTATTTAAACAAAAATTTGTTTTCATCGTCTTATTTTTATTCTTTAATTCTAATATGCAATGTATATATCTGGCCTTTACACGGGTTGTTTTTCCTTTAGTATACTCTCCAATGTCAGCTGCCCCACAGTGGTGTAAGGGGAGTTTTGCCACAGTTACATCTGCATGGAAAACAGTCCCTGAGCATTGTATTTAAATTGATGTCCAGGGGATACAGAGATAGAGTGGACTAATGACCCAGAGTGAAACACAATGACATGTAATCATTGTGTTTACATGAGCATACTTTTATCTTTTGGTACCATTAACATAACAATCCCTCATAATTGCATCAGGTTGTCCTACCACAAATATGTTCAGAATACAGGTTTGTCAAATTGAAACTTTTATTCAAGGTCTTTCAGATGGTACATAACTTAAAACTTGCCAAAAAAAACAAAACATTTAGGCTACATACATAAAAACACATTTTGCACCTTTTTTTTTTTTTTTTTTTTTTTTTTTTTTTTACCCATTTTGCATTTAAATTTATTGATAAGTTATTTCGTTCAGTACCTTTCTCCCATGGGTTTTCTCTCAGACCCTTTCTGTTCCCTCACCACTGCAGACCAATAAAAACTCATCTTGAGTTTGAGGGAGATTTTATGTAATACATGGTTTTGAAAAGTTTTTACAAATAAGAATATAAAAGTTATAATGCGCAATTGAGTCATTTCATTGAACCACCTTTTGCTGCTGTTACAGCGACACGTCTTTTGATGTCTCCATCAGCTTTGCCCACAGCGTGATTGTGTGTGATGGTGTGCTCACGGTTGTGTCCAGTGTTTGTTTTCTACCACAAATGTTTTTTTTCTTGTTGTTCAAAAAGATGAATTGTGTTTTTCCATCTCGCCAGAGCACCTTGTATGTGGGTTTTTCTGTACATAGTTTACAGCAAACTTTGAACGTGGCTTTGTATGGCTTTCTATAAACAACGGCTTCTGTCTTACCACTTCTGAATAAAGGCCAGATCTGGGGAGTCCCTGTTGATAAATTTTCCATCTGAGCTGGGCATCTCTGCAGCTCCTCCAGAGGTAACATTGTCATGTCTTGATAGATTTTCAGTTGTACCATACTCTCTCAGTTTCCAGATGATGGACTGAACACAGTGCTCCATGAGACGTTCAAAGCCTGAGATACTGATTTATGACCTGATTTATACTGATTTTTAAAATAAAAAAATCCGCCAGGGTATGTAAACTTATGAGCACAACTGTATGGTTTCCCCTTAGTTAAGACGAGTGACATACCGTGAAATTATTTATGATTTGACACAGATTTGATTCTGTTAAGTGTTTAAATACAAAAATATGAAACCATACAAATATGAAACTATGATTTAAAATAATTTGGTGAATTTATTACAAGACAGACAGAAAAATTCAGTTTGTAGACTGCATGTTACAACTACTGCCACCAGATGTAAGTATCACACCACATCTGGCCGTGGATATACCCTTACACGTGTAGGTGCGTGGAGCCCTCTGCTGGAGGCAATGAAAACAGCTACAGGGGAGATAAATCACTGCAACTCACTCACCAGGCTGTGGTCCTGTGGGACTTTGAAAAAGACTCAGAGTATAAGTTGAGGTTTCAGTATTTATACAGCGTCTACAGAGGATTGGAGCACCAGTGTAACATAGAATCAATTACTGTGTAGTGTGAGAGTATTTAAGTTGAGGATTTAGGAATTTAATGCTGTCTCATTTTTTCCCAAGATGTGTGCTTTTGGTTACATTATTACCAAATCTGTTCAGAGTCAGTAGAAGGACAGATGTTGTGTAAATTGAGGGAATAACCTAAAATTTTGCCTGAACAGTTGCAATATCTGGTGGCTCTGTGATCTTTTAGGCCGACCTTTGTTGACGATGACCTAAAATCAGGTCCGGCCAGACACATAAGTGAGGTTTGCGACTGCTTAGGGCCCTGCTGACCTCCAGTCCTCAAAGAGAACTTGAATTTACTCAAGACAAGCAGAGAAGTTGGACTGGCTGTAGAGATACTAATGAAAATGTTGAGGTTTTTTTCATTCAGTCATATTTTAAAGCTTATTTAATGATTTCTGCTACTTTTGTCCGAGACAGGAAAACATTTAATACACGACCTAAGGGACTGAAAATAAATCGTTGATAGTCCTATTTTCCTGTTTTCACTCCTGGTTTAAATCTGAACCACATGTGGTTGTTATATTTTAATTTAATTTTAAAAAGAAATTGATTTTCCTGTAACACATTGATATGTAACATAAGACAGTTATTTTTGTTTAAAAAAGTGTTGCATACACGCTTTAAATTCTGGGAAAAGTTAAACGGTCTAACCTTTTACTTTTATGCTGTTTTCTTATTAGCTTAACCTTAAATGGTTTGACAAAATACACCAAACTGTCAGCAGCTGGAAAAGAGATATTGCCACACGGAAAAATTCGTGATTTCTTTTAAGAAGGAGGAAATAAAGACATTTTCTGCCTATGATTTTTACTCCTATGTTTTTTTTTCTTCAAAGAAAGCTTTCTAGAAGATTTAATATAGAAATTAGATAAAGAAAAAAAAAATATTCTTCTTTCTCTTTGGATATTTTTGCTTGTCCTTCACTGTAGTGATACAAAAAAATTACCAGGCTTTGGATTGTAATATAAATACTCATTTTCCTTTTTTTTTTTTTTTTTTTTTTTTTTTTTTTTTCTTCAAACCTTTCACGTGCTCTTTGAACTAAATACAGCAATCCAAGTCTTTTAGCATTTTTTGTTTCTTGTTGTAGCCATTCAAAATTAATTTTAATACACTACCATACCAATTTGATCTATTTATTTTTATTCCCTGGTGTGGAAACCACTTCAAAATTTCATCTTTAAATTTTCCAGAAGGAGATATTTTTTATGTACTATAAATTTACCAGTTTACATACAGTTGGAACCAAAAGTTTACTTATACGTTTTTTTCTCACAGTCTTGTATGAAATCAGATGAAACTTCTCTTGTTTTAGATCAGTTAAAATTACCAAAATTATTTCTATTTTCTAAATGCCACAATAATGTGAATAAGAATCTGACAAGAATCTCTTTATTTATTAATATCTGGGGCTGAAATGGGCTGAAAGGCCACTCAGCGAAGAAGAAGCCTTTACCTCAAAAGAAACATAAAGAACCAGATTGCAGTTTGTAAACGCACACAGGGACAAAGACATTCATTTCTGGAGATATGTTCTGTGATCTGATGAAACTAAAGTGGAATTGTTTGGCCATAATGACTGTCGTTACATTTGTAGGAAAAAGAGGGTCGTTTGTAAGCCTGGGAACAATACCGTATCCCAGCTGTGAAGTACAGGGGTGACAGTATCATGTTGTGGGGCAGTTTTGCTGCAGGAGGAAGTGGTGCACTTCATAAAATAGATGACATCATGAGGAAAGAACATTTTGTGAAAATATTAAGACAATATTAAAGACATCAACCAGGGAGTTAAAGTTTGGGGGCAGATGGGTCTTTCAAATGGACAGTCACCCTCAGCATACAGCTAAAGTGGTTATAAAATGGCTTAAGGACAATAAAGCCAATGTTTTAATGTGGCCATCACAAAGCCCTGATCTCAGTCCTGCAGAGGACCCACCGGGCAGATCTGAAAAGGCGTGCGAGAGCAAGGCGGCTTACAAACCTGACTGAGTTACACTATTTCTGTCTGGAGGAAGGAAACCCAAAACCCTTGACCGAAGTCATACAGTTTAAAGGCAATGCTACCAAATATTGAGGAAATGGATGTAAACTTATGATTTTGGAGACATTAATAAATAAATCTCTGATGTATTCTTTCTCTCATTTTTGTGACATTTAGCAAATTGAAATAATTTTGTTAATTCTAACTGGCCTAAAACATGAGAAGTTTGGTCTGATGCAACTTCAGACAGAGAAAAAAAGGTGTATGCGTCTTTTTATTCAGTGTATGTTTCAGTTTACTTCTGGTGTCAGCTTTATAAGGGTTGATAGAAAAATAACTGCAGATTTTTAACAGCTTTGTATGATTACCAACTAAGACTAAAAATTCTTCAAATGAATGCATGTTTGTTGTATATGCTGACGACTGAAGTTAATGACCTTTGTAAAAATGGAAAAGAGATATTTATAGAAAGTATTATTGGTGTCCAGTAGACACAGATGGGGCAATTTATTGAAAACTTTGATCAAAGATTCAGAATTAATCACAATCAAAATTCTTGAGACTCCTAGAATGGAAAATACCCCCTGAAAAAAATCAAGTTTCCATAGATGAAATAGGCAACTATCAACTTTTTTTCTTAATAAAACAAAGACTTTCATTGATAAAAACTTTCATTTAATTCAGTTTAAATATATATTATTTATCCAAAAGGCAAATTAAATGTTGTCCTAACTCATATCGTCAAAGTATCTTCAAAGAGTAGCTATGGATGGTGATGCATTGGGCAGGAGAGATCTCCGGTAGCAGTCAGTCTTGCAACGAATCAGAATCTGAAGAGGCCTCTGACTGAAGACTGTTGCTGAATGACTGTTATCATGACATGTTAACAGTTTAATATCCAGACTACAGAGACAATATTTCACAATAAAACATCCTGGATGACACCATCAGTTGTTGGCAACACTGCTAATCCACCTCATTTACTTTTGCCACACCTCCTTAGGTCTCTGTCTGGCCATACGGTTAGAAAGCTGGGCATTTCCCAAGGTTTTATTAACATCATGGGGTTAAAACTACAGAATATTAACGAATAGTTGTATATAATGAGGACTGGAGCTTATAATGGCATTCAGGTAGAAAATTGGAAAAACTATGATCATACATAGTGCTTGTATGACATTATTTAAAAGAGCTATTTTTGTCCCTAAGGAATCAGGGTGGAGCACAAAATGAAAGAACCTTCCAAGGATTAATGCACTTATTCCAAGTACTATTTATTTTAAAAAAAATCATTTTCATGTTACTTATGATTGTCAAGTGAAGGACAATCTGAAATGCTGTCACTTTACAACTTGTATTAATGCAGTTATGCATGTTAATGCAAAAATGATCAAATAAAAGCCGGGACAATGTCTGGAGTGGAGGTGGGACCTTACACTGAAACTACTGTAAGCCCTCTAAAAGCATCAAACCAGATTAGCCTCAAATCTTTTCTTTTTTTTTTTTAAAAAAAAAAAAAGGCTGACTACTTATCTTTGCATGAGGCTCATGTGTTTTAAACCTTTCAGTCATCTGATCTGAACTTTTAGACACATCTTCAGGGAGAACGTGTAACATCTCTGTCTTGTTTGTCCTGTTTATAGACTGCTCAACATAAACAATGGTCTATTTAAATCACAGCTACATTAAGAGCTTATAGGATCAGTTCCACTGCTCTCGCTTTACTTTTCTTTGCTGTGTTTGTTGAAAGTGAAAACATTGGCCGGACTTCTGCATATTGGGACTAATAAAGTTATCTGACTCATCCCTGGAGCTCTGCTTCAGAGAGCTGAATAATGACACGCTGCTGCACAGCGGACAGCACTGACACCCAGAAACACGCGCTTTAAATCGGGTTTTCCAGAACCGCCATCACAAAACCTTGCTAAAGTAGGATTTGGTAAACATAAATGAGCAAACGGGCTCGCCGAAGCCTCGATTATCCGACGTCCAACTCGGATTTGAAAGCCAACTTATCAGTCATGTGTTACTGTAAACACCGCTCGTGTTGACTAAACACGCACAACTCAAGGTCCAAAGCTGTTCTGTCAACTACTTCACAAATGATAATCACCACATTACAAACTTTATCACTTTTATTCAAACTGTACACGTACAATGGGCTTATCTCATTTTTAAAAAAATACAAGTAAAAAAAAAAAAGACAAAAATGAGTATTTTCTCCCCTCCCCCCCTTAAATACAATATGCATTTAAAAATCAGAGTCTCTGTTTGCTGGCTGGTTTGCATATGTTCTGAAAATACACAAAAAAAAACAACAAAAAAAAAAAACAACAACTCATATTCCTTCTGCAAACAGAACAAACTAAACATGTCAGTCTGGTAACAATAACAGAATCACTTTGCCTTGTTTGGTAAAAATGTAACGACTGCATGAAGTGACATTTTTCTGTTGAGCAGAACTTAACCAGGACTTGAGGTATGTCGTACATCCATGTGAGGAGAAAAGAAAACAGCATGGTATACACAAACTGCCTTTAAATACAGCATGAAGTACAAAGTATGCACAATTTTAGTGTTAATATAAGTAAAAACAGGGCACCGTTAGGAATTTAAACAACCATGATGCCGAGTCTGTAGAAGGTCATGCTGCTGCGAGTTGTCCCTCAGCGCTGCAGCGAGTTGTCCCTCAGCGCTGCAGACCGCTCCTATTCACGGTTCGCGTGAAGCATGAGGAGAAAACGTGCTACGGGACAAGAAACAGACGGCTGTGGCAGTCAAACGCCGGCTTGCAGCTGACTCCCGACGAAACTCCGCTACTTTCTTTGTTTAGTCTGAGCGATGATTATATTCGTTTCGAATGCGAATATAAAGTCGACTCCAGCAATTACTTCTCCTAATGACGGGATCAAGATAAGACGAAGACATTAAACAGGAGGAGTCTCACTTTCATTAAAAGCATTTAAACTCAGGTTTAAAGGCTAAAGTAAAAAAAATTGTTATTTCTATAAAACCCTTTATCAAAAAAAAAAAAAAAAAAAACTAAAGGTTACCTTAACTTTCTTTTCTTACAATCTGCTAAACCAGCTGAGGTCATTTCATTTTAACCAGTTCATTTCCTAAAATAACCCTCTCATCAGTAACAAGCTCTGCTATTTAACCTCCTTCTTTGACATTTTTTAAACACAGAACAACAAACGTTAAGAGTCCTGTAACAGAGAAAACGACATGCAACTTCTCAGATTTTAAGGCTTCTGTAAAACAAAAAAAACCCCAAAAAAAACATACTTAAAGACAAGTAAACAAAATATCTAAAAATGTTCAGTCGGCTTGCAAGAATGTAACACTTCATGTGAAATTAAAAAGAGAAATAAGGCGAGTTACACCGAGCAGAACGCAGGTGCTAACTTGGTGTACGATTTTATCCCGGATAAAACAACATTAGAGCACCAGAACAACCATTTGCACTCCCACGGATTAAATCGGGATCACTGAAATGGTGCTTTGGGTGTCTTAAAGGCTTTAAAGGGGGAGAAAAAGAAGCTTTTTTGTTGATGGGTAATCCAAAAGTAGAGAGACCACACACACAGACTAACAATGAGCCGTTGTGTCTCAACGTTCTGTATGCTTGTGTGTGTGGCCTCTTTAAAAAAAAAAAAAAAAAAAAAAAGCAAGATCCAGGTCAATCTGTAGTGAAACATTTTTTTTTTTTTTTTTTTTTTTTTACATTTACCATCGCTGTGCAAACCAGTACATAACTTCATTCACCTTCGGAGTGAACATTCAGAGCAGAAGTGAATATTCATCAGTCGGAACATTAAGAAAGGGAACTATAGGCAGCCACTTGGCACATAAACAGATGATTATTAACTATTCCTCCCATTTAAAGCAGACCAGATTGTACTCTGCAAACTCTAACATGAATTAAAGCTTTGCAGTAATTTATGTATAATCCAAGCATCCCTAATGAATGACCAGGGCTTAAACATTTGACCTTTTTTTTTTTTTTTTTTTTTGCTGCTTGCTTAGCGTTTTCATACAGTCCACTGACAAACTCAAGGGAGTACATTCAAATTGTAACATAGGAATATATGTGTGTATATATATATATAAGATTAAGTCTCTGCATGGCCATTTTATATTAGTTTATGGTCCAAGAATACAAAAGCCATGGCTTCAGGTTTCTTTGATGACAAAATGGGGGGGATGAATATATTGAAAGGTCGTCCAACTTCCTTAAAGGTGTTGTGTGCTGCTGCCACAAGAGTGAAACACTAGTATTCAGTTTAAAACAAACAAAAAAAAAAAAAAAAATCCAACTAGGATGAATGAAATGAAAGCTTTTTGACCTCATTTTCACTGATCTGTATCCGCATCCTCCAGGTTCACACCGTCGTCTCGCCGTGGTTCCCGTTGCTGAGACGCTTGTAGAAACTCCGCCAGGACTGCAGGGTCTTCCCGGACCAGACCCAGAAACCGGAGGTGATTCCGACGATCATGGTCATCAGATATTTGATCATGAACACGGTGAAGTCCGGGGTCATGGGGGCGAAGTTGTGGACCGGGCAGGGGACGGCGAAGCGCTTGCAGGTGTGCATGTGCCAGGTGCGCTCCCACTGCTCCCTGAAGGCCTGCTCGTAGAAGTAGCAGGCGATCACGATGGTGGCCGGGACGGTGTAGAGCACGCTGAACACCCCGATCCGAACCATCAGCTTCTCCAGCTTCTCCGTTTTGGTGCCGTCGTGCTTCATGATGGTGCGGATCCGGAACAGCGACACGAAGCCGGCCAAGAGGAAGGACGTGCCGATGAACAGGTAGACGAACAGCGGGGCCAGCACGAAGCCGCGCAGCGCGTCCACGTTGAAAATCCCCACGAAGCACACCCCGGTCAGGACGTCCCCATCCACCTGGCCCATTGCGAGGATCGTGATGGTTTTGATGGCCGGGACGGCCCACGCAGCCAGGTGGAAGTACTGGGAATTGGCCTCTATCGCCTCGTGGCCCCATTTCATCCCAGCAGAGAGGAACCAAGTCAGGGACAGGATGACCCACCAGATGGAGCTGGCCATGCCGAAGAAGTAGAGCACCATGAAGAGGATGGTGCAGCCCTCCTTTTTGGTACCCTGAGCCACGGTCCTATAGGTCTCCTCCTTGAATTTATCCACACAGACCACCTTGTCCTCCAGAAAGAAGCCAGCAGCGTAGGCCACGGCCACCATGAAGTAACAGCCGGACAGGAAGATGATGGGCCGCTCCGGGTACCTGAACCTCCTCATGTCCACCAGATAAGTGAGCACCGTGAACAGGGTGCTCACGCAGCACAGTATGGACCAGATCCCGACCCAAAGCCTGCCGAATTTCACCTCATCTTCACGAAAATACATGATCCCGCTGGGCTTGGTGGGCTCACAGGGGGCCCCGCAGTCTCTGACCCCCATGAATTTGTAGCCCAGGTAGGGAGGTACCGTCAGCTGTCGGGGGCAGGAGAACTGATTGTACAGGGTGGACTCTGGGGGCTGTCCAGGGTTCGGTCCACCAGGAGGGGTCACGGGCACGGGTGCGTTGGGAGATGAAGATGAGGATGGGCTGCCGGGTTCCGACGTGTTCTGCCCCACGCAGATCTCCCCGGCTCCGTGGACGGGGAAAGCCTCGCAACGGAGGCGGTCCGGCCACTGGAAGCCGAACTTATTCATCAGGGCTTCACATCCCTGCCGTGCCCGCTCACACAGCGACCGACACGGGGGGATGGCCTGCTCCAGCACGGTGCAAACCGGGGCGTACATGGAGCACAGGAAGAACTTCAGTTCTGCGGAGCACTGGACCTTCACCAGCGGGTAGAACTGGTGCACCTCCAGCCCGGCGTCGTCCTGGTTGGTGTGGCCCAGGAGGTTCGGCATGATGGTCTGGTTGTAGGGGATGTCGGTGCAGAGCGGGATGGAGATGGGCTGGCAGAAACCGTGCTCCGGTACCGATATTCCACTTTCGCTGTTGTAATGCTGAGCGGATGAAGTGGGTGAGAGAGAAATCCCGCACAGCAGCCACATGATCCGCAGCAGCGCGGAGCCAGCGGTGAACCTGGCCGCCGCCATAGCTGAAGAGGAGGAGGGGGAGGGAGAGAAAAACTTTGATCCAAGTAGGGAGACTTAAAAACGTCCGAGAACGGCGAAAAATCCACGGCAATTGTCGACACACCAAACTTTCAGTCCACTTTGTTTGAGTTTCAGCGGCTTGTGTCGACTTTTCGCTCGTAGTTTATGAAGATAAATCCAAGTAAAACGTTCGTCGTGTCATGACTTCTTAATGTTCTTTGTAAGTGACTCCAAGCAGTCCACTCTTCACTCACACACAGAGCAAAACAACACTTCAGCGCAGGGCTACTTTACAAAAATCAAAATCAAACCACCCCAGTGCGTTCAGTTATTATTTAGTCCAAGATCCTGACTCCGAAACGGGCAGTATTTCCAGGGCTTTTCGGCTAAACTTCACGCCGAGCGTCGGCTCACATGCTGGGCGGTTGGAAGTCCAGAGGCTCGCTCTCCTCTCTCCGCAAGGATTCCGCCTGTTTCCAGGCGCCCATTCCATTCACCAGACACCCTCCTCCTCCAGCACCGAAAGCGGGCCGCCTTGAAACCGACACTGGTTTCAGCCAATAAGAGCGTTTGTTTTCCTACAGGACTCGATGTTGATTGGTGTTCATTTACCCACCGCAGGAAAGTATGTTACAGTAATTACATTACACCAGAGAATTTTTAAAACCTAGACAATTAAGTTTTCTAGTGGGATTTTCGTTTGTTTTAATTAAGTCTTTATCTTTCGTCTTGGTACATCTTATACTCTCAATATGTTACCTTTCTGATACCACCCCCCTCAAGAAAAAAAAAAAAAAAAAAAAAAAAAAATAAAGAATTGGTGTTGAAGACTGAAAAGCATATTTTGGTCATTCAGTTTTGTCATCGCATCGGAAATCATTTATGAAAAGCGTTAAAAAAGTATTTATTAGATTTATTTTTGTAAATTAAAAAAATAAATGGAAAAATAAAAAATAGACCGTTTTCCCTTTCAATAATCAATACCAGATGAGATATAGTTTTAATTTGGTTTAAATATATTTGTATACTATGTATGATAAACTAATAGAAAAAGAGAAACGGAAAGGACAGTTTTTAAACATTTCTAATTTTGTAACCATCTCACCCTGACTTCAGGAGCCCTTCCCCCCACAACCTCACCCCCAGGAGGTGTTGTCCCGCATATTTATTAACTACAAAACAATAAAAGATGAATAACAACACATTAACCTTTTTCAAAACTTCTTTAAAATTTTATTTGTTGTTATTTGCTTCTCATGGTGAAGCATGTAGTTTGCTGTAGTGGTATATGAGGCTTGGAGGTTGTCAGAATAAAGGGAAATTGGTCAGTTTTTGGTTTCTCTTTGTGACTTTATATTCTGATTATTTTTAATTATGAAAAGGAATTCAATCAAAACAAATTCGGATTTCTGATCATCCATTTTCTGACCGAGAAAACGTCTTGCACTTCAGTTTCATATTGTGTTTTATAACATCAAAATCAAATAACCCCTTCTTGTTTTTTACATTACTGAGAACACCCGCTTATCACAAACATGCAGTGTAGCAGACTTACATTTTATCAAAGTTCAGCCTCAATCAGCCTCTTTGTTATTTATTCATCACTGACATTAATGTTTGCAATTCATCTTTTTCAGAGGATTCAGTGTTTGGTTTGTTGAATTGTACATACCTAAAATTTAAAAACCAGTTTTGGGTCTTCACATCACTTAAACTTTGGCAAAGACTTACAGCATCCTGTCACAAATGTTTCCAGCCCTAGACAGATAACGCATTTTCAGACACTGAGACAAAGATGGCGAGGTTTTGGTTAGGTTTTTGTTTTGTCTTTTTTTGCTCTCTACTGGTTGTTCAGATATATTTTAAGACACAACAAATACCATACAGAGATATTCCAAGCTTTCAGCTAAAAACTCTTTAGGAATTCTTTTGTTGCTGCCAGAGTATTATCTTAAGTATGTCAAACTGTTATCTTTGGCATTTCTCACTGGTGCGACTGAAAAAAATGGAGGGGGGGATCTTTGAGACAGTCTAGCGACCTTTGTTATTTTATTGTTAATTAGGCTGTTTTATAGTCTATTTTGTTAATTAATTAATTTGTTTTATATGATTAAATATTCAATATTGTGTTGTTGTTTCTCCCTTTCTTTTTGTCTTTTAAAAGCCCACAGTGAGTTGAGCTCTTAAATTAGTTGTGTTTGTTGTAACAAAGATGTTCAAGGAAAAAACGTATTCTTCTTGAAAGCTTGATGGTAAAATCCTCAAGATGAATTTTGAATTTACCAGAAAATCTGATTCTCTGGACGCAAAATCCAAAGTGCAAAGCTTATGCTTTTGAGTTTAATTTTACATACCCAAAACTTCAATTTCCATGTCGTATTCCCAGCACATGAAAGACTTTGGACTACTAGTGTTTGCTGCTGAAAGCTGACCTCAGTCTGTGCACAAAGTCTCTCACTGTGTCTAGGAAATGTAAACACTACTACACAGTGAGTAAACCATAGGAAAAAAAAGAAACATAAACAGATTCTAGCATCTTAAGCTGCAAATATGAACAGGTACCTCATGCGGTCGGGTGGTTAAGTGTTTCATTGCAAACAATCAAGCGCAGCTCCCTGACCGTTTCATCACTGGGGGGAACTGAGAGCAACAACAGCCAAAAGCAGCTGTAATTTAGTGTGGCAGCGTGATCAATCAGACCAAAGGACAACCCAGTGTGGGAGGGGGGTCTGCATGGTGGCCCCTGCTGCATTTGGTCCATTTCTGCCCTGAGTGGGATAAAAGGAGGTGGGGGTTTGGGCTGCAATGGGGGGAAGGGACAGGAAGAAGAGAAAGGTCAAAGAGGGCAGGGGGAGACGGAAAAGAAGTAGGAGGAGAGGTTCAGCCAAAAAGAGAAGCCAGGGGAGTTTTCTACTCTGAATTTGGCTCTAAAAAGACACCAGATATAAAAGTTATACAGATATTTGTTGTGAAAACAGGAGATGTGGGTTTGATTTTTTTTATAAAGAAAAAAATTTTTTTAATTAAAAGTAAAAAATTTTACTAATCAGAGCTTAAGTGTGGTACACGGTGGACCCTACAGATAACACTGAGAGCCCCACTGTTGCTGTTTTAACATATAAAATTGAATGAAAAGTGTTTTCATCAAATCTCGATCTGCTCCAGTCATTTCAATTTAGTTTCTAAATTGTGTTGTGAAAGAACTAAACTTCTAATCTTATCACACCCACCATTACATCTTAATTTTCAGCTCAGTGCTTCTGTTTGCAGAGCTGATCACAGCTGTATAACAATTAAGGACTGGAGTTGGTGAAGATATTGATCAGACATGTCCGCCCGTCAGTCCCTACCAACTGACTGTTTTCTATCCGCAAGGATGTTACTTCCAGGGTGATCTGCTGTGTTTTTCCACCACTCATAGCACTTTGCATATAGACTAAAAAGTTCAGTTTTGTATTCTTTTCCTTTTATTTGTCATTTCTTTGCTCCTTTATGTTGGTCTGTTACATACAATTGCAATAAAGTACACCAATGTGTTTGTAATATGATAAAATGTGAAAAGAGTTCAAGATGTATGAACATTCATATTAGTGAAGTGTGTAGGAGCATGTGTTTACCTTCATGTTATAAGACTGAACGGAATAATTGGGATTTGTTGTTTGGCAATATGCTGCAAAATTTGAATAAAATGTCTGTCAGTTGCAGAATAATCAGAAATTGTAAAGATGTCATGTTTCTTGAAACAATGCTCCATCTGATGAGTCTGGAGATTTCAGTTCAAAATCATTACTAACATGTTTTATCGTGGTTATTATGAAGAATAGAAATAAAAGTCCTCAGTAAATCAAAGAAAATAACTGTGGCTATTTGAACTGTGGATGTGAATTTAATATCCAGGTATTTGTTAAGCAATGTTCACATTCTGACATCCAATCTCATATTTTATCTCAGAAAAGAAAGTAGTTTAATTGCACTCAAAAAATTAACCTTGTTTTACCAATTGAATAAAATGTAGAAACAAAAATGCCTTTTCTAATCAAAGAAAAAGGTTCACCCTGTCATAACGGGTAGTCTTACCCCTTTGGTTGACATAACTTCAGTGAAACTCCTCTTGTAGCCACCTACCAGTCTCTGAGATCAGTCTGAGGAAAGTTTTTCACACTGTACTTTCAGCTGTGAGATGTTTGAGGGGTTTCTTGCATGTGCAGCCAATTTCATGTCACCCCCCCCACAGCCTCTCAATGAGCTTTGACTCAGCCATTCCAAGACTTTTCAGTTCTTAATTCTCAGCCAGTCTTTGTTGGGTTTACTGGCGTGTTGCAGGGTCTCATTCTGCGTCAGCTTTAATGTTTTTTTTACAGATGTCTCCCACATTTTTTTCTCAAGCACCCTCTGATATTTGCTGGAATTCATGTTGGATTCTGCCCAAGTCCTGCTGCAGCAAAGCATTCCAAAGCCATGACACTCCCACCTCCGTGCTTCACAGTTCGCATGAACTTCTTTCCATGGAAGGCTGTATTTGGTTTACCCCAAACATGTCTTCTGTTCTAATGTCCAAATAATTCACTTTTAGGCTGATCTCTCCAAAGAAAATTATTTCAGCTCTCCTGTTCTTTGTTTATGTACTCACTTTTTATTAGAGCGTAAACGTTTTCTCTTTGCACACCTCCAAAGAAAGTTCAGCCTGTGCAGTCTGTTTCTGATTGTACAGGCATGCACTTTCAAATTAACAGCAGCAAGAGCCAGCTTTAGACCCCTTGATTACATTTTAGGGTTTTAGTGTCTTGCGGTCTGCTTTCAAGGCAAACCTCCAGACCTGGGCATAATGGCAGTTGTTTTCAGTGTTCTCCACATGTAGATAGTCATCGCAGCGAAAAGGCTGATTTCAAACTCTTCTTCGACCTCTTTAAACCCCTTGTTAGATTCATAAGCTGCTAACGTCTTCTTTTTAAAGCCCCCAGGTGATTATTTTGGGCTCACCATGACGTATCACATCAGGTGCACAAGATTAGAACATCTTTATTCAGTATTTTTAAAGAGTTTAAACTCCAAACAATTAGCCTGGTGAGTCGCTGACTGTTAAAGTGGTACGTCAGTGTGTTATTTTAGCAATTTCAGGGGGAAATATAGATGGAGGTGTCATGATTTATTCCTCTCCAGAAATTTGAATTATTTAAATTAAAAGGTTTCTTGAATCTCCCAGTGTTGTAAAAACTGATATCAAACTTCTATGTGTTCAAATAGATAAACATAGAGACCGTTGTACGATAACCTCATTCTTTGTCATTATTAGTTCCTCCTTTCACATGCATAGTGGAAATGTTTCCATGTTATAACCACACAGTGAATATGAAGGTCCTAAATCTCCAGCAGGAAAGTCTGGGAGCCTTTAAACTAAACTGCGTCTGCAGCTTGGACATCGTCCAACTTGAAATGCATCAATTTCCTGGATATTATAAACAGTCGCTTTAGGCTGTGCTATTTATTAAGAGCATACAATGTAAACCTATGTCAAACCAAAATCATGTTCCCAATCATCTTAAACGTTAAAGCTTTTCTGTGAAAAACTGTGTTTATGGAGAAGACAAATGTTTTGCTTTAGGAATCAGCTGAAAGAACGCAGCTGACTTTTACAGCAATTGATTATAATTTAAGCCTGTAATGTGAGGATTTGTTGGAGCTCGATGATAAATGATGACAAATCAACCCAATGAAGCTGCCATGACTGCCATTCTACATGCAGAGACATAAGCTTTGTCCAAACACAGACTTTTGGCCACCGTGTGAGCAGTTGCAGCAAAGATTGTTGTGCTTCTGTCCCTGCCTCTTCCTCCCTTTCCGTGGTGTAAAACCCAGCAGTTAGCAGCCACACTGGGTCAAATGGGATGCACTCCATCACAGCTAACTATAGCTGTTTGTTTGTGTGCGCGCATATGTTTGTGGATAGTGTCTGCAGCGGTCAAGCAGCTGTGGGCAGTTCCAGCAGGTCTCCAGACAGTCGGTCACTGTTTGCTCTCAAGTCTGCAGCAGCAGGGATAGAGAGAAAGAGAGAGAAAGAAAAGGAAAAAAAGAAATGGGTTAGGCCAACAAGTGAGCTTAAAGCAGAACACGGCGAGATGCATGAAGCCAAAAAGGATTTTGATGGTTTGGACCGTGCTTTTACTGCACTGGAGTGTGACCACTATGTGAAGTATTTGAGCTGCCATGTGAAACCCAACACTGAACAACTATTTAAATGTTGAGCTGATGTGGAAAAACACAGTTTAGTTTGGTTAGGGAGATTTTCAGCTTACAGGACATGTTGGCTCACCAAGTTGGTCTAACCAAAATCTTAAGTGTTTCTGACAAACACTCTCAACGTTGATGATTCATAAGCAAAATGTTTGATTATGATTGCAAAAGAACAGCTAAAGTATCACATCTTTATGCTTTGTATAGCTGCAGCTACCCTTGTTATATGAAAAGAGTAAAGTCACTTCCAAAGGTGGGTGTTCTTGGGTTCACTACTGTAAACCTGAAGTCATACAGTGAGTGTTTATGTGCAAAGTCTGTGGGTGTGGAACAAAGACATAATTTTGGGAGGTGTTTATACATTTTTGTTATTATAAAACCTGTAGCCCTCCCTGCTTTATTATTAGATGTAAGACTTTGGGCAACCTTAATGCTTGCTGTGCACAATTTTGCCAACTTATCTTTGGCAACTGCTCAACTAAAGCAGAAAAATATGAATGTTAGGGATCATCGGCTATGTTGTCTTAGAAGAATTCACACTCCTTTTTACCTTTTTGTCATATTACAGCCACAAACTTAAATGCATTTTATTAAGATTATATGTGACAAACACAAAGTAGCACATAATTGTGACAAAACTGACATGTGGTTTCAAATGTCTTTTGAAAAGCATCTGTGGCACAACTGTGGTGTGCATTTTTGTTCAGCCCTCTGCCTTCAGAAGTCACCTAATTAGTAAATAGAGTCAATTTGTGTGTCATTTACTTTCAGCTGTTAAATGAAGCTGTTTTATGAGAGCCTCAGAGATTTGCTAGAGAACATCAGTAAACAAGCGTCACAATGAACACCAAGAAACACAGCAGAGAGGTCAGGGATAAAGTCATGGGGAAATTTAAAGCAGACTTAGGCTATGAAACTCTATCAAAGCTTTGAACTTCTCATGAAGCGCTGTTCAGTCCATTAAAAGAAAATGGAAAGATTGTGACTCAACTGCAAACCTACTAAGACATGATTGTTGACCTGAACTGACAGGCAAGGCATGGAGAAGATTAATTCAAGAAGCAACCAAGAGGCCGCTTGGTAGTGATAACTCTGGAGGAGTTGTGGGGATCCAGAGCTCAGATGGAAGAATCTGTCAAAAGTTTCAGCTTCAGATTATGTTGAATTGTGGACATAAGACTTGTGGTGTGGACTAACTATTTTATTGGAGTACATTAATTGGACCCTTGTGGATGTAAAAGAGACAGCTCTGGTCTCTCAGTGATATGAGGCTTTGAACGCTGAGTTGAACATTGTTTTGTATTTCCAAGTGGTTTGACAAAAGCAGTTCCTGTGTCTATAGATATTATTGTATCCTTGATTGGAATACATCACTGGAATCTCAAGAGTCTTAGCTTTCCAGTGATATATAATATGTATATGAACATATATGAACATAGAAAGAGAGTTGCAAAAAACCCGCATAACATCATTATGTCCTGCCCAAAGGACATAAGAATGCTATTAATTCGGCATTCCACAAATCTGACATTTTTAGCTGAAAGCTTCGCCTCATTAATGTGTTTAAATGACCTGAAGTCCATGGCTAAATCTAATTAAGAACCTGTGGCAAGCCTTAAAAATTGTTCACAGATGCTCACCATCAAATCTAATGGAGACTGAGCTCTTTTGTAAAGAACAGTGGACAAAAATTTCACCATCTAGATGTTCAAAGCTGGTAGAGACATACCAGAGAAGACTTGCAAAACTGAAAAAAGATGGTTCTGAATACAAATGTACACCAAATAAGGTGACTTTTGAAGGCTGTTGTTTGCACTGGATTTTATTTCGGGGCATAATAGTAAATACGAATACAAGTTGTTTGTAGACAAAAAAAAAATACACTGAGGTTTATGGTCATGATAAAATGTAAAAAAGTTCACAGTGTATGAATACCTTTGCAAGGTATTTGTGATATTAGAATCCACTTTTTAAAACATGACTTTGACCACATCTGCAGGAACAAGTTCAACTCCACTTAAGTGAAATGTTCCAAAGTGACTTTTTAATGTGTAACTAAATTAAAAGCTTTTGCATTTTCTGAAACACTCAAAAAGGATGAAAACATATGTCGCAGTAGGAACTCCAGGCTAAAGACCCTTGCTATAAAGAGAAACCACACTGAAGCAGCATCCACAGTAACTATATGGTGCAAAATAGAAATAGATCACACAGCTGAGGGGGTTGCTCTATGCTATAACATGGTGGAAACAGACTTGGTTGCATGTGATGTTTTAAAGCCCTGTCCAGAAGGTTTAATGTTCAAAATGTTGATCCGTTCTACGAGATCAGATTGTATAGTTTGACTTGGCTCTTGCCTAGTTTCCTTGTGTTACTGTGAATGTGTTACGGGTAGGTGTGTGTATATATGGCAAGGCAGAGGTATGTGTGGGACATGCTGTTGAGCGGTGGGGGAGGGGAGATCCCTGTAAGAAGTCAGCAGAGACGGCGAGAGAGAGAGGAATGTGGGCAGCTGGTTTGTGTCTGTCATTGCAACACAGAGAGTCTACAGTACTGAACTACATGCACACACACACACAGTGATGAAAGAGCGATTTATTTGGACCTACAGAGTGTGTGTTCGGTCCGGTAGGGCAGGCTCCAGGAAGCTCGGAGGCTGATATCTCAACTACTTGGACAAGAAGTCCAGATTGCCTGATTGCTAAGATCTATAGGCTACATTACAAGAAATATGTTGTTGCAACAGGAAAAGGAGACACCATCCGATTAAATATGGTCGAAGTTAGGAGGACAGAGAAAGAGATGAGTATTAGTTATGTAACTTAGCTTGTGAAGACTTGCAACCCTGACAATTAAACAATGCAAACATTGACAATAAGCTGGTGTATGTCATTTTACCCCTTTGTCATGTCGTACTTTTGTAGTTTCAGTCTTTTCAACTTGTTGAAAATGAAAAGAGGCTGTATGCCACAGGCTTGTCCTATATATATATATATATATATATATATATATATATATATATATATATATATATATATATATATATATATATTTATATATATATGTCCTTCATCAAATTACTTTTCTACCAGAAAAATAAATTGATGTGTTAAGATTAACAAAAGAGAAGTAAACATCTGGGCCAATTAAATTCTGGCAACAGCCATTACATTATTTTAATCCATTCATAATTCAGGTATTATTTGTTGGAACAGTTATGGTTGGCCAAATAATGACCTGTAAACCTGCCCAGGATGTTGAGCTGCTAAAAATATTCATCACTCCCTGGTGGCACTGGTTTATCTGGATGAACAAATGGATGGATGGATGAAAAAAAATATTGCAATTATCTTTTAATAATTTTTTTTTTAACAAGTAAACCACTATAAAAACCTTTGAGATTTATCCTTTTTGATATTTGTTGCAATACAATCCTCCCAATAACATTTAAAGTGAGATAAATATCAGCAGGATAAAGGATAAGGGTAATTTTTCGAAAATAACCCCTGTCTTGAGCCAACAAAATTTCCCTTTTGATCACATTATTAGTCCATGAAGGCACGCAGGACATTATTACATCAAGAGTAATGGGAAATAAAGCCCTATTTTATTGTTTCCTTTTAAATAATAGTCTCCATTTGCAAGCGACATGATTTCATCAGATTTCCTTTTTGGTTCACAGTCATTCAATCCTCTGATCTGTGAACCACCATCCATGTACTCCAATACTGCTGTCCATTTCTGTCTTGTCCTGCTTGCACACAGGTGTTACTCTTCTAACAGCTGTTTATAATTTCACATTATTATGTACAGCTGCTCTCATTAGGATGTTGTGAAAGCTTCCAGTTGGGAGCAAACAGCCTGTTGGGCTCTACGTTCCCCAGACTTCATTTTTTTGTAAAGCGAAAATGATGTATTCATTTGTAAATATATTCCTTTTTCACACCATGGGTTTCTTGTTTGAACAGTGCTTTTGACATATGCAACTTGACTCAAACATGGGAAATGAATCCCTTCCTATTGTCAGCAGCCATGTATTTACTTTACAGTGTACACAAAGAGCTTAGGTCTTGCCCAGTAACTTACTGGCTCCCAGGAGGATATCCCTTCAAAATATGACTGTGAAACCGGATGGCATTACATTCAGGCTGCAATCTGGAAAACACTGTTTGATAATTAAAACTTCTGGGAAATTTGAGCCAGACTAAAAAACAAAAAGTGGATTTCAGATGACTGTTTAAGGGTTAACAGCACGACAGTGCAGCCGCAAGCTCTGTTGTAGCAAGTAGGTCCTGAGTTTAAACCCTGATCTGAGGTCTTTCTGCACAGAGTTCTCACTTTGTTAAGGTTTACATTTTGCAAAACTGAATTTTTTTCAAATTTTTTATTTTTTTCTTTAGTTGCTGCCCTGCTGAATGCTGCTAAGCTGCAGCACCTTGAACGAGCTCAGGTTAGGAATTTTTACAACGCTCCCTCCAACATTTGCTGAGACACATTCTTTAAAGCACAAATGCCAACTTCATGGTAACACTGCGGAGAAGCAAACTCATCCGTAAAATGAAAACTAGTTTACCTTTCAGCCATGAAAAGGTATACACTATCCATCTTCTGGATGTTAAAACATTGAACTCTTGACCTAAAATTAGCTGGCAATCAAACTACCCTGCAACAAAAAACACTGTTTGGGTGCTTATATGACTAAACATCATGTTGCCGTTATGTTGGAGCGCATTTATCAGATAGAGATGATGAATTGGTCTTAAAGTTAACCTGCTTTCGGGCTTGAGAGCAGGAACAGTTACTGACAGAGCTCTGATATTGATACTGTCTACCAGACGGCAGGGAGGTAAACAGTTTGTGCTCTGGGTGGCGTAGATCATTTCGAACCTTCCACGCTGACAACATGTGTGGCAGGAAGCTGACAGCTATCTGCCTTCTGTTTGTGGACAGAGCTGTAAAACCAGGGAGCCAGTTACTTGTTCTTAATAGCACACCCCTTGAACCTTTTCATATTTTGTCCTGTTTCAGCCACAAACATCATCGTGTTTCAGTGGAATTGTATGTGATCAAACAACCCAAAGCGGAGCAGATGTGAAATGGAAGAAAAGTGGTTTTCATATCATTTTAAAAATAAAAAAAGAAATAAAAGAATGTGTTGCATGCATTTCTATTCAACCCTCATCAGTTAATATATAATATAACCTTTGCTGCAATTACAGCTGCATTCTTGGAGTATGTCTCTCCCAACTTTGCACATTTAGAGACCGAAAGTTGTTTTAGAGACCTAAATGGAGTCTGTCAACAGCAGTCTTCAAGTATTGCCACAGATATTTAATTGAATTAGTGCTAGACTTTGACTAGGCCATCTAAACCATTCTAGCTCTGTCTATAATAGTCACAAGTCTGTTTTAGCCTCTTAAATGTTCTCTTCAAGGATTGCCCAGTGTTTAGTTTCATCCATCTTCCCATAAACTGTTCCCCAGAGCATGAAACTTTCACCACCATCACCATCATAATCACGGTTGAGGTGGTGTTTTCAGTTAATGCGCAGTGTTAGTTTACTGCCAAATGTCGGCCAAAAAAAGTTACATTTCGGTGTCATCTGATTACCACACCTTTTCTCACATTTGTTGTGTCCTCTACCTGGCTTGGGGCAAACTGCAAACAGGACTTCTTATGACTTTATTACAATAATGGCTTCCTTGGTACTTTTCCAAAAAGGGCAGTTGCCATGCCAACCAGTTCTCTCACCTGAGCTATCGATCTCTTCAGGCCCTCTAGAGTTACCATGGGCCTCTTGGCTGCTTCTCTAATTAATGCTTTTCATGTCCAACCTGTCAGTTTAGGTGGATGGTCATGTTTTGATAGCAGCCTTCAACAGTTTTCCTGCAGTATTCCCTGTATTTAGCTTCATCTATCTCCTTACCACGTCTGACTACTTTCCCTGTCCCTGCTGAAAAAAAAGTATCCTGAGCACCAGAATGGTGTGTTCAGGGTGATGTTCAGTTTGAAGTACATCTGAATGCCATGTGTCATTTTCCTTCCCCTTTACAATTGTGCACTATTTAGTGAATAATTTGCAGTTTTAGTGAGGGAAAATGTGAAAAAGTTGACATGAATTTTTTTTTTAAAGCCCTGTAAAATTCCTGAAGCAGAAAAAGATGCTGTCAACATGTTCAATTCAGTTCAATTCGAAAATATTTGTTAAATCCCAAAGGGAAATTAAATGTTGCTGTAACCCATTTCATCGACGGTTCTTCAAAGAGTTGTTGTAGATGCTGATGGCTGTGAGGAAGGGGATCTCCTGCAGCAGACACTATTGTTGTAAAGCAGTCTCATTAAGAGGATGCACAGGGTTCTCTATAATTGTCTTGGTTTTATGAAGAATCCTTCTTTTCATCATCATCTCCAGTAGTTCCACAGCAGTCGCCGGAAGAGAACCAGCCTTTTTTTATCGGGTTGTTGAGCTTTTTTAAGTCCCTGGGTCTAATGCTGCTACCACAACAGATAAAAGGAGAAGAGATGACACTCTCTACAACAGACCTATGGAAGATGTGCAGCATTTTGCTGCAAACACTGAAGGACCTAAGCTTCCTCAAGAAGTACAGTCCGCTCTGTCCATTCTTGTAGACAGCTTCACTGTTGCATCTCCAGTCCAGCTTGTTGTCTGGGTGAACACAGAGGTATTTATCCTCAACCACCTCCACTTCTTCCCCCATGATTGAAACAGTGTTTGACCTAACCCTGTTTCTGCTGAAATCTACAACTATTTCCTTTATTTTGTTCACATTTAAGCTGATTGTTTCCACACCATGCCATAAAGTGGTCCACCAGCTCTGTATACTCAGCTCCTTGTCCATTTCTGATACACCAGACGACTGCAGAGTAATCTGAATATGTTTTACAGTGTTTATGTTAACGAGCCAGCAAAGATAATCAGTAATGTTCATACTAAAGTTGACACTGCTGAGGTTCTCAGCATGGATCTGGTGTCTCTTGGAGCTTCCTGTTGTCCACCTTCATCTCTTTGGTCTTGTTGAGGTTACGGTGGGGGGAGTGGTTGATATTGCACTCATTCACTCATTCAAACTTCGACAGCAGTTTCGGACCACTTCACTCACTGTCGGTGAGAAGCAGGTGGGGTCCGGTTCTCACCACTCACTCCCTTTTTTGTCAGGAAGTCAACAGCCCAGATCAAGAGAGAGGTGTCAAGTCACAGGACCGCAGAACTGTTGGCAGTTGGCATCATGTGACTTCCTAGAAATCTGTCAGCATGCACAGCCAAGGAGTCTTAGAGAGAGGTGGCACACTGCGCTAAGTTATGCTTAACTGGTTTGTCTGGTTAAAGCAGTAGAATGCAGATGTGTCCCAGAGGCAAGGAAGGAGAAACCTGCACAGCAGCAGCAGCGTGTAAGCATGAAAGCTGCCTGAGCATGCAACTTCTCTTAACAACTGATACCATCTCACAGTTCATTTTTCTGCTTGTGGAGGAATGCAAAACCCAAACAGAAGAAAGGGTGAACTCTCAAAGGAGATTAAAGACGATTAGATTTCAGGTGATAAGACATTTCTACCTCCTATAGGAGAGCTTGTGTTATGCTAAAATTGCTATAAGAGGACCCCCTACTATAGGTTTCAATAAAAAAAAGTTTCAGAGCTGCTAATATACACTGTAAAAAAGAACTTTGGAGGACACTACATATTATCCATTAAATTAGCTCACTTTAAATCAAGCATGTTGGTTTGTAAATGTTATGCAATTAGCTAGTTTATTTTGGTGTTATCTCACCTTGACTGAAGTTTAGCTGAAGAAACTTTTGCTTCAGTCAACAGTTATTCTCATTTGTGCAGCAAATGGGATGTATTATTATGTTTATGAGGACATATTTCTCCCCTAAACCTTATAACTGATTGTGTCACACTTGGTGGAGTCTTTCACATCGACACACTCTTCTATGCAGAACTCTTTTGAAACACCTGTATTGGAGGGTATTAAAACCCGAATGGCCTTTTTAAGGTCATGTCTGAAGTCTGAACTTTGACTATACAACTGCAAAACCTGCATTTTGTTTTTGTTTTGAGCCATTGAGAGGTGGACTTGCTGATGCGCTTTAGATCCTCATCCTGCTGCATAACTCAGGTGTGCTTACATTTAATCCTCCAGGATTTTATGTCGTCTCCTGGAGAGGTTATATGTTTTCTCCATATGCTGATAATGGTTCCTTTGTTACAGTCCCCAAACCCTTAGAAATAGATAGATGCGACTGAATTTCTTATCTGTTCTTGAATATCTGTAGATCAGATAAGAGAGAGGAAGGAATGCAAGAAGGACGTAAGGAAGAAAAAAGCATGGAAAGATGGAAGGACATCAGGGAGTTCAGAACTGGAAAATACTTAGTTGAGATTACATATTGTTTAGACTTTTCAAGACTGCATTGGCTCCATGTTTGCAAATTGTTACACCAATTTAAGTGGTTGAATTCTAACAGTATAGATGCAGAAGAATGAGATGTACCAGTGTGTGTTTAATATGTTCTGGTTAAACAATGGCAAGAACGATGACCGCAAGCGATTACATCATAGGAAAGCGATGTAAAATACCACCAAAAACTTGACTCTTGAGCTCTCATACTTTATCAGCTAGAAATAAAATCCTGAAAACAACAAGACGTGGCTGCAGAGTGGGTTTAAAGTGATTTAAACGTTGGGGCAAATCTGTTATTTTCCTCAGTATACACAATGTCCTGGTGTTTTACCAACCCTCCCCCACAGAGCACACAAAAGTCTTTGAGATGACGTGCTAATTGATGCAAAGTAATGGAGGAGGTGAACTCACAATAGCTGCCCCACTAAGCCTTACGTAAACTTTTTCTTTAACGGCAACAAGATTCAGCATGATTTCCCAATCATAAAATGCGTTTTCTTTTTATTTGTTTTTATTTGGGAAGATTTAATGAAACCAAACCAAGGGGGAAACAAATCAAGGGAAAAGTCTGAAGAACGGGAGGAGGAGGAGGAGGAGGAGGAGGAAGAGGGGAACTGGAAGCCAAAGTGGGAGATGAAGAAGGGGTTGACCTCCTGTGGGTCTGGGGTCCCCAACACCCAGCTGTGGTTATCACCTCACACTGCAGGATACACACTCACACACACACGCACACACACACTCACCACCGCGATCGTCGCTCTGTGGGAGTTTGACCTGAGCCAGATGGCCACCACTTTCCACCTTTTATGACTCTCCTTTTTCCTGTCATGTTATCGCACTGAGCTAAAATATTTCACACCTAAAAAAGAGAAGAACCAAGAATTCAGAATACTCTTTTCTGAGATGGATCCATTTCAAGACAACGCTAGGCTTTCATGGCAGTGTGAATGAGGTGGACAACACTAAATCAATTATCTATCAGTTAACATGCTGCTTTTATGGATGACTGTGATTAACAGAGAGCAAATAAATCAAATATGTCAACTCTAGCAGCCAGGAGCAATGCAGTGACTGATGGGGTTTTTGGCAGCTTGTACTGGACACAGATTTTAACTGGTTCTATCAAAATTAGGAGCAAGGAACAGATTACATTTTTGTACCGCCAGGGATTTAACTTCATCACGACATCCCATAAAATTCCTCTTCCACTAAAAGTTTGATCTCCTCTCTGCTGCGTTCTGAGTTCCTGCAGAGCGTTGTTGTGCAGGAAGACAGTTCAGCTTCACACTACTTTTTAGGCTCACCATTGCAAAGCCAACCAATCTGAAAAGGAGCAAAAAGTGCATATGCTAATTTCTAATCTATTGTTAGAAAGTGCTGGTCTTTCAAGTTAACTTCAGCTGAGTTCACAGTATAAATGCCAGAGAAAAGATTATAGGCTGGCTCAGTTTTTGAATGATTCTAGCAGTTTGGTACCACTTTTAGAATTTAAATTGAGCTCTTGCTGATTTCTAAGATAATTTTTCTGGTGGTAAAGACGTATAGAAGCGGCAAAATTAAACTCGTCATCAGTGACATTCCACCTTTAATTTGAGTACATTTATTCAGTGGAGGGAAAAGTTCATACTCTGTGAAATATTTGTTTTTGAAGACATATGTGACACAGTTATTGATACATCTAACAATTCTAGTAAATTAATTGTAGCTGAAGCCATTGTTGAAACTGTGATTTACTTTTTAAAGTTTGTCAGAGTTTGTAGGAACTATAACTTAGTAATACATGGCTTTCTGGGGGGTTTTCATGTGTAACTATGATGTGTCACTGAGTACGATTTCTCTCTATCACCAGCACACAAGCTTGGATATTTATCTTCTCACTACACAAAGTAAGAATGCTTATATGCATTTATATTTTCCCAATGATTGTGATGATTTTCATGTGTATTTGCTAGATAATTTTGATGATTTTGCTTGATGATTTTGATGTTTTTGATGATTTTGCTGTATACTTGATTGATGCTTTTATGATGTGAAGCACTTTGAACTGCTTTGCTGCTGAAAGGTGCTATACAAATAAACTTAACTTATAGGGGAGGAAAACTATCTCCAAAGCTGACTGCTGGAGAACCTCAGCAAAACGGTGACATCTTGGAGTCCCAGAGTTTCCAAAAGGTCCATCAGATAGAATCAAAATGCCAACCAGTTTTTTTGGGGGGGGTTTTTTTGTAGTCATGCCAGAGAAAAAGCTCTTTCTATCCAACTATCACAAATGTAAACACATGGAGTTTGTTAAAGTCTACTTGCACCAGGTGATCCTTCAGTGTCCATATGATCTGATACTTTGATCAGCAGGATGTGATGCAGATAATAACATTATGAAAGCGTCACACAACATTTGGACAACTTAAATGAGGAATGCAGCAGCGTGCTCAGCCAGGTAAAGGGGCCATCCCTGAAATATATCATATAAATATTGGTCAATAAATGCTGGAAGCTGTTGGTTCTGCAGTCCCAGCTGCATGCGCTGATAGCACATATGGCTCATGATTTCAGTAACTTAAATGGTGTAAAATTACAAAGTGATTTCTATTGTGGAGCTTTGATCTGAAAGTGATCCAAGCAATGTTGTCAAACCCCAGAAACGGTTAACCAGACACAAAGTCAGTGTTCATCCATTACTATACTATGCTTCAGCTTAAATTTAATAGAAAGCCTCTGAGGTGATAAGCCTTTTCATGTTCCTTTTCCAAGGGTGGCGACAAAATGTAAGAGGGGACATTAAATGAAACAGAAGTATAGTAAACTTTTAAATTTCGTGGTTGTTTTCACACATGCCATTCAGCTTATTTATTTTTTTTGCCTTAATCCCTATTCCATCATCCTGAAACAATCCAAGTTTCCCACCAAGAAGTAATTTTGTCAGTTCCAAGAGCATGAACACTGTGATGCAGAAATTTAATGTCTTCATATATTCAATTTGTTTAGCAAAAACTCAAAGAATTACACATTTAAAGCAGATATTTGCATGGTTTAATAAAGAACCAGTTAACCACTCATCAAAGCAATTTACAGTTACTTAACACACGAAAATTCACTAAGAGTATCCATGAGCCAGGAACAAACCTGCACAAACCTACTTATTCTGTGGATTTGCTGCATGTTAGTGTTTTTTCTTAAAGCCATAAAAATGAACTTGAACTATTTTGTATCAAACAAGCCTCTGATATACATATTTTTATTAATATAGGTTATTTTTTACAAAGCTCCTCCATGAAAGGCAGCTTTTTGTGTGTTTTCTGGCAAGATCATGCCAAATTACCCAGTACCTAAAATATTCTTTATCAAGCTCCAGACATGTGTTTTCAATGTTCTTTAAATATACTGCCTTTGCACACATATTCACACACACACACACACACACACAAACACGCACACGCAGAACGTGTGATGCCAAATAGTTAAAAGAAAACCCTTCCCTTTTACTCTGTGAGTCAGAGCTTAGTCTATCTCCATTTTCTTTTCTCAGTATTTGGTGTCAGAGACAAGCTATTTAATATTCTTTACCTAAGAGACATTTACTATGTTAAGATATGCATTTGCAAGAGCTTATTTGTTAAAAATCCAATAATGAAGCTAGCTCCACAAGGAATTAGAAAAACAGTCCACCGAAGCTTTATTCGAACAGTCACTAATAATTATTGGAACATAACAATCATGGAAAACATTTTCTGTCACTGACGTAATCCATGATTTGCATGAAGATAGTAAGCATCATTCATCCAAGAAGCATGAATGAAATATCTGAATTCCCCCTGAAGGGACAAACGTTCTCAGAGAGCTTCGTGTGAACTCAAAGCGCTGTGGTCAGTACGCCACTTTTGCTGTGTCTCTGTGGCCTGGCTGTAACCCTGCATGGGTTTACCCACCCACACATGCACACACGCAGCCTCTGCAGCCTTATAAACCCGGGTTGTGTTGTTTCCAGCGGCAGTAATATTTTACAAGGGCTTGGAGGGAGGAATACAGACTGCTCAGGTCACGACATGAGGTTACCAAGTGTGTCTGCATCTGAGAGCTATCAAATTTGGGGGTTTTTTGTTGTTTTTTTCAGATGCAAAGTTGCAATACTTTGCAAACATTTTAAATCAGCCCCATACTCTAGGTAATTTGTTTTCAAGAATGAGAGACTTTATTGTAGTCCTTTAAAGTTGTCTCAAAAAGTTCTTCAGGCTTCGTGAAAGAGAGTGGTTCATACGAGCAGATGAACAGTACCTAAAATTCATGTCTTTGAGAAAAAAAAACGCACACGGGAATTGAAAGATGCATCGTCTTATCTAATATAACCTACATCTCTGTTATCACAGGTAGATAAGAGGTATTAACTTTTATTTTTAAGATTTTTTTTGCCACTAATGGCCTTTATTTGATGGTAATTAGACAGGAAGAGGGAAGGGAGGAAAGACATGCAGCAAAATTAGGACTGGGATTGAGGAGGTCTTCGAAGTATTCCACCCACCGACTCACAACGTCCCGAGCTGAGGTCAACAGCACACCACCGCTACTACTAAGTGTTGGTGGTGCCCTGAGACGCCGGATGGTGGACCAGAATTGCTCGTTGGGTCACTGGGACACTCAAACCCCTCCACCACGGTAAGGTGACAGCCCAAGGAAGGGTTTATGCCTTTTCAGAAGTCAAAATCTGTCAGAGGAAATTATTATTATTATTTATTTTTTAAATTATTTGTATTTATTTTTTTAATTTTATTTTTTATTTATTTATTTTTATGAGAAAGTCTTTTGTTTTTAACCAAGATACTGCCCCTGTATGTATTTATTTATTAGATCTGGCAGCTAAACACTTTTATAGAAATACACCAAAAGCTCACTGAAACTGGAATTCTGAACAGGAGACCCTGAACTTGCTGAACCTTGAGCTCAGCGTCCAATATAGCTTTTGTGTTTAAAATCGGGTGACAGTAGCCAATATAAGCATTTTAGTATAAGGACATCTGATTGTTTGTATTTCTTTAAACCAGAGGAACACATAGTGCTCTGATATTTATTTTGCATTTTACCTATTAAATTTATGAGAAATGCATTATCATTAGCTTGTATTGCAAATTGCAATTCACCACCACAACATTTAGCAAATCCCACTGTTTTTCAACTTGCTCCCAACTCATCTATGATGCCATTACCAGGTTCCAAGACTTCTGAGACCAATTCAGCACAGTCTAATAGCTTAAATGGTACATATTAGCTGAATTAGCCTATAGATAACTTACAGTACATGACAGCCATGAGATCATTGGAAGTTAATAAATAGACACCTTACCATTCATTAGAAATGTTACCTATCTGTAAAGAGGTAATTAGTAATACCATTAGATGTGTTAGCTATTAGGTCTCAGCGAAGCTAATGAAGAGCTAAGCAGTTTAATCTCTTTAGAAATCACCTTGTTGCTAATATAATTTGTTATAAGTCTCAAACTGTGTTATATTTGGAATTTCTCAAAAATTCATCGAAATGTGGACAAATTGTGTCTTTGTGTCCTTCAGGCAGCAAACAAAGAGTTCATTTAAAATTTTTTGCAAAATTGTTGGTTAAGTGTTGAAACTGTTTAATATTGGAGCCTTTTTAAGCCTGGATGATTCAACTTTTAAAAATATCTCTTGAAAATGGTCAGGTACTGACAAAAATGAGTGAAACAGCAGCGAAAGTCTAAGGAAAATTTTCAAAAGCTCTTAAAGTTGAGAGATATTGTTGAAGATAACTTTAAGTGGTTAAAGACTCTCTGGCTGCTTAGAAGAAAAAGAAATCAGGGATGATGCAAGATCTTTGCACATTACTCTGTGCCAGTTTTAAACAAATGGCAACCAATGCATAATCTCAGACTCTTAATTTTTAGCCCTGAGTTTTGTTCGAACTGTTGTAACAATGACACTCAATACTTGTTCCAGACTTGTCATTTACATTTTTTTTTTTTCAGTCTTCTCAACTTTGAATTACAGTGAGTGATTATAACCTTTATGAACTCAGGTGCTACACCATTATAGGGTTGAAAACACTGTCTGGTTTCAGAAATCTTCTGATCTGACTGGTTCATATTTTGATAAGTCTGATTATCATTCAAGGGAGACTATTGAAGACTAGGATTCTTGGTTTAAACACAAACCTAAAGACAATCTTAAAATTTGGTATGACCACACCCATCACAACTGAAAGCATTTAAGTTGAGATAGAATATCAGATAACCAGGAAAATTAAGAAATTAAATAAGAGCCTAACAGTAGCTACTCCCAGCAGCTTTTAATGTCTGTTTGGCTCCAACACAAGCAAAATCTTAAATGTTCCTTGTCTGAAATACCAGCCGTTGCTCTCCCCCCCCCTCTCTGTTTTAAGAGTTGTAGTAAAAGTCAGAGCCAAAACCTGCTGGATGCTTTTATGTAGAAGACACTAAAATTGCAAATTAGAGCAAATCACGAACATGGGAACAAGGAAAAAGAATGGAAAAAGCAATTTAAGCATTTATTAATATGCCATATGTCTGTCTTTGTTTAAGTGCATAAGACAAAGTATTTCAGCATGAAACCATGTATTCTTAATGTGTGACAACATCCTGTATCATAATTATATTATCTCTGCTGTCTGTAGCAAACCAAACCGTGTGAAAATTGGCTAAAAATTTGTAGAATATTTTAGTTGGGCATACAACTTCCTCAGTACAAATATATGCACTTGGGGGGCTTGTGGAGGGACTTTGGTTTGCAGCAGTTAACATGGTAACATTCACAGTATTTCCCTTGTTGAGCTTTACTCTGATTAATATGTGTACACGGCAACTCTGTGTGCTTTGAGCCTGAACCACAAACAAAATTTGTGTATCCAAACTGGAAGATAGCAGCGTCATAGAGATGTCTTGTAAAATGAACTTGATCACAAAATAATTTTTTTACACAGCTGTATGAATCATTTTAATTATTTTAAAATCTCATGTTACTTAACATTGCAAAAGCAGGTTTCAGTGCTGATGTTGGTTAACAGTAAAATAATTATGTTGTATGGAAGTCTGGTTGTTTTTTATTTATTTTATTTTATTTTTTTTTTACAATGAATCAGTTTGATTATTATTTTATAAATTTATTGGATGTGTTTTCTTTATTTCAGTTCATGATTTTTTGTAAAAAGGAAGATCAGCACTGATTTTCAGACATTTTGATAAATGGTAAATGGCCTGTACTTTTATAGTGCTTTATCAAGTCCAGAGGACTCCAAAGCGCTTCACACTAGATTCAGTCATTCACCCATTCACGCACACATTCACACTCTGATGGTGGTGAGCTACTGGATTTTTTTTATGTTTACTTCCTCTTGCTGGATGTTCTGATGGATAAAAACACCTTTTAAAATAGTTTATGAATCTTAAAAATGTTATTCAGGTACATCATTGGTCAAATTACTTGTTCAGAATTTGAAAATAAAAGTTTAGGGCACAGAGTTGACTTGAGACTTGTGTGCCGTGACTTTGGACTTGACTTGGGTCTTTCAGGCCTTTACCTGGGCCTTGACTTGAGACTTGGGTGGAGAGACGTAAGAGTTACTTGTGTCTCACCTCTATTAGCTTGTGTCCTGACTCTGCACTTGAGGATGTGAAAAGTGATGTACAATTTAAGTGATAATATAGATATGTTTATTAGACACAAGAAAATTATATGACAAAAATGAAATCATGTTGTTGCAGTGCTTGCTTTAAAATCTGAGTTGTGCAAAGGCGACAAAATAAAGCAAACACTCTACTTTAAATAAAGACAATCCAGTGTTTATTTCTCTTTTTTTATTCCTCAAGTTGTGTAACTAAAATTAATATGGTTTATACATATTTAAAAAAATATATGTAAAGCTTTAAAGCAAAAACAAAAAAGGTTTTCATTTATTTGCAGTGTTTATGATACAAAATTATTAATGCATACAAACTCAAGCACATCCCTTCCTTTGCTTGTTTGTTCTTTTTACTTCTTCAGGATCATTGGAGTCACTAGCTTCTTTTGGCACAAACATATGGGAATCTTTTGTAACAGGGCTGAGTCCCCCAGCACCCGGACCCTGTGAACACCAGAAATTGAAGTCAGAAAACCAAACACTAGAAAAACCCCTAAAATAATTAATAATGTATTTTATAACTAGATGAAACAGATCTTAGTTTAACAAGAAACTGAGTTAAGACAATTTATCATTTATTTTTCAAAGCAACTTAAATTATCATTGTAAACTGAGTCTTTGAATCTTCTCAGAAATGTGAACTCATACTGCATGATTTTCATTTACTTTTATAATTCATTGTCACACAGTGTCCAAAAGAAGGCTGTAGAGGACACCAGTTTCCTTCCACAAAATAGCTTCCATCACTCCAGAACCTAGTATGAGGCTGGAAACAATAATTTTTCAGATTACATATTTCATTTCATTGACTGAAATAGCTATGAAAACCATTTCTTCGGTTACCTCTTGTGCATCAGTCCCTCCAATCCATGTCTCTACAGGGTAATGATTTGCATCTACTGTCAGACCGCTAATCTGATATTGTTCCTCCACACTATGGATTGATACAAGGTTTGCCCTCTTGGACAAGCAGTCTTTCTGCATTGGAGACACAGATAGTATTTATTATTAGATAACTAACAGTGGATATGACACAATTTGAGATGAAAGTGACAGAAGATCACCTCAGCTTGAGCCCAAGTTCTAGGTGTTGAAAAGAACCGTAAGCATCGACCTTTGAGCTGAGACCAGCCCCAAGAGCAAGATTGTTTTACGTGGTCAGCTGCTACTGTCAACGCACAAAGGAGAATATCATGACTTACAGCTTCTGAAGCATTCCCTGAGAGATTTAATGCAAAGATATCAATTTTCATTGATGCTGTACAAGGATATTATCCAAAACATATGATACCGTGACTGACGACACTTTTTTTTTATCTCTAGAAGTGAATGTTCCAATAAATAATTGAGTGTTTGAATGATTATTATATTTTTATCAATGCAAAACTGCACACAAAAATTTAAAAACTTTGATCAATTGCTGTCAAACAACAAAAAGAAAAATCTAAAACTTATTTGTTAAAAAGCTGAGAAATGATAATCAGAAAAATAATCGGATAACGCAGGGCAATGCAAGGCAGTTACGTTTTTGATTTTGGTCCTTTGAAACATATTACTTGGATTGTTGCAAACATGATTATAAACTACATTTTTACTTCCACAATATATATTTTTTTCTTACAGTGACTAAAGTTGTAATAATTCATCTGAGGCTTCAAACTTTTTGATGTAAAGTATTTATGCTGTTATTAGAAACACCTGGTACATGATATTTGTGACCACTATTTAAATTACTAACAAAATTAATCAGACTCACCATCTGGAAAAGTTTCCTGAGTCTCAGGCTGAAGAACTTCTTTGAGAGAAAATTTTGGCTTGTTAAAATATCATATAAAACTTTTAGGTTATATATGAGAACTTTGTAAGATTCACTGACCTTCTGTATCTTCCAAGTTCCCATCTTCTGCTTCAGGAACAACTGTAAGTTTGACAAAGCTTTTAGTATCAAATTTACATGGTTATCTGTGTTATCTTGTTTGGAGATGGTATTACGAACAGTTTAACAATATTCAGTGTGGCTGTTCTTAAATCAAATAGCATCTAGCTCATGTACAGATGTACTTACCAGCAGCTTGGTACAGAGCCAAGAAGGCACAAAGAAACAACTGCAAAGTCAGTGTCTTCATTGTGAAAATGATGTAGACTGAAAACGAAATCACCTGTTGCAAAGATAAAGAAATTGTGCATTCAGAAAGTGTAAAGTAAAATAATAAGTTGAGTCAAATAATAAATGGATATATTAGTAAAGTGATTTCCACCAACCTCACAGCAGAATTATTTGCCTCTCCTCAGCTTAGTTTCTATAGCCTTGGCTTCAGTGTATGGTAGGGCTGGAAACCATCTCTTTTATACTACTGCCTCTGGTTTTTGAACCAGGAACTTGGCACATGCATTTTCGAAACATGTCCTTGGCACATTCTTATCTTTTGAGTAGTCATTTACGAAGCTTTCCAGCTGTCAAAACCCAAATATGGCTTTGATTGTAAATTTTTATTACCTAATTTCCAAGACCTATTAATTAAACAATACATTCTGTGATCTATGTCCTTTTGTCTCTATATTTCTGTTCCTACCTACATAAAACAAAACTTACTTGGAGTTAGTGAAATTAAAAGAGCCTAATAAAGTAATAACCCAACCCTAAATTAACAAGGTTGTCTTTCTTAGTAGCTCTTGGACATGCTTGTCTAAACTTGGGGCCAAGGCTTCCCCCCCCTTAATCTATATATTGTAGTCTATTTGCTTAGATTCTGCAAGATTCAGATTCTACATGTAAGCTCTTAAGTAAGCTGACTTTCCACATTTAAAAGTACATGAGAAAACTGGATTTCCACCTCAACAGAACAATGTTTCACAAAGGTTTTCTACTGCATTTTGTCTGATTTATGGTGAGTGACAAAGGTGATGCACTTTTATAACAAGCCAAAGGTCTGGCTGACTGGAAATAGGTTTGTTGAGTTCCAGTAGAGATTATTGGTATCAGTTAAGGAAATATATTTCCTAACAATCAAAAACTCTATGTTTACCTTGTCGAAAGCTATAAAAAACATTTTTACCATTTACCATAACAAACTCAATTATCTTGACCTAATCATTTTTGTGACGTCATAAGATTTATAACCCACTGTAAGAAACTAAAGAAAAAGTGTTGCGATGCCAAGAAGTGTGTAAAAATTGATTTGAAATTCTTATTAGAGTATTTTTACAACCATATTATTTAATGTATAGTGTTATTCAGACATTTTAACAAAGCTGTGCTTGATATGAGTGGGGCCACAGGGATGCTAGCTGGGACCAGAGGCTGACTGGCAATCTTTCCACTCTGAGGAGGCAATAATGGCCGTCCAGCACAGGCCTGTTTTATGAATGAAAAGTTACACTGACCGATTGTGAACAGGCAGCAACAGCACTCCTTGCTATGAGTGATTGCAGGTATCAGACCAGGTGAAACCAAAGGCTGAGGTTAGCTAAAGACTTCTGACAGAAAGGAACTGAAGGGCTGAAGGAACTGTTGATCACAGGAGGAAAATAAGCCCTACAGATGCATAAACTGGAGCCTTCTATATGCAAGACCAATTTTCTTCATGACAAATTATTTGTAAAGCCCTTTTATTCAGTAGATTATTCCAGGAAGGCGACTGGTTTTGATGAATCTAAGTTTAGCTACAGAGACGGCTGTCCTGGAGACCCTAATAATTATGTGAAAGCAATACAGCGTGCAAATAAATTGTAAAGGTAAATAAAAAACATCTGAGCTACTTGTGAACTGAATTGCTTAAGTAACAAAAGTCTAGGTCAGTGGCGTCTACAGTCACTCCTCAAGGGCTGGTCTCCTGCATATTTTAGTTCTTTCTGTTGTTCAACATACCCAAATCAAATAATGGTTCATTAGCAGAACTTTATGACATGCTAAGGACCCCTGAGGACTGGAGCTGGACACGTATGGCATGACTGATTGGAAAAATATTTTTTTCATGCACACTAATAGAAAATCTTCATTATAGGGATATCTTTTGTTGAGAAGAGGTTGTAGGAATTAGTTTATTTAGGGTTTCACAAATTTTTGCTGTGCCAGGATGGCCTGATAACTCAGTGCCAAAAACACAGAACCAGTGGTGAATGTGTGCTGGTTTTCTTTTATATTTACTTGTCGTCAGTCTCATAGATAACAACAAGGCTCTTTTTCCAGTCTACGCATTTCTAAAATTTCTAAGTTTTAACCAGAAAATATGTGGACAGCTGGATACTCAGCAAGGCAAAGCTTGATTTTTGTGTTTTGTATGTTAAAAGTTTTGTATACTTTTAAAAAGAAAAATTCATTTGTTATGGAAAAATTTGCACACCCTTGTTCTCTTTCTGACTAATCCTCTGAATGACCTTAAATCTGATGATGAGTGACTGTTCAATGCCCCGCATTTCTGTTATATAGAATCTAAAAAAACAATTTTAGTCCACCACTTAGTCAATTTGTTCATAATCATTTTATAAGTCTATCTATGAAGAGACTCAGTCGTGCATGGACGGTACTGTCTGATCCCCGCTCACATCCTCAACTCACAATGCGAACTGCAACCATCTGGCAAACAGTTTAGAGTCCCTCCTAATGGACTTAACAGATTCAAATATTCATTTGTCCCTACATCCATTAGATTAATAAAATAAGGTAGGCATAAAGTTTATTGTCGTACTGTTGATTCTCTGGTCTGATTTGTTGGTTTGTTTACTTGTTTGGGATATATGCAGGTATAGGTGTTTTTATTGCGCAATATGTGTATTTTTGCTTTTATTGTGGCGTAAGTGTTTAATATCTGTTTGCAGTGTATTCTTTTATGTTGGCAGCTTTGTTTAGCGCACGTTGTCCAGGACAGATTTTCCCTACGGGAACAATAAAGCATACATCTATCTGTGATCTAGCTATCAGTGGGATTGTGCAGGACAAAACTGCTCACTGTACAGATCAGCTGTTTGATTCTCTTTGGACCAGCAACCAATCCAATGGATAATTGAATGTGAGTCTTTTCAGTTTTGCATTTTTGTTTAATCAACTTTGTTGATAACCATTCGCCACCATGTGCATTTGTTACCAACCGCAAATTCAGTCAGTAGATTGATCATTTTGTTGGGCCAGTTATAACAAAATGCATGATGTAATACAGGTCATAGGATGTACAACAAGGCACAATTAATTTATGGTTTTTACACTATCCTTGGTTCTAAGGAGGTCATAAAATTTATTTATCTCAACATACTGTCAGTATGTACACTGAGGTCACCTTAGACAATGAAACAGCTGTTATCTCAGGAGTTCTGGGAAGTTCACATAAAAGCCATGTTTGGACTTTAACTAAATGATAGACGGTAATATTTTTACAAGGTAACAATTTATTGAAGTGTGTATGTGTGTAGTTTTTTAAAAATAAAAGAAACCAACACTATCTGGATCAAGGTAGTTGGACTATTTTAATAAACCTACAGTCTATAAGTCAAACCTCAAGAGACAAGAAAAATCACTGCTGATATTATGATTTATTACTTGTTGACATAGAAGATTTTTATGACAAATGCTTTTTCCATAGTGCAGTTTGTTAGTCAGAGCATTACATCAGAGGATCACAATCTAAGGCATGCGTCTAACCACTGGATCTTTTTCCAGTGCCTGGCTGTGGAAGTAATTGCTTCAGATGTTTCACAATAGATTACACTTTTTAAACATATTGGCATCATTTGTCTTAATATTTATCTTAATATCGCCTATCATGTTTGTTTCATTTAAGTAGAAACTGTGTTATTCATTCATCTATGAATCTTGCCATTTCACCATTATCACATCTAGCCTAGCTTAACATTTTAGTTCACGTCTACTCGTTCATTGAAACTGGAAAAAACAATGAACATTTTATTCTTCCATTTCTATTTCATTTTATATTTCCAAACATAAGTCATTTGATGAAAATTGATTAAAGATGTCTTAACTTTTATCAACAGATTGCCAAACTTAAAATTGCATTTTGATTACCCACTCAATGGATCAACTCTTAGTTGAGTCTGTTCATAAAAGTTTTGGAGCTGGTTGTTTTGGCTTATTAAATTTCCACAACTTTTCCTCACTTAGAGTTAAAAGGTGTGGCAGGAGAAGGCCAAAAATATTTGCACATTTAATCTAAAATAGAAATTACAAAACAATGACCTATTGACATGCACAAATGAGGAATACAGCCTAAGTAATAAGCGTGTTTTAGGAACAGAAGGACATAAAGAGCAACGGTTAGTTTGTCCATCTTTCCTTTTTAGCCTTGCATGCTGAGTATGTCAGAGTGTCAGTGCTTCACAGTTTCATATTTCCTTGTATTTCCTCATGTTTAATGTCAAAAAGGTGTTGTGTCCTGTTTAGCTGCTTTGCAACGCAAATGAGTGAGACCTCTGCTGTTCAGATGCATACATTACTAGTCAACTGACAATGAAAAAAGGTAACTCTAACGGATAATTATCTAATTTATTGGTATTCTTATATATAATGCATTTTACAAAATTAATTAAATGTTCAAAAATATGTTGGTAATGTACTGTTGGTAAGAAAACCCAATGTTTGTGGTTCAATTTCCAGGCTCAAAACCCTTGCTTTTGTTGTTAAATGTCAGAGCTGAAATGTTCATTTCTTTTGTATGAGTCCAGAAAAAAAGAATATCTATAATGATAAAAAAAAAGATGTTTTATCACAGTTCCAGGAATAAACCTCTTTAAAACACACAATATGTAATACATGATAATAGTCTCTATAAAATCCCCCAGAACACAGTAAAGAATAATAGAGTAAAGTTTGACTTGTGATACTGCAATTGAAAGATTTGCTTTGAAGTATAATAATAACCCAAACTCATTATTATTTACTCTTACTTTTTTGCTGTTTTTTTTTTCCCATTCAAAATTGTATGAATTCAGCTTTAAAAATATGTCAGAAAACAAATGAAAAACCGTGACACTATTCATCTTGGGTGTAATTTTTTAATTTTGCCATATCAAGTTAAAGATGCCCGCACTCACGGACCACAGCTCTTGAAATTGAATCAGAGTAGGTCCTCTTTTGTAGAATAGAATATCAGTACCGCTCGACTCCAGTGCTAAACGCATCAGAGTGGGACTTCCTTTGGACAACATCGCCTCTTTGTCACAGCCTCAGCAGCGGCAGCTACAGGTGTGTCGTCACCGTAATGTTTGTCCCTGCTCGGATTCCATCGCACAGTTCTCGTCCTTCCCAACAACATCAAGGCTACTTCTGCTTTCTATTCCCCTGCACTGATTTAAATATATTAAAATTCATTAGCTCGTTATATGAGCCGTGCCAGTCACACAAGATTATCCGGACTTACTGAAAGGCGCCGTATCAAAAAGTCCCATTTACTTTCAACCGAGTTTGATGGAGTCGTTGGTAAGTTTAATTAGCTTATTTAGCCTCGGTAGCTGCGCTAGCCAACTTCAGTTAAGTCGCTAAACCTTTTGCTGTTTTATTGAAGAGGCAGTGTGTGAATAGAACGACAATAAACAGAAAGAGAATTTTTTTTTTTTCTGATGTACAACTGTAATAAGCATGTCAGTCAGCAAGTTCAGAGTGTGAACGTAAATGACTTTTAGACATAGACAATTAAACTGCTATGTGTTTACGGAGTGTCCTGCTGGACTGGGACAGGAGAGAGTTTAAGCATAAATCTTTCCCTGCACTTTGATTGGTTCTCTGTACAGTGTGTGTGAGAAGGAAGGATAAAGGTCAAGATGGGAAAAAAAACTAGTATGAATTCAGCAATTCTGTACACCACAAGATGTTACAAGAACAGAACTTCATGTATTTAATTTGATTTTATGAAAAAAGTGGCCTGAATAAATAATTTGGCATGTGATTTAGTCCCCTTTAGTTTGGTACCCCTAAATTAAATCCAGCGCAAACCATTGTATTCAGGCTTCACCTTCAATCAGCCTTAGTGTCACCCTGAACAAAGCACACAGTTAATGGCTTTCTATTAGTTTTTTTCCTCTTAAGGTGCCTCAACAAACAGAAATAATATCTAGAACTAGAGAAGTTGGTTGGTTAGAAAGCATGTTAAAGGATGAAACACAATGATGGCAGCACCGTGCTGTGGGGATAGTTGTCTTTATCAGGAATAGGGAAGGTGATCAAACTTTAGAAAGCCTGTTAGAGGCTTTAAAAGACTTGACTCGGGGGCAGGGGTTCACTTTTCAGCCAGACAGTAACCCTAAACCTTCACCCAGAGCTACGCTGAAATGGGGTAGATCAAAGCGTGTGCTTGTATTAGAATGATCCAGACAAAATGGAGAATTTTATTAAAAACTAGGGAACTGGTGTTCACAGACACTGTCCACCCAGTCTGACTGAGCTTTAGCTATTTTGCTAAGAAGTATGGGCCAATATTTCAGCATCCAGATGTTCTAAATTGGCAGATAAATACCCCAAAAGACGTGTGGCGTCTTGCCCATTTGGAGTGGCAGGTGGGGCACTGAATATAAATCTATACCTTTGTTTTCAAATTTTTAAAGATAAAAACATTTGAAAGCCACGCATCATTTTCCTTTCACTTCACTCACTGCTTTGTTTTGATCTAGTACGTTAAATTTCAATAAAACGTGATGAAGATGGTGGTGGCACTATAACAAGATGTGTAGAAGTTCAACAGGTATAAATCCTTTTGCAAGGCAATGTGTTAGTCTGTTTTATCTGTTGAGCAGGTGTTCAACAGACAAAGACCTGGATCCAGATGAACAGAAGAGGCATCAACACAGGACGGAGGATTCTCCTCTCTTTATGACGGCTGAATTTAATCAGAAGAGACAACAGATGAGCTTTGAATAAAATGTTCATAAAGGGGCCTTTACTGCGCTGGAGCTCTGAGAGCATGAAGTGATGGAGAACCGAGAAGGAAGGTGAGCACACACGGACGCGGACGGCACACCATGACAGTCTGTCTCCACTAGAAAAGTGTTAAAAAGAAAAGCACCTTTTTTTTTTTTTTTTTTAAAGTTTTCTTTTGGCACTAGTGGTTTTTATTCATTAGTAGCTCAACAGGAAGAATTTTAATTTAGAATCGAACCTGGGACAGCTGCATGAAGGGCTGTAGCCTCTGTATATGGTGCACTTGCTCTACCACTGATCCACCTGGTGCTCCGAAAGCACCATTTTTATCTCGTTAAAAATCAGATGGATCCTTCAACCACTCTGTTAGGCCTATAAAGTTACTTTTAATTAAATTTGTGTATTTAATGTCGGTTCACAACAAAAGCAAGCCCTTTTGTTTCTTTATATATTTTCCTGATGATGTCTATGATTTAGTAAAAAGGCTTCAAGCAGAAATAAAACTACATAATATAACCTATAACAGGTTTACGTGTTATAACGAGATTAAAAGTCAATGTTTGATCTAATCCCTTCTATCTTTTAATATACCCTGAACCCTGTCAGAGAAGATTTCTTATATTTTTTTCCAAGCAATGCAACATTGTCATAATAGTAGTGAGGCAAGTGTGTTTTTGCGCCTTTTTAGGGTGCTAGTTATTGCGCTCCTTCATTATTTTATGCGTTTGCGGTTTTTGTAATTTTGTACCCAACTTTATCCGGTATGAAATGGAGCATGCACCAACTCTCTTTGGAGATGAAATAATTTTTTAATGTTTTTTTTTTTTTTTTTTTATGTTTATGTGACTTCAACAAATATTAGGTATCATTATGAGGTTCAGTTTTTTTTTTGTTGTTTGTTTTTTTTTTTGTCAGTGTCCGTAATCTGGTAAATTTCATGAGTCGAGTGGAATGCGAACAACAGTCATTAGAAATGGGTAGCAATATAAAATTTTCAGAAAATGAAACAATTTAACTTAATTATACAAAATATTTGCCAATTTTCTGACAATTATTCTGCATAATTTGTCACATTTCTTAAATAATATCTATTAACAAACATAAAATGGTTTGTTTATGGTGATGAAAGGACCAACATTTGGGTACCAATTGGTAAAGGGGTGAATTCACCTGGAGCTCTTTTGTTTTTCTTATATCTTGTCTTGTATGTCCCTAAAGAAATCTGAGGACCCCGGCCTAAAAGTTTGAGGTGTCATATGCTGTTTTTATCTACCAGTTGATCCAATTAAAAAAAGAATCTCTTTAATAAAATGATCCCTGATAAACTGTGATATGTTTGGCATAGAAGTAAGTACAGAGAAATTAAGTATTTTCTACTACAGTTAGTAAAATTTCTGATATTTTTATTTAAAATAGGATTTTTGCTATATTTTAATTGTAGACATTTCATTCATGAGTTTAAATAGGTCAAAATCTTTCAGAAAGTTTGGCGAGCTTTTAGTTGAGAGCAATTTATAAGCAGACAAAAAGTCAGGTTATCTTTAAGCAAAAATAATGAAGATTGCTCTGTGCTTTGTGACTATGCTGCATAGTAGAAGAATAATTTACTTGTTTCTCCTTCACATGATGATAGTTAATGTTTACTATGATTCAGACATGTATGTAGCGACCGTTTGAGTTTTAAGTTCACTTTCTCTTTCAAGTGTGAGTTCATGTCTGGGCGTGCAGATACTAAATAAACCTTTTTAACTTAATGGATGAGTGAGATGGGAGGTTAACCTTTTTATCTCAGCAACCCTTCACATCAGGCTGGCTTCCTCTCTCATTTTTTTTCTATTTATTATCTATATTTTAATTTAGGAATTTGTTACGACATTTGCTTCAATTTGGGTGTCTATTCAGTTTAATGCCGGAATTAGTCATTTGTTGTTTCTTTGCCTGCAGCCCTGCAGATGAGAGAGCCCCCCAGGCTCCAGACAGAGGACTCCTCCATGTCTGGCCTTCAGGGGGAGGAACCGAGCAACTCTGCCCAGAGACAGTGTTGCTGTCTAGGCCTGTAATGCATGTCTCCTTAGGAGAACATCACGGTATCGTCTTGGCAAAGGGTGCGTTTCTAATGTACGGTTGACTGATAGTTGCTACTGAGTGACTCATCTTGGAGTGCTGCCAAGAGCTCATTTTTAGAGTTTCTAAAAAGCTTCTTGGTTCTTTGAAAACAGTGAAGTATTGGACTGAAAAAGAACAACAATGCAGTAGATAAATACAAACTTTGAATGATTTTCTTGGCTTATGTAATATAGAGAAATTAGGATATTTGTGTTGTTTTAAACGTTAAAAAAACATTACCTCTATCAGGAATAAATCAGGTAATATAAATTGTACATTGTGTTGAATTAGTTGCTCTTATATTCTACAGTGAAATAATCGATGATGTTTTCCAGGGGGTCAGGTATTTTCATTCGGGGAACTTCCATGGAGGGGTCTGAGCGTCCCGGTGTCTGCTCCGGTGCTGGAGGCCTCGCTGCTGGGGAGGACAGTGGTCCATGTGGCTGCTGGGGGCTTCCACTGCGGAGCGACAACCGAGCAGGGCAGCGTTTACATGTGGGGGGAGAACACTGCAGGGCAGTGTGGGCAGATGGAGAGGGCCTCTGTCACAAATACCGCAGGTTTGTTTCTTTCATCACGTCGGTCTTTGATAACCCTGTCAGACTGTTTCATACCTGGGTTTTTTTTAATGACGTATGAAGATGCTGTAAAGGGGAGGTATCATGTAAAATAGACATTTTTTGAGCTTTATATCATGTTATAATGTTATTCCCTCATCAAAATCATAGCAGTGTTGTGATGTTCTAAAGGTGGAGTGTCGGAAAGAATAGGAGCTTCTTGAAGAAACAGAGGCCCGAATTGAAGGTGTCAATTTACAAAGTCAATTTTCTTTTAAGTTTGATATGTACAGCATTTTGAAGGTAATTTAGTTACTTGATTGTGCTAAAAATGGCACTATGCGCCTGGAAAATACATAATGCCCTCCCTTTTATAGGGTGTCTGTGCATCCTTAAAAAGTCTTAAATTCATGTATCTAAAATTAAGGCCTTAAAATGTCTTAAATTCATTTAAAAAATTGAATTTGGCCTTAAATACATTAATTACAAGTCTTAAATTTTGTCGTAGCAGCACTATTTACTCTTGTATATTCTATGTAATTTATTTTTCTCATGAGACTTTTCTGTCGGAAAAGTTTGAGTCGCACGCAGACATCTTCACATGTTCTGTGACTTGAGGTGGTTGAGGCTACCGCTAACAAGCTGCTAATAAACTCTTGCTAGCTAGCTAGCTTTTTTTGCATCAATCATTGGTAAGTACAAAATTAAACACCAGTTGGCTGGATGACGTTCGTCTTCACTACTGGATCACTTCTGTTGCCAACCCTTGCGATGCCACGTGGATTCTGGGCAAAAAAGCTTGACGTTACTATGTACGATTTTCTTTGTACATTGCTGTTGTGATACAGGTCTTAAATTTCATTCATAAAGATTTTTAAAAAGGTCTTAAACAGTCTTAAATTTGAGTTGGTGAAATCTGCAGAAACCCTGTTTTAGTAAATGCCTTTCACCTTCCTACACATCATTACAGTAAATGGCATGAGGATCACAAAAGATGCAACATATACCACACTGAGGTGACACTGCTGTGGAATTTACACTAGTGATACACAAAAGTTTCAGCAATGACCCCTTATTAACGTTATTTATTCTGCTGTGCGGGTGCTCTGTCTGTACTGATGAAGATTCACTCACCTCGGCATGTTGAATGCTTTGAGTGGCTAACATTGCAGCGGAGCTTCTGATTAATTCAGCTAAAAATTATTTGACCACTTGAAGCACTCAGACTGTGGATGGGTCATTGAACTTTCATCCCAAGATGGCTGGGTGGTCATAAAATATTATGAGAAAAATGGCAGCGACTTCATGGAAAAAGTAATATTTCCGGTTCTGAAACAGTAACACACTGTAAATATCCACACGTTGTATAAAGCTGGGCCTCGTCATATTCAACACTTTGATTACATGACAGGGCTTGATGTTTAGAAGTGCAATTTGATTATGTAATGACGCTGCTGTTTTCTGTTTATTGAGGTTATATTAAACTGCCAGTATTATGTGAAATCGACTTTTTTGAGCTTTACATCGCGTTATAATGTTATTCTCTCATCAAAAACATATCTGGAATGTTGCCTTGATTTTTTTTTTCATGCATGTTTGAGAAATCCTTTAATCTCCCGTGGCAACCATTCAGCTGTGCAAAACGCCTGGATGGACCAAGCTCCACCTTTGAGACCCAGCTGCAGTTTCTAAGCTTCTGAGCTTCCGCTTCCGAACACCCCTCCCCAGCGACATCACTTCTCAGCTACTTCAGACTAGCCAGCATCAATTAGCAAAAACCTGGTGGAACTGCACATCTGCTGAGCTCATTATACAAGCTACTGCTCAGTGAAATGCTGGGAAAAAAAAAACGTTGTTAAAGGGTTAATGGACAAGTGCTGTTGTGATGACTTCCTGGGGGTGGAGTTTCAGAAAGAGCAGGACTTTCTTAAAGAGACAGAGGCCCAATTTCAGGGTGTTATATTACGAAGTCAGATTTCTTCTCAGTCATATTTGATATATATATGCATTTTTGTAACAACTGAAGGAAACATAGTTACTTGATTGTGCTATAAAATGATTCTATGTGGCTGGAAAACACATAATACTGACCTTTAAAGTGGATGCTTCCCACTGACAGTTCCTGAGCCCTGCCCTGTTACTGTGGTGGACAGTGAGGTGGTTCCTCCCGTGGTTGTGCGAGTCGTGAGCCTCGCCTGTGGACGAGAGCACAGCCTGGCTCTGTCGGACCACAATGAGCTGTGGGCCTGGGGGAGCGGCTGCCAGCTCGGCCTGGTCACCAACACCTTCCCTGTGTGGAAACCTCAGAAGGTATCCTCAAGGCTGAATACACTGACCTGTTTCTCTCATATTTGATTTTATTAATCGGGTTCGCATTGTTATCCCTCTTTGTGATAGGTTGAACATCTGGCAGGAAGACATGTGATTCAGGTAGTTTGTCAGATATATGTTGTCTTTGTGCTGTATAGAAAATGCTTTTCTGTCTCTTAATGTGTGTGTTTCATCCCTTATAGGTGGCGTGTGGTGCCTACCACAGCCTGGCACTTGTTCGCAGTTTACCTGCTCAGGACTTCAGCGCACAGAGTACCCCGAAAATGAGGGAGTGGGGTCGATCACCTCAGTGCCCTTTGGCAGACAGGGAGGAACTGGTTACAACCGATGACGCTCACTACTGTCCACTCGGAGTGGAGCTCTCTGACGTCACGAGAAGTGAGGTAGATACGCCATTGTTATTTGCTGCAAGTTAGAAGGATATGAGAAACGGTTCCTTTGCTTCACATTAATAATAGGCAATGAACGTAGATAACTATGAAACATTTGGGATACTCAGCTTGGTTTCATTATGATTTTGCCATCTGATTATACAGCAGAGAACTATAAAGCTAGATGCTGCCATCCATCTGTTCGTCTATCAGTCGGTCTGTTTATTCATTCATCTGTGCTTCCATTCATCCATCTGTCTATCAAACCATCAATCTTAGCGGGTAGGCAGTCTGCTGGTACGTTAAAGTATCTGTCCATCCGTCCGTCTCTCTGTCCCTCCATTAGCCAATCCATTCATCAGTTTGTCCATTCGCCTGCCTGTCTGTCAACTTGTTCATACAGTGCCTGTAAAACGTATTGTTTTACCCTCCTTATTGCTTTTACAAATCAATCATGAGCGACAATATTTGGCTTTTTTTTTTTTTTTTTTTTTTTTTTTTTAACAAAGAAATTTACAAAAGTAAACCCTTTTAATGTCAAAATGAAAACTGATTCCTCCAAATTAATCATAATTAAAAATAAATAAATAAAAAAAAATATATAAAAAAAAAATATATATATATATACCATAGAATAAGTGACTGCATAACCATTCACCCCCTTTAATTTAAAGTGACTGACCTAATTCAACAGAGGTCCAGCCAGTTGGTGTTAGTAGTCTCGCAATGAGTGGAATGGAGATCTCTTGAGTTCAGTGAGTGTTTCTCCAGTGATTGCTCCTGTGTCTGGTTCACTGGTTCACTGGTTAATCAGTATTCCTGGCTGCCATTACAGCATGAAGACAAAAGAACGCTTCAAGAACATATGAAAAAAGTTATTAAGAAAAAAAAAAAGTATAAGTCAGCGGATGGAGACAAAAAAAAGTTGAGAGAGCCCACCAGGACACCTCTGACTACGCTGAGGAAGTTACAAGCTTCAGCAGCCAAGATGGGAGAGACTCTGCAGACAACAACTGTTGCCCGGGTTCACCAGCTGTTGATTGCAGTGAGAAAGCCACTGTTGAAGAAAACGCAGATCAAGGCTGGGTTAGAGTTTGCCAAAAGGCACGTGGGAGACTCCGTGGGCATGTGGAAATAAGTTATGTGGTCTTTTTGGCCATCAGACAAGATGCTTTGTTTGGCGGCACATCCATCACCATAAACACACTGTCCCCACTGTGAAGCATGGTGGCAGCAGCATCAGGCTGCGGCGATACTTCTCGGCAGCAGGTCCTGGAAGGCTTGTGAAGGTAAAACATAAAATGAATGCAGCAGTATACAGATAAATCTTGCAGGACAATTTGTTTCCATCTGCAAGAGAGCTACGGCTTCAGAGAACATTAATTTTCCAAGACAACGACCCGAAGCAAACAGCTCGAGCTGCACAGAGATGGTTTGAAGACAACAAGGTGGATGTTCTGGAGTGGCTGAGTCAAAGCCCAGAACTCAATCTGAGAATTTGTGGCACTGCTTGAAAAGGGCTGTCATAGTTCTTATCTTTTTTCCCCACTCTGTGTTTTTCATCTTTGATGTGCGTTCCAGACTTCTTCCCGAAGACGGGTTCCCAGGCAGCGGCTCCATCCAGCTGGAATGTCATCTGGCAGCAGCCCTGGCTCCGGAGCCAGTTTATCCTCATTTTCTGATGACAGCAGATCTAATCCTAAACAGTACAGTGTCTTTATTTAAATACTCTGCATGTTTTCCATCTTTCAATAAAAAAAAGAAGTTGTCTTTGACTCTTAAAATATTTTTCCTTATGTCTCCATTTTCTGCTCTCCAAACCCTCAGGAGGAATTTCCCAGCTTGCAGCAGGCTTGAGTCTGAGGAAAACAGAACTGAGTGTGCGTCGCAGACCGACGGCAGCCCAAAAGCAAATCCAGCATCCGCCTGGACCGCCAGCAAGGATTCTGCGTTTTCTGAGCTGGAGCTTCAGAGTTTACTTGAGAAACTTTCTGGTCAGTCGGAGTCACAATATACCACGGCGACAGGAGATACCGACTCAGTGAGCAGCCAGACTGGATCAGGTTTGGTTTGAAATTCTTTTCTTACTCCGTGTCGGATCTCGTTTTCTTTCCTCCACGACCTGTAACGTTCCCCTTCTCTCTTTTTATCCTTTCATCCAGAGGACAGCTGCATGTCTTCGACCCCGTCCTCGGATCTGTTGACTTCCAGTTACAAAGATGATTCGACTCTTAAGACACAGACAAACAAGTAAGATTAAGTTCAGTTTAACAGTCAGGCACGTTGACCTGAAGAGATGGAGCTGGTTTGGAAGCACCTTTTATGCCAAAGCAACAATAAGCTGCTTACTTACGTCTTATTGTTTATGGAAGGATGTTTATTGACTGTCCAAAAGTCTCAAATATTTATCAGCGAATGTCCGCCGCAAACAGTCCCATGCTTCAGTATCGTGCACAGTATCAACAGTCTGATCTTTGACCTTCTGTTCTGCAGCGGCGGGGCGTCTGGACCGCTCTCGTCTTCGCCAGTGTGCCTGGAAGAAGTTCGTCTTTGTCTGGAGAGAGAGAGGCAGGCGCTGCTCAGTTCCAGTCTGACAAATATACACCAGAAGGGGAACGCAGCAGCAAGCGGGAGACGCTCACTTCCTGGAACCCCCACCCATGGTAGGATCGGCCGGGTGTGAACAGATGGACTGTTTATTTGGGAAATTTGCTTATTTTCTTTCATGGACGATTGAGATGAAGGGATAAATTCTTAGAGCCCTCAACGTTGAGCCATCAAGTCTGTGGTTTCAATTAACAACTAAAACATTTGATCTTTTTATTGCAGTCGTTTGAGAGCTGTAAAAATAATGTTGAAAATGTTAATTAGTCCGGTAATTAAGCTATATTTAGTTTAGGTTGTGGTAGAACTTTGATCTTTTGATGGGACATAATTATGATTTCTATCTAGCTCTACTCTCCCCTTTCCGTATTTATGAAAGTGTGTCAACAAAGTGTGTTTTTATGCATTATCTTTATAGAGAAGGTTTGCCCCAGGAAGACATTTTTAAACTGAACTTTCAATGAAACTAGTCGATAAAATAAGGATCACAGTGTGTACGGACTTACAGCTCAGAATAAATGTTTCAATTCCCTACATTCTTATGGAAAGCCTGTTAAAGAGAACAACATTCAGCTTCAAATCAGTCCCATATTCTGCAGAAACCAAATGAAGTCAGTTCCAGGTTTAAAGTCTCTCCAGTTCATATATCTGCTGGCAAACAGGGAGGATTGTTTGATATTGAAAAATAAGCAGGTCTGGCAGACACAGCAAACTAACTTCCTGTTTTCTGGGTTTTCAGAAGTTTCAGGGTCGTAAAAATGAAAGTCACCCAACAGTTTCACTTCTCTTGGTTTCTCTTCTCGAGGTATAGGCTGGTTTTTGATCGGCTCAGTAATTCGTCAGCTTGTTAGGTTGTGTGTTCCTGCGTACTTCCAGTGTAATTCCTTTGAGATGATGAGACCTCTGAAGGTTTACAACCTGACTACAAATGACGCAGACTCTTTAAAGCGCCGCCTTCCCGTTGATATTTTTTGTGAAAGACTGAATGTTGTTCAGGAAAGCTTCTTTCAGCGAAGATTTGCAGATCCTTTGATCCTCTCACCAGCAGAGAGAAAGGACTGTTGTTATTGGCCTGTTGGTTTCCTGTATATTGATACTGTTTACAGCCCCATTTTTCCATCAGGATGACCCATAGTCTTATCCTAAAGCAAGATACTGAGGAGATCTTTGATCGTTCTTTATATCTGTCTGTCTGTCATCACACCTGAATCAAATTATTTTGTCCTTAAGAGGGCTCTTAGAGGTATCCTAGGAATTTGATTCAGGTGTGTTGGACCAGAGACACATCTAAAGGTTGCAGGAAACCGGCCCTGGAGGACTGGAGATTAGAACCGTTGTTCTCGATCGTCCACAGTGCTTGCTCCTCTCCTCTCTTCTCTTCATCTCAGCCTACAGTGTTTTTATAGGATTTAGGTCCAGAGACTATTATTATTTTATCACCAGTCATGATCCGTTTTAATTATCTACCAGATTCCCCCAGCGTTTTAGTTAAAATTCCCTGGTATTTTAAGAAGAAACCATGATTAGGTTTTCAGGTCTTCTGGAACAAAAGCAGGCCCACAGCATCATACATCCTACACCGTTTTTATCAGCTTTTCCACATATTCATCTGTAGTTTCAAGCTTCCTTCCATCTTTGGAAGACAACCAGTGGATATGAGGTCCATTTGCAAATGTTGGAAAAATAAGATGTTTTATTTTTCTTTAAAAACATTTGTTTTCATCTCTGTTATGAGGTCATGTGTGTGTTTTTCGTACAGGGTCTCCTCGGCGACGCCACCAGTGTGCCTCCGGGCCGCTCTCTGCCGGTCAGGCTCCATCTGCAGGATCAGATGAGGCAGGAGACGGGCTGCCGTCGCTGGAGACAGAAGTCTGGAGCTGGGGCCGCGGATCAGAAGGACAGCTGGGACACGGAGACCAGCTCGCCAGGTTTGTAATTTGGATCTTAAACGCACTTGTTGCGTATCCTCGTAATGTCCCTTTCATGTCCACGTTTGCGTTAATAAGCAGTCATTCTCTCACAGCTGCTGCTTTGGTTGTGTGTGTTCTGTGTCTCCAGGCTGCAGCCGTTGTGCATCAAGTCTCTCACAGGGCAGGAAGTGATCAAAATTGCTGCAGGGTCCCACCATTCGCTGGCTCTCACTGCGCAGTGTCAGGTAACAAACCCAACAGCAAGTGGTCACAGTGCAGCAGGTTTAAACATGCAGCCCCTCTCTGCAGCAAAAGGATCAGTCAAACCCATATTACCTCGTCATCGTTCATCCGAAATGTAATTTGAGCTTAAAATGTTTTTTTGTAGTTAAATTTGAGCTGACAGATGTTGTGAGGATTTGAAACATAAATTTGTGTCCCGATAAATAGATTTGCACAATGAAATCATTCTTGTGTGTTGCAGGTTTTTTCATGGGGAAGCAACATATGTGGGCAGCTTGGTCACATCAACAGCCCCGTCACTGTGCCTCAGCTGGCAAAGGTTCGGTCATCTGATTCCTATAAAGTCATCGTAATGTTACACTTTATTCCTTTATTTCTTATTGTTTGAGTTTTTTTTTTTTCCTACTCCAGTCTAATGTACCTTATTTATACAGGGTCAAACACACACACACACACACACACACACACACACACACTAATATATAGATAAATTGCCCTTAGAAAGCTGCAGAGAAACCACATTTTGTCACCATCAACAGGTGTCTGGCATAATTCTGGCTATATTTGACCACTCTTTTTGTCAGAATTGGTAGTTTATCTAAATTGATTGGTTTCTTAGTTACTCAGCATGATGCTGCCACCATTGTGCTTGGAAACTGCTACAGTTTTCTTACAAGTTTCTCTTTGATTCTCTTCTTGTCATTGTGGCCAAACAGCTAAATCTTTGTTCCATCAGACAGTAAAATTTTTTTATCCAGGAGGTCCATGTGGGCAGCCGGGCATTTCAGTCAAGCTTCCAGGTGTCCATTTTGGAGCTGGAACCTCTGTCTTGGTTGGCATCCCTCTCAGTCCATGTTGATTTGAAACTTTCTTGTGAACGCTGGTGACTGTTTGGGTCAGACGGTTGAAACTTGGACTGAGTTTTCCAACAGGACAATGATCCCAACCACACAACAAAAATTGGAATGGATACAGCAGGCTAGCATTAGGTGTCTGACATTCCCTCCTCAAAAATATGACCCCAACCCTCTGGGAAATTAATGACATCCGCTTCAAGGTTCATGCCAGGAAATCAGCAGCTGTACATGGACTCTCTCCCATTTCTAATTAGAGCGGTCAAACATCCATTCAGAATTATGACAGAAGGTAGCAGCTTGCCACAAAGAGATATTAAACCAGTTTATCAGCAAACTGAGTGTAATTTTGATCCTGTGTGGATTAGAGAAAATCCGCAACAAGTTAAAAGTTTTTAGCAACCTCTGAAGTGTTTTGTTGTGTGATCATTTTCACCCTAAAAAAGAACTGTCTAAATAAATCCATAAAACTCCAAATGAAGCGATTGAACTTGAGCCGTGGCCGCATCTTATTTCAGTTAATGAGAGTGAAAATGTTCATCTTGAACCAACAAACCAACAAAAAAAACCCCCGCTTTTTTTGATCGTCCTGTTTTCTCCCTGCCCCGGTTGATTCCTGCAGCTGTCTGACGGTCTTCGTGTTTGGGATCTGTCAGCCGGCCAGAGCCACTCCCTCCTCCTGGCAGACGGCGACTGCGTCCAGCCAGTCCTGTTGTACTGCGGCCAGCAGAGCGAGTCGCTGTCGGCGCAGAGCGAGAAGCGGAATCAGAGCTCGCCCAACAGGGCGAAGAGTTACACAGTCAGACCGACGCTGCTTCCCTTCTGCATCGAGGTTTGTGGATTCAACACACCGCTCCAGACTGACGGGAATAACGGGTGGGGCGTTTTTCCGACTGAGTCACTGAATGTATGGAAAAGGAATAAAATGGTCATCTTAGAAGTCAGAAAAGGCTGAGAAAACTGCAGAGCCATATCTAATAAAAGCACGTTAAATACAAAACTCAAATATTCAGTTTTTGTTTGAATAATATGAAGTTAAGATGCTATTTTCTCAACACAATATGCACAAAGCTATGAGGGGCCAAAGCAATATCTAAATCATGATTAATAAGAAGGATGAAGTTTTTCAAGTCTAAGCTTTTAACTTTTCAGGCAATGCTTAAAAAAGATCTGGTTCTAATTTGTTAAAATCTGCAGTCCACTTTCCATTTTGGCTTCATTTTTGTTCACTAATTAATGATGGCATTGAAAACCTGGAATCAAAAAGAGGTTTCCTTCTTTCTATCATGTCTGCACATTCCTTCATCTGTCTGCATTCATAACTTAAGCTCTGCCTTTTGTTCTGTGACTTTGTGCAGATGAGTTACATCAGCAGCGTGTGCAGCGGCGGTCGGATGTGCGCGGCGTTGACGGACCACAACGTGATGGGTTTTATCGCAGCCATCCACGAGCTGGCCTCCACAGAGAGACGGTTCTCGTGCTGGACGAACGACGTCAGGAAGGTTCTCATCACCCCGCTGCGTAAAAAGGGTGAGAACCACTTTGCTGCTTAAATCAGAGATCGAACTTTGTCTGAGGAACAATGGTGGACTGGTTTCTGTGCGTCTGTTGTTTCTTTCCTGCAGAGAGTGTGTGTCAGACGTTAGGTGATCCATGCACTCACCTCTTCTTTGCACTTTGTGAGAGTTTTAGTCAGCTGAGCAAGCTGGTTGGTCAGCACGCTGCAGCACTCAGCTACTTTCTGCACAACGCCCAGAGCCGTGATGTAATTTCATTTCCCCTGCTGATGCACTCGGAACATTTCCTGGAGACATATAAAAAGTAAGGGTTTTATCTTGTCTAACTGAGGAATTACTGTTTGCTTTGCCGTTACTTTCATTTTTTTATTTAATGCTCATGCAGTTGCTGATGATACACAAAGAAAAATAAATAAGTTTTAAATATCTTGTTATACATCCCTCTCCGTACTTAAAGCGACAGTATGTAACTTTTATGAAAAATATTTACATATTTGTTAAAATTATGATTATGTCATGACAGTGTAATATAAGACAGATGATCTGTGAAAAAAATCAAGCTCCTCTGCCTTCTCCCAGTGCTCCCAGTACTAACTGCAGAAATACACCACTCAATCAGAAACAACCAATCAGAGCCAGGAGGAGGGTCTTAGCGCTGTCAATCGCCTTCATGCATGTGCCGCTCACACTCTCCCCCTTGCTCGCTGCTACACTACCACAACATATCCTGCCACAAATGCTAAGGCTAGTTAGCATGGCCACCGACAACGGCAGATAAATGGTTTTCCTGGAACTGTAAGTTGTTTTTTCATCATTAGCACATTTAGCTGCCGAACACGAGGGTGATTGACGGCGCTACAACCTTCCTCCTGGCTCTGATTGGTTGTTTTAGGTCGGGAGTGGTGCAAAGTTACATACTGCAGTTTTAATGGCACCCCTGGTAAAGATGTGCAGAAATTCCTTAAAAATATAATTTTGTTATTGCAGGAGCATAATCAAATGTAAAAGTTTGGGGGAAATCCAACCCCTAATTAAAATGTTTTTTTAAGTAAGGTTCTGATTAAACAAATCACTGGTGTCACAATCATTGACACCCCTAAAAATACATATATATAAATAATGGACTGAAGCAAGGAAAAAAAGTGTTTAGGAACTTCCCTGACTTCTTATTTCCTTGTAGTATAGCTATGAAATGCTAGCCTGTTTCTCTTCGACACTCTTTACTTGGAGAAGGTGTAGCATCTCAGAAGCTCAAATAATAGCTGAACTATGAGCCCAAATCCCAGAGGAGTTGAAATGGAGGCTTCATGGATGTAGAGCAGGACAAAAGAGCAAAGAGAAGAGGAGGAAGTTCAAACCATCTCCTCTATCGTATTAATACTCCGTCTCTCTGCCCAGCTTTCTAAGCGTATGACAAGACCGAGATTTAAAGAGGAGTGGCAAAAGCAAATGAAATGGATTAGCTGTGTGGTAACAACTCATTGTGTCATCCAGGACATGTTACTGTGAAACTGAGCAGTTAGTGTGTCGTGACAGTCATGAGACTGTAATAGAGCAAAAATCTTTAGTCAGAGGCCTCTGGAGATTCATTGCAAGACAGACTGCTACTGGAAATCCTACCAGCCCACAGCTTTACCATCCAGAATGACGTTTTGAAGCTACTTGGATGCTATGAGTTACAACATTTATTTTCCCCTTTGGAATAAATAAAGTATTTTTTTTAATTAATTTAATTTAATTTGAAATGGGAAATATTCAAGTAAGGCAGATGGGCCTTAAACTTCATAGTCTAGAAAACTAGTACAAGAAAATGGCTCCTCTGCAAAGTTTTCCTATATCTACCTTTAATGACTGGATGTGTGAAACAAGGCTTGATGAGGGTAGATGTTTATCTGCCGCAACACACAGTCAAGTAGTGACTCATAGGGAGGTAAGAAATATCCACAAAGCTCACTGCTGGAGAACTGCAGTAAAAGTGGCATCTTCAGCTCAACGTGTCTCCATAAAAACTCTTAGCCGCCAAGTACTGTTTCAGGAAGGATGCCAGGAAAAAGCATTTTCTGTCCTACCATCACAAACACAAACAGGATGTTTACCTAAACTTTCCTAGGAATTAAATTGGAACCATTTGCTTTCAATGTGACTAAATTAAAACTTTTCGGCATTAAACACTCCAAGTAGGTTTAGCATGAAACCAAAGATGAATATATGAATATATATATACCTCATATCCGCTGTTAACTATGGTGGAGGATGTGTGGTGCTGTGGGCCTGTTTCTGATCCAGAAACCTGATTAGAGCACATGGTGTCATGAAGATTGAGATTTACACATCTTTAGCCAGGGTGCCAGTAAGTGTGGACAGCACTCTCCGTTGCTGTTTTAAATACTTGAAAATACTTTTAGTTTGATTAAAAATGGATCAAAATGCATCCCTGACTGCTCTGTTTCCCTCCATCTGATTTCAGCATGAAATCTGTTTCTGTGTTTGTCTTCAGGTATTGTTCTGCAGTCGGCGACTTTCAAGTTATGGGTGGATTCCAGTCACTTCATAAACTCTCACTGTAGGCTTTTTTATTTTAACTGTTCTCATGGGAGGAGTCCAGCTTCCTCTGCTTGCCTTGCTGAAAACACTCTGCCCTTTTGTACTGTTAAGGAATCCAACAACAGGATTTTCTTTGTTTAACCAGAATTTGCTGGAAAAAAAAAATATTTTCTACAATTGTTGATTGTTTTTGATGCTATAAAAACATGAAGTTCTGAGAGAGTGAACCTGTCTATGTCTTCCTCCCTGCAGGGAGTGCTTAGGCAGTCAGCAGGCTGTGCTCTCCCAGCTGTGTGGATCAGACCAGTCTGTCAGCAGGGAGCTTGATCTGATTTCAATGTTCTACCAGCCTCTGCAGCAGCCCCACCATTACAACAGAGTCCTGCTCAAAATGGCAGCATGCTATGACGTGGTGAGCTCAAAGCCTTCACCTTTTTTCATTGCTCAATTTTGAATTATTCTTTCAGTTGTATACTTCTGTTTTCCCCCATGATTCAGTAACTACACATTTATTTCCTCTAAGGTATGTTTTTTGTTTAAAACCTGTTCTCTCTTTCTCTCCCCAGCTTACTCTGGAGTATCAGTCTCTGCAGCAGGGGTGTAGTCACTACGAAGCTCTCTCTTTGTCTCTGCTGAGGAAGAAAAAGGAGGCTGAAACCACACAGCTTTTCTGGAAAACTCATTCTGGCAAGACTACTGTGAGAACAACGCCTTATCAGTGACGTCCATTTTTCTTTGTCTGCTTTTGTTGGGAGTGGATATAACTCTTTGGAAACATATTCTACTAAAGATATAGTTTCGAAACACTGCTTTCAGAGATTAAACCTCAACATTTATTGTGCTTAAACATCAACTTCAGTGCTCAGTAGCTCCATTGCAGGTATTTTTTTGTAAGCACAACTGTGACCATGTATATGTTTATCTGCAGGTTAAAACATGAATGATTTAACTTTTGCATCGCATAATAACAAAATTAGGTTTCGCACATCCGCTTAATTGTCAGTGTACAATAAAACTAATAAAAAGCTAGAAAGTATAAATAAATAGGTTAAGACATGACAGGGTTTCCCCCAGAAAACCTGCTTAGCCTGGTGGTAGGGGCGCGAGGGCAGTCCACCAGCAACCCACCGTGTTTTGTGCTAAAAAAAATGTTAAAAGTTGACAGTAAATTTGAAAATATGACTAGATAATTATGTAATTGGAAGACATTATTGACAACACTTAAACACAAACTATAGTGTTTGGCAAAGGCAAACAAAAACATACAATTGAAATAAATATTTTATGAACTTCAGTTAACTGGTAATAAAGTAATCACAAAATACAAAAAAAAAAATACACAACAAGGCTTTGAAGAACCTTGGATAATAAGTTACAACATTTAATTTCCTTCTGGGATCAATAAGTGTTTTTGAATGAAGCACAAACAGAGGCAAGCGCGTGCCAGAACAGGTATTGAGAGAGCGTGTGAGACATAAACGCACATTCCACACGTTATTTGTTCACAAAGATATCTATGCTCACATCAGTCTCACTCCACGCTCAACGCGAACCTCTAAAAGCGCGATAATACCTCAGCCTTTATAGTCGCGCTTTTAGAGGTTCGCCTTGAGCGCACATGAGCCGAGCAAGTGGTGAGACTTTTACACTTGGCGATACATCGGTGCAGGAACCTCCTTTGCAAGAACACCTTCCATATAGACCATTTTGAGTGTAAGGTGGCGTGCGTGATCTGCCCTGAGTTACAAAAATTCGGAGGTGCACGAGCAGGTGTCATAATTTGGAAATAATAGAGTGTGACACAAAGGGGCAGGTGAAGGGACGGCACGATTGGTGCGCACCGCCTCACGCCCAGTTCAGTGCGGTTAAACCTAGCTTAATTCGTCTTTGCTATCACTGTTACTGGTATATAAAAAAAACCCCGATTTAAAATAAACAAACGACACTTACCCTGGTGGGGTGGGGGGCCAAGTAAAGCCTGGCACCCCGCCAGGCCTATAATACATAGTTTTTGTTAAAAAGCATTTCCTTTAATGTTTCATAGTCATCTGAAAACACAGGAAGATATTACATCCTTTTTTTCCACAGGGTTTAGGTGAGTGTGAGCTTCAGTCATCCGAACACTCAAGCTCTGTCATTTTGCTTTTTGCCAGCTCATACCACCATTTTAAACCCAGCTGTTGTCATTTTGTCTCAACATGCAGAGCTGTGAATACATGTTACCCCCCTCACAGATTTCTTCGTTGTTTTAGATTGTCGCACAAACTTTCAAATCATATAAGGAAAACCTGTGTAATTAAAAATGCAGTTTTTAATGATTTTATTTAAAGGAAAATAAAACCGCTAAATCCTAAACTTACTGTGATTAACCAGCAGATTTGGAAATTTGAGTTCAGTTTCACAAGGCACACTCAGTCTGGTTACTCCCTGACCTGTAGAATCAAGGGAGCACTTAAATAGAACCTATTTGACAACAGGAAGTAGGCTTAAACATCTCAAAAGACTCAAAAGCATGTCCCCTCATGCTCTGATCTGCAAAGATTTCAGGAACAGATGAGAAACAAAGTCTGGAAAGGGTTACGTGAACCACAGTGAGAGCCATTATCCACAAATCAGAACAGCTGTGAAACTTCCCTACCAAAATTACTCCAAGAGGTCACTGAAAGCTTATTCAGGAGATCACAAACGACCCCAGATTTACATCTAAAGCACTTCAGGCCTCAGTATATTAAGATCAGTGTGTTTATGACTCAACAAAAAGAAACTATGGGACGGGAGAGTTCATGGGTGAAAACCAACCCTGACCTGTTTCACATACAGCAGAAAACATCCTGGTTTTTTTCCCAAGACGTTTGGAAAATATTCTGTGGACTGATGAGACACACCTGGACCTTTTAGGACGGTGTGTGACCCGTGACATCTGGTGTAAAACTAACACAGCATTTCAGAAAAAGAACGTCATACATCTGTGGTAGCTTGAAGGTCTAGCTCTGCTTTTATGCTTCAGGATCTGGAAGAATTGCTGTATTTGATGGGATGGTGACGTCTGCTCAGGGGCACTTGGGTTATCCAGCAGGACCGTGAGCCAAACCTCGACAGCAAACAATAAATCAAGGTTTTGGAGTGTCCTGTTGAAGGTCTGGTTCTGAACCTCTCAGGGAGCAGCAAAACAGCAGGAGATTAAACCGAAGGGTGCCCCCAACATGCCTTGTGCTGGAAATGCATCCGACTCCTGCTGCTTGTTTAACCGATGGGTGAATGTTTGTTTTTCAGGAGAGTCTGCGTCTCCCGCAGCGCCGTGTGGTTTGTGAGAGCAGCAACAGATCTCTGACTCCTCAGTACGCCGGCCGCTTCTCCAATCACTGGTTCATTCTGTTCAATGATGTCCTGGTCCACACGCAGGTACACAGATTAAATACCTACACGTTGCTTCTACTGATGTGAAATAAGGTAGATTTATTGTCAGAATATTTTGATTATTTAAGGTTTAAAAACAGGGCGGAGCTGAATATGAATGTGAATGTGTAAAAGTTGAATCAGACGGGTATTTTGGTGGATGTGTGTGTTTGTAGCTGACATTTCCCAACCTCCTCCATCGTCTTTAGATTATCTTTACATGTCTTCGTTGTGTCTTTCATTCACTCAGGGAACTCTTCCCTCTCAGAGCTTCGTAAGTATGATAAAGCAACATCTCAGTTTGATGTCCCACCCACCAGTTTAGCTGGTCTGTTAGGTGCTTCCACTCTGAGTGTTCGGCTGGGAGCTACGGGGGAATCCATAAACGTGAACACTGGACGTTGTAAAGTTCACACAGATGTTTTTCACCTATCCAGATAGTTGCGTTTGAAGGTGTCAGGTTCACCCAATTTAAAACAACCACATGAGAGATGATCAAAATTGTTGAATAATGTTACAATATAACTAATTTTGGGAAGGATAAAATTAAAGTATATATTTTTTGTGTTTTAACTTATGCTTTGAGGTCCAGTGTTCACATTTATTTTCTGTATGTGTTTCTTTTTTTAGCGTTGCCAAACGGGGGTGTTTGTACACATTTGGGTTCGATGTCTTTGCAGCGTTAGTGAGTCAGCTCTGCAGAAATGCTTCTTGTTGCTGTGACTCTTAACCTGGAAGGATCCTGGTGAAGGGTTGAAACTCGCGCCGGTCTGCTTGCTCTCACAAGCTTCTGATATCACCGACTCCAAACAAGGAGGGGTCACTGTAACTTTGGCCCCATCTTCAACTGTCTCCTTGTCCCGTGTGTTTCCCTCCCTCCCTTTTTTTTGTCATGTATCATAGAAACTAACTATATCTTCCACTGTTTGGTTTGCTGTGGTGTGTTAATTGAGAAAATGGGTGAAATTTGTTACATTTAGGAACATTTTCATTATGTTAACCCGAACCCCTTTCCCCCAAAGCTGAAATACCCTGAACCTTTAACATACTACCCTTAGCTGGGTTTTTATGAGTGTTTCCATTAAAATAATGAGCAGGTTGCATCTTTTCAGTATTGCCTGCAGGAATGTTGCTGCTTCTGCATAAAAACTGATAAAACTAGGAGGCACACCACAACTATTGTAAGCCATCAATAACCCGTTACTTCAGTGGACTTCCAGCTGTACAGCTGCAACGCCTGTTTGCAAATGTTCAAACTTCGTCTTTCATTCAGCTGAGAGGACATCACCACCTTCTGCGAGAGCAGCTCCACAGTACAGTGAAGTCAGACCAACAAAATATATATTCAATATCATTAAATAAATCAATATAGATATAATTTATTATCGTTAAAAGTCCTAAATAATAAGTTACTTCAATCAACTTCCGGCTCTGTGCAAACACATCGTTGAAAATTTGTCTTTCATTCATCTGAGGACCTCTGCAATGGAAGCTTCTCAGACTTTTTCACGGGGGTTACATTCAATAACATAAAAAAAATCACTCAAACCTTTTATGTCTTTAGTTTTTTGTGATATGTTTTGAACTGGAGTTGATTTTACTGCTGTGGTTGGTTTTAAATGTGTTTTACAGTCAGAAAGATTGTTCTAACTTACAGTTTGGAAATTGAGTTTTCTTTTTATTTAGTAAGAAGGTTTAAATGCTGTCAAGTTCAAAAATGCCCTGCAATGGACTGGCGACTTGTTCAGGGTGCATCCCGCCTCTCGGCCGATGACCGCTGATTGCAGCACTGCCAGGATAAGCTTATTTAGATACTAGTCTTTTTAATGCAGTCTTATTGCTGCAGCTGCTCATGTTACTACTTTTCCTACAAGTACATTTTAGCTTATATGTTTCTGAGCACAAGCATATTTTGTTTGGTGAAACCGAAAGTAATGTTTCACCAAACAAAGTAAGGTTTTTTTTTTTTTGTTTGTTTGTTTTTTTTTTGGAAGTTCCCCAATCTGTCCGTTCTTAAAAAAAAAATCCCTTTAGACGATAACTGAGATGTAGCTGTTGGTCATTTCTCTGTGTCACATGCAATGTTGCAATCTCAGAGTGAGTAATGTTGCTTCATTTGAGGATTTCAGAAGGGCTGTAATTTCTGTTGCTGTCTGTGTCTGCAGTTCTCCACGCATCGCACCTATGCTCTGACTTGTTTGTGGGTGAAAACGCTTACTGGAGACAATAGCGGACTGTGAGTTTTTTTAAAGCAGTTCTGATCAGGAATGTTAAAAATAGGTTGACAGATACAAATAGATTTTTCATAAAGGAGATTTAGTCTTCATTACAGTCATTGGGGAAGTTTAGATGAGCTTTTACGTTCAGAATTTACAAGCAAGGATGTGCCTTTACCCAATTATCTGACTACTTTGGTCAATAGTGAAACTAAAACCTTTTTAAAAAAGCTACAAAAAAAATCTTGGTAGAAATGTTTTTTTTCTCAAAGACACTCATTGGAGGAAGATAAATTAGTTCCTCAAAACCAAACTTCCTTCCTGTAATTGCTTTATTATGGGTCTTTTATAACCACAATCTGGTGTCCTATAGATGGACTTCTGCACTGTGTAGCGTATAGTATTGATTGGCTGATACCCATGTCTCAGTTGCTACATGGGGGCAAATTAATAAAGCTATTTTGTTTCCTAAATTGTGTCCTTCTAATTCTCAAACTTCACACAAAAGATCTGCTTCTAACAGTCACACAGCTACAAGTATCTCTGTGTAGATGGAGATTGGCCACATTTTAAATGAGGTACGATGCATGCGCTTAGTAGGAAACTTTCAAATGTTTTGTTGTAAATTTACAGCCACAGAAAATGGCATCACATTGTGAAAGACCAGCGCTGTTTGAGACGCTCAAATTTTGGGAAATAAAAGCTGTTTGCTGCAGCTAGCTGCACTGTTCAGGCTGTACAAAAAGTAATGTAGAGGAGATCCAGTGGTACCAGTGGGAGGTGAGGAGCAACATTGCACAGCCAGCCTCTAATGATGCAAGCTAAAGACCTGTTTTTCATTTATTAGGTTAAAAAAAAGGAATGTAATCACTGTTAGCAAAGCACAAGTTACATCAGTACATATTTGTAAAGATTCCATGTCACAGTTTTGCAATCTGATGCATTTTTTACTTCAATCATTGCAGCTAAAGCAGATAGTGTGTGCACAATATGTGCATAAAAAGCTAAATGCATAGCTTTGTGAGTGTTTTTACTAGTAATCACTCCTATATACGTTATTTCAGAATACTGAACATACTAAAAATGCTTCCCAGAATTAAATCATGTGATCCAGAGTAATTATGGCTCAGCTTGATTGTTGTTGATTAATCTACTTTTACCACTTGAAGAATTTTGCTGATACTCTTTTTAAGTAGGTAAATGTAAGTTAATTGTTATAATATTTTATTGTACTTTTTTTCAGTTATACCATCAAAATAATATGTCCAGAGGAGAGTTTCACCCTGGTGGCCTCTACACCACAGGAAAAGGTACATTATCTTCTTATTACACACTTATTATCACTCGGTAATGTTTTTTTGACACCAACTCTTATGGCGATTCTTTATTTTGACCCTTCTGCCTCTCTGTAGAACAAGTGGCTGCGGTCTCTGAACCAGGCGGTGGATCAGGCGCTGGGAGGTGCAGTTCAGGGGTCGTCACCGGGGGTCACGGCAGCAGTGTGCCGCACGGCCTCATACAAGTTCACAGCAGATGAGCGATTCAAAGACGCTCAGTACACCGGAGGCTGGCTGGCAGGACGAGTCCACGGCAGGTCAGAAACTGCGATCCTTAAATGCTTGGATTTAATTTGTAAAATAATAGTTTTGATAGTAAAAACTTTTATAATATTTATTCCAAAAGTTTCACTTTTAATACAGATCCATAATTACTCCTCAGGATCTGCTCATATGATGCCATGCATTCTTTTAAAAATGTCTCTAAACGCTGAAAATATATATATTTTTTTTAAATCTCACTAATGTTGTAATGTTGCTCAGGGAGGGTGGGAGGCTTTAATGCCAAAGAGTCATTTAAGAAATATTAATTCACTAAACAATAAAACTTTAACTGGAGCAACTGCTTATACTCCTGTAACCGTTTTCCCTCGAGTGTACTTATTAAATTAATGACTCAAAGTAATAAATTGTAATAATTGCGTCAGGAACGATGGCGACTAAAACAGCAATCCTTGAGGACATAAATTACTATTTAATCCAACTTTCAGATGCAGCATCCAGAATCGGTCATGTTGCAAAACAGGCAAAATTTTAGGAAAAAGTTTGTGCTTGTTCGTTTATTGTGGAATGTTTATTGAATGTGCAAAGTTTTCTTTTTGGCATTTTACGTGAGAAAGTGTTTCTGTGCGTTATTGCACAATTATAAATCCATATGGACCAGTATGTGCACAAGCAGGAGGGACTTCTGATTTTAACTTGCTGTAAGTACAGCATGCAGATTATACTAATAAATTACATCTTTGGGATGTTTTTTTTTTGTTTGTTTGTTTCGCCAGCATAATTTTGGTTCTTTGAAGAAGACGTTTTTATTCTATTTCACCTTTATTTAACCTGGGGAAAAAATGCATAGACAAAATTAAAATTATGTACTGCACAAGAGTACAGATTAAGACAGGAGAAGTTGTAACAATCAGAGCACACATTTCTAGTCATCACTTTCTTAAAAAAAAAAAAAATAAAGCATTATATACAGCCTCTAAAGGCAGATGTTACTGAGAGCTCTAAAAAAGACTCAGAGACTATATCCCTAATTTTTAAGTCTTTTTGCAAACATTTTCATTCATTTGGTGCACTGTATTAAGATTCCAAACTCTTTTTGGGACTTTTGCTGCTGACAACAAGAGGAGATCCTTAAACCGCAGACTGTAAGCATCTAAAGTTTTTTGATGACTTGAGGTCTGAAGATAGGAAGGCAGGTGGCCCAAAATATTCCTGTATTTCAGAATGCATCGGTGCCTTAATCAAAGATTTTACATGTCTCATCATCCAAAAGAAGCATTTAGGAGATGCATAGATGATGTGTGAGTGTGAAGGCTTTGAGAAGAAGCCTATAAATGATATCTCCATAAATTAAAACAGGTGTACATTTAGTAAAAAGCCCCGTTTTGGACTCAAAAGACAAATTTTATTTTTAAAAAAATATCAGTTTCAATTGGAGCCTTTTCTCTTTTTCTGTAAGAGACAGAATCACAAAGAAGAAATCCCAAATGTTTTTATTTGTATCATTACAAACTAAATCTGTACTTCATGAAAAGTGAGGATTAATTCCAGGTTATGTGACAACAAGATGAGTTTTGTTATCTGAGTTTAAAGTTACAGGTCTGATTGTACAGTATTAAAAAATGACTGGGAGTCACTCGCTAAGTGAGAGCCAGTTTAGGTGCAGATACTGAACTTTCCCATGTCATCAGCTTAAAAATGATAATTTGTAGCAATTTTAAATAAAAATAATGAAAAGAAGTGGTCCTAAGCCCGACCCCTGAGGGACACCATTAGCTACAGTAATGAAACCGCAGGTGAAACCATACAATGTTCTGTAAGGATAATTATCACACCAACCAACAGTATAATCAGAACCCGATACTGGTGAGTCTTTGTTTCGACAAAATGTGATTTTCAGTGTCAAAAGCTTCTGATAAACCGATGAAAATAACATTTTATTTTATGTGCCATAGTAAGATCATTTTGAGACTATACGCCCCGTCAAGGAACCTATTTATCATCGTTTAAATGAGTTGGTAATCCTTGTAGTCTCCTTGAAGGTGCTGAAACGCTGAGAGTCTAGTTTGCACTTTTTCAGAGGAACCATGAAGTGGCCGGATGGACGGGTGTACAAGGGAAACTTCAAGAGTGGACTAGAGGACGGGTCTGTATGAATCTAGATGTTGGTTCTGATTCTGTCCGACATGAAACATTCTTTTTTTCTTATAGAGACCTAAAACCAGAGGAGAGAACCTTTTAGGCGCTCGTACAGGAAATAGTAGCATTTTTACTTTTTTTTTTTTTTTTTTTTTTTTTAAACAGCAAATTTTGCATCTTTTCTACAAATAAAACTGTAACCACGGCTGTCTTTATCTTTCTTTCCCAGTTATGGAGAGTGTGTAATACCAAGCAAAGTACAGGACAAACCTGACACCTACCAAGGACAGTGGAGAGAGGGAAAGATCCATGGTTTTGGCAAGTACAAGTCAGTACGCTGTTTTATGGAGACTTTTATACGAGCAGTATCAAAAATGTGTGCAGGAACATCAGAACCAGTCATTTAGTGAATATAAGGGTTGTAAACTGGTTTTCTTTATATAGCTTCTTGAATGGGCAGATCATCAGCGCTGTGACATTAACCTAGAGCGCCCCCTTCTGTGTGTCTTGGGTGGGACTCAGGTACGGCAGCGGGGAGGTATACGAGGGCTGTTTCTGTGATGGGCAGCGCCACGGTTACGGCATGCTGAGCTCCGGTAAACTGGCCCGGACTTCTTCGAGCGTTTTCATCGGCCAGTGGGTTCACGACAAGAAGACGGGCTACGGAGTTCACGACGACATCATGAGGTATAAAAATGACTCTTCTTCAGATTTGTTCTAATCTGCTATATGAGTGATGAACTGTGTGATGAAACACAAAAATACAGCGTGGAGGTCTCATCTGACCAAAGCACCTTCTTCTTCCACATGTTTTCTGTGTCTGATGCATGGCTTGGTTAAAAACTGTTATCAGGACATCTTATGGCTATTTTTTCACATTGGCATCTTTTTGCTACTTTTCCATAAAGGCCAGGTTTGTGGAGTTCACAACTCGAAGTTGTTCCATCAACAATTTCTCCCACCTGAGCTGTGGATTTGTTCATCTCCCCCATGTTACCGTGAGCCTCTTGGCTGCTTCAATAATCTATGTTTACCCAGCCCAACCTGTAGCTTTTGATTGACAGCCACGTCATAATGTTTTTTATAATGCTCTTAAACAAATTTCTAAAGCCTTCACAGAACAGCTGTATTTATACTTAGATAAAACACACACAGATGGACTCTACTTCCTTACTAGTTGATTTTCGGGGTAACCGCTTGCCCAGGATTTCATGTAAAGGGGGCTGAATACAAATACATACCAGACTTTTATTTGTGAAAAAGTTTTAAACATAAAATATTTTCCTTCAATCACATTAAATCCCCGAAAAATACAAGTGGTTTGAATACTTTTCCAAGGCGTCCGTCCATCCATCCAGTTTGACCATTAGTCTTTCATAATTGCATGTGGGAACAATAGACCAGAGGTTGACTGGGTCAAACAAAATCCCATCATAATCTAGTTTTACCCATAAATTTTTAAAATGATAATAATAACATATTCAATTGCATTTAATTTTCATTGTTTAATATTCAACAAGCTGAACAGAGAATCCACATCGTGCCATCACACCTCAAGCATAAGTAACTTTTTCTCTGCAGTGACAAAAAACACTGATTGTGGCCTCAGTAACTACATATAAACAGGAAAATTTAACGACAGCACTTAAATTATGAACAATTCACCTGCTGCAACCTGAACACGCAGTCTCTCAACTTCATCAGAGATGAATCAGCGCTCTGCTGCCACACTCGAGACTGGAATTACCAGCGCCACTTCAACCAAAGTTTTGAGATCAGAGAACATTTCTCAAATTGAAGTGATCAGAAGTTGGAAAGACACTCTGAATGAGAGGTTTTCTGGTCCTGCAAGCCCTCGTTTCTGCGGGAGGAAATCCTGCAGCGTGCGCTCCTTCTGCGCCAGTGGTCCAGCTGCACCAGACGCGCTCCAAAGTGTCCTCTCCATAACTCTTCAACACGCTGTCAGCTCCTGGATAGCGAGACGCATTGAGTCCTGGTCAGAGATTATACTCAGATCGAATGTTTTAGTATTGATTGATTTAGTTACCTCAGCGATGTGGGTGGGGGATATGGACTTAAAGTTTTATCACGATACTTTGTGGTACTATTGCGGTAACGATAAAAGTGACTAAAAGAACCATATTTTTACTTCTTTTTTTTTGGTAGCTGTATGACTGTGACTGCAGGGCACAGGAATTGTAGCCCCACAAACACAAATGCTACTCTTGAGAAACATACCCATTTGTAATGAGCTTCTTTAGGACTTCAGTCCCATTAAGAAGTGTGATTTGTGTCACTAACAGTAACTGCATTTAATCATATTTTCAGATTTATTGGTGTTTATTGATAATCTCAATTAACAAACAGTTGAGAAAATAGTAAAAATAACAATCCAGAAAATACAGACAGTTTGGTTTTTTTTTTTTTAAACATCATTAATTAGAATTTTTCATGAGAACAGTCAATAAAAATTCTTATTATGATGAGAAATTTATTATGATAAAGGATAAACGATGCGATAAATGCCAACCCCTATCGTGATGTACTCTGTGTGTAAAGTTGAAAATCTCTGCACATCTGCACCAAGTAGTAAAGGGTGTTAATTGTAAAAATGGTGGATGGCCTTCAGATTTTTCTGTCACCATTGAAAAAGAAAACGGTCAAAGAAGGAAAATATTCTGTTAATGCAGCCCCTGCCTTAACAATGGATTATTCTGTAATCAAACTAACTAAAACTAAATTTCTTTCAGTCTCAAACAATACTTGATTTTGTAGATCATCACTGCATTGTTAGTTTTAGTTGGTTTATTATTTCAACTTTATTTAAATTAACCTGCATCAGCATTTCCTTTTTGTTTCTCAGAGGAGAGAAGTACATGGGCTTCTGGCTGGATGACCAGCGGCACGGCAGCGCTGTGGTCCTCACCCAGTATGGAGTTTATTTTGAAGGGTCTTTCAAAGAAAACAAGATGAGCGTAAGTACAGCAGCCAGTAAGTGTGTGGCTTAAGGCTTAATTGTGTTCTGTGGTCTAATTTTTATATATATGAGATTTAATCATTTGACAAAAATTCATGTACAGCCTGGCATCTTGCAGGACTTCACTAGTGGCTCATTTATTGAGCTAAGTAGAGACATTAAGAATAGAAGTGGTAAAAGTTTTTGTTTTACCTCTGTAATCTGTCAGGGTTCAGGCCTGTTGGTGTCAGATGATGACACGGTATTTCATGGGGAGTTCAGTGACAACTGGACTGTCAATGGGAAGGTAAAACACCCACTTTGCTCTGAAGAGTGTCTTCAGATGATCTCTGGTTCTGTCTGATCGCTCTTCTTCTCCTCTGTCTCTGCAGGGGGTTTTGACTCTTGCGAATGGCGACTGTCTGGAGGGTCTGTTCAGTGGAGAGTGGAGGACTGGTCTGAAAGTTGTAGGAACGTATGTCAAACCAGCCGTAGATGGGTACGAGAACAAAGAGAGAGATGACCCACCGTGAGTATTTACATTACTTCCTTAACTTGACTCCTTAAGCAGCCGGTTCTGCAGTGTACAGGTTCTGTTGTTATGACAGGTAGGCCTGTCGCAATAAGCAATTAATCAATTTAATCGCATGATAAATAAAATGAGCCTGGTAATTTCCATTCTGATTATTAATATTTTTGAATGGTAATTTATTTACAGAGAGATCATAATCCATTTTATTTATGGTTTCGGTGGTGTGTGGGTTTTTATTTCTGTTTTATTTATTGATTTTCTTAATTTCTGGGAGATACTAACATGAGAAACTGATCTTATCCACAAATCTTTTCTACCTCTACAGTAGTCTGAAAATCAGCCACTGTCCCCTTTTGCTCTGCTGCGAGAGGGGGCTGACTGACATCTGACATCTGACTGACATGGTTAACAATAGTCACCCCACTGTTGCCAACTTAGCAACTTTTTGCAATATTTAGCGAATTTTCAGACAAAAAAAAAATTGTTATCGGCCAAAATCGGAATCGGCAGATCAGACTTTTTTAAGATTGGACATAAAAATGCAAAACATCCTTAAAAATTACTAAATAAATACAGAAAAAAATGCATACAAAAAATGAGAAAAAATTAATAAAACAATAAGAGTGGAAATAAAATGGAAAATTAAATAATAGTGATAATGTTAAGTGTTCTTTATAAAATTAAAGTTTATTGGTCTTTGCAAGCTTGCATTATTATGCTGTTATCAATTAACACTTGAAAATTGTCTCAAAACAGCAATATTATTGTTTATCGCACTAATTTCTGGGACAATTTATCGTCCAGTAAAATTTGTTATGGTGACAGGCCTAATGACAAGTCTGAAGGTGTTTGCATGTTCGACAGCTTGGGTCAGTATGTGGTGCCCGCAGCTCAGAGGTGGATCTGTGTGTTTGACGAATGCTGGAGTCGACTCGGCTGTGACGCCGCCGGCAGAGGAGACAGGACCGCAGCCTGGGAGAGCATCGCTGTTACCATAACAACGGCTCGACGACAGAGGTAGACACACGGATGTCCGAGCTACAGGAGGCATTTAGCAATATCACAGGGTTCCTACAGAATCTGGAATTTTGTATTTTCCACGTCTGAATAAATATGGAAAAAGACTCGTTTTTCCATATTTCGACCTCTGTTCTTCCATCCATCTGTACGTTCATCTGTACGTACATATTACATCATTTGTGAAACCTGATTCTTATTAGTGACAACAATCAGCTGGCCTGTGAACAAAATCTGACCACTGACTGGTCGGCCAGATACTGACGGACCTGACTCTGAATCGGACTCGTACTGTCTGGAGGTTTAACGGTCTGTTATGATCAGTTTAAATATGTGTGTGTGTGTGTGTGTGTGTGTGTGTGTGTGTGTGTGTGTGTGTGTGTGTGTGTAGCCCAGACCTCAGTAAATCTCACACCAAAGTGCTGGAGAGCTTGGAGTTTATCCCTCAACACGAAGAACCAGTCACCACTGCAACCTATGACAACATCAGGCGATACCTCACTAAGGTACAAGGCTGAGAGAAAACACTCGATTCTCCCACCTGAGCTTCGGATCTATGCAGCTCCTCTGGAGTTACCTGAGGCCAGGTGAGTCATCTGGTTTTGCAGGTGTTTTAAGTAACTCCTAAGTGTTTGTGTGTGACCGTGTCAGGCATGCGAGACCCCCCACCACCCTCTCGGCTGGCTGGTAGAGACGCTGGTGACGGCTTACAGGATGACGTATGTCGGAGTGGGATCGAACCGCCGGCTGCTCCGGCAGGCTGTCCAAGAGCTCCAGGCCTACCTCACACATTTCTACAGCATCATCAGGTAGATTCACCTTGAAGAAGAAAAGACGCGGGGGGGGGGGAAGCCAACATATTTCTTTAAAATCAACTTATTTTATTTTTAGGCTAAGTTGTCTGTAAAGTTGAGACGTTTTGATTTCTTTAATTTGCTAAATGTCTCAGCATAACAAAGTAAAATTATGTCTCTCTGAAAAGGCTTTGATCCTGAAAAGTCTGATCCAGCTTAGCGTTCAGATCGGGCCTAAAAAATACAACCCGACCCATAGACATTGTGTTAGATCCCGATCCAACACGGCTAATTAACTCTAATTAGTCTAATTTAAGCCCGAAGTAAACCCGACATAGGAGAGAAAAGCGCCACTTTTGCTGCACTCCATGAACCCAAAGCATGTCTTGTTGTTGTCAACTGAGTTTAAAATGCTTCCAGATCTCTGACTTTGCTCTCTGCTCACTTAGTACAGTAACCTCTCCTGTTTTTAGCTTCTGTTTAATGTCTTCCAGCTCCATTTTGTCTGTTGTTGTAACTGCACCGTGAGTCAAGTGCAAATCTGGGATGTGTGATTGATAGGAGTGGAGCAGGGCGGGGCCATGTGCGCATTAGTTGTGCAGTGTGCTGTGCTTGTTACAGTCTAACTTCTGCTTCTTTCTTTCTTTCGTCCATCCGCCCGCAACCTTTTCAATCCTAAGGGCCATATTTGCCCTATGTCCAGCTAAATAAGATTGGAGAGCTGCAAATGTTACATGGCCTTTAAAAAAAAAAAAGACAACTTATAATTTTTGAACTGTGTTGTCATTTTTAATTTTATATCTGTTTTTAGGTTTTAAAATAAGGAAAAAACAAACATTTTGCAGAAAAGAGGTTGGACACATCATCTTCAGTGGGATGCTGAAATTTATAGAACATTAAAAATCACAAAAAGCACATTGTTTCCAACTTAATTACATAAAAATAGATCTAAAACAATATCACTAGTATTTTTTGTGACATGCCGTAGTGGAAAATCAATTTATAACATGAAAAGACTGCTAAAACCAGCATTTGTTATTAAATTCATATTTAAAACATGAGTTGATTCTTTATCATGTTAGGCCAGAGTTATTAAGAGCCATTGTGAAAGGTCCAAAGAGCCACTTGAGGCTCCGGAGCTGCAGGCTGCAGACCTCTGGGCTACGTGATGCTGTTTGTTCACTGAAGTTCTCCAGCAAACCTCTGAGGCCCTTCATGAACAAATGCTGAGAGTAAATTATAGAAATCTGGATTCTATTTCCTAATCATGTGACTTCTGAAGGCAGCTTGTTGCACCTTAAACTACAGAATAAAACTCACAATCAAACTGTGATGCTGGCTGTTTGCTCACTAATTGTCCATATTTTTGCTGTCTGCAGGTTTCTGTTTCCAGGGTTACCAGATGATGGTGGCATCATCCCAGACCCTCCTGACCTCAATCCATCGAACAGCCGACGCAACTCTAACAAAGTGGAGCTGGGGTCAGGGTTAATTAACACAGAAGTGGCGGTGTAAAGAAACAAGATAAATGTCGGTGTTTCGATGTTATTTTAAATCTTCTTCTCTCCTGTTTTATTGTCCCTTAGTGTGTTTGTGGTGAGCTGCTCGTCTCTGCTCCTCCCTCTGCTGCTCCCTCGACTCTATCCTCCCCTCTTCACCCTGTACTGCCTGCAGCAGGAGCAAGAGGAGGCCCAGTACTGGGAGCGCATCCTCCGGCTCAACAAGCAGCCCGACCAGTCGCTCCTCAGCTTCCTGGGAGTGCAGGAGTCAGTGTGCAAACACACACTCACAGTCACGCTCCATATATGCTTTTTCTCTCATCATATATTGAGAAGTTATTGATTATGCTGACAGCTCTTTTGTGGATATTTGTTTTGTTTTCTCTCGTAGGAAGTTTTGGCCTCATTGGATGTCCATCCTGGGGGAGAAAAAGCAGGTCAGACTGTTTTATTCAGCTTTTACACTTACAGAGCCTTTCAGAAGTATTCACACACCTTCACCCTTTCCACAATTGGTGCAACAAACTTCAGTGTGTTTTATGTAAAGTGGGTGAAAATGATGGCTGGTTTTCAGTTTTGCCTACCAAGAAATGATCGTCCACCTAAACTGCAGCCAAATTACAGAGAACATCAATCAGAGAAGCAGCCGAGCTATAATTGGTTAGTCTGGAGGAGCTGCTGAGATCCACTGCTCAACAAATCTGGTCTTTATAGAAGTGTGGCACGACGAAAGCCAAGGTGGGAATGAAACCAGAAGAAGACCCATTTGTAGTTTTCCAAAAGCCATGAAGGAGACATGTAGGGCGCTCCGGTTTGACCAGACGAGCACTGAACGACGTCTCCTAAATGCAAAGCAGTAAGTTTAGCAGAAAGCGAACATGCAATCCCAACAGTGAGGCATGGTGGTGGCAGCATCATACTGTGGGGTTGGGTTGTTTGTTTGTTTTCCAGCAAGGACAGGGAACACAAAAGCATGGCTCACTTTTTAGATTTTTATTGATAAAAAAGAAACTATTTAAAACCATGTTTAGGTTTTTATAAACCCCATGAAATACATTGAAGTTTCCAGTTGTGAAAAGGTTCACAGAGTGTGAAAACTTTAGCAAAGTGCTATAAATAAAGTCATCTGCAGTCCCTGTAAACCAGTGGTGTCCAAACTTTTTACCTCGTGGGCCAAAACTGTCAAGTTGAAAGTAATTGAGGGCCACAAGACTTTTTTTTTTTTTCCATTTTAAATTCAATTTAAAAAAAAGAAGTTTAATTTTTAACTAACACACAATATTTTAATAAAATAGAAAGTCTAAATCCATAGAAAAGGGAGCTATAAATCTCTATAGATGTGAAACATAAATCTAGCAGGTTTGCTTTGATTAAAACAATCAATCAAACAAACAAAAAAACTCCAAGCGCTCTCCTAAATGTCGATGATTTTTCTATTATCTTTTTCTGGATTTTTGTGTTTATTCTCAGCAACAAGAACAGGATACGGGTCGCTCATTCTTCAAAAACTTACTGAAAGGATGCACCAAAGTCTACTCTCGAATAAAAGTCACTGGGTGTTTGTGGTCCTTTTTATTATGAAAATAAATCAAAAGTGAAAAATATGGTATGATAAAAGATAAGTTGTATTTTCATATTTAGAATACTTCAATGTGTATCTTTTTTTGAAAGACAGAGAAAATTTCACTAAGTTTTTTTTTTTGTTTGTTTTTTTAACTGTATCAACCTCCAACCTTGAGCTGGAAAAACAAGTTTGTGCCATTTTTATATTCTGGTCGAGGGCCGCACAAAGTCACTTAGAGGGCCACAAATAGTAAAATAATAAATAATAATATAAAGCATATAAATAACATAGCAAATAACAATGTATAGAAATAAAAAAGCGTATTTAAATATTGTGTTCTCTGTTCTGTGGTCTTCACAGATAGTTTCCAGCAGTAAAGATGCCTGTTTCATTTCTGCTGTTGAGACTCTCCAACAAATCAGGTACCTTCTTCCTCTGGAAGCTGACAGGTCAGCTTCACAGTGAAATGAGTATTTAACCCTGAGTTCTGCCTGTCAGGCACTACTTGGCTCAGTCAAGATGTCACGTTTATAGTGAGGTGTTACTAACTGGTTAAAATCACACTGATATGAAAAGCATAGATGAACTGTAATGCTGGCACAATAATATCTGGATCAATAAACATCCTTTGCACGCAGCACCACGTTTACTCCATCGGATAAACTCGTGGTGATTCAGAAGACGTTTGAGGAGCTCACTCTGGAGGTGAAACCCTTCCTGGCCGGGGATTTCCTGTGGTGCATGGACGACCTGTTCCCTCTCTTCCTTTACGTGGTGCTCCGAGCGAGGCGCGTTATCAAGCACACACAGTTTAAGATCCATGAGCACCAAGAGTCTGGCTGTGCTACATCTGAACTTGTCCAATAGTTTCGTTACTTGCATGTTTCTCATTTTGCTGCTTGCTTCTCTCCAGGATCAGGAACCTGGGAGCTGAGGTCAGCCTGATTGAAGATCTGATGGATCCCAACCTGCAGCATGGAGAGATGGGCCTGATGTTCACAACACTAAAGGTGAGATTGTCCAGCAAACACTACAACGCTTCAGTAATCACCAAACTGTCTTCTCATCTGTAGATTTATTTGTTCAGTCTTCTTAATTGGGTATCTGTGTCGCTTCATATTTATACCCCATGGAAACAGGAGCTCACATGTTGCTAATCAAGACTTTTAGTGTTTTTTAAATTTATAATCTGAACAAAAATACATTTGAGATACTTTGTTTACCATCCGCAGGCTTGTTTCATCCAGATCCAACAGGAATCCACTACATAGGTAGTGACTCAGCAGTCCCAGTTTGTTGGAACAAAACTGGTTATATCTCCCAGTTTCCTGCTGCTGCACCGACGCAGAGCAGAGAGAGTACAGCGTTATTCCTTCACTCTCTGCAGAATACAGGAAAACGCAGGTCTGACAGCTCCTTCAGGAGGCATCTTCATGTTGCATTTGTGCCAAAGCCACACTCAGTTTGCGGAATGACGCAGCACAGCGCCCTCTGTGGTTGGAATCGATCATCCTGGTAATGCCCGTTCATATTCATTGATATGTGTTATCATATCGATATTGATATTGATAATGGGCCGAGTGTCATTCTTACCGTTCCGACATCATAAAGAATAGCACCGATAACATGTTCGGTGGTGCGAGTGTTTTGATTTTGTTTTGTTTTTTTGTTTTTTTGTTTTTTTTTTAATTTAGCGCTCCCCCCCCCAGTATGAGACCGGCACGGAGTTCAAATATAATCGGAGAAAACAACTCTCTAACGATAAATAAATTATTTTAAAATTCCCTCATGTCAGAAAACAACTCAATCATAATTTTAATAATAGTTTCATGAATAATATATAAATTACCCCAGGGTGTTACACGCAAACAACAGAAATATAAACACAAAAGGTCAGAATGACTGCCAAACTGGGAACTTCCAACAGCATGTGAACGCAGCACAGCTTGTCCGTAAACAGAGGACATCAAGGCTTCGGTTTCAGAGGAAACAATACGCTGGCTTTGGGTAACAAATGTTGAGATAAAGTTCCTCAAGGAGGAAAACAGCGCGTTTAACACGTCAAATTTGATCAGTCACCTTAAACACAACCATCGCTTTGACGGAGTATTCAAAGCGTTTGAGGACGCCCGCGATGCTAAAGACGGTAGCAACAATCCAGCCTTCAAGGAGCCATCGGGACTCATATCTATCGGAGAAGCTTTTAACGAAACCTGAAAATCTGCCAGAGAGGAGACAAGGGCTGAAGCGTTGAAAGATCTCATAATGGGAATGACGGCGCTTCAGAACCAGCTCTCCACCCTCGTCGACGAGGCTGTTCTCGGCTCATTAGCCACTCGGAGCCGAGGTTTATGACGCCGAGCCGCCGCTACTTTTCTGATGTGCGTCTTTCAGATACGTATGATGCGACCCCCAAATTCATTCACGCTTTGATTGGCAACAACGTTAATTATAGACATAATAAATAATTTAACTTTATTATATTTATGACGTTAATGACAGGAGCTTCTTCTTCTACTTAAAATTTCCGGTAGGATGTAGGCTGGCTTAGCGTAATGCTGCCCCCTACCGGTCGTGTTCACATAAGCTTCACCACAGATATATAGGTTATAAATATCCATTATGTACTTGAATCCAACTTTTGTCAGGGCATTTTCTGTTTTGAACTCGTGGAATGCATTTTTCTCACTTTGTATATATTTTAAATCCTTTATCAATTCTAGAGACCTTGTTTTGTTTTGTTTTTTTCTTTTACATCAATAAGTAATGAACCTTATTTAAATAGATGTTCATTTGAGATATGGTTTCTGTTGATATATTTCAGTAAATGTCGGCTTAATAGTTTTTCATTTCAAAATGTTATGTTCTTTTAAAGAGTCGACTGTTTTTGGTCTTTGTTTAGAGTATTGACGTTACAGCCTTACATTTTTGCTCACTAGTCTTTCTTATTTCCAGGTATGTTATCGGTTGTTATCGGTTATCGGCCTTTGGAATGGGAAAACTATTGGTATCATTTTAAAAAAAAAGTTATTGTGCGTCCCTAATTTGTTACCATTTGTGTCAAAAATGTTTGATTGCGGTTCAAAAGTTGGAGCTGCTGTTTCTCTTTTTTCATCGGTTTTTATATTTAAACTGAAGCACTTCAGGCAAGGGAAACGACTCCTTCACTTAAAAAAAAAAAAAAAAAAAAAAGATTTATTTAAGCACTTCTGAAATTAATATAAATATTTTTCTAACACTGACTAATACTGATAAATATAATGGCAAGGACTACTTTACTGACGTGTGTAGATTAATATTATTAGAGCAGCTACATGTACTGGAAAGGGAATAAACCCTATTTTTGCTGTCATTTTTTTTTTTTTTTCTGTGAGAGTAAAGGTTTTTAAAAATAATGTCAATCCACTTTGGATGCAGAAATGCGGTTCAGTGTTTTACTAATTGCCTGTTTGTAGTTTTAATGTGTTTTTTTTTTTTTTTTTTTTTTTTTAAAAAAATTACAAAGCAATTTATCTCAACATCTTATACTCCGAATCTGTGTGTCAGCACCTATATATCTCAATCACCATGTTTGTGAACAATCATGAGGTCTGTTGTGAAATCATTGTGTAAAAAAGGTATGCCTGCATGAGAGTCTTGTCAGATTTTAACAGTGTTTTGGGTAGATCTAACCTCCTAAACACTGCAACATTTAAGTGAAAATGTTAAAATATGCCATGATTGTTTGCAGTTGTTTACATTTTCACACATACTGAACAGTTACGGTCAGATGTAGGCATGCATCCATCATGGAGGAGAGGATCGCATTAATTTGGGGCTTCTAAAGATGCAATATTTAGATGAGCAACTTTGAATTTATTGAACATTTCCTCTAATCAATACAAGTTTAAAATGAAACATACAGACTCAAATATTTACATACGCTCCCATCAATATGCTAAGAAAGAACTGCTCATTACCTTTAAAGCATGATTGAAACTTGCAGCTCCTCACATGGACAAACCAGATGTCTTCTAAAGTAATGTTTTATTCCCACATGAGGGAAAGATTGAGCCGTTCGGCCACAATTATAAACAGTATTTTTAGAAGGAGAAGCTTTCAAACCTGAGGAGATTGCAACTGTCAAGCATGGTGGTGGCAGCATCATGGCTGGGGACTGTGCGTTGCGTAAGGTGAAGGGGATGATAAAGAAGGATGATTATCTTCAGTTTTTTTCAAAAACTAGACAAAGTTGGTGCTCCAGCAGGAAAACGGTCCCAACCCGCATCAGAACTGGTGTTGGGAAGGGAGAGGCAGGCGGCTGAGATCAAGCCTCCACAGCTCAAATATCAGCCATTTTGAAAATGTAGGAACAAAGAAACCAACCAGTTTTACTGAACTCTGCCAATTCAGTGAAGAAAAGTGTTCAAATATCGAGCCAGAATTACACCGGAGCCTTGCAATCTTGAAAGGTCTGGGATTTATTTTTACCAGGTTAATCTAAAATCTAAGATTCCTTGGACTTTATTCCTATTTATTATTAATATGCATTCTTTATCTTCATATATCTCAGATTTTTGTTTAATTTGGTCAAACTGAGTGGGAGAAACCAGAAATAAATTCATTTAAAAAAATAAAAGTTACCATTTTGATGCCTTTTTGACATCTAGACCTTCCTAGATCATCGTTTTAGACGGAACCTGTGTGTGGTTCTAAAACAGAGTCTAGTTTTGGTGTCAAAACACTGGAAGTTTTCAACTTTTACAAAGAGAACAACAATTTAGAAAAATGCAGAATCTGTAATCTAGATTTAACGCGTCTATTATAGATTTTAAAGTTGAGCTGTTTAACTTGACAGTAAATAGATAAGCCAGAGTCCTGCTCAGAGGAAATTCTCAGCATCATGCTGCTTCATGATTTCACAGAACATACAGATAATAAAACCCAACTAGATAAACTGTTTTTGCTCTCAAATGTCAGGAAAATCCTTAAATTTGAACCTGGAAGCTTTGAAATAGAAACTGTGGAGGAATCCTGAGCTTGTTGATAGATACAAACTTATCTTTGGTCTTTCTACCAAATATTAGGGAGGGTGTTTGTAAAGATTAGATCCCGTGTGGATTGAATCTTCAATAAATTCAAACTTGTGCAGCCATTTTTTTTTTTTGTTTGTTTTTAAAGTTTTATAATATGGGGTAATAATTCCAGCCTGGAAGAAAACGACTCAAAGAAATTATTGAAAACCCAAAACTAATGACTTTCATGTCCATGACGGGGGTATGTAAACTTCTGACCTGAACGATCAGATCATTTACTGCTCATTTTCAGGTTCGGAGGAGTCTCATCGGTAACCACTACTCACTGTTTTTCCAAGTTAAATGTTTTATATTTCATTTAGAAAGAAGCCAAGGTTTCATTAACTTGATTAGAGCCAGCGTCCAAACAAACAGAGCAAACCTCAGCTGAGTCCTCATCATCATCGACTGATGTGATGTTTAACTCAGATCCTTTATGTTCGGCTAAATCATTATTTGATGCCAGGAAATGTTCTAGAAACGCGCATTTATATCATGTCTTATGATGAACCATCAAGGTACTTCCTTTCTCTCGTAGTTGTACTGAAGAGACTTTGTACTGTTATCATTTTCATCGGTATCTCTGCAGAACATGAGGCTTGAGCACCTTTATTTATCTGAATGAGAGTCACTTTTGATGTTTTTATTTCCTTTATTTTCCTTGGAGCAGTGCTGTGGTGCTGCCCACTCAGCTGTTTGGTTTGAAACCAACCAAAATGGAAACTTTTTAAATCCACTCAAAGTAAATTCTGCATCACAGTGAACATTTCAGCCCATCGTTTCGTCCCGCTCGCTTCGTTTTTGCAAACTGTAGCTCAAGAGCTGAAGCACCTTACATGTTTAATATCCTTTTACATCACTTGAAGGTTTCATACTTGAAAGGAACTAAAAGTGATTATTTTTCTAACCAAGGTTGTATTTTTTTAACTTCATATCTCTTTAAAAGACTGATGATCTGCACTGAATGCTTAGTTTGAGAGTTGAATGTTTAGACGTAAAATGGAGATTTATTCATGGGGAAAAAAATGGGGTAATAAATTTATTTTGGTTCCTGGAATGTGTCCTGATTGGTATTTTCTCTTTATTGTCCCTGATTTATGAGTTCTGCAACAATGTACAGTACAAACTCAGATCAACACGTTTACACGTAGATGCTAATGACTCTAACCACGAGCAGCACACACAGAAAGCGCCGTGTTTTGTGCTCAATCAGCTGTTATTTGCTCTGGTTCTGAATAAATTCAGTCATTCCCTGAAATTTTATTTTTCATCAACAGTGCCTAACAAACGTATTCACACTCCTTTAACTTTTTGTCACATGGGCCAAAATCGAAAGAAAAAAAAAACTAAAATCAAGCAAATAAAGTGGCCTGATTTTTTTTTTTTTTTTTTTTTGTTTTTTTTTTTTTGTTTGTTTTTTGTTTTTTCTTGTAGAAAAGGGATGTTATTCATTGTAGACTAAAAACTTAAAACGGATTTTTATACAAATGCTGTTTTACAAGAAATCTGTCTAGTTTTCAAATTTTTTTTAGGCTCGGTTTATTTAGCTAACTCAATGAAATGAGTGTATAATTAAAGGTTTAAAGGACATGGGCTTATTTAGAAGACAACTGGACTTCTTGGCGTTGGCAACTCGTTAAGGTCACTAATGGGGCAATTAGGACGCTTGGGGCTCTGGCTCCTTTTTTGAACTCAATGTTTGGTTCGTTGCTTGACGATCCAAACATGTCCCTGATAGTGTCATGTGATTTGTTTGGGTCCCAAGGTGCGAGTTGCTGTAAAACTGCCTGAGTAGACGAGTCAAGGCTGCAGAGTAGGTGTTAGAAAGATGAAATCTGAGGCCTCCTCTTCTGTGTGTAGTTGGTTTTTCATGTTTAACATAGATGGCTTCTTTCACTCCTCTCAAACCACTTTTTTTTTTTATCCAAACCAACAATATGAATCCTGTTGAGTTACTTTGTCATACAGTAGATGATCAACTGAAGCAGGGTGCCTCTCTCAGATTGGGCCTCAGGTTTTTTTTCTTGCTCCTTTATAGATGCAGTTTTTTCCCCCAGATACTCTTCATCTGTTTCAGCGTGTTTTATAGCCCTGACTCTTCTTCATTTTTTCTCTGCATCTGTCCTCTTTCCCAACTGTTCACACATACACTGAACAATATGATGTCAGGGTGGGAGGACTTGGCAGAAAGTTAGTGAAAAATCTGCCATATCCCAAGGAAAAAACGTACAAATAATCAGGACCACTTTAAATGTAATAAAATAATGTCGGTCTATGAAGAAATGAGGGATGATTTAAGACTTTTGCACAGTTGTTTTTGACTGAAGAGTGAGATGGTAGCCTTTAACACTGGACACAGAGACTGTTTCAGTAGCCGCAGCTTTATAAGACACGCACCTCCTTAGCATTTATGTATAAAATCTGTGAGGGAATGATCTTACTAATATTTAAAGACATATTTGCTAAAGATCTATACAGGAACATAAAAGCACCACATTTTACTTGTAAATAAATCTTCATATTTTCATCCAGTGCTCTGCTCTCCATGATTTCAATCCTTCATTTGTGAAGGTTATCCAACCCAAGAGCCAAAGCTTTCAGATTAACTTGATTTTAATGTTTTTTTGTTTTTTTTTAAAAAATGACACTGGTGTGTAATGACACCAAATGGACACAGGAGGGAGTCAGTGGTGCAGGTTTGCAGAGGTGTGTTCTCCTCCAGCTTCATGTTTGCTTTTCTCCCATCAGGCTGCCAAAAAAATACATAAAAACATCTGAAGCGGAGCTCTGCAGGTGTCCCACCATCATCATCCATTGTTTAGATAATGAGCAGCAGGTAATAGTTCTGCCTCATGTCAAACCTGCCTTCAGTATGTCCGAAAACACGGAAGCGGTCGGTCATTGTTAAGAACTACATAGCTGTTCATTAATCCTGTTGATGAGTGCAAGGTTGGAGATTAGCCTGTAATTTTGCAGGGCTTTACCTGCAACTGTTAGCTTTGTTCAGAGTAGACTTAAGATTGAGTTTTTCCACCAACAAATACTGAGTGAATATGCTGGGAATCAAAGGATGTACGTGTAGGGAAAAAGTACCAGGCATGGTGGAGAATCTGTGATCAACTTTTCATAATCAGAGATTCTCAGACCTCAGAAACTCACCTGCATCTGACAGATGACAGCATAACAAACACCAATTTACCGGTTCATTTACTCTTTCCAGGCTGCGTGATAATTTTGTCTGAAGCGGACATGGCTCAAGGAAACACGGGAGGATGTCTGGAGTGTTTAGAAAATAATCAAAAGCGGCTGGCTCCTGTTTTGGAAAAATCTGAACGACAGAGACTGTGGAAGCTGCTTTCAGCTCAAGCGTGGATAGTGGCACTGTAGGGCCACAAGAAGCGGCAGCAATTAGAGTTAAGATGAGCATTTGTGCTCGTTCCAACAGGCTTACTTTAGAAATGGATATTCTTAATCTGACAACACTCAAAAAAAGTCCCCTTTGTCGCACAAATTGTTCTCCCGTTGCGTTATGAATTATGATCTGTACCATTTCCATTAGTTGGGGTATAAGGCAGAAAAACTAGGTTTTTATTTGACGAGAGGGAGAGATTATACAGCGAAAAGAGACCAAAAAAGAAACAGACAACTAATAAAGTGGCAATTATGTACCATAGAGTGACAGATTAAAACTGTTGACAATACTGATGTTTTCATCACAGGAAAACATGCTTTTTATTTGATGTCCTGTTTCATAATAATACCCACATTCATTCCCCCATGATGCTGGGTCCTGTGATCCCGTCTCGTCTTGTTATCCTGGTGTGAATCTAGGATTAGATTTTAAGTATAGAAGTTACAATTCCACCTTAATTAAACAATCATTTGTCTAAAATCGCATCTGAATTAATGAAAATCAGAGGAGGAGAACTGCTTAGTCCTAAAAAAGGACCCCATATTTAACTTCACCGGGTCTGTTTTTGTTTTGGTGACACAGAAGAGCAGCTCCCACAGTGTTTTCCATCTGGGTGGAAAACTTTTTATGCTTCCAGGCACAGTTTGAACTGCAAATAAACGCACCAATAAAGCCAAAAACTCTGGATTTCCACTTAAACAGCTCGTTTCCAGGTTTTTCCTGGGATGTGTCCCTCAGCTGTTCTTATTCGCTGAGTTTATTCATGAAAATAACGCCTTACACCACTGTAAACCAGAAACACTGATTTTAAGTTGTCTTGTCTGAAGGCAGAAGAATAAGCCCAGAGCATAATACTGCCTCCACTGTGTGTAGGTTTTTTTAAACAAATGCTCCTTTTGTGCTTAAATGCGGTTTTTACATATGATGAGAAAAATCAGAAAATCAGATACAGATTTTTTTTTTTTTTTTTTTTTTTTTTTTTGCTCCATCATGTGCTTCAAATAAAGAACCAAGACAAAACAGTTCATGGAACTGAAAGAAGAGATCAAATCAAAGCACTCAGTTTTCATAAAAGCGATTTGTATCTTTTTTTATTTGATATTCCCTAAAGATAAAGTGCATAATTGTTTCTTTCCTAAATTCTGTGGTATGCGCATTACAGCACTGCCTCATCTTTTGTGATTAGGAGCCTTTTTCACTTGAAAAATGTGTGTTTAAGACTTAGGTGGGTTAGTAAATAAACCAGAATCAGTCCTCTGAAAATAGTCAGGTCTGCAGCATCCTCTACACATTTTGGCATCACAGGGAAGCAGATGTAAAACACTTTAAAATGAATAAATTTTTAAGTGCATGAGGATGATTTTGCACTGAAAAATGATTATACTGCTGCGTTAAGACATTCATTTGTTTTCAGGCTTTTTGGAGATTTGTAGCTGGTGTAGCAATTTATGTGGAGGGTCCTGTAAAAAAAAAAAAAAAGTTAATATATACATCAGTGATAGTTCCTAAAGTAGCGCAAGATCACATCAACAATCAGAAGTTGCTCACAGTTACAGAAGTCCTGTAGCAGCTTCGTTTTTATACACTGCTGTTCAGATATTTGATCACGTTTGGGATCTCCAGTATGTTTTCTTTAGGCAGCAGCAGAAAACAAAGAGGTTGTGTTGAGATCCAGCATTTAGTGGTGCATCAGTAAACTGTGTGTTTGTGTGCGTTCATGCAACATCCGACTGTTTCCTTCTCCCTGAATGCACCATTAGGCTTCTGGTACATGTCAATAGTGTTACCTCTGCCTCACCTCATCAGTCATGTAATGAAGATCATTGCCTTTAATCTACGAGGATATGTTTACTCTCTTGGAGTATAACATTGTGGAAAATGTGGAGACCAACAAACAGATCGTGGTTGGTAAACAGCTCAATGATTACTTTAATGGTTTTTCATGGATTGTGTTGTTCATTTGACCCTCTGTCATTCTCACCGTGTTTCTTTCTGCAGAGCATCTGGCTCATGTACCAGTGCATCCATCAATTTTCCACACCCACTTATCCTTGCAGGGTGACGGGGGGCTTATCGGTGGAAACAGCTCGATTTTGAGCTTCATGGCAAAGGCTGCGAATACTTACATAAGTGTGATTTCTTGGTTTTCTATTTTTAATAAATTTGCAAAAGGAAATAAATTACTTTAATACAATTTGGAATAAGGCTGGGACATAGCAAAATGTGGGAAAACTGAAGTGCTGTGAATACTTTACACTGCAAAAAAAACTTTTTTTTCTCACTATCTGACATTAAATCAGACTAAATATTTCCTGTTTTAGGTGACTTAGGATTACCAAAGTTATTTCTGGTTGTTAAATGCCAAAATAATAGGTGCCGTCTTCAAATTTAGAGGTTTACATACACTATGCTTACGATGCCTTTGAACAATTTGGTTAAGCACACTGCAAAAAACAAAGTCTTACCGAGTATTCTTGGTCTAGTTTCTAGTACAAACATCTTGAATACACTTGAAATAAGACAAAACTAACTTACAAGTAAATTTTCAGCAGAATATAGGAGCTTGTTTTAAGCCAGTAATTCCTTCATATTGATGAAAAAGTTCTAGTTATATGTGAAATAATCTGCCAGTGGAACAAGACATTTTAACCTATATGGGAAAAATATCTTGTTCCACTGGCAGATTATTTCACTGATAACTAGAACTTTTTCATCAATATGAAGGAATTATTAACTTAAAACAAGCCACTATATCTGCTGAAAAGTTATTTGTAAGTTAGTTTTATCTGATTTCAAGTGTATTCAAGATATTTGCACTAGAAACTAGACCAAAAATGGTAAGATTTTGTGTTTTTGCAGTTCAAACATCCTGCTTCCTTGTGTGACTTCATGGAAAAACCAAAAGCCAATATATCAGGAGAAGAACGGTGGACCTCCACGGCTTTGGTTCATCTTCAGGTCCAGTTTCCAGATGTCTGAAGGTGTCACATTCAACATTCAAACAATTCAAGCATAAACGCCATGGGAGCGTCCAGCCACCATCCCGCTCAGAAAGGAGACGGGTTCCCAGAGATGAGCATGTTTTGGTGTGAAATCTTCATATTGATCTCAGAACTAAGAACAAGATTTGGTGAAGATGCTGGCTGAAGCTCCTAAGGGAGCTCCATTATCCACTGTAAAATATGTCCTGTACCAGTATGGGCTGAAAAGGCACTCAGAGAACAAGAAGCTATTACTCCAAAGTCAACATGAAAAGGTAGATTACAGAATACCTGATGCACTCAGGGACAAAGGGATTCGTTTTAGGGTGAGGTCTGGTCAAACTAAAACATTAATGTGTGGCTATGATGGCCAGCATTACATTTGGAGGAAGTTTGGGAACAGCAGCACAGCTGTGAAGTACAGGCTTTTTTTTTTTTTTTTGCTGCTGGAGGGACTGGTGCACTTCACAAAATAGATAAAAATAGATAGGAAAAACATTATATGGAAATACTGAAGTAAAATCTGAAGACATCAACCAGGAAGTTAAAGCTTGGGCATACATGGGTCTACCAAATAGTCAGTGACCCAAAGCATACTGCTAAGTTGGTTACGAAATGGCTCAAAGATAACAAAGTCAATGTTTTGGCATGGCCATCACAAAACCCTAATCTCAGTCCCATAGAAAGTTTGTGGGCAGATCTGACAAGGTGTGTGTCTGTGTGAGAGAGAAAGAGAGAGAGGGAGAGAGAGACAGCCTACAAACCTGACTCAGTTACACCAATTCTGCCAAGAGGAATGGGCTAAAATCCCAGCAAACTACCATAAGAAGCTTGTGGAAAGATACATAAAGCATTTGACGCAAGTCATTCATCTTAAAGGGATTCATGATTAGATGTAATCGACTTTATTTGAGAAACATTTATTTCAGATGTAAAAACAATACAGTAAAAATACTGTTGGCTGTTTAGTTTATATAAATTAAATAAAATATTGTCACCCAGACGTCGCCATGTTGTTGACGCTGCAATGCATTCTGGGAAGATAACGTATGACAGGGCATACAGTGCTAGCTCCGTCTAGGAACAGTAATTATTGCACAATAAGTAATATTCAGCCCTTTCAATTGGAACTGGAGCCCGTTGAAATACAAGGGACTGCAGAAATAACGAGAGGAAATGAAGATGATGGAGGAAGAGGGGAGATTCGGCTGAAAAAGCTGGCGTGTGTGCTGCTGCTTGGAAACGGCAATCCGACAGTTTACTGCAAAGAGCTCCGGTTTCTAACTCAAGCTGTTTACGGTAAGGATCGAGATCAAAACATTTTCTCAAATATATTAAAATGTTTAGTTACAAAGACTTGAAGATGCTTCACTGTCACTTTAAACATTGATTTATTATCTTCCAATTTGTTTTGATTTCGCGCTAGCTCTAGCTAACCGTGTTAGCGCTAGCTAATGGTGTTAGCTCTAGCTAATACAGTGAATAGTAGATTACAAGGCAATCACGCCTGTTTGTATCAACAGATATCTCGTGTATAATGGTAAATGAAAACTTTGAGGCAAACTGCCTCTATCTAGACATCCTCTATCACCTTGACTTCTTGTGTTTTGTTTATGGACTCGACTCCACTTGACCCTACTCGCATCATCGGCCCGGCATGCATTGCGCAGGTGAAAAAATGGCGACCTCCGTAGGTGAAAAATACTATAAATACATATTATTTTTGAAGTAATTATGAGTTTTTACATATCACAAACAACGTTTAGGTGTAGGTTAACAGAAAAATTACAAGGTATTTAGGCCAAGATGTTCATCTAGTCGTGGATCCCTTTAAAAGGCAAATCTACCAAATATTGAGGAAATCTGTGTGAAATTCTCAATTTGAAGAAAGTAAAACAAAAACAGATTATCCTGGATGGTGCTGATATTTGTGGTTAACATTTTGCATAAAAATATGTGAAGTCATGTTTAAAAACAACGTTTCATTTCCCTGATAGTGTAGAAACTATTTTCCCAAGAAAGAAGATCTGTGGAATTAATTTTGCTTGAACGTTTCAACTTTTAAGATATCATAAAATAATGCTTTCAAAACATAAACAACAAGAAAGATAAAGTGAACAACTTTTATTATTGATGAATACAAAGAAAAATTTTGAAACTCGCTGTTTTTTATATTAGAGAAACCCTGAACATGTACGGTAAGATGAGGAGGAACCAACCGCAGTATGACTTCATTTCTGTGAAAACTGTCAGCTGAGAGCTTCCAGAGAGGACTAAATAATTTATCTCACACACAACTCCCTGTGTCCCTCTGATGACCTTCTGAGGAACAGATTCTTACAACATCTACTGGGAAAACAAGAGCTAACAGGAGCAGAAATTCACATTCCTGCAGATCATCTCACTGGTGGAGGCTCTCCTTAACGTCCTGGTGAGGAATGTCTGATTCAGCCTTTGTCCACACACTGACGCCCACACTAATAACCAGGATAAATACGACCTCAGAGGTGCTGCTGTTTCAGATGCAGCTGACTGTGCTGGATCGCCATCACTCTGAAGAACCTGTTGGATGCTTCTTACACTGAAATCTTCACTGACGTACTTCAGGAGTTCAAACCATCATGCTTGGTTGGGAACTGATTACTTCCTGAAATATTATTAGCATCTTCACAACTTCTTCACTTTTTTTTCTTTTTTTTTTTCAGATAACCATAAACTTCAGTGCATTTCCCTGGGCATTTTATGTTATAGACCATCATAAAGCAGCGCATATTACTGAAGTGGAAGAAAAATGATACAAGGGAAACAAAATTTCTTACAAAATAGTTGAAGCTCCATCAGTTTGGATGAAGATCAAAATCAGATTTCAAGACTTGCCACAGAGTCACATTTGAGTTTATATTTGGACTTTGACTGGGCCATTCTAACACATAGTTTATGTACTTTGACTCAAACCATGCAACCATAGCTCTGTCTGTATGTTTAGAGTTGGTGTCCTGCTGAAGGTGAACCTCCGCCCCAGTCTCCCAGAATCAGTCTGAACTTATCTCCATCCACTTTCCCATCAACTCTGACCAGCTTCCTTGTCCCTGCTGAAAGAAAAGCATCTCCACAGGATGGTGCTGCCACAACTATATTTCACTGTGAGCGTGGTGTGTTGTCTTTACACAAAGCTTTATTTTGGTCTCATCTGACCAGATCAGCTTCTTCCACAGCTGAGTTGGTTTCAGGGAGTTTTGAACAACTGAATGAAACTTTATGAAGATTTTCAAAAACTTTTTTTTTTTTTTTTTTTTTTTTGGACTTTGAAGTTGAAGTGTCAGACTTAAAAAAAAACAAAAAACAACCTAAATTAATGTTAGAACCATCAGGATTAATTAGTCTTTATTTGATCATCTACTGTATGTCAGTCTTGCACCTAATTACTTGCTGAGAATTAGCATATTGGTTTAAAACCATTATTTTCAGTCTGGTAACCTGCGTTCATTGGGTGTTTGTCATGGATTTAACAAAAGATGGGAGGAAATCACACATCTTTGACAGACTGCTGATAATAAAGTGTCTAAAGATCCTTTTTCAAATTGCTCCTGACTCAGTTGTCTGTTATGTGAACAAACGCCTTGGTTCCTCCCTTTAAGAGTCTTGTTTTCCCTGAATGAGTCAGATTTAAGGAGATTTCTCTGAAGAACGTCAGGTAAAAGACAGAAAATGAGTGACTGAACAAAACAGCAAAAATTCAAAGAAAACCTTTGAAAATCTATCAAAAGTCTAACAAACTACTGAGACAAGATTAAAAAAGGAGGAATGGCTTGCATAATGTTTTTTCTTTATTTTTCTTGTAACAAAAATCAGGGTTGCCACAAAATCATTTTTCATTCACTGGCTGATTTATTCATTGGTGCCGTGACTCATTCATGCTGTATGAAGGTCTTTTCTGGAGTCCTGCTTGCACCCTATTACACGTCTCTCTTCCTGTTCAGGAGTCCTTGTGGAGTAGAAATGAGTTTGAATGCCTGCATCTGTTTAAACAACAGGAGAAGAGTTTGTAAACGTCAATAAAGTCCTGAAACACAGAGATGACGGTGTCGTCAGGAAGAAGGTTACCTGTATGCAGATGTGAAAAGACAAGGGTTGGACACGGCACACACCCACTGACTCTGGTTCTGATCTCTGTTTGGGCCTGCTGGCTCTCATAAAGAATGGCACATTATGAGCTTTGGCCTTCTGCTGTAACATATTAACTATTGTCGTCACAAGGCCGTGTTTCAGTGCACTCGATGGTAGGAAATTACTTTAAAACATCAGCTGTCAAAGCTAGTATAAAATATCACTCAGGCAGGTTTCAAAACATCCCATAAAAGACAGATTTCCTTTATATGAAGTGACCCAAACCAAATGTAGGAAAAAACTGGAACAGGACTCTGATTCTAAAATGAAACATAAGAACCCAAGAACTCAAACTCCAGGTAGCAACCAAAGTGCAACAGATCATGACTTAAACACATTTAACTGTGCATCGATTATCCTGGCCCTTTCTGAAACTGAGTACTTTATGCTGCAGCGTCCGAACCAAAAATGCCATCTCTGTGCCCCTTCTCCCTAGAAACGTTTTTTCTAAATTGTTTCCAGCAACGTCCGTTCACGAAAAATCACAGAATCAGAAACACAGTCATTAATAGCTTCTCATTACCCCAATATTTGCACTCTTGTTGCTTTCCAGTTACTGTTTTTTTTTTTTTTAGATGGGAACAGTTGGGACATCTTGGGTGCTCCTGAACTTTATAGAAATGTCTTTAAATGTTTGTGTTGAGTGCAAGGTTAGAGTCAGGCTGAGGTTTGTATCCTTGGCCTGCAAAGTGCTGACCCAGTTTTCCTGCTTTGGGTTGGCATCACCTGCAAATGGCAGCCGGCTGCACAGAGACTCTTTCACTGCAAACACTCACTGGCCAAGCCTGTGAAACGTGACTATGTTTGAAGCTGTGAAGTGATGAGTGTGTGTGGCTGCAGGATTTCTGCAGCTCTGTGTGTGTGTGTGTGTGGATGTTTGAGTCCCAGTCAGACGTCAGGAGCAGGACTCTGTCCAGCGCATTTTTCCAAAATAAACACGCTGACATGCTTGCAAAAGCTTATAACAGATGTTAAAAATAAGCAGCTTTCTGCATCATATATCTTTGAGACATAGATGGAGAAAGTACCTCTGTGGAAAATTTTCATTTTGACCTTTAAATTGGACCCTTTCTTTAAAAAAAAAAAAAAAAAAAAAAAAAAAAAAAAAAAAAAAAAAAAAAAAAAAAAAACAGGATGCACGTTTCAAAATTGGAAAATAAGAAAATACATAAATTTATTTGTTGCTGGATGAAAAATGATATTTTTCTGTAATATGCCTGCAGCTGCTGTTTTTGCAGAATATCTAATTTAGGTTTCTAAAGTGACAACAAACTGAAAAACTCAATATTTTCACTTTGTTTAAGGCCACTGAAGCTTGAGAGTATGTTATCAAGTGAGCAGTGAAGTTGACAACACTGAGCAAAAACCAGGACCCAACCTTTATATATTAACATTAACAAAACAAAGCATAAATGCACATTTTTAAACAGTTTTATTAAGCTCTAATGTATTTTGCTAAACATTACTCTGTACTAAATTTACCAAATCATGTATAATTATTTGAGACCTTAATCTGTTAGGTGGTGAAAACCGTTTCAGTTTTTTGTAAAAATGTACTTATCAATTGTTTGTTGTTGTTGTTGTTTTTTTTTTTTACATCAAACAAAACAACTTCCTGTCTCTACTGTAAATTTATTTATTGACTGGTAATCTGAGTAAATAACTTTCTGTTCACATCTTTTAAAAGCTGTCTGCTCAGATCATTCTAGTTCCGCACTCGGATCAAATAAATGAATCTGAAATTGAATCCCGCTGCGTCTTGTTAACCTGTAAAAGGTTCCTCTCTTTGTGTTTGCAGCTTTCAGCAAAGTTGGACCTCTTAAATGAAAAATGAAATGTACATCTGTCTTTGCATGTATTACAAAGTAATACATTGTCAAGTAAGTGAACAAAGCGTTTTTCCCAGATGTATTTTACTGAGGGAACAAGCAGCACAGTGAAACATGACTGTAATGTTCATATTTGCTTGTAAAGAGCAGAAAAACCAAAAATACTTCAATATAAACATTTCAGTGAAGCATGAAAACTGTAAAAACAGGTTGATGAAAGACATTTTAATAGGATGAATAGAGAAATATGTCAGCGTGAAATACAAAGAACTACAGAGAGCAGAGGAGTCTCTGGCTGTGTGTTTAGGGACGTTGTCCTCCTACAAGGTGAACCTCAAATCAAATTCAATTCAAAAATACTTTATTTATCCCAAAGGAAAATTAAGTGTTGATGTGACTCATTTAATTAAGGAGTTATTATAGACTGTGATGGCTGTGGGCAGGAAAGATCTCCTGTAGCGGTCTGTTTTACAACCAATCTGAAGAAGCCTCTGACTGTTTTCCAAAGACAGTCTCATGAAGAGGATGGTCAGGGTTGTCCATAATTTTCTTGATTTTGCATAAAGAGCTACTCCAACGTGCTACCACCCTGAGCGGCGCAATTCAAGAATTCATCCCAGTCTCAAGTCTTTTCCAGCCTCCAGCAGGTTTTCTGCCAGGATTCCTCTTTAATTAGCGCCATCCATCTTCCCATCCACTCTGATCAGTTTCCCATGTCCTTCTGCTTTACCATCACATTAAATCCCAATAAATAACCCTGAAGTTTGTGGCTGTCACAAAGTTTAAGGTGTATGAATGTGTTTGCACAACAATGCACATTAATCTGTTAAATACTGTTCAAGTATTTCTCTGCTAAATTATTCTCTCAATTATTAATCTGTCCGAGTCATACCTTGCTCTGATGCAAGATAGATGAGTGAGAGGAAGTGATACTCGGTCTGAGTCACCACAGCTTCTGTCGCTGATCAGATTAAACGTGTTCTTAATGTTAAAGCTGGTTAATGCTCTCCAGAGGGAGCCTGGAGACCCACAGTTAAAAGCTGGACTGCAGATCTCAGCCACTGTACGGATGAGGAGACGAGTGTGCAGATTCGTCTGTGTGTTGTGCTTTGATGTGCGTGTGAAGCAGCAGGGTTGAGAATCCATCTGGTATCAGATGATCCTTCAACACAACAGCATCTTCCAAGAATCTCTGAAACTTGTGGGAAAGCAGAAACTTTAGCTGCAGCTAAACTGGATGGGTTTAGTTTCAGTTTGAGAGCTAACTCACTGCTAATTTAGTGAGATTTATCTACATCCTTTGCATATCTTCAGTCCTGCTGCCAGTTTAATTACAGTCGCAGTAACTGTTTTATTGTTATTGCTCTTCAAGATAATGGATGTTGGTTGGGTGGATGGATAGATGGATCGGTGGATGCTCTGTTACCACAAAGTGGTTCATTGCTTGATTTTCTATTTCTACTAAATTTGCAAAACGGTCAAAATATTTCCACATTGTCAAAATGGGAAATGTCATATTTGTGTGTAGCGTTTTGAGGAAAGAGATTCATTTATTGCCATTTAGAATAAGACTGTAACGTAACACAATGTGGAAAAAGTGAAGCGCTGTGAATACTTTCCAGATGCATTGTAGCTTCAGAATATTTTCCCAAAATCTTGGAGATCTTTAAGATGTTTTGAGTAAATATGAGATGGGGCTTTGTGTTTTCGTCGGTCAGCCGTGGTTTTGGCCTTGTCCAGGGATTTATTGTTGAATCATGAACTCTGACCTTAACAGAGGTAAGTGAGGCTTGTAGTTCTTTAGATGCTGTTCGGGGTTCTTTTGTGGCTTTATGGATGAGTAGTTGTTTCACTCCAGGAGTAATTTTGGGAGGTCAGCCACTTTGTGGAAGATTCACATTGGTTTCATGTTTTCCCAAGTTGAGGATGATCACTGTGGTTCACTGGAGTCAACTGTTTGCTTCCCATCTTTTTTTGAATTTCTTTAAACCAGGGAATGATGTGTTTTTGTGCTTTTTGTGATCTTTCCTCATGTTGTCAGACAGATTATATTTAAGTGACTTCTTGATTTTTCCAGGCCTGGGTGTGGCAAGTAAAATAGAACCAAAAAATGTGGATAATTCAAAGTTTATCAAGGGGTAATTATTGCTTCAGTTAAATGGCCTTTTAATGTTAATGAAGGAAATATTTTGAAAACTGTATTTTGTATTTCCTTAGTTTAAAATTTGCGTGACGATCTGAAACATTCACATGCAAATCATGTACACTTTAATAATATGAATATGTCAGGAAGACAGATGGGAAGGTATAAACAATAAGCTGAGTATCATCTGCGTAAAAAATAAGAGAGAACTCATGCTAACAAAAAATCTGGCCCAAATAAATGGTGGCATCTTCTCGGAGAAAAGCAGTGGATGAGACTAGAAAATCCATATTGCAGCTCAGAGATTACTGGTTCAAATTTATACATTTTCCTACTGGAGTTTTCATGTTCTTGTTCTCCCTGTACTGGCAAGGGTTTTCTCTGGGTACTCTGATTTTCCTTCACAGTTCAACAACATGATTGTTGGGTAAATAGTGACTCTAAATTGGATTTTGTTTAGCTTAGTTTGTTTTCCATGGTTGAAAAACTTGTTTTGACTAGTTTTGTGTGACCTTATGTAAATGCACACCTACACACACATTCCCTATTCATTTCAGTGCTGCTGTTCGAAGTGGGTCAGATAGCAGCAGAGAATGGGAGTAGTCTCTGAGGAGCCACCTCCTCACAGTCTCAGTGGGTCGTTGAAAATTAAGTGTTGCCAGAATTGATCTTACTCCTCTTAGTGTTTAGTTTTAAGATAAATTGTCTGCCTTGAACAGCCACCAATTTCTTATACTGCAATGCTTTTATTTGGGCAACATTTTGTTGACCTGCTTGCTACTATAACTCCTTATCAATTCAATGCCAATCATTCTCTCCACTGCATGGCATGAAAATAATAATTTAAGGTTGGTTTGTTTATCTGAGTTTGACATGCTCTTGTTGTCTGAAGAGCAGCCATGCAGTCAGTTTACCAACCTTCAGCCAGAGAGACTGAATTGATCACTTCTCTTGTTCTCAATTTTTCAGGATTCTGATCAGATAAAAGTCTTTAATCCTTCATGAGTCTATTTTAATCATTTTCATCAAATTATTACTAAAACTTCAAAGAAACATGATTTAGATATGTAGACATATCCCAAAAACTTGCAGCTGTATGTGCACCAAAAGGTACATGCCACACTTTTCAGAAGTTTATTTATATAAAAAAAAAACATGTATGATGTTATGATTTTTCTTCCACTTCACAACTATGCACTACGTTTTATTGGTTTATCACATAAAATCCAATTAAATACATTGAAGTTTGTGGGTGTACTGTACTAAACGTAAAGGACCCATGGGGTGTGAATACTTTGCAAGTAACTGTATTTTATGGACAAAACTAGAGGTTCACTGCTGTACATCTATTCCTCTCTTCTCATTGCTGTGTCATCCAGAGCTCTGCTTCTTTTTAATTGATAAGGATTGTCAGCAAATACATTTACTGTGACAAATACGTAGCTGTGGGCTCAAAGGTCTTTTGGAGAACTTTTATTCATACTGCGCTCATTCGCTGGGAAAATCATGAACTACTTCCCTGAACAGTTAAGCTTTGAGCAAACTTGTTTAAAATGATAACTGGATAAGAGATGCTGAGGAAGAGGTGCATTTTCACATTTAACTCACATTTATAAAGACCTTTTTAAGCTTCTGAATTTACAAGTGCTCTGTTTGTTGTTGCTGCTTGGTTGGTATTTGTTCATATGTGTCAAAGGTCCAGAGCAGGACAATTATAATTATTTGTTCAATGAATTAAATTTTCTGATAAATGCTGTTAAAAGTAATTCATGAACCATCACAATTCTTCAGAACCTTATGGAAAGTCAGGGGCAGTATGTGGCCTGGCGGTAGAGCAGGCACCCCATTTGTCAAGGCCATTAGTCCTTGATGGTCCGACAAAGAGTCAATTCATCAACTTGGAACCTTTTCTGCATCTCTTCCCAATTACATGTCTAGTTAGAGTGCATGACTATCAAGAAACAAGAGTACTGTTTCAGACATAAAACTTAAAATAGTCACTTCAGGGGTTTTATGGCAGGATAATGATTCAAACTGATAACTAAACCCAGAGGTGAGAACCAAAAAATGAAGTAAGAGAAGCATCAGTTCTACATATTTTTGCACAAGAAAAAGTAAAAAGTAGCTGCTCTAGACATTACCTAAGTAAGAGTAAAAAAATATGTTGCTAAAAGGCTACTCAAGTACTGAGTAACTGATTTAATATTTAAAAATGATGACATCAGACAAACATAAAACTTTCTGTGCAAATTTTACTATTTTAAAGACTAAAAAGAGAAAAATGCATACAAATCAATACGATAATTACTATATATATATATTATATGTGTGTGTGTGTGTGTGTATGTGTTCGGATGCATCAAATAGTGTTTACTGTATCTCCAAATGGTACAATCAGGTTCAGCAGAAAGGAAATAACATTACAACAACAAAGCTTGTGTGCAAACAGGAGGTCTCACTTCAATGTAAACTGTAGGTGTGTGTTGGAAATTTTACTCAAATTAGAGTAAGGAGTAAGTGAAAAGTACAGTGTTGTATAACTATTCCTAAAAGTATTTTTTCCCAAAATGTTACTCAAGTAAATGTGAGTAAATGTAACTAGTTACTACCCACCTCTGACCAAATCAATGCTCCACCAGATAGAAAATTCAACTTTCTTCCAACTTCTTCTAAGTTCCCAGACCAAAATCCCATGGAAAACTTGTAGGATAAGCTGAAGGAAGCGTGCAAAGGGGCAACTGGATGCTCTAGAGAAGTTATGCAAAGAGGAATGATCTAAGATTGTTCTCTCTAAATGCTCCGACCTTGACGTCAATATGGGATTTTAAATGTACCTCAGCTGAAGGCAGGATCAGAGTTTCAGTGTTATTATTATGTTACTGCAATAGAAAGTGAGTTTATTATTAAGGGTTTTTTTGGGTTTTTTTTCTTTCCCAGGGGTGCTCATATGGAAGGTGTTGTAAGTTGCTTTGAGTGCAACACAGAGACCATCTGTGCTTTTTCTTGATTTGCTTTTCCTGATTCCGTTTGAAGACACGTGCATGTGTGTTTTGAGGTGCAGAGCTCATTTATCACAGCAGCACTGAGGGTTTCAGTGGATGCACCGCGGCCTGCAGCTCTCTGCTGAATATTACTGCCTGTAGACATGAAATAAGCTGAGCTGCAGGTCTGAGTGTTTTCCTCTATATATAATGTTACACATGAACCTCTGTCCTCCCCGATGGCTTCAAGGCCAGAGGGAGTGGGCTCGGTGGGGATAGAGGTCAGGACCAGAGAAGATGGAAAAGAAGGAGGCTTGTTTGAAAAGATTCAGACTTGTCTATGTGGTTTCACGCAGCGCTTATGTTGTTTATGTCAAACTCATACACACAGACATCAAATATTTCCTTTCTTTCCCCCCCTCGGCCGCCCCCATCTCCCTCCTTACCTGAATTCACCTCTAAGGTTTCAGCTGTATTTTGCCACGGTTAACTACTGTTTACCCTCCTCTCATGCAGTGATTGAAGTGCATGTTTTAGTTCCACAAGGTGTGCTTAGCCCATAATTACTGCAGCAGGTTTCGGGTACAAACATCATGAATTAGGTCAATTATTTTCTCAGGTTACAGACTGTTTACAGTGGAGAGGAAACACAGGATTACATTTTGCTTTTTAAATGAGCTCTGTTAACTCCCCTGCATGCAGAGGCATTATTGTCGCTTAGAAGACGAGCAAAGCCTTTACTAAATCATTTTACATGTAAGCTACGAAGTTGGCATTTGCACAGGTTGACAAACATCCATATTCAGTCCAAGCCTAGGTGCCAGGCCAGTTTAGCTTAAACTTTTTCACATTCTGTAAAGTTATAACCTGAATTTACAAAGGATTTTATTGGGATTTTATGTGATAGACCAACACAAACTAGTGCATAATTGTGGAAGGATATATATATATATATATATATATATATATATATATATATATATATATATATATATATATATATATATATATATATATATATTTTTTTTTTTTAGTCTTATCTAAAAAATAAATCTGAAAAGTGTGGCATGTACCAAAAATGTTCCCCATTCTTCCCTGCAAAACAACTCAAGCTTAATCTGATTGAATCTGTGAACATCGACTTTCTGGTCTTGCTCCAAACTGTCAGCTGGATCTAGATCTGCACTTTGAGTCAGTCAAACTTATAAAGATGCTTTGACCCAAACCATTCTTTTGTAGCTTTATGTTTGTGTGTTTCTGCTGAAAACTGAACCTCTGCATTATAGTCGAAACCAAGACCAGCTCCCTGCACCACATGACACAATAAAATGTGAAATGTGATCAAAAGTGCTTCTCAAATTGATCTGAAAGATCCACATTCCCATAAAAACACTCAGAGCTGAAATAAACTTAATCATCTTTATTCAATAATCCTGTGTGACTTCCATCATAATGTAAAAAGTCTTCACTTTTCTCCGCCTTTCATAAACAATATATAAACTTAGGTTGTTTCCTTGTAAAAATATGTGCAATTTCAAAACCACATACCTAAATGTGTAAAATAGAAAAAAATGCCAATACTTAATGTATAATTAATGCAGCTTAAGATAAATACAGAGGTCAGAAAGTCAGTGGCCTAACTGCAGGTGATTTGTAAAAGTACTGGAAGCAGTGAGGAAAAAAGCTTGTTGTGGTCCCCGCCGTCTCTGAAAGCGAAGCACAGCAGAATTTACGAGTCGCTGTTCCTCTGAATGTTGTTTTACGGATATATTCTTTATGATTTATGTAGCCGAATTGTATTGCAGAAGATTTTGCAGACATCTGTTCCCACTCCCAGACAACCACAGCTCACTTTCTTGTTGTGAAAGTAAAAGGGGCGGGAAGGGGGTGACAGCGGTAACAAAAATACATCATAAGCAATGAGTCATGTTATTGCTCAGATTTGAATCGGTACATTTTACATCCAATTAAAGCAAGGATGTTAACAAATAAATCGGGCAATGTTCTAGCAATTTAGTGATATTTCCACAGCTGTAGTCTTGACTGGTCTTGAAATAAAACCATGACTCCTCGATGCTCAAGACTGAGACAAGACCGAGTACAAATCCAGTCAAGTCCGAGACGAGACCATCAAAAAGTGGTCTTGAGTTTAAGACTGGTCTCTGGTATCACAACACTACCTGTGACCCAGTGTCAAGTCTTCTGCAGCCTCTTAATGGTATTTTTTTCCCAGGATGGCTCTGTTTTTAGCTCCATCCATCTTCCCATCAGTAAACCACATAGCTTGATGCTGCCACCACCATGTTTCACCATGAGAATGAGAGATTTTACAGTGATGTTCAGTTTTTAGTAACTTTTCCATCACATACAGATCCCTGCCTATTCGCGGATTCACCCATTCGTGGATTTTTCTGTGGAACATAACTCCAAATAATTTGCTAAAAATCCACCTATTTGCAGATTATTATTTATTTTTTTTTTTTTTTATAGAGCATTTCTAAAAAATATTTCAAATAAAATGTAGCTTATGAAGCTGAAATACCCATGCACAGTGCTACTTGACACGATATTCGCTGGTGTTTGCTAAGCAGTCAATCCAGGAGCGCCATTTATTTTCATTGGTGCTGATTGGCTGTTTCCCCCAAGAGCAGAAATAAGGAAGACCCTGGATATTAGCTTCTGTAGTGCCAAGACGGTTTCCATTGTGTGTACGGATGCATATGGTATATTTGGTGTTTGAACTATTAAAATAGCAGTTACAGGCGCTTTTGGGGGACGGGGGGGTTCCTCAGCAAATACCAGAGCTCCACTGAATTTCCAAAGAGTCTCATCTGACCAGAGCATCTTCTTCAGCATGTTTGCTGTGTCTCCTGCATGGCTTGTGGGAAACTGTCAGCAGCGCTTCCTTTGGCTTTCTTCTCGTCACTGTTCCATAAAAGCCACTTTTGTGGAGTGCAAGACTGATGGTTGTCCTCTTGAGAGATTCTCCCGCCTGAGCTCTGTGGTTCCTCTGCAGCCCTGATGTCACCTGAGTTACCACGGGCCTCTTGGCTCCTCTACTTTGTTTGTCTATCCCATAAAATCCCCCCAAAAATACATTTAAGTTTGCAGTTATAACGTGGCCAAATGTGAAAAAGAGCAAGGGTTATCTCTGCTCTTGCTTTTTCCTGCATGTGTAGCTTCAGATTTTCTGATAATCTAGTTCTTTGCAGAATCTAGTTCTTCTCCTCAGGTTCTCCTTTTCAGACAATGAGGATCCCTGGGGATTGGGGAAACGAGAAGCTTCAAATCCAGGTCATGCAAGACATTTGATCAGGAGCTGCAGCCTCTGTTGACTTCTGCATTCTCTCTAACACGTGAATAGGTGAATAGTTTTTTCTTTCGTTTTCATGGGAATCTGGTTGTATTTCTCCCTGAAAACAAAAGCACTGTATGTTAGTGTCCTGTCTCTAGGATGCTGACCCTGACAGGTTCACCAGCTTGTATAGGCTAACATGGGGACAAAAGAAAGGAAGCGATTGATCAGTCAGGAGAGAAACGTCTGGGATACAGGATCTAGGGTTGCTGAAAACTAAAAGACCCAACAACAGAAGGATTTTCCCTCTTCGGGCCTTTTTCTTCTTTATAAGTTGTGTTCAGTAAATCAACCAGCTGATTATCCATCCCTCTTAATCCCTGTCTTTGCACTAACCATAAAACACAATCATCTGTTGAATTTGATCATGATTCAGCTGTTTAGACAAGTCCGTCTGTTTCCTTTTCTCTCCCCTGGTGGAGCTTTTTTTTTCATCCCTTTCCAAGCAAAGTCTTTGATTCAGTTACTAAGCAACCGCCGCTCTGTCTCTCCCCGGCTTTCGCTCTCAGCATCCAGCGAGCTCGTCTCATCAAAGGTAAGAGAGTTATCGCTGAATAAAAGCAAAAACACATTTACTCTTTATATTAAGTAAAATTTTGTCTTTAATGTTCCCCCTACATGATCAGGCTGCTGCTTTTAAATATTATGTCTACTTCTGTGCTGATTTGGATAATAAACATGCTGAAGGACCCAACGACGACTCATTTTTAATTCACTGGCAGAGTCCCCCAGATTTTCATTTAAATCTCCTTGTATGTCAAACAGTTTGTGATGCCTTGCACTCTAACAGGGTTCCCAGGCCTTTGGAAGAGAAACTAGCCCACAGCATCACAGATCCTTCACCATACTTGCCAACAGGCATGCGGTGATTTCCACATACTTGTCTAACATCAGACCCACTTGGAGTGTTTTTCCACTGAAAAGATCAATCTGAGGGTCATTTTAGCAAAGCATCCAGCATTTAATCCACACATCTACGTTATGGAGGACCGAAACTGACATAATTACAAATAAAAGCAGAAATATTTATATTTTGTTTTTCCTTTCCGTTCCACGTGTTTTTGTCAAGAAATGTATTTTGTTTTTCCTTTTCTTTATACAAGCATTTGTTCTTTTTACTTATCCTTGTCTCCTCTTTTTACTTTACCATATACATTTCTGCCTCATTATGCAAATGAGGAGGGTGGCCATTTTGGTCCAGCTCCTCTTCTACTGGTCAGCTGAAAACGTACCGCCTTCCAACTCGTCCAGTCTATTTGCAGCTTCCCTTAACGACTCCGACACAGACCGCCTTTCCACTCCCTCCATAACTATACTTCGGTCACTAAACTGAAGCCAAAGGCGCAGGCATGCACAATTGATCTGCACGTGGTTCCTGCTCCTTCCTGTTTCTTGACCAGTAGTAGAGGAGCTGGACCAAGAAGGCAGCCCTCCTCATTTGCATAATGAGGCAGAAATGCATACAGTAAAGTAAAAAGAGGAGACGAGGAAATGTAAAAATAACAAATACTTGTATAAGGAAAAGGCAAAAAAAAATAAATAAATAAAAAAAAAATATATATATATATATATATATATATATATATATATATATATATATATATATATATATATATATATATATATATATATATAAAGCATTCATAAATGCTTCATAAAGCATTCATTCACAAGGACTGATGCAAAGAATTGTTCCAGTCGGTGGAATATATATTAGAAACATTGACATCCTGAAGCTGTGTGAAACATTGCTGGTCTCCAGAATATGCTCCAAAAATAAATACAAATAGAAATATATATATTTAGTCATGTGGGGGAAAAGGACACGTATAACAAATTGTTTTTTGGGCATAATTTTATATCATTTTTAAATACACTTGAAAATTCAAACTATTTTTTTGTAAAATATACTATAAATAAACAAATTCGGACACCCTCACATTTATTCTGAAGTAAAATGGCTAAAATTACCCAAAAACATTAAGAACATTGTTACATTCTGAAGATTTGCTTGGTTTAGTTCAATTAAATTCAAAAATATTTTGAATCTGTTGTTGAAAATATAACCCCAAAGGGAAATTGAATGTTATAGTATAACTTGAAATATCCAAGTTTCTTCAAAGAATTGTTATAAATAATGTTAATAGCTTTCATGAGTATGATTCTCCTGTAGTGGTCTGTCTCACGGCGAATCTATAGAAGCCTCTGACTGAAAATACTTTGTTGTATTACCGTCTCACAAGGGAGGATGCTCAGGGTTGCTCAGTATGTGATATTTATTTGACATCAAAAGTGACATTTGCACAGGCACTGAGGACATGTTTGGAATAAACCAAAATAAGTATTCCAAATAAAGAATCTCATATCAGCTGTGAAACATAGAGCTGGAGGTGTCATGGTCAGTTGCTGCAGCAGGATCAATCATGGATTCTGCTGTGCATCAGAGGATGCTTGTGGAAAATGTGAGACTATCAGTAAAAAAAAAAAAAAAAAAACCCACATAAAAACTTACACCTGTAAATACACCAAGGACTGGTTGAGAATAAGGAAATAGAAAGTCCTGACCAGAATCAAAGCCCAGATATTGACTTCACTGACTTGCTGTTGGTGTGGCTTATACTGGCTGTACCTACATCCAATTATTTCATCGTATGAACCTAAAAGGGACCACTTTGATTTTAGTTCCTGTGTATACTATATTTAGTACTGGTTGATAATTAAGTTCAATCAAATATCCAGCAACTTTTTGGGACAAAATGCATAAAAATAGTTTATTGTGCACTGAAATTACAGGATAATTATAATAGAATATTCCATATGTCTCCTAGTTTGAAAATTGTATCAGCAGGAAAACTATATATCTTTATTATTGTATATATAACATTAATTATTAGTGTTATAACAATAATAATGTTTTTTCAGTAATTTCTCTTAACCTGTATAAAACATTTAACACTAAAACATGTTTTATTTATCTTTATTTGTATCACATTCAGCTTTCTTGACCAAGACTGTGTGCACAAACAAGGAATTTGAATTTGCTTTCATAGGCTCACAGCGTAGACATTAAATATTAATATATAAACTTTTTATGTAAAATACGTGGCCAAATAAATGGGTTCAAGATAAAAAAAAAAAATTACGCGTTATTGAGTTTATTTAAAACAAAATTTCTGCTGATTGCGCGCGCCCGTGGCCACGCGCTCATGCCCGCCAGGTGCAAAGCAAAGCGAACCGTTGAAAAGCTGCTCGATAAAAAGTGTGCCTGTTCCTTTAAATGCCCTTCTTAATAACATGTTTCTGTATATTCTTACATTAACTAATTTTCAATAGTCAGAGGGTCTCTGAACGTCATAATATAGGGTAATTTTTTTACCTTCGTTTAGTGGTTAAAAGGTAATTTCGTTTATGTTCTTGACACACTGTGATTTTTCCCCGACATATTCTGTGCTTTTATTTTGAAGGTTAACCTGAGAGTTTCTGGTTTCCTAGCAACTGAGCCGTACTAGCTTGACGCGGCGGTGCTGTGGTCAGCCTGCAGCATCAGAGAAAAATAACAGGCTAAACAGAGTGAATTACCCCCCTGTTTCTGTTGTTTCCCTGGAAGATGGTGGCCAAACAGAGGATCCGGATGGCCAACGAGAAACACAGCAAGAACATCACGCAGAGAGGAAACGTAGCCAAGACGCTGGTGAGCCGTTGAAGTGACAGCCAGATGCCAACATGACATGATTAGCCCAGATAGGTGACGTTCAGCCCGGTAGGATGATGATAATGGTGATCTTATTAATTATACCAGATATAGATTTTTGTTTATTTCATATAGTAGGTCTAGACTCTGGTCTAACACTGATGCTACAAGTATAGATTATGATGTTGTAAAGCAGGGGCACATCTAGGGCTCCGAGGGTATTGGGGGCTTAGCCCAGCTCAGAAATCTATGGTATCATTTTCAAGTTATTTTATAAGAAAATTATTTTATTGTGTATAAAGATTCACCAATCAGAATTTTGTGGCTGAATTTTGAACTTACAGTACTGATTCCAATTTCTCTTAAAAAACAAACAAACAAAATAACCCTGTAATACAAAACCAGAACAGAAATCTTTTTTTTTTTCTATGATTTTGGTAGGGTTTAAGCATTATCATTTGATAACATTAAGTTTAGTTGTAACAAAGGCAGGTGTATAAACTTTTTCCACTTCTTATTTATTTATTTGTTTTTTTTTTTTTTTTTTTTTTTTTTTTTTTTACAAAGATTTTCATTTAAATAGCAGGAATTACTTTTTCTGAACAAAACAAATAATATATTACCCCATCCTTCCATATTGTAAGTCATGTAAGGGACTATTAGCAGCACAGCATGTATAGTTTTATATTGGTATTTTTATTTCAAAAGTCTTTATATGAAGGTTCCAGTACAATTTATAATTAATTATCAGTCCCAAAAATCTGGTTTCATGCTCTTTTCATTTCTCATAAGATTTACCTTTTGTTTTTATTTGCCTGAAACTGAATATTGCTTCTTCTTCTTTTTTTTTTTTTTTTTTTTTTTTTTTTTTTTTTTTTTTTTTTTTTTTTTTTTTGCCATAATTTAGTGTTTCTTTATTTATGTCAAACCACTTTTTACACTTTTTGATAATACACGATTACATATATAAAAATCATTTTTAGCATTTTACCAGCTTTCCGATCATAGTCGTCGTTAATTACTTAAGTTAGGGACAGAGGTTATATCACTCCACCTGTGTGAGAGCATTCGTTTTGAAATAAAGACAAGATTGCTGAGTTGGCATTTTAAACAGATTTTAGCATCTTAAATTTGTAAACATAATTCAAAACTGGTAGTTTATTTGTTTTCTGATATGTTGATGTGTAGTTATTTTGTCTCAGAAACGATTGTAATGCATGATCAGAGTCCAACTGTGTGGTAACTGCTTTATAGCAGACTTATTATTCCTGCTGTCCCCTTCCTTCCTTCCTTCCTTCCTTCCTTCCTTCCTTCCTTCCTTCCTTCCTCCCTTGTGCTTGTTCCTTTTGGTGTCCTTCCTTTCTTGTATCCTTTTGTCCTACCTCCCTTCCTCCTTTGTTTACTACTTTCATTTCTCACTTTGTTTCTCCGTTGCTACTATGAAGAAATTACATTCATCCATAGTGATGAAATTCAGATTTTTTTTTAATTTAAATTACAAACGTCATGTCTGAGAGTTTCTGCTTCTCTTCTGTCACATCATTTGCGTTAAAAGTGTGACAAATTGCCACAACTCTGGCTCATCTGATATCCTCCTCTTCTTCATCTGTCCAGGTCTTATGTTGTCCCATCTGTTAGACTCATCGCCTTCTCTGCTCTTTTTAGTCTCGCTCATATAAAACAACATATAAAGAAACAAGAGTTGACCTAAGACTTTTGCTCAGCACTTTTTTTTTTTTTTTTTCAAAATAATTTGCTCCGCTTTTCTGAAGAGAACAATAAAGGACAAACGTTCTTTCAGCTGCGTGTAAATCGGCATCTGAAAATGTTTTTGTTTTCCACCTACTCTCCCTCTCTTCCTCCAGCTTTGTTTACATCATCCCCGACTGACTAAAAGCTTCCCCCGCAAACACGCAACACGCCCAAACACATGACCTCACCATGACGCTGATCCTTCGACGTATTATTGAGGCCACAGCGAGAAGAAAACGCAAACCCTGCACTAAGTCTGCACTTCTCAGTTCACAATAAGACAGAGTTGTTACTGTGGACATTTCTGATGCGTAGCTCCTTTTTGATTTTGTGGGAAAACAAGATAAGAGGTAATTGTATGACGCTGAGTAAAGGTTTGAATTCTGCTCTTAGAAAACTTTTAAAGTGGTTCATTGTGTCTGATCATGGCTGTTTAGTTGCTGTTTTTGATCACCTTTGATTTTTCCAGTGCTGTACGTTTAATTGGTAAATTACATGGGAAAAAAATTGGTGAAAAGTTCCTCGACAGAGCCGGCAGCTTTGATACCAGCAGAACATGAAGGGAACATGAAATTAGCCCCGTTTGCATAAAAAATGTCTTCCCTCCTTACAGATTTCCTCTCTTTTTGCCTTTTTGTGTCACTTAAATGTTTTACTTTAAAGGATAACATGAATAAATAGGGTATGCTGATTTCAAATGATGATTTCATGTATTTATTTTCATGTATTTATATGTGAAAGGGGATTTAAGTCACCCACATTCAGTATGAACAGCCTGGTTAAGGCCATGTCACACCTCAATTGTATTTACAGTAAGTCTGGACTTTGACTATGCCACTTCAAAACCTTCATTTAATGTTTGTTTTTTTTTTTTTTTTTTTAGCCATTTAGAGATGGACTTCCTGGTTTGCTTCAGATCAGTCCTGCTACATAAACAAGCGAGCTAAGGCCACAACTCTTGGCCGGAGAGAGGAGGAGAATTAATGGCTTCAGATCTCATGGTTTAGCCGTCCAGGTCCCAACGTTGTATTATATTATATTACGGTATTATTATATTTCCACAAAAACCTGCCTCTGTGTTTCTTTTGGTCAGCAGTGGTTTTCTCCCAGAAACTCTCCCATGGATGCCATTTCTTGACTCTTCTTACCGTTGAATCAGGAAGACCAGATTTAACTGAGGCCTGCAGGGCTTTAGATGCGGTTCTATTTGGTTGCGGCTCCTAGACGAGTCGTTCGGGTTCGGGTGGCCGTTCCTGGGAAGGATCACCACTGCCCCGTGTTTCCCTCAGTATGTGGATAAAGGCTCTCTGTGGATTACCGATAATCAGGCCCCAGTCTGGCTGGTGAACTGAACAAAACAATGTGGGTAATTATCACACGGTTCATGGTTTTAGAAGTCGGGCAATTACATGGCTAAGCTGATCTGAACAGCTTCTTTACCTTAATATATACAAGTACCATCTAAAATCTGCTTTTAGATCTACTCAAGTTATCTTTGTTCGGTGTTAAAATCAGTTTCATGATCTGAAACCTTTAAGTGTCAAAAAAGCAAAAACAAGACATTTACAAGGGAGCAAACACTTTTTTACAGCATTGTGTGCATCAAGGAGTATGTTTCATGCCGTGTGTTGATGTGTTTACAGGCCTAAATAAGTGAGAATTTAATTTTGATGCATATAATGAGAAGAAATCTTATTTTAATAATTAAAGCAGAGGAAAATTTGGCTGATTTCACTTAGCGTTGCTAATAAAGATTAGCGAAAAGCTGCCAAAGTTGAAAGAAAAACGTTAATAGTAGTTGACATAGGCCAGTTTTGCGTATCAAAGTTTTTAAAAGCTGTCATGTCAAAGCTGCTCTGTTACTCTGTGAGGAGTTAATCGATAAAAATCAAAATAAGAGTGAACAAATCATCTTCTGACAATGAAAATCAGTGCTGGTGTTACAGTAGGAAAAGAAATGCTTTTCTGTTGCAGCGAAATCAGCTGGATGATGTGATTTATGTGGTTATACGTGTCAGAGGCACGGCACCACGAGACCGTGCTTTTATTCATGTGAAGACGGGGGGTTGGTTTAAAACTATAGCAGAGTCCCAGGATGAGAGGGAAAATGTGACAGCTATACAGGTGCCAACAAAAATGTTTAACCTCCGTCTTCATCTTCCTGTCCAACGGATTCACTTTTACTTTGCAGCTTCATGCATTTGTTTTGTGGCAGCTGTGCTAATCTACACCGTGTGTCTGTGTGTGTTTGTTTGTTTCCCGTAGCGACCACAAGAAGAGAAGTACCCTGTAGGTCCCTGGCTGCTCGCCCTCTTTGTATTCGTTGTTTGTGGATCAGGTAAACCCAGCAGGACAGGCGCCGACGAACGCCAACCACAAACCTAAAGAGTTCACTGTTGGATTTTAGCTGCCAGAGCAACACTAAGTAGTGCAAAAATAGTGAAGGGGCAAAAAAAAAAAAAAAAAAAAAAAAAAAAAAAATGCATTGGTTTAAATGTCTTTTTATAAAAAAAACCCCAAAAAAAACCTTATCAAAAATCTGAAAAGTGTGGCGTGCATCTGTATTCAGCCCCCCCCCCCCCGTAAGTCAAAACATGGGACGTTTTAAGACATTTTTACCCATTCGTCTTTGCAAAAATAGCTCAATGAATTAATGTATAAAGAGCATCAATTTTTAATTCTTGCAACAGGTCTGGACTTTGACTAGGCCATTCTAACACATGAATCATTGGTCATTTAAACCATTCTGTCGTAGCTCTGGCTGTGTTTAGGGTTGTTGCCCTGCCTGTTGGTGAACTCCCTCCCCAGTTTCATGTCTTTAAAGACTGTAAAGGTTGTGTACTGTAGCCTCAGCCATACTGGTTTTCTCCCAGTATTGCCTGACTTTTAACTCTAGCCATCCTCTCCCTGCACAGCATGATGCTGCCACTCCTGTGTTTCATAACAGAGACGACCTGTTTAGATGTCATGTTCACAACTAGCAGTTGTCATGCCAACAGGTCCTCCCACCTGAGCTGAGGATCCCTACAGCTCCTCCAGTGTTACCTGGAACTCTACAACTTTACACACAACAGCAGCTGTTCCACAGTGGAGGGAGGTTGTTTTCTCAGAGTAATGATCGATGTTTATATCTTGACACAGTGGCAACTTCTGGAGGCAATCTGTTGCACGGTGGGGGGGGTTATTTAAAGGTATGAGTATAAAAGTGGGCTGACTAAAAATGCAGGCTATTCTAGTTTTTATTTGTGAAAAGCTTTGAAGTCACATTCTTTTCCTTCCACAGTTAAGCGCCATTTTGTGTCGGTCTATCGTTTGAAATCCCCCCCCACCCAAAAAAAAAAACAAAAAAAAAAAACCCCACATTGAACTTTCTGCCTGTAATGCGATGAAGCGCGACTCGCTCTTTAGTTCAAACATGCTGTAGTGTGTGAGACGCTGCACCGTAGGAGACGTTCTGACCTGTGCGTCTGCGGCTTTCTCAGCCATATTCCAGATCATCCAGAGTATCCGTATGGGGATGTGACCCGGGGGGGGGGGGGCAGGACCGTGACCCCCACCCCCTTCCTCCTCCTCCTCCTCCTCCTCATGCCCTCACTAAGCCTGGCCAGCCAACGCCTGCACACACCGCGCACTCATCCCCTCCGGAGGCCCAGGAGCGGACGCCAGACGACGGAGAGAGAAGCTTCCGCGACGACCATCAAACCCCCTCCCCCACAGAACGACCTCTGACCCCCGACCAGCGTTTACAGTGTTGCAGTCTGTGGTACTGACAGCTTTTCTATGGACAGTCTAAAACCACGCCGGCTGGAGAACATGTTTCATTAGTGGCTTGGCTGCTCTGCCGTACGCGCCCAGGTGTGAGTGAGTCCCGCTGACAACGTGCCATATCCGTCTAGAATATTCCTCTGTATTGTGTGGGAATGAAGAATGTTTTTTTTTTTTTTTTTTTTTCAAATAAATGTTAAGCAATTAGAGCGATCACTGTTGATTCTGTAAACTGCACAGCTATACTGACCAGGGCTGGGTTTCCTCCCAGCATATCGGGTGAATTGTGGTTAAAACGCCAGGAGATCAAGGTGAGCTCTGAAGCCCGACAGTGATCTGCTGCTTCCAGGGTCTTCCTTATAGATTTGTTTTTGCTTTTCTCAGATCCAACTATTTTTAATATCAGAAAGATAATACTGAGACAAGACAGAGCTGATTTCAAGGTTTAAATTTAATAAGGGAGGGAAAAGCCATTCAAACCAACCTGACCCGATGTGAGAAAGTATTTACCCCCTTGTTAAATTATGAATTAACCACTTTTTTCCTGACTTCAGTTTCTCCAGCTGCTTTCGTCCGTGATTGCGGCCAGACCTGCGGAATAAAACCTTAAATAGAGCGTGTCCTGACAACATGAAGTAGGCCAAACAATCTAAAAGCAACATTGACATCTTTGGGATCTCAGCAAACCAGTGAGAACCTCTACTCAGAAACCAGAAGACACGGAACTGGTGAACCATCCCAAACCAACGAGAAAAGGTGAAGCTGTTTGGAAGGTGTGCATCTAAACCACATTTCAGAAAAAAATAGCACACAGGAAAAGCATGGCGTCGGTGCGACTCAAAGACAGCGACCAGGCCGGTACTCTTAAGCAGGTTTATTGAAAGTTGTGAAGTGCAGCTGTCAAGTGCAATTGTAGGTATTTTGTTATCTCATCCGGTCTTTGCAGAAACATGCACAGAACATGAGCATACAACTGATACACAGAATGAAAAACAAAGAACATCTTCAGAGTTTTTTTTTTTTCTTATTCTCCCCCCCCCTCCTAAGTTTGCATTTTCAGATCCAAAAGTTTTTCACTGTCAAGAAAAAAAAAACAAACAAAAAAAAAAAACAAAAAAGGTGCAATACTTAAACAAAACGAGCAATGAGAAATGGTTTAGTCAGAGTTAATGTTGCAGTAAAAGAGTAGGACAACATTGTTGGTTGTCAGTTAAATAACCTAAACCTCCTTACGGATCCAGAAATTACAGCATTAAAGATGGATGACACTCATCCGTATCAATCTGCGTGACCTAGATAGCATCTGTTTTTCCTTCCTCCTTGTTTTTTGTTGTTTTTTTTTTTTTTTTACATTGTACTTACACTATACAGAAATGTACATCGCCTCCTGCCCATTGAACTTTTAGGAAAAAAAAAAAAAAAAAAAGAATAATGCAGCTTAGCCCAAAGTGTCCACCCAGTCGATGGAGGCCGAAGCAACATGCCGGGACTGAGGGGAACGGCAACAGTGAGCTTCATTGAGGGCATTAATAATGAGCCTGAAAGGGAAATACTGAAAATAGATTCATCATCATCATAAGAAACCATGTTTTGTTCGTCCCACCAACCCACAGTTTGAGTAACGTCGTCAATGCTGCCAAGTGTTGTTCAGGAGAACCTCCCCCCCCTCCCTCCCTCCCCCATTCCAGATGGGGACTTTGACATGATAATAATGGCTCACAATCTTATTCTGTCACTGAGAAGAACTTCTCTCTCTCAGGATTTAGCCTCGGTAGAGAACCGCTTTTTATTTACATCATTCAGCAAAAGTAGGCAACAACCAGCAAAATCCACCACCTGCTGCTCCGCTGTCAGAATATCACTTAAAATCCAGACACAGGCACAGTGATTTCATGTTAAATCTATAGGTAAGCGTAATGCTGTCGCTGACTGTTTCTTCGTGGTAAGACATTCTTGTTGATGACCAAGGGTTATTTGGCAAATGTGTGATGATTCATCCTCTGAAAACAACCCCCCACCCCCACCCCACCCCTCACACACACACACACACACACACACAGCATAGTAAGATTGTCACTGTCCCCTGCGTGGAAAAAAAAACAACAACAAAAAAACACAGCGCCGCTCGCCCCGCTGGCTGCATCCTTCAGAGATAAATATGTGCAAATTCTCGTCTTGACAGCGTAGACCTCCTGCTGAAGAAGGCGAGCTTTGGCTCTACGGCTGACGCAGGCCTTTAAACCTTAAGAGGTCGCTCAGTTCGTCGCGCCGGGCTACGCCGAGGGACCGGAGCTGTGCGAGGCGGGCTGGGCGAGAGCGGCGGCGCTCGGGGGTCCCGTCGGCGCAGCTGTCTGAGGGGCGGGCGGCGAGCCGGTCTGAACCTGGGCCTGGAACTGGGCCATCTGCTCCGGGCTGGCCAGCGTCTTCAGCAGCGTGTTCTCCTGCTCCAGCTGGGAGTTTCGCTCTATCAGCTCCTTGATCTGCTCCTTCAGGACCTCCACCTCCTCACGCACGGCGTACATCAGGTGGCTCTTCACCAGATCCTAAAGCAGATGCAGACACAGGATTAGGATTAGGGTCTGCAGTCTCCAAAATGAATGATTATACGTGTGGAAACGATGGAAACAACTTTTTTGGGGTTTTTTTTTCTTTTCCCTTTTTGTAAATGTGTCTCTATGCAGTGTTTTTACAAAAGATGAAGACGCGGCTGAATTAGTCCAAAGTGCACGGTATCGATCTGGGCACTGTGTTACACTGGGGGGTGGGGGGGTCTTTTATGTTATTAAGCTACAGATTTAGAGTGAATTTTTTTTAAAACCCTTTTGGTGCTTTATGTGTAGGAAAAAAAAAAAAGCAACTTTTTAAAAAGAATCTAATCAAAAGAATTAAACACACAAAGGTGTTTAGATTCAGGTGTTTGTCAGATACACTCAGTCGGGCTGCGATTGCCACTGAATACATCTTGTATTACCTTGTCGTAGTGTGTACTTTCCACTGAAGTTATAACTTTTATTATTAGATATGCATACGTTGATTGTTGTTGTGGGTTCTGTTTTTTGTCTTCTCTTTCCGCAGGTCTAGAGGCAGACTTCAAGGGTGTTGATTTGTTTTATCTCTGCTTTTTTTTCTGGCCTCTAAGTCTGTCTCCTTTTTTCTCTTTAAACCTTTCCTCCATCTTTCTTTCTTTCTTTCCTTTCCCCGTTTTTTTTTACATCTTTGTGTCCTTTACATTGGAAATAAACCTAAAATATTTCTAATAAAGTTTCACATATATACCAAGGGGAACATCATGGCGAAAGCCTTAACGCTCCACTTGTGAAAGTAAATCTGTTGGGTCTTACCTTGACATTCAGACGACAATTCTGAGTGCCACACTGCCGGACAGGACACGTTAAAAAAAAAAAAAAAAAAAAAAAAAAAAAAATCTCATATAACTGAAAGAATTAAATTAAAATAAGCTGTCTTTAAGTTTACAACAAAAAATATAGATTTGTTTTTCCTCTCCAAGGATCCAGAAGGTTTAGTGGCTTAAAACAAAATTTAATTCAGTACAAGTAAAAAGGGGGGGAAAAAAAAAAAAAAAGAAAGGCTCTTTGGATTGTAAAGGTAGCTGACTGCTGGTTTAAACCCAAATGATAAGTTAGTCACTAACTGCAAAGTTTCTGGTAAAAATTGCTCATAGTTAAAAGTACTAAATGGATCCTGGTACATAAGAATCTAACTGTACTACTGTGGTTTCAAGTTGTAAATACTTTGTTGTCAACGTTGATTATATTGTTTTAATGTCAGCACATCATTTAATACCACAGAATTGTTATTGGGCTTTTTTTGTTTTTGTTTTTTTTTCCAGCAGCGCAGTGCATTACAGGATGCTGTGAAGGCATCATCATCATCATCATCATCATCATCTGCCAGCAATCTGGATGTAAAGCTCTAAAAACTGAGCTCTTCTTCCTCAGCAGCACTTCTGCAATGCGTGAGCATCTGAGGTGCAAGCACAGCGGAGCCATGCGCCAGCTCTGGACGACCATGTTTCAGTGAGTTAAGGCGAAAACACACCAGAACATGTGTTTTTATCCTGCATAACACATTACTGTGATTTATCCTTCTGCTTCAGCAACGCTTATTTAAGGGTTATGCTTGCTAATGTGGAAGCAGCAACAGTAAAGGTATTTTACTGCTTTAAAAAAAATCTCGACTGCCTTTGTTGCGCTTTACTTAGTAATCTAAAACACTTAACTGATCAAACCTCAACTAAATTATTCTATATGAAACGTATGCTTTAAAACCCTGTTCTTAATTTCTAAAAACTCCTATTCAATTTGTGAAAACATAAGATTGTTTATTTAGAGTAGGATAATTCTGAAAGTTGCTGCTTTTGTTCTTGACCTGATCCTAAGGTGGCCCAAGTGGCAAAAAAAGTTTAACCGATTCACATGCCAAACAAAAAAACTGTAATCGATGAGGAATAATCTTCTTCAGATTTTGAATTAGCACTCATCAAGCAGAAAAGTAGTTCCAAATCCATGTTTTAAGACTCCTTTCACTTACATGTATGGCACTGAGAACAGAAACTCCTCTCTCAGAAAGCAGAGGGCTCGAACAATCAGAAAACACTGCCAGATTAGTTGACTACCCCAATTACCATTAGTTGCAGCTCAACCTTCAAATAATCTCTAAAAACATGAGACACAAACTGGAATGAATCGTAGTAGATATTGATCTTGTTAGTATGGTTAATTTTTTTTTTTTTTTTTTTTTTTTATGTTAGGGTTAGTCTAGTCAAATACACATAATCATGCATTTTGTGTATCCATATTTATTTTGGGTAGGTTTTCATTAAACTTTTTGAATGGTTTAATTGTCTTTTTTAAAAATTTTATTTAAATATATTTGTTTTATTTAAAATTCACTGTAATCTAGTACAATTTTAAGCTATATATATATATATATATATATATATATATATATATATATATATATATATATATGCACACCGCACACACTAACTAGTAACCTTTTTCACTAACAAGTTGAAAAAGATCTGAAAATCTGACCATTTGTTCCATATTTAATACAATCTGATAATTTAATAATAATAAAAAGACAAAAAAAAAAAAGGGGGGGGTAAAAATGAGGAAGAACATTCCTTGGATGCTCACTTTAAACCCCGCCCACACGTAGGTGTGCTCAACCAATCAGAGGCTGATATATTTATAACCAGGCGTGACTGACTTCCAGTTTGCCTAGCAACAGCCCTGGCAACGGAGATGGTGGAACCGAAAACAAACGGTAGTTTGGCTTTACTGAGCATTTTAAAACGATTATCTGAAATTGAATAAATTAAAAAATATTTAGATACAGCTACGTTAAAGCATCCACACTTTGAGAGTAAGTGTTGTAATGCCACGGTTTACATTTTTTTGTTGTAATTAAAGCTCAATGTCCAGTATTATATTTGGTTATGGTTTGCGGTACAAAGATTTTAATAATTTTATGTACTTGAACCGACGTGAGCTTAGTGGGGGGGGGAGGGGGAGAACTCACCATTGCTTGTTCAATCTTGTTGTCGATGGCCACCACGCTGGCTCCGGACGAGCTGCAAGAGGAGGAAAGAGAAATGAATACAACATTTCCAGCCGCCCTGTGCTGCAGTGAGGAATTAAAAAGACGGGAGAAGCCCTGCCTTTCTCCTCCTCTATAAGAATGTGGGTCTTGACAGGAAGCATCTGGAAATTTCTATAAATCTGGTTTTACAATGGAAACCCTGTTGGCTGTAAAGCCTTTGAATGCTAATGCGGGAGACCGCGGGGACCCACGGCTGCGGCTCCGAGGCAGCTTTTACCTGTTATCGAGCTTCAGCTGGGAGCTCTCGGCGCTCAGCAGCGACGACAGAAACGAGATGGAGAAATTTCTCAGATGGCAGACGCCTAAATCCATCGCCACGGTGTAGCACGACGCGTTCATGCTGTTCGTGGTTCACAGCACCGCTACCAAACAGCCCCGGAGTCCACCGCCGCCCACACCGCCTCGGATAGACGCATCCACACCGGCCGTCTGAGGTGCTGGAAGTCCGGCGAAGCTCAGACAACGGAGCCCCGCAGCGCTACGGATGCAGTCCAAGGTCAGCTCATCTCCGCGGCACACAAAAGGACTGCGGATCTCCACGATCCCGCATAATTTATCCAGCGACGGAGGGGGGAGCTGGACGCTGATTGGTGGAGGCGGAGGCTGTTTTAAATAATCCATGCGGGGACGCCCCCACCTGCCGCTCAGCTGATGGCTGCTCTACATAAACTCCTGCAGAGGAGAAAAGGTGGAAACCGGAGGGAAAGGGAGGAACTGCCTTCAACAGTCTGTAATTGGACCGGGACAAAAGCGCTGCAATGAGAAAGGTTCCTCTTTCATCCCTGGGGAACGTTTCAGGACACTATTTGGTACTTCAGCCTGTGTATTAACGCGATAATCCACGGGTTCTGAAACTAAGCTCTGTTAAAGATACTACTAATAAAATGTGACTGGAAATAAAAACGAAGCGGGGTAATTTTGCACGGATTTCCACTGAAGCTCTTCACAAAATATGCTTCTTAAAAAGGTTACTGAAGAAGAAGAAGAAAACAAATGTAATTGTTTTTTTGTGTATTTGGGTTGATGACATCACAAGCATCAAAAGAAACAGCAGAGGACAGACTTACAAATTTGGAAGCAATCAAGTTGTATTTGATTTACAAAGGGTTCAACTATACAGGAATGAGCCAGAAGCTGACACAAAACAAATACCTCTTAAAGAAAATGGGGGGGGGAATTTGTGCTTTTTGAACCTTTTTTTTTCCCTCAGCAGATTTTCTGTTGATTATATTACGATTTAAAACAATATAGCAAAGATACAATAACTGGCCGTGACATTTTTATAAAGGGACAGACTGCTTATGTGACTTTGATTAACTCAACAACAAAAAATGGCTAGTAGCTTTAAAACAGAGTCTGGAGTAAATAACTTTGTATTTAGTATAAACCCAGATTAGCTGGACCAAAGGCTGAGGCTAACCAGTGGTTCAGGAGGGGCTGAGACCAAAAGCAGACCTCTACAGTCTTCAAATATCTTTAATATTAAACATTTCATAGTGATTTATGCAAACACCATTTTATGACCTTTTAAACCACCTAACATTTGGCCAGATTATGCAGATAGGAGGCGATGCAGAACCAATGATCTTCCTGTGTGAAACATGAAAGTAAGGCAATGGCAGCAGCATTCACTTAAAATGTTACAATATTTAATATGCCTCCAGCCTCCTTGTGTCAATGATCTGGTTTTTGTGTAAATTACCCAATTATGCAAATAAGTCAATGGTTTAGGGGTCAAAACTTAGAATCAATATAAACTTAAATGATGGCGTTATTTTAAGAAGTCTGCTTTGATCTCGACCCCTCCTGGACTGGCCTTTAGCTTCAGCCTTCATAACCAACTAATCTGGAGTTAAGATATTAATTTATAAACCTTATAGTAAAAATCCTGAACTATCCATCTTGTATTTTATTATATTTTCCCAAATTTATCATTAACAGGAATCATTTTTGGAAGATTTGGACCCTACTCTATATTATTACACGTAAAAGTAGATGATTTTGTAAAATTTAAGAACATATGCAAAAGGCTGCAGTCCCGTTTCCTACAATGGGAAAGAGTAGGATAATGTAAAGTTAGAGAACAACAGGATACATTCAGTTTTACAAACGGGAACTAAGTAATAGAGAGATGTTGAACTAAAAATGCCTCAGATGCCCATTCAGTGTGATGATGAACACATGCACTGCCCCTGTGTGGCCCTTTATGGTACTTTACAGGATCCTTCAAACTTCAATCGTTTTTAAAAAAAAAAAAAAAAAAAAAAAAAAGGGGGGGGGGGGGAACTAGATGTCGAGGTTTTACAGCAGAAGACTGAACAATACACAAATTACAAGCAGAACATACGATTTTTAACAGTAACCACAAATATGTGATCTGCTTTTCTCCGGGTGTTTATGAAATGTTTTTCTTTAAGGAGGATTTCACTGTGGTCACATGGATTCAAACAGCGCACACCCTAAAAGCACACTCACACAGCTTCATAGATGGAAGTGCTTTGGTGACAATTTCTCTGCTCAAATTTTGACCTCAGACATGCACTCCAAAAAAAAACAAAAAAAAACAAAAAAAACAAAAAACAAACAAAAAAAAAAACACTCAAGCTCCCACGCAGAAAATCCTCCCTTCACAATCTGAAGGACCACTTTTCTCACATTTCATGCTGATCTGAAACCCTTAAAACTGCTTACACGAGCCCTTGATATTTAATATTATTCATATTTATACAATGCACACTAAATTTCCCACAGAGCCAGCTCTTAAGGTCATGAGTAGCACTAATGTCGAGTCTGATATTAGCCGAGGGTGGAATGGCTGGAGTACCAGGAGAGTACTGACCCATGGAAATGGTTGTCAGAAAAAACAAAAAAAACAAACAAGAATTGTGTTCATTTTAACATTTTATATCTTGTTTTAAAAACTACAGTTGATATTTGATTATACAACAACCACCAGAAAAAGTTTATGGAGGCATACTGAAGATGGTGCTCAAAAAGTCAAAAGTATTTATTTAAAGAGATTGAGAGAAAACAAGCAAAAAAAAAAAAAAAAAAAAAAAAAAAAAAAAAAAAAAAACTTGGTTGAAGGTAGGAAATCTTTGACAAATTTCTTTAAAAACCTAGAATAATTATTAGGGCAAATATTAGTGTGGGAAGAAGCTGTGGGACAATAGTTTCTGACTTCAGGGTCATGAGGTTGTCTAAGATGTTTAACGTCAGTTTGCTCATTTATAAAATCATAACATTTACTGGCTAATCAAAGCGCATCAAGCACGACAGCATCACTCGGGGTAGAGATGCACTGAGAAACCAGATGGTTCCCGAATCATCCATTGTTCAGCTTGGCTGATCCTGATAGGTCAAAGATTGGTGAAAAAAAACAAACAAACCTAAAACAAATGTCCAATCTTTCTTTGATCACACCATGTCTAAGTGCTACTACCTTTTGCTGACAACTCTTTTTGGTGTGAATGTTGTTACTGAGAAAAGACTAAATGTTACCGGTTTTCAGGTGTCTAAAACAAGCCAGAGGAAGACATGCAAGGAGCTATTTAAACGGACACTCAGACTGTGGGACAGTGAGAGAAAGCAAGTCTTACGAGCTTGAAATTATATGGATTTGAAAATGTCAGCACTCCTCTGGACATCTGTTAATAGAATAAACAAAGACGGCTGTTTTTGTGTTGCTAATTATCCAAATTGATAATATAAGATGCTAAAGACAGTTCAAAATGCTAACTCTTGTTAAAGTTTGGCTTTTTTTTTTTTCTTTAAATTGTACAACCTTGTTTTACAGCAAATAATCTCTCACACGTCTTGATATTGCCTATGCTTCCAATTTAAATAATTACTGACCACTCGCAACGAGCAGTGATCAGTAGTGGCTAAAATTGACAGGTTAATTAGAGGTTTATAAACACTGGAGCTCCACAAATCTCTGATTGGTGCATCTCTACCTAGATATATGAGTTTGGTTTTTGGATTGCTGTGAATCACTGAACTAGGAACGGGTCAAGCTAGAACTCTGTATGTACATTTGACCAACACTTTTGATCAGAACTACAGATACATTTGACCATTAGGACTTAAAGAAAACGCAGGGTTCAGAGTGCCAACCAAATGGTTAACAGACTGAACTCGTCACACCGACCACTAAAAGACTCATTTACTGAGCCACACTAATAAACATGCACATTATTAAAACATGGAGTTAAGTGCCTTGTCCAAAAGCACATCAACATAAGGCAAGGAGGAAGCTGGAATCAAACCCTCAACTTTCTGATTGCCAGAGGACTCCTTTTCATGTTCAGCTACAATTGCTCTGCAAAGGGTACACAAACAAATCTGAAGAAGGAACAATGATGATAGTGAAACTGAGAGCCGTCACACATCCAGCTGACAGTTACCCTGCGATACTTTGTGATCAAACATTTAAACGTGCAAAAAGGAAGATTTCACCCCAATAAGTTCAAAAGGAACAATTGTATCAATTACGATTTTGAAATCATTTTCTCTGATTTTGATCTCATTGAGGGTTTAGAGGTTAAAAAAAAAAAAAAAAAAAACATTGATGGTATTTCAAAAACGTCGTCTCTAAAGTCAGGCTTAGGCTTATTTATATCTGAACAGCAGAGTCCTGTCTTGAGCTGCAACACCATAAAGACGACTTCAAAGAGATCCTCTGCTCACTTCTGATCCTCAACAAACACCTTAGTACTCTCTGTACCGAGAGTCCAGACACTTAAATAAGGAACGCTAAGCCACCGTTATCTCTTCCGCTTTTGTCGTTGACTGGAAGACGGTTTAGCCACTTATCCACACCCAAATAGCCTGCACACCCAAAGCTCTTAAATAAGTCACCTTTTGTGGCTCTAAAAATAGGTCCTAAAATAGGAATTTTCAAATAACACAAGTTTGTTCAGATACATTAAAGTTTGCCGATAAACATTCTAAGAGTAACTCTTTAACAATAACGCAGCTCCGAAAAAGCCCAGAACTCCAGATCCCGTCAAGATCCTGCAAGTAACAACATCGATTACAGTCAATTTTTGGAGACTTTCCGCTGTTACTGCATAATATCCCAATCACTCCTCGTTGCAGCCACTAAGAAAATCCACTTGCCGTGGATATTAATGGCAGTAAGAGTCTTTTAAACTGGCCAAACATGTTACTGATATGCAGAGCGTGAACGCATCGCGCCTGAACTATTATACCCTGCCAAATATTGCATCCAAACAGTCCTCTGAGAATGCAATATTGCAGCTCTATGTGTGCATCACTGAATGATGAATTTTTGCCTCAGGCCACAACCTGAAACAGTAATGCAAGCTTCGTCACATAGACAATAAAACATGAGGCGTAACATTTTAAACAGATTTACTTAAGAGTAAAAAGTAATGAAATAACAGTATCTTCCACATAACAACACTGATGTGAAACTTTGAGATGCTACCATGACATGGTGTATTAGAGACTCTGCTTCAGTCATCAAACTGTATTACAGGGAGGTGAGCTAACTGTGGGCCCAACCGAACCAGCACAGCAGCATGAAAGAAACAACCCGAACTGTGGTAACGTTATCTCCTCGTCTTGGGCGTGGTTTATTGTGTTGGTTCACTTCAGCTATATTCAGGAAAAAAACAAAAAAAAACATGGGGCTTTTATGATGTTTATTACATTTGAACATCACATTAAGTCAATCTTGGAGACAACTTATTGTCTCATCTCTACTTCACTTGTGTGTTTTCTGAAATTGGGAAAAGAAATATGAGAGCGGGAGTGAAAGAGAGAGAGAAAAAGACTGGAAATTATTAGTCCGTATCGAAATGACAAAAGCAAAAATGTTTAAAATGAACAGGAACAAAAGGATGCAAAAAAAAAAAGAAAAAAAAAAAAGGGGTGAATTCAAAGCAAAAGTAATTATTTGGTCACCTGGAGCTATAAAGGATTTGTTTTACTCATCCCCACCCACTTTATTTACATGAGATTCAAAGTTAATGTTAAGCACAGAGAATCCAGCATGAGATAAGTGTTGAAGTATCCCTCAGTGCTATTATCCCCCCCCCCAAAAAAAAAAAAACCTTTAATGCTTGAACACAGAGGATAAATGAAAAACTAGCAGCTGTTTGTGTGCAGCTACTGTAACCACTGACCCCCTGAAGCCTCCTCAGGGGGATTCCCCGTCTCTAGTTTACCTTTTGAGATGCTGCTCCAGCTCCCAGAACAAAAGCTTCACTGCCATCTCGTCATGGCCTTGCAGCTGGATTCCCTGCACTCTCATTGAAACGTCTCGCAGCGGGAACATATAGACCACCCCCCCACACACACACACTCTTTGACGTAAAGAAGCGAACCCCTTGAACCGAGCTTCTTTGTTTGGCGTTTTCCTAATGGCTCCTGTTCCTTCTCACATTTACGGAGGGGAACTGGGTCACAGCGACGGATGCGTTAGCGGACGAAGCAGCCTGCTGATTCAAACGAGCGAGCCGCTGATCGCGTAAACGTGCCCCTCATCTTTTCTTCTGTGCCAACCGTTCGAGTGGCTGGTGAGTGGAGTGAATTAACTGAATACAGCCAGTTGCTGTGCAGGAGGTGACGTGTGGTCATGTGATGCGAGGAGTTACGTAAAGCTTCAACTAAGATTAGCATTTGGCCCAGTGATTTCCCTGCTGTGGCGCCAAGAAGAGACGTTCTGTGAGGAAACAAAAACAGCTCATCAACTTTTTACGCTGCGATGACAGTGGCTCGCCCTTCACCTGCCTCAAATGCTTTCAACTAAGTCTCGTTTTAGTTTTAAAAAGGGGATTCCTGATGTTTCCTGCAACCCTGTCAGTTTACGTGTCACCACTCGGAGCGATCCGACGGGGTCTTATCTCGTCATCTCTCATCAACAGGCCGCTTCAACGTGCCTTAACGCCTCGGCAAACAGAAAACACAACGTGCGTTCACAGGGCTTCTCCTGGCTCAGGGCTGGCCTGGCAAAGAAACAACAGGTGAAAGACCAGAGCGATCCAGGGGATTTTCCTTGTCCTAACAGACTTGATGTGCTGGGGTGAATCAGAAAAGCACATGACTTCTGGGGTTGGAGTGGGGGGGGGGGTCAGATGGTCACATCACAGTCTTCTTGCAGCACTTTGTGTCAGCTGTCCAGCCACGCTACTTTAACACTTTCTGACACCAAAAATTAAGCCCTGCCCACCTGGAAATATCTGCCAACCACTGGAAAAACAAAACACTTGTTCTGTTCACTTGGTTGTTTGACGTCCACTCCTTGGGTGACGGTGGATGCAACCACTCGCCAGAGGCTGACAGAGAGAATGTTTCAAAGAAGAAAACGCCACTGGAATGATCAACCCATTAATGAGCGACACCAGAAAGATCATTTCATTCAAAGATATCAAGTAAATAAGAATACCAAGAACAGCCTCTCACAAAAGTACTCACTCCACCCAAACTTTGCCATATGCCGTCAAGGGGAAGAAGAATGATACACTGCTTTTAAAAATCATACATCTAAAATAAATCTGAAAAGTGTGGCGTGCAAATGCATTTAGCCGTGCCTGAGTAAGTCCACATTTCACTGCTATGACTGAAAGTCTTTAGGCTTGGGTCTCCACCTGCTTTGCAAATATTTGCCAATTCTTCTTTGCAAAACAGCTCAAGTTCAGTCAGTCTGGACGGAGAGCATCTGTGATTTAAGTCTGGACTTTGACTGGACCATTTTAACAGGTGAATATGCTTTCTAAAGCATTCCAGTGTAGTTCTGGCTGGATGTTTAGGGTTGTTTTCCTGTTGGAGGGCAACCCTTCACCCCAGTCAAGTCTTTTGGAATAAAAGGTTTTATTCCTGGATTAGCCAGCATTTAGTCCATGTATCTTTCAATCAACTCTCAACAGGTTCCTTGTCCCTCCTGAAAAAGAGCAGCATGCTGCTGCCACCACCATGTTCATCTCACGATAGCACCTTCCACATGTTTGCTGTGGATCTCTGCTGCTCCTCCAGAGTTACCATGGAAATAATGGCTGCTTCCCTGATTCATTCTCTCCTTTCCCAGTCTGTCTCTTTAGATGGACCGCCATGTCTCGGTATGTTTGCAGAAACTCTCTTTCTTCTTCTCAACAGACTGAAAGTCTCACAGTATTGTTCAAAATTTGAGATACTCTTTATCACCCAACCCTACTTTAAACTTCTCCAGACCTTTTCCCCAGGCCTGTGCTCATGTTGATCTTTATTTCATTCAATTTTAAAACTATGAACTACCTTGATTGGTCAAATAAAGTCACAATATTGTGGTTGTAATGTGAGACAATGTGTAAGAGTTCAAGGAGGGGAATAAAATTCCTCAGTAAATTTCAAAATACCCATGTCAGACATGAAACTCTAAATAAGCAGACTATAAAAACGATCTTACACACAAATGAAGAAAACGCTTTCCCTTTACTCTTCTTCTTCTCTCATATTGTTTCATGTGAATCTGGTCAGACTAATGCAGCAGTCAAAGCCAACTTTCCATCAGAACCCCGTGAAATAAGCATCAACGGGGGACAAAACAACACAGTTCCAGAATTATGGCTGATTTTAGGACTTGAACAGGTTCAAGGTCTGAAACAAGCAGCAACAATCATGCCAATATCAGGACCAGTGAGTTTAAATCTCAACAGGCACCATACAAAAAAATTTAACAACAATAATAATAGCAGAAGCACCTTAACCTGATTTCGGTAAACTCACCAAAAACTTCCAGGTAACACAGATGTCAACCACAGAAACCACAAATGTTGCACAGTGGATCATTCTGGTACTGGTTGCATACCTTCACAGCTCCCTACCAGCACCAGCTCTGAATTATGTAGCAACTATTACCAAGATGAGAAAGAGCTGAATGTGTGTCACTGTTATGTCTTTGAAGGAGGCCATTTTGCTGCGCTCCCGGAAAGAAGCGTGCTGCATAATGGTAGTAAAAAGGGACCTGACGTGTCGGAGCCATGAATAAAAGAAGGCCTATTGAGCCGGAGAGGCTTTTGGCTGTGCTGTAGTTTGATAAAGGAGAGCACATATGCACAGACTTTACCAGCAGGTCCTGGCAGTGGTTTTCACACAGTCACACCCTGACTGTGGAGAATTCCACAGAGCTACTCGGTGAGTCAGTCAGAGAGGCAGGGAGGGATGATGAGTGGCCAGTTTGGCCTCCATACGTAGGAGAGAGGAGTGCTGTTGAAGCATTTGGGCTGACAGCAGCAAATCCTCAGTCCTCGCTGCAGGATTAACTTCCACAGGCAGGTGTGAGGGGAAGGGAGAGAGACGCATGGACTAGAAAGGCCTTGATCCATCGCCTCGGCAGTACAGCCTCAATGAGCCACACCTACATATAGGTACAACTTTTTCAATACTAATAATAATAGAAGATGAACAAACCTGTTTGTCATCTATCGTACATGTAGACTGCCTCGGTTTATCCTGCTGAGGAGCCAGAGGAAAAAAAAACAGCAGCCACCTGTTTAAGAAGATCAACGGGGGATTATTCCAGTTGCAGAGGTCGTGATGAGCAGTAGGTTTGAATAATGTGGGGTGAAACTTGGCATTAAAAGGATTAGAAGACAAAGAAAACACCACGTTCCAGCTCAGTCAGTGCGCGGCAGAAATAATGCTAACGGCAGCAATAAAAGACGAGCAACAGGGCCTCAAGGGAGACAGTGGAGGACCACATCTTGTTGCCAAGTCGATACATAATCGAATGCTGGCTGTTACACTGCTTCTCGTTTAATAGCTCTGCCTTTGCATGCGACACAATATGTTCATATTAAGTGAATCAAAAAGATGTCTTTTTATCTATATTTTTAAAAGGATATAAAATACTGGAAGGTCTGAGGAATATTTTCTCTGTTATGTGATTGATGTTTTTGCAAATCAGGAAGGGACTGTCACCATTTCGATTCAATTAATTAAAAAAAATAATAATTTGATCATGTTTTGTGTTGTTTTTTTCTTGTTTTTTTTTTTTACAATTTTTTTTTTTCTAACCACAAAATTGAATGTAACAAATACGATGAAAACAAAGATCTGCACTTCAAAGCAGCTTCAACTTTTGCTAAAATATGTCAACGAAAACTTTCGATGTTGATTACTGTAGTCTATGTGATTTTGCTGATACTTTTTTTTAACTTTTGGGGATTCATTATGATGCGTAACCATAGTAACAAGGTGGTTTACAACTGAGAGCAGCTGATTAACATAAGGAAAACCTCAAATAATACCTCAACTGCAGCCAGAGCAGAAGCAAGCAAGATTGAGAGAGAAGGAGAAAGTTGTAACAATCTCCTTCCTTCTTTGAAAGAAGGGTTCGTCATAAAATGAACAGTCAGAGGCCTCTTCAGATTTGCAGTAATACAGACTGCTACAGGAGATCCTCCCTGCCCACAGCCATCAGTATCTGCAACAATTTAAAAAAAAACAAAACAAAACAAAAAAAAAAACTTGGTAACATGAGTGACAACAAAATTTAATTTCCCTCTGGGATTAAAAAAAGTAGTTTTGAACTGAATTTGAATCGTGACGACTAAACGTGACAGCTCTAATCAAAAGATAAACCAAGATCTTCCAAAAAAAAAAAAAAAAAAAAAAAAATCAACTCTGCTGATTTGCTCCTTACAAATCCTTTGATTTTCAATAACTCAGTGTTGCTTCTCTCCCAACACCATAGTCAGAAGAGGGGGGGAAAAAAAAATTTATTATCTTATTTGCATTCCCATTAGCCATTTCAGGTCAAGGAAGGGTCATCAAATCAATATGTGAAACCATTAAGGGAATGATGCTTGGCCCAGTTTCCTGAATCCAAGTCAGATTACAGGTGAAGACAGAGCAGAGTGTGGATTAGTAACAGCTCCACGTCACCAGGACTAAATCTGGAAGGAAAACGGGGGCTATCATGGGTATGGCTTAGTAATAAACACATTAACACAAACTGTGAGAGGTTGTGGTCAGGGCAATGCATTCAACACAAGCCTGACACCTAATAAATCCACTTCAAACTGGAAGAAAAAAATAAAGATCTGAAGAGGAGAAGGACCAAACCTACAGCGCAACGCCATCTTCTGGTCAACCACAATGTTACACATCATTTCTGTTTAACTTCTAAAGAAAACCCACTTCTTGTGACTTGCAAAAAAAGTCCAAAAAGCAGGAACCAGAGTTAAATATTCAACTGTTTTACAGCAGCCACGTTGTTTTCATACTTGTAAACTGGCATTAAACTTAATGGCAAAACATCCTCATTTCAAGCAGCACTCATACGCTGTCAAATATCACCAAAAGTAATAAATACATCAGAACAAGTTACAGGTGATCTCAGTCGTGCAGAGCTGAGTTTATGTATTATTCAAACAACCTCTGCAACAAATCCAAGAATGCAAATTAGTCTGCGATCAATAGTGTTTGCAGACCGCAGCACAATGTAGCATCTGGTCGACTGTCAGGAAACGCAGCGTTCGTCTAAACGTTACAAACTAAACCTTCACAAGAACGAGTCAGAACGACAAGAGGAATATATTCTTCTAAAATCACTTTTAGTCTTGTTTGATTTTGTTTCTTCCCCAACTAACTGCTTCTAATTTAATTTTTTCAGAAACAAATGTTGCTGAATACTAAAATACAGAATTCAGAAAATAGATACAAATAAAACGCTGAGACAAAATGTATTTGGGGCCTAAATCTCAAACAAAATGAACGGTAAAGCAGAGCAAAGATGTCAAAGCACAAGATTTTAACAGAGCAAATCCAACACGAATCCTCACAAGCGCTGAAACAGACGAAATCCAGGTTATAGGGGCCTAAAGAGAAGCTGTTTTAAACTGTAGATGATTGCATTAAAGTGATGCATCTTGCTAATACTGAGAAAGTTTTAAAAAATACAAAACAAACAAAAAAAAAAGGTCAATTATTGTATCCATTTTTTCTGATGACTGAGTAATTCAAGTACCTATTCCTCAACTTGACCAAGCTAATAATTATAGCATTTTATGACATTTCTAAGGTATTAATATCCAAACCAACCACAGAAGTTTTTTAAAATAAACCGTAATAGATGCAAGATTCAGTAAATTTACATTTTTCCTAAGAATACATGACTTTAACCAAAATGAGTAAATATTAGCTCCACCTGTAAAATCAAGGAGATCAGCAGATTATCCCAAGGATCCATTTCCTGCTCTCGGTCCTAAGCAGCCTGTTTGACATTTATGCTGCCTGTTAATTAGTTATTTAGCTGTCAAAGAGCCCCACTAATGCATGGAAATCTAAAAAATCCTGTACAACCTGATAATAAACCACTCATTGTATAAACAATGAATAATCTAGGAACAAATAAAGAGCTCACATTTAACACACAGCATTTCATCCTGACATGATAGCTCAGAAAAATCTGAATTTACACACACAGCTGTGCTGATGCTTAGCAAGTAAACACTGCCATCTACTGGTAGAGCCTTGCATCAAACTCTGCTTTTTCTCCCTGCCCTGATTCAGTCTTCACACCCAGCAGCTCAAAGAGTGGCGGAAATATGTAAGATATTTAATTCAGATTCAATAAATCTAGCTAGGTTTTTACCCCCCAGTGATGTGTCAGACATTAGTATATGAGTTAAAGTCTGCTTTCATTTAAATTTAGGCTCTAAAAAACATTTTGTTTACAGCGTCAATCTCCAGATTGCAGTTCTGGGCTCGGACCACTAGATGGCCTTGTAGCATGTCACAGCTCCACATGAAGGCGTTTTAAGTTTCTATTTAGATGAATGAAGTTAACCCCTTAATAAAATGCAGCTTGGCAAGTCTTACAACAGAAGCTGTCAACGTTTGCTTGGTAATCATCACTAATGGGTTGAAGGGAAAACACTCTGAAGTCTGTATGCCAGTAAAGGCCCTTTCACTACTACAAGTGTATTTATGATGCAAGGATGTGTATATATTTAATCAGCACAATGTAGCTCAGCGTTGCTGTGTGTGGAGAGTGGAGGGGGGATCTCTGTTTTCAGCAGCTCATAAAATGCCCTCATTACCTGTCCGACCTGACGATAACCCCCAGTTGTGTGCCTGCTCACTGACCTGCCTAAAACTTAAAGAGGATTGGGAGCCATAACGCCTCTCCCAGGACAGTGCATTAATGTTTTCCACCTTCTACTTCCATTTGAGATTCATTGTGTGAAACATTTCTACCATTTCGCTGGGCTCTTGTTGATTGTGTATCTCCTGGGAAATTATTTTACTTCCCGTCTTCAGCCCGCTGTTTCTGCGACAAATCCCACCAGTAGGTGCGTGACGCAAGACTCCTGCAGCTGCTCTGTGCCCTCAATAACTCTCACATGACTAATTCACAAGTCTGCGATGTTGAGGCTTTAAAAAAAAAAAAAAAAAAAAAAAAGGAGGAACAGTCCGATCAAATCAGTATGACATGTCAATGTATGGTTAAAAAAAAAAAAAGGTTTTTACTTCACCAAGCAAACAATGGCATTGGGAAATTTAGTCTGTTTCACCAGCTGTGATCCTATAACTAAAAGGCTTGTACCCTTCCTAAGCGTGCAGGAAACAGAGCAGCAAACTACAAACACAACACCCTCCATTTGTTATGACAAACCGAAATTATGCTAGCACATAGAAGCATTTAAAAGCACCAAATAGCATATACAAGCTACATGCAGTGATGTAGGCAGGCCACCGCTTGCTAACCAGCAGGGGGCAGCATAACACTGTTTACAGAGCTGGAAAAGCTTCACGGTTTACATTAAACCACTGCTTCAGTGTAAACAAAGGCCAATCGGGGGATTTCTTAGACATGTTTGGCTAATAACCAACCATACTGAAGGTGTTTAGAAAATGCTGTTCTGAAGAGAGCCGAATCAAGGGGAGTATTGCGGTAAGCTGGAAATGTATTTTTAGTTCCTGCAAGGAGAGCTGGAGCACGAGGACAGACTGCTAACAGCAACACTGAACACGGGCTACAGCAACAGCTAATCCAAAGGCTGATCTGACAACAACTGGATATGGAAAAGTTAAGACGATGTTAATTAACGTCTGTTTGGGTTCGTTACCCAAAAATGAGGCAGCACACTGTAAGGACAGATATGACATGAAGCATGTTGGGAAAAGAAACAAGGAAATGTAACCAGATGGATGGACTATTCGTACATTAAGTTAAATATATAATTCCAGATTTCTTTTACTTCCTCTACTTTTATGAGCAAATACTGCTAACTGAAAACATATCCAGTTATTAAGCGTAAATTGTGTGAATCAAGCCTCCAAAATGTGAACAGCAGTGAATTACAGTCAGGTCTGATTCCTTTATGCAGACTACTTCAAACAATCACGGAACGAGTAAAGAAAGAGGAGGAAAACTCACTAAGATATCTTTTTGACCAAAAGAAAAGTCATTCATTGCATTCTCTGCACTGTGTGTAATGTTCCCTGAGCTGACTGGACACTGTTCTGGCCACAGGAATGCTGGCCATGATTCAGCACATTGCCTGCATGTTTGGGACGAGGATACTAGCAACCCACTGAAACCCCAAAAATTATTTTTGAAAATTCCCCAATTCAAGATGAAACCATGATCAACGTCATTTCTGGAAGCTGAAGCAACTTTTGTGCAGTTATTTAGACGATTCTGCTGTTAGCAACTCTCACTGAATGAAAATTACTTGATTACTTGATACTGTTTGGTGCTGTAAGCCTCAGAAATTACAACTAGAGGTGCGCCGATCAGCCTTTACCAGGGCAATATCAGATTATGGTCTTCTTTAAGGCCTGATTGCATTACAAGGACTATAACTCAAAAGAAAAATGTTCAGCAGGTTCCTAAATGAGGGTCATAGTTCTGAATCTGGTAGCAAAACTCAAAGAAGTTATACGATGATGCCTACTTGAGCTTGAAAGAATCAGTCCACAATCACCTTTTTTATATAACAGGTGCACAAAAATACATGCTGTTGGTGGGAGTTTGTAGCTGTGATTATATTTAATGAATTGGTGGGAAAAAAAAAAAAACATTTTAGCATTTGACCTGAAAAATTGGCCAAATCCGATCTCCGATCTCTGGTTTGATTGGTGCATCTAACGGCATCTAACATTTTCTTGGTCATATTTTCAAGTATCAAGTATAGCTGCTTCATTTTATAAAGAGATGTAACATTTATAATCATCAAATCGTAAAAGTTTCTGTCTCTATGCTATTCCATTCCATTATGCAGACAGCTTTGTCGTCACCTCTGGTTAAAGTGATTATATTTGCATCAACATAATGTCACGCTGACAAAAAACAATCCTAACTTTGATTTGAGTGGAAAGAAAATCCCATGTTAGGAAATAAAAGTTCAACAAAATTACTAAAGGCACAAGTATTAAAGACCATTAAAAAGTCTTTAAAATAAATGCAACCTGAAGCTTATTTTTTCCCCATTATACTTTAGGATCAGGGTCACTATGAACTTTTAATGACTGACCCATGACCTTCTGAACCTAAAGTGTAGAAATGACTTCACACTGAGGTCCATTTCTCTTTGTCAGTGATTACGAGGAAGGACAAGGAGCCATAATTATCTTGCCACAACTCAGTGGAAACTATGGTTAAGGAAGTTTAAAAAAACAAAACAAAACAAAAAAAAAACTTCAAAACCCAGAGAACTAATTAGAGTGGCATACTGGGGTCACAAAATCTCCATGACAACCACAGGAGGCCAACCAGTTGTATGAGATGCATACCAGGAAAAAAAAAACACTTTCCTGTCCTACCCTCAAACAAAAATGTGGAGTTTGTTCAGGCTTACAAGAACTTCTTTTCTTTAAGAGTTTTTGTGGCGCTTGCAAACTTTACTGACGACAAAGGTCTACAGACGGCTGCGTCGAGAACCAATATCCCCCATATATGGAGGATGCTGGCCGCTTGCTCCAACTATACACCGCGCACAGCCCCAAGTTTGCAAAATCAATCAAAGGATGACTATGTGGAAAAGTGCCTCATAACCACTGTTGGGTATAGAGGAGGATCTGTAATGCTGTGGGCTTGTTTCTCTTCCGAAGGCCCTGTGAACCTTGCTGGAGTGCCAACACTGTAAACTCTTTGATAGGGATGCACCAATATGAAAATTCATACCCCTCGAACTTTTCCATATTTTGTCGAATTACAACCACAAACAAATATTTTTCATTGGAATTTCATGTGAAAGACCAACACAGCTGGAAAAAGCTGGACTCAAGGACAGCACAGAGGCACTCATCCTGGCTGCACAGGAACAGGCCCTAAACACCAGAGCGATAGAGGCTCAGATCTACCACACCAGACAAGATCCAAGGTGTAGATTGTGCAAGGAGGCCCCTGAGACAGTCCAACACATAACAGCAGGGTGCAAGATGCTGGCAGGGAAAGCGTACATGGAACGTCATAACCAAGTGGCGGGCATAGTGTACAGAAACATCTGTGCAGAATATGGACTGGAAGCCCCAAGATCAAAGTGGGGCACACCCCCAAAGGTGGTGGAGAATGACCGAGCTAAGATCCTGTGGGACTTCCAGATCCAGACAGACAAAATGGTAATGGCGAACCAACCGGACATCGTGGTGGTGGATAAACAACAGAGGAAAGCCGTTGTGGTGGATGTAGCAATACCAAGCGATTGCAACATCAGGAAAAAGGAACACGAGAAACTGGAGAAATACCAGGGCCTCAGAGAGGAACTGGAGAAGGCCTGGAAGGTGAAGACCACAGTGGTGCCTGTGGTCATCGGGGCCCTCGGGGCAGTCACCCCCAAACTGGAGCAGTGGCTAAAACAGATCCCAGGAACAACGTCAGACATCTCAGTCCAGAAATGCGCAGTTCTCGGCACAGCCAAGATACTACGCAGAACCCTCAAGCTCCCAGGCCTCTGGTAGAGGACCCGAGCTCAGAGGTTGAGAAAGACCACCCGTGGAGGGTGAGAAGGGAATTTTTTTTTTTTATATATAAATAAACTGTCCTCTAGACTGTGTGTGTACGTCTCCTCCTTAAAAAGAAACATTTCTCTCTTAAAACAATGTTCTCCTGAGCTGCAAACTGAATTTCCTTCTCTGAACTAATGAAGAAGCTGCTTCACCACAACAGCCCAACAACTTGGTCATGCACATAATTACATTTAATTAAAAAGCCATGTTGAAAGAGACGAGAACAGAACTCCACCCAAAAAAACTGTAACAATGACGAAGCAACAAATGAGAAAGAAGGGTTTGTTTAAATCGTGCAGGTACAAAGAAAACCGCACTGACAACAGGAGCCGTTTCTCCTCAGTGCTCTCCGTTAGCATGGTCGTTCGTACAAGCATGTTTAGGTTTCAGAAGGTAATTTTCTAAAAGATGAAAGGGACACTAAACACAATCCATTACTGTCCATTACAGGCCATTAGTTTTCCCACAGCACTCCTAAGTGAAACAATCCTGTTTATTGATGGAAAAAGGAGCAATCAGCAAGAAGGGGAGCAGACACAAACAAAAATCAATGAGGCATCTGCACCGAGCGTATCAATAGGTACGCCACAGGAAACACAGCTGGAGAGATCAGAGACATGAAAGAGAGGAGTCTCTGCATTAAGCTCGGTTAGACATTACAAAAACAGTCACACGTATTCCATGGCTGCCCAGTCATATTCTGAGTGGTATGACAAAAAAAAAAAAAAAAAAAAGGGTTAATACCCAGTCTTGTGTAGTGAGACCCCCGCCCCCTCCCAGTACACACACAACATGCTGATGCTCTGCTGTATTCTGGTGCTCTCTGGCTTGGCCTGTGTGGTAAACATGGGGGTGATGGGTTGGGGGTGGGGGTGGGGGGTGTCAGTAGCAAAACAAATGCATAATGGCTGTTTGCTTTTAAAGCAGCAATCGGTCACGGATTCATATGAGAATTACGTTACTGGTGATGAATTATTGTTAATGATGTCAGAGTATCAGCTTTGTTGCATTTAAAAGTCATTTCAAAACATAATTCATGGCTTTCCTTTTTGTCTTTGACTCAAAGTATGTGTACATATACACAGTAACCTTTAATACAGTATGACAACACGCTATACAGTCCCTCCAGTTTTTCACCATTCCACGATTACGTAAAGTCACACAAAATCAAAAGATCCCCGAATATCACGAATGCATAATTGTGAGTTTATTGCAAATTTCCCACAAAAATGATCAACATTGGGTTTAAGTGACTAACGCCCACCTGCAGGTGGCAGTGTTTCTTACTTCTACTACTTCTGATGTCAAGTTATAGTTCCATACATTTTCTGTGAAAAACAAAAAAAACTGATTATTTTGTTTTTACCATTGTTTTATCTTTGCCAGGTGGTTCACCTGCTAGCTGCTTAGCTAGTCTCTTTACAGAAAAGGATCTGCAGCTGTCAATACAGTTTCTCTTTCAAAGAGAAAGTCATTGGAAAGGATGAAAACTCTTTGGTTGTTACTGAAAACAGATTTGCTAGAGCAACAAAAATAATACGAAAAGTCAATAACATTTTTGCAATCCCTATAAGCCAGTATACAAAAAAACAGGCAGGCAAGGACTCCTATTATAACGATAATGTAAAAATGCCTTGATCGAGATCAGATTGCGAAATCCCTAAAATAAAAAGGATAAATTACACAAGTCGGAGCTGAATCTGTATCAACGTAGAACATATATCAGTTTGACCAGTTTACAAGCAGGGACCTTTCGAAGGTGGTCCTAAAGCCAAAACTGGCTTTAAAAATACAGCATTTTTTTCCACATTACAAATTAGGGCTGTGCAAATCTCTCTTAATTTCCAACCATTCCTATGTAATCAATATAAAAAAAAGATAAAAACTGTTTTTCTAACATTTTTTGGCCTATTCCAATTTCCAAGTATCCTCTTACATTTGCCTTCAGAACGTTTGCAGGCATCCTCATCCGTTGGGTATGAAACAACCAAAACTACAAAGGTACAAAATGGTGAAATGACAAGCATCCAAGTACAAAACATTTTGGCTTCTCCGTCTCAATTAGTTGCAATGAATTTGCTAACTTTTTACAGAGAAAATTTTAAAAAATTTTGGGGTTAATCTGCACATCCATAACCATGTTGTGCCCAAACATAACAAATGCAGAAAAAATGGCTGAATTTCACCAACTCAACCATGAAAACTTAGAAGAAATTCTGAAACAATTAAACTCCTCCTCCTGCTGTCTTGATATCCTACCTACAACTTTCCTTAAGAAAGTTTTGCCTGTCATTGCATCTGACCTGATTCAAATAGTAAAGTCATTCCTCTCATCCGGTGTTTTCCCCCAGGCTTTAAAAACAGCAGTTATCAAACCACTGATAAAAAAGAACAATGTGGACAAATCACTATTGCAGAATTACAGGCCAATCTCTAACCTTCCATTCATCATCAAAATTATTGAAAAAGCTGTTTTTCAACAGTTAAACAGCTTCTTAACGATGACAAACTGCTTTGGTGTCTTTCAGTCCGGTTTCTGTGCTCACCACAGCACTGAGACTGCCCTCGTCAAAGTGTTTAATGACATCCACAGAAATACAGACTGTGGAAGAACCACAGTGTTGGTTCTGTTGGACCTCAGCGCAGCATTTGGCACAGTTGACCATGATATATTACTGAAGCAACTGGAGAGCTGGGTCAGACACTGGTACAGTACTCAATTGGTTCAAATCCGACCTAAAGAACAGGGATTTCTTTGTGTCAATAGGCAACTTCTCATCAGAGCGGACAAAAGTCACATGTGGAGTACCCCAAGGTTCAATCCTGGGACCCCTCCTGTTTAATATCTACATGCTCCCACTAGCTCAGATTATAACAAGTAATAAGATCAGTTACCACAACTACGCAGATGATACACAGCTCTACATTACGATGTCACCAGGTGACTCCCAACCCATCCAAGCACTAAACAGATTCTTAGAACAAATCAGTGCGTGGATGTACCATAACCATCTTCAGCTGAACAGAAACAAAACTGAAGTCATTATCTTTGGACCCTCAGAGGAACAATCTAGAGTCAGTGCGCAGCTTCTGTTATTACAGCTAGAAACTAGTGATCAGGCCTGAAATCTGGGTGTAGTGATGGACTCAGACCTGAACCTTCAGAGACACATAAAGGCAGTTACAAAGTCAGCCTTCTATCACCTGAAGAATATTTCCAGGATTAAAGGACTAATGTCTCAACAAGATCTAGAGAAACTCATTCATGCGTTTATCTTTAGTTGCATTGATTACTACAACAGTGTCTTCACAGGTCTGTCTTAAAAAAAAAAAAAAAAAAAAAAATCAGACAGCTGCAGCTGATCCAGAACACTGCTGCTCATGTTCTCACTAAAACCAAGAAAATAGAGCACATCACCTCAGTTCTAAAGTCCTTACACTGGCTCCCTGTAGCTCAGAGAATAGACTTTAAAATACTTTTGTTAGTTTATAAATCACTGAATGGTTTAGCACCAAAATACATTAAAGACCTGTTGTCATCGTATCAACCTTCCAGACCACTAAGGTCTTCTGGTTCTAGTCTGCTCTGCATCCCCAGAACCAAACATGGAGAAGCAGCTTTTAGTTTTTATGCTCCACAAATCTGGGTCAAACTTCCAGATAACTGCAAAACAACCAAAACAGAGTTTCTTAAATCAAGGCTAAAAACCCACCTGTTTAGAGCTGCCTTTGATTAGTAGAAAGTGGAACATTCATCAATATTTTCAAATTATATTTGCTTGATGATCTTTATGATTTTGCTGTATACTTAATTGATATTTTTTATGATGTAAAGCACTTTGAACTGCCATGCTGCTGAAATATGCTATACAAATAAGTAAACTTAAACTTAAGGTATAAATATTTGAGGCATTACTAAAAGTTAAACTACCAGGAGGGCAGTAATGAAGAAAAAAATACACCAAGTTTTCCTCCTTTAAGAGTTTAATTTCTTTTATTTCATTTAATTTTTTACATTAAGGATACTTATCAGCTATATTCAGACTGGTTTCATCTGGCCCTGGCTGTTTGTGTCCTCAGCAGACCTGACTAAGTTGGGTCGGGTCAGGTCACTTCCGCTGTGTGTTGTGAATTTTAGGGATCTCGCTGATCTCCACACAATGAGCAACAGGCCCATGTCACACCAACTCCCTGCAGCGCCAGTGGAGAAAGATTACAGCCAGCAGGAGAGATAGTCATCACACTGCAAGCCAGACTTCATTCCCCTAAGCTTTCATGCATCTGAACACACACACCAGTCCACACAGTGTGTTCATCCCAACAATGGCTCTGCATTTACAAAAAAGAAGAAAAAAAAATGCTGCCTGTTCATTCATTTCAAAGAAAAAAAAAATCCTTGTGCTTAGCTGTAGCTTTACCAAAAGGTGCATTATTTGAAAACACAAACACCTTTATTGCAAAGCTTATGAAGATGAATGGTGAAGGAAACTCCATCTAACTTTGTAACAATATTTTCAAGCAGCACAAGCAATTTTTAAAGTTAATATTTATTATACTAATATGGCCGTATGTTACTCATCCTGAGGCAGAGATGATAGTTTCAAAAGGGACAAAACTACAAGTCTGAACATTTGTTTTAAATCATATTTTTTCCTGCTCACTTTAAATATATTAAAAACTACCTGCTACTGAAAAACCACCATGTGTCAGTAAAGTTAACACCAGAAGCATTCTGTGTATCCACAACTGCCTTTGCAACTTCAGAAAATATTTTACAAGGAAATGCAGTATGTTATCACGATGCTATTGCTAAAAAATATGATGAGCATACTGTTTACAATCTTTTCTGAGTCTTTTTTCCCTCTTTCTGGGCATTAAGAGTAGTTGGAGTCTATCCAACTAGCCATGTATACTGCATTGCCAAAAGTACAGGGTACAATTGTATAAAATCCAGTATCCAGGCATGCTTCTATGAACGCCTGCTCAAGAACGGGCCGCTCTTAGGAGCTTTGAGAGTTCCAGCGTGGTACAATGATAGGAAGCCACCTGTGCAACAAGTCCACTTGTGACGAGTCATGCCTGTCTGACTAGCAACCAATGGACGGGTCGGAGTTTGGCAGTTACCAGTAGATCAACCTTTGCAAGAGGGCATTGTGTGAAATGTAAGGTTTGGTGCAATGGGGGATTACAGTGGGCTCTTTTTATGAGTTATGTTTGGCCTCTTAGTTCTGCTGAAAGGAAATCTTAACGCTTCAATATACGAAGACGTTTCGGAAGAGTTTATGCACCCGACACTGTGGGGACAGTTTGCAAATAAATATAGTACTGTACTAAATATTTTGTCGAAGAAGTCCTTTAGAACTGCAATACTGCACACACCGATATCATGATGACGATTATTTATATAGTGTAGCTTATGCTCTACCTATATATTGGGTAAAACAATGCATAGCACAGTCAGGATGTTCATCTCCCTATAGTTAAAAAAAACAGCCATGGGCAACAACTAGTTGCCAAGCTCATCAACTTTTAATGTAGTTTCATCATCAACACTAATTAACTGTGAATTAAGGGCTGTTAATTCCCCAAGTTTCCAGTGACAACGCTTGTTGCTGATGAAAAAGGGTTGAGAAAGAAAAAAGGTATGTAAATCTCACAGATGGAAACCCTGAAGCATATGTAGCACTGCCTTTCCTCCACCTACTGCTGTGCACTGCTGGTTAGGTGCCTGAAAAAAAAAAAAAAAAAAAAAAAAGGGCTTCAACACTTGTCTGTTACAAGAAATAAAGATTTAACTGTTTGAAAATATTTCCAATTGCAAAAACCACAGTCATAGTGTAGAGACTTAAGAAGTGCCACTGTTCTCTTAAAGTAGCACTGTTTTAAAACTACAGCTGGCTCGCCTGACCTGAGCTCGTTAGCAAGCTTATATGAGCTTGTAAGACTTGTCTTACTCTATTAGGAGCAAAAACAGCAAGACGATATAATATTATAGGCAACAGGTACTTGAAAAATTACTGCAACATTTTTACTTAAGTTTTAAAATCAAAACTATAATTTTACAGTTAAGTGTTTTTTTTTAATTAATAGTTGAATAATATTTTAGCAGAAGAAGGGATAATTTTTTTCTGCTTTTAATAAAAGCAATAACATCACATTGAATACATTTGTTTCAAATGTTTGTGCAAATACTGCAATGCTGTGGTGTTTTTCTCAAGGTAAGGATACAGCAGTAATCTCACATTTGCCCATGCCTGGTCTTATTAAAGCTCTCATAACCACCTGTACTGATGTACTTCACTTGTTTTCCTCCTACAGGTTTGCTTCTGGTCAGAATAACCACTTCCTCCACTGACGTACCACAATGATCAACACAGCCCATGCAGCCAGCTTTGAGAAACACTTAAGTACCACAGTTCATGTGTGTCTAAGTACAACCTTATGCAAGACTTGCATACGGTTGTACTTAGAAGACTAGAGTTTCAAATTATTTCTTAGATACTGATTGCTTTTGGTAATATCCTCACCAAAATTTAAAAAAAAAATCTCCATTGTACCTTCTGATTCTCTGCTCCAAATGTTTGACTCATCAGCTTGTCAATAGCTTAGCATCTATGCTTGCTAATGTCCAGGCACCGCTTCTTTATACTCATCCTTGAGTCTTTTTTTTTTCCTTCAGAAACATCCCATCACATAACAATGGCTGAGAATAGAAGAAAGAAAACATTACAAGATAAAACAAACAAGGTATTTAGATAAATATTGTTATTTCAAAAAGGCAACAAGCCAAGATCCTAACAGTAGGTTTAAAAGAGAAGCTAGCAGCGTGTATTACTTATGTCAGTACTGACACAACTGCATATTTTTACAGCGCATTATGTTAACTGTATTTTACCGCACTTTAAACAAACGGAAGAAGTTGCAAGAAAGTGCTGCACAGCAATGACTAGACACAACTAAGAATGATGAAATGGTACTATAAAACCACAAAGTGGCACCATACAACGTGGTACGTATAATCAATACGGCCACATAAAACTAAGCAGTGAAATTAATTGTTAAAATATTACAATATATAAAAGTTTTTGTTTTTATTTATTCATGTTGCTATACCCAAGCTATTAAGCATTATTCATTTCAATCTAAAGCCCCTTTGAAAGCCAACGAACCTCAGGAGTCTATCAGCTGCGGCCGACCCGCACTAACATACACCGGCTACCAGCCCATTTAAACTCATCCCAGTAATGTCTTGTCAGCACCTATGGAGCCCATGCACAACAGACACCTTCCCTCATACAGACGCTGGCTGAAAGACAGAGACAAACACATGAAATGACACTCTAAAGAGCCCCTGTTGTTTAGTAGCGGTCCCTTAGAGGGGGGTGATTAATGAGAGCAGAGACGTCCCACACATGAAAGCCAGAAAATGTGTTGACAGAAGCTGAACAGAAGATCACGCGACCTGCACAACCACTGATGTGGCAAACATCCAGAGCATGCTTGGAGATTTATTAGAGATCGAGGCGGAAAGAAACAGGTTTCACTACTTGCAAATAGAGAAAAATGTGCCTGGATATTACGACATTTTCATGATCACATAGAAGGCAGAACAACTGAGTACTATCCTGACTTAAACCGAGCACAGCTAACACCTTTAGATATTTTGGTCTGTTATGATAGAGCAACTTGCATAGCATTTTGCACCGTGGACAGAGAATGAGCAGCAAAGATGAAAGTGAAACATCAACAGCAACTCTGCTGCTACTTTAATAACCAAAACCACGTGAAGGGAGTCACAAAAAGTCAGTTACATTCCATACACGCCCAATTTGAACGACGCTTCAGATGTGAATGCTTCAAACGGCTCTCGGAGCTACCGCCCCAAGATAGCGTTTAGATTCAAGGAAACAGTGGAGACTGTTAGTGCAGTTATAATTAACTTGAAAATAGTTTTAACACAGCTGTAAGCAAGCAGCTTTGACCCAATCCACAGGGATTTACAGAACACAAACTGGTCAAAAACCATTTAAGACTGGACTAAGATAAAAACCATGGATTAACCAGAGATCAGCGTCATACAGATTTTGCTTCTTCGGCTCTGAACATTGATCGGTCGGAAGTGCAGCATCTATTTTGATGCACTTTTGAGAATTATTTGTTGCACAGATGAAGATAATCCGTTTATTTTCAGACGGATTAAAAATAAACTACCTCTATCAAAGAAGCTGCCCACATTTTGTTCCGCTTCTGCTTTATTGACCTTTAAAATTACATTTAAAATCCACAACCTGTTTTAGTCAGAGTTGGCAGGACAGACCTCAAAGAAAACCAGAGATTATCAGCCAGGTATAGTCAGATTGCTGCATTCCTATATATAAAGAAAACAATTAAATATAAATAAATATCAGTTCAATATTTTCACCGTCTCATGCATCGGATTGATTAAACTGATGGTAAAAGATCAGATTACAGCAGTTTTTCCCCTGTTTGACAATCAGTGACCAGAACAGCAAAAACACAGAATCCACCAGGATCATCACGTTGCTCTTGAACTCTATTTAACATGAATAAAGTGCCACATAATCCATACGTCTCACTTAATCCAGAAGCAAGAGGGGTGTACACCTACTTTGGCCTAACAGGGTGGCTAAGACGCCAAGATTAAAATATCGGAAAATTAATGAATAAAGTCAGCAAATGCGGAAAGTTATAAAGTCCAAAGTATACATCTACCGAAAGGTAATCTTTGTTCCAGCAAATAAAACCTAAAGTCATTCCTATTGTCAACTGTAATTAGGGCTGAAATGATTAACTGGATTAATCGTGATGAATCGATTATTGAAATAATAGTTTAGCAATCGCTTAATCGTTAACTGGAGAATACAGACTTAAAAAAGTTATTTGCTGAAAAAAACCCAACATACTCAGAGAATTAAGCCAAAACTGTACAATATATATATATATATATATATATATTTTGCATTTTAAAAAAAAAAAGAAAAAAAAAAAAACACCTTTGTCTGTAAATATTTTTTATCCAAAACAACTCGACTTTTTTTTTTTTTTTTTTTTTTAATATTCACCCAGTTCAAATTCAATAAAGGAATGCTATGTTATTGCATTTTAGGCAATAAAATGTTCATTTTCTTATATAAAAAAGGAATTGAATTTGTTTACTTGCCTCTTTTGATGCATTTCTAACATTATATAGAAAAGGCTTAAGTGGCTAAATGAAAAACCTACAGAATGTGGCGATCATTCATCAGAATAATCGATAGATTAATCAATAACTAAAACGATCGTTAGCTGCAGTCCAAGCTGTAATAAATAAACAAACTGCTACTGTGTCAGAATAATATGCTGACTGATAGGAAATGGGCCTAAAGTCACCAAAAAGAAGACCAACATTGATGGGGAACAGAAAAACAAAACAAAAGTATCACTGATACTGCCGGTCAGCTGGCTGAAAGATGGCTACCGCACTGTTCCTCATATTTCAAGACAGACAAATTCGACTGCATGGAAACACATCCAGTCAAGGAGCAGAAACTGAAGGAGCAACGTCCACCACACTTATGAAGGTGATGCTGGTTTAAAACTACAGCTGCTACCAAAGCAGAAAAACCCAACTAATGAACAAGCCAACAATTTACATCAGCTGTTTATAACTTTAGTGTTACTCTAAAAAAAAAAAAGAGGGTATAACAAAAAGGCATAATATTCTGTGCAACACGCTGTTAAAAACTAATAAATTTAGCGGTTTATGTTGTTTTAGAAGATCATTTTAAACTTCTTTTAAAATTGTGTAAACAGGATGATATGTTGCAGAATGCCACACATATCCATGACTGTTTCACCTACTCGACTCTTAACTTTCGCCAGGGAAAGTCCTGAATCAGAGGGTAAAACTTAAAATGTCGAGATGTCTGCTTTTCTCTCAGTTTGCATCAGTTTTGTTGACGCAGAGAAATCAGTAAGCCATGTTACCATCCCCACATGAGCAGGAGATCCTGGGCTGCACCATGAGCACAGTGCGCCAAAGACAAAGCTCCTATTTGTAACATGATCTTTAATTTGGCAAAAACGCTGCTGATCATGAAAGGAAATAATCAACCTGACTGCCCCTCCTTACACACAGATTCACAATACTCAGATTTAATGATCATGTGCTAACAGAAGCCATTTATCAGTCAGTTCAACTCATTCATAAAGAGGAAAGAGAGAAAAAAATCCTACTATTTTGTTTACATTGAACATCAGAAATAATCAACCTAATATAGTTTGATCTTTCAGCTGCTTGGGTTTTATTTAGGTATTATGAACACAAAAATTTAATGCAGAACTAATATATACGGGGAAAAAGTGGGTTAGCATTTCCAGAGAGGACTGCGTTTGAGCAATTTCCACAAGCTGCAGGGTGATTAAAACTCCTGATAACCTCAGAAATGACTTCTTAAGACCTGATGGTGGCATATTCCAAAGCAACTTCACTTTTTTTTACAGGAAAGAGACGAGACTCCATAAAAGCTACACATTTTTAAAAACACCTACCCATTTCACATCCACCTAAATATCAAGTCATGAGTTCATTCAAAGCCAGGGAGCACATTTTTCAGCTCTGAAGTAGAAAAGGAAGCATCTCAGCAAAAAAAAACAAAAAAAAAACGCAGCTAATATCTAATCAGATGTGCATCCAGCACCGGCGTTCAGTCACTAATCTGTCATCACACGACGGCTTCTTCCGTTCCTACTGGTTTTTAAACAATGAGCTGAAGGCAAACTGCCCACCCCAGCACGAATTGTGCCCTGTAAGGCCGACAGCTGGGGTTTAAGGAATCCTGCAGGCAAGAAAAAAAAGAAAAAAGAAAATGTTGAATCACTGCAGCCACTTGATAACAAGAGGCGTCTCATCCGACAGACAGGATGTAGCAGCTGATTGTCGTTCCTCACAGCAACGACCAGTGAAATCAGTCCGTTTCAGAAGATTGTGAACCTGTACATTTCTGTTTCCCTCTTCAGCAAAGCAAGGACATTTGGCAGTAGACAAGTGAATACAAATATTATAGTAAGTACGCGTCTCTTACCCATCATCCTCTCCGTCTACAGTCTTGAGACCGGCTGGTGCAGTTAAGGCACTGGCGGCGTTGGCGTTGCCCTCGGTTTCCTGACCCAGGCCGGTGCTTGATCCAGCCTCCCCGCTGGACAACTTCAGTAGGGACTGATGCTGGAGCAGCAGCCTCTGGGCGTCCTGCAGCTGCGTGGTGGTGAAGCTGGGCAAACTGGCGTACAGGGCGCTGGCCTGAGCGGCATGAACCAGGGCCTGGGCGCTGCCGGGGTCCTGCGTCAGGCCGACGGAAGACGGATGGGGGGACATTCGGCTGATGTTGGCGGCGTTGTGGGCTTGGGGCTGGGTCTGATGGTCGCTGTGAGCGTTGGGGGGAGGCACGCCAGAAGCGGGCGCTTGGCTCTGAAGCTGGGTGCTTGAGCCCGGATTCTGTACTTGAGTCAGAAGCGACTGCGGCTTCTGCTGCTGCTGCTGAACGTCAACATGGCTCGGGTGGCTCTGGGGCTGCTGTCCAAGACCGGCTACACCAACATGCGGAGGCATACTGGAGGTGGGGGCCTGTTTGTGAATGAGCCCCTGCGATTGCTGAGCCCCCCCCATCATCTGAGTTGCTCCATTAGCTTGACCAGCCGGCACTGAGCCTGATTGGGTGGAGAGAGGCTGAGAGGAAGCAGCCTGGGGCACACCTTGCTGTGGCTGGCTGTACCCGGGTGGTCTAGCCGACACCGGGGGTGCTGGCGGGGAAGCGGTTGATTGCTGAGGAAGGCTGGCGTAGCCCAGCTTTTGCTGCTGAATGCCAACCAGGCCCTGTGAGGAGCTCGGGGGTTGATTAGCGACTGCCTGGGCGTAGGTGAGCTGCTGTGGTGGGACAGCACCGACGGCGGTCTGTTGACCTGGCATGGTTGCAGGCTGATGGATGTTGGTGGGAGCTGAGGGGGCTGCAGTAGTCTTCACATGAGGATGGTTGATATCCTGGGTGTGCATGTGAGCTTGGGAGTGAGGTACTCCCATGGTTAGGCCACTGGGGATGATTCCTTGATAGCCCTGAGGAGGGGAGGTGTAATCCTGGGCATGCTGGGGTAAAGGGGACCCACTGGCCTCTCCACTGCCCATGTTCTCAATGTAATGGCTCAGCGTACTCATAGTGCTGCTCACAGAACTGCCACTTGTGCTTTCCCTCTCCGAGGCGCCGGCAAAGTTCTCCGTCATGAACTGACGCGAGCCGAGGGACGCGGCTTCAGATGCGGCGGGCGCAGGGGTCGGCGCATCCTTGTCGTAGAATTCGGTGCACATCCATCTGCCCTTCTTAAAAGGCTCGGAGCTGGAGTCCAGCTTCACCACCCTGAAGCGAGAGGTGGTGGCCGTCACTGCGGGGGCCGGAGCAGGAACAGCTGAAGGCGCAGGCGCCGCAGGAGCACTCACAGCTGATCCAACTCTCCCCTGGATCCCGCTGGGGACTCCCACGCCTCCGGAGGCACTGACAGCAGCGACAGTTGCAGTAGTCATGGGGTTGATGTTTTGCTGCTGGATCATGTTGACATTAGCAGCAGACATATGGCTACCTCCAGTTGGAACAGCAACACCCCCACCACCAGCACTGCCTCCTCCAGTGCTGCTCATCACATTGGGAGGAAAGCTGCTTGCACTCGTGCTGATTCCCCCTCTGACAGGCACATTGGCAGAGCTCAACATATTCACATTACTAACACTGCTGGTCTGGGGATTAACAACACTAACTGGAGTGCTGGTCGCAGAGCTGTGCATTCCAGGGACAGATCCTGGGGCCACAATCCCCGCAGGCTGGGAAACGATACTCGGAGCGGCAGCATGGGAAACATTCTCTTGGGCGCCACCTGCATTAGAAGGCATTTTCTGGGTGAGAGAAGGTAAAGCTCCAGTCAGAGAGTAGCTCTGAGCATGGTTAAGATGATGAGGGTGTTGATGATGCATAGTCCCATTTACGATGGCCCCACCACGCTGTTGTGCCTGGGTCAAGGTATGGGGGTGAGAAGGCTGGTTGGGGGAGACGGCTCCAGGGGTCTCCGCCTCGTGGAAGTTATTTAGGGTCTCCTCAGAAGAGCTTCTCTCCGCTCCAACTACATCGTTGGCTCTTGAGAGGGATACATCCAAAATTTCAGAAGATGACAGATCCTCCGTATGCGACTCATCCAGGTCATCATAACTCTCTGTGTCCTCTGCAATACTGTTGTTGGTGCTAACAGATATCTGCGCTGGAGTCACGCTTGTGATCTGGAAACCACTCTTCTTTTTAATCTGAGCTCCAGTGGGCTGCGCGGGCTGGGGCTGAAGGTTCAGGCTGTGCGGAGGAGGAGGGTGGTGGGGGCCCGGGGAGGACGACGCAGCGGGAGCTTGAATCAACAGGGAGGGCTGGTAGTCGTCGGCTGAAACGTGGCTGTTGTTGACCACCACCGGGTTGGCGGTCGTTGACAGCGCGGAGCCGCTCCCGCTGCTCGGGTTGCTGCCCCTCCTGTGGAAGACAGCCGGATGCGGCATCTTTCTGACGCTGCCAGAGTCTCCTGCGGGGTCCGGATGATGCATTCCGACTGAATCCGGGCGGTAGTTGCTCTCTGACAGTAGGTAATAAGGTTGCTGTTCGTTAACGGCGCCGTTTTGCCGAGACTACGGTTAACAGACAACCCAGCTGAAAATAACAGAACAAATCTAAATGTGTTCTTGGGTTCAAGGAAGAGCAGTGGCGATATTAACCACCTTTCATGCAATTTTCCCCGAGTCAGTTAGCGAGCCAACTGAAGCTAGTGGCCGCTTGCTCAGCAGCTAGCGAGCTAACGTCAGCTGATGCCAGTCGTACTTCGCCGGTTGATTATCAGACTGCGTCTTTGTTACACACAAGCGTACATCCCCGGTGTTTTTGTAACGATATGTTGTCCCTCGCTGAATACAAGAACTCAAAGCAAAACAGCTTCTGGGTGAGTTATTGTTATATTAACTAGTAGCTGGAGCTAGCTGCCAGTCTCCATCACCGGTTAGCAGTCTACAGTGAGCGAGTCTTAACTGTTGAATTAACTCAGAACTGAACAAATCGACCTTTTCAGCCGCAGTGCAAGGATGTGAAAGCGATGGGATCACTTAACAGCGGTGTGCAAAGGTTACATCCATGCCAGCGAGTCCTCGTTTTAGTTTTGCTGTATCACCGGTCCTCTCCCCCAGCGGTAGCGTCTCCTGCTTGGCTGCTGTGACGGGACTAGAGAGGAGGGGTGCTCCGTAATATGGCGACCGCGCATGGTCCCTGCTGCCAGACATAAAGCAGTCTGGGTGAGGCGGCGAGCTCAACATCAACACCGACGAAGCAGAGCGAGAGGTGACGGAAAGTGCCGAGCTCAAAATCAACATAAACCGAACGGCACAAAAGATGACGGAAAGGGCCGAATGAAGCCGAAGCGCTTTTCAAAAATTCGAATTCACTACAGGAAATTTTGTTTTCCATTTTAAAATGTTTGTAAATTAGCTAGCTAGTTAGATAGATAGATAGATAGATAGATAGATAGATAGATAGATAGATAGTGAGGCAACAAGGAAGTTAGCTGCAGAAATGAGTTAAAACTTAAAAAGGTTAGGCCCAAAAAAATACAAATCCCCCCCAAAAAAAAAAAAAAAAAAAAAAAAAAAAAAAAAAAAAAAAAAAAAAATCCTGGACAGAAACATTATCTCATTCTGATGTATGTTATTTACTTTACTATTAAGCAGAAACTTCACTGTATATATGCAGTTGAAACCTACGGAAAAAATACACTTTTTTTCATTGTACTACCTTCAATCAGACTAAACTTATGATTATTATTATTATTATTATTATTATTATTATTATTATTATTATTATTATTATTATATACTAGAAGAACAGTTCAAATATTTTTTGATTACTTTTTTCAAATTCAGGTATTTACATACACCAAGATTACCAAGCCTTTAAACAATTTGTGAAAGCCAGAATAATGATGTCATGGCTTTGTAAGATTCTGATAGGTTAATTCAAAACATTTTTCGTTACATGGCGGCACATTTGTCAACATATTCTAAGGCAACTCCTGAAACACACCACATCCTTGAGTGATAATTAAAAAAAAAAAAAAAAAAATCAAAAGAAAATAGGTAATCCTAGTTCACCTAAACCAGTACAAAATATTAGTCTGGATTAGGGTCAAAAAGTAAGAAATAGGGGGTTTGTATGTCTTTGTATGTAGTGTATGTTATATATGGTTTCAGCTGCATATGTACAAGGATTTGGTACATTAAGACCATCAAGATGATAATCAAAGGGCTATTAGCTGAAAATTAGTCATACAGTATACTGTATGACTAATTATGACCATTTCTTATCAAGTTTAAATGAGTTTTTACCACACTAAATAAGAATGTAATACCATTTATTATTTTTATAGAAATGTTTATGGTTTTGAAAAAGTGTTGATAGTATAAAAAGACGCTCCGTTATCTGTGATGGCATCTTTGATGCATTACAACAAAAATAATCAAGTTTATATCCCTTCCTTTGCCCTTCCAACCATAACCATTAAGATACCTCTAGGTGTTTTTTCTATAGCAATAAGTGTATTCTTTTTTGAAATGTGGAAAAATAAATCCAGATTAATTTATTCAGATTAAGATAAATAAGGTACTTATTTATACATAAATATGAAATTGTTTTTTGGAAAGCTTTGCACACATTATATTTGTAAATTAGTTCAATATCTGAGGTTGCTGGTTGTGATTTCAATAGATACAATAGACTAAAAATAAATATTTGAGGCAGGCTGAGCAAAACATCATCACCACAACAGTGCTGGTCAAACAAAGGTAGACAGAGAGTTGCTGGATCTCTCTGCAGACACAAGTGTTGACCACACGGAAGGATTATTCTACATACAGGTAGCGTTTGGGGGCCTCTGTCTCCCCCCTGGCTGCCGCTGAAGGTCAATGAACTTCACTGTTCAAGCATGGTAATGTCTGTGTTCTGGTGTTTTCTCACTGAAAATCCATGTCCAGTTTTTTTATTTGGAATATTTGTCTTTTTATATGGTTTTAGTTTGTGTAAAAATAGAACTTTGATATTTTTTGTACTCTGGAAACAGCAATTTTAGAGAAGCAGCTAAAGGGTCCATGCAGTGCCCTGCACAAGTATTCATGCCCCTTCAACTTTTCAGTAGTTTTATCACTATACAACCACAACTTCAGTGTATTTAACAGGATTTCATGTGATACATCAATGCAAAGTACTGCATAATTCTGAAGTGGAAGGAAAATGATACATGGATTTTACTTTTTTTTTTACCCAAGTGTGTGATTCACATTTGTTTTCATCTACTCTGAATCTAAACGTTGTAATATCACCTTTCACAGCAGTTAGAGCTGATTCTTCCAACTCTGCACATCTAGACTCTGAAATTTTGTGCCTGTGTCTGTGAACATTTATCAATTTAGATCTGAATTGTTACTTTTACTTTGGAGCCATTCTCCCATATTCTTTAATCTAAACCATTTCTTTGTAGCTCTGGCTGAATGTTTGAAGTCGCTGTCCTGTGGGAAGGTGAACATCTGCACTGATCTCTAGTCTTCTGCAGCCTCTAACAGGCTTCCATCTGAGATTGTTCTGTATTTAGCTCTTTTCTTCTTCCCATCACCTCTGACCAGCTCTCATGTCCTTACTTAAGAAAGTAAAGCATGATGCTGCCACCACCATGGGATGGTGTGTTCAAGGTCTTCACATGCTACATAGCGTTCATCACGGCACTTTGAGGCTTATCACAAATTATGGAGCTCATCATTGTTTCTGATGTGCTAAAGGAAAATAGCCATCTTTGCATGTGTGTTGGCTTGACCATTGGTATGTTTTGATTTACAAGGCTATTCTGAAGTTGACAGCACCTTATTTATCATCTTATAATAATAATTTCCCAAAGATGTTGGCAAGCTTTAAGATTGTTTGACACTGCTAGTGAAAGCAAAGAACCAAAAGATGTGGTGAATCAGTAAATTAATGAAAAGACAAGAGGGCCAGGTTGGTTTGGACAGATTTTTTTCTCCAAATAAATGAAATCATCATTCGAAAACTACATTTTGTATTTACTCAACTTATCTTTGTCTGATATAAAAGCGTGATGATATGAAGCATTCAGGTATAACCAAAAAAAGAAAAACACATGATATCTGTAACAGAGCAAATACATTTTCACTGCACAGAAAAACATTTTTACCGTGATTGTTTCTATTGTTAGCTCAAAACGTCAACTTTGTTAAAAAGCTCTGTTTGCTAGAGTCCAGCTCTTAGACAAAAAACTGGCCTGCACCAGTTTTTGTAAAGTTGTATACCTGTTTTAAGCTGTATCCAAAATATCACATGGAAACATATATGCTCCAGAACATGCAGTCTGATGCATAACAAGTCAGTGTTTGTTGTTGTTTTTTTCTCCATTAGGCAATAAGACATGTTTCAACTGCAGACTCATAAATCAGTTCTAACTTTTCTTTGTATTTCAGCAGTAAATCATGTGGGTACTTGCATAGTAGTTGCTTATTAGTTTGTTATGTATTCAGTAGAACAGATTTTACTTGTATGGGGATAAACTATACAGTCTTCCTTTGCTGGTGAAAAATTAACGTATGGAGTTCAAACATAAACCGCTCGTCAGTAAGAGTCCTTGTATGAAAATGGGGGCTAACAAAAATCTGGATGAATGTAGAGTCATTAAAGAGATTGCACCGATAAAGAAGCATACAGTCAACTCAATGAATTAAACTGAGAAGTAACCTTAGACGTGCACGCCTGAGCGATGAGTGAAAGGGAAACATGAGAGGTGCCTGTGGAAATACTGCACTTAATAATGAAGAGAATCTAAGATGGTTTCAACCCAGGGCCAAGTTTATGGAGATGATTTTTAAACAGCTGTTTTGATCAACATAAGGCAGTGAAATGTTACTTTAAACCATTCTTTAAGGAGTTAATCTAAGCAATAAAATCTTTTTGTCAACTGTTAGCTTTTAAAATTAGGAAAAATTAACTGATGCTATTTTCAAGAGGATCTGTGACCCATGAAGTCACATTAACTTCATTTTTGCAAACAACAAAGTTGGATTTTTCAAAAAGCATTTTTACTTTTTTGATAACTTCAAATGACTTGTATGCATGGAATATTGTACATCTGATTAAACACACATAAGATGCATAATGATAAATCTCTATCAGACAACTAGATCCAATGTAAGGCATCCCACCAATAAATAATCACAAATAATTGCATTTCCTGATATTAAAGCTGGTAAGAAAGAACTTTGATTATGGCACCCTCATCAGGCCAATCAGCATTATTTGCAAAAAATCTGTCAAAGGTACATTGTTCCTATCTAAAAGAGGCAGTATTATAATAAAAAGTGTAAACCAAAAATATTCATGAAGTTCTCATCTTAGATTGCAGATTTTAAAATGAACACAGGAAGGATTATCAGGATTATTTTACAACATAAAGCTCAGGATGATTGCAATAAATCAGGTCCTATAGAGAAACCTGACACAGAACGATTTAGCAATGAATTCACCTTGGTTTAGATTATTTATGGCCCTTTAAAAACATATTTGTAAGCCAAAGTGATAAAGCAATATAGAATATCAGTTGATAAAAGCAGTCACAAAGTCATCACAACAAAAACAAAGGTAAACCCATAATCCATTAAATCTGGCAAAACTGTTCAAATAGACTTATAAATGAAAAAGAACAAGATAAGATGAGTGCATGTCAACATAAAACAAGTACTGAATTGGCAGTCGGTTAAACAGATTGTAAGTTGCAAGTAATACGCTATAAAAAAAATACATTTTTGAGTAGGTTCAATATTAGTCAGTACAGTTATTCAAATTTTAATCAAGCATAATAGTTTTTAAATGTGATGCTCAATGATTAATACACTGTAAAAAAAAAAAAAAAACAAAAACAAAAAAACAACCCGCACATATTATCTACTTTTTGGTTACTAAAAATCTAAAAACCTTGATTAGAATTAAATTAAGCTATTCTCAATCATCATGTACGATGCCCACCAGAGAAAAGTGAGGCTAATACGTTTATTTGAGTTATTTTATGAACAGATATAGCAACTTAGTAAATATTCAGAACTGTTATAAGACTTGTAGTTAAGAAAGGTTATGTGTTGCCAAACAAATTTAGGTCTAGCATATTTAGCAACAGCGCTAACGCTAATGTTAAACATGCTAGCAGTCTGAGCTTTTTAACCCTGAGGCATTTGTTGCCATGTTGACAGTTTTATCCTCTGGTTGTGAAGGAAAAGGTTTACATGTATCGTTGCTAGAATAGATTTATAAAGTTTGTATCCAGCTTTAACTAGTTTAATGAAAGCACTAATGCTACATGCAATTTTTTTAGCTAGAAGATTCAAAAGATTAGCTTTTTTTGGTATATTTTTCTGTTTATTTTAATATGGAGGACAAAACAAAGAGACACGGAAGATGTTTGACAGTCAGATCCAATTCAGGAGCATCATCTGTACAGAAGAAGAGAAACCCCCAGACTTATGTTTTTCTCTTGTGTAGTGATTTTAGTTCTGCTTTTAACACACTTCATCTACATTTGCTATCACGGAAATTGATCCAATTGACTTGTGAATCCTTTTATTATTAAATGGTTTTGTTCTTTCTTAACGAATAGAACTCAGTATGTTAAGATAAATAATACAGTCTCCAGCTGGAGATTGATCAGTACAGGTGTACCTCAAGGATGTGTCAACTCACCAGTCCTCTTCACTCTCTACACGTGATTGCACCATCATATGATTTTTACATTTTCTGATGACACAGCAATTCTCGGCATTTTACACAAGGACACAGATCTTAAGAGTATTTTTTTAATGAAGTCAATAGTTTTGTTTAGTGGTGAGATTCATAAGAATGTGGTTTTGTCATCAACATAAAAAAACAAAAGCAAAAACAAAGGAGATTGTGTTAGACCCTTTGGGCAGTGGGGATCATTCTTCTCTGTCCATCCACAATGAGGAAACTGAATAAGTCAATTCTTTCAGGTATCTTGGTGTCGTTATAGATCACCTCTTCAGCTGAAATAACCATACTGACTGTTTCTCACTTACAGCAAAGGTATTTTTTAAGCAGACTCAGGATGTTTGGTGTGAATCAAAGAATCTTGTTCTGTCAGGCTGTATTGGAGAACATCATTAAATACAGTGTGGCGGCATGGTACGACAATCTCCCCACACAGGCAAAAGCTAAATTGCTACTGTTTGTACAGGTTACCATGAAAATGACGGAGAGGACCAGAAACCTCTCTCCTGAATCCATTCACGAACAACCTGTGCTCAGACAGTCGCAGAGTTTTATCAGATCATTCACACATACTGCCTATCAAATATAAGATACTTCCTTCTGGAAGAAGATTTAAAGCTCCAAGATTCAAGCTGAACCCTTTTAAAGGCTTGTTCGTCACAATTTGAAGCTGTTAAAAACCATGAAATAAGGATATGTCTCCAGCTTGATTGCAGCTACAGAGTCCAAGACAAATAAATAAAAACAATACAGCATAATTTGAAATGATTACTTCAAATTCATTTTAGATCAATAAAATTCATACAATCCACCATGCCGTCACATTGAGATCCAAATGTATTCCTCATTATAGTACAGTGCAATCAAAACCACCATATCTTATAAAACCCATCAATAACAGCTATCTTTCTACAGAAGTCCAACCAAGGAATCATTGTCTTGGCAGCAATCCCTCCTGAGCAAGAATAAGGCGACAGTGGACAAATGATCAATCCGAGATTGTGAGTTTAAATGTGTATTACAGAAGGTGATTCTGGGTTGACAAATTTTAAACATATGCTACTGCCTTTTTTATATTCACTTGATTTTGTTAATGTTTTGCCCTTACATTGGATTGATAAAATATCATTTGACTATTGCCTGTTGTAAGTTCAGATCAATATAAACAAAAACGGTCTAAAACCTGAATCCTAAACTCCTTATTTTGAGAAGAATCATCTTTTAATTCAGTTGGAAATCAGTTGTGAAAGTTGGTAAGAATGTGTTTCAGCTGGTAAACTTCAACCATTTCTACTCCGAAATTCTGATTAAAATCTATCCAAACTAAATTCATGCTCATTAAAACACCAATTTGACTGGTTCTGTTTTTGATCAGTGTTTATTACATATTCTGATAATCAGTAAACATTCAGGTTTGGTGCTGGTACAGATAAGAGGATTTCACAACTGAGGTGCCTTATTTTAAGTTAGGATTAGCTGCTAACATCCATTTAATCTTTTTTTTTTTTTTTTTTCCAAAATAGCTCTGTTTGCTTCCCTTCTCAGCTTGTTAAGGCTGCATCTGCCAAGAAGCGGCTGCCATGGCAACAGCTTTTCATTCAGCTTTAGAAACTTTTAGAAACAAAATCAGTGATGTTTTCTGTTGCTTTTATACCAAACCCTTTTAGATTTTTATCAGCATTTGAAGGAGAATCAAGTCATGAAAATATAAAATTAACCTTTCCTTGTTAAAATGTTTTTTAAAGGATTTAATTGAACAGGGAGAGTTTGTAAAGGCTCTGTTTTGTGGTTAAAACACTTGCTAAGTGGGAATGACCTTGATGGAGAAAGCCAAAACCAGAAGCAAGTCTTTGGCCAAGCTCATTTTATCTCTGATGAAAAGGGATTTCTGAATCCACCAGTGGACTGCAGCAGCTCCACGAAGTTTTAACCAGGTGAAGGTAGACTTTAGCTTCATTGTCTCTCCAAGCGTATCTCACAGCAGTCTTTCTACACGCCTGCTGATGCCGATAAACTGCAAGAAGCATGTCAGGAAACTTTAGAAACTGTTTCTGAATGTTGCAACCTTACAGCAGAAAGGTTGATGTGAATGTGTTGATGGTTGACCAGCTGACTGTAGCAACCATGAATGAGTCTCTGTGTTGCAGAGATGTCTCAGGTCACTGTGTTGAGATACAGAATGAAAACAGGAAGTGATTTTGCTGAGGATTTACAGGCTCCTATTTGTCTGGTTTTCCAGTATCCGTCACAGGTAATTCATTAGTTGAGAATAAACAGTTACTGTTCACATATATCTGGACCTTTCTAATCATGTAACAGATTAATTAATATTCATCACCTCATAAGACTTGCAGACTGCTTTCTTTGTTGTTTTCAGCGTTACAGAAAACTTACACCAAAAAAAGTAGGGATTTCTTATGACACTAATATGAAGTACAGTCATTTTTGCTGACACTGGTCTCTAAGCTGAGAAAATGAAACAATGTGTAAACATTTAAAAGTGATATTATTAACAGCTCAACAGCTTCAGGCAAAGGAGCTCAAATATATTTGTACACCCTCGGTAATGTTTGGTTAAATTTCCCACTTACCAAGTTTCTCCTCCATCACACACTAGGCATGTACAAGCATGATTCTAGTTGAGTTTTTGATCATTGTTCTTGGTAGAATTCATAGAGTTCATTGAAACTGGTTAGTTTCCTGACAATGATCCCAGTTTTTATTCACAAGACTCAGTTGAGTCCGTATTGAAGCGTTGGGAAGGCCGTTCTGGAGGTCCAGTGTTGTCCTGCCATAACCATTCTAAAACCAGTTGTGATGTGCGTTTGAGATCATTTTTGAAACACCCCAATTGTGTTGATTTGAGATGAAATTTTTCATTATTCCATCACTTTCTGCATTGCATTAGTACAACTAGCAACTAAACAAACCCTCAGCATGATGGTGCCACCACCATGCTTGACAGTTGCTACAGCCTTCTTATGTTTGAAAACCTTATCTTCACTTCTTTAAACATTTTTGTTACCACTGTGATCAAATTGATCACAGATTAAGGTCTTTGTCTTCTTGGAAAATAAACCTTTTCTTCAGAAAACCATTTGGCTCTGTTCTACCCCCCTGTTAGTCCTTGTTGAAGTTAAACTTGCTTCACTGGAGACTGTGACACTGGTTCCTGTGTTGTTGCTTAACATTGTAGCCTAATGCCTTTCATCCAAAAAGACTGGCCTACTTTAGTGTTCCAAGTGAAAAATGATCTCAAACACACATCTAAGATGTGGAGAGGAAACTAACAATGAGTTAATTGAATTTAGAGGGGGGTTTTCGACTTATTTTTTAGCCTTTCATTCATCAGAAGAAAAATGTGACATCTTGTGACACATGGTTTAGAATGAATTAAAAGAGATCCAATAGAAAAATAACTTGGGCCCATAAACACATGCATGCTGCTATTTTTACACTCTCTGATTCCTGTTATCTTCCATTTGGAAAACATATATATTTGTAAATTCCTGAATGTGAAGTTTTGGTAACAAAATCTTTCATGCTGGCTGTGGTTGTGGTCATTGTGTATTTATTCAATGTCGTGGGAAAGGTGCCATTTTATTTAATGTTTAGCTAAACACAATCTAATGGGGCTGTAGAGTGAAAATAAATTTTTAATTTTTTTCCCTTTCATTCATTCTTTCATTCATTCATTCATTCAATCAATCAAATTGAGCAGTTTCACAGTTGTCCACAAGATGGCAACATACACAAATGAGCTGCTGTGGTATGAAAGCTGTCTTTTCGACATGAAGAAATACTAAAGATTAGTTTTTCTTTGTTTTTCATTTATTTAGTCTTAAAAATGCCAAGAATTTCAAAAAAGACAAACATTTCTGGCCCGCCAATAGAACTGCTTTTTAAAGAATGCTGCATACAAATAAAAATAATTACGAATTTTGCTTTTTGGAGCCAAGTACCAATAGCTTTGACCTTTAAACACATTTGTTTTCTTATTGACTGTGCTGCAGAATCTTAGTAAGAAACAATCCGCAATGTTTCCCTTCTTTAAAAAAAAAATTAAAATAAATAAAAATAAGACAGATGAGGTTGACTCCAAAGTCAGATTCATGACTTTTAACAAATGTGGAAAGTAGATGGTGCTCTATTGAATGAGAAGAATTTGAGCTCATCAAGATAATGCATTTTTGAGCACTATTTGGTTTCAGTCCCTTTTCTCTTTTTTTACACAGTGCTTTGAAAAGAAATTGCCCCCCCTTTTTTTGTCCCACTTAAAAGTTTCAGATCGTTAAACACTTTTTCATTTCAGACAACGATAACCTGAGTGATGCAAGAAGTAATTTTTAAATGATAATAGAAAACGTGTCCAAACGAACCTGTTCATATGTGAAAATATAACTACCCCCTTTTCCTTTGTTAAATCATGAATGAACTGTCATTAACCACAGGTTATTTTGGTTTAGTTTCACTAACCACACCAAAGTCTGATGGTTGTTGGACGTGCGGTATCAAGAAATCACTAAATAGAACCTGTCTGACAACATGAAGTAGGCCAAAAGATCTCATTGAGCAACATACCTAAAAGATCTAAAAGAAATCAGAAAAGAATTAGAAACTAAGTTTTGGCCTTAAACAAATCAGTCTGGAAAAGGTCAGGAAATTTCTGAGGCTTTGAGACTCGAGCGAATCCCAGTAAGAGCTGTCTGGATGATCTTTGAAACTTTCGTGAAAAGATTCAGCCTTGTCTTCTCCTTTTGTCATAACTATGTATATAATACACTCATATTCAGTAATTTGGAGTATGTGTTTTGATGAGGTTCGTTTGTCAGATTAAAAGTACCTTTTAAGATAACAACTTTTGAGCAGGTATTAAACAAACTTTTCATTAAACCCACATTTCTGTTTTAAATGTGTTGTTTATTGATCTGATCTAATTTTCCAATCTTAAAAGTTTTTTTTTTTTTCATTTGTTATAAGTAGAAAATCACCACAATTCACAGAAATAAAGGCTTGAAAACATCAGTCTGTGTGTAATTAATCAATATCATGTGTTTTATTTAGTTTTCAATCAATTCTAATTTCTCAAATATGACTGTACATATTTAGTTTAAGAAATACTTGATTATTTCCCACCAAATGCATATTTTTATATTTAGAATGACCTTTCCTTTTCCTTTCCTGCGCAGCTGTGATTAATGCCTTGATTTCCTTGTGCTTGCTTTCTCCCCCAGCTGTACCCACTTGCCTCTGATTAGCTCCTCTGGTTCTCCTGTCGTTCTCCATTCCTTCCTCAGGGTAATTATAGCTCCCTGGTTTCATTGTTCTCCACTGGCTCATTCCATGAAATACCCTGTTGTCCTTGCTGTTTTGTTACCTGCGCCAGCTCTGCAAGTTTTATCTGGTATCATTAAATAAAATAAAGTCATCCCAAGCTCCTGTCTGCGTTTTGATCCCGCTTCAAACTCACAGTATGTAACATACAGAGCATTTCAGGAAAAGAACAGCACACTAACAATCAAACATGGCGGTGGTCATGTGATAGTCTGGTACTGCTTTGCTTCTTTAGGACCTGGATGGTTTGTTGTGATGGATGAAACCTTGAATTCTGCTCTCTTCCAGAAAATACTGAAGGAGAATCTCTGGCCATCAGTTTGTGACTTTCAGCTGCAGAACGCAATCAAGGATTTGAAGCAAGTCCGCCTCTGTAAGGCTCAAACAGATAATCTTTAATCTGTAATGTTTAGGAGTGACAAAGCAAAGCAAAAACAGAAGGAATCTTGGAGGGGACAGATAAGGACCTTTGGAAATAATTAACATCAGTTTATTTAAACCACCAGCTTTTATTTTAGATCAACCAGATTTTTTAACAGTAAGGAAAATAACAGACTGCTTTTCCTTTATTGTTTTATCTGTCAGATTTAGAATAGAATAAAATAGAAATATCCCTTATTGTCCCACGATGGAGAAATTTCTGTGCAACAGCAGCAAAGTGGCAATTGATCTGACATCCTCATGCTTTTAATGTGTGTTTGTGATTTTATGCAAACAATCAAAATAAAACCTCTTGATTTAGAAGTGTCTTTTCAACGCTGGTATAATTGTGCCCATGTGGATGACTGAGCACATGTGTTCACACCTGGCATCATAATGCCTCCCACATATGACTGGATCTCTACCACCTCTACATGCTAATAAAGGCTACAGCATCAGAAAGCCAGCTGCGAGCTGAGCAATAACCACGGCATTACTGAGGTTTCTGCAAAAAAAAGATCATGAATACATTCAGCGACCTGATCTTTATCATTACTCACACATTAACATGCTCAGAATCCACTGGAGTCACATTTGATGTAGACTCTCTTACATTTCATTAGGCTCGATTATGAAACAGATATGATGAGGCAGTAATAAATGTCACAGCTGAATTGAGGACAAAATTATTATTCACCCTTTAAAATGTCGTTGTTTTTAAAATTATTTCCCTGGTGCAGTTCAACAGAGTAAATAATGTTGAACACAGCTTTTTAAAACATCCTGGGTTTATTTTGGGGGGCTTACATTATTTTACTTTGCACACAGAAATAAAATCATTCCATAAAAACCTGCAGGATCAAGATTATTAACCCCCCTCCCCCGATGCTATTCAGCATATCTCGATCCTTTTTTGCAAGCCTGCTGAGGAACCCATTCTACTTCGACAAATCTGCCAAGCTCCTTCAGATTTGATGACCTTCTGGAACGGCCCTTCATCTTCATCCATTCAAGTCAGGGCTGCTTTGTCCAAGGTTAATCAGTAATGTTCTCTCTGATGTTCTGGAGGTAGTTCTTCTCCAGCAGCGAGGTATGATTTGGGCCATCGCCGTGTCAGAAGACAAAAGTGACAACCCACGTCCAGTTTTGCTGCTGATTGCTTTCAAAATCTTCACGTGTCCTTATTTCTTCACATTTCCTTCCATCTTGATGGGATTCAGAGTCGCAGATACAATAGAAACATCCCCACAGCATAATACTCTCACCACTGTGTTACATGATGGCGACATAAACCTCTCCCCCTTTTCCCCATCCTTGTAAGCAGTTTCTCTATGGCCAAATAGGTCTAGGTTTGTCTCAAATGACAAAATGACACTAGGCAGAATCTTTCTCCAGGCTGTTCTTTGCATACTTCAGTCTGGCTTGAAGGTCTCTGCTGTGCAAAAGCTGAGTTTTTCTGGATGTCCAGCCTTACAGTCCATTCTACTGCACAGCTCTAGCGATGGTCTTCTTTGAGGCTGTAATTCCTGAATTTCTCCAGTTCTTGACACCTGTGCTGTGTTAATGTTGCAATCCTTTTTCGTGTTTCGTGAGAATCAGTAGGTTTTTATCTCAAGAGTAAACAGATTTGTTTTGGTTTCTTTTATGATCATGGCACATTCTCAGTTTAATCCCTTGCTGCAGTACTATGTGTTACCAGTCGTAACTTGGTTTCAGAAGGTTTGAGCACAGTATTGCAAAACAGTGGCTTGTGTTCAATAAAACCTCGGTTCTTAAGGGGAATTAAGTTCTGTTATTGTGTACAAATGTTTAAAGCTTTCTGGGTTGTTTATAAATATGAAAACTGTGTTTGAAAATTGCTTGGAAAAAATGTGAGCAAATGAAACATTTCATGGTGGTGTGAATAATATTCTCAACTGCATATAAAAGCTCAAAAATACAATCTACACAGTGTTTTCTATTCACTAAAAGCTGACATTTTTATGATTTTTTTCTTTACTCGCCGTTTGAGGTGTGGTGAGGAACTGAATGCAGGAAGATAACAAGCAGCAGGGAAGGGAAATAAACTTTAAAAAAGAAACAAGAGAACAAGGGAAATTAGCTGAGAATACAGAGCGTTTGGAGGATCACCAAGAACTACAGAGTGGCAGGAGGATCTATAAGCTGGCAGTGATACAGAGCACCAGAAAACACAGAGGGTGTGGAGAACCTGACACAATACAAACCAACACACACAACAAACTACTGAAACTACAAATGTAAGTCAGAAAAGAAAAACAAAAGTTCAATTCCAAATTGATTAAGCAAACCACTCCTCAAGAACATGAAAATAGCAGTCTCGGAGTTGGAGCTCACTGCTGTTCATTATTGGTGCAAAACCTCTATGCATTAGTCCAAAATGATCCAGAGAGTGAAATAATCTCCAGAAGGAAAAAAGTGTCCCTCCAGCACGATCTCCACAGTTGAGCCTGAAGATCCTGGACATCAGAGACAGGATTAGGGACCAGGGACAGCCCTGGCAGAGTCCAGGCTGAGCCCTGTGGTGAGAATGCAGATGCAGTCCAAGCTCTGGCTGCACAAGGATAGGACAGCCCTCTGAAAAGCAATCCTGGTACCCTGTATTCCCTCAGCATCCCCTGCACAATTACTCGAGGAACACAGTTGTAAGCCTTCTCATGTGGAATAGACCAGTGTTTTTCAACCCTGGTCCCTAGAGCTCACTACCCTGCATGTTTTAGACGTGTCTGTGCTCAAATGACAGCATTACCTCAGCATGTTATCAGGTGCTGTAGAAGCCTGTTCATGTATTAAGTTTATTGTTAAGTCAGGTGTGTGTCAGCTGAGAAATACCTAAAACATGCAGGTCTGTGGGCCCTGAGGACCAGGACTGGAGAACCGCTGTTCTGGATGTTTCCCTGCTTTCAGTGCATCTGATTTCAGTCGATTGCTTTTGCTGAACTGCAATCATCTGAACCATGCCTTGAGGAGCAGTGTTGAAAAACACTGGAACAGACAACCAAACCTCAATGACCTCTTCAGCAAATGCACCAGAGCAAAGATCTGGTCTACTGCTCCATGTTCTGAATCACAGGTTGGAATCTCCCTTCCAGCACTGTAGAGTAAATGACCCGATAAGTATGATCCCTCGACAGCAGAGGTCCACAACTCCAGTCCTCAAGGGTCGGTGTCCTCCAACTTTTAGACGTGTTTCTGCTTCAACACACCTGAGTCAAATAATCAGGTCATTAGCAGGACTCTGGAGAACTTGACTGCACTGAGGAGTTGTGTGTTGGACCAGGGACACATCTAAAATTTGCAGGACACTGGCCCTCGAGGCCTGGATTTGAGGACCTCTGCCCTACAGAGATGAAACACAATCTCCAGTCTCCTTTTCATATTCTTCCCCCCCAAGATATTCTGAAAATCTTCAGAAAAGCTTCCAGCTGAAACAAAACCATGCAGTAAAAGTTCGAATAACAGTTTTAGCTGCTCTCTATTGGCTTCCAATAAAACTCAGATAAGAAATTAAAATTCCTGCAAAAGGCTTTCAAAGACAAAGCTATGAAGATCTTATGGCTCCTTATCTTCCCAACAGATCGCTTTGTTCTAACCTATAACTGCCTTCTTCTGTTATGAGTCTGTTCAGCTGGAGCCATAGCAAACATCCTTCTGCAAAGGAGATTTAATCAAAGTAAAGAGCCAGTAAACGTCATTACATGGTTCATCAATATTTCTTTATTTTTTCTTAATCTGACATGCTCCTCTCTTTATCGTGTTTCGTGTGGTGTCTGGGCTTCATCATCCTGATTTGATTTGTCATATAAGTTCCTGTGGAGGTTTGCAGTTTTCCGTCAGTCCAACTGATCTGTATCAATTTTTTCCCGGAACCAATACAAGAGTAGTTTGCATCCACATTAAGTAGCATGTATTTCACCATGGTTATATGATAAATATAAAAACTGTTCACAAAGAATCCAAACAGACAAAAATAAATGAATTAGTATAAGCATTGTAGACCAATGTGCTTTTCTCAGTATGCCAATGAATCTTCATGCTTTTATTTTTTGCTTCCTGTTATGCAAGACTCTGAAATTTGCATTAATTACATGCAAACCCCATTCCAATCACTGGTGTTAATCAACTTGAACGTACTGCTGCGTAACTTTGGTTTAAGCCTGAATGCATAATTTCTGTTGTGGAATGAGGAGTGCAGATGTGAAGAAATATCTGCTTTAAAAACATCTTAGGGTTACATATAACTGGTCACCTTCACTGCAGCATCTGCAGAACCAGGTTTGTTGCAGACATTATCAGTCTACATTCGCTAAGCTTTCAGAATAGTTCCCTTACTATGAGACAAAGTCTGTAACTAAATGCTGGTTAAACTTATTAAAGTAGAGGTTTTCACTTTCCTTGAACTTTATTACATTTTGTCAGTTTCCAGCTGCAAACATCAATGTATTTTGTTGTAATTTAATCCGATAAACCATCACTAAGAAGACAATAATTGTGAAATTGAAAGAAAATAAAACATGGTTTTTATTTTTTTTTTATTTATAAAAATCACAGAACTGTGGTGTCTTTACTAAGAAAATCCACTGCAACCAGAGAAAATGATAAAAGGATAGCCATTAGTCCAGCTCACTAAAAATCAGGGCTTTATGGTCAAATCAGATTAAAATCTAATTATTGTCCCTGAGGACCAAATGACTCAAATCAAGCAACATCTTGGTGTATTGGCTTCTTCTGTCAAACCAAAGCTCAGAAATCTTGGTATTGGATTAATCAGAAACGGCTTTTTTCAGCTAAGAAATATCTCTAAGCTACAAACTCTGGTATCAAAAGCGGAATTAGAGATGATTATTCAAGCTTTTATTTGATCATGTCTTGATTATTGTAACCGTCTTTTTATGTGTTGGAATAAGAACGTTCTCCCACAGCTCAGAATCCTGCTGCAAGGCTTTTAAGAGACAACGCGTTACTCCAGTTTCAGTCTCTTCACATTGGCAAACGCTGCATTTTGGAATCAATTTTAAAATGTTAGCATTTACTTTTAGAGCCCTGTGTGGTCACGCGCCAGCCTATATCTCAGACCTTCTGGAGCCCTACATGTCTTCTTGTAGTGTGAGATCTTCCGGTCAAAGGCTGTTAATGGTTCCTTGAACTCATTTTAAAACCAGAGGGGATAAATCTTTTGGAGCGGTGGCCCCCAGACTGTAGAATGGTTTGCCTCCATCTTTGCGGCGTCTTGATTCTGTTGATTCTTTTGATTCAGACTGGCTTTTAACTCATTTTAAGCTGTATGATTTTAAATGTATTCTGTTTTATCAGATCTTTTATGTTTTTATCATCTGTGTTTTGATGTTTGCTTTTATTGTAAAGCACCTTGTGGTTTTTGACCTGTTAAAGTCCTATATAAATGAAGTTTACTTTCATGCAAAATGTTATGTGTGGCAGAACATAAACACTGCACATCATCCTGAACACACCATCCCCATGATGAAACATGGTAGTGGCAGCATCATACCGTAGGGATGCTTTCTATCAGCAGGGACAGGGAAGCTTGACATGGTTGATGGGAAGATGGATGGATCTAAAAAGCTGTTAGAGGCAGCAAAAGATCTGAGAACGGGTCATGACCCCGACATACAGCAAGACCTAAAAGAGATAAAAGCACATTTATGTGTTAGAATGGCTCAGTCAAAGTCCAGACCTAAATACAATTGAGAATTGGAGTAAAAATTAAAACATTTTTGTTTGCGAATGCTTTTCATCCAATCTGACTGAGCTCGAACTATTTGTACAAAAAAGAATTTGCAATGTCGTTCTCTGGATGGGGAAACATAACCTAAACGACTTGGAGCTGTAATTTTTTTTTTTCACTTACTTTCAGTTTTTCCGGTACTTTATCTTGGTCTAGCACCTCAAATTCCAATAAAAATCCAATTAAAATTGTGATTGCATCAAGACAAAGTGGGGAAATTTAAAGACTGCTTTTACAAGACACACATGCAATCCTCAAACATGTTTTGTGACATGTGTATTGAAACATCAGCATGTTTACTTTATTCTGAGGTTCACTTACCTGACTTCTTGATTCATATTGTGCAATATTTTAACTCTTTTATATCAGGTGTCACAGTTTAGGAACCCTGTCATTAAAAGCATTTACGTCACCAACATACATTTTGGGTAATACCTGCTCTTCAGACTGTTTGAAATCGGTGGTTTAAATTTTAGTGATGAAAGAAGCTTGTGGGCAAAAGAGAGCCACCCACAAACTGGACAAACGTTGAAATCATTGAAGTGGTCGACCCTGGTCTTCAGCAGCCTTGCAATCATCCTTTGGCTTTTAAGAACAAACCTGAGAGCGAGGAGGTGATTCAGAGGTCTTCAGAGACTTCAGAGATGACAAGCAGTGATGAGCTTCTGTGGCTCAGTCTCAAATCTTTTTGATTTTGTTAGCTGCATGTGTCCAAGTGCTGCACATTTTAAGATAAGAAGGATGTTTCTAAGCTCTTCGCAGTTTTTTTTTTTTTTTTAAACAGCAGTAAATTAAACGCAACTTGCTAAAAAGGAATGAACTTCATTCTTTTACTGAGACAAAATAGTAACATTTTATTTGTAGGTTCTGGCCTGCAGTTTGAAAATGCAATCAGTGCAGCTATATGAGCTGTAAATGACTTTTTACCTTAATTGTGGTCTAATTTTGATCCATTTTTGTCAGTACTTTAAGTTAATAAACACTAATGGACAATGTCAACACGGTTCTGTACACTACTGCAATGGATTTTAAATCATACTGTTAATAATTCAGAAATGAGCGTCAAAAAATGTGTTTATTTTGAAAGTCAGGAAGCTTGATGCCTTTTTAACAGGGTGGGGGCGCTGTTTCCAGTTAGCAGCGCCGCAAATCCTGTCAGAAAAAAAAACCACAATGTCCGACAGAAAGGAGGTGAATTTAACCGGAGTCCGACAGAATAAAGGCGTGTGGCTCGTTAAGGTTTGTTCATGCACACGGTGGGAGATTATAGAGATCAACATAAACTCCAATACATGTTTGACAAAAGAAACAAAAATTCAGCAAAAATAAATGCGTATAAAATCAATTAATTAACGTATATTTTCACCTCTTGTCAGGTTCCCAAGTATTTATCTCAGCAGTGGGACAAAGCCACAGAAAAGGGAGAAGTTGGAAAGATATCAGTAGAAAAGTATGTATCAAAAGGCCTCTTATCTGTTCAACCTGGAGATATCAGCAGATTATCAATCATAATATTTGATGTTTTGCTTTTCTTTGCCACAAGCTGCAGCTCAATGATGCAGGTAATTAAGTAAATGTTAACTGCTCCACAAATCAGTGATGCAGATTATGTTTTTGTCTTTTAACAGGAAACAAGGCAAAACAGAGGTGAGACAGCTTTTCATGACCAAACCATGTTTTTGATCTCCTGTCTTTGTCTCTCAGCCACATTGCAATCATAAACTTAAAGATGTGTTTTGTTCACCAGCACAGCGTAGCACATAACCTAACCTAACTGTGAAATGGAAGGAAAATAAAACCTTGTTTTCTAAACTTAAAGAATAAAAAGTGTGGTATTACTACTCATGTCCCCCAGATATCACTGCAATGATATCAAAAAGCCTTCGGCGTGTACAAGCATTGCGTATTTTTACCCCCGGTCTTCTTTGCAAAAATAAGTCAAGCTCAGTAGGACTGAATGGAGAGATTCTGTGAACGTAAATTTTTCAAGTTCGGATCTCTGCGTCTCCTCCAGAGTTACCACGGCTCTCTTGGCTGCTTCTCTAACGAATGTTCTCCTTGCCAGCCGGTCAGTTTAAGGTTTTAGTTGTGCCATGCTCTTTCTGTTTTCAGATGATGGATTGAACAGAGTTCTGAGAGATGTACAAAGCCTGGGATTTTGCTTTATAACCTGAACCTGCTCAAATTAATCAGAGCTTTATGTCTGCCTGGTCTGCAGGATTCCTTGCTCTTCATGAAGCTAATTGTTCACTAATGTTCCCGAACAAACTTCTGAGGCCTTCACAGAATAGCTGCATTTCTACTGAGATTAGATTAAAAATAGGTGGACTCAGTTTACAGTTTAAGTGATTTCTGAAAGCAAATAAAAATCCCAATAAAACATATTGAAGTTTGTGGTTGTTTTGTGACAAAATGAAAAGTTCAGGGGGTATGAATACTTTTGCACAGCTCAGTATGAAGCGCTCTGTTATTTTGGTTTCCTCTTGAGTTGATATCCTCTTTCTGCTTTGTTGCACCCCTTCACTGTTTGCTCCTACATGACTCAACTTCCTCTCAGAAATCAATAAAAGTTCACCGCATCATGTTTGACCCGATTAAGCACAAGACAGGCGATAATATGACTTGTCAGTTGTGTATTGACTGAGCTGTTTGCTGTTGTTTTTTTCTTTCTCAGGTATGTTTCAGTCTAAATGAGGAGCTGGCTGCCATGACTGCTGCAGGAGAGAAGGAGGAGTCCCTGCAGGTCCCGAGGGAATATCCCTTCACGATGCGCACAGTGGGCGCACAGACTATGGCTGTCTTCAGCCAGACTGACGCAGGTCAGTCCCATACTCAGCTGTGCCTGCTCGCCTTTTCCCCTCTGACTTTACTGTGCAGGGTAATGGTGTTTGCGGCACTTGCTTTCCTGCTGTAGGTGGCTGCAGGTTGCAAACGGAAATAGATGTGAGCATTTGTTTGATGAAATGGCCCACAGGGCAGTGAGATAACCTGATACGTTACACAATATTTTCACTTTCAGACATATGGAAACAGGCAAAAGTAGCATTTTGCTTGGTTAGGATACTGCAACACTTAGTTCTTCAAGCTTCTTTCCTGTATAGTTCTCCTCTGATTGCACTGTAAAATTCATGAGAATACTGAGACCAGCTCCTTATTTGTGGAGGACATTTTGCTGCCAGGCATAATGTGTCATACGTCCTTTCAGAGCCAGAAGGATTTGCATCAGATCAAGAGCTTAAAAATAGCTGCGACTGTATTGTTGGGGTGCCTGTTACTGTGTGACCAGAGAATTACGAAGGATTGTTAGGGTTTTATATTTAATGCTTTGAGTACAGGAATTATATTTATAATATGTAAAATTAAATCAAAGATTAAGATATTTCTCTAATTCAGCCATCATTGTAATAAATAATTAAATAGCAGGAGCCTGGGTGTTCAAGAGTCGTCCTCTACCTGCCGGGTTGCCAGCACTCTGTGAGGCATGAGAAATTTCCTCTGATGTGGAAAAAAGGCGCTGCATAAATGGCTGAGGTTGGCTTTAAAAGAAAAAAGCTTATTTTGGGTGTTTCCCAAGGCGGGACCGAATTAGTTTAAAGCAAGCTCTTTGGACTGCAGACCAGAACTCGGTCCAGAGGGGAGTGTATGAAAATGGAGCAGTGCACAGATTTCTGGTGCAGTTTAGCAAGCAGAGAAGATGAAATTGATGTTGCAAGAGGAGGGACAGCACAATCAACAGAGCAACAAACAAATTATACTTTACAATTTGTTGTTTCACCTTAGTTTTTATTTAAAATAGGGTTCAGTTTAGAATCTGAGGCAAAGCCCCTCATTACCTGATTAATTGGTTATATAGGCTACTGTATTTAAATTCATGTGTTTGTTCCTATTCCATCACTCCATGATTCCCTAAATCTGTTTTTATATTACTATTTATGTAGTTGTTATATATGGAGGACTGAAACTGACGTAATTAAAAATAAAAGCAGAAATATATATATTTTCTTTTTCCTTTTCCTTATACAAGGGTTTGTTCTTTTTACACTTCCTTGTCTCCTCTTTTTACTTTACCATATGCATTTCTGCCTCATTATGCAAATGAGGAGGGCGGCCTTCTTGGTCCAGCTCCTCTACTACTGGTCAGCTGAAAACGTACTGCCTTCCAACTCGTCCAGTCTATTTGCAGCTTCCCTTAACAACTCCAAGACAGACCGTCTTGCCGCTCCCTCCGTAACTTTACTTTGGTTGCCAAGGCGCAGGCATGCACGATCGATCTGCACATGGATCCTGCTCCTTCCTGTTTATTGACCAGTTTTCAATCCAGCTTTAAAATCTGAATATTTTTCTATATTATAAACCATTCTCTTGCTGCTTTTTATAAATCAACCCACAGCATGAAGCATTATCATGTTTTATTGTAGAGGATACACTGTAAACTAACTTAGAATGCCAATCAATAACTCGCAAAAGTCTATGTGTAGATAACTCCTGACTTATATGGATGGAAATTATACCTATTATTTTGTAAGACTGTTTTTATCTCAAAGGCTGTGTTATTAATTTAGAAAAATAGCTAGAAAACACATTGATAAGTCATAGTATTCTGTGGCTATCCATGTTAATAACTCAAACTCAGGGTTCCGTCTTGCCAATCACCTGTCCCTCGCTACCATGACCAGATGGTGCCTTGGCAAAAAAGGAAGGTAGGCATGAGGAAGAATGGCGAAATAGAAATGAGTATGGATGAGTTCAGAGATGAGAGATGAGAATAACGAATGGCGATGTGCAGTGCTTTAGTTTAAAGAAAATGATGATTTAACAAATATTGTTTTAATAAAATCTATGGAGCTCATGAGAAAACCATATAAAAATTTTAAGCAAAAAAATAAAGCAATATTTTAAAATTAGCACAAAAAAAAAAATCCCCGTTTTTGTTTTCACAAATAAATTTGTTTTTTTACCTGCATTTTAGGCATACCAGAAGATGGTTGCTTACATATGCCAGAACGGATTTGCTCCGCAAAAAGGGTATCTAAAGATGGTATCCTGATGCGATTAACGGTGTTAATCAGCATCCAAGTAGGCAGGCCACATTGATGTGCTTGTATGACCTTCGACCATTTGGATTATATGCGTGTATTTGTGAAGAAATGTTTACGTTTGCGTTAAGTGGGTGTATGTGAGTGAGTTTGTCACCCCCAGTCTAAAAAGACACAGGCTGAAACGCAGGGTGCTGAAACCCCCGACCATCTACTGCGGTGCAGGTCAAGCCTGGGATTTCTCTTACCAGGCCTCTGCAGAGCTCAAAGACATGCTAATGAAGGAATTCAGCCATTTATTTGCGGGGTGTTGAAGAGGCGTTGCAGGTTAGTCTGTTCCTCCAGGAAGTTGCGATCGCAACTATCAATGCAGATTCACACGTCATTTGCAAATTGTGCACAGACTTGCAATTTTTCATCATTCATCGCAACTTCCCTGTAAATCTGACCGATCGCTGCATCTCGGCTGAATTTTGACCAGTCCCCTTAGCCCCCTTCTCATTTAACTTCCTGTTTCACGACATCTCTTGAAAGTCGAACCTGCAAGATGAAAGCATGTAAACAGTAACATTTGCTTTTTTTTTTTTCTTTTTTGCAAAAACCATTTTGAGATGTTCTGTAGGATTTGCTTGTCCTGTGTATACAGTACCTTGAATGACCAATATGGAATTCTTCTTCTGCACTGATTTTATTTGCATTATGTGTGCTATATCAAGACGGTACTTGAAAATGTTATTCGCACTTTAAATATTAACTATGTTAACATCCTGTCTTTTTTTTGGAAAGGTTAAATGTAGCAGTTTCAACTTTTTTGTAAGACCTCATTATGGCAAAAATAAAGCTTAGAAAAAATTTGCAACTTTGACTGCAACTTTTTAAAAAGGTGTCGCAAAATTAGTAATTTTAGGTTGCAACAATCACAAAAAAACAACAGACTGGAGGGACTAGACTTAGACACCCCTGGTGTAAAGATACATTTTGTGAGACTCTGCAAATAAGCAACAGAAAACGCGGCGGGGAGCAAGTGACAGATAAATAGAGCCTTGTTTTAAGGACTTGTGCCATCCCCTGACAGGATCACACCCTGGCTGGGAAGCCATACTGATCATATCAGAAACCTCTGCAGTGTGCTGGATCGCTTTCTTTTTAAAACAAACTTGGATGTATTTAGATGAATCAGATTGGACTTAAGAGCAGATTTCCATTTAGACTCGTGGTTTTTTTTGGGTCGAATTAAGGTGTTTTGAGCCGATTTGAGTTGGGTTGAGGAAGAGTGCCAAAGAGAGATCAAAGTCTGAGTCGAACAAAAAGGATGTGGAATGAAAGTGGGGTTAAGAGCATGAGATGGAGTGGGTTGAGTGAGTGAATTGGCTTAAATAAGTCTTCTGTTGATCTGGTGTGCTTGGCAGCTGATGCTGCTCCTGAACCTTGGTTGCAAATTAACTTCATAAATTGCTTAGTTTTAATGGTGTCCATCAACCTTTTGAAAGACTTTATTTTTTTTAAAAATAGATGTAGTCATTTTCTTAGTCATTTTCTTATAAAAGATGGAAACCAGGAAACTGTTACAAAACGCTGAAGAATAACTCATAAAAGATTCCCGCTATTTGCCCTTGCACTTTCTATGAATCTTTTCACAGAAAAAGATCCGGTCTGTTTAAAGAGACTCATTACCATTTTTCCCGTCTGTCTGAGATGAAATCAGACCAGCCGCATTTACTGAGATGTCGACCTGGATCTGCTCTTTTGTTCGCTTCTCTTCAGCTCATTCCACAGGCTTACTGTAGGATTCAGGTTGAGTTCTGGGTTGATTCGGGTAAATGTTTTGAACTATTATTCCCCTGAATAATGGTCCAAAACCGTAATACCCATGTTCATTTTTCTTGCAAAGTCATCCAGCAAAAATGTTTTGCTCAGAGTTCATGTTGCGATGGACTCTAACAAGCTTCCCAGAGCCTTTGAGAGAGGAACAGGCCCAAAGCATGACAGGTCCTCCACCATTCTTAACAATGAGCATGAGGTGCTTCTCTACATTTTCATCCTTTGATGCCAGATCCTCCTGGAGCTCCATCTCGGTGTCATCTAATCAAAGCATACAGCCCTAGTTAAAGTGCCAGCAGACTCTGCCTGTTCTCAAGCTTTCCTGGCATGCAGGTTGGTGTATCGATGGCATCTAATGATGGAAGCTTGGTGACCCCCAAAATGCAATCTCTTGTCACAGTTTCCCCCTAAATAATCCTGCCCAAAAAATGCTAAAAAAAAAAAAAAACGGGCCTCTGTGCTGCCTCATTTTTAAACGTCAGGGTTGCATAAAATCTCGGGTTATAAATTAAAAGTTTCTAGAAACACAAATCACTCGTGACTTTGTTTTAAAGCAATTATGCCTCAACATATAATTTTTTTACTCACTGAATAAGTAGTAAAATTAAATTTTCAGTGTTAATTTATGGTGTTGCAATGAATCATTCAATTCAAGGCTTTTTACACATCTTTACCATGTAGTAAATGATTCTGATTTTAACTCTTGAATTTTACTTTCAGAAATCTTAGCCTGAACTGTAATTCATATTTTTTTCCGCTCATCCAGGTTTATTCTATCACCACCCTCATACACTTTAGCTGCTCCCACACTTGCAAGTGCGTTAATACCTCCTACAAGTGATAATGAATTTTTCGCTTTTCCAAGGCTCTTGTTTGGTTTCTTTGCACTTTTATTAGACACACATTCAAGAAATTTGTTGGAATTAACATGGTAAAATAACACTGTTTTAGTCTGAAGTAAATCTACGTGAAGCGGTGGGTGGGTGAAAGTGTTGCAGACGGTCTCTGGCTTATAATCTTGAGTATGTGAGTGTGGAAATACAGCAGCCAGGAGGTATAGAAGCCTCTTAGTTTTTCCTCAAAGGTGTAACTGCTGCAGATGGAGGGCTCGAATGGTGAAAGTGCGACGCTCAAAGCAAAGAAGTGGGATAAAGTCCTCTGAGATGCGGTGGTGTGTAATCTGTTATTTACCTGACCGCCGCTCAGCTCCTCCCCCACTCGCCTACAGGAAGGTGTACTGGATGGCACCGGTCTCCCACACAGTGCTGCTCTCTGACACACACACACAAACACACACATACACACGTTTCACACAAAAGCAGATGTCTGACATATCCGTACCTGTACATCAGCAGTTAGTTTGACTTGCCCTTCTGCTTTCCATGAATCTTTTCACAGAAGAAGACACAGTTGACACCATACTCTGATTAAAAAGACATAATTTTTCTCCTGGCTGAGATTAAACGGGGATAGAGGAAACAACAGTGATGAAATATATCAGTCTGAGCCAGAATTCAAAAGAGTAATGATTTAGTATACTCCTGTGAAAGGTGAACAAAAAAAAAAAATTCAGAAAATTACTATGGATTAACAAAAAATGATGCTTTTTCCTTTTTTAAACAAGTCATTTGTATCTGATATCGAGTACTGTAGTAATTTGTTTTGATATGGTGCAGGACTGTGGACAACAGGAGTGCAACAGTTTAGCTTGTTGCATATAAACAGCAATAGCAATTCTTGCATTTGTTTGGTGTGGAGAGCTTTGATAGCAATAAGAACATGTCTTTGGTTGATAACCTGCGTTTGACTGCTTGAATCTGAGAGTGGCGTCTGTATTTGGATGGTTGAGTATACATGCGAGTAACCTCATGGGTTAAAACTCCTGTGAGAATAAAAATCATTGCAAAAAAGCGTCTCTTCTTTATGGCATGCTCCAAAGGCACAAAGGTGAGGACTTTATTTATATTCTGTGTAAAGAATAAAGGTTCATTTAATAAATTAGAAAAAATTTTAAAAAGTGAATTTTATTCAGTAATTAAATTCAAAAAGTGAAGCTCATATAAAATCTAGATTTATTACATGTTTTTGGTGCCAACCAGAAACTTGCATCCTTTTCTTTTTGACTGAGCCAGCTCTATTGGCCACGAGTTGGGAAGTATGTGATTCAGCTGTTGCCTCCAATCACTATAATCCCAAACCAATTCACATTCTGTGCATTTCATTCTTCCCTGTTGTGCAAGTTTTAAATGAGCCAACAGCAACAAGAGGTTGCTAATAGAAACCATCGGGGATTGATACGTACACGCGTAACGTCTGACTTGGCTTTTGTGCTCTGAGGCAGCTAGCAGAATATTCCTCCATTATTTCCTCTCCCGTGGTTCCTCATTGTTCCAGATAAGCACCAGGTATTGATTAAGAGGTTGCTAAGGAACAAGCTTTGCTACCACAAAAGCGTACAGAGGAGAACAGTAAGGAAGACTTAATGTTGTGCTCTGTTGCAGTGTGATTTTTCTCTCTGCTGCCTGGGAGGCTTTTCATTGAAACTTTAAAATGCTTGAGTGTATTGAAGTGGAAAAGACAGAGTTTGATGTCTGTTTTCATTGTGAAGTTAATTTAAAGAGTCAAACAACTTTGCACAACTCGTTCGACTTGTTTCTGAAATTTTTTATTTTTTGGAATAACTTTTCCATAATATAAAAATCATGGCAGTAATATTTCCATGTTTAAAATGTGTTATCTCATGAAACAGTTCAAACAAAATGTTTACATTTAGTTCACTCATTTAAATAGACATGAATATCTGTGTATTAAATCAGCTTACAATGCATTTGCAATATTTTTTTCAGTGCATTTTCCAACACAGAGTAGTTCACAATTGGTGGAAATAAAATCATGCATGGTTTTCAAAATTTTTCTCAAATGCAAAATCTGCAAACTATGGCATCTATTTCTCTTTTTTAATTAATTTTTTTCCCTTAATATAGATCCAGAAATTACTTCTGGTTAAACATCCTCTAGAAAAACGAAAAAGCAGGGGAGGAAGATGGAAATTTAAAATAACCTTTATAACATTTACAGTCATACATAATAATCATAACTTGAAAAATCTAACCAGGTTTGATTCTTACTTTTCTATTTCTCTTCTTATTTTTCATCTGTTCTTACAGCATCCTTTCAGCGGATTACAGAAAACATTAAAAAATAAGTGCTTGTAAAAAAATACAATCTGTTGCACTAACTCAGGGGTTCTCAGTATAAAATACTCGACAAAGTCTGATCTCATAGCTGACACCAAATTCCACCCAGTTTTTCCTGAAATTCTTAAATTTGCCAGATACTAATTTGGCAGAAAAAGTCAACCTTTCCATCATATAAATATTGTGAATTACTTCAACCCAATCGTCCTTCTTGGGAACCTCTGTCTTCAGCCATTTTCTAGAATTGGCTTTTTTACTCGTCACTAACAGGATGCTAAACATATATTTATTTCCTGAACTTTTGTTCCCTCTCCCTATGCATAAGAAGTCAAATGCAAATGGAAATTTTGCCTTCAAGACTTTGTCTATGCATTGCTGATTCTGCCAATAGGGTATAATTTAGGGAGATTCTTCAAAACCATGGAAGTGATTGACTTCATTTTTTCCACATTGTCTCCAACATTTTGTGCTCGTGTAATAAAATATCTTTCTATATTCTTCCAATCAGACAAGATGCTTTTCCACAAATTTCCTCTCAGTCCTCCTCTGATAGCCTCCTCCCAGCCTTTTCTTTTCTCCAGTTTACTTTTATCTGTCCTGTATTTATCCCTTTTAATTTTTCCACTCCTTCATACAATTTTGAGTTTTATTTTTGTTGCCTAAATTTGATTTATATGCTAAAATAAACACCGTAACGATCCCATGACTCCAAATCATCGAAATTGTTTTTTTATTAATTGCTTTGTATAGTGTTTCATTTGTAGAAATCCTCATTATTTAGCCCTTATTAGCTCTTTATGTCCTGAAAACTTCTCATAGCTGCCTTCTTAACCAACTCCCAAAGTAATTTTGGACTCCTTGCCCACCTGCTGAAATTTTCTTAGTTGCATTAGGCATAACATCTGATTCATGTAATCTACTGTGCTCTACAGGGCCTTTTTTGATATAATCTAAGCCTATATGTCGAGGGATAAACCCAGCTATGGATTAATCTCTTCTCTAAAGAGTGTTGTCCATTTGTCGTCATTTTATTATGGCTTGTGGCGGCATATTGGGCAACACGCCACAATCTGTCTTTGGTTTGAGGGAATTTTTACCTGTGCAGCATAATAATCGCTCTTAAAACAATGTTGCACTAAACTACCTTCAACCTTGGATAACTATAAGATCGTTGATCTAATCTGTGATCATCTCTCTTGCCATGAGAGAAGTCATCTGCTGGAAGAGTTGGGAATAGATACTGGAGTATTTGAAGAATGTTGATTTTTACCTTTTCTGTTCTGGAAGCTAAACTTGTAATAGGGGCTTTATCTGAGTAGATTTTTAGCAATTAAAGGATTTATAATTTATGGCATTTAATTCAGATAGGTTTGGTGGTAAATTTACTACATAACATGTCTTGGACTTTGAAACCAAATCCCAACTAAAACTTTTATTGATGGTCTGGTTTGGAGAGAACTTCAAATTTAATGTGGATCTGGATAACAGACTGTAATCATACAGTGTATTCCTACTGGAAGAGCAGGAATTAATTGAGCAGCCCTGAGGCCACCCATGTTCTGATATAAAAGACTATAATATTTTGATTTATTTTCACCCAAGCTGTGGGTTTATAGCGATTGTATAGTTTTAATAAATGTGTTGTGAAAGACAAAGCACTCTAGCACCTCCTTATATAAGAAGTTCCACCTGATGGAGTCAGAAGCTTTCTCTGCATCCAGTCCTAGTATTACTGCATCTTATTTCTTTTTAATAATAATTCGTATCTCTGTAAATAGGTGTCTTCTGAGGAGAGTTGGCTCAACTGGATTTTGTGTAGGGTATCAAAGGGAAAGGTGCAAATGTCAAATATAGATGCTAACCTCACTTTTCAGGTTTTTATTTGTAAAAAGCTTTGGAGACCATGCATCGCTTCAGTTTTACACTACTTTGTGTTAGTCTGTGACATAACATGCCAGTGAAATGTGTTGAAATTTGTGATCGTAACATGCCTGGACAAAAAGGTAAGGGACATCTAAAAGAACAAGTGTAAAATAACTCTAAAAATTAGTAAGGACCAAAACAAACAAACAAAAAAAAATCTTCGTAGAAAAATGATGTCATGACTTAGGCTGGTTTAAAATATAGAGAAGCAGATTATGGAAATGTAAAATTTTTGTTGAGGTCCTTCATTAGAAAGAGCAGGCTTGTCCAAGGTTTTGACGCATTTAAATTAAAATGGTTTTTCTCCTCTATCCACTAATCTTCTACACCACAAATTATGCTTTTTCAATACTTCCTCTGCATACTTTAATAACAGAGTTCTTTTTTTTTTTTTTTTGCCTTTGATTTTCACAGCCTGACTATCTCACGAAGACTGGCAGCATACTGTATGAGTCACTGCTGGTAAAACTTTATTTCTGTAGCTCTTCACGGTTGCCAGATGCCACCTAAAATACAGAGACGTCTCTTATGTGAAACTTGAAATATGCTTTTAATATCAAATGAGTGAGTAAAGCAATTTTTGTCTGCAACTCTCTCTATAAATGCTGTAACTGTTGTCTGCTATGTTTCAGATTGTTAATCTATCTCTTAATTTGTTTCAATCACAATTTGTGGTGTTTATGATCAAGGAGAAGCCATCCCCTTCACTTTTAATGCCACAGCCCTCTTTTTGAAAAGCAGATAAGATCAAGTATAGCTGCCATACCTAAAGATCATTATTAAGGTTGCAGTAATAAAGTGTATATTACTCCTCTAATTGCTTGTATCTTATAGGATCATAGATGTACTATTTTTGCCACCTTAAAATAACGTAATTTCTGGACTATTGAGCGCAGCCGAATATAAACCACATCCACTAGCTTTGAGTAGAAAAAAAAAATTACATATATAGGCTGCACTTGTCTGTAAGCCACCAGTGTCCATGTTGTGCATACCTTGAGGTTTTCTTTGAGCTTTTTAATATATTATTATTATAATTATTTGACTTGTTCCCCTTTTATTATTAACAAAATTGTGGCGAAAAGAAATAAAAATGGTCTTTCGTGTCAAAACGTCTTGTGCTTACATTTGTGTACGTCTGTGGTGGTGGCTGGCACTTTATCCATAAGCTAAATGTGACTGTACAATGAAACTAACTAAAAACGAGTAAACGGACTTTTAAACAGTTAGATCTCAACAAAATGTTTGCCAAAAAGAGTAGAGATGAAGCAAACGTTGTTACTGCACCTACTCTTCCTCTGGGTGTCACAGACACAGGACTTGAGCCTGGGAATCGCTAGGCGGAGAGGAGAGCGCATTGAGCGTGTTGGGCTTTGCGTGGGTCAGATGCACTGTTTTGTTTCGCGCTGGCGTGGCACATTTGTGTGGGTCAGAAACTGACCACCAGGTGTGCGGAGCGGCGTTGCTGTTTCTGTGAGCCACATGCATCGCACATGTGGGTCAGGCGCACACGTGTTCTAGTTTCCAGAGGTTGAACCCTTCTAGTTATTTTTTTGTCTGTTGTAGAGCAACACAGTTAGCAACAATAACACTAAAAAATGCTTTTGATACTCTCTTGAATAACTTCCTGTAAATTGGTTGCCATTTTGCAAAAAAGATAAATGCATCGCAAACACTTGCAGAGAAACCGTTTGTTGGAGGTTTAAGGTTCTGCTTTGCTAACTTCCTGTTGCAGCTAGTTGTGCTGCACTGCTAATAATAGTGTGTACGTCTAAAATGAGTTGTATCATCAGGTTTTTATTTAGTTTGATTACACTCAAACAACAGTCATCAGTTTTGGTAAAGCAGATAAACCTTTGCACAGAGTGTTGGCCTTTGTAAAACTCTATTGATGTTGATAAGCAATTCAGTAAGTTAAAATGTAATTTCTGTAAAGATTTAACAAATTATTTCTGCAGCCAGATAAATGGCCTTTCACATGCTGATTCATTATTGGATACATCTAAAACACTCTCTTCAGTGACACTGTTTTGAATCTCATATTAGTCACGACTTTGGAAGCAACAGCGACTAATGCACTCCCGTCACTCTGTGCTATTGGTCAGATAATGTTTACTGTGCCTGAAACTGGATTTTAGATCATCAGGCATTTGAAAACAAAATGATTATTCTGTTTATCTCAGCGCAATTAGTTCTGTTCAGAAGTATTCATACCTCGGTAACCTTTGTACATTTTGTCACGTTACAGCCACAAAGCTTATCGTATTTTTCAGGAGATTTTGTGTAAAAAAAAAAAAAAAAATAAAATAAAGACAAAGTAATTGTATGGTGAAAGGAAATGAATGCACGATTTTCAAATTTTCTTTTTAAATTTCAAATGTGGTGTGTTTTTGCATTCAGCCTCCTTTACTCTGATACCCCTAAACAAATATCAGAAATTGCAAAATGAATCCAGTTCATCTGTGAGTATCAGTATCAGTATAAATCTAACTGTTCTGTGAAGTTCTTTGGAGGTTTGTTGGAAAACATTATGTCTCATTTCCACTGGGTCGGCACAGATCGGTGCGGTTCGGTACGGTATTGTATGCTCCGGCGTATTCAGGGGCGCATTTCCACCGCCAGTTGGACTCTCGCTGGCTCGGTGGGGTCAAACCCAAACACATAACATCGCATCATACTAGTGTGACGACAAACGTGAAGCACGCGTGTCTCGTTCTCGTTGCAAGCAGTGACATTCTTCGGTCCCCCAATCAATGGGCTGTGTTGTGTGATGCCGTACCATTGTCCTATGGACCTACAACTAAAGGGGGGCCCAGGAATGATGCGGTACGGGTCAGTTGTACCGAACCTCACCAGCCTCACCAGCGCTCAGTGGAAACGAGGCATTAGTGAACAAACAGCCTCATAAACACAAAGGAACACAGCAAACAGGTCAGGGAGAAAGTTGTGGAGAAGTTTAACCAGGGTTATGTTATAAAAAAAATATCCTTTAACATCTCACCAAGCACTGTTTGATCCATCATGGAAAATGAAAAGAGCATGACACAACGGCAAAACTACCAAGACACAACTGTCGCCCCAAAGATTCACCAGGAGAGTTAAAAAGAGAAGCAGCCAAGAGGCTCATGGTAACTCTGGAGGAGCTACAGAGTCGACGCTTGGGTGGGAGAATCTGTCGACAGGGCAGCTAATAGTCTTGGACTCGACAAATCTGGAAAGTTGCGTGAGGCAAAAACCTTCTTAAATTATGTGTTCTGCACTGGGACTGTTGTTTTCTTTGATTAGCATTTCATTTCTCAAATTATTCTTATATGCAGCATGAATCATCTGACAGGAAGACTAACAACAGAAATCAGTCTTGCTAGTGTTACATTTTGTGATTTAATGGTTCAAAAAAAATTGTAACATTATAAAATGTGGAAAAAGTATGATAACTTTAACAAAAAACTGTATATTCAATTAAAAAACAAAACAAAACAAAACAAAACAAAAACTGGTAAGTTAGTAATTTTAAAACCAAATAATCAGCCTGATAAACAAGTCAACTGGGTCAGCATTAGATTTATTCTTATTACATTTGTTCAATATATCACCAGATTTTCTTATCGTAAATCTCTCTCCTTTTTTATAAAAGGATGACAGTGACCTCTCTGTTTACTATAAGCGGGAGCAAAAGGTTTTAGATTTCAAAGTACTGACAATTATATCAGATTTCAGAAAGAAATGATAATAGAAACTGAGATTTTAACATAAGACCTCTATAGAAAGACCGAGCATCTGAGGTGACTGTTTTTGTCCCTGAAATCCAATCTGTGCTGTAGCAGGTCTTTCTAAACCTTCACAACGCTCTGATTGGTTCTTAAATAAAAGTGTTATAGGTGAAACAGCAGGTATTTAAATTACTGGCACCTTACAGCCCTGTTGTGTTTAAGTTGGAGCTTGCTCCATAATAGTTTAGGTGTTGGTGGGTGATGTCAAAGAGCAGTCGTGTGTGTTGTTGGCGCAGTTCAGGCTGTGTCTGTCTTTGTTACTCCGTAGGGAGGCTTCACTTCATGCTTTCAGGGAGCTCAAACCTCTTGGGCACCTCGCTGTCAGAGCTGGTGGAAGCTGTCTGCTCTCTCCTGCTGCACAGTTTGTTGCTCTTACAACACCACTGGAAACTAATGAAATCATTTTTATAGTCATTCAGAGTTTTTCTGTTTTTTTTTGTTTTTTTTTCCTAAATTCTTTCCTCATTTATTCAGGTCATGTTCTGCTCTGTAATGTTGGAATGAAAAACACACTGGTCAGTCTTCTGCAACAGACATAGAATAGCGAAATTACAGCTTTATGCACTGTGCATACACACAGCTGCCAGGTTTTTAACAACAACAAGCCAACTTATTTCTGATTTCTGAATATTTTAAATTTAAAATCTGCTTAGTATGTGGGTTGTATAGCTGAATCACTGTTCGGTATGCACATTGGTTTTTAGGGCACAATCAGAAAAAACAAAACAAAAACGAATGCTGTGTTTCTTTCTATTTCTTTCATACAGGAAATTGGTCTCACTCTATAATTTGAGAAGGCTTTGTTATATCAGGCTATGTTCTTCCAGTAGAAATTTGTGAACCAGCAGCTGCACTTTTTAAAATGAAAAACAATCAAAAACGTCTACCCTATTTGAACTGCATAGTGGCTTGTAGATCACATGTCAAATAAATTTTTTTTAAATTATTATTATTTCAATCGATTTGGCTTTCACTGTATTATATATCTCAAATAACAGGTAATATAAAATTAAGTCATAAAACTGATGATACACTGTTGAACATTGGGTGGTGTCTACTTAGTGTTTAATAGAGGGTTTAATAACATTTAATAAACTATCAGGCAAAGATGCAAATGATATCAATAATACTGCATACATACACAATTTCTTGCCATCAAAGATGCCTTCCCACCCCCCTTAAATGTGCCAGGAGTTGAGTGGCTTTTATTATCTGATTCCACCGGGCAATGTTCACAATGAAGTGTTCATTAGTGTGTGATGTCGCCAGAGGACGTCCACTTCTATGCCTTTCTGTGACTCTTGCAGTCTCTGTGTTGCAACCTGCTGATGACACTCGTTTTGCTCCGTTTACACGGAGCCGCTCTTCAGTTAAACTGCAACATTTTTGTTGCGATCCAGCCGCTCAGTTACACAGCGACTCCAGCGACCGGAGTCTCTCACACCAGCACTTTTTGAAACCAGGTCTCAGAGAGAAATTTTTCTGTAACACCCCCTGCGGAGGTGTGACGATAACAAAATCAACCGTGGATGGCATCGTTCTGTGTTGTGCTACTTAACCTGCTCAGTTTAACACAGTTTCTGATCAGGAATGTATGTGTTACATGAGCACTTTGTTCATGGGAGACGAGTTACTGTTTACTGTTTGAGGTGGAAGCTCAGGGTCAAACGCGCATGCGCTGTGCTAAAATCACCGCGCCATATAGTGGCCTAACATGACAACTACAGCTGATTCAAGGTGTCTCGGCAGTACCGTTTAAACGTGAAACTTTTCTCCAATCGACATCCGAAAATACGGGCGGTTTCCTGGCAGTGGACACTGAGCTCAGTGGCCTCTTTCATCTGAGAACCTCCTGGCGAGGTCCTGTTGATCAGTTCTTAGGTGTTGTCTTGGGCTCATGATGTCAAAATGTGAACAACTTGATGAGGAGGACTGTTTAAATACCAATTCTAATTGAACGAGGAAAGTCATTGGCCGATTCATGGATCAAACAGCTGTTGTGAATTTTACCGTTAAGCTGCTCATTGGAGAACAGCAAGTTGTGCAAAAAGTACTGAAACACTGAACGGTTGTGCATTCAAGAGTTTAGAGAAGGTAATATTAAGTACACCTGTAAAGGTCATAGTGCATTTTAGGTTTATCCTGAAATCCCACCTGAAAGCCAGATGTGTGTGAAGTGTATGTGGCAGAGTAGATTTAGGACAGCTTTGGGAAAGGTTTTCTGAATTTCGTTTTTAGAAAAATATTGCAAGAACTAACACTTTTTTTTTTTCTTGTCAGCACTGCAGGAAGGAAGCCACTGCTCTCCAAAGAGAGCATTTCTGTTTGTATGCAGCCAAAAAGCTTTTTGAAACATGTTTTCTGAAAGGATAGTACAACAGAAATAAGAGCTTCTTTTCTGCAAGAGAATCCTAAGTATATATGAAGTATGGTGGTATTATGATTTAAGACTTCTTCCCTGCATTTGAGGAAGAAGGATTTGATTGGAGCATTAAGTAGGAAGAAGTGAATTTGGAGTCCGATGGCAAAAGATAAAAGAAAATCCAAAGAACTGAAACCAAGCATGAGTCACACAGCAAGTTGTGATAATAGGATTTGGTTTAACAGGAATTAAGTTTTTCTTTTGCTAATGGCTGAGTCAAAGTCCTGATGATGAAATGATAAAGTCGACGTCGTTTTCTTACTGTGCTTCTGGAAGTATGAGAGGCATTTTGTATTCTTTACCATGCCTATAAATTACCCACTTTCATCATTTCCTCAGTTTCTCCTCCACATTAGACTGACAGTGTTGAAGAGGCTCCCTTATAAGATGCTTTTTGAATAAAGACTTTCTTTTTCTTGCAGAAAGGTAGTCCTGCTTTCTTTATCTTCCACTAGGAAAGCGTTTTTTTGCCCCGACAATTCCATGTAAAATGAAATGGAGACCCTGAGATAAGAGGGAAAGCCAATTAGCAGCACATCTAACATATTCAAAGAGAAGCCAGTTTCACAAATGACCCCAAACTATGAAATTACAACAAAAAATAAAATGATTACGATGCAGAAACAAACATACGTAACATTTGCTAAAACACAGCACAATAGGGCCACAGTAGACACAAGGCCTAAAAATTATACTCAATCCTGTTAAAAGGTCATTTTTTTGGATGTAAAGAAATAACACAATAATAAATCATTTTAAAATGTTTCCACAGTATGGTGGCCATATATCCTGTATAATTTAAGAGGAAAAACAAGTTTATTAGGAGATAATATTACATGGATGCAGGATTGCGTCCAAACTTAAACAAATAAGTAGTTAAAACACGTTTTCAGCATTCAGTCTTCCTCGGTAAGAAGCTATTAGCATGCCACATCTTGACTTAGCAATATTCACTGTCAGTATTGTGTACTTTTAGTAATAGTGTGATGATTGTGGCATAAAACTTCAGTGTTGTTTCCATCAGACACATTTTCCTAAAGGCTTTTGGAAAGTGAAATCTCTAAAGAAAACAATCAGAGTTTTTACTCCCTGCTGCTAATAAACATCCAAGAAAATTATTCCAAAATGGAATATGACTTCTAAAGCTGTTAATATTCAGTAATGGTAAATATTAAAGTAAACCCCACTTTAAATTCTGGAGTTTTACATTTTGGGTTCTTTGGATGTACCAAAAATATTCCTCTATGGCTTCCATTTCGTTTAGAGAATAACAGTATTGCCTGCTTTTGGACACTTGAGGTTAGATTAAAATAAAAAAATAAAATCCTCCAGAAACAATATAAAACTGAACAGTCAGAACAATTTACAATAAAGAGCTTTATTATCGTCGGATTATAGGAATGAGCCTGAAAGCATTAAAAGTTGAAGTAACAGATTTAGAAAGAATTGGAGGATTTTTAACATTTGCTTTTTGAATGAAGTAGTTAGATTGATTCAGTGCGTGAAGCCAAGAGCAACTGTGTTACTATAGAGCTGAAATGTGTGAAAATGCTGCCTAAAAGCTTTTCAGCGCGACACATCCTGTTGAAATGTTTATACCTGCAGGTGAGAAACTGGAGCATGTAACCTGCCCCCAGAGAGCATGTGCGTCAGTGTGAAGAAAGCAGGCATATGGAGCCTTACTGAGCGTAAACCCACAACTTGGTACCTTCAGAAAACGAAAATAGACATTTTACAAGTCTAGATTTGAAGAAAAAAAAAAATAATAACTTGCACTTGAAAACTTTCCCAGATAGAAATACCTCACATTTGTCTTGTTTATGTATTTACTCAATGAACTGCTCTGCTGAATCACTGCAAGACGCTTGTTTGTGATCACCTAAGGTAAAAAAAAAAAAAAAAAAAAAAAAAAAAGAGCTGATCCAGCAAACACTGAGCTGGAGAAAATGTCGTCTGTGCTCTTATTCCTGCTCTGCTTCCTGAAATAAAGCTTTATCCAACTTCTGCTTCGCTCCCACACAAGCAGACACGTGGCAGCCTGGATAAGGATGGGGATTGGGGGGGGGTGAATGCGAGGCTTCGTTGCCAGTAGTAACGAGATGCGACCTTGTCAGAGGCTAAGGAGGCTTTTAGCAACAAAAGGTGCGATAAGAACGTCTGACAGATATTCTCTTTAGCTCGTCTTTTAAATGACGTTGCAAAATTGTCTGCAAAGTTTTGATTCTTTCCCTTAGTTGAAGTTTAAATCTTCTGAGCTTGTTTTATAGGACAAAAATGTACTAGAAGGAATCGGAGTTCCCCTGGGAGGAGATCCCAGGGTAGAGTGACAGGCCAGTGAGGGGATAGTCTTTATCTTCTTGCCTGGGAGCTCTTCAGGGATGTCTCTGTTTCCCTCCTGGACCCCTTACTGCCATGAACCAACCTTGGACAATCAGACAATAACAGGTTGACTGCTGGCGTTCCAATCCAAGCTTAGCGAGATCTGGTGGCGGTCTTCGCCTCTTTCTACTGTCATACCCATATGAGTCAAAGCATAAATGATGGTGTTCAAACGGCGATGTGTCTGCAAAGCCTGTAATTTTGGCTCCGCGTATAGAGAGAGCGCAACACACACTTTTACATGTATGCCCACACACACACACACACACACACACACACACACACACACACACACACACACACACACGTCAGCTGCAGCCTTTACATTTATGTGTTCTCAGGGTGCACATCCAACAGAAAGGTGTAGGACAGGTTGGCTGATTTTCACGCCCTCATTGTTCTGTCTCTGCCTCTGCACTTACTTCCAGTGTCTATTTTCAAGCACCCCTCTCTTTAGCTTTGTCTTTAGTTCACCTCTTGTGTGTGTGCTTTTTCTTTTACTATCCACGTTTATATGGGTTTTAATTTCCCTAATCCACGCTTACTCTTTTTAGCTGGAAGTTACAAAGAAGACTTTTTTTAAGGGCTTAATGTAGATTAAGTTGTCTCTGCTCCCCTGTAAACAGTATTAGTGGCTTCTGCTTCTGATGCCTGAGCCTCAAAGTTAAAGTTAGAAACATGGCATTTCTTCCCCCTCATCTTTATCATCTCACCTCTGCTCCTCCGTCAGAGCTGCTGCTTCTCCCTTTTTTGGAGTTGACAGATAAGAATCGGGGCTATGTTAGTCATTTCTGGCTCAGCGATGCCACACGACTGAGGCCACGCGATAAGGAGGAGCTGTTTGCCTGGCAACAGGTGGAAAGATTGAAACAGGATTGTGGAGTGTAGTGTGGGTTTAGTCTGCATGTCATGCTGCCCTTATCAGCCCATTTGATTGCTTCTGATGAGGTGCAGCTAATAAGGAAATCAGTCACGGTCATAAAAAATGCAACAGGTCGGATGTTGCTGACAGTTTCCTGCCAGGGCCTTTTATCTTTCTTCATCTCATGATTTTGTGTGCACTTTACTTTGTTGCAGAGTGAACTGCGCATTTAGTTCACCTGATAAAAGTGGGCGTAGGAGTCATAAAGGAGGGGGCAGTGGTGGCCGCGTCGCCACTTTGACGACGTCGCCCGCCGGAGCAGACGGTTTCAGCCGGCGTGCAGAGAAAGCACAGTTAGTGGTAAAAATGAGCGATGCTGTTCATTTCAAGCCAGCGGATGGCTGCTCCCCACAGGGATAAGCTCTGCAATTAAAAAGTTCAAATAGGCAGCGAGAAGAAATGTAACTTCTTTCATAAGGGTTTTTCTTTTTTTTTTTTTTTTTTTTTTTTTTTTCAAGTGGAGAAAAGGAGATTAGTCCTTTTCAAAGCTCGGGAAAAAATAAATTTAAAGGTTTTCACTCCCACAAGCCTTCCATAAATGGATCATGACACATCCTTGCTACACATTGTTTGAGAATAAGCCAGACGAGACTTGTTTTCTCATTTGCTCTGGCACAGACGGCATTGCCTGAGCTGCAGTTTTTATTCTACAAACATTCGACAGAAGCTTTTTTTCTGCTCTAATATATCCATATATTTGTTCATGATTAAATACAGTGCTGTAAAAAATGCCCCCACTACACAGACACATACACAGATTTTTTTTTCGATATTTGTTGTTCACTTCAATGTTTTAAATCATAAAGCAAGTTAAATGTCAGACAAAGGCAAGTAAATAGGAAAATGCAGTTGACAAAGGATAATTGTAATTGTTATGGGAAAAAAGCGAGCCAAATGAACCTGGCCCTTTGTAAAAATATAATTGTCCTTCTTTTATTCACTTTTTCTTGTTCAGTTTTATGAGCCAGAGTCTGGTTTTATTGCTCCTGGACCTGTAGGATCAAGAAATCACTTAAATTGAACCTGTCTGACAACATGAAGTAGGCTAAAATATCTTGGCAAGCAACACATCATGCCCCAATCTAGAGAAATTCATGCAAACATGGAAAAACACACTCATTCTGGAAATGGTAAAAACAATTATCCACAAATGAAGAAAACATGGAACAGTAGTGACCCTTCAAAAAGGGTTCCCGGCCTCTTAAAATTACCCCAAGAGTTAATCAGCGGCTTCTCCAGGAGGCCACAAAGCATCTAAAGCTCTGCAGGCCCCACTTCCCACTGCTGAGCTCTGTGTTCATGATTCAACAATAAAACATTGAGCATCGATGCCAGCCATGGAAGAGCTCTAAAGGCAAAAAGCTGCTGCTGAGGAACACAACTTACATTTGCCAAAACAGAAATTCATGATTCAAAATGAATCATGAATTTCTGGGGACTGATGAGACAAACGCAGAATGTTTTTAGAAGCCGTGTGTCCTGTTACGTCTGGCATAAACCCTACAGAGTGCTTCAGAAAAAGATCATCAGGGAGTATTGTAATGATCTGGGTGTCCAGGACAAAGTGCTGTGATTGATGGATTTCTGTGCTCCAAAACTCTCCAATGTGCCTGAATTAAAACAATTTGATCAGGAAGTCAATTTGGTCAGAAGGACCCGAGCAGCGATCGTCGCCAAGGGTGGTGCAGTCATGAATTAGGTTTAGGAGGAATTATTTTTTCGTGTAGGGCCATGTTGGTTGTGGATAATTTTTTTTCTCTCTTCAATAAATTAAGTCATTTAAAACCTGCATTTTTGCAGTTTGATCTAAAACTGATAAAAAAGCTAATAAAGAATAAATCTATTAGAGGTTAAATGCTTATTTACAGCATTGTAATTTTTAGTAAAGTTGATATTTAGGTCATTCTTTTCATGGTGTATTTTGAGTGTTTTAAAAGGGAGTTGTATGAATTTCACATAATGACATTTAGATGTCATGAGGAGTTTTATGTAACCAGCTGAAAGCGGTTGTTATCCCTGCTGCCTGTTCTGTAAATAACTATAAATACATGATGGTTGGCGCTGCTGTTGGTTGAACTTTTTCAAGTCTGGCATGATTGGTCATTTTTTTGGAGCTTAAACTCACTAAACTTGAAGGTTTTTTTTTTCATTCTTTCAAAAGAGAAAATGATTCTTTTTTTAAACAGGATGAAGATGGTGAGGCTGCAGCTGTTCTGTCGTTAAAGGCACTGGCACCATGCCTTTACTTTCAATGGCAAATGTTTCGGTTAAAGTGTTTACTCAGGGCGCCAAAGCCAAACCTTTTTCATTGGTGGTGTTGCTCTTAATTGACATGTAACCATGGTAACTTGTGAACAAGGGGTGCTTAATGTTGTTAAATATCCCTGAGTGCTTAATGGTTGCACTGTCTCTCTTTCCTGAGTGGTTTTAATCTTTCGGGACTTAAATATAACAGCCAGTGGTAAAGAGTGCAAGACAAAAGTATTCATACCCTTGAATGTTTTCTAAGGGTTACAACCTCCATCTTTAAGGTATTTCATTGGGATTTCATGTGACGGGGCAACCCTACCAGTGGTTTGAGGCAGGGTGTTACAGAAATGCATGGTGTGCATTTAAGTCATAGTTTTCACACTTTGGACAGAAGTCTTTACACAGAGCGCAACTTGGATGACATTCAGAGTGGGGGAGGGTTCAAGTTGCAAGGGGTTGAACTTGTTGGAGCCAGAGCTGTGATAGATGCTACAGTGGACGGCTAATCTGAAGTTTCATTGGAACCTAACCTGGTACAAATATACTGATGTTTCAGTTTGAATTGTTTTATTTGATAGTTTTCTGTGCATGCTCGCCACTCTTAGATGCTATATTCTCCTTCAGAGGATGATTCAGTGCAATAGCTCCCCCTATAGGACTGGAGAGTGCAGCTAGCGATTTAACCTCTGATTCAAACTGATGCAGAAATAGTATCGATATAAGCATGTGCATGTTGGCAAGGTCTCTGCAGCTTTTATTCAGCTTAAGCTAAAGCTAAACTTCAGGTTAATAACATTAAAACTGGATTTAATCGCAGCTTCACCTCTCATCATTAATGTAACTACTTCCACTGATGATGACACACATCACGGTGCTGCGCAGAGATATAAAAAGAAATCCTGCTTGAGGGAAAAGGGCAGCATTTATCTCACAGACTGACCCACTTTGGAAATGCCAAACATGTTCACAAGATCTGGTCGGATTTAAAGGAGGAATGCTTCTGCAGGTGAAACCTCCGCGCTGACAGCCGGAGCAAATGATCTCAGGTGACGTGAGGTTAATGTTAATGCAACACGTTTGGGAGAATTGAAAAGAGAAAATAAGGATGAGTACTGGTACTTGTCATGGGCTGGTTCCTGATGTGAAGAGATATTCAAATTTAAAGAAGTTACGGTTTTAAACCATCACAACCATTTTTACCATCATTCTCCTGCTGTTTGTTGAGATACAGGAGAAAGTGTCAGAGTGACTGGGGTTTTCTCCGGCTAATTTGCTACCCCAGTTGTTGCTGCACACTGCTGGTTAACCGGCTGAAAGAAGGTTACTCATTTACAGGAAAAGCAAATTAACTTTACATAATAGACATGCTGCTCCCAATCAGAAGTGAAGTTCACATTGCCTCGACCAATTACTAACAGTAAAGTGGCTTATAGAAACTAACAAGCAGCGTGAGCAGTGCATCAAGTGGGGAGGTTTGCACCGGTGCGCAGCACCACCACTGCTAAATTTGACCCCTCATCGTACCAGCACTTTTTTGTTTCCCATTGTTCGGCACATACTGGGACTTTTTCCGGCGTTGTAACAGGTGTTACGTCATCAATATCAATATGCTTCCTGTACAAACAGCTCCGCATCGTACAGACTTCATAAAAAAGAAGGAAAAAAAAAGATGCAGAACTGGCTTTGTTCTTTTATTCTTTATAATTTCTGTACAATAAAACTACTTATTTATAGATCAATAGACAGATCAATGTAATAATATTATCTGGGTTTCATTAAGGGGAGTACCAGCACTTCTTGTTTCTGCGTAAAGCACCGATCATATGTGTTCGGTTTCGCAGTCGAATGCAGTGTAGAAGATGGAGTTCATCACACTGGGACAAGTTAGCCCCCTTCGCTGCTCCAGCTCTGTCCCCTGACCACGTTACAGCGTCATCTGGGACGTAGAGCAGCTTACATCACCTGTTTCTCTAGACCAGCCAAAACTACTGGATCAACCAGATCTTCCCCTGATTCACCCGCAGCCTCCAGTGTAGCAACCATAAAAGATTCCTCTTCTCCAAATCCAGCCAGAATTGTTTTTGTTAAAAATTTGAAACGAAGGACTTTGTTTATAATCCAGAACATTAAAAGAAGCAGAAAAACCATAACATCCTCAAACCAGCTCTGTGTAATTTCTTCCTGTATGTTGTGATGTCGACTATTCTAAATTTCTTGGAAATTAATTGGCTGAAATGTCTCTGTTATTTTATTTTTATTGTTTTGCTGCTAGGCTGCACTTCAGTGCACAGATATTTTTACATTTTTTTTCTTTGAGTTCAGCAACAGTGGAACCTCATTGAGGTCATTGCTGTTTGAAATTTGCTTGTTTGTTGTGCTGTTAAGTGCAAACAATAGCTTTTTTCAAAGACAGTTTTTAATAAATGTGCTACAATATGTTATTACATTTCTATCACCTCACATTCTTTTTTTCACTTGAAGCCCCATAATATTTAAAGCTATTTTGAAAATACTACATATAAAAATTGACAGGATTTTTGTTTGTATCAGTTTTACTTAAAAAAAAAAAAAAAAATCAGGCCTGAGTTTCATTGCAGCCTCCATTGCCTAGTTGGTACCGAATCAAACACAAGAAGCCTGTTAGACTCTAAAAATGATTTAGGATTTATTTAAATTCTTATTCCTCTTAAATACCAAAAACTGTAAATATATTTATTCATCATGAAACCAATGCATTACCCTGCAACCTTTAGCACCATGTTCACTGAGACAGTCTCAGCCCTTTATATCAACCGTTTTAGTTGCTGGCTGGTAAAACTGGTGTTTCTCTCTGGCTGTGGCCTGTTGAACGTATCTGATAAGCACCAGATGAGCATATGTTCAGTATACACTTACTGAGAGTCATTTTACATCCTCTCATTGTCGGCATGATACTAGAAACTCATTACTTTAATGATGCATTTGAAAAATCTCTTTTCCAGGGTGGAAAAGTGGATAAAGATTCAACAATTAGGTGATTTAAAACATTTAAGTGTGTGTGTGTGTGTGTGTGTGTGTGTGTGTGTGTGCACCTGGCTGCATTAATGCACAGTGAAAGAAGAGTGTATGCATATTGCTGTTTACAGGAGCGCGGTGAACAATGTAGGTCAGAAATTTACATACGCTCTTCGTCGACACGAATACCGTATTAATTTTGGACTTCAAATGCTGCATTTGAGCTGTTAGTTTTCTAGAGTGGAATAATTATAAAACGAATACGTGAAAAAGTTCTAATTTATTGAGGACTTTCTCTAATCTAAACAGATTATACATCCAGGATTAAATAAATGCAAATACCCCCAGTATTTGGTAAAATGTCCTTCAGGGACTTGTAGAGAAACTACACACTTCAGAGCCATGTGAAATATTTTTGTGCAGTTCTGGAGATCTGAAAACTCTTCTTATCACAAATAATAAAGCTAATTTAAATCGGTTGGTTTCCTTGCACTGACTCTGCTTAGATCATAATTCATCAAATTTTCGAGGACTGTGCTCAGGCATTTCAGGAAGGTTGCTGTTAGCCATCTCTCTTAAATCAGTTTTGATGTGTGTTAACTCTTTATTAGCTCCTTATTTTTAGGAGCTAATCAAATAAGCTCCTGATTATTTGTGTCAGCTTCTAATTAAACACTCAGATGGGTCAACGTTTCAACCCTCTGACCCAAGCCATAGCCCTCAGATGAAAGGAAATGGTTTCTAATCTTCAGGATCAACCTAAGAACCATCAAGCTTAAGGATGATCATAAACTGGAAGCTGCTTTTGACAGCATAACTGATGCTTGCAGCTGCCTGCATAAACCAGCTAAAAGTTTTACAGTCAGATGAGATGAAAGATTGAGCTGTTTGGCCACAATGGCAGGGAGAATGTTTTAGGAGTCGAGCATGGTGGTGGCAGCATCATGTTGTGGGGCTGTTTTTACTTCGTAAAGGTTCACTTTTCTTTAACTTCACCTCAAATCAACATCTGGATGACATTTGATCACAGTTCCAGCAGAATCACACATCAAACCACGTTTTCCTTGGACTCTGCTCCTCTAACCTGTGGGGCTCCACAAGGGTCGGTTCTGGGTCCATTATTTTCTTTTTGTATTCTTCCACTTGCCAGCATTATGCAGTCTTTTTTTTTAATATATATTTCTTATTGCATCTATGCTGATGACATCCTGTCTTTTAAACTGCATGAGCTGGACAGGCTGTCCATCCTCATCCAATGTTTATCTCGGATCAGTGACTGGCTCGCCAGTAATTTTCTGGCTTTAGACACAATAAGACCTTGATAATAGATCCTGATCACCTGCATTCAAAATTCAATCAGAAAGTTGCTTCTTTTTGTCCAGTAATGAAATCCAGTGTGAAAAATCTTACATCCAGCTCCTCATTTGGCTTTGATACACACATCAGAGCTATTTGCCGTTCCTGTTTCTTTCATTTAAAAAACATTTACAAAATATGAGACACAGTCTTTAAAGGTGATCTAGAGAAAATTATTCATGCTTTGGTGTTATCTCAATTGGACTATTGTAGTGCTCTTTTTACCAGTCTGGACAGGTCGTCAGTCTCACATCTGCAAGCTAGGCTTCTCACTAAATCTAGTAAATGCACTTATATCACCCCAGTCTTATGCTCTCTGCACAGTGGATGTTTAAAGTTCTTGTGCTCACCTACAGGGCTATAAATAGCAAAGCTCCTGATTATTTATGTCAGCTTCTAATTAAATGCTCTGCTGCTCGTGGCCTTTGATCCCAAGCCCAGAATCTCCTGGTTGTTCCACGTACTCGGTTAAAAACGAAGGGATGCAGGGTCTTTCAGTCAGTGGCTCCAAAACTGTGGAACAGTTTGCCCCTGCAGCTTCGTCTGACCGACTCTGTGGAGGTTTTAAAAAAACAACTGAAAGCCATTTTATTCTCTCAGGCTTTTATGTCATGATTTTATTGTGCTTCTTCTGCTTGTTTTTATATTTTGCATAACTTGATTTAAATTGTAGAGCGCTTTGTGACTTTTGTGTCTGTAAGAAGTGCTTTATAAATAAACTTTACTGACTTACTAAAACTTTATTTATATAGTAGTTTTCAGCTGAGGCTGTGTCGTATAATCTCTCCACATTTAAATTGGACCAATTCTGCTGCATCAATAAAAGACTAAAGATATTGAGATATTATGGCATTCATATCTGGGATGAGTGCAGGTAAAATGAGGTCTTTTTAAACTCTCAGATACAGAGTGCTGCTGCAGCGTTGTGAAAAGTACATTACTTATGAAGCAGATTATATTTAATGCGACTGTAAAGCTGCAAAAGTATTGATAGTTTCTGTAGCATAGGGCTTTTTTAAAAAAACAAAACAAAAAAAAACCAAACAAAAAAAACAATCTGTATATGAAAATTAAGAACAGTAGGACCCAGGAAACCACTGCTGCTCTGAAGAGATGCATGTATGTTCACTGAAAACAACAAACCATACACTGTCTTTAATATTTGCTGTTACAGTGCATGCATTCTCTTAATTTACTGCCTGGTAATTTTAGAGGGAATAAATCAGTTTATGGTTCCTACATGTAAATGGAACAACAATAATGCTCTTCAGTGGTTCAGCTGGCTGCAGTTTAATACTATAGGTCAGTGTTGGGATTAGATCATTATCGGTTTACATGTAATGGCTCCTGGTTGTCACAAAAAGCAGCATTATTTTCTGACATCACAAGCAGAGGGACTGGATTTTGCAGAGACACTCGAGGCAACAGTTGGAGAGTTATTTTTATTTGTAAAATATTCACATTTAAAAGTCATAGTTGTGACACTGGCTTTCATAGAGGCTCACAGCGCTGACAAACACACGGTTTATTCAGTGCACATGCATCATGCTGGATTCAAAGCCCTTACAATCACCACAGTTCTTTGCACTTAAACATCTGGTGAAGTTTTATTTTCTCAGTCCGGATGAACCTTAATGAGCTCTGCTTTACTTCCCCTTCAGGCTCCAGAGAAGCTAATAAACTGAACACAAGCTATTACACCAGCGAAGCACAGCACACACACACACTTTCACACACACACTCACACAGAGGCTGTTATAAAAGCTGAATGGCACAACAGTGCACGTCGCGGCTGGTTGTGGAGGCTTTTGCAGCCATTGACAAGCAGAAACGGATCCACTGGTAAAGCTGTCGGTGTTCAGGATGGGCTATCTGTAATGAGTTGTCATGAGTTGTGGAAATGAAAAGTGCAAATCTTTATGTCAAAATGCAAACCTGCTGTAAACTTTGTTTATAAGCCACCACTGTGCAGAATGTATGGGCTGGTTACAAGTTTCAAGGAGTTCACACCATTGATGTAATTTAAAGTCTTCTTCATGAGATCGCAGGGGGAGTGACAGCAGTTTTCTCCTGGTTTAAAAGCTTCCCTCCCCCACCTGTTGATGATTAAAGACTTGTAAGCTCTTCCCCTGCTTGCAAGTAAGACAAGACTTGGATTTTGGAAATATTTCCCTTCATGAAAACACGGGCAGTCCCCGTGTGGAGCAGTACCCATCACGCTGACGAGGCAAGCAGCCTCTGTTAGGCAGCTGACTGCTGGTTGCCTAATGGAGTAGATAGTCTAACTAATTGACCAACTCCTGGTGTAAAGAGCAGAATAACACAAACGGGATAATATTCTATTTTTCCTTAAGTCCATGTTTCAAAATTAAATTACCGATGTCATAGATTATTTCGCCTGTGTTGATGAATTTTGAAGCATTAGATAAAAATTGTTTTTTCTTTTTTAACTATTTTAAATAAATCAGTAGGATCTTGTTACACACTTATGTTTGAAGAAGTGTGTAATTACCATGAAACCAGGGTGTTTCTAGTTAAGGTTATCACACCATGAGAATCTCATACCAGCCCATACCTGCTGTGCGGTAAATATATAAACACTGGCCTGTGAGACAGTCCAACCCACTATTTCTCTGTCTTCTATCACATTACACAGAACAACACCTTACAAGACTTTCAAATCAATACCTCGTGGTTGTTGGGCGTCACACTTAACCTCTTCCTGTCTATCCTCTCCTCTCTTCATTCCCTTCATCCTATTTTACAAAGTGCAGGGCCTCAGCCGCCACCACCGAGCCCTTGCTGCTGTCTAGGGCAGTGACCAGCTTGAAGCCTGATTTCAGTGCCAGCATCACCGTTTCCAGTTTCAGGCAGTCCAGTGTGCACAGGAACGTGCTGTCTTCCTTCAGGACGAGTCGCGAGCCGGGCTCCGATTTGATGAAGTGCCGGAACTGGATCACGTTCGAGGACACGACGAACTCCTCCGGAAAGCCGTCGAGTCTGCTCTTGGAGATCTGGACCAGCCGCCCTTTGACCTTCTCAATGAACCCAGCGTCGCTGCAGTACACCTTCAGGCCCTGCGATCTCTCGTGGCTGTCCGTCACCTCCAGGAACGCGGGTTCTCGCTGAGCCACCCTCTGGTTCTCCCACTCGGTCACGGCCTCTACCAGTTCACTCAGCCGGTAAAAATCTGCCTCCCGTCGCAGGAGCCCCGCCTCCCGGAAGTCGTCAGGCAGCTGCAGCTCTCCAGTTCGGAGATAGTTGAGCACGTGGCGAAAAACCGGGCCGTCCCTGTCGATGAACGGGTTGCCCATGGAATCAGTGTGCTGAACAGCCTTTTTCCCATTGGCCAGCTCTTCCAGAAAGGACCCCAGGTGTTTGGAAAGGGTGATCCGGTGGGCGGTGTACAGGAACCCACCTACATTCAGGGTGATGGTGCCTGAGGAGGGCTTCTTGAAGCTCTTGCTGGGCTGCAGCAGGTCCGGGTTGATGTGCCTCAGTTCACTTTCCATCCTTCTGAGGTTCCATTCCATTCTTCAGTCAGCCCCTCCAGCCTCGACCCAGCTTCTCCCCCCAGAAAGCTGGCGTCCCTGCTTCTGTCTGTGAGCGAGATCGAGTCAGTTTTTACTCAGTTTCGTTCAGACTGTGGGGTCTGGCGTGCCGCTGGGATACAACGAGAAGGTGTTGCCAGCTGTCGTGCAGTGAGAGCGATGGTGGATGGGCGAGCGCTGTCTGGCAGAGGAGCTCCAGCGAAGTGGGAGCAGAAAGGCTCTGTGTGCCGCTCCGAGTCCCTCCTCCTTCCCTCTGTCTCTCTTTAAGAGTGGGTGTGCAGACAGCGTCACATTCAGGGAGGAGAAAGAGGGAGAATATGTGAGCAAATAACAGAGAAGTGTGAAGCTTTCTTTCTTTCTTCTCATCAGTCCTAAATTATCTTTTTGGGCAGTGAAAAACAAAAACAGTCGCCTTTCACCAGATGGAGAGGGGGCTTCTATAATTTTTGAGGTGTGAAACTGTCAGACTTGTGAGTCTGAATATAAATCTCCTTTTTGCAGCTGAATCCATCTGTTTACCACACATTACTACGTGAACTTGAATCTGTTTGAGGTGAATGCCAGTTTAACGGGATGCAGTTTGACACGTTTCTCTGACGATGACAGGCAGAAGTGGGCTTTCAGCATTGCATAAGTAAATGAGAGCAACTGGAGATGGATTTATGTAAATATGCTGTTTTTATTCCTGGACGGTAACAAGCAGTTCTCTGTATCAGTGTGGGCTCCCTGCCTATCGATGTTTTAGAGTCGATGCTTGTCCGGGATTTTCAGTCGGTTAATGTTTTGGCTGGTAGCTCCTTGTTAGGAGAACTGCAGAAGACTGGCCTTTTGCTGCAAACGCCTCACACCATCACTCTTGTCTTTGTGACTGTGTGTGTGTGTTTCAGTCTCCTAGTGCAACTGCAAAAAATCGCACTTCATATGAAACATGAGAAAACACACACAGGGTCCAGCAGTGCTGTGGGCTTGTTTGATGATTTTAGTTTCCGACTGGCGGAAATCTGTGACAAAAACATAAAAAATTCATGGGTAGCCTGCAGGACGTTGTTTGGTGTTAGCGAAGTGACAGTGCTTTATTTCAGAGTTGAAAAAAGTAACATGGCAGAGTATTATCCATTGTGTTGCAGCATTGTTTGACAGTTTTGTGTTTTATTTCCAATTAAAGTCTGAATCTTTGGTCGTTAGAGACTGTTTGACTGACAATCGATGCGTATCGACTGCATGCTTCAGTGGCCACATGCTGGGTTAATGATTATTTTTAACCAATAATCCATCTTAGAAAGCATCTTTCTTTTGATTTGGTCTTTGAAATTATGAATTAAGTAAGGAATTAAATTGTAGCTTAAGGATTAAAAAACAAAGCAGAGTTGCTCAAGAAATCAGAAATGTATACATCACATTGCTTTATATTAGTATACACAGTTGAAACCAACCATTTCTATTCTGTAAAACGATTTTTTTTTCTTATCTCCCAACAAAACACATTGATCTCTGGGACGCTCTCAGTAGTTTGCTGAGGTTGAGCGACTGCGGTGGAGGCAATCTGAAGCACAAACTCCCAGCACATCATGTTAAAAATGGCAGTGCACGTTTCATGTGCATGTGTTGTGGAGGTTTTTGCTTGGCCTACCTCTGTTGCATGAGCAGGATTATAACTTTATTGGTTCGTTGTTCCAGGACATCTTTGAAAAATGATGGAAAGGATATTTACCAAACTAGAGGGTGGATTTTTTTTTTTAGATAAAAATACATGTATGTTATACTCTTTGACCCTTTTTTCTGCAAATGTTTTGAAATTTTTTGAAGATTTACATCAAGCTACAATCTGACCCCAAAAACTGCTCTGCTGCAAAAATATTCCAATGTAGACATTTTGTAGCCTACTTTAATGCTGCTTTTAAACCAGACAGGAATGCTATATTGGTTTATACAGTTTACATCATTTGCAAAAATTATTTTCTTTTCACTCGGGTTAAAATACGACATACTTGCTCGGCAAGAATACTTAAATTCCAGGCTTCATTACTTTATCAGCAGGGACTCTTTCTTTAGGTTGTTGTTGGCACATTTAATGTAAACTAAGAATCCAGCTAAATTACTCTTTTATTAGGGCTCAAAACCAGAAGCTATGACATCCAAGGGATAAACATTTCAGTATAATTGTATTTAAAATATGTGATTGAGATAACCTTTCATGAGTAGTTCTGTTTTACTTCACTGGGATGTAATCAGCTTCATTATACTTACTGTGACCAGTGAAATTATTTGTCAGCTGAATTAGTAAATCTTGGGGATATATTGTGGCTGATATACTGAGTTAAACAACATGGTTTTATGGCTTCTATACAAAAGTTTAAAGAAATATGCATACCATGATCTTATTTATTTAACAAAAATGTAAAAATGAAGGGTTTTTATCACTATTTACAATTTTTCTTTGAGGACTGACTTTCTGATTTTGACCAGTTTCAAATGTTATTTTCTATGAACTATAATGTAAAAGAAAAACATCTGGCAGTTCTTACTAAGAGCGAAATAGGAGAAAAGTAGTTTGCTTCTGATCTCTTGATTGGAGAATTTCTATGAAAAAGCAACAGTCGCTGCATTTCCATTACAAAGGTGTGCAAATCCTTATCGATTTTCTGCTAATGTAAAAAAAAAAAAAAAAAAAAAAAAAAACGATTTCACAATTGCTGTGTTTCCATTAAATAAGAAATGAAATAAAAATCACACGTAAATAAGCTATGTCATTTAAAAACATGCCGCCCCATGATCCTCCAACTACTTCCTGTTGTCGTCTTCTTCGTGGTTTGCGTCAGTGGCAACATCTGGTTGTTGATCATGTGACTCTTGTGATGCGAAATAAGTGTTTCCATTGCAGTTTTGCGAACTAAACCAATTTCAATACGGCCAAAAACCACCTCATCCTAGTGCCAAAACTTTTTCTCGAAAAAGGAGAATTTTTTTTGAAAATGGCGTATTTCCATGAAGCGAATGTATTTTTGTTGTTTCCTATTGCACAATTTCAAGGTTGATGGAAACGCAGCTAGTGATTTCTACTGCTGCAAGAATCATCCAACATGTTGATTATTCGCTATAACAATGTTATCTTCAACACAGAGGTTGTGCTAGACTTTTTCGTTATCCGTTATTTTGACGACGGGGTCAAAAAAACATCATAATCTATTTTTAACGGTCACTTTTTAAATTGATAATAATGACATATTCAGTTGTATTTAATTTTCATTCGGTTTAATTAATCTTCAACAAGCTGAACAGAGAATCCACATTGTCCCATCATGCATCAAGCAAATGAATGCACGTAACTTTTTCTCTGCAGTTACAAAAATCACTGACGGTCGCCCCAGTAACTCTATATAAACAATTAAATTAATGGAGTGCACTTGAATTATGAGCTATTCATCTACTGTGGCCTCAACGGATATAGTCTCACAACTTCCTCCTGGTCTGCATGGACCTGAATTGCGCACCCACTTGTGCTTAATCAAATGTCTCAGTTTTGATGTTGATCTGGAGGATGAATCTGTTCTCTACGCTAGAGACTGGAATTATACGCGCCACTTCAGCCGCAGTTTTGAAATCAGGGAACATTTCTCTCTTCGACATGCTGTCAACTCCCGGATAGCATCTCACATCTCTTCATCACAATGTTGCACCTCTCTGAGCAGCTTGGCGTCGAAGCTTGAAGTGTGGGCATCAAGGGCAGGTAAAGACTGTCCAACAGGCCGGTTCTGACATAGATGGTGCCCTGGGCGAGCCTCTTCTTCTGCACCCTTGAAGGACTAGAATAAACTGCAGATAAGGATAAAAAAAAAAAAATGTTATTCTTGATCTGAATTTCCCCTTTTTGGGACAATAAAGGCTGTTTTTATTCTACTCTGTCTGTATTTTAAGGAATTTCTTTAAGTTGTGGAAGTATCCAGTGAAGGTTTGATCTGTTTATTTTTGATTTTGAGTAAATGCAGTCAGGATGGCCGCAAAATATTGATTTAATTATATAATAATATCTTTATTCTAAAATATATATTCCCCCAATAGCTTGTGATGCCCCTATGGCATGCTGTCCTGGGCAGTGAGCCATAGTTTCCATGTAAAAAAAAAAACAAACAGTCACTGCGACAGGCCAAATATTTCACTTGCATGTAAATTTGCATGCATGGCGGTTAAAATACAACATTCAAGCAGTTCTTCGCTATTGCGATGTTGCAATACATTGATATTGCCATGGTGATTGCTGTTAAATATATTTGTGCAGCTCTAATATTCATGTTTCCCAAATGATGTGTAAAGCTTGCTCGACTCCTTGATGATGGTATGTTTTAGCTGGAGCGCCAGTGTGGCAAAGCTTTTAACACGAGATCAAAAAATGTTAGTTTTTTTTTTTTTTTTAACATTTCTGTAAAAGAGATGAAGAGTTTTAGAAGAAATTTTCAGCTTACTGGCAGTTTTATAGCTTGAGGCAAGGATCGTAAAACGGACGCATCTCTGCTTGTATCAAAGCAAAAAGTATGTCATTAAATTTTCACTTGAAATCCAGCACAGCCTGGAAAATTAAGCCTGCCCCCTTGCCCTGGGTAGAGCTAAATGAAGGAATATTTATGATTTTTTTTTCTCTAAACATTGAATGAATCACAGTAACAGGTGTGATACACTGATCCAACAGGTTATAAACCTCTTTCACCCCTCAGAGCTGCCGTTATGAATTAAAGACTGGAGATTCGCTTAAGCTGTAGTGCTAAATTTAAACATGTCCTGCATGAATTGCTTCAGGTTACAGCTTTCAGCTCCCAGAGTGACAGCGCTTTGAATCTCCGCTGTGATTTTTCTAATCGTGGGTGATTAGTTGTGTCATCCTTAACAACACTCGATTGGAATTGCAAACGAGGAGGAAATGCAACCAGGATAGGCTTGTGGGAGGTTAGACCTGGTTTCTTCCTCTCGTTAATTAAAACCATTTCATTCAGGATGATCATTGTCTTCGTTTTTCTGCAAGAGTGGGATTAATCCCGAGTTTGTCTCGGCAGGTTTGTGTGTGGAAAACCAAATTTCCAAAAATGCTGTTAGCGAGGACTCTCCTCTGCTGTTAACAGCAGTGAATTATTCATAGCGTGGCTTTAAGAGCTTGTGGTTTAATGTGGAGTCACTGGCTGCTGTGGAGCTGGCATGGCAACCACTTAAATAGAGCCTTGTCTGAGCTCAAAGCTGTCAATCTCGTGCTTCATTTATTACGGGGAATCTGCGTGCTGTTTCGAGTTTATCTAAATAGCTCGAGTTCAGGAATTACGCTGTTTAAGAAAACAACTATTTGTCTAAAAAGTTATTTTTCTGGCGTGAGATTATCATTCATGATTATCGCTTTAGGTATTTTTAAGACAATAACTAGGTGCAAAAGTTTGAATTTAATTCAGATTTTTAATGAATCCCCCAAGGTTAAAAAATCGCACCAAGAAATAAGCTGGTGACCGGAAACTGACATTTTTCAGATTTATTAGCTCGGACCAGTGAGCTGGTGTGTTAGGAACCTAAAACTCAGCTGTTTTTGGATCAGAACCTAAGAGCTGTCAGATGAGCAACATGAATGCACTCTATTACGGAGAGAAAAAGACTAAGGAGTTATGCCTGGTTCACACGGCAAGATTTTAAAATTGTCAGCTGATTTTCAAAGCCTGGGAGACCCCAGAAGACAACGAAAAATCATAGATATAACAGGTTTGGTCCTACAGTATGTGGTGTGCAGCCTCATGGCAAACACAACACGGAGAGAGTTCACTCACGAACATTCAGATGTCAGACGGGAAATCTTGCAAAACCTCTCAAGATCAAACGTTCAGAGCAAACAAACATGGCCGACAAGGAAAAAGTAATGGTGATAGTTTGAGGACTATTTTTCAGAGAAAAAAAAAAAAAAAACGATACAAAAGGACGTCTTTGATGACTTTCTTGTTCGCCGTGGCAGTATTTTTGACTTCTCTGGATTCCCCTCCATGTTTCTGTCAGCTTGCTTTCTGATTGACTGCACATCACATTCAACACGCTGCAATCTTGTTTGTTCTCTGGGAAAACCCCACATTCTGGGATATCGGACCAAGGCAGCCCAACGTGCTGAATATCCCCCATTTAAGATCGGAGCGGTCCTGGCGTCCTTCCAAGTGGACCCGATCACTCTTAACACACCACACACAGCAGGAATATTATTGGCTAAGATTATCTCTGGAGCCATCACGATAATCGAAGCCTCCTTAAGATCGTCGAAAGGAGAAAATTGGGTCAAAAATGGTCATTATTATCTTGCTGTGTGAAGCAGATATTACCTGTTTTCAGTACGACTGAAGTGTTTAAAATGTCAGAGGAAGCACAGAGAAATTATTCAAAAGGAAACTGTGCTCTGACATGGAGGGAGGGAGTACAAGCTGCTGCAAGAGAATTAACAAGCAGTTTTGGAAAGAGTTTAAATTGAAATGGAAAATAAAGTATTTTAGTAAATTTTATCTTCAGAGGGTTTCTTCATTTTCCTAATATGAAGGAACCGTCCGTAGAACCATGTTGGAGTAAATTTAGGAAAGTGGACGAAAATCGCATAAACTGAGACAGTTATTTCCATTTAGAAATAAACCAAAGTATACTATAAATAAAACCAAAGATATAGTCTGCAGATACTTTCACGTATCGCCTTGGAAATAAGAGTGAACTGGAAAGATACTGAAACCACTATCCATAGGTTACTGGACACAGGTTGAGGTACTGGAACAAAGAACATTAAATATAACAGAAAACTGATCTCTTCAAACAGAGATGAAAGGATGTTTCAGCATGTCTGGGTGTTTGACTAAAGTGTGCTATTTATACTAGAAAATGGGCCTCAGAACTGTTGACTCCTCTGTTTTGTATTGAAACAGAGGAGTCAACATTTGAAATGTTCTGTTTCTTCTTATTAGAATAAAATGAAAAGATCTCAATAGAAGCAAACATTTACTGTTGTTTTTTTCTAATCAGTGATGCACAGATGAAACAGTACTGTCCTAAATCAGTTCGCACTACCAGTACTTAAACAGCCCACCAGCTCCCTCTTCATTAGCCGTGCATCAAAGGCTATTTTGTTGCATATGGATGCAGCTTTTTCCACGTTTAAAATCAAAACAAGTGGGTGGAATACGGCTACAAAGGTCGGCAAATCACTACAAAGTTAACGAGTGGAATCATTACATTTTCTTAATGAAGCAGCCTCTGGGCTCGGAAGGGATGAGCTCTAATGGAAAATTATATTTGGAGATCCAATCAGTGTGGACACCCCCTCCCCCCCCCCCACCTACATTGCTTCCTTGTCGTCAATATGGGAAGACAAACCTCTGTCACCAGTCGGTACACTGGGGAAGGATATTTGGGTGGAATGTGAAAAAAGGAAGGGGGGGGGGGGGTCCAATTTACCTTATCTTTTTGTTATAAAGTGTAAAATCAAGAGTAGTCTCATGAATAATGTTCTTTAAGATCAGATAGTTTATGAATAATAGGCTTTAATGCAAAGAGCTGCGCCTGCATTTATAATCTTGTATAAATATCAGTAGTTATAGAACTGGATGCACATGGACAGTTATTTATAGAGCAGCTTTTTAATTTGGTTGTATTAGTCTAATTTCTCCAGCAAGCCCGGACCTGCAGCCGTTATGTGCACAGCAATGGCTTTTTATGGCAGTTGCATCATTAACTCATCGGAAAGCATGGTAAACCATAATCAACTGTTCAGATTTCAAAGGGGCGTCACACAAAACGAAGACCTGAGAATACGCGTGCGCCTCAGAGATGAATGTGGAGGTGTGGCCAAACGGTACTCAGATGAAAGATCTGAAGAAGTGGATCTTTCAGCAGGATAGTGATCCAAAGAACAGAGGATGGATGCTGAAAGAATGTTTCGCACAAGAGAAATCAGATTTTGGAACAATTTTCCCAGACCTAAATACCAAAAAGCACCTACGAGATGACTCGGTGAAGGAAAATCTGAGCTCGTCGATGGTGTGTCATTAAAAACACCGAGAGCTTCTATGGTTGGAATGTGAAGGAAAATTTGACCTGAACTGTTTGAGAAACAGGCCGATTCAAGCACAGATTTCTGCAAACTGAATTACAGGACAAGTGCATTTTTTTCCTAACAAACTTTGATTTTGAGTAATCGCCTGAGAAATGTGTTTGTGCCATTTGCCTTGACATTTAGTGACTTAATGCATTGGCATTTATGTCATTTTAAATGTAGCAGGAGCTACAGATTTTGGGTCACTTTAATGTCTTTATTTGACAAAATTATGTCTCTGAGAAACAGCTGTATGAGCTTGTTATTTAAAGCATTTCATAAAACGTGTCTTAAAATCAGGAAGAGTACAAAAACTATTTAAACAAGAAATGGTGTCTAAACCATTTAAAACTGAAAAAAGTGAGTCAGTTTGAAAATATCTGTTTATTAGACATAGTTGCCAAGGAAGGATGATGCTTTGTAAAGGACACTGAACTGTGATGCCACTGTATCACGCAATGACCACCCAAGCCCAAAGTAGTGATAGCAAAGTCTCCAGCTTAAATTTAAGTTCATGAAAAGAAGATTTATATAGTTATTTATCTACATAGGAGGAGAAGGCTGAGAAATCTTGTCTGAAAGCGCTAACTTGAGATCTATCTCATCAGAATAGCTTGTTTTCATAGTATACAACATAGCTGTAGTGAATGGAAGCGGCTAAAAGTCTCACTTCATTTTTTTACAGACAAGTTTGGTCATTTTACTTGTCAAGTTTATTTGTGTAGCACATTTCAGCTGCAAGGCAGTTCAAAGTGCTTCACGTTGTAAAAACATCAATCACGTATAGAGCAAAATCATCAAAAACATCAAAATCATCCAGCAAAATCGTAGGGATCATCAAGCAAATATAGTTCAAAAACATTGATCAATGATTCATTTACTTTATTTAACTGATTTACACTCAAACTTCTACCCTTTGGAAAACCAAGCTTATCCGACCCAGATTTGTTTGCAGATTAATGGTCCAGAGTACGAATCAAAGGCAGCTCTAAACAGGTGGGTTTTCAGCCTTGATTTAAAGGAATTGAGTGTTTTGGCCGTTTTGCAGTTTTCTGGGAGTTTGTTCCAGATTAGCGGAGCATAAAAGCTGAAGGCTGCTTCTCCAGCTGGTTTTCTAATGTGTCCTTTGGAATAAAAGTCCCTTCATATGAATGCTACCCAAAGGAAAGTTAAAATACTGACATACAATTGGCTATTAATTTAGCTCAAACAGCTGCAGATGATTATCTTAGGAAACATGTAGGAAGATACATGAAGAAGGCGGTTAGTTGTTTATTTAAAAACATTACGCAGAGACATCAGCTGACATTTTGTACAGACTGAAAACCAGCAACTAAAACCCCCACCAGCCTCTATGGTCTGGCTGCTGCCCATCTTCAGCATGGACTGTGTTGTTTCCTCCTCCTTAGATCTTAATGTCTTCCTTTCCTTGAGGCCAAGATTTTCATTTCATAATCCTGAGGCAAAAAGTGTTTCCAGGAGAGAGATTGTTTGTGCTCAATGAGGAAAAACTCACCCTTTTTATCCGTTATTTTATCACCCTCACCCACTTTTCCGACACAGAGGATCTTTGGGAAAGTGAGAGTACTCACCCAATCTGAGAGAAACTGGCTCCTCATCCATTTGGTACAGGCTCCTTTAAAATGTCAGTATTGTTACTCTATATTTTCATCCATATATGGTCGTTTTTTCCTGTTTTGGAGATGTATAGCTCCAAAAGGCTCTTTTTTGCTGTAAAGACGTGTTTTAAATGTACTTTTCTGCTTTAAAAAAAAAGGCTAATTGTGATTTAGTTTTCTCTAGAATATATCATCTGTTTAAGTATCTCAGGAAAAGATTATTATTTTTTTAAAGAGAAATTCTAAACACATTCTCTCAAGAAATTGGCAGAAATTTTGTTTTGTTGATTTTTTATGACCAAGTTGAACCTTTTTGTATTGGAGAAATAGAAAAATCATAGAAACAGAGAACAAAGACTTCATGACCCGCCTCAGGCTCACTGAAAAAGGTTACTTATGCAATCGGTTAGATGTTTAAAAGATGCTGAATGGAGTTTTAGTTTAAAAAAAAATCAGAAAAAAGAAAAAAAACCCCGATAGCTTTGCTTAAATTAAAGAGCAGTGTGAGTGTTGGATGCTGATGATCAAACTAGCATGTATGTCTCTGACTCTATATGCTGCCTTGATGAAGCGTGAACGGGGACTGACAGTTGGAGACAGTGATGGCTGATGGGAGGCCTGGTGGGCGGCGAGCTGTTTGTTGTTTTAACATTAGGGAGGTCGGAGCTTTGAGGAAAAGGACTTCGAAGCAGATGGAGGTAAGAGATGGGCACGAGTGGGTGGATGACTGACCTCAGCCTCGCATTCGCCTCCCTGTTCTCCAGCTGCCTTCACTTCTATGCTCTTTAAGAAATGCAAATTAACTGCATTTGTGGTTCAGATTGCTTCTTTATTGGTCTGTTTACTCACATTCTCCTGATTTAATTTTAATTAAGCAGCCTTTAATGCTGGAGATGCTCTGGATCTGCTTTGTTAATCTACAGGTTATTTCAGTGAATGAATCTAACAAGAAGAATCAAGCTTCTGTACTGTTTTAATTGTTTAGGAATTAAAATTACAAAGGAACCAAGGGCTAAAGTTAGTATTGCCTGATGTTTTTTTTTTTTTTATTTCTGCTCTGTTTTAATTTTAATGTTCGAATAAAAACAGAATATAACCCTCCCATTATTCAATGACTAAAATGTAGCCATGTTGGACATAATGTCATCTGAACGCTGAGAGCTTTTATTCCTCTCTTTTGTCTCTAAATCACAGCTCTGTTTCTGAAATGGGAAAATGTGTTTGAATAGCTGTTGGTGGGACAAAAGAACAGTTCCTGCTGAGGTCAGTACAAATGAAATATATGAGTGGATGAAAGAGCAGATTAAAAGCAGGAGCTATTTATAAGAAATATTACCGGATTTAATACAAATTTGCAGTGAAAGGCTGAGAGACCCAAGGAGAGGCGTACATAAAGATAACACGATAAACGCTACTTTGAATTTAATAAAGTTTAGATAAAAGGCACAAGCACTAAGCTCCCTAAAGGAAGATATATTTTAAAAACTATGTTCTTCAAAAAGATGAAAACTTTAAAAAAAAAAAAACATACTTTGTTCATTTTTATCTTTTTAGAAAGTTCCTGATTTCTGTCTGGACACTAATATAAAGGCCTGAGTGCTGCATTAATGGCCGTCCTTCTGTAATATCCTTCCATCTCCATTGAATCAGTTTACAGCACTGGAAGGACAGGAAACGCTTTAGGTAAAAGCATCCTTTTTCCATTTGTACTGTAGCAATTATAACAATAATTGTAAAAATGAAAATCTGTGTCATGATAATGTTTTATTTTAATTATATATCTTTCCCCATATTTGAACATAGTTGCTTGTCTTGTCCGTTTCCCAAACATGCAGCTCCCTTCACAGTTGCTGCCAGCCCTGTTAAAGTTGTGCAGAGATCCTTAGAATAAATTAATCTTTTATACCAGTATCTGACCCTGAAAACGCCTTATTTTCAATGTGGGGAAAAAAAATATTAGAAACCAAAAACCAGTGTTGTTGATATTTCCAGCTCCCTCTTGCCAGCGAGATGGCACTTGATCTTCTTCTGTAATATTTAGCAAGGTTGGAGCAGACAGAGGGAGGGATCTTTGGCTGTTCCTTCTCTCTACATCCTCCAGAGCCATGGAGCCTTTTTCTTTTCCGTTCACCTCACAGGTTTGCTAAAGGACTTAACTCGAGGTTGATTTTGTTTCTCGTGAACCACTTCTGTGTTGATTTTGTCCTATATTTCAGAAGATCATTATTCTCCCAACAGACCCTGTGGCAACCCATTGAAGTTTACTGGCAGAGACCGAACAAGTTTTACTTAAAAATCTCCTGACAATTCAAAAAGTATATGGTGCCATGCACTCTGACAAGGTTTTCAGAGCCTTTGGAAGAGAAGCAGGCACACAGCATCAGCGATTCTGCTTAACAGTGGGACAAAGAAGCAGAAGGGTCTGTAAGGGGCACATGCTTTTTCATGACACTAGCTGAGTGTGCATTTAATGTTTTAAAATGTCTATCAAGGTGGTACAGAGGTTTTCTTACCAATTCTTCCTCTGTATGTTGGACCTCTCCATCTGTCTTTCACCTTTTCTTTAGAGCTAATTCAAAAACCTAAGGGAACGGCTGACAAATGCAAGTTCAGGATGAAACATGGATCAATGGTGTCCTAATAAGGTGAATATCTTCTAATAGAGCACCAGGAACAGATAGGCACACAGCTGTGCAGTATTTTATCACCCGTTTACGTTTTGGTTTTCTAATAAAAAAGTGGTATAAATTACACTTTATGATCAACCTTTTTCTTAAAGAAACTAATCAGTTGTATTTTTATCACCATTTGCATCTTGAATATAAAAGACGAGCCGCCCGCTGTGACTCTGTGGATCAGCTTTGTCTGATAATTGTGCCGTTTACAGTGTGTTTGACCTTTTAAGCTGCTGCCCACGACTTCAGTGAAATCTGTTAATGGTCCACCCATCTCATAAAGCCTCGCGATGCCCTTTGGCTGTGGCTTTGTGTTTCTGTTGAACCCTTAATCCTTTTATAAGGTCTGCAGTCATTAGCTCAAACACAGCAGTGAAAGATGTCCAGAGTCACATTTAAGGCATCACTTAAAGCGCAGATCACTTGATCTTTCCTAACGAGGATTAACTGGCGTGTCTGCACTGGGTAGGTCCTTTTCTCATGAACGTCAAGCCTCTGCGATTCAAAACGTGACTTGATGGTCAGGCACAAAGCAGGTATGTGCAACAATGTGGGTTGAAAAGTTAAGTGTGTTTTAAAAATTATATTGAACTACACACTTAAAGGTACTTGTTGTTTCTGCTCTTTGCGGGTGACTTTACTGGCATGAAGCACTTACATGAATAGTGAATTCAGAATAATTTCAAGCACTTTTAAACCAGATCCATTTAAAACATGTGTGACTACAGTGTGGATCTTTTTGTTTCATTCTTTGCAAGATGCTAAAGGATCTGAAAACTACAGACCTTCATTTAAACCAAACAGACACGTGTGTGTGGAAGTTTTCGTCCATCAGAAAGTAAATCGTTATAGATTAAAAAGCAGACATGGACTTTTGAAAGGTGGGAATAAAAATGTTTTTTTTTTTAATGACTCCTAAGTCTTTAAGTTTTGGTGGCAGGTTTAAATTATAGCCATGTTTGTGCATCAGTCTATAGAGTTTTACTATAAGATCTTGGATGGTACTAAAAGGAGGAAAGCTGAAGCGGATTTTTCTGTGGTTCCTTTGCTTTGCAACTTTTGTCTCTCCTTTCACTATATCTATTTTAAAATTTAAAGATAAAATGCTTAACATTTATTGGGTGTTATTGGAGATGTATTGATGTAAGAGGATTTCTAAATGGAAGCTATAATTTCCATGACATGTTAAGAAAGAGAGAGAGACTTCAGGAGATAACAGGAAGGTTGAACAGACTACAATAACGTTGCTTTATTTTATTCTTTTGAGCTTTCTGTCTGACGTGGTGCATATTGGATTTGGAAATTTTGGCATTCTTGGAAATCTCTAAGTTAAGTATCTACCTTCTCTTAAATATTCAGACTGACAGTGTTTTTTATTAACGCTCGCTGTGCCAAGCAAGCATAACGCTAATATAAGATGTTAAAGACCATTTAACATGTCAACACTGTAATAATTTTGTCTTTGTTTCCTGACTCCCTTCTAGCAGAAGGGATGTAAATAATATATGATATGTGAAAGCAGGAAGGGTAGAAATATTTTGAAAGCTGCTCTTATATATTTTTATATTATTATGAGAAGTCAGATTTGGCTAAAACTCATCAGGTTAAAGCTTTATAGAACTCGACCCCAGAAATTGCTCCCAAAGTTCTGATTAATGCACCTCTGAATAGAAATGTTTTTACAATTTTCTTGTTTAATTTTTGTACCATAAGTAGAAACTTTTCAAAAGGTATGAATTTTCCTTATAATTTCTGTCTATAAATATATATATATATATATATATATAATGGATAGCCCGTAGAAAAATTGATTCAAGCAGCTGATAAAGGGGACTCTGCTTTTTAATTGTGTCTGGTATTTCTTTATTGTTCTTGTTTTATTGAAAGAAAATTCAATAAAGATATTTTTTTAAAAAGATAAACCATCCAAAGCATGTCACATTTTACTGAATAAATAGAAAAATAGTCCCATATTTCTTTTATGAAATTTAGTATTAAATGTTTAATTTATATGGTTTTAAAACTCAATTTTGTTTTTACTCTTCTAAACATGCCCTTTTATGAGATGTGGCAGTATCAACAGTAAGAGCAGCTTATAAATCTTCTAGAAAACTTTTCAACACCACTTTATTCATAAGCATATATTTGGAATCAAGTATTTTTAAATGCTTTGCCTTGATTTCTGTTCTCAAATTTGTGTTTGATTGCGAAAGAGCTCTGTGATTTCATTGCAAAGACACAAAGTTGTGAGTGTTTGATTACACGAAGCACTGTGTACCATAGCTGAAAATGTAACAACGCTGTGAGAGCAAGAGCGTGTTTTTACTTCCGCCATCATTGCTGTTGCTTTTCTCATGTAAACTTGCAGGGAGTGAATATTTCTGGGTTTGTTTGGTTTTTTTTTGTTTTTTTTTTACACATGCCAACTTGTTCTTTTGGTAAATCTCCACGTTATAGTTTCTCTATGAAGCCTTTATTAAGTCAGTTATACACTATTCAGGACGCCTTAAGAAATATTCATACCTCTAAAAAGTTTTCACATTGCAACAACAACCTTGAATGTATTTTAGTGGTTATTTATATGACAGGTCAACACAAAGTTGCACATAACTGTGAGGTGAAAGGAAATTAATTCGCATTTTTTAAAAAGCAAATTTACAAACAACAGTTTACTCAAAGTCCTGGATAAAATGTTATTACTGCACTCTTTGACCAACACCATCTTTCCTGAAGACCCCATCCCTGTGGTGAAACATGTTACTGTTGGGGCTGGTGGGTGGAGTTAAATACAAGGCAATCCCTGAAGAAAACCTAAGAAGACTTGAGACTGAGGTGGCGGTTCAGCTTCAAGCAGGACGATGACCCTAAACATACAGCCGCTGGTAAATCAATGAATATGTGTTCGAATGATCCAGTCAGCATCAAAATCCAACTGGGAATCTGTGGCGAGATATTCACAGATGCTTTCCATCCACAGTGTCTGAGTTCAGTCTGTTCTACAAAGAAGAACAGGCAAAAAAAAAATCAACCTGTACATGCACAAAGCTGGTAGAGATATGCCCCTAAAAGAAGTAAAGTGGTATTCGCAGAGGAAAGTGGGTCTACGAAGTGTTGACTCAGGGGGGCTAAATGAAATTACTTGGATGGATTACTTTGTTTTGGTCTGCTGCGGTGGTATCCAGCGTCAGCCCTCAGGGGCCAGCGTGCTGCATGTTTTGGACGTTTTCCTGGTTCAGCACACGTCTACCAAATAACGGGTCTGTTCCCAGGCCTCTGCAGAGCTTGGTGACACGTTCTTAATGTGCAGACATTTCAGGAAGCTGTGTTGGAGCAGGGCCGCATCAACAACAGGCAGGACTCAGGTCCCCGAGAGCCGGAGTTGGACACCCCCTGGGCTGTCAGACAAAATCGAAATCAAACCGGTTGAGTTTGTGGGTGGAACAAAACAAACTCTGAAAAAGATGTCGATGTAATTTTTTCCCCACCATATGTAGTTGTTATTCCTCTTTATACATTAATATAGTCTGGGGGGGAATGAAAATACCATTTAAAAATAAAATCGAGGAAAACGTAATGTCAGTAATTCATGTCAGTACTTTTTGCTGAGGGTTATTGTGTTTGATCTCACCAACGCCAATGCCCAATATCCCAGTTTCTAAACCTGCAACAAAGCAAGAGAGCCTTATGAAGTCCTGAATGATAAGTGCGTAGGAGAATTAGGATATTGAATGTCTGCTGAAGGTGTTGACCACAACATTGATGTAGTATTTAAGCGTTTCAATTTGAAGCCAGTCAACTGTTTGTCTCAAGTGTTCCTCCCACACACAGAAGCCTTGAGCTCCTCTTGGCTGTGCTCTGGCTTTTCTCTCGTTTCTTTCTTTGTGTTTAGAAAGAACGTTTTCTCCTCGATACCACGTCCATTTAAGCTTTGGAAAAGGGAACCAGCTTGAATGGAAACCAGGGAAGCGGGTCTCTTCTCCTTGACCCTTCCTGCTTGACTGTAACTTTGTGCAGCTGGAATTAAGGGTTAAGACATTCACTGCATCTGTGCATACATGTTACTCGTGTGTGGGTTGGGTTTTCTTTGGGCTCTGGCACTCGCCAGCCAATAATTGCACATAATTGCATCCATTTGTGGGAAAAGGCAAAGATGAACATTAGTGAGATCAGTGACATGTACTGCAAAGTGTTTGCTGCCTTAAGAGAGTCCTGCGGGCGGTCGATGAAATGTGCTACACATGATGTCAGGTGGTTACTATGGTGACTGAGGCCATTGCATCTGCTTTTTTTTCCAGTATTAATTAACACTGAATACCTTCAGTGTGTGTAGATGCATTTGGCCTTCTATCAAGTAATCTTCTGTGTCACAGGAGCTCTGAGTGCAGCACCGGAGCATCAGTGTTTTCCCAAAAGAGAGTCTGATTGTCACAAAACTGAAAGAGTTTTTCTTCATTGCAAAAATTTCCCTTTCTTCTTTCAGCTTTTAAAAAGAAATGTTTTGAGTTCTTTTAGATAACATTCAATGGAAACAGGCACACAATGCCAATCTATAATCAAGTTCACCTTTTTCTTCAAAAGTGGGAAAAAACAAACATGTCACACAGTTTTACTGTGAATGATTTTCTTGTGTTTGTGTCAGTATCGTTACACTGCTCTCCCGTACTTATTCATGGGCTGTCAAGTATGTGACACTTCTTCGAGAACAATAATTGCAGCTAAATTACATCAGCTTGAAGGGATCCTATTTCTTTCTGCTCCAAAGGAAAAAAGCTTCAAATGCAGATGATGTAAGCTAGTTTTTGAACCATTTCCATCCCATCTTGCCACAATGTCTCTGCATGCATATTTATAAACGTGATTGTCCACTTCTTTAAATCTTTTATTAGGCAAATTAAAGTTTGATTATATGCATTTATCACATTGTGTAATGCTGTTACAGTCAAGTTCATGTACTCCTTACTTTGTACAACTGTTTGCAGGTTTTCAGGCTTAAACCAGTCTCCTAACTACTGCTCGTTCATTTGCCTTGACATGGAGCTGCACACTATATTGAACTGCAGTCGTCCTCCGATGTCAGCACGTTCAATGCTGCAATCACGAAGGACTCCAAGAAAGTAATATTTGTTACATTCAGCAGCCAGATTAGCCACAGCAACTCTCTTACTGAGTTCATTAAAAATATGGCCATCCTATTGGAAGCAGTCGTTATTTATATTAGGAGCAGACGCAATGTCACACTGTGTGAGGGAGCTGTAAATAGTTTTACTAATGTTTTAAGACAAAATGGTTTGAAGTTGACATTTTAAACTTTCCTTAGCCGTGTATATTAGCGATATTTGTGGTTAGCACAGCTAGCTTTACTAAAACTTTTTCATAGAGAATGTATCCTTACCTTCACTTTGAGATTCCCAGTCGTCTGTCAACATTTCTAAACCCAGCACCTTCCTTGTCAAATTTAAAATTCAAAAAGATAAAGCTGAGTAAATTGTGCTTCATTCAGCCTTTCTGTTATCTACTGAAAATCTTGCTCTTTCTCACAGCCTAATAAACTACTGATAAAGTAGATAAAGTTAAACATTTCGCCCTGTTGTAGAAAACTGTTTTTTTAATAGCTTCTTCTGACATTTTTAGGATGTTTTTATTTTTTGCATTCTATGATTTATTAAAGATTTCTACGTTTTTGACCCATCAGCCACAGATCAGGATCAATCAACATTAAAATCATCTGATTCTGGTCAACAGCCGTTGTTGTGTTTGGGGTGGTGGGAAGGTTTTGTGCATCTCCTATTTAAATATAACAGCTGCCCCAATAACGCCTGAAGCAACGTTGGGTTTGTTAATTGCATGTTCAGAACCTATCCTAATAGGCTTTAGGTTTGGTACTAAATACTTAAACAAAAACCTTTCAATTTATGACTCTTCAAATTTTTTTTAATCTCCAATCTATTGACAGACTTGATATTTTTTTTTCTCTTTTTTGTTTACTTTTACTATCAGAATAATCAGTTTAGAGTCTGTTTTACCTCGTAATTAAATGAAAAGCACACAGCTGTTCCTTAAATATTTTGCCAACTAGTGTTTTGAAGTTAGTTATGATCAATGTGTTTATGATCAACAAAACTATTGAAAATAAGATAAATGTTTTGTGCCCATTTTTCCATCAGTTTTTGCAAAGTTTTAACATGTTGAATTTAATATTTTTTTATCTATAATATAAGAAAAGCATTTTAAAAATCGTGGCGTTCCTGCTGTGAGTAAGCTAAGTATGTCTATAAGTTTTCTTTTAAACTGGCTGTATCTGTGTTTTTAAACACTTCATCTGATACTGAAAGTAGCAAGCTAAAAAAAACTCTTATTGCATATTGAGTTATCTTTTTGTCTGACATTTTGAATTATAAATAATTATTATAGCTGTTACTATGGCATTAAATGTTATTATATTGCTTTTACTATTTTTATTCCTATTATTAAAACTAAAATTGAGGTTAATAATAAGCCTTTCAAATATAAAAACTATTGGTACCATTTTAACAACTAAAGACCAAAATATTTTCTAAATACAGAAGTATTTCTTGAGCAGTGAAGTGAATATATTTAACTTGTTCTCACATTTGTATACAGAGTGAAACAGGTCAACAGTGAATCTGCTGATGCTTGTCGGGGCCAACGTGCAAGCACAAATATTTTTTTTACACTGTTTTGACATGTGGGAGGACATCTGTAAAGCAATAAGTGCCTCAGCAGCAGTGATACGCTGCCTTGTTATTATGTGGACAATACAGCACATCATCCAGGCAACAAAAGATGCTACGGAGCAGCAGATGCCAAATGACAGGTGATCCTGCTGTGCCTCCGTCGTCAGATGCTGACGTCGCTTTGGATGACGACTGAGGAGCAGAGATGTCTTTTCATTGGATTTTGCTCTGTTCGCCCATGTGTTTTAAGCAGGAGAGGTTAAAACAAACACACGAAAACAAGAGTGAAGGAAATGAAAGAGGACTCAGTTGTGGTAAAAGACAAGAGACTATGATTTACCAGGAATTCACAGCTAAAGATCCTGAAGTGTGTTTTAAAATGATAAAACAAATTTAACATCCCGTCTCTCTCATTCACGGTGTTATTTGAGCTGGTCAGCCTGTTTATTATCAGAGCTTCGTCACCGTCTGTAGGATCACTCTCTATTTGCCCCTTCAGCCTCTTCACCACTTTCTCTTCTGGTTTTATCAGATGCTAAATGTGAAATTTCTGGGCTTTTTGTGCCCTTTTTCTCCACATAAAAGAATAAAAAACGATGCCAAATCCCCCAACAATGCACAATAGGCTAAGCTGTTGCCAAAGAAACGCCGACGCTCACCAACTGGACTCCAACATTTCCTGGCCAGTTTATTGAAAATGAGAGAAATGAAAAATAATGATTGGAGAGGAGCAGAAGAGGCACCGGAGGGTTTGGGATAAAGCTTGTGGGCTGAACGGTTGAATAATCAGCCGAAGCACCTTTACAAAAGCACAGCGTGGAAATTATTTATTTTTCAAGGGGATTTAGATATGACTGAAAATGTCAGGATGTGGGTTTTGATGGTTTTATTTCAGCCTGTTTGAAACATTACTGGTTCAAAGCTGGGAACAACAATGACCTCATCCTTTTGTAGTGGATAAATAGCGAGGGCTAATACAGGTTATTCAACTTCAAACTTCGTCATTTTGAATTTAACAGGCAGAAAATGGTTCTGTCTTGGTTGAGCTTCGTGCATCAGATAATTCACCGGCAAGAAATATCAAGCACCAGCTTGCGCACCCAAAAGGATTGATCTGATCTGGACATAGTTTGGTACAGGTCCAGAGTAGCAACTGGTATTTAATTGATTTTATTTGTGACGCCATATCTAGAAGCCAATAATCTTTTTAGTATGACCCAATTTGAATAGTTTGGAAATGGCCTTATAACCCTTCCCATTTGAGGAGCAGCAAGAAATTCTTCTATAAGGATTACAGACATCTTTCCGTCTTGACATTGTGCTGCTGCAGCTGGTTCACCACAACATAGCCTGCCGCAAATGCTAAGGCTAGTTAGCATGGCCACCGATGACGGCAGATAAACAGTTTTCCTGGAACAATAAGCAGGTTATCCAGAGCTATCTTTGTAATTATGCTGCTATACGTTTAGGCTACTAGAGGACAAACTGACCACTTTTTCTCACTTTCTTCTTCTACTAATCTCCAATTTGCATTATTTGCCATTATTTCAACTGTTAACTTTCTGTTTTATCAGTTATTATTCTCTCCATAGAAGCTACACCTGGTCTGGCGTTCTGTTTGGCTGCCATGCCTTCCTGGAGGAGGGCTTCAGCTGAGATAATGCTGCCATCAACTAATCGTTCTCCTTCTCCTGCTCTTAACTTTTTACTTTCACGAACATAGAAAATAATCCTACATCAGTTCATCTGTTTTTCTTGTGCATTCTCCTCTGTCTTCTCAAACCCCCAGTCGGTCATGGCAGCTGGCCAATGGTACTGAGTCTGGTTCTGGTTCTGCTGGAGGTTTCTTCCAGTTAAAGGGGAGTTTTTCTTCTCCACTGTCTCTACATGCATGCTCGGTGTGAGGAGTTACTGTAAAGTCAACAACACAACGCCATGCTGTCGCTACGTGCTTGTCCAGGAGGAGTGAATGCTGCAAGTCAATGACTCGATGCAATCTGCTGGGTTTCCTTAGAAACTTTTTGAACTACTTTGAATAATTAACTGAGCTACTGTACTGTTTGATAACTAGGATCAATTGGAATGTATGTTTGATTTAATTTATTTGATTTTTTTTCTTGTAAAGTGCCTCAAGACGAAATTTGTTGTGAATTGGCGCTATAGAAGTAAACTGAATTGTTTCTCTGCCATTAGCGCATTGAGCAGCGCGTACACGAGGGTGATTGACAGCACTAAGGCACTCCTGCTGGCTCTGATTGGTTGTTTTTGACATTTCTTCAGATGGCAACATTGGCTCAGGGAGGAGGTGGAGGAGCTCGATCTCTTCACAGATTATCTGTCTCATGCTGTCATGACATGTTGACAGTTTTAACAAATATGCAAAAACCATATTTTTGTAAAAGTTACATACTGCAGCTTTAAGATTATTTGGACACAGAGGAGTGTACACCAAGATGTCGTATACTCCATATGAGTAAGTATATGCATATTCATCTGTGTGTGAGTGAGCTATTTAAATGAGCCAGGGTGTCTTATCATGACTTGTTTAGTTGCAACTCACTGCATCACATACTGAGATTGTTACTCTCTCTTGACTGGTAGAGTTCCCCAAACACAAGTATTCACACCCGCTACAGGCACCCAGACCCCTCTCTACAATGACTGAATGACCTTTTTATACCGCAGCTCGTAAACGTTTTCACAATAAGCCTTTCAGTTTTAGATTAGAGTCATCCAGCCCTCAAATGTTGTTCTCCAAAATTATGCTGCATTCGCTGTACCTCAGATTTTAACATTTTAAACTGTTTTTTCAGGGGTTGGTTTAATACTTTTATGCTAACTATGAAATCTGATCTTTAGACAGCATTGAGGAAAGTTGACAACTATGATTAATAAATGAATCAGCAACAGAGAAAAGCAGCACATCTAAGCAGCAGTTCTCAGAACTTCGTGTCAATATATGCAGTAGAAATATATTTACATAATCTTGACTGCCTACTGTTGAGGTTTACTGAAAAACAATTAAAATCTGGTGATGATTTAAATCTTCAGGTCCCATATGGTGTTTTTCCTCTATTCTCCTTGCCAGTGAAGTCACTATTAGATGGAAGATGATTCACCTTTTTTGGTTTGCTATTCAATATTTATGCAGTGCCATATAAAAAGTGGATCCCTGAACAGATTTCCTCTGGTTTATGCTTTTTTGTTTCACTTCAATGTTTAAAAAAGCTAATTTCAATATTAATTAAAACCTGTGTAGATGCAATATGAAATTTTTGAAGGATGATTTTATCTATTAAAGGAGCAAAGCTATTTAATCTAGTCTGGCCTATGTGAAAAAGTAATTTTTCCTTCAACCTAATTACAAGTTGTGCAACCCCGGGCGGCAACAGTTGCCATCAAACGTCTGCAATAACAGGAGTTTTGGTCTGCTGTTCTTTGCAGGTTTGTTTTAATTTGGCCTTAGAGGAGGGTTTTGAAGCATGAGCAGCTTGTTTGAGTTCAAGTCAAAGCATCTAAATTGAATTTAAGACCAGACTTTAACTAGGCCACACTCAAACCTTACTGGTTTTTGTTTAGCCACTCAGAGGTGGATTTTCCACTGTGGTTCAGGTAAAGCTTTTTTACTTCATACATCAAATCATCCTTTAAAAACTGCTTTTTGTTTTTCTCAGGTTATCTTTGATGTCAAAACTTGTTTGACCTGAATTATGTGTGACAAAAAAAAAAGCAAAAATGATTTGCCATGGTCTGTGAGGTTAACAATAAGGCCCCTGATACCCTGGTGCCCCTGAGGGTCTTAGTTTTTCTTTACTCGCAGCTTCTTGAATTTGAATTTATTTCATAAGGGACAGTGCCTATTAATCAACATGAGTACATTAAAACAACCATGTAAATATGCCAGATTTTGCCACAAGGGCTAATTTTCATCTGTAGTCCCCTGGGAGGTTGATGGCAAAAAATAAAGCAAAACAATTGCTCTTCTGAGTCTATCTGTGCCACCTGGATGTGAGCACTTTCTTTCTTGTGTCCTCTCCTGCTGTGGGAGTCAGGATGGCAAATTGTTGGGAAATTGCATCCATCTGGACAGGTTATGTCTAGGTTCAGATCAGTTTTAGAGTTTTGACTGTTTGGGGACATCCAGAGAAGCTGTTAATGTGTAAAACATTTATATAATGTCTTCAACAAGCTGTTCTAAATACCAGTTTATCTGATTATCTGTCTTTAACCATCAGCTTGACTTCCTTTGGAGTTGATTTTCAGTTGCCTGTGATAAGTTTGGTCCTGAAGCTGCAGGGAGGTCCGTCCATAATTCTGTCACTATTTCCTCTTCTCTTCTAAGCTCTGTTGGAGTCAGAGTTGGGTGTTGCCCACTGCCATCATCCATTCTACATTGTATTCTTGATTTTAAAGGGGGGGTATTATAAAAAAAAAAAGACTTTTTTTTTTAGCTTTATATTGTGTTATAATGTTATTCCCTCAACAAAAACATAACTGGAGTGTTGCTTTGCTTCTGCCCCACACAGCAGCCCTCCTCCGCGCCTCTCCCACTCAGCTCCACCAGACTAGTGGCAGCAGCAATTAGCAAACACCTGGTGGAACTGCAGGTCTGTTCCAGACGGCTTAATGGAGGAGCATTGTTGTGATGAAGGTGGATTATCGGAAAGAGCAGGAGTTTCTTAAAGAGACCGGGGCTAATTTCAAGGCATCAAATTGAGAACTCAGATTTCTTTTAATTGATATTTTGATATGTACAGCATTTTTTTGAAACAACTGAAGGTAACATTGTTACTTGATTGTGCGATAAAATGGCACAATGTGCAGCAGCTCTGGTTCAAGAATTGTAAAGCTTAGAAACACAAGAAGATCACATGCAGTAAGTTTGGGTTATTAATGTAACACAAATCTTTGCTTGTGTTCAAAGCTCGTGCTTGTTTTCAAGCTTACATGTCATATCAGAGCTTTTAGAAAATACAGTCAGTTTTCTTTGTACTATAAATGTGAGCAGCCATTACAAGTTAGGACGAGGTTATTATGAGCATTTTTAAATGGATTTATTTTTAAAAGATAAAATTTGATTATTTAATTTCAGAATTTAAAAGGTACATTTCGATATTTAATGGGATATTTATTGGTACGTTTATTTATTTTATTTTACAGGCACATGTAATTGTCTTATGGTACAGTTATTCATTTACTCTTCCCATTTTGGCCCTCTATACACCTCAGGGATCACATCATTATAAATCAAAAAAAAAATAATAATCATATTTCTATCCGCCACTTGGTGTCTCACGACCTCCCAGGGTCTCCCAACCCTCACTTTGGGAACCCCTGACTTTGAGGAACACTTCTCACATTTCTTTCCATTTAAATTTCCTTCATTTTCTAAACATGTTGAGAGAGAACAGAAATAATTTAATATTGAGGCATAAGTATATTTCTCCCTGTCATCTCTGATTATGATCTTGTGGTAGAATTTTATGTATAAAACAATTTTCCTAAATAGGAAGCCAAAAACAGGCATCAGTAAAGCCAGTTAAGGCTCTTAAATCAACATGGAGTGATTAATTGGGGCTCACTGACTCTGCTGATCTGATTTCCTCTGGGAGCTCCCTCCAACGCTTGGTTTCAGTCACTAAAAGCTCCTCACCCGAGCATCAGAAACAGGTGAAACTGCTCTCCATTGATGTTCCAGCATGTGTACAGATTCATTTCTTTGTTAAAGAACAAAACCAGGGACACCATATTTTACAGGAGAGAAACTTGACCCGTGTGAGATTGATAAATTCTTATTTTTTATTATTTCAAAAACTCTTTTTTTTCCCCCAAAACAGAATGAGTGCATGTGTGTGTCTGATTCATGATGAAGCAGCTGAGTCACAGTTTCTGTTGTAGATGAAATCAGTCTGGAGGGGATGGTGGTGCTCAGAGCTGAATGCCAACCGGTCGTCTCTGACAGCTACATGAAGGTGAAAAGGTGAGTGAAGCCCCAAGCTGTTGGCGCACAGGCTCAGATTTTTGACATGTATCCTTTACATTTGCTATATTGTGGAAATAAATAAATGTATATGTATGAATGTGTTTCATAATCTTTCATTTTAACCCCGTTTCTTCAAATAATGTTTCATATAACCTGTGCAATTCAGCTGAAGAACAAATAAATCCCTTGGAGAAAATATGAAAACAAGCAACAAATAAACTAGTGTAAATGTTGCAGTACTGAGCCATGCTTCTCACGGTACGGTCTTCACTCTATGACAGAAAAAATAAAAGTCCAACAGGAAGTCGTGATTTTGAGTTTTGAAGTCATTATTTTAAGTTTTAATGTCATAATTTAAAAAATATTTAAAATTATAATTACATGTTTTTATGACTGTGAAACTCGAAATTAGGATTTTTAATCTCATAATTATGACATTTGTTCTTGTAATTATGACTTTAAAATTCGTAATTACGACTTCCTGTCGGGCTTTATATTTTCTTTCATGGCGGAAATGGTTCTTCCATATCTGACAGATAGTTTTATATAATGAAATCTTTTTGATGCCTTGTAACCTCTCAGCAAGCGTACGAAGGAGCAAGCATCAGGAAAATCCTGCGAGTACAACTGAACTTTAATTCAGGTTCATTATATTCACTCTAAATGACAAGAGGTGTGAAATCAAGAAGACTAAGTGCTCAAATTCAAGTTTAAAAGGCGCTTCAACAATGTATTAGTCTAATCTTTTCACAGTTATCCTAACCAAGTTATTGCAACTTTTTATTTTAGATGTTTTTTCCTCCGGGAAATGTGCTTCAGTTGAATTAGATCGGACATTTTTCACTGTTAAGGTGCAAAAACTGTTTCATGGATGCAATTTTTGTTGTTTTTACATCACAAGAACCTGTCATTTAACACTTTTGAGAGCTATTGTAGAAAAAAAAGTCCTTACAAATCTGAAACATTTGTTTATAAAGGGCAAGATTGTACATTTTTCATCAAAATTAAATATTAAATGGCTTTTTTGTTAAAAAGTCTTATTAATTCAGCAGCTTATGTCAAGTCTTTGGTTGTAAACTCAATTCTCTGCCCAGCGAGGAAAACCAAAGTATAAACAAGATTCAGAAGTGAAACGAAGCAAAAAATAAAATCAAAATTGTGAGCAAAATCACACCGTTTTAAAGCCATGCATCCAAGATCCACCAAAGATGAGATTTCAGAAAGAGAAATAAATTTGTTGCATATATTAATCTGATGTCAGTGCAGAATTATATTGACATTATTTCAAGGATTAAATCAGATGATGTCCTTTTTTTCAACAAAATAATACAAAACCATTTTATGTATGGTAATAAAACAATTTCCAGTTAGTTTACTCAACTCTCAAAAATAAAGTTCTGCAAACTTGCAGTAAACACACTAAACACAGAGGAGATAGGTCTGTTGCGTAACCAAAGTTGCTTCTTTCATCGCTCAACAGCACAAAATCAAGAGCTGTGAACTGATTTCATGAAAACTACTGCTGTTTGTGTACAGCACAACACTCCAGTCCACTCTGGCTGGGGGGTTTTGTACCGGTCTTTGTGTCCTCTTCACCGGAATATGTTTTTCCAGCCACATTTAGAGGATGGCATTGCTATAGCAACAGCATCTCTATGGCAGATGCACTGCTACAATACGACCCGAGGCGAACAAATGGTTTGTATCAGTGTGTCAGGTCTCAGATCGGCGAGGAGCGCTGCAGTTTAAAGGGAAAGACTTCAGGGATGGAAGTGGGGAGAAGGCGTCCTGCAGCTGCGTTTTGTTATTTCTGACAGAGGCCGTTTGGCTGAGATTGTCTTTTTTTTTTTTTTTTTTTTTTTTTCTTTTTTTTAGCGTTAGAGCTCATGGTGAAGTGAGATTTATGCATTATGAACTGTAATACTCTCCACTTAGTTTTGCTGTCACTCGTTTGGATTGCATACTTGTTGCAGACAAAGATGAAGGCTGTTTTTATTCTGGCATGTCTCTGCCGTCTGCAGCCGTTTCAGTGGAAATTTCCCCACATGTTCACGGTGATTACATAAAGCACACTGGGTATAAATGTTACAAGAAAAGAATGATAGAAACCAGCAGATCTCTAAGGAAGGAAGCTGCCAAGATACATCTGATGAGTTGAACCTCAAGATGCTGACAGCTGCCCTCCCTGCCACCAGGCACATCTGTCAGCTCTGAGATCAGCTTTTCCACAGAGACACAAACCTTTCTCCTTTTCTGGTGTGTGTCTGTCAGGCTGCAGATTGAGTCCGTCAAGCCTCAGCGTTTGTCGCAGCAGCTGGATAGAGCTGTCACCACCGTTTTCAAGCCTGTGGCCAACCACGACTTCAATGTAAGTAGCAATGCCAGCTGAACGCGTGTGTGTCACCAGCTGGGTTCAGAAACAAAGTGTTTCGTGAGTGACACGGGGATGCTTTAGCAGCCTGGTGACCAGTTCTGATCAGAGGTTTACATACACTCACCATGAACGTCATTATTTTCCTCAGGTTGCAGTGATTATACAAGGAATGGCTTCAGTGAATTAACAGGAACTGGGTACAATCGAAGTGGACTTACATGCTCAGATATATATATATATATATATATATATATATATATATATATATATATATATATATATATATATATATATATATGGTGCTGTGAAAAGTACTTCCACCCTCTCAGATTTCATCATAAATTCACAAATGCTAATATCAAAGATAACCTGAGTCAATACAAAATCAAATTTTCTAATTAATTTTATTTATTAAGGGCTTGCACAACTGCACAACCAGTTGTTGGGTTAAGCTTTCCAAACCAACCTGACCCTTCCCCCCCTTAACCTAATAACTGGTTGTGCCGCTCTTGGCAGCAGCAACTTCAGTGAAGCGTCCCCCGTTAGTTTTACATCAGCTGCAACGGGACCCACACCTTTCAAAAGGATGTTGTGATTGGCTCTTTTGCCACATTCTGGATGAGTTGATGCACTCTTAGAGTAATTTTGGTCGCCATTGTTCCATGTTTTCTCCATTTGTGGTTAAAGGCTCCCAAAGCCTTAGAAATAGTTTTGTAACCCTTTCCAGATTGGATGTCAGTGACTGTTTTTCATCTGTTGCTAGATTTCTTTATCTTTTTGAGATCTTCTAGTCTGCTTCCAGAGGTCAGATGTAACTAGTTACATTTATTCAGTTACATTTACTTAGGTAACATTTTGAGAATAATGTACTTTTAGGAGCAGTTTTTCTTAAGCTTTTACTTGAATAATAATAATAATAATAATAATAATAATAATAATAATAATAATAATATTATCGTGAGATATCATTACTCTGACTACAGTAAAAATTGTGGACCCTCTGCTCACAGTGCGTAACTTCACTGACTGATATTCTAACCAAAAATGCTTGAGGCATACACCTACAGTTTATATTAAAGTGAGACCTCCTTTTTTATACACAAGCTTTGTTGTTCTGATTTTTTATCTGTTGAACCTGTTGTTGCCATTTGTTGATCAAGAAGAAATAGTAAACACTGTATATTTACCCTGTTCTAACATACACTGTATATACATATTACCCACTGTAAGTATTAGTGTCAGAAGTTGTATGTTGAAAAAAATTGACTGGAAAAGTGTTTCTTATTCCTAAATTTGTTATTTTGTAATCGTGTTATTTATTTGTATTCATTTTTTTACTTTATAAAGTATTTTAGTTGTTAAAATATCAGAATTTACACTGAACTTTATATTTTTGTTTTTTTCCGATGATATCATTTTTAAACAAAAAATTAGATGTTATAAGTTGGTACTCAAGTATCTTATTTATGAAAATACTTTTTCTTGGATGGCTGCTTTTTTCTTTTACTTCAGTAAAAATATGAAGGGCTACTCTTGAGTACAATTTTGGGGTCCTTGAACCACCTCTGCCTACTTCATGTTGTCAGAGAGGTTCTGTGATTCTCAAGGTCTGGCAGTAATCAGGCCTGGTTGTGGCTGGAAAAACTGAAACAGTTAATGATCTGAAAGGGGGGTGATTTCAATGAATGAACAAAAATTATCATTTAAAAGCGTTATTTTGTATTTACTCTGTTTCTCTTTGATATTAAAATTTGTTTGATGGTTTGAAACAAAGAAAAAAACACAAATTAACGTGCAGGTTTTTTTTCAATGTATTAACTAAGATGGATATTAGACTACTCTTATTGGTGGGTCTTCGAGTACAGATTAAGTCCAAAAGTTTAATTACTGCTTTATCTACTCCAAAGGCAGTTTTGATTTGTGTTTGGGATCTTTGTCTTGTTGTTTACACCCAGTCTTCTCAAGTTATCAACACCTTAAATTCTGGTGAGGTTTATAGAACTTAATACAAATCATTGCACATTTAGCTACATAATGTTCATTTGCATATTCAGGTAAAAAAAAAAAGTCGGTGTCTTTAATAGTGTTTTCACTACAATGAAAGGTTACAGCTGCATCGTTTTTGTGTAATCGGCAGAGGTGGGTAGTGTACCCAAAAATTGTACTCAAGTCAGAGTCGTGGTACTTCAACATATTTTTACTGAAGTAAGAAGTGGCCATCCAAGAAATTACTTGAGGAAAAACAAAAATCATAAATGGGCTGCTTGAGTGCTAATTTATCATAACATCTGATTTAATATTTTAAAAATTATGTTAAAAAAAATAAAGTTATGTGCAAATTCTGGTATTTTAACGACTAAAATAAAAAATATATATACAAATAAATAGCATAATTACAAAATAAATTTAGGCAGAAGAAACAAATCTTTTTTTTTTCCATATAAAACTTATAAAACTAACACTTACAGTGGGTAATATGTGTGTATATGGTGAAGGACTTAAGTTAAAGTACAGTTAATATAGTATAGTTAGTTAGTATAGTTAAGTACAGGTCTCTCTTTCTGGTAAATAAGCCTTTAAATAAATTCATCTTTTTATTTTGGTTGTGTAATCTAACACCGAAATATTATCAAATATTTAATTTGACCTTTAATTTGACTTTTTTTTTTTTTTTTTTTTTTTTTAAACAAAGCCACCAGTGCCAAAATTATTTGCATCAGGTAACATTTCCTCTGCAGTAAATTTAGCTGAAGTTTACTATTTAGACTGACCAGAGGGTCTAGGAGCCTTTAATTGATAATATTCCACAGAGTACAACATTGGGGTCACTTTTCATGTTATTTTTAACAGCAGTGCAAATCATTTTGAATTCTCTACTAAATTTGATCTGTTATCTAACTTTGAAGACACTAAATAGTGTCTTTTTAGTGTTTTTAATTGAACAGAAATTCACAAAAAGTGGACGTTTTGGAAGATGATGCCCGAAAGCGCTTCAGTCTGTTGGTACAGCTTTACCATATCATATAGACCTGCAGGACACGGAGTAGAAAACACATTTTAGATTATGTTGTTTTATACTAAGTTCATATTGTACTTTGATAGAAGCTGTTTTATTGGATTTGCAAACCTTTTAACTGTGAAATCCCAAACAGTACAGAATCTTTAGACTAAATCAGTGAAAAGCAGAGTCAGAGTTCTAATGGCTTTTTTCACCTCTTCTTCATGTGGAAGTGTTCAGTAAATAAATGTGTTATAGGTTTGATTATTTCTCTGTCATGTAGATTTATTCTGTCTTTAGAAAGATATGAGAAGATCTATGGTTATTATTATAAAAATGACCCTGGGAGCATTTGAAACTTTCCGCTGTTACATAAATTTGAATAAAATATCTTGCCTTGTTTTCTCCTGTGGTGTGATTCATTAGGGCAGCACAAACAAGAGCACCGTGACCTTTCAGGTGAAGTGCTCTGTGCTGTCACCGACGGTGGCTTTTAGTGATGCTCTTTAGTCTGCTTTAATCTGCCTCTGGGTGAAAAAGTGAGTATTTTCCTGCTTATTCACAGAGCACAGCAAACTACCTGTTGATTTGATTGGTCAGCTGAGCCCTGGTTTGAGTCGACAGCCACGTGTTTCGTCACACTCTTTCCATTTTTAGATGACGCATTAAGCAGATCTTGAGATATTGTTTTATAACCTAACCCTGCCTTAAACTTCTCCACATCTTTATCTCTGACCTGTCTGCTGTGTTCCTTGGTCTTCATGAAGCTGTTTGTTCTTTTATGTTCTCTAACAAACATCTGAGGCCGTCAGAGGACAACTGGATTTATACTGAGATTAAACTGGTCTCCATTAGCTTCATTAATTAACTTCTGAAGGGAGTTGGTTGCACTGGATTTTATTTAGGGAGATCAAAGTTCAAATGAGATTTAATACATAGCTGCGTGCCACACTTTTCAGATTTTCCTTCCACTTCCTAACCACGCACTGCTAATGTCTGCCACATAAAATCCAAATAAAAAATATTGAAGTTTGTGGGTTAATGTGACATGTGAAGAAATTGCTGTTAATATCACTGATGGTTAAATGTTTTTTTGTTTTTTTTGTTTTTTTAACTTTTTTTGAAGTTGGAGTATGAGAAGAAGAAGAGGTCTGAGGGGAAGATGGTGAGGGCTGATCGGCAGGTGGTGTTGGACATGCTCTTCTCTGCCTTTGAGAAGCAGCAGTATTACAGCTTCAAGGACCTGGTGGACATCACCAAACAGCCTGTGGTGAGCAACACGTATATAAAAGCATTCAAACTACACTTAACATTATCACTGAAGAGACCAAAAAACATACACCTGCCCACTTTCCACCTTGCATTGTTAAATTTGAACCAGTCGCCCACAGCATGACGTCTGTGGCTATTCACACAATCTGTTGTGGCGGAAATTTGGGCCCGAGTGTGCACACGTGTGCGCAGACACACACAGGACAAATCGATACCATGCTCTGGATTCATTCCAGCTCTCAGTGAACGGCAACGTGTAGGTGCAGATGAGACCTCGAGGTCCTCCTCTCCCTCTGATTGCTTCTGATTGCATAACCATCGGCTGAGTAGGAGTCAAACGCCCCGATACACTCCACTCCATCGTTTCCCTCGCAAAGCTCTTGGCCAACACTCAAATTAACTGAACTAAAGTAACCGAAATGTCCATTATGAGAAGTTTTGAAGCACATCTCTGTTGATCATCCAGTGGAGTAGCTGAAGGTTTACAAGCTCAACAGAGACACCTTGTGGTCACTCTCAGGTATGACCTCCACAGCTCCTTGCACTTTGTTAAAAATGCTTTTTTGTATATCTGTGTGCTATGTAAAAACAAGGTACAGACCCCAAAATGATTTGTGTACTTTGGTGTACTTTGGATCATCGTCCCGCTAAATAACCTTAAGCATACTGTTACTTAAGAAGGGGAACTGATGGCTGGACATTCTCCTTCAGGATTTTATCAATCATAGCAAGTTGTCCAGGTCCTGGTGAAGCAAGGCAGACCCAAACCATCACACTACACCCGCCATGTTTGATTGTCAGTATTAGCCTGCCTCATCAGTGCACATAATTTCCCAACAGCCTTGCGGATCATCAGGATGTTTTTGACAAATGTTTTAAGAGTTGTTTCTCTCACTACCTCCTGGATGAATTGTCGATGCGATTCCCCACTGTTCCATGTTTTCTGACTGATGGCTTTTGCTGTGATTCACTGGAGTCCCAAAGCCTTAGAAATTTCTTTTTCGCCCCTATCCAGACAGATAGAGGTCAATGACTTTGTTTCTCATAGAGTATGTTCTTGCAATTTTTTTTAGATGAGGGCATGATTCTCTTGCTTTTGACATCATTTAGCTCACCTAAACAAGTGATTTTTTTCTGATTCTAAAGGTCTGGTAGTCATTACATCTGGGTTTGAACCAAAAAATTTGGTTAATCATTCAGGTTATGTTGGGTTGAACAGCCGTTATATTTGCCTGATGTTCAAATTTGTTTGATCCAAAAAATTTAAACCAACAAGTAAAAACAGAAGGAATCTGAATCGAGCGTTAGTGCTTTTTTTGGTAACACTGTAAATATCTCTACACCGATGCATAGCTTTGTCTGTTTCCCCATTAATGATGCATGTTATTGAAGTACCAGGTGGTTTCTCCTGTGCAACGCAGACCTATCTTAAAGAAATCATGAAGGAAATCGGTATATGCAATCGCAAGGGAGCGCACAAAAGCACCTGGGAGCTGAAGCCAGAGTACCGTCACTACCAACCAGGTGAAGAAAAGGAGAAGAGCCCCTAGTTCCATCTGAGCATTTCCCTCTGAGACATTTCACTTCACGGAATATGTAAGACGTCATGAGGGTGTAAAATTTGAGTTATTTGGGAGGATTTGTTTACCATTGGTGGAAAATCATGTATAATGTTTAGCATGATGGATGTAAATTGGTGGGATTGACTTATTATTGCATTCACTACTACTAATGTTGCAAATGGAATTTGTTCTCTTGATTAAATCTGTTAGAAAACAGCATCAGACAGCATTATCTGTCTCTCTTGAACATGTTTATTTTCTCACAGCAGCCACGTTCAGTCAGGCAGGTGTTTTTCTCAGCAGACAAAGAACAGTTGGAGTTAACAACAACAGCGACGAGTTCGTTCCAGCTGTTACCACAAAGCTGTGCTGCAATTAGTCATGTAATTATCAACACCTTTGTTTGACATCAAAATGTCTTCTGTGTAAAAAAACAACTCAGTTTCAATTTTGATTCAACCTTGACTAAAACTGAAGCTTTAGTTGGCGCCATACGGCTCCCCCACGCAGCGGATAAACTATAACAGAGGAAATCAAAGATGGCTGGAAACTCGCGGTGTCATGGTTCATTTTTCTGGCCGTATTTCTAGGGGAGCAGCTTTAAAAGAGTTTGACATTTAATTACAGGTGGTTAGCAGCACAGGAGCACCACAGGGGACTGTACTATTCCCATTCCTTTTCACTCTGTACACTTCAGGCTTCCAGCACAAGTTAGACTCCTGTCATCTACAAAAATACTCAGATAACTCTGCAGTTATCAGAGATGTATCAGGTGTATCAGAGATGGACAAGAAGCTGAGTACAGAGAGCTGGTGGAGCTGTGTCATGGTGTGGAAACATCTTATCTTGAATGTGAGCAAAACAAAGGAGATGATTGTAGATTTCAGGAGAAACAGGATTAGATCAAACCCTTTTTCCATCAAGGGAGAGGAAGTGGAGGTAGTTGAGGAATATAAATACCTCGGTGTTCGGGATAAATAAAGTATTTTTGAATTGAATTGAAACCTGCAGCAGTTGTGTGAGACCAAACCGTTGTGGGTCAGCAGATGTCCTGCTGTCATCTGATTAGGGTGAGATCAAGACCAACTTCAGTACTGCCTCTTAAATAAATTGGATGATTTAAAATCTGTAAAATGATCTGGTTTTCTAATATAATTTATCAGTTTTGTAATTTATCTTGCTGTGAAGATGTTTTTGCCTCCTTAAATATTTGTTTTATTTAGATCAGGAAAAAAAACCCACTATGGCTAAAATTATTCATACTCTTCTCATTAAGCAATGAAAAAGCCTTTTCTTGGCTGTTGTAGCAACTAACTCACTTGTGAGTTCATGCCCTCTGAGATTTTCCAATTAGACTATGTACCATGGCCACTGGAAGTTTAAGACCTTTAAAACATGTCCTTGTAGCCTTTTCCTAAGTTGGTAGCAGCCACAGATCCCCACTGTGCGCTTTTGCTTTAGCTCTGACGTCTCTCAGCAGGTTGCTACTGTTTTTCACCTCTTAAGTTAATGAAAACAGCTGTTGCCAAGCAATCAGGGTAAATAGGATACTTCAGAACACCATGGACTAGCCTTGAATCTTTCCAGACTCCCATCATTTGCAAAGGGTATTAATAATTTCAGCCATGCTCATATAAAATGTAAGTCACGGACTTTTTTGCAGAAATTTGTGGCACATTGTAGTGTCATACTTTGACCTGATTTTGATCCGTTCCAATTGGCAGAAACATGGTGGTAAAGTCAAAAGATTACCAGGTGTATGAACAACTTGGACACAACATAAAACTCAGGCATCAATGCAACACTCAGTGGCCATCCTGCTCAAATGTAACTTGTTGGTAAGATATCATCCAGCTGTGTAGTTGTGTAAAATACAACAGCAGTGAATGGAAGCAGCCGAAAGTCTCACTTTTTTTGCAAATATTCAGTTGATGTTTTACTCAAGAGGGTTAAACTGTACTACATTAATTTAGGTGTCAAAGTGGCTTTCTAATGATGAAGTCTGTTGCTCCCCTTAAACTTTATCACTGCAGTTAATTTTATTGCGTGTCCGACTCTTAAAAAAACACTTTAAGCTAATGTTGGGAGGGAAGTTAAAATATAATCAAACACACACACAAAAAAAAAAAGATTTGTAGGTTTGTATCCTGGGTAAACATGCAGGAAGTGGTTGATTTATTTAACAACATAGTCGTGATCCAAATAATTATACTGACAGGGGGAACGTAGAAAGTAAAAATTGCAGTAAAACAGTTTTCTTACCGAAGAGACGTTATGGTGACCAACAGCAGCATTGATTTCATTACTTTTAATCCCTGACCCAACTGTTTCGAACAAAGTTTCTGGTGAATCATCTGTTTGATTTATCAAATCCTCACTTTTCCTGTACAGCAGGATCTTTGGACAGTCAGGCCAGTCCACCCAGGAGTGTTTTTTTGTTTGTTTTTTTTTAAATGAGAAAGTTTTTAGCCGTTCTTGCCTCACATCCACATGGAGACCCAAAACGCATATTTTTAAAAAATAGTTCCATAGTGAAAATTTCACCCATGCGTATTTGTGTAGACAGCAAAAACGCTGACATATTAGCCCGATCTCTAACCTGACCTATAACCCTAAACATGTCATACATAATAACAGCAATGGCAGATTACATCGTCATGGTGGTACTGCAAGGCATTCTACAAAGGACTCCACTTGCACTCGTTTGCCATTCTTGTCCTCTTGTTGTGCATCGCTAACCTTGTGTGGAGGCTCTATGCACATGTCCCATACTCCATGTTTAGCGCCACTTACAGGTCTGGGGGAGTAATAAGTGTTTTAAGACGTTCCCTGTTTCTGAAAAGGGTCTCGTGTAGACGCGGGTGCTTTTGAGAACAGCATCCCATTTTAGACAAAATAAATAAATAAATAAACAATCCTGCATGGACTGATAATTCGTCTGTCTATAGTCTCTTTTTGTCAGGAAAACCTTGTAAAATTGTTTACAAAAAAAAAAAAAAAAAAAAAAAATTGTTTTAGAAAAGCAGGTAAGCAGCGGTTTGTCTAAAAAAAAATACCTATTGGCTTTGAGAAACAACAGAAAGACTGATTGTGGTTTAAGACTGGGAGAACTTTTATTGACAAAAGATGTAGTTCAAAAATCTGGTTAGATTGTATAATCTGCGTATTTCTTATGGTTTTTTTTAGAAAAAAAAAAAAAATCACCATGCATAACATGGTGATTCAGGATTAAAGTAGGATATAAATATTAAACTGTTTTTTTTTTTTTTCATCAGCTTGACTTTTCCACTGCTTTGACATAAAATGCACTCTGATACAATGCATTATGTAAACATGTGAAACAGAACCCTTCAATAACATCAGTCTTTAGTGACTAAAAAAAAAAACCACCTCATTGTTTTTCTTACCTCTGAAAGCAGAGTTTCAGCTTTACTCTGCATTAAAACTGAAGGACAAACTTAGTACTGCTGTTAAATCATCCTACACGCCAACTTTTCTAGCAGACGTAGCTCAAGCTAAACAATATGGAGTATTTGACTTTTTAAACCTATCGATCCAGCATTTAGATTTTGATATGATTGCTGAACCAAAAGTCGTGACATTTAAACTAGTAGAAGACATGAATATCTTTCTCCGAATGTACAGGTATGTCTCTACGTATTAAGTTAAATTTGATGATCCAGTCTTACAGGTATCGAAAATTTGGACATTGCTTGAACTGAAAGGAACACTGCCTGGGCGCAAAAAAAAAAAAAAAAAAAAAAAGTTGCCACCCAAATTTAACTGAGCAAATAGGTGTGAGCTTCCTATTGCATAGTTACTGCATGGACAGCTGTCTTCCAGCTGGCAGCAAGTTATTTAACCCCAGCTGATGTAATGAGTAGCTTCTCATTTCTCTAACAACCACGTGGAAATACATCCTGTGGTCGCGGAAAAGACTGTTTAAGATGTCAAATCGTTGGAAACAAGCAAAGAAAACATCTGAGGCTGCGTTAAGTACTAAAACTGGGTTCAGAACTGTCCAACACATTAAAAACTGGAAGGATAGTGGGGAACTGTTGTTTAGAGGAAGAAGTGTGATCAGAGAAAACCCTGAACGATCATTTAAACGTTAAGAGCGTTTCCACACGTACTTCATGAACTCAAAGGACTGGGAATGAACAGCTGTGTAGCCACAAGAAAACCACTAATCAGTGAGACTAACTGGAGAAAAAGGCTCCAAATCACAAGAGAGCATAAAGATTGGACTCTAGAGTGATGGAAGAAGGTCATGTGATCTGATGAGCTCAGATTTACCCTCTTCCACAGTGACGGGTGCATCGGGGTAAGAAGAGAGGCAGATGAAGCGATGCACCAATGATGCCTGGTGTCTACTGTAGCAGCCTGTGACGCTTTACACAGTGGGCAGACTCTCCCACCACCAACACAAGACCTTTGTGAACAACTAATGCAACACTGCTACAGTAGACCTGTGCGGCAATCAAAGCTGAAGGCGGGCCAACAAAACAATGTGACCTTTTTTTTTTTTTTGGCCAGGCAGTATATGCACTCACTGTTGGCAGCTGCCAAGTTCTGCAAGAAACTAAAATCAGGGAAGATGCAGGTTCTAACATTTCTGTGATAACCATCTATTGATTTGGAGAAAATGAATGAGGTTTTTGTTTACTGTAAACCACCAAAAATAATTGACGTCCTAACTTTTCATTTGGCCCAGTTTATTTAAGCTACGTTTATTTCAGGCATTTAGTTTGCCTTTTTTCCTCTCTAAGTAGGAATTTATTAAGTTCATATGGATTTTTGCAATACAACATGAAAAAGTGATGAGTAATTGAATCATGAGAATCGAATGCATGCAAGATTTGTAGAAAACTAACAGTTAGCACCTAAAATGTTTTTTTTCCCCAAAAAAACAAAAGTAGAGAGAAACTTAAAGTAGAGGTACTTTTTATTGTCAAATTAAACCTGAAGTATTTGCATTGGAGATGGACTAATTTAATACAACCATAAACCCGAGCATGATGAAGGCCGTGGATGTCAAACTGTTGTTGCTAAAACAGAAAGACTGCTTTGCAGCCAGAGTCGGAGCTTCACTTTCTGTCCTGCCTTTTTTTTTGTTGTTGTTTTGTTTTCAACACGAGCACTGGCCCAAAAAGAAAAATACTGCAAAAAGCAAAAAAGAAAGTTAAAAACTGTTTTTTTGACCAAATGGCAATAGATTCTCCACAGTTCAGTGGTGCTGCGGGCCACAGTGTGGACAGGGCGAGTATCCGTTGAGGCATGATGCAAAAATAATGCTCCTTCAAGTCTGCGTTTTGGGGGCATTTTTGGGGAGCAGCAGTCAATTGAACAGCAGATGTTATTCCAGGTAGTTACTGTAAACAAAAAGGAGAATTAAGTGTTATTTTTGTTATTATCGAGTCGTGTGTTGATGACGTTTTCGGATCGGGGTGGGTAGGACACGAAGTACGTACGCATTTCTCAATCAGCAGGCCATCTTTGAAGAAGAGCATGAATGGTGTGACACCGTCCTCACGGTAGTCCAGCAGGCCCACCATGCCCTCGTGGTTCATGGACTCCCCTGTGAAAAACTGAACAGAAAATGTGCATTAGGAAAAACAACAAGCATCAAAGAAAAGTCCTTTTATTCATCTGACGCTACCTGATAGTTCTTGATGTTGCCGAGGATCTTCTTAACTTCTGGTTCGACCTCAGCCATGAAGCTCTTCACTCTTTCAGGGTTGGTTTCCTGCAGCTTGGCCTTGACCCTAGCCATACAAACAGCATAACGTACTGGCCAGCACTTTCAAACAAAACATTTCTCTCTTAGTTCAAATGATTCACAAACAACTCACATCTTGACGTAGTCCTTGATGTAAACCATGTACTGCTTCTTGTCGAAGGTGGTTTCCTGCAGCTTGTGGTTGAGGACGATGTCCACACCGGAGACCGTGGCCGACTCGTTGCCTTCACACGCCTCCTCAGCGGAGGCGTTGGCTGAAATCAAAGCATCGTCAAACCCTTCTGTCCTGGTGACCATCTAGAAAAAGTAGGAACAAGGTGGAGGAAAGATCAGTTTCATTTGCAAAAAAGAGTGGCGGCTTCATTTTTACAGATCACGCTCCTTTTTGGTGGTTGAAAACAAACGTTCTGGTGTCAGAAACTTTTCCCTACATGTTGCAATCTTATTCATATCAACTTGGATCTGGAAATACAAAAAAACCCTCTTAAATCAGCAGAAAAAAATCAGCAGGATAATAAATCGCTCTCGACTGTTAAGAGTTGCTTCACTTCATACGGAAACTACAGTTTACATTCTGAGCGGGAAATCTGGCTTTTAATCAACAACTTTCTCCAATTTCTGCGGACCCCACTTTAAAACCAGCCACCAAAACTAAAAATGAAGTCAGGATGTCAGACAGCAGGTTGACGTAGCTCCTGCCATCAGTTTTGAACATAGCATTTCAATCCTTTTAATAAGATAACAAGGACAGTTGATGGGAGATTTCTCAGGCTGGATGCATCACTCCTACTAAAACCAGTGTTCTCAAACCAGTTAGCAACATGAGTGTTACGAGGCAACCATAGGTCGGCTATGGAAAGAGAAAAACATCAGAAAGACACTCTGCTTTAAAAGGAACTTGACTACAAAATGAGGAACTATAAAATGGCCCTTTTCCAGCTCCATGGCTCTACCTTTTTCAGGGTTTTCCACTAGTAACAGCTAAATGGTACCAGCCCCCCCTTTTAGAACCAACTACGTTGGGGTTCAAACAAAGTAGGTTCTAAAATGAACACACTCCTGTACTTTTCTACCCACTGCCTTTTCTGGCGCTCATGAGATCATGTCAAGTTACGTTTTGGCGTTTATTTTCTTATCTAAAAAGAAATTATTTGTTTATTTCCATCTTTTAATGTTGTATAAAAAGGCTTAAATGACAAATCTGCAGAATGTGGCAAATTTTTTTATCCGATTAATCGTCAAAATAATTGATAGATTAACCGATAACTAAAACCATTGTTAGTTGCAGCCCTATTAGGGTCGTACAGATAAGAAAACTAGGACCTATATTGATATCTGGGATTAATACTTCTGTCATGGCCAATAACAGATATTACATACATTTCCCTACACTTTGTTAAAGTGACCACACCAACTACATTGCTTCAGATAAACACCCCCACAATCCAGCACTGCATCACTATCAACGTCACGACTAACCCCTTCCCCCTCCTGAAACACAAACAGCAATAAAATGGGAATAAACATCGGTTGTTTTGCTTATCGGACCGATGCAGATGTGTGTTTTAAAAAAAAAAAAAAAAAAAGACTAACATCGGCTCCACAAGTTTATAAGTCAGAATTTCAACTTCAGGAAACCTTGCTGCATCGGACTTGATGGAGAGAGTCTACAAACATCATTAATTCACCGCAGATTATCAGTTAGACTTTGACTGGGCCATTCTAACACACGTAAACGTTTTGATTTAAAACGCTTCCTTTGTAGCCTCTAGCTTATGTTTAGTGTTGTCTTTGAACCTCTTGCCTAGTCTGGTAGCTCTGTACAAAGAGAGTGCACCAAAAAGTGTCCCAACATTTTGGTGCACCCCCCCCCCAGTGAGAGGCGTTTGTGATTTCAAAACCATTTAATGAAAAGGAGAAACAATCTGATCCAGCAGAATTTAAAATGTCGATCACCAATCAGAGCTGATCAATAGTAAATTCCTATCTCTGGCCAATTGCTTAGAACTTTTATATAAAAAGGAGAGACCGTTTCGGTTTTGCTCAACTTCAAAAATGTATGTGAAAACGCAGCAATAGCCTGGTATTTTTATTTAGGATACTCATACCAGCCCATAGCAAGTCAAGACTTTACTCCAAAAAGTAAAGTCTTGACTTGTATTACTATTTTGAAAAGTAAAACCCCAATAAAAGTGGGTCAAACCTGAAAAACATTAAGTGTTTTCGTAACTGCACCAGTCCTTTGTTAGGAGAAGAGAACATTAGGCCTTAAAATAAGTTTCAATGGTTATAATTAATCGATTAGGTGATGAAAGACTGAACTCACCTTTCCTTCAACTTCAAATAAGATTCCGTTCGCAGTCTCTTTTACTTTGAAGGTATCCGAGAACATCTCATCATCTGTTGGATGAATGGAGGAAAGAAAACTTACAACTAAGCAAACAGACTAACAGCTGGGTGCGCCATTTACTATAAAGGGAAACACGCTCCCTGCTTGTTAAATAAAACTACGTGATCGGAATCCTACTTTGAAGCACATTCCCAATAGAGGAGTCATAAAATCCGCCGATGGCTAACAACAGCAGCTACTTGCGGCAGAAAGGCCACAACACTCACTGAAACTAACCCCAAATATAACATCCAAGGGAGCTAATCTGCTAAAACTTACCCACCCAACCGTTTCTGACGCTGTTTTATACATTTACACATTTCTAATATCACAAATAGGGGTGTAGTTAAAGCCATAATCTGAACCTATTAGCCAAAAGGGTGGGTAACACCGGTGATATTTTTTTTTCTTCGGTTAGCGCTAACTTCTCAATCACGATACACACGAGTTAGCCTGCTAGTTGAGCTAACTCAAACCCTCTAGCGGAAACTAAATCAAAACTTCAGCGGCCGGAACAGCGACTAAAAACGTAAAAGATACCGTCGATAGTGGCTACTTACTGCTGATGATGCACTTATAGATGATCATTTTGTGGCTTCGGTGTTATAATCTTCAGAGACAGAGAGCAGGCCAACCGCTCCTTGAGCACGGCAGAGGAAAAAGAGCGATCAGGCCGCGAGCCGCCGCATTTACATCCTGCTGACGTCACCGTGACTCAACTCCGGCTCCTCGCTCTGCTGCCACCTTGGAGTGGTGGCCGACAGTGGTACTGCAACGGTGTTTCCTCCAGTGATTGAGAAAAACCACACTGACATGATTTTGAATGTCCAAATTTGACATTTAAAATTTTAAAGTTCCATGACAGAAAGGTTAACATACGGAAGACGATTAGGGCCTCTGGAAAACAGAAATCTGACTTTTTTTTTTTCACAAACTAGCATCCAAGGGAACGTTCTGGGAAAAACATACCCAACAAACAGTTGGCACTATTTTATATATTGTTATAATCACAACTTTCCAAAATGACAACTAAATATCTAGATAAATCTGTAATCTCAACCCACTAGCCAAGAGAGTGGGTAATTTCCAGATTTGTAAATGTGAAATTTCCAAGTTCCAAGACAAAAAGGTTAATTTACAGAAGATGATTAGGGCCACTGAAAAAAAATAATTCTGACTTTAAACTCAAAATTCTGAGACATTTTTTTGCAAACTAATCTCAAAAAGAGCATCCAAGGGAACAGTTCTGGTAAAACTTACCCAACCAATGGTTTCTGATGCTATTTTATACAGCTTTACAACCGCAGCTTTCCAATATCACAATTAAAGGTGTAGTTAAAGCTCAAATCTGAACCCATTAGCCAAATAGGTGGGTAATTTACAAATTTAGAAATGTGAAATTTCAAAGTTCCAAGACAGAAAGGTGAATTTATGGAAGACGATTAGGGCCACTGACTTTAATACGGATGGAGAACCTGTTGCCAACGAGTGTTACCACACGTACCATGGTGCATGTCTGTCAAAATTAGCTATTTATATACACATTTATGCTGTTTTATGGTTAGCATCCTGTGACAAAGTTGTATTGTTTAAAAGACATGTTTAATCCACAGCAATCATCCCAAAATTATCTGTTAAAGGCATAAACATGAGAACCACACATTACTTGTAAAGCAAATTTATTACTTATCAGCAAATTATTCCAGTACAAGCAGCTTTTATTGGTAATTTCAATCTATATATATATGCTGCATCCTCCGCCTAAACCCATCTGCTACCCTTCGCTTAAAGGGGAAACACAGTGAGATTAATTCAATTCGTGAAAGTCCAATTACCTGCACTGTGAAGTCATTTTACTGAAAGAAAAATAAACAGGGCTGTCCTATAGCAAAACACACATTTGCGGTGATGTGGGGTGGTTATAAACTAAACAAAGCTCAAGTATGTTTAAGAATCCCTCAAAAAAGGAAGAAAATAAAACAAGTGGGACAACACATTCAGAGTACAAACGAGACAAAAATAAACAAAAAATGTGTTCCATTTACAATTATACACACAAAAAAATAAACATCTGAGAAATGATTAAAATGCAAAGCAGTGATACAGTGATCGTGCTTCAAAAGCCTCCCCCCACCAGTGTGTGACTCCGCTGAAGGAAAGGCTTTCTATTCCAAATTATCCAGGAAGTGCGTTGGACAAGGACCTCAGTTTTCCCAGGTATTCGTTGACTTCATTTCAACCCGAGCCAAGCTGCAAGTCTGAACCTTCCCTTCTGAGCAGCTACAGCTGTCCACACTCCGTGATGACCAGCTTCTTTGCGGGAACCCCCCCCTTTGTGCCCAGCTCTCCCATCTTCTGCACCACATTCATCCCGTCCCGAACGTAGCCAAATGCTACGTGTTTGAAGTCCAAATGTTCCGCCTTCTTCAGCGTTATGAAGAACTGCGAGTTGTTGGTGTCCCGTCCACGGTTGGCCATCGACAGAATGCCCGGGCCCGTGTGCCGAACGTCAAAGTTCTCGTCCTCAAACGCGTTGCCGTAGATGGATTTACCGCCGGTGCCGTCACTCTTGGTGATGTCGCCACCCTAAAACAACAGAAAGTAAAAGATTGAACTTGGGCTGCAACTAACGATTATTCTAGTATTGATTAATCTATAGATTATTCTGACGATTAATTAATCGATAAAAAAAATCTGACACATTCTGCAGATTTTTCATTGAAGCCTTTTTATACATTTGAAATACAATAACAGATGCAAACAAACAATAAAATTCCTTTTCTAAACAAGAAACATTTTATTGCCTAAAATGCGTAGCATCCCATTAGTTTATGCTTGATCATTTGTAGCAAAGGATGCTTCTGAAGTGAAAAAAATACTTCGAACAATACTTCTAAGATCAGCCCTTTCTGCTCGACTTAACATCAATAGTGTGGGGCTAATCTGTTGATTATTTTTTGGACTACCAATTAATAATTGGATATCAAAAGGAGTTTAATGGGAGATTTTACAGAAGTTGAACCTAGTGAAGATAATACCATGCCAATTGAGGGGTTTTGGGTAGAACATATTAAAAGACAAAAAGTTTTGTTTTATCTTGATTGAAAAGTGTACATATTTTTTGTACAATTTGGCTTAATTACTGCTCTGAGTGTGTTGTTCTTACAGCAAACAGCCTTTGCCCACTGTGTATACTCCAGTTAACGATTAATCGATTACTAAATTAGTTGACGATTATTTCAATAATCAATTCATCACAATTAATCTGATTAATCATTTTAGCCCTAGATTGATCGAGCTTGTAAATATGAACTTTCTACGTGAACAAGTGCCTTTTCAGTTTAGCAGAACTAATTTATCTGAATCCATGAGGATCATCTTTAAATGTCCCCATCGAGTAAATTTTAAATCATACTAATAGTAATTCACGGGATAAATTCCTGCTTTTCCATACAATTCTCTCACCTGACACATGAAATTCGGTATGACCCGATGGAAGATGGAGTTCTGCAGCCCGAAGCCTTTCTCTCCGGTGCACAGAGCTCGGAAGTTCTCTGCAGTCTTGGGAACAATGTGCGAGAACAGCTCAATAGTGACGGTGCCCAGCGGTTCGCCGTCAGCCGCCACTTGGAGAAACACCAGTGGATTAGTGTCTCTGGAGTGCTCCTGGACTCTGGACATGTGTGGTGCAGAGGCCGATGAAATGCTGTCACCGGCTTGGCCGATGCGGCTCTGACATTCGCAGAAGGTACTCCTAAACGACTCAGCTATCTCAGAGGTTTTGAACTTGGCTGCCAGCTGCTCCACCACGCCGTCACCATCTGAAGAATGAAGCAAAAGTTTGAACAATTAGGAAGAGGGCAATAAAAGCCTCTGGTTGGACGTTGACAAGAGGTGAGAATCTGAACCTCTGAAGATGAATTTATGTCTCCATCTATTGTAAAGCCACCAACGTTTTACCTTCATTAGATACAGTTGCACAGCACCTTGTATTAGTCTTCATACTCCTTGAACATTTTGTAATAATAAAAGATAAAAACTCAAAGTATTTTTAGATCTTTTATGTAACAGATCAACACACAGTAGTCTCAGCTAAAATACAGAGTTGCTTAATTTGGAAGAGTAAATCAACATGTTGCCAGTAAGATAGAACAAAACAGAAACATTACATTGCAGTGGCAAAATAAGGAAATAATGGAAAGTTGTAATCCAGATTAAAATTAATCACTGTTCTAGTTATTAACTGAAGGCAACTCTAAACAGATCAGTTTTTAGCCTTGATTTAAAGGAACTCAGCGTTTCAACAGTTCTGCAGTTTTCTGGAAGTTTGTTCCAGATTAGTGGAGAAGAAAAACTGAATGGTGCTTCTCCATGTTTGGTTCTGAGCTACAGGGAGCCAGTGGAAGGGCTTTAAAACTGGGGTGTTATGCTTCATCTTCCTGGTTTTAGTGAGAACGTGAGCAGCAGCGTTCTGGATCAGCTGCAGCTGTCTGATTGACTTTTTAGGCAGACCTGTGAAGACACTGTTGCAGTAATCAATGCGACTAAAGATAATCACACTCCCAGCAGATCTAAATCTTGCTGGGATATCAGTCCTTTAATCCTAGAAATGTTCTTCAGGTGATAGAAGGCTGACTTTGTAACTGTCTTTATGTGTCTCCGAAGGTTCAGGTCTTTGTTCATCACTACACCCATATTTCGGGCCTGATCACTAGTTTCGAGCTGTAATAACTGAAGCTGCGCACTGACTTTAGATCATTCCAGTTTAGGTAAAAAAAAAGATAGCTGATTTTCCATTTGTGGTGGTAATTTCCAATTGTTGTGGTACAGTTGGTTCAAAGGAAGGAATGCACAGTGCATGTAGAAGGTATAGTCTCAAAAGCCTGCAGCAAGCAGTGTGGATGCGACTGGGAGGTAGCATAGCCTATGGTATATAATGATGGGTCGTTGTTTTGGTCAAGTTTATGCTAAGACAAATTTTCCAACGATATACAAAATCCCTGTTAAGGGAGAAGCTTGTATATGTTACATAAAACTTTTACAATTCCAGGAATTTTACGTCGCCAACATAAAGGCGGTGTTTCAATTCTTACAAAGCTAAACAGTAATTGTATGTGATAACCCCATATATGCTTCACAGCATTCATTATATCCTGAGATATTTCCAGACCTCCACTGTGTGAAGTTAATATGTTGGAAACCGGTGTGGAAATAAAGGCTGTGCTCTACTAACAAAAGGCAAAACTATCCTGAAACTTTAGTGCCTTCATATCCATTTAGTACCTGAGTAGTCAGTGGCGGTCCAGACGAGTGCGTTGGCCGAGGTGTTCATGGGCTTCAGCTCCATCGTCTCTGAGATGGTGTGGTTGGCACAAACCCTCAGAACTTGGTCTCTCCGCATCAGGATCCGATAGAAGTGTTTGGTCGGGTGGAAGAGGATCTTGATGTCTCCGATGCCGCGCTCCTTCCACTGCCCAAGGTCACGGTCCCATCGGTAGAGCTTGGCTCGCTCTTTAAACATGATTTCTTCATCTTCCTCGCCAGACTTTGTCTCCACCTGAAAAATGTAAACCGTTTAGAGATGAAGCATCTTAAATATTTTAACCATAAAAATTAGGAGCATATTTTAAGGTACCTCAGGTAGAGAAATAATAGGCTCAAAGTAGATATCCACGTTGTTAGAAGCCTCCTCTTCATCACTTCCCTCCTCAGCGGCAGTGTTTTTAACCTCGGAGGAAACCGCAGCTCCAAAAACAGTCGCTCCAGCATTTGCCCATGAGAAATTAGCATCTAATTTAGGATAGATAAGGCATTATTCAATTATTTCATATTATAAGAACAACGAAGGAGAGAAGCTTGGTGAAGGCTTTGTTAGAACAAACCTTTAGATCCAAATGCAAATCCTTCTGTGTTTTTGGCAAGGTCAGCAAAAGAAAATCCACCGAGTGAGTTGAAGCCAAAGGCGGAAGAGTCTGTGACCAAAGAAACAGGATTTATAATAAATCCATTCTGACCAACAAAGCTTATTTTGTAATGTTTATTCCTTAACACACAGGTCTTGATAGTGAAATTTAGTTTATAGCCAAACAAAAATCAGTACCTTGAGCAGCTGTTGAAGCAGTAGCCTGTGTCTCAGTTTTGGACTCTGGTTCTGGAGTCTTCTTTGTAGACAAGTCAATAGGAGAGCTGCTGCTGCTGCTGGGAGTTTCACTCTGAGTCTCTGTGGGCTTGCCTGCTGGTGGCTTATCTGGTGTGGGTTTGCTGTCTCCAGCTTCTGCACTGCTTATCGACGGGATCGAGGCAGAGACCTGTGAGGGTTTTGCAGCACTGCTCGACACTGGCTCTACTCGGTTTAACTGGGCAGCCTGTAAGTAATTTTTATTATTGAATGACTTTATGAACACTTTCTTGTCAGTGTGTTGCTGTAAAAGCAACAGGCAACTAAAAAGCTGAAAAACTGACCACAGATTTAAAAATGTAGACCGAACTTGTTGAATTTCAGAAATCATCAGACCTCTGAGGATCTTTTGTTCTGTCTGTCAGCAAGCTGTATATATTAGGGTCTGTAAACTTTAAGTGAGGCCAACCATACAGAGCCTGAGTGTGACATTACCAGGTCTTGTTGGGCTTTGCGTAGTTCTGTCTCAAAGTCTTCAGGCTCCTCACTGTCCGGGTCGCTGTCAGTGGTGTTCAGGCCACAGAAGAACGTGGGGGGAAGCTGGAGGCTCTTTGCCCTCTCCTCTTCCTCTGGTGTTGGTTTCTTCTCCCAAACAAACTGGCAGTCTGGCTCTGAAAGCAGCACACAAAGGTTCAGTGTGAGGGAGTATTACTCCAATGTGTTTTAGTTGCTGATATGATGGTAGTGTAGTGCAGAGTGCATCAATTATGGAAGGCCTTGAGGTGACTCAAACCAACGCTACGATAAAGTTCAAGTGGCTTACCCTCAGCATGGACTGCTGCTGCTGCTGCTTCAGGAGGATCAGGGTAGAGCTTTCCATTCAATGCTCTTACAGCTGACTCAAAGTCCTCATCTAACGATGAAAAAAAAAAAGAAATTCCTATATTTAAGTTTAGTTAGCACATTTCATTTTAGCTAACAATTCCAACTGATTTACCTGGGATTATCTATCTCTGTCACCCCAATAATTCTTAAAAAGTAAAAATAGGCTGAATAATACAAAGACTAGGTTTTTATTTGAGGATAAATACAGAAAGATAAACAAATACTGCATTTCTAAATCTGGTGTCAGACATGAAAAAGCAATTATGTAAAGTGGGTGAACTGTCTCCTTTTTCAAAAGCTTTAAATGCATGAACAGCACAGAAATCATAACATCTGATACAGATTTAAACAAGCAAATGTAGTAGAGTATGACAAAGACGTTGAAATATATATTAACAGAAAAGTTAACATCCAGCAACACATCTCTTCCATTATACAAATAGATGGAAAGTCGCTGATTCAAAATTACAGTTTGTTCAGATTTAACAGCTAAACCAAGCAAAATTAACTGCAGACCTCTGACATATTTCAACATGGATCAAAAATGCAGTTTTCATAATTTTAAAGTCTTTTTTCACCTGTGTGAAACGCACATCCAAAACAGTAACCTGGTTGCATTAAGTGTGTGCACCCTTAAATTAATGCTTGTAGCATTTTCTGATGCAATTGCGTCATTCGATCATCATGATTAGAACTCCATCAGCATGTTGCTCCTCATTACAAACGTTCTCCAAATCTACCAGATTGTGAGGACGGCTCCCTCTTCATGTGACTCCACTGATTTTCTGTTTGATTTGGTTCGGGATTCTGACAGCCCACTCTAAAAACATCAATATTCTCGTAAATCCTTTTGGTGATTTGGATGCATGCTTGGACTCACCGTGATGCTGAAAATTGAAATTCCTCTTTCTAGCAGACAATGAAAGATTTTGACCAGTGTTCCTTTTGGTGATGTTTAGTTCAGGTTTGGTTCTAGAACGGCGCCGCTCCTGGTGCCAGCATGTTGGAGTAGCTGTTATATTAATTCTCATTTGCCATTTTTGTTGACCATTGTTCATAATATTTTTGCTTGATGTATTGCATGGATACTTTCGGACAATTATGATGGGTAGCCGTGACAACAAGCTATTGGTTTTACAACTGGGAGCAGCTGATTAGCATCTAAAACTCCGACCACAAATCCCAGAGGAGTTGAAAAGGAGGCTTCATGGATGCAGAGCAGGACCAAAGAGAAGAGAGAGAAGGAGGAAGTTCAAACCATCTCTTCCATCAACCATAATGGGTGAGGATCATATCCCCGACTCCAGCATCACTCTGCCCGGCTTTCTAACCATACGGTCAGAGAGAGATTTAAAGAGAGTAGTTTTACGGGATGCGCTGTTTGTCAATTAAGGTGGAAAAAGTTTTGACATGATTTAAAAAAAAAAAACAAAAAAAAAAAAAAAACAAAAAAAACAAACAAAAAAAAAAAAAAACAAAACAAAACAAAAAAAAACAAAACAAAAACAAAAAAAAAAAACTTTTCACTGCTTTTTCCACTGTTTATAAATCAACATTAGGTCTCACCATCAGGTTCATCATCACTGGTGTAGCTTGGCTCATTCTTGTAGCAGAAGAAGGTGAGAGGCAACATGAGTTTCCTGGCTAAAGCTGCCTGCTCAGCAGTGGGCTCTCTGACATACACAATCTCCACATCAGAGTCGTCATCCGACCCCGAGCTGGACGCTGCTGCCGACGCCGCCTGAGGAGAGCCTATGATACAAATACAGTAGAAGTAGCAACACTGCTTTAAAGATAAGAATCATAAATCACATTTATTGCAGTTATAAGTGCAAGTGTTAGATAGATCCACACAGAAACATAAAATCACATGCACAACAATGAAACACATGCATGTGATTTACTGCAGTGAGAAACTAATGCCTGTTGTAGAGTCTACCACTCAAAGTTAGATTACATTAAACCATACAAACATTCAAGCTTTAACCCTAATTAGCTTCTGCTGATGTGCACATCATCTGCAAATGTCTCACCAGGCAGCAAATTACATTCCATGCTGTTGCTACACATCCAGCACTAAAAATGGCACTGTGACGCTCGCACAGTGCATGCCTCCCTTGAGGAACATCCTCTACTTTCAGATCACCTTTCAGGAAACATTTTACTTTTACTGATGTGCCTGCTTCAGTTCAAAACTCTGAGTCATGCACAACCACCGGAATATCTAAAAGACAGTTATGAACTACTTTAAAACAGTAGAGGCATTTTGTTTTATTATTAAATTCAGTCAGTTTGAGTAAAACTGCATGCATAGGATCTGTGAGGAATCCAGATAATTTCGGTTAAAATAAGGAAGAAGAAAAAAAGTTCAGGTATTTACTTATATATACGGTACCTGTAAGATCAAGGATGGCATTAGTTTTACAGCTTGCTTGTGGACAAGATGCTTACATCTTGCTATGCAATTGCTAAGTTAGAGATGAAGGACTGAATTTCAACACACAACATGCAACATGTTAGCTTCAGTCTATTTTGTCTGTCCACTCCGTGCAAACAGGTTATTGTTTGTTCTAGTCGGGGCCAGCCAGGTGACAGCTGAGAGGTTTTAACACACACTGCAATAATTAGAGTACCTGGGCTTTCAAATTGGACGGTGGATGTGCTGGTCCAAAAGGCCATTGGGTTATCTTTGAAAAGCCTAAAATCCAGCCCTAAAGGATGATGGGTTGTTGTTGGTGAAGAGACACTAATTATGAGGCTGGTATGTTCAGAAACAAATGCCAAGATTGTTCAAATGGGACAAAGTGTTACAGTATAATAACCGAGTCTCAAACAACTCCCTGAGCGCTCCTCGTAATTCAGGTTACAGTTCTGGTCAGAGGGTCGCATACACTCATCATCAGCGGGAAACTCATCATATTGCTTGGCTTTTTAGGATTTGCTTGAGGTGGAATGATTAAGCATTTTAAAAACAAGAATCAAGAGCACAAAGTTGAATTTATTGTTGATTTTCCTCAAATATATGCATGCACCCCCACTGATATTTGGTCAGCAAGTTATAAAGAACTGACAAACTTTTTGTAGCCACCAATAAATGCCTGGCATAACTCTTGTCTGATTATTCAACCACTTCTATTATGAGAAATAGTAAAGCTAATTTAGAGCTTTAAAGCTAAAAATGTTCAATAAAGCTGACTGGGAACACCTGACTGTGTCCAGGTTCCAGCTTAAGTTGAATACTGTGGAAGTAGTCATCCTCCTACAACATTTCCATCATATTTGTAGAAAGCTACCACTAACACTGACCCCCGGCATGATGCTTACACCCCCATGCTTGACAGCTGAGACAGTATTCTTTGGTTTCAAAGCGTCACCTTGAGTCTTCCAAACACATTTCTTCTTATTGTAGCCAAACAGCTCAGTTTAAGCTTCACATACATTTGGCTTGGCACATTTTAGGAGGAGTGCTTCTTTGGCAGGTATCCTCTCAATCTGGCTTCACTGCAGCAACTCCAGTCCTCGAGTGCACCTGTCCTGCTACTTTTGGATGCAACTCTGCTCCAACACACCTGAATAAAAAAGGCCTAATTACCTCCTTGGCATTGGACTGGAGTTGCTGACCCCTGCTTTTGACAGTCACACTGGTATAGCACCTTTTAATTTATGGACGGCTTGAGACCTGGTGCTTCCTGAACGTCCCAATTTCTTAAAGATGCACAGATCATACTTTTGTGGATGATTTCAATCCCTTGTAACGTTTTCAATGCCTGGCACTAATTTTAGACAATTCAGATTTCTGTAAGAACTATAACGTATGAGAACAGGATTCAAAATGTTTTCCCCATGCCTTCCTGTTGTGAGCAGTCATTTATATTAGGAGCAGAGGCAAACGTAACACCATATACTTGACTAGTCGCTGTACACAAGGGTTCACCTACCATTGTCAAAATTAAATAACATTTCTGTCTTCAGATTAGTGCATGTAGCACAACAGAAACAGGGGACTGTGTGGACTTCCTAAAGGATGTAGACCGCTACCCTCCACTGAGATTTCCAAAATCCTGCGAAAGTTTCCAATTCCAGCTTGCTCCGCAACAGACAGAAGCTAAAAGCACCAAAGGCAACAACAACAACCAACAGCAAATTTCCTGTATGGTTCTGCCTTCTTGTTATCTGATGAAAGTTTTGCTCTCTCTCGCAGCCTGAATGAACTGAAGACGTGCCCCAACATGTCGAAGTAACTTCAGATTCCTATTGCCAACTTCTACAACCTCATACACTGAGCTACTGCAACCTGGTAGTGTTCACTCATCAGAAAAAGCACTAGATGTTGTGGGTTTCCAACCAGCCAGTCAGCAGATAGATGAAAACTGGCTGATTCTGTTCAGTCCATTTTTAAGAGCAACTCTAATGATTTCCTTTCATTGGAGGCTGATAGTTTGGGTCAAATGGTTAAAACCTGGACCGACAGGACAATGGTCCCAAACACACATGATTTGGAAATGGATAAAGCAGCCTAACGTTAACTTTTTGAATTGCTCTGACCTTCCCCTTAGTCAAGATTTGCAGATTATAGCTTAAAGTTTGAGTCTGTGCCAGAAAACCAACCCATTTAGATGGATTCTGGCATTTTTGCAGAGGCCTGGTCAAACATCCAGACAAAATTATGCCAAAAAATTCTAAGCAGCAATAAAAAGTGTGTTTTTTCTGCAACCTCCTAAGGCCCTTTAAGTTAAAAATTAAATTAAACCAAGTATAAATTTATCCATGTCTCGATTAAAGTTATATCCATATAAAATTCCAATTTGTGAACCCAATTCTTGTTCTTAAACAAATCATTTAGATGCATCATCAAAAGTCCCCAAATAATATTGCATTCATGCCAACGATGAGTGAATGTAATCTAAACAGGAACGTATGTGCAGGATTTTATCTTCTGACTACTTTGGTTTTGTTTGCACACATTAAGGCATCTAAACATAACACTTGTAGTATCACATATTAAAAAGCAGCATTGGCAGAAAAAAAAGGGGACTGAGTTTTATGAAAACTATAAACAGACTTTGGAGATGGGTCAAGAATCAATTTGGATGACCAACGAATGAGAAGGAAAAAGAACAATAAATTAAAATATCAAAAAGTTTTTTTTTGTTACCTGTATGCATTTTGAATGCTGGAGCAGGAGTCGTAGGCTTGACTGAGCTTCCACCATCTATGGCCGTCAACCCCGACACAGATGCAGATGCTTGGGACTCTGATTTCGGGGACCCAAAAATCTTCTGGACAGAATCAGAGCCGAAAACAAACTTTGGGGGAGACACCACAGTCTTCAAGGGATTGACTGGACTCTGAGATCCAGCTGCAGCTGGCCTGGTGGCAGGAGAAGTTGCCGTACGTTCTCGTGTCGTCTCCTCCAGAACAGCAATCGCTGCTTGCCCACAAACAGATGTAGTTGTACCTTCAGATGTTGCTGATTGTCCACTTTCTGATGGTGCTGAAAGTCTTGACGTCACAGGAGTCATGAGTTCAGATTTTTCCTGCGCCACTTTGGCCTCTTCAAAGACCTGTTTGAATGTATTTGCAGTCTCTTGAGTCTTAAATCTCACAGCCAGCTGCTCAACTTTACCCTCTCCTTCTTCGGCAAAGTCCAAGGCGCTCCAGACCCAGGCCTTCTCTGCCCCCTTCATGGGCTCCAGCCTCATGGCGGCTGAGATCCAGTGGTTGGCACAGAGTTTCAGCACCTGATCTCTCCTCATTATCAACCTCACACGTTTGGTATCATAACTCTGCAAGATCTTGAGGTCTCCAATGCCCCTCTCCTTCCACTGCTTCACCTCTTTGTCATAGCGATACAGTTTGGCTCTGTGGTTGAAGATCGCCAGCTCGTTTTCCTCCCCGGTAGAAATCTCAACCAAGTCAGGCAAAGGGACCACAGGTTCAAAGTACTGTCCGTCTCGCTCTTCGTCCTGAGTTGTATCCTGCTCCTCGTCGGTACCCACCGATGCTCTGCTCAGGTTGAGCTTCGCAGGGGACTTGGAAGGGCTGATGCCGGGTTGGAAACTGAAGCTGAACCCGCCTGTGGATTCTCCGAATCGGAAGAGGTTCTTCCTCAGGGGGCTGCTGGCAACAGGGGTGGTGAAGACAGATGAGTCAGCAGTGTCATCCAAAGCTTCTTCCCGTAGGTCATAGTTATCCCACTCCAAGGTGGGGCCTGTTGTTTCCCCATGAGGCCTGATTCCCATGATGGACACTTCGCTTGCGGCTGTAACGTCTCCCTGTGCGTTGTCATCTTGGAGCTTCGTCTTCTCATCTGTCAAAAACGACTTTAAGTCTTTTAAACCGGACTTCATTTCCTCTGCCTTCTTGATGAGGTGTGCTGTTCGGCCAGTGTCCATCAGCTTATGGGGCGTCTGCAGAGGGATGTCCAAAAGAAGTCTCTGACACTCCTCAAACTTCTCTTTGAACTCCTCTGCAAGCTCCGTGGTTTTAAACTTGACAGCCAACTGTTCGAGTTTAGCATCTCCATCAGAGAAGTCATTGGCCATCCAGATCCAGGCTTTGTCTGAGCCAGAAAGGGGTTTAAGGTTCATGGTGGTGGTGATCCAGTGGTTGGCACAAACCTTCAGAACCTGTTCCCTTCTCATGAGCACTCTCAGCCGGCCATTTGTGTTGTTTTTAAGGAACTTCAGAGTTCCCACACCACGTTCTTTCCACTGACTGGTGCCAGAGTCGAATCGGAAGAGTTTGACCCGCTGGGAGTACAGAACCTGTTCATCTTCCTCACCAGTCACCAGATCCACTTTGTCAGGCATCTGGACCACTGGTTCAAACTGGATGTCGTCGTGTTCCTCTGTTTTATACATACCGTCGTCTTCCAGGTCATTTGAGGCCTCTGCCTTAGTAGGGGTCGTCTGTGGCGTTGAGAATACCTGTGCCCCTGCACCAGAGAAACCTTTGAAATTGGGATCTTTTTGACCAAACTGGAAGCTCCCTGAGCAGGACTTGGCCAAGTCTGCAAAACTGAAAGTATCGGCTTTTCCAGCAATTAAAGGATTTTGATCTTTTTCCATTTGGTCCACGGAAGGCACAGACACAGTTTGTTTCTCCATGTGTTTGTCAGCCATGTTTTTAAGGATACTGGAGGCAGACCCTGATGGAGTTTGATTATCAGATGAGGCTGAATCTTTCACAGGGTCCTGGACACCAAACTTGAAGCCGCCAGCTGGGACAGGCATTGAGAAAGAGAAGCCAGAGGAGCTTGCTGTGGTTGCCGCAGCCTGAGGAGCTTCAAACTTGAATGCAGAGGCTGAAACTTTTTCTTTATTTTGTCCAAACTGAAAAGTCCCGCCGCTCCCAAAAGTAAACGCTGGTCCAGCAGGTTGGCTTGACGAAGTCGTGGTTCCAAAGTTGAAACTGAAAGACGACACAGAAGCAGCAGATGTGATTGGGGTTTTAGCATTAGGGTTTGAGGTTTTACAGGCCACACATTCATTAGAGGAGGCCTTATTTCTCACGAGACAAATGTCACAGTCCCATTCTCCTTCCTTCTTGGCAAACAAGGCCTCTAAAGAAGGATTTGGATTTGGAGAATGGCAGGAAAAGCACTGAGTTGCTGAGCCTTCATTTCTGACCAGACAGGTGTTGCAGTCCCACTGCCCGTCCTTCTTGGCAAAATCAGGGGCAAATCCTGACCCTATAGGTAGAGTAGATGCTGCTGGAGTCTCACTGGATGATTTTGAAGCCGCGTTTGGAGTTTGACAGGAAACGCATTTGTCTGCAGAGGCTTCATTTCTTACTTCACAAACATCACAGTCCCACTGTCCTGGCTTTTTGCTGAAGCGTGCAGCAAATCCAACATCAACTGCAGATACAGAGGACTGCGCAGCAGGAGCTTCTGGTGCTGGAGCAATTTGTGCTATCACAGGTGTTTTGCCTGCAGTTTTAGGAGTTTTACAAGAAGCACAACTGTCTGTCGAGGATTCATTCTTTGCAGCACACTTGCCACAGTCCCACTGCTCTGGCTTTGTGGGAAACTGTGAACCAAAGCTGAAACCAAATGGACCGGCTGTTTTGTCAGTAGGTTTTGAGGAGCTGACACCGAATGTAAAAGAGGAGGCTGCTGAAGTTCCAAAAGCACCAAACCCAGTAAATGTCGAGCTTGAACCACTTGGCTTTGATGAATCTGTACCAAACTTAAAGGTAAACGGGCTGGTTTTGGTTTCGGCTGTAGTCTGAAGTTCTGGTTTTGATGAAGACTGTGGATTCGGAGTGCTGCATGCTGCACACTGCGTAGCGATTGCTTTATTTCTTACACAACACACAGCGCACTCCCATTCGTCTTCTTTAAGAGCAAACCGGGCGGCAAGTAAATCCAAGTCTTTTGCGCTTTCCTCTTTCTTATCTTGCTGTTTTTGCTTTTCTGGTGATTTGAATGTCACTTGTTGGGCTTCCTCAAACTTAGCTTTGAAAAGAGCTGCCTCATCTACAGTTTTGAAGCGAATGGCGAGCTGTTCAGGTTTAGGCTCTTCATCTGCATAGTCAATGGCGTTCCACACCCAGGATTTGTCCGAGCCGGCGTTAGGCTTCAGTAGCATGTCTGCAGTGATGTAGTGATTGGCACAGATCTTAAGGACCTGTTCTCTTCTCATCAAGAGGCGGACCTTCCCTTTAGTGTTGTGTTTCAGGATTTTAACATTGCCGATTCCTCGTTCTTTCCATTCTTTTGTCTCTGTGTCAAATCGATACAACTTTGCACGGTTGCAGAACATCTCCTCCTCTTCTTCTTCACCTGTTTTCACATCCACTTTATCAGGAAGAGGGACAATTGGTTCAAAGTGCGGACCATCTTCGTCCTCCTCAGCATGCGTGCTCTCGTTGTCGCTCTCTGTGGCCTTCTCCAGGTCTGATGTCTTGCCAATGCCAAACGCTGGGATGGTCATTTCACCAAACTTAAACGGCTGGTCCGCCTTCCCAAAGAGACCTCCAGCTGATGCGTTCTGAGTGGATTCAGCAAACGAGAAGCTGCTAATGTTTTTATTTCCGAAGGTGAAGATGCTCTGGTGGCCTGGGGGCTGTTCTTGGGCTGGGGGCTTCTCTGAAACAGAGTCGGCCTTTGGGGGAAGGTCTGATGTGAGGAGGCCGAGCAAACTTTCACTTTGCTTGTTTTGGGGAGAAGAGAAACTTAATTCTCTCTCAGAGGATTTCAAATAGGAATTGAATTTAAAAGCAGGTGAAGGTGTAGACTGGGCAGCCGTCCCTGCTCCGAAACTCTGCATTCTGGGGACCTCAGCTGCTGCCTGCTGGCTGAAGGAAAGCTTCCCAAAGTCCACAAGCTTCCCCTCGATGCCCTTTGGTGGTTGAACAGGGACTACAGATGGCTTGGTGAAGTAGCCAGGTTCAGGCAGAGTAGGGTTAGTAGTCTGCTGGGCAACATTCTGGCCATAATATTCTTCACTATATGGCGAAAGAAGGCCTGTGGCTTGAGATTCAAACCGAAGAGGGGAACCAAAGACTTGTTCCTGTGGAGGGTAGATGCAGGATGGGGCTGTCTGCAGCGGAGGCGTGTGGGTGGGCGGCTGGTAGGCATACATATGCTGCTGTGGCGGCATACGGTTCACACCATACACCTGACCCTGTGTGAAAGGAAAGAATAAACAAATTTAATCACTCAGCAGTTGGTACAAGTTTATTTCTATAAATGGATGTTAAATAATGATATTCACCTTGGTGGGGGTTACATTTGCTGCTGTTCGCAGTAAATACTGGGAGCTATAGGCAGGAGACTGGTTGTAATAAACAGGAGGGCCTGTGGTGGCAACTTAAGAGAGAGAAAACAGTTCAATAAACTGATGGAAATATACTTTTTTACTGTGAGGTACAGTGCCTTGCAAAAGCATTAAAAGGATTTTTACATTATCCCTTAACCTTTTCGTATTTTGCAACATTACAACCACAAGCTAATGTATTTTATTGAGAGTTTATGACATGGACCAACAGAAAGCTGAGGTGGAAGGAAAAGGACACATGGCTAAACTAAAAATCTGAAAATGTTGAGAAATAGTCTCTCTCAACAGGTGTCACCTCTCAAAAATGGATAACAGGTAAAACATATTAAAATAGCCAAAAAAAATAAAAATAAATAAATAGTTGAGTCTTGCTTATTCCCACTCCTTACAGTAAGTGGCAATAATGTCCTGTAATAAGAGCTGACACCTACTGTTTCACAACACAAAAGAAGAAAAGTTTGTTTCCATATGGTCTCCTCATAGAGCATGGTGAAAAAACCTAGGTAAGTGACAGACTAAATGGGATACTAAGGGATGATGACTGGATGCACCAACCTTTCAAAATCAATACGGAAATCATCAAGTTGCCGAGCAACAAAGACAGTCAGATGGTGGGGTTATCATGGGATCTATAAAGGTGGCTACTCAGCTCTGGTTGAGATGAACAGAAAATAGAAACAGGCTGGATGTTGAACTTGACCTCAAGAGATGCTTTACCTGCTCCAGACTTCGAGGCTCTCAACAGGAGCAGAAAAATAAGAACAATCATGTTCAGTTCTCTCATCAATTCCTGCAAATTCAGGTCAGCGGTATTAGTGTTACACCTACAGTTGACCTTATTGCTCTTCATAACACAATTTTGTTCAGTATTTAGTATCTCACGGGTATGGAAGCCCATTTCCACTATGAAAGAAAAAATAAAAGCCCAACAGGTAGTCATAACTACGAGTTTTAAAGTCATAATTACAACAATAAAAGTCAAAATCACAACTTTCAAAGTCAGCTATGAGACAGAAAGTCAGAGTTTCTCTAAGGACGCTGGCTGCAGTATCTCATAACTGTGAATTTGAAAGTTGAAATTATGACTTTCTGTTGGGCTTCTGTTTTTTTTTTTTTTTTTTGTCATGGCGGAAATGGCTGACGTCTTTTGTGGCCTCTAACAGGTTTTCTTCCAAGACTGCTTTGCACTTCATCATATATTTCAGTCAGTTTCTCTGTCCCTGTTGAAGAAAAGCAGTCTCCCAGCATGATACTGTCACCACCATGAATCCCCGTGAGAATGCTGTGGAACATTAGTTTCCCACCAACATGGTGATTTGCATTTATGCCAAAAGTTTTCATCTTTAAATGGTCTCTACAAGTTATTCTTGATCTGTTGTTTCCCTTGGTCTTCCTTTTGTTTTGTTCACACAGATGAACTCTGTTTACTAATTATGTGGTTTCTGTGAACAGTTTGTTGCACTAGATTTAGATTTCATTAAGAGGTAATGGAGTGTTTAAAAAAAAAACAAAAACAAAAAAAAAAAAAAAAAAAAAAAAAAAAACCCATCCCTGTTATGCAGTATCTTATGTGGATCAAGCATCATTAAACCAGTGAAGCTTGTGGTTGGAATGTGACAAAATGTGAAAAGGTTTCAGGAGTCTAAATACTTTTGCAAAGCAGCACAGAGCTATGTGAAATACTGACCAGTTAGGGGGGCTCCATGGTAGGACTGGACTGGGGTAAACGACTCCTGCAAGCCCTCTGCTCTGTAGGTCTCCCCATACATCTTATGATGAGGAGAGCCTGAGTTTACTGATGTGTTGTGCTTGAGATCATGAACCTCATTCTAGGGGAAAAAGGTAAACACAGTAATTCCAACTTATGTCTTAACTTAATTCTGGTTGTAAAATATTAGATTTTTAACTCAGTAAACAAATCTTTCTGAGAGAAATCCATTTGCAGTTGTGATGATATTTCTGCATAATCTGTTAAAACCATCTTTATGTATATATTCTGGTGTGGATGTGCTGAAACAGTTAAAATGCTGCTGAAACAATTACAAATAAAATCTACAGTACTGACCTTGAGGGCTTCTACTTGCTGACATAACATCTGAAGGAGACTTTTCTGGTCTTCAACCCAATGAGGTGGTGTCTTTGGTGAAATCTAAACGGGGGAGGGGGAGAAAAGAGGAATGTAATAAACAATTTTCTTGACTCAATCAAAATATGCAATAATACATAAACCTATGGTACAGACTCACCAGTCTTTTGGAAGGAGAAACGATGCTTTTGCTCGGAGAGGGAGAAGCAAACTTAATATGTGATATGGTTGCACTGGTTTCTGTGAGACGAGCGGGGCTGGAGTGAGTTGGTCCTCGTCGAAGCTCCAGCTCCTGCTCGGTCTCTTCTTCCATGTCATCCTGGGTTTCCCCGAGCTGCTGATTTACGTCGTTCAGGAGGTCCACTACTTCCTCCATGGACACGGGAAGCTGTGAAGCAACAAGTTAGCAGAGAGACATGGATACAGAGGTAAAAATACTATGTCAAGGTTTCAGGTACATTTCTCAGAGGGCAACACTGACCAAAATCCAAATGTGGAAATTGTAGGATTCAAACTTGCAACCAACCTTTTCAATGTCATCTGCATGGGCATTGTAGATTTTTGACAAGTAGTTCCTGAACTTCCTTAGAAAAGTTATACACCTGTCTTGGGTCTCTTCCACACCATTGCTGGCCTCCTCTGCTAGTCGCTGATATATCTGCAAAAAAAACCCAAAAAAGCTGTAATGAAAACCTCTAAACACTGGTTCATATAAGGAAATTACTAATGCTGCATTCTGACCGAATGCGTTTCACGTGCCAAAAACGCGTCCAATGCCTCAAGTTGGACGCTTGTGCACTCTAAAGTCAGACGCGCGTCCAACGCTGGAAACGCTTCTAAACATGCCACAGGACTTCGACACCCCTAGACGCGTATCCACCATAGACTTTGCATGTAAACCAGACGCCCCTGACACTCAAATCGCGTTCGGTCTGAACGCAGCATAAGAGTCTATCACACAAAAACATTGTAAGAAACACTTTCCATCTCCAAATGTCAGACTTTTCTGGACCGTTGCTCTTGTGACATGGCCCATGTTTAAGGTTTTGGCCCAATCTGTGAATGAGCTTGACACCCCTGCACCAAGACTACATACGGCATCTTTACCAGTAAGGTAGATTCCCATAATAAGAGCTTCCATCAGTAAAAAAGGCCAGTTTATTCTCATCTTATGACTTTGCCTCTCCAGAACTGGCTTTGCTTTGTAATTCCTTATCCAAAAATAGCAGCATTGTTACATTGGCAAAGTAAGGGTTATTTCTTACTAACAGTTTCAACATGTTCAATCAGCTGATGAATAATCACATACTGTCAAAAATGGAGGAAATATGAAATTATAAAACATCTGAAGAGACACTGCTGACATTTCCAACAGCAGATCATTAGTTTGTGTCTCTGCTGCAATCAAATTAATGGGTGTCAGAACCTCGACTCTGAAAGCAGTCTGGTGTGAAACCCAGTCATTAATATCACACAGATAGAGGTGATTTTTATAACCTGGAAAATTAATACCATTAACAATCACTAACTTCTGACTAGAAGCAAAACTCTGCACAAAAGGTTGTAGAATCTAAACCCTGAATCAGCACTTCTCAAATAGTGGGGCACAGAAGGACTTTGTTATTGTCTTTATTCATGCTTGACTGACAAACAAGTCTCTGGTCACTAAGTGGCAGCAGTGTTCAAATTAATCAACAGGCTGCCTGATCAAGCCAGTAGAAGAAGTCGCCTACTCAGACAGGTTCATTCATATTAAGAGAATAAAGACACAATATTACTGGAAAAAGTCAAAAAATGAGAAAAAAGTGGTTTTAACAAGAAAAGATGCTTCAATAGTGTTATCAGGATCTGATGTGAACAGCTCAGCAAATCTGCGGTTCTTTCTTTGAAATGGATTCAGTCGTTTAAACAATCGTTTCAAAGTTCTTCAACTGATATTAATTTGATGCTGATGTGTTAAAATATTAAGTATTTCCTTGTTTGTAAAACCAAAACCAACTATAAGATGTTCAGTATTCCTCATTTTAACGTAGTTTGGTGAAGAGTTTTCATTAAATAATGACTTTATTCTTGTATTAAAAACAAACAAAAAACTTAGTCCTAATACTCCGCCGTAAGCAAGTAACTAGCTGACGCTCCTTCTCTGCTTCAGTTGAACACCTCACAATCCTGCACTTCATCACTGCCACATGACAAAACAAATACCACATCACCAACCCTCCCCTCCAGAAACACAAACAGCAGTAAGATGGAGATAAACATTTATTATCAGCCCAGTTTTACTGATCGTGAATTCCTATTCAAAGCCAAAATGTATAAATTGTTTGTAACACTGATACAACCAACTTCTATGGATAAAGCAGAGAGTAAGGAGAGCCACCAATCAAACGATTTTTCCTCGATGTAACTGCCCAAACACTGAAATTTGCTAAAATATATATGCTATAGTTCTTAGAAAGAGGAAAACAAATGATGAAAACCGGAACGGGTCAAAATCAGTATCGGAGGATCAGACCTAAAACAATAACAAAAACTGGTACATATTATGGTACATGGTAAAGTTTGACTGATGCATTTTAACCTCTCTTATTACTATGACTGTTAAAACTTGAGCTGCAAGAGTCACGCCTGTAAAGCAGCCAAGTGCAGGCTAATTGAACAAGCAAATAGCCTGACTAACCAGCTGACATCAGCTTGTTAAATTTGAGTTAGTTTATAAGGAGCAGTATGGCAAATAAAGCATTATTCAGTGCAACAAGGTCTGAAAAACATTTTGTCAGTTTGTATTAAAATCTAAAAAAAAAAAATATATATATGTTATAACTAATAATGAAATCAATGTGATTTCCATTGGAAGAATTGCTCTTCTGTTTTAAGTAAATGCAGTTAGATCATGCTGTACATTTTTGTTTTAAATATATTGTGTAATTACTGTAATACTGTATTATGCTGCAAGAATCTCATACCTTTGAGAACCCTGTACCAGCCCTATACTACTGGACTGCAGGTCCTTATCATGGGCCCTTTAAAGTCCTGATTAAGAACGAACTGATCCCAGTTGTGGTTTACCTGTGCTAAATGCCAGATGGATGACATGTTATTGATGCTTTCTAAAGTTGCGATCGCCTCCTCTGTTCTGCCTTCGATGTCCAGAAGAACAGCGTAAGCTATTTTAGCTTCTTCTTCATAACCTTTCACAGAGGAAATCTGAGAACATAAAACATACCCAACATCAGTAAAGCAACAAAATGTAACTTGGAGTTAAGATTTGAAGCATTTCCAATATCCCCAGTACATTTAAAAGTGACATGGTGAGTTTATTATTAACCTGAATGTCCTTAGAAGTGAAGTGTATAAAGAGAGGATCCAGGGGTTCTGGTATACCACGTCTGATTTTTATTTTCTCCAACATGGGCATCACAACTCGCCAGTAGTGGACGCTGCGGCCAACGTACTCCTTCTGGTCGTAATACGAGTTCATTCCATCACCCTGCGTTATTAAGCAGACACGTTGAGACGTCAGAGAGCAGGTTAGGCTGTCACACTGACGTAAACACAGGACTCAATATACCAGTTTGACACAGTTTCTTCAGGTTTTATGGATCCCACCATAAACACAAAAGACATATGGCGAAGGAAACAATATATGTAGCAGTTTGAACCATTTGCACCTAATCCTGCTGATCAGCTGAAGAGAAAGGAACAGAAAAAAGGAGGTGCAAAGAGATGAGCGTCTACGCGGTTACTGACAAGGATTTCTACCTGTTTTTGAGCAGGCTGTGCAGGCTGTTTGTGTGTAAATAGCTTCAATATTTAATGTGCATACTGAAGGAATAAAGTCGGTAAGATTTACACTGCTTGGCCAAAGTACTCATCACTTGAACATTTTCAAGTGATGAACATTGGGACCACAAACTTCAGTGCATCTCATTAGGATTTTGTGTGACAGACAAACAAAGTAGTACATAATGAGGGAGAAGGAAATGATTTTCCTACATTTTTAACTATTAAAAACCTGAGCAGATGTAATTTAGGTCTGTATTTAGACTTAAATTAATGTTTAGAATGGCCTAGTCAAAGTCATTCCATTGCAGCTGTGGTTGTGTGTTCAGGGTTCTAGTCTTTTGCAGCCTCTGACAGATCTCTCCATGTAGCTCCAGCAACCTTCTCATCACCTCTGACCAGCTTCCTTGTCTGGACTGAAGAAAAACAACCCATAGCATCATGCTACCACTACCTGTCCCTTGAGGACACTGCCATAGGCCTTTTAGCTACTTCTGATTAACTTCATTTGAACGCAACTGGCTGCACTGAATTGTATTTAGTATTATCAGAGTAAAAGTAAAACAGTTCCTTCCACTTTACTATTATGCATAGTCCATCACATAAAATCACCATAAAACAATGATTTTTGTGATTAAAAAGTGACCAAAGCTATAAAAGTTCAAGATGTCTAAATACTTGCAATGCAACATATGCTGCTGGAGTCAAATTCATTCCCAAGGTGATTTTTATTTTACATTTGAGACAACAGTCGCATCAAAAAAGCATTTCAAGTTGCTTAATAAGCTCAACCTGTAAACAGTGTGTGTGTGTGCGCGCACGTTTCCACATACCGTCTGGCTCAGACTCTGCGCCCAGTGGATCACCAGCGCCGGTTGAAGCCCGTGTTTCTCTCCAGCTCTCAGAGTGTTCAGTCCGTGTTGCACAACCATTCGCAGTTTGGCCGACGTACCAGGACTGCAAGGAGGCAAACATTGAAACCGCTCTCATCAAAATATACAAGTATTTAAAGTCCTATATATAGCAGACAGCTGAGCATCTACTTTGTATTTAGCTTAATGTAAACTGAAGAAAAAATAACTGGCTTTTAAAATGAAACTTTGGGACTGATGCATTTCTTTAAAAGGGAAATACTCATTTTTCAAACAGTTAAAGCCTTTCAGAGAAGTATAACATTAGTTGGACATAAGTTTAAGGACGACCGAGTACGAAGAAATAAAAACCAAGATATAATCAAATATTTTGCTAATTAAAAAGGAGTTACATATCTGCTGATTTTAATTGTAAAAACAGTATCCTTTTCTTGCCTTTGGTAGCACAACAGCGACAATTTTAATCCATGTATTGCTTTTCTGATACTCACACTGCTCGTTTGTGAATGAGGCTGTAGATGGCGTCCCACCACTCCCTCTGTCGGTCCGTGGTGAGGAGGCGAAGGAGAGGAAGAGGGAGGCAGCGAGGCTCGAAGAGCTGCTGCTGCCGTGGGCTCAGGCTGCGGCTGATCTTCGCCATGTCTTGAAGCTGACAGTGGCTACAGAAAACCACGCCGTATAAAAACACCTAAATAGAATAAATCAAACACACACATAAAAATTTGGTGCTGGTCCGTTAAATCAGAGTTTCTGCAAGTTCCAGGAAGCTAAATCTAGGGGTGACTATGATCCACAGCTGTGTGCACATAGACTTGGCACGTTTTTACACCAGATGCTCTTCCTAACAAAACCCCCCCTGACTATACCCAGGAAAGAACAGGATTTGAACTGGGAATCTCCATGTTTGAGGCCACCTGCTCCACCAGCCAAACCACTGCGGTGCCCCACGTTCCAATTTTTGCTCAACACCGAAAACCCTATAAAAGAGGCTGAGGTTTGTGGTCGCTACATGATAAACAAAAAAAATAAATAAATAAATCAGAGGTATTCCTTCCTTTGCTAGGAAGAGTAATTTATTTAATTACTTAAGTCATTTTTTTTTTGCACCTTCTCCTTTGGATTTATGCTCGGCTCATTAATCAATTTGGTTTAGATCACCAGACCTGCTGATCAGCTCTTATCACGACAGCTTACCTCAAGGTCCAGCAGGCAGATCGACTCTGGTGCGTTGGTGTCCAACTTGGACGTTTCCAGTGTAAGCCTCGGAAACAGCTGCTGCAGCCAGTCCCGCATGGGCGGCCTCTGGTCCAGGAGACTCCACTGCAGCCCCAACCAGCTCAAATGCTGCAACTCACCACTGTGCAACAAGATGGAGCCTAAAAACATAAAAAGTTATCACTGCAGAAGAAAATCATTCCTTCTAGATGCTTTGATCCTTAAGGCAGATTTAAAGTTTTGTACCAGAGTCCCATTTGGCCAGTTTGGAGAGCTCTGGAGCCAAAGAGGTAAGAGAGTGAATGTCATCGCTGGCAATAAAAGAGGATGCAGAGGAAGCCTGTGGACCCCAGAGGAGTTCAAACAGAGACTCCTGACCGCTACGGTTCCCGAACGCCTCCACCACCTACAAAGAAACAGTCACTACATCTGTTTCTAGAAATATATCTTCATGATTTAAAAATAATAATTTGTAATAATATCCAACAAAATGCTTTCACACTTTTGTCTAGACTACATCAGGAGTAAAATTCTGTCAAATTAAAATGTTTTATGCACAGTTGTACATTTTCTATGAAGAACATTTGGAAACCAGAACAAAAATAAGCTGACCTCTCTTATCAAAGTGAACGTGTCGGTGCTCAGATTGAACAGCATGTGCCCAGCCTGACTCTGCCGGTCATTGGCCAGCAGCTCCAGGAGCTGTGGGGCTGACTGGTCCCTTTTGGTCACTTTTGCCTTTGGTCTGGGAGCCTGGTGGAAAACCAAGAAAAAAAATGCATTGGATGGTAAGACAAACGTATTCCTTAACATTTTTTCTATTCTTTATTCTGTTTTTTTTTACATTTATTTTAAATTATTTGTGTGAGTCTGTTTTGTTGTTACTGCCACTTTGCTGCTGTTGCACAGAAATTTCCCAATCGTACGGACAATAAAGGATATTTCTGTTCTTCTATTCCTTACATAAAATCTGCAAACAGACCTTAATAGATCAGTAAAACACCAAGAATAAAGGACAGACTTCTCCAAGGGCTTTTTATTCAAATATATGATGCCACAGTATTGTAAGTTCCTCTGCAATACAGTAAATTTGAATCAATATGAAGAAAAATTGACTATTTTAATCTTATACCTTGATTATAATAAGAATTTAGGTGGTCAAAGGTTCAATTTCACTATTTTACTAATGATTCACTATGTGTGGTAGGTTTATATTTTTTTTACTTTAGGCATCAAATGCAAATAAATAGTCATTCCAAAAGCAAATCCTCATGCAGCCTTTTAAAGTAACGCATGCCGCTTACAAACTGAATGCTCAAAACTCTCAGACTGGTAAAGCAGACTTCTGAGATAATCCCAAGCAAAAGAAAGTAAATGTGTATATTTCCCATAACATTTCTAGATTTTCTTCCAGCAATTTTTTTTTTTTTGCAACATTCAGGACTTTTTAAGAGCTAAATACTGAGCAAACGAGATCCTTTTATATGTATTTTCCAAAACTCACAAAACATCAAGAGGCTGAAGCAGGCTTCTGATTCAGTAAGGTTATAAAGGACCGTTTTATGGTTTTTATAACATCTGGACTAAAATCAGCTTCATTTTAAAATCTACAGTTGCCAAAAAATGATTGGGGTAGTTTCTGAACTATAACACCTTTATCTGTCTTTTAAAAACAATACGATCTCAAGTTGTGTGGATTAAAAAGAAAACATCTGTAAATGGCCCCCCCCCCTTTTTTTTTAGAGTGGGTATTTATCTATGCGTTCTTGGTCAGGAACTAAAAACAAACTAATTACTGATGAGTGAATCATTAAAATTAATTAAATATGCTTGTTTCATTTATGTTAATTTTATTCAGTCTTTATAATCGTTTACATTTTCTATAGTTTTTATGTATGTACTGGATCTCTTATATGTTTAGATTTGTTACCGGGTTTGTTTTTGCGATTCAGAGTTTAGTCAAATGCCCTAAAATAAAAAATTTTTGTGCACTTACTGTGGTACAGAATATTTTTTGATGGCAATAAAGTGGTTATTCTATTCTACTGGATTGGATTCATATAATCAGTTTCATTCATATAATGCTGTTTATCTTTTGTTAGGGAGGTAAGTTATTGTCGTGTGGTTTATTCATTTTACATAGGTATGTTTGGATTAATTTTTCAGATAATTTCCTTTAATTTACAGTTTTAGGCTTAAAAGTTTACCCTGAAGTTACACCGAGCTCCTCTTCCAGTGCTAAAATCTAATGTAAATAAGTCATTGTGAATTGTTCATACGCTTGTAGGCCGAGATTATAGCCATAAACTCCATAAAGGTATTCGAACGACACTCGAGTACCTGGTAAGCCAGCAGGTAGCACAGCGCGGCCAGGTCGATGACAGCTCTCCAGGTCTGCTGCCGATCCTGAGCCATTTTCAACAGCAGCGTGGCAGCATGCAGGTAGAGGTGAGCCCGCATCTCCACAAACACTTCAAAAAGTTCATCGGTGACGCGAACAGCAACGCTGCTCAGTGCCTGCATTGCTTGGTCAAAACTGAACAGAAACAGGAAACAAACAAAAAAAAAAAAAACACCAAGAAAAGTTACTTATGGAAAATAGGTACTTACATAAGTATTAATTGGGGCAAGGCAACTTTATTTATATAGCACCGTTTATACACAAGTGCTTTACAGGAAATCAAAGAAAGGCAATAAAACAAAGAGCTTTAAGCATTACTTTAAAAATATATAAGTTCTTGGAGGCACTGCATGAAAGTAAACAATCGTTAAAATCTAAATCCAACTTCGTGCTTCAATCACTCAATTAACAAACAGTTTATCAGTGAGGCTCTTTGATCAAAAACTGTATCAGCACTAATGTTTTCAGCCCTGATTGAGAGGAGTCAACAGCTTCTGAACAGGTTTTCAGGGAGTTTGCTCCAGAGCTGAGGAGAACAGAAACCAAATGCTGCCTCACCCTGTGTAGTTCTGGGAACACTGAGTAAGCTGAGGACCTGAAGGGGTCTACATGGTTCATATTTGATCCAGCACCAGTCGGTGCTTTTTAGTCTTCACAGATCCTGAGAACATTATTTGTAACATATTGCATAAGATTTGATTGAGTCTCATGCTGTGTGAGACAATTTGGATGGAGCCAAACAACAATGACTGAGACACAACGAAATAAAAATCTGGAAAAACTGGCTATGAATACAGGCTGACTGTACAGTGCCTTGACAAAAGTATTCACACCCCTCACATCACAACCACAAACTTTGCTGTTCTTTATGTGAGGAAACCAATTAGGTAATGAGCAAATACAGTCCATCTGCTTTTCATTCATTTTCAGTATAAATATTCTGGTGAATTGAAAATATAGTATTAGTATTTCAATAGCATATCATAACATAAAAGCAATTGAATTCAGACACTTTTGTTATGTACAGCAAATAAAGAATAAAGTTAAGTCCAAGCATTAGGGATTAAATTGCACATATGAAGCGTCTTTCAACAATGAAACACTATTGGACATGACCTACCTTCTGAATGCATCGAGGCTTGGCTGCACACTGCTCTCAGACAGTCTGATTCGCAGCAGGCTGCAGTGCGCCAGCAGCACTTCTCTTTGGAGACGTCGATACATCTTTTCATTATTTGAAACGCTGGGCTGAGCCAGATACTCCTGAAACAGAAAACGTTTATTGTCAGGCTCTCTTAAAATACACAATAATTTAAATTAAACATGTTCCACGAAATATACTGCTGGAAAAAACGAGAGTTAGTCCTGACCTGTAATGTGTTCAACTGCACACTGTACCAGTCCAGACTGTTGCGCAGCAGGCCCTTTTTTTCAGTAGCCAGACAATGTTTTACGGCCTCATCTAGCCGACCATCCTGGGAAAACAGCTGAACCAGCTTTACATTCACGAGAGCATCAGCTGGCCGCGCTGTGAGCTCAGCTTGGAGGAGGTCGAACAACTGGTTCCAGCCTTGCTGACCCTGACGACTCAACAGACGCTCCTGAATGGATACAAACAGACGCGTGGCAGAGAGCTGAGAACAAGGCAGCTGTTAACGAGTGCATGCTAGAGGAGTCCTTGCACAGCTGAAGAGCTACAGAGAAGCCTTACTGGGTGAAACAGCTCTCACCTTTAAGTTGAAGACTTCTGGGTTACCGGGCATGAGCTTCGCTGCTTTTTCCACCCAGAACTCTGCTCTGCTGTCGCAGTCCGCCTTACTAACGAGCAGCTCAGCAACCTTCAGCACCAGGTCTCTTTGCACTGGGTTCAAGTCCACCGAGCGCTGCATGAAAACAGAAGTTGAAATAAAGAAATAATTTCAAGCAAGAGCATTTTCTTTAAACTACACACATTTTAAGATATAAAAAAACATTTCCATGCTCAACTATCAAATATAAGAAAAACTCATGTTAGCTATGAATTTGTGGCAGCTTTTTTTAAAGTGAAGGCACATGCTGTTCAATCTGAGCACTGACGCATTCACTTTGATAAGAGAGGTCAGCTTATTTTTGTTCTGGTTTCTAAATGTTCTTCGTGGAAAATGTACAATTGTGCATAAAACATTTTAATTTTCTTCCCTCTTTACTTCCTTTAAATATGGAACAAACAAGGAAGTAAAGAGAAAAGACAAGAAGGAGGTGATGTAGGACACAAAAGGGAAGATAGAAAGGACATAGTGGTGAAAGAACAGCAGGAGCACAAGGAAGCAAGAGGAGAAGCGCAGAAAATGGAAGGACACAAGGGAAGAAGACAGACAGGCAGGACACAAGGAAGGAAGGAAGGAAGGAAGGAAGGAGCTTTTAGACAACGAACCAAAACAAGAAGTCTGGAAATACAAAGATTTTTCTACACTCTTCCTCAGAGGTGGGACCAAGTCATTGTTTTGCGAGACTGAAGCAAAGACAGTCAAGCCTCAAGTCAATACAGGCAACTGTCAAGTCCCAAGTCTGAAACTTGGAATTTCAAGTCTTTGAGTCTTTTTCAACAATGTTGCAATAATATGTTAAAAATAATAGATCGTGTGAATGTTTTTAAAATCTATATTGATCTCAAATCGTGATGAAACGTGCAACTGAACTTACAAAGTACATAAAAAGTAATTCTAAAATGCCACCTCTATATTGTACGGCTAAATTAAAATTAATAGAAATTAAACGATGCATGAATAGTCTTCCTTTAAACTATAGCTTTCCAGAATAAACACACTTTTTCAACATCATATGTTTAAAACATTAGATTTTAGGTAAAATATCAAGTCTTTTTAAGTAAAAAGGTTCAAGTCCAATTCCAAGTCCCAAGTCATTGGTGTAAAAGTCCAAGTCAAGTGAAGTCTCTGAACATTTTTTCCAAGTCAAGTCTAAAGTGGTAATATTTTTAACTCAAGTTTGACTCGAGTCCACACTTCTGCTCTTCCTCTCTTTTTTCCATACTAATCCAGACTGTGTAGGAACCCTCCTCTATGACAGAACTGGGCATTACATTGAAACAGATTTGCCGTTGCAAAAACTATTATAAAGTATATTCTATTCTATTTATGCTATACTTCAATGGTAAAGGCCTGCTTGGATGCACTGTATCAACCTTATCAGAGGTTCCACCCATTTAAGTCAACATAATTTTCCTACCTTGTAGCAACCAATTGCCTTGTTGATCTCTCCCTCTCTTTCATAGAGCTGTCCAAGAAATTTGTGTGCTTTGGGATCCCTCTCCTGCACTTTGAGATACTCCGATACATGCCTAGAGAGAGCACGAGACGTGTACAGTCAATACAACGTCTAGGACGATGAAAAAAAAAAACAAAAAACAAAACAAAAAACAAAAACTTTGCCCATAATGAAGATGCTTACCGTTTTGCAAGTTCATATTCTTTTGCTTCAAAGTACAGTTTTGCGAATAAAAATCCTTTAACCGGCTTCTGTAGGGGAAAAAAAAAATCTCTTAATATCTCAAGTAAAAATAAAGACAGCCAACCTCTTCAGCTGGTCTTTCTAACCTGCCAGACTAGATTTATTACACATTTGGAACGGGAAAACATTAAGTTGTAATTTATAGGTGCTGGACTGAAGTCATGACAACACAGGTGTATGCTTTTACACTGATGTCATAAAGTCACATCTTTTGAATGCCCTGCCTGATCTACAAAACAAACAAATCCAAAGCCACCTCCAGCTTCATTTAAATGGTAAATTTCTTTCAACTTGCATTTTGGTTCCATATAATAAAGAGTTAATCTGGAGACATCTGATAACAAACATATTTTATTGTACCACACTCTAATCTTCTTACATAACTGAAGCCTCACTGTTCAGTACTCCACTTTCACAATAAACTGATGTCATTTGTGCGATCGCTGTTGACCTTTAATCCATAAAAAAATTACATTCATGTCAAGTTAAACTCATCCTAAGAGTCATTTCACAAAATATAGCAAAACCAATAATCCCTGTTCTTTTCTTTTTATTAGATTTTTATCTGTCCATCATTCAGTTTCACAAAAGCAGAATTACATAAGGACACACACGTAGTTTTATTCTGTGCTGTTAGTCTGCTGCAGGCAGATTTATTGATAAGAGTCCAATCAGGGCTCTTTCTGGCCTCATGAGGAGAGTCTATAACTTCAGATTGACTCTCCAAAAGCAAACTCAAAACCCACACAGTCGGCTGAGAAGTAAAGCTCATGAAAAATACTGAAGGTTAAACAAGAAACTCAACGTGGTTGTCTCTAAAAAGATAATTTAAAATCTATTTGAGACAAGCTCAGAGACATATGACATGAATTAAAATAAATCTGAAAACAATAACAAAAAAATGTGTTCATTTATTTTAGGTCTTAGTAGAAAATTAGCAATATCAGATACTAAAAATAATTGAAAGTGTCATCTGTAAATAATTTTGTGTTTGTTTTTAAAATTATTAAACCTGCACTCTCACACAGTGTGACATCACCCCAAGGCTAGGACATATTTTTAATCCTGGTCTTGAAAGTGCAACAAAAGAGAAATTGGGATCGGCAGGTCAGTGCATTCCAACTCTTTTGTTTATTTAAAACACTATTTATTTACAACAAAAGTATTTTATTCCAATGAAACTGTGATCATCAGTATTTTGAGACTTAAAATGACAAGTAAAGTGACACAAACAGGCATGCGACAACATGCAAATAAATTGTTTAAGCTTGTGTCATAGCGGCTTTTCAGGAAGCAAACATTGCTGATTCGTGCTGATCCTGGTTTTGTATTTATGGAACAAAGTATGTCAAAACGCTCTGATAAGACTTGGTCAAGCCCAGTTTCCTTAGTTTAAACACCGGCATGGACTTTTGTTCTGCTTTTTGAATTCGAAGTTTAGCTTCGAGTAAATGACTGTAATTTACAGCATTAATTAACATTTTAAAAAAGTCACTAAAAGTGTAGGAAAGAAGTCAGTGTGGCAAGTGACAAGCTGGCGCTCGTTTATGGAACAGCCGCGCATTTCAAGGCATGACGATCATACTGAAGTTGGCACCTGATTCGACGATTCAATAAACGGATATTGTATTTATTGTACAACCTATAAGCCATAGTTGCTCAGCTCGAGTTGAAAATTTGAGAAAATTAAGACACGCCAAACCTAGACTGGGTTATTGCTCACACAGCTAAGAAATGTTCATACACAGGAAGTGACCCGTAAGACCTTAATAAAGGCTTCTTAGTCAACAAGTTGCATATACTGCACTGATATATACATATCGGTCACGTTAGAAAGTCAACATTTGGAAGTAAGAGAATATGGATTTTCCAAAAGAGGTCGAGATTTAAACTACTTCGGTATTTTATATTGTTTAATTAGAGTTGATAGAGTTGATACCCCTGGTTCGTTTAAAACCAGCGAGCTATCTATCCCCTTTACCTCTACTGAAGTGTCGAATCAGAAGCTAACTTCTTGGTCATAAAGCCGGTTGATAGCATGTGCAGCTAGCCGGGAACAGCTAACCGAGGTTGGGCAGACACCAATACAAAGACAAACTATTGATAAGCTCACGTATTTAAAACTGCAACCGGTGTTTGGACAAAATACACTCAAGCCTGAAGCTAAACGCCGACTGAATGTCAAATGCGGCTCAGACTTAGCGGCGGGAGCAGGCTAACATGCTTAGCCGCTGGTACTATCTTACCTCTTTGAGTGAGGGAGATGAACTCTGTACGGAGGAAACGTAGCGGTCCACTTCAGCCTTACTCCGCCTCATGGCTTCAGATCTCAGGGACTTCTACAAGAGCTGACTACAGTTCACAGGCTAAAAGAGTTCACGAAATGTAAAAGAAACACTGACATTAATATCATCATGTTAACTCCCCATAATGATAATGCGCAGTCAAATGGCGAGCGTGTTACGTGGTCATGCGCAAACTTGAAACGGACTTTCCGACCAATCAGATCTGAGTATTCTTTGACGCAGGCTGACGCACTGTATTTTAAAACAGGGTTGAGATTAGAGAAGTCCAAAGAAAATACAAGCATAAAATAAATAGACATTTCTATAACCTGCACTAAATTTATGTGTGTGGCGGATTATTATTTCAAAACAGCAGTTTATGTGTTTAATATTTCTCTTCCTCCTTTTAAAATGTTTTATTCGGTGTTTATGAGTTCCTTAAATTTCTCTTTAGACTTTTGCTGCTTTGCGTTCAGAAATTTTCTCAATCTTAAGGGGCAGTATTATGGGTTTTCCAGCTACATCGAATTATTTTATAGCACAATCAAGTAACTATGTTACCTTGAGTTGTTACAAAAATGCTGTATATATCAAATATGACTTACAAAAAATTTGATTTCATAATTTAACGCCTTGAAATTGGCCCTCTCTCTCTTTAAAAACTTCCACTCTTTCTGAAACGCCGCCTTCAAAAGGCGGCGTTGTGAAGTCATCACAACAACACTCCTCGATTAATCCTTTAACAGTTTTTACCAGCATGCACTGAGAAGTAGCTGGTATAATGAGCTCAGCAGAAGCGCAGTTACACCAGGTGTTTGCTAATTACAGCTGGCTAGTCTGAAATGCTGAGTGGGAAAGTCGTGGGGGAGGAGTGCTCTGTGTGGCGGAAGCTTGGAAGCTTAGAAACTGGAGCTCCAAGGAGGACCTGGGTCTCAAGGGTGGAGATTGGTCCATCCAGGCGTTTTGCACAGCTGAATGGCTGTCATGGGAGATTAAAGGATTTCTCATACATGCATTAAAGAATCAAGGAAACACTCCAGGTATGTTTTTGATGAGGGAAAAACTTTATAACATGTCATAAAGCTCAAATAAGACAATTTTACATAATACTGACCCTTTAAAAGTGCATATGTAGCATATATATATATATATATATATATATATATATATATATATATATATATATATATATATATATATGTATTCAGCCTCCCCAAATCAATTTTTTTTTTCATTTTTGCTTTTCAAGTTTTTAAATAAATTCTTAATTGGATTTAAGTCTGGACTTTGACTATGCCATTCTGTCAGGTAAATATGCCTTGATCAAAACCATTTATTGTAGTTTTAGCTTGATATTTAGTCTTGTTGACCTGCTGGAAGGTGAGCCCAGACTCAGGTATTTTTGCAACCACTAACTGTTTTTCTCCGAGAATTGTCCTGCTTTTAGCTCCATCCCTCTTCCCATTAACTCTGACCAGTTTCAGTGTACCTGTTGAAGGAATAATGCCGTCGTAACACACTGTACTGCCACCACCACGTTTCATCATGAGGATTACATATTCAGGGTGATGTGTTAGTTTTCTGCAATGTATAATATTTTACATGTAGGCTGAAATGTAAAATTTTGGCTTCCTCGAAACAGAGCACCTTGTTCCATATGTTTGCTGTTTTTCCTATATGGCCTGTAGTAATTGCAATTAGGTCTTCTTGTGGCTTTCTGTCAATAACTTTCTACTTACCACTCTTGCATTAAGGCCAGATTTGTAGAATGGACAACTTATAATAATTATCCTGTCATTCTCCCAGCTGGGGTGTACGTCACTGCAGCTCCTCCAGAGTTACCATGGTCTCCTGTCTATTTCTTGGATTAATGTTCTTCTTGCCAGGTCAGTCAGTTTAGGGAGACAGCCATGTCACATGGTATGCTTTAAATGACCTTTTACCTTTATACCTCGCACTTCCCACAGTTATCCATTACTTTGTGCTTGCCTGTCACACAAAATCCTAGTTACACTAAGGTGTTTGACAAAATTCAAGGGATAAGAATACTTTTTTTTCCCCATCCATTAATGTTCAGAAATGACTTTTTCAGAGTTCTCAGCCAGAAATGTTAGTTTGGACATAGGTCTGTATTACTGTTTACTGTAGCCTTTAGATTTGGTTTCTTTAGAAGAGGTTTGATCACTGCAGGTTTCAAGACCATCAGCCACACTTTTGTGCACCATGAATCCATACTAAATAAAAAAAATAAAATAAAATAAAAAAATGATGTGAAGCCCTTTTAACTAGAAAACACCAGTCCACACAAATTTCAAGCTTGGGTACATCATATTTATTGTGACAGGCTGACTGGACTAAAGCAACAGTAAAGAAAAGTATAAAACATGCACTTTGGTGTGTCTTCAGAGAGAAAATACAGTACGACGGGCGTTTTTCTACATAGCATAATTTATTTGACACATGTTGTAACAGGGCAAATACAACTACACCCTGGAGTATTTATAGAGCAGCTGAAGTTCTGCCTAACAACAACCAGTCCATTGGGTGCTTCTGCAATGTGAAATGTTGCAAAATAGAGAAAAGCAAAACAGAAACTTTTGTGTTTACACAACTATGGAATGTGTTTTAATGAATCAAAATACGAAGAGCAAGCATTGCAAGATAAAATACAGCGCATAATAATTATCTTGAAACAGAGGGCTGCTGCTTTCTTTTGCAAAGCGAGTCTGAGCTCTGAAGAAGTTGGTACACTCCTTTAAAAGGATCACTTTCACTGGATTTACAGTCAAGAGAGGCAAAAGCTCTTAACATCGCACATTACTCTCATATCCGGTCTCTGCACGTCACAAGTCGTAACACATGCACACAGACACATGCAATAACAGTTGCTGTAAATTAAATCCTGTAACAGTAGCACCTAATGTGTTCAGCACTTGTTTTCAACAGAACTGATTTTCACACTGCAAAACCACAAACTCTTACCAAGTATTTTTGGCCTAGTTTCCAGTACAAATATCTTGAATACTCTTGAAACGAGACAAAAATAACAAATAACTTTTCAGCAGATATAGGAGCGTTTAAGTCCATAATTCCTCACTTGCAGATTATTTCACTTATAACTAGAACTTTTTCATCAATATTAAGGAATTATTGACTTAAAACAAGCTCCTCTATCATGTTGAAAAGTTACTTGTAAGTTAGTTTTGACTTATTTAAAGTGTACTAAGATATTTGCGTTAGAAACTAGACCAAAAATACTTGGTAAGATTTTGTGATTTGTAGGGTAAAAGTGGAAGTCCAAATGTTGGAGTGGACTGTAAAGGAACAGGTTTCTGCCTAATTATCTATATTATGTATTAACTAAATAAGAGTGGATTACAAAAAATGACATAAAACTAGGATTATTTTATGCCTATAATATTTGTTACATTGTTTTTCATCATCAAGTTTATTTGTATTGTACATTTCAGCAACAAGGAAGCAACAATGAATTTACTGAATGTTCATTACATACAACTTAATAATCAGGAATAATTAATATAAGGTAATGCTTAGCAAAGTATTAATCAATTATTTAAACACTTATTAATTTATAAACTAAAAATTAAATATTTCCTACTTTATTCTACAATAACAACTATTCCTCTGTGAGTAGGAATCTAAAAGCTGTTGACAAAATCCGAGGAGACACCTGCTGACAGATGTCCTGCATGTTATATGAAACTTACACTAAATACTGTAACATATCATCTAAAATATTGCATTCAATCCTGATGCATGTTGTACAAAATTATTATCTGGTGCACAAATTCTCATTAAGTGTTAATTTAACTTTTCAAACTAAATACACATTTCTTCTACCTAAAACGATGAACATTAGTAAAAAGCCTGTAACTTTAGAGTTTATTGTGTTCTGTGTACACATTTAATAAAACATTTTTTAGCTGGAGTTGGGTTTATCCGGTATTATTATTCCAACAGGAGACAATTTTGGCTTCAGATAACAGATTAAACAACCTGTCAGAACAGCTTTTCAGTCATATTTCCACGTCTCTCAAAGTTTATTAAATATAGAATGTGTACGATAGGTGTTGCATTGAAACAAGAAAATATATAAAAACATATACAATACAGAATTTAAGCGAAAAGGCACTTGACCAGTGAAGCTGAACCAGTTTAAGGAGGGTGAAATCAAAGCACTTTGGAAGTGTGGGGCTAGAAGTAAGTGGAGCTCGAGCATGGCCACCTCAGGGTTTCATCTCCTTCAGCTGTCTGCTCACTTCCGTGCAGCAGCTTCAGACAGCTTCTTCAGCCTCTTTTTGAGCTCCAACGGGAACTTCTCATAGCACTTCTTACAAACTGGCTTCATGTCAAACTCCACAAATTTGTTCCTGTGGGGTGAAAAGATAAACAGTTATAGTGTAGAAGTTGGACCTCACTGCAAAACAATAAAACATCCAGTGATATAAAAATGTTGCTGGTTTATGGCTAATTTTTGGCACACTCAGTAAAATCTTTTGCAGTCAATGGCCAACAGTGGATAACATGGAAAATCCTATTAAACATTATTGAAGAATTAAGAAATGATAAATAAATGCCTCTGTTTTTCTGAAGATGTTACGATGTTACGTCCTGATTATAGGTGCAAATCTTCCACCATTCTGTCCCCAGTGTGTTTGACCTTTGACACCTGGACATTATAATTATTCTTGATCAACCACAGCACATTACCAAATGACACTGTAGGGTTGCTTGTGGTTTTGAAATGTAAAAGACCTTTTCCTTTTTGCTAAAACTTGTAGTTAGAATGAACTGAATCATGGATTAAGCTACTGCTGCCATAACATCTGGACAGTGCAAGTACTTCCAGCACTGACTTTTAGTGCTGAGTTGTCTCATTACGGGGTCAAGCCCTTGGCGGACACCAACTCTGTGACCTTCTGGGTTTTTTCTCACAGAAAGTAATCCTGGCTGAGTGCATGGTTTGTTGCCTGTGTCTCTTTCTTAGACGAAGTCATTGATGGAGATACGATGCCCTTAAATCTTGTTTCATAGTTTGCATTGAACAGGGCTGAATGTAACTGGATCTGGATCTGACTATATGACTTAACTGGATTGATTTGAACTGAATTTCGATTGAACATGATTCTACTTAATTTGATATGTAAAGTGCCTTGACTATGTGAATAACCTGAAATAAAACAGCTAGACCTACGTTTTTTTTTAGACCATTTAGACCATATGGGTCTACATAAAGATTAGCAGTCTACGTTGCTTCCTCGATGTAGGCTAACTCTTTAAACTCTTTCACTCAGCCATTTCTTAAAGTATTTATATACTACTAGGACTGGGTCATGCGTAGCAACAAGAGGAAACTTTAGATTTCCTCAGATGATGCCAGAAAGCTGCCGGATGTGATTATGGCTTTACTCCTAACAGCAGACTGACTGGGGGACCCTTGAAACAAAGCGTTCCCTTCAGCCTGTGACTGATCTGATTCTGCTGTTTGCATAGCAAGTGCTGGTCCAAATCCTGATCTTCATTTCCTGCTCAGAGGTGGTCATGTGCAGGAAAACAATTTCAGCATTACATCACTCAAACGTGTACAACTAAGCCAAATCTCTGCTTTAATGAGCTCAGTGTAACAGAGGTTTTAGGGTGACCGGAAAAGCAGAAAATTGAAGGACTAACAAAGGCAAAGGAAGATCAAAACTGACCAAAGGAAGAACAGCTGCAAGGAGGACAAAGAAAAAGGGAGTATCAGAGACACATGGGTATCAACGGTTTCTTCTTCTTCTCTTTTGAGTCACGTTCACGCTTGGCCAGCCGACGTCTCAAGTCATCCGGGAGCCTTTCAAAGCAGTGTTTGCACACTGGCTTTAGATCCACCTCAACAAATTTATCCCTGACAGAGCAGGGACGATGGAGAGATGAATGGTGGCAGGACAGAAGGAAGAGAAAGCAGTTCAGGAGAAATAAAAATTTTACGGAGATGTCAGAAAGGACAAAGAGGAGGGGAAATAAGAAAGAGGAGGGTTGGAAAAAAGACAACAAAGAGAGACAGTTTAGAAATCAGGAAAGATTAAGACTGAAAATACAGTTCATAGCAGCAAAATAAGTTTTAGAGGCAAGGCTGCAAGCCATGAAACAGACACACTGCAGAGCATGCAAAGAAACCTCAGGCCTAAGGCATGAACCTATATTTATATTAATGCCAAATAGCTACCAATACAGCCAGGGTTAACACTGTGATTGATAAGTAATGGTTCCCAAAGTGTGTGTGTGTGGGGGGGGAACACATCATTCTGAGCCTAAAAGCTGCAGTAGGTAACTTTTATAAAAATATGTTTCTTTTACATATTAGTAGACTATGAAACAGATAATCTGTGGAAAAATCCAGCTCCTCTGCCTCCTCCCTGTGATCCTACTGCTGTCTGCAGAAATACACCGCACATGGAAAACTTTCCAGCATTCGGACTTTCTTGTATTAAAAATCCTTTTTTATTGGTCTCGTATTAAATTCTAGTTTTCTGTCAAAGTGAATTCTGTATTTTCATTGGCAAGCCATAATTATCAAAGCAAACAAAAATACACTAGAAATATATCACTGTGTGCAATGAAGTTATTTAATATATGGGTGTCATTTTTTGAAGCAAATAAAAATTATTTAACTTGGTGATAATTTAATTCATTGAGATGCAGTTTTATTTCTTGTTCTCATCATTAATCAGGCATTATCAGCGGAGGATACACAGCTCTGCTACTCCTAGTGTGTGAGCTGAAAGTGGAAAAGCTTTGGAAACCTTGAAATAAAGAGTACAGGACGCGGTTACTTACTTGAGAGTGAGCTTGGTGTTGCACGTAGAGCAGGCAAAGCAGTTGACACACCAGGCCTTATTGAGGGCAGACACCACTGAAAATAAACAGCCACAGATAGCAGATTATATACACATGATTCTGATTTACTGGTCAAACCATGATTATTTGATAAAATATGCCAATTCATGATAACAGTGCTGAATGAATGGTAAATGAATATACATGAATGGTAAAAAAAAAAAAAAAAATTCCTCACCGTCTCCCTCGATAACACGATTGCAGTGGTAGCAAACATCTCCGAACAGCTGAGAGGGGATTCAGAGAAAGAAACAGAAGATTAGCAACAGAGCTAAACGTTTTTTTACGTTGTCAAGGCTCACCCAACATGCTGTCGTCATAAGCCTTGGAAACAAACAAAGGGTGTAGGATTACAATGCATCTGTATGAATAAACCCAATTAATTACAGAAACATCAGTTTCATTTTAATTAGTGATGCTAAAATGCTGGAGTCAGATGTCTTTTAATACTTATTATTGTATTAGTGCCATTCATATGTGTATTTTAGATAATTACGATTAAGAAAAGTTGATGATTGTGTCCCAAAATACCCACATGTTAAAAAGTCATACTTTTTCAATTTTAAAAGTTCTCAGTCCTTTTTTAGCCTATTGTTCAATTATAAATTATGGATCTGATTTGGTATTGAACTGGAGTCCCGATAAAGGCATTTTTAAATGGCATCAAGAGAATCTGGTGAAATTCAGCTCTCAGTACCCGTTTCTAATCCTGTCTTCAGTTTCCTCAGTTGAGCCCCTCAAGGAGACGGATGGCCATGTTTCTTGCAGCCAGTTTTTAATAGGCTGACAAAAACTTTGACTGGGACAAAACAATTATCACTTCCACGAATCATGGATAGGAGAGAGTCTCGGACACTGAACATGAGTGGTGAAGGAGTAACTCTACGTCTTATTTTACTGAACTGCTGTAAAGTATACACAACACTAACTGTGTTAACTTTAATAAAGTATCGGACTGAGATGTATATTCATAAATGACCAACTGGTTTTCTGATGGAGACATCTCCATTGTAAACATGGTCCTGAAAACACTGGATGGATGGATGGATGGATAAATAGACAAGCAGATGATTGGATAGTTGGATGCACTGGCTAAAGGATGGATGGATAAATGGACGGATGATGGATGGATGGATAGATGACTAGATGGTTGAATGGATGGTGGGCAAGCAGATGGAAGGATAAACGAATGGATGGATGACAAACATGAATGAAAGGACAGACAGGGAACAGGGAATAAAATCTGCTGATACAAATATAAAAACAAACGTTTAAATCAAATCCAGGGTTTTTTCGACACTGTGTAGTTACCCTGTTATCCCCACATACAGCAGTGAAAATGGTTCATCCAGTTCTAACAGCAAACCAGATCCTGTCTTCAGTAGCAAGTGTTACCTGGTTGTAGTGCGTCTCACAGTAAGCCAGGCCCTTGCGCTCGTAGTGACGGTGTCCCAGGAAGGGTTTCTCACACTTAGCACACACAAAATGCTGCAAGCACAACCCAAGGCCAAGCACACATTGTTAGCACATAGGTCAGTCAGTAACATCATCACACTCATCAGTGCATTAATACCAGCAGCACAATTCTGGCTTGTACGTTACATTATGAGGCCAAAACACAACAGAAATCAGTTCCTTTGAGATGTTTGCTGATGCATCCACACAGGGACTAGAGAAATTAGACAAGACTACCAAAATAGGAGATATATGTCTCTATAATAATATTAACAGTAGAAACTGTAGCTCATGATTTCAAAATGAGAAAGATCACTTACATTTTTACATTTCTCTGCCAACTAATTGGAAGTTGTACAGTCAGTTAACGAGATCCAGTTGTGAATACATAAACTAGGAAAAAGGGCTAAAAAATAATTAGAGAGCCTTAGCAGCTAACAGTAAAATAAAAAATAACACGCAGTGAATAAATTACAAATCAATATTGAACAAGGTATTTCAGTCTAAATTTGCTTTATTTGGAGCATTCTCTCAGTGGCAGAGCCAGAAGTTTTTCATAGGGGTGACCAGGTTGAGACCGTTGCTCACTGAGAGGGGGGAGAGGCAACAACCACTTCGGAGCACAAAATCTGTATTTTCTAAATGACTCACCAAAGACAGAAAATATCTTCTTGAAGTGAATAAATATACACCTATATTTATATCTGCTGTCTAGGTATATATCGCTGCTGCCACCAACTGTTTTGGAGGGGAACTGCGAGCTCTGCCTTTGAGTTACCTTCCCATGGGACACACCAATCACCTGGCAGTGGCCAATGACACCCCCTAGCTCCGCCCCTGCATCCTCTATAATAGTTTTGATTGATAGTTTAAAAGTTTTAAAGTTATTAATTTTTTTTTAATTTTTAAAATTTTTAAAATTAGCTCTGAGTAATACATTGGTATGAAGAATTTTTTCCTTTGCAACTTATGCTCCTATGGATGCTCCCAGTACATTAAACAAACATTTTTAAAAAGTGAATAAATTATTAAAGATTTTTTTTTTTTTTTTTTTTTTTTTTTTTTTTTTTTTTTTTAGATTAAGACTCAGTTTCAAAGCAATAATAATGATTATTATTTACAAGACACACCAACCAGTATATTTAGTTTAAACTATAGTAATCCCTGCATGGAGGCTGGTAAATTTCAGTCAGGCAGAGAGACGGGGCAGCATTCAACACACAAACAGATACACGACCCCTCCCTCACCATGTCAAAGTGTCTCTCACAATAGGCACGACCACCTCGTTCGTAAAATGGGTGGCCCTGAAACGGGCGCTCACACACAGTACACACATGATGCTAAACATTGAGGAAAGTGAAACAGAGAAACTGACTGTGAAAGACTGGAAAAAAGAATAAAGTTGATTCATTTATCAAGACAAGTGATTAAATCTGCTGACACACATAAATGTACTTGTTTATCAGTAGTGCCTGGGCAGTACAACATGAAAGCTCATGTCCAACTTCATTATAAGATTCCTGTTATTGCTACACATTTAACTTTTAGGTGTGAATAATTAAAATAATGAGTTCAGGCAGAGTCCTGAAGGTCAAAAATCGCACCTCAACGTGCCACTGCTTGCCCATGGCGTTGACCACACGGCCCTCAATGGGTCTCCTACAGGCCCCACAGATTGGGACCCCCATCTTGTCATGGCAGGGTAGACAGTAGAGCTCCCCTTTCAGCTCCCTGGCATCCGCTGTCAGCTCCTTACTGTAGAGGTTTAAAACAGATGGCACAATCAACAATTCAGAAAGTTTAATCACATGAAACAACAGCTGAACCAACTTAGTGATGTAATTTTTTTTTTCTTGGCAAAGATGGAAACACGGATTTTAATGAATTGACACATTTATGTTAAGTAGATAATTTCCAAAGCTTTTCAACTATTTTCTGGTACTTGGGTACACAGTATTTATGCCTACAAGGACAGTTGCCTAACTTTTCCACTAGATGGCAGTATTAGGTTTTTAGTTGATCATTTTGTTGAGTTTTTCTTCAAAAAATATATTTTTTGAAAAACGATGTGAAGATTCATCATATTAATCCTAAAGTCTTGGTTAATATCCCCTAAAATCTGTATTTAAATGCTAAGACTTTAACATCTACATGTATGCAGAAGAAATTTTAATGAAGGCCACAGTAATTGTCTCTTGCATCAATCAGCCTTCTCACTTATTTTTGCTCTAGATTGTTCGTGACTGAGTGTTTACCCGCAGTTGTTGCAGTTGAAGTGATCGGGGTGATAAGGATCGTTCTTGAAGAGAAGTGGCTGTTCGTCAATGATGGCGTGACACTTCTGACAGACGTATTTTCCGAGTCCGCGGGCTTTCTCCTTGTTGTGACAGGGGCGACACAGGTGCCTGAAGGGAGAGAGGAAAAACAGAAAGGAGAACTTGATTAGAAACTCTGTTTCCTGTGGGATCAAAAAGGTTGAAAAGATGTTGAAAACTTTAACCGCCTCTCGTCTGACTTTCCAAAGGTTCTTTGATTTACAGAGCAATATCAGATAAAAGTCAAAGGTCATATCAAGCAGAATAATCATTACTGTCATAATTAGATACAGGCCAGTTTGGGTATCAAGTTACATCCAGGTTTTAAACAGTTAACAGCCATTAAAAGTTAAAACCACATAAACCTACATTAATGTTGTTCTGTTAAGATGGCAGAGGACATTCAGCATTGATTGGGCCTTTCTCTCTACCCCTACCCTACCTGCTTTAGAGATTCTTGATGTTGAAGCGAAAGGAGCACCGCCCATTACTCCTGCTTTGAAAGTACAGTTGGGAAACTACTAACATGTCTGCTGAGCAGCTGATTGAAACCTATTAACCAGCTAATATGAGTTTAAAACGCTCTCGGTTTTAGTCTATAAAGAGCTGAGCAGCAAAAAGGAATAGTTGGTATAATATTCAAAGCATTAAGCACTTATACTTAAAAACTGCCAATAAATATAGAGGGTGTTTATTCTGTAATTAGCTTGAATCTTCCAGCACAGTATAGATCTTTTAAAACAACCTATTGTTTAAGCTGTTAATGACTTCAAACTTTATTTCACTACTTGTCACTACTTGTGACTGAAGTACAATTTAACCTATGATTCTTCGAAATATCTGTAGTTGAAAGAAACTGATTAATCAATTCATTACTTTTCAACACATGCATTCTCTTACTCTCCATAATTATGTACATGAATTAAAATTGAAATGTCAATAATGAAATGTTATTTTTATCAGCAGCAGGAATAATTGTCGCTTTTCTCTGTGTGTGTGTTTTTAAAATAAAATCAGATTATGTAATAAGGTTTAGGTAAATTCTCTTGTGTAAATACAGTGGTATTTTTATTCAAGCTTTCACACCATGAAACACACCAAATATATACGAAGTATGAGCTAATGACTGAAAATAGCACAGACCGTCCGGCGTTTTTAACGAATCCAACATCTGCGAGAACAGCCTGGCAGAGGTCACAGCAGAAACACTCGGGGTGCCAGCTGTTGTTCATCGCCTTGATCACACGGCCAATGATGAACTCACCTGAGAGGAGAACAAAAGTTTATAGAAACTCAATAATGAGCAAGACAACAACAAAGCGATTTAGCTTTTAAACGCTAGCGTTCATTTGCATTTGGTTCTGAACAGGTAAAGAAGAAAGATATGCTCACCACACTGATGGCAACAAGGAGCGAACAGCATCTGGAAGTCATGTTCACAGTACTTCCTGCCTTCAAACTGTCAAAACAAATATATTACAGTTGTACTTTAAGAATTTCTCACTTTAACTCCTGCATAAAGTGCTGCACACAGGTGTTGAAGTACATTTTGAACATAGGCAACAGAGAAGGTTTCAACATCTCTCTCAATTTTTTTTTTAACATATATAAATATTTCAACATGTCAAAAGTATTGATGCTTGCTCATAATGGCATGTCAATATGAAATCATTGTGCCAGTCATAGATATGATTGTAAAAACTACTAACTAAGAAAGAATGTTATAACCAAGTTAACATGAATAGTAATTTATTGGATGATGCTACTGCTGGAGAACGGGGTGGGTTTAAAAATAAGTTTATACTTTTACCGTCTCCTTTGAACATGGAAATATACTTTAGTGTCATTCTTCTTTTGCTTTTATTTTCTATTATTGATATTATTTTCTTTGTTTATAAATTTGTTTATTCTTTTATTACACTATGTTCAACAAATTCAAACTCACATGTTCATTTACATACATTCAATAAATTAGAATATTATTAAAAAGTCAATTTATTTCAGTCACTCACATTATATAGATAAATTATGCAGACAGATGTTTTCAAGCCTTTATTTCTGTTAATTATGAGGATTTTCAGCTTACAGCCATGAAAACACAACATTTAAGATTAGAGGTCAATACAATAACATTTTTAATACAGAAATGTGGACTGAAAAATATGTTTAATACTTGCTTAAAGGTAAATTCAAAAGGTAATGTTTAATTTATTGAATATAACAACATTTTAATGACTCAAACTTACAGATGTCTCTGTCTCCTCTTTTGTCGCATTTTTAAAATGTAAATATAAAAGTTCACTATGAGCTTCGGGCAGATCTGGAGAAACCAATTAAGATCTAACACCAGTTTGACCAAAGCCATAAAGAAAACTGAGGTAGAGATTTGAGGAGCAAAACAATAAGTGTGAGATCAGACTCAGGCTTCAAATACCTCAGCCAATCATCTGCAGCATGTGCTTGACAAACAAGTCTGATCCATTAAAACTTCCACCTTTGCAAAATTTAAAGACTCTGCTGCCAACATCTTGGTCCCAGATACTACGGCACACCTTCAGGGGTCTACAAGGTTCGAGAGATCTGAGGTGATTGGGAGGCAAAAGAGGGATAAAGACGCTCTTAGGCAGGTGGTCATAATTTTATGCCTGATTGGTGTAATTTTAAACTGGAATCTTGTCTGGAATTTTGGTTCTGTTGAATATACATGGGGTTTAAGTGACGTTTAATTACAAAATAGTGATATAAAAATACATATAGCAGAGATAATCACAGATAAAAAGTGAATAATTTCATTATTGAAGCTGTCAAACAAAACATCTGGACATAAAGAAGGAAATTATTAGGTTTTTTTTGTCATTAAATTAACTGCAACCATGGATCTTTCCTGCATCCTGCCACTGTTCAAACACTTTGATGGATCATTTTTAGCCCTCTTTGTATTTATAGCAACGTGTACAGTAATGGAGCGAAAAACTGATCTACTTGTCTTTGATGCCTATTGATTAGAGGCATCAAGTTGTGTGTTTAACATTAGAAGCCCTGCATTGTTAGGGGAATCTGGTGAAACATCTGGCCTTGTTTCAAAATCTGTGCTAGGGCACTTTATTGGAAAAAGGCCTTTTAATAATTCAACACTGTTTAAGGGTTGTGATCACCTTCCTTGGTTTACTGTAGCAGGAAAACTGCATCTTTATTCACAGCCTATAAGGTAAAAACCGAAGCACTGGTTTATATTTTCTGAAGAACAGTTGTGTCCCAAGACAGCTGTTCACACCTGGTTTTATATTCACTGCACATGTTAACATGATACAGTGTGGTTAAAAAGATTTTAAAAAAAAAATTAATAGCAGCCAACAATTACCTGCAGAAACACGAAAATCAGTTTTAAAATGATTTATTGATTAGGGAAAAAAAATGTATCTACATGAACTTGGCCCTTTCTTCCCCTCCCCTTGTTAAATCATAAATGAACTGTGACAGGCCACACCAGCTGTGATCACTGCCAGATCTCTAGAATCAAGACATTACTTAAACAGAACTTGTCTGACAACATGAAGCAGGCAAAATTTTTTAAAAAATACTCAAAAAGCAACGCATGATGATCTCATCTAAATAAATTCAACAATAGATGGGAAAAACAAACTTATTGACATATATCAGTCTGGAAAGCATAACAAATCCATTTCTAAGGCTTTGGGACTTCAATGCACCCCAGAGAGGGGGCATTATCTACAAATGGAGAAAACATGGAACGGTGTTTAAGTGGCCAGCCTACCAGGATTACTACAATGCCTCGTTTCCACTAAGCGGTACGGCACGGGTTGGTGCGGTGTGGTCCAGCGTATTCAGGAGAGTCTTTCCACCGCCAGTCAGATTCTCCCGAGCTAGGCGGGGTTAAACCCAAACTTCTAATGTCATGTCATACTAGTGTAACAAAATTGACACACTAGTATGTTTCAATGTTTTTCTGTCCACCAATCAATTCACTGTGTTGCGTGACGTCAGTAGCTCCACCCTAACCGTACCGTACCCAGGAATGGTGCAGTACAGGTCGGTCATATGGACCGCTTTTCCAATGGAAACAGACAAAATAGCTTACCGAACTGCACCGATCCATGCTCTACCGCTCAGTGGAAACAAGGTATAAGAGCACACAATGTCTCATCAAAAAACACCCCTGACTAAATGTTACGCTAATGCAAAGCCAAAAAAATCTCATAATGATCAAGAAATTTGGGAAAATATTGTGTGGGATGACAAGACAGAAGGGGAACTTTTTGGAAAGTGTCCATCCCATTATATCTGGCATAAAACTAAGACTGCATTTCAGAAACAGACCATCAAACTAACAATCAAACATGGTGATGGTAGTGTGATGGTCTGGGGCTGCTTTGATGCTTCAAGCTCTGGATGACTTGCTCTGACTGACCATGAACTCTGCTCCATAGCAGAAAATTCTGAAGGAAAACAACTGGCCGTCTGTTTCTTAAGTATAAGTATACTTGGGTTATGGAGTAGGTATTGGATTTAGAGTAAAAAATATTTTTTTTCACATGACTTTCTTTAACTTAAATGAAATCATCTATAAAAAATGCTTTTTGTATTTACTTAGGATAGTTTTGTCTCATACTTATCTTTTTTGGATGATCTGAAACATTTATGTTTGACAAAAAAAGCAAAAACATAAATCTATTTGGGGGCAAATATATTTGTACAACTCTGTAAAAACACATGAGCAGGACTGATAAGAAGTGTGGTGCATAGCATCTGCTGATTTAGCCTCAGGGAGCGATTAAATCTAAGAATTATTGTCTCATGCATATTTTTATTAGTTTATCAAAGCATAGAAAGTTACCTCATAGAAGAGTCCCTCTGGGAACTGCTGGAAACACTGTGCACAGACGAAGCACTGCTCATGGTAAAGCTCCCCGTTGCTGTTCACTATCTTTTCTGCCGGGGCGAAGCGGCTCTTGCAGCGCTCACACATGGCGTTGGCCAGGGCATTGGCCATGTTGCTGAAGACAAACACAAACAGCCGAAAAATCAGGGCAAAGTGCACTAAAATCATGTAAATAGGACACAATTGAAGTAAAAATTAATGATTTTTCCCAGGCATAAACTCAGTTAATACCATCTCAAATGTCAATGAATTGCAGAGAACAGTTTGGAAAGTGCTCAGATAAGACAAGTACTTGGGTCATGTCAGAACACATAAAACAATATTTTAAAAGTTGTTTCCACATTTCCCACAGTATGATAACAGCTGGAAGATTTAACTATGTGAGACAGCATAGAGGGAACATGTGATGTAAGAGTTTCCGGTTTCCGGTTTGTCAGGATGGGAGGGTCAGCGAGGAGTAAAACCTACATGTTGTCCTTCTGGCACAGCCAAACATTGCTGCTAATCAAATCTAAGGCATGAGGACAAACATGGTTTAATAGGATTTAAGTAAAAACACTGAGGTTGACCAAAGATTACATGACAGAGAAAAAAAACACATTCAGAAGATTAATGTTGATCTGATAAGATATTTTTATCAGAAAAAAAAGTTTTGTATCACAGCAAAATACTTTCCGTAATATATCAACAGGGATGGGTCTAATATCTTCTAATGTTTAGAAATAAAATTCCCAAATTCTGACATACAAGAAGATAGCCCAACAAGTATGAACTTATGACTCTTTTCAAACTAAAATAAAACAAACATAGAGGATGAAGTAGAATGTTAAACTTGAATAAAATAAGTAAGGACTTCCTGATCGGAGTCCTGATCAATGCGTTTTTGAACGATCACAGTCCCTGATGAAACCCAACTCTGGATGCCTTTTGTTCGTTTGGGATTTTGCTTCGGTGAGCCGTGCACCTACATTTTACACGACTACTTTTAACAATCACAGTGTATTTTTGTTTGCATGTCTTGCAAAGCTGTATTTTAGACAGCAGGGCTGCACAATATATTGCAAATTTACTGTTATCACAATATCACTGTACACAATGCGCATATCACAAAGAGAAGCCTGGACTCAGCCTGGTAATAACCAGCCCCTTATTCAACACTTTGCTGCGTACTGAGGGTCAGGACCCTCGGCTATTGAGAAATGGTTGCTTGCTGGAGCTGTGGACTCTGTTGAAGTTTTAAACAATTGGATCTGATTTTACCCAACTGCTAACGTTTGGCCGTGACATATGTAGTGCACCAGCTCAATCAAGAAGGAAGCTACGCTATGAAGCTTATAGGAAACTGTGAGCGCTGTAAACAACCTCGCGGGGAGTAGAGCCACGACATCTATGCCATCAATAAAATGTCCTAAACATTCCTCTTGCTCCGACTGTAATTTCTCAGTATTTGGAAGGCCAACACGGACTGAATGGCTTTGTTCACTTCCTCTACTGCCATTGCCAAACTACAACCATAGGTTGAGCATAGATTTTTTTTCTGAGTTTGCACCTCCCATCCAGATGCAGAGTTTTTAAAATTTTATGAGGAAAAAAAAAGGTTTTTGAAAGCACTATTGTCCCGCATCTGTCTCAATTTGTTCTGGTTTAGTTTCTACTAAAAATGTGCGCTGAGTTTATAACTGAGAGGAAACTGTACACAATTGTCAAGCTACAACTGTTTTGGGAAAAATTAGCCTAGCACTGCTTTAGCCATACTTATCTTCTTCTTTTGGATTGTAATGCAGTTATTGCTGAAATTATTGCCACCTTACCACTGATGTAACATCAGAGGTGTTATGGTATTTTTGGTTGAAGTACATCAGGCAATGTGTTTTCCTCTGTTTTTAAAAACAGAGGAAAACACTTTTAATGTAACAAAACTCCTTGATTTGGACTGTCCTTTGCATGTTTATGAAAAACTTGCATTAAACTCTGCTTTTAACTTTTTTTTTTTTTTATTGCTATCCTGATTTATTTTTTTCCCCATTGTGAATATTTTTGAAGGGCATTTGATGATTTTTATCAGGGTAAATCGTTCTCTGACCTCTACCAGTACAGTTATTCTAATTCAAAGACTGTAGCTGTATAATCTGATATATATTTAGAAACAATTCATAAAGCTATTCCTGTTTTAAGTGACATGCTTCCACAACATTACAGTGACTTTCTTAACTTGATTAACCACACGTTGGAGCAGCATGTCAAGTATCTGTCGCAGTCCAGAAAAGAGTAGAAGAGAATATGGTCTCCAGAACTTCACTGGTAGATAAGTGTGTTACTTAAGAAGTGTCGTGTTATTTCATTTTCATCAGTTTTATTAACTTTAATGAATAAGGTCTTGGTACTGGCAACCAGCTAATCTTTAATGACTAAGAGTTCATATTGGGGACATAAATCCTGACTGGGTCATCCGTCAAAAAATAAGCTAAAGAACAAGTGGTTGACCAAAAAATTAAAGCAAATACACTTAATCTTGACAGTTAATAATTATCTTCACAGCAACAGTAGACATTTTGCAATTTTATTTATTCGAGCTGCATCTGTGCCTTCTAACAGGGCTTGAATGTTGAGGTGGTTGTCCAAGTAGCTGCTTCCAGATTTTATTTTGATTAGAGTTGCATGCTATTAGGAAAATATGCAATTGCAATACCAGTCATGAGCATGAAGGGCTATAAAATCTTGTTTCCTATAAGGCCTTTTGTTAAAAAACAAGAGAAATGACCTCTGAAAATTGTGACATCAAGTCTAAAAACTTGAAGGCTTGAAATAAGAATGTGAAATCCAGAGACAATGTCCCTGCCCTAAAGCTTAATATCTGACAAGCTGGATGGAGGTGGAAATATGAAGCAGGCAGATATGTTGATATGAAAAACACATTGAAAGGGGAATTGGATGAACAATCCTGGCTTTCCTGCTTTTTAAAAGGTCAAAATAGCACAGTGTGTGAAGGCAACACATATAAACACACAAGACCATGGAGGATTATTACAAAGTGAAACCATCTGTTAATTTCAACTCAGTTATGCTGACTTTATTTCAAAGAAGTCCAAAAACAGCCATAAATACAACTCATTTGTTCTCAGTTTTGGGTTATACTCAAAAATAGCAGCTTTATTAAGTATTTATTATATTGTGCACCTTGTAAAAAAAAAAAAAAAAAAAAAAAAGGTGTTTAGCTGGCAGAATCTGTAAAAATACCACCTTGAGGCAAGATGTGTCCAGTCTGCTGCAGGATTATCACAGACATTTTCTTCTATGCCCCGTCTGGCCTGATATCAAACACACTGACAGCCCTGCCCTGTCCAAAGGATTTGTGTGAGGAAGTGATACATCCTTCAGGCATTTCCACCCTCATATCTGCCTTTAGCAGCACCCATAGCCAAAGCAACACATTTATATAGCTTAGGAAATACAGTCATTTTCTAATTAAATCTAATTCAATTTTCCATATCTCTTGGCTTTGTTTTTGTTGGGATCTGCTCAAAAGCTGCTTTCATAGATCAAAATTACATTCACACATGAGCTATGGAAAGAAAACAGAGCCTGTACATATGAGTTAAGTTCTCACAACTCAAACTACTAAAGACTGGCACCTGGAAAAAGTTTACATGGTATCAGAAAGTAAAAAAAAAAAGCTGCTTAGAGCTTTGTTTATAACATCTTTTCATCATATCCATATGTTTTCTTTTTTCTGGTACATGTATGCGTATATATATACTGCATCAACAGGGGGAAAAAAGATGAAGCCAGCAAGAAAAAGTTTGAGAGACGCATCTTCTTGAAGCACAAACTTGTTCAGCATGAATTCTCATATGGCATCAGGATGACATTCTTTATGCTTTGAACTTTTGATTTGCAGTAAAGTCAGCACATTGTCCAATTCCAATAACTGAGACAACTCCACTCATACGTAGCTTTTCTGCTTTGCTACCTCAGATTCACTTATCAACTGAAATGCATTTCCAGCAGTCATGCAAAAAATAAACAACAAATACTTTTTGCACTTATAAATTACAAATTTATATTTTGCGATACTATTATGATAACGACAAAAGTGGTGATAAAAGACAATATAAATCTTCTTTGCAGGCTTTTTAGGTAACTGTATACAGTGGCTGTGACTGGATGTCAAAGCAAGCATAGGCCCAGAAACATAAATCCTGCTTTAAAAAAAACATTCATCAGGACAACAGTTACATAAAGAAGTGTGATTTGTATCACTAAATTGGATGCAATAACTGCATACAATCACATTTTCCAGTTTACTGATACTCTTAAGGAGCCAAAAGTGAAGAAAATAGTCAAAATAATCCTGAGAATACTGGCAGTTTTGGGGGTTTTCAGGCATCATAAATTGGAACTTATTGTCGCAATAAATCCAAATTCTTTTCACGATAAGACATTTTGCATGATAACAATAAACAATATGATAAATGCCCACCACTAACCAAACAACATCAAAGAAGTATCTTTACTTTTGACTATTTATGAAAAATACAAATATAGACAACAAACATAATTTAACCACCCGATCAAGGTGTCTTTGAATGACCGTATCAGAGTCTCTGATTACTGTAAATTGGTGTTGGGGTACTATGATTTCACTGACTGTGTATTTAAACTATTTTAAAACAAAAATTAAAGCAATCCAGGAACCACTTGGAACATCTCCATTTTTTTTTTTTTTTTTTTTTTTAGGCAGAGGTGCATTCATAAACTTAGCAGTTTGTGTGTTTCTGAAAGTGGTGGCAAAAGAGCTACACTTAAAACTACAAATTTATTGACGGACTTCAAATGTTGACTCAGAAAGTCTGTAGGGTGAAAAGATGCTCCAAGGAGAAATCACTCAGGCAAGGCAATAACTTATCGCCCTGGGTGACCAACCCATCAATGTGCTGGAGATAATATAGGCTTTCATTTCCCTATTGAGCTTCTGGAGCCACAGTTAGTTCATATATGGAGAGACACCTGACACAGTGCCGCCCGAGTAAAATAGAAGAGTTTCCCATCATCTGTGGGGTACGGGTTTATGTGACTGCAACTGACTTTACCTAACACAACTGAAGTTAGTTTTGTTTGTCTGATATCACTCCTTAGCCACACACCAGACTGGATAGATTCCTCTTTTATCAAAAATATGCTGCATGATTAGCAGGTTCATAGATTCACTCTACAAACAAAGCTAACGTGTTACCCTCACTGAACTCAGCAGTAGGGGACGGATTAGGTGTGCATATCAACTCCAGAACAAAAGCAAGCCACCTTGTGAAGATTTTGGCTGGAGCTAGTGTGATTATCCACACTGAAACAAGTCCTTTACCAATATGGGCTGAAAGGCCAGTCAAAGTGGAAGAAGCCATTACTCTAAAAGCAAGTTAAAAATACAGATTACAGTTTGCTTACTGTAATCTGATGAAACAAGAAGTGTTTAAGTGTTTGCCCATAATGACCACTGGTATATTTGAAGAGCAAAGGGTACTGCAAGCTTGCGTACACCATTCTAACTGTGTAAAGGCCCCCATATACTCGGGTGTACTTCACTCCGTCTGCCAGACACGTCCACACACAAAGGTCAATTTCTACGAATGCATGCGGGAAACAGTGTTCACATCAAATTGTTCTTTATGCAATACCGAGCAGATAAGGTTGAGTCGGCGCCATTTTGTGGACAACATGGAGTCAAATTTTGAAGAGGCTCTGACAGAAGAGATTAGAAAACATAGTTGTATGATACATCAATAATGGAATATGAGGACTTTCAGAGAATGAAAAATACGTGGGAGGAAATAGTTTAGACCATGAGTAAGAATGAGGCACTGTGTCGAACTAAGTGGAATTGTGGGAAATGAAGGAATTTGTCACAACAAATGTAGGAAATCAGTACTCTTGACAATGAAATCGCAACCATCTGCGGACAGTGTGCGAGGAGTCTGCGCGGCTCACAGAATAAGAACATTATGTCCAAGTATGTGGGAGCCTTAAGTATCAGGGTGGGAGTGTTAAGTTGCGGGGGTGCTTTGCTGCAGGTGGAAGTGGTGTACTTTAAAAACAGATGGCATAATGAGGAAATAACATTTTGTGAGAATATCGAAGCAACATCTCTGAAGTCAGAAGATGATCATTTTACGCACTTTAAACATCTGTATTGCTACTGAGGTGTCAACCATAGCATTAACTATATTTATGGTTTGTAATGTGGAAGACTGGTGTAAAAATGTGAATGACTGATTGAGACACAGTACTGACAAAAAAAAAAAAAACAATTTTAAGTGATTTCTACTTTATAAGCAGCAACATAATAGATGAAAATTTCATAACGCCATCACTGAGTCACCTGTTGGTAGTTCCTTTATCAGTCCACCGGAGGTCAAATCACCTCACCCAGTTTTTTTAATTTTCTCCTCAAAAAGTCTTAATCCAAAACCTGCAGGTGACCTAATGCCCATGCTTTCCTCCAGCAGATGATGAACTCAGACAGTTTAGAAATACAGTATGTATATTTAGCCCTCCTATCTCTCAAGCGCACATATTTTGAATGCCAGCTGGCATTTTGTATAACAACTACCCCCCCTCCTTGGCACGAAAATAGCCCTCACTGTGTGTTCCCTCCTGTAGCGTTCACAGATATCCCTACACAAACAGCAGCTTGAGCTAATCAAACTGTCCGGTTAAGCTCGATGGAAGAATTCCTCACATTCTGTAACACTGCAGTCAGCTCGGACTTAAAACATGTCAGCAAATAGGACCAAATTCTTTAACACATACTTTCAACAGCAACAGTCTTTTCCACCATTACATCACCTTGCAAATATATAAAAATGTTGAATTTAATGTAATGCCAATGGACTTTTTCACCCAACAATCATTCCAAAAACAGGGCAGGGAATTAACTCAGAAGTCCTTTACCATAATACTCTCTCAGAGCTATTAGTGTAAGAAGTTTAAATGTGTGCCCTTCAACCTACTCAGTAAAATACTTTTCATATTAGTCCACATTTGTGGTTTAAAAGACAACTTTCAGATTTGTTGAACTTCTACATAAAAAACACAATAAACTTTTTCTTTTATCTACTACTACTTACAAGCGAGCATAAAAGTCACAAAACTCTTTATAGACTTTGACGTCACTCTTCCGTCTCTGAGACTTGGACACCGGGAGCTCAGCCTCTCCCCCGTCCCCAGCCTGAAGCCTTTGGTGGTACCCGTGCATCCCTCCGTGACCGATGAGGTCTGGGGCTTCGCCATCCTCAGGTATTGAAGGTGGCACGGCGCGCCCGTTCATTTCCACGCTCATCTCCAGCAAACTGAGTCAAGTCGAGGAGTCCAAGCACAGAGTGACTTCTGTCAAATCTCCTTGTGCTCTGGTTAAAATCCTCTGTGATCGTTGGAAGCGTTGGAGCTGCAACTCAAACAGCGGGAGGGAGAACGGGATGCCGATCCAACTGTGTTGGGAAATCTCTCCCTCTCTCTTTCTCTCAAACACACAGACTCCGTCACTGATGGACTCAACACTCCCTCATTCCACCTATTGCTCTCTTATTCACACACACTATCAGCCTCCCCTCCTGTCACAGTCGGTGTCTATTCTTGGGCAGGATACTGAAATAAAGAGCCCACCCTGACTGACGCCTGTGCAGACAAAGGTCACTGTGTCACAATGATGCACACAAACACGTGTCCTTTAATTTAATTTTCAACAGTTTTCTCCACTGATTGATAGTGGCTCATACTTTTAAATTCTTGTTTTTGTTTTTAGCAGCTGGAACATTCTTGAAGAGGCAATGAGCAGAGGGTAAATAAGTTAGACACTGACAAAAGTGCAACAGAGCAAACTAATCACTACGATTGTTTCATCATCTATTGGACATCACTGAAGAAAACAAAACAGAAGAAAGTGTTTCATGGATGCGACCCGGATGATGTCAATCAAGAGCACCATTCAGATTTACGTAGAAACTTTAAAAAAGAAGAATAAATAAATGTGACCAAAAATGATAGATTTTCATCTTGACTAAATACCATTCAATTCTGGTCCTAAATCCAATCTAAACGCACCATACCTCAGCACAAACGCTTTGTGTCAACAACACTCTTCAGTGTGGAAGTTGCTGCTGAGGGAAGAAGACTCAAAGCTAGCTATAGTGAAGTCATAAGATTCCCAGCAGGGTGTAAGAAGATCCTATAAAAGGGCAGTGTACTTTCTAGAGAGGCAGGTCTGCAGTTCATTCAGGCTGCCACAACAGAGAGTTGGATTTCAGCAGATCACAGGAAGGCTGAACTGAGTACATCAAAGCTGCTATGTTTAAAGGCCAAGACACACTGCCTGAATCAGACTGTTCATACTCCGATCTGACTTTTACCTGACATACAGGCTCTGAACCAATAGTCCGCCTGCAGACCACAGAGTGTGTAACGGAAATCCCACCAGCGTAAACACAAACCAGTCCGACGCAAAGTTGCTCGAACAAGTTCAAACAAGATGACCGTTTCCCTCTTTCACTTTTTTGCTGTACTTCTGATCTCCTTCCATGGATAAGTACACTGCTTTTTTGCGAGTAAAAGCTTTTACTTTGTATTTTCCCCCAAAGCAGATGTGTTTTACTTTGCCACTGTGTCTCACTTCCTGTCTGATTCATGACAAACTGCTGCGTAGTTCCGACCAAAATAGACCCTTGCTCTATCTTGGACGGACAGTCGCAGATTCAGAAGTCGCTTAGGAAGCTATAATCTGTTTTACACCGAAGATATGCTTTAACTGTTTTTAGCTAGCGTTTTATTTGTACCAACACGTCTTTCTTACAGCCTAAAAGATTTACGGTTCTAGCAGCAATTCTCATCATTCACAAACATTGCTCTTGCACAAGCACCAAATACTCAAAACTGAATTCAACATGTGACAACTGACGCGTTTGGCTGTAATGCCCTCACTGTGCAGTGGCTACATAGCTCAGTTATAATTGCAAACTTGAACTTCATGTTCACCTTTTCTAGTAACAACTTAACCCCGTGCTGGCAAATAACTTAATGTGCTTAATTATGAGCAGTTTATTTCCAGCTCTAAAAGAGCGTGGCTGGAGTCAGACCCTGTTCAGCTTGAATACAAGTTTAAAACCCAACTGAGAAACTATTCTGACCAATTATAAAATATTCTAATCCTTCAAAATCCCACAATGGCCTAAGCATTGGCATTCCTCTACACCCTACAATCTGGGTAGATAGATAGCTCTTTATGTGGTTGCACTCAACTGGCTCCACAAATTAACAACCACTTTCCAAAACATCAAAACAACACCAGGCCAGATCTGGAAATACTCTCCAGTGAGACAAACAAGTTTGACGCTCAAACGGAGAAGCAGCCGCTGCGTTATTACAGAAGAACGAAGGATTTATTAATGAATCCTGGAGTCAACGTCATGATGTCCAAGCCCCGTATGTGTGTGTTTGTGTCTGTCCAGCTGAGACGTGTCTCCGTGTGTCTTCATGACTCCATTCTACAAATAGACGTTCATTGGAGCCTCAACTCCAAACTAGGTGATGGCAGCTGCTGTTTTGTGTATATATGTCTGTTTGTGTGTGACAGATTGTATACACAGAGAAGGCCAACTGTCTCTATTGAAAGGGGCCACCAAACTGCACCCAAAAATTCAGTTATAGTTATTTTTTTCAAATAAATGCCCATTTATCAAATATATACAATTTGTGATTTTCTTTTATTCACTTTATTAATACTTTATTAATCCCAAAGGGAAATTAAATGTTTCAACTCATATTATCCAAGTTTCTTCAAAGAGTTGTTGTAGATGTTGATGGCTGTGGGCAGGAAGGATCTCCTTATAGTGGTCTGTATTTCAGTAAATCTGATGAAGCCTCTGACTGAAGACTCTGTTGTTGTATAATAGTCTCATGAAGAGGATGCTCAGGGTGTACTTCATTTAATGAAGACTCCAATAATCCCCAGAAGGGTCTGAGTAGTCCTGAGAACAGAACCAGCCCTCTTTATCACCTTATTTATCCTTTTGAAGTCACCGGCTCTGATGCTGCTACCCCAACATATGACAGCAGAAGGCTTTCTTGCACAAAACCACACCTGACATTGGTCTCTATTCAGAGAAAGGATGTTGAAAAATAGTTCTGGTCAGAAACTTACATATATTCATCATCAGCCTTAAAATCATATTCACTTGGGTCCTATATGCAGGCTCAATTATATACATAGATTCCACTAACGCCTGGATAAATTACCCAAAGCATGTTCCAGAGAAAATACATGGCTTTTGCTGCCATCAACAAGATTCTTGCTGGATATTTGACCACTATTTCTATTAGAATTGCTAGAGCTAGAGCTCATTCAGATTGGTTGGTTTCTGGGCACAAAAACAGCTTTTAAGCTTAATAAATAGTTTTATGCTTTATTTTATTTTTTTAAGAGGTTGAGTTCAGGGCCATTTGAGCTTTATCCATTCCTAACCAGTTTTGATGGGATCTTTCAACCATCTTAGGATGTTCAAGAAAAACCTAAGAAAACCACCAAAGTTACCATTTGTCTGGAAGATGCTGGAACACCAGTAAGAAGGTGCCAACCTAGGAAGAAGCCTCTCCTCCAAAATCTACATGTTCAATCTTGACTGAAATTCGCTGCTGCCTACATGCACAATCCAAGACACCTTCTAGAGAAAAGTTTTATGGTCAGAGTAGAAAAACATTAAGCTACTTGTCCCCAATGACAAAAAGTATGTTTAAAGGAGTCAAGATGATGCTTTCAAACCTAACAACACTGTAGCAACTGTCAAGGATGGTGGTGGGAGCATTATGGTAGTGAGTGGAATAATAAAGATAGAGGCTGTTCTCTAAATTCATCACCTCAATCATCTCAAATCAACCACAAGAAGGTTGAAACTGGGACACAACTGGGTGTTTCAACAATACTGTGACTTAAAACACCCATCTAAACTGGTTTTGGAGTGAATAAAGCAGGTTAACATTAAGCTTCTGTTACGGCTCAAAGTTCAACCGTGCTAAATATTTATGGCCTTCAGTTAAATGCTGAGTCTGTGCTTGGAAGCCAAACAATTTAACTTAACCACCATTTCCAATAAGAAGAGTTGTCAAATATCTGTTTAGAATTATGCCAGAAGTTTGTTATCACCAAGAAAACATATCAGTACCCCCTCAAAAAATGCTGGTTGCATTATTAAAAGGCTAAAGATAAGAGTATGTAATCTTTTGTCTGACCCCTTATCACAAAACACCATTTTAAATTCTGTAGAGCCGTTCCAAAGCAGAACATCGTCTGAACTAAACGTTAAATGGTTTCCTACTGGGAACCAGTGTTGAGTGACTGGGGTACAATGGACATAGGGTGGGTACTCAACAGGAAGCTCTCCTCTTGATTGCTGTAAAGTGACTGCACAGTACTCCACCCTAAAATCCAAGCTCGAGAAGCAGTCGATTATCTGGTGTCCACCCTGACATGACAGACCGTATTGTTCAAGTGGATTTTCTCACATCAGTGCAAGCCCTGTTTACGACAGGGTGAAAAATTACTTTAAATAGCACTATTTAGAAATGTCGAATCAGCATTCACCTAAAGCAGATGCTTTCGTTGAGGGTAATCCCCAAGCAGACTTGGTCATTGCTCAAATGACTGTTTAGCAAAATGAGAGGGATCAGACCGTACAAAAAACGCAGCTATTAACATGGTGCATTTGATGTATTTCCATCTTTCCTCTGAATGTTGCCCGCACTGCTAAAAGTGGAAACAGACTAAAGATATTCATATTAGTCTTTGAGTCCGGGGCTTCCGAGGCATGTAAAGCCGCAAAATGGATTACACATTGTTGTGACATCCTACATGGGGTTGCTCAAAGCTCATTTTGTTTCCCTACTTCGTGGGTAGTTCATAGCACTTGTTTTTGTCTTGGATGTTTATTAAGCAGCCTGGATGGAAACTCTAATAAAATCTCTGAGTGAGATGAAGATACAGGGAGAACATGTGTTGATATATATGTCAACTTTGGCTTAAAAAAACTCCAGCAACTGTCCAAAACATCTCTGGGGTGTTCCCTCTGCAAGACAGGCTTCCTTATGCCATCCTTACAAGTCAGTGTAGGTCAAAGGTGAGGTCATCCATGCCACATTCTGGAAATGACATGACATAGGGAACATCGTCTCCTGCTCCAGCACGTAATTAGGGGATTGGCTTTCTTACTAACAAGCAGCTTTGGACAGATAACCCACAGTAAACAATGCTTTTTCCAATTAATAACTGTGGACCCACGTTAAAAAAGTAAAAAATATGACTAGTTATACCACTGAACTGGCTTTTATTTTACTGAGGCAAGTATGACCCCAGGATATTTCACGTTCTGTCTTGTTTATTTTATTTCTGAAGTTCAGGCCTGCAACACTTTACTAGAAAACATTGGAGCAATAAAACTTTTACTACCTTGGAATGCCATCATTTCTTCTTCACATATTTCTATGATTTAAGAGACACGGCCTTTCAATGCAGAACTTGATTTTGACTAATTTTTTTTAACCCTGCAACAATTTCCTTAGACGTCCAGTCAATATAAGCTAAAGCTGGACAATATACTGGACCGCAGTGATCATGACAATTTCAATGTTGTCATCTTGTGATTGCAAACCAGGGCGTGGATATAGTGCAAATGAAATCTATTGAAACTCAGTGTAATAATATGGTTGTTACACCTTTTTAAACATGAAATTGAAGGTATTTTCAATTAATATTGGTATAAATTGTTATGCTTGTGTAGAACCTCTCTCATTCAGTGCATGGATAATTATCACTTCATATCTAAGAGATAAGCTTTTGATTTTCAAATACTGAGAGAAGGATAAGAGAAATTGCAAATAAACTCGAATTCAAAAAGGGTATCATGTTCCATTTGTTAAAAAATGTTCAATATAACTTCATTTCTCTTTAAGGACAGCAATTTATTAGGTTCCTGGGCGTTTTTTTATGAATATATAACACAGTATATAAACTCCAGCCACATTTCAGGGATCAGTGAAAGTTTGACTTAAGAAAAACAAAACAAAGTGTGAAATCTAAAACAGCAAACCAGAAAAACGTGGTAATAAATAACACCAATAAATCAAGGTTTTATGCATTTTGAAGCTCTTTAGAAACACACTTTGATATGGAGTCTTCACATATTGTGCTGTAATATCAAACAAAGTCTACAAAAAACAAAAAAAAAAAACAAAAAACAAAAAAACATTTCCTGTTATGGTGCAGCAAACATCTCCGAAGGCTTAGAGAGAAGAGGAAACGAACCAGCTGAAATATGTCAGAAAGGAGCTCTCACTAAAACTTGTCTAATGGGTTGATGGATTTGTTTATACAGAATATTGAAGTGCGCAGGTTCAAGCCACGAGTCTGTTTTTCTCCGCTGAAGGCTCACAAATCAAACACACCCAGGTCACACACCTGTTCTCACAGAGTCAACAACAACCATGGCAACGCAGACATGAGAGCTGCTGGGGCAAAACTTTTCTTCCCCTGGCAGGGCATCAAGTACATTTACACTAACACAAGCATGGACAGTTTACACAATCACATCAAACTGACACACACTGAACCAGTGACTGGGCAAACAGAACACATGACTAACGTTACTATTGTTCTGCACAATTGGTCTCAGGGGACCTTTTGACCTGCACTATCAGCGGTCCAGTTCCATTTCATTTCCAGGGAAGGAAAAACGTGGCTCAGAGGACAACATGTCTCATTTTGCATTTCTTTCATTCCTGATAGTTTATGGACTTTTTAACTTTTAGTTTTTCTTAGAGACTTAACTGTTTTAAATCAATAAAAGCTTAAACTGCATTATAAAACAATTTATCTTTTCATACGCAAATCTTAGACATACAGTGCTTTGGAAAAACATTCCTATCCCTTATAAGTTTTTTATTTTTTCATATTTTAGTCACAAACTTTATTAACAGTGTATGTAACAGACAAAAACCAATTCCTGAATAACTGTAAAATGGAGTGTGTGAAGTTTTACAAATAAAAAGTCATGCATTCATATGGAGTCACCTTTTCTCTGATACCCCTAAATAAAACCAAGCGCACCAGATGTTCTGTAAAGGCCTCCCAGGTTTGTTAGCGAACATTAGTGAACAAACAGCATCTTGAAGACCAAGGAAGACAGCAGACAAGTCAGAAATGAGGTTGTGGGGACAATTAAAGCCTGGTTTGATTATAAAACAATAACGCCGGCTATGAGCCACTAATAGAGCATTGCTCAGTCTATCATCTGAAAACAGAAGGAGTTTGATACCACTGCACACCTACCAAGACATGGCCATCCAACTAAACCGAGAGACCGTGCAGTTTTCATGGTAACTTCTTAAAGTAAATGGAATCTGTCAACAGAAGAGCTAGTATTTATTCACTCCACAAATCTGTCCTTTTTGAAAGAAAGGCTGTTATTGAAGAGTCTCAGAAAGTCCAGTTTGCAGTTTATCACAGCCAATGTGGAACAATGTGATCTGGTCAGATGAGATCAGAATGTAAATTTCTGGCCAACGTGTGGCGGAAAACCAGCACTGCTTATCGCCCTGAACGCATCATCATGTTAATGGGAAGCCGGATGGAGCTAAAAACCTATCCTGAAAGAAAAACTGTTAGGGGCTTCCTGAGAGTTGAGACAGGAGTGGAGGTTTGCCTTCCAGCACGACAAGAGGCCAAACACTTACAGCCAGAGCTACAATGGAATAGCTGAGATTGAAGCATGCTCACATGTTAGAATGGCCTAGTCAAAGACTAGACCTAAATCTAAAGGAGAACCTGTGGCAACACTTGAAAATGTTTTACAAAGATGCACTCCATCTAATCTCACAGAGCTTGGAAGACCAATGCCCCCCCAAAAAAGTTAGAGTTGTAAATGTGCAAAGTTGGTAGAGCCACCGACCCCCCCCCCCCCAAAAAAAGACTTGTCACAGTATTCAGCCCTGCTGGGTCAAAGGATTAACTCAGCAGGGCTGAATTCAAATTCATGCCTGACTTTTCAAATGTTTATTTATGAAAACTTCTAGAAACAATGTGTCATTTTTCTCCCACAATTAAGTGTTACTTTCTGTCAGTACGTCACAAAAAATCCCAATAAAATCCATTGAATTTTGTGTTTGGAACATGAAAAAATGTAAAAACAGTTCAAGGCACTGTTATTTGATTCACAAACTCAAAAAGTTCAGTTCCTATAATGCAACCATGATATTTTCTTAAATTAATGTTATTTCAATAAAATACTTCATATTGATTGTGTATTTGAGAATATGCCAACTATGTGAGTAATTTCGAGAGGACTGTGCAGAAGTCTTGAGTCAACTCCTTTCAATATTCTGCTTTTTTCTTGTTATTTTGAAACTTTTTCATTTCAGATCTGCAACTTCTTTTTTTTTTATTTTTTTACCCATTTTCAGTTCAGTTTTCAGTTCAGTTCAGTGTTTCTTTTTAAACTCTCAACTCTAATTTTCTTAGCTGAAGTTTAAACCACTCAGCCATTAAAAAGACCTAGTTTTAAATACCATCTTTGGGCACTTTGCAACCTGCCACAGTTTGTTCCTATTTCTGTTGGATCTAGGAATGGGCTGGCACGAGTCTCAAGGTATGATAACCCTGAGCAAGGATACCACGGTTTCAATAACATTATATTAACACAAATATTTAAAACAAATGTCTTACATGCATTGTTTTCTCGATAACAAATAGAAACAAATAGTACCCTTTTTTCAGCCAGCTGACCATCAATGTGCAGCAACTGGTGAGGGAGGGGGCAGGGTGGTGTTACAGGAATGATATGACGGAAAATCATGGCGGTTTTGAAACTTTACCACAAACCACTAGAGACCTTGATACCAGCTCATTCCTCGATGGATCAAAGAAAAATGCCAAAAATGACAGGAGAGGGGATTTTAGTTCCAGCAGGGTGGTTCCCAAAGACCTGGTCCTTAATCTGCAAACTTCTGCCTTTTTAAGCACAAGCTGCATAGTGTGTAGGAATGGTCGGGCATCAAGATTTGACTGAAGTCGAAGGAAGAGGTTTGAAAACAGTACTTGCTTGAACAAAAATCTTTAAAAGCGTATTTGGGATACTCAGTTCAAGGTTTTGTTTAGCATTCTTGCCTGCTTGAATCAGATGTAAACCCCTTTCCAAATCTTTTATTCTCATTCAGTTTCTTTTTGCACACTGTGTTAAACCTTGTAAAAAAAAACAAACAAAAACCCTTGCTCATCACTGCATATCAAGGGGCACCAGAAAGTGAGTAATAAAGCGTTGGTGGGTTGAATGGGGACACCGTGGAGCAGGAGCTCCTTCTTTCTGTCCGCATTCCTGAAATTACAACATTCCTCAACCCTCTTCAGGATCTCTCGCTCACACACACACAGGGGTAGATAGGTGTGGTGAAAGGGAGGGGGTTTCACAAAGAAGAGAACATCGGTGAGAGGCTGATGTTATCACATTGTGAAACAAACATTGCAAAAGTCTGCTGACGCTACTTAAATCTCCTCAGGAGAGTTCAACCATCAGCAGCAGTGTTTGCTGATCAAGCCCTCCCCTCAGGTATCAACTCATCTGTTCTGGTCAATATGCAGACAGGTAAGGACTTATCTTCAGGGATGATTCAATGATTGAAAAAAGCAACTCATTTGTATGGAGTCAACAAGCTCAGTCTGACAGCCAGCAACCGCTTTGGTTCAAAAGGCCAGATGGTGGCAGATTAGAACATGGATCCGTCTGACACACTGGTTGGGTTTTTAAAGAAAAACATTACAAGTCATTTAGCGTAAAAATAAACAACTTTGAGAGCTAATTAACTGACTCAACTGGCTGTAGGAATGGGTCAAGGTTTTAAAAAGTTACTTTCCAAACCCATTAGCGTTTTTCATCATATCGTTCTTGTGGTTTAAAGTCCTCCTGATGAGTTGACAGAAAAACTTGTCATTTTCTCTGGCTGTATGGACCAATAAGTACTGCCTAGCTGCCCCTGCCCCACCTGTTGCTGCAAGAAGGTTTCAACAGCTGCTGCAAGTAAGAGAAATTTGTCTCTTAAGAAATATAAAAACAGGTTGTGGTGTGAAAACTATCACTCTTTTTAAGGTTACACTGTCGGTAATTTACAAGCGATGTGGCTGTAAGGCAGCCAACTGCAGGCTAGCTACAAAAAGGTTTTCCTAAAATTAAACATATAAATTTAGACTAAAACGTCTAGTGCTCCAAAACGATTCAAATTAACAACACATAAATAATGTCAATAACATTAAAATAATTGCAGAAATCAATGCTATGTTGTTAGCAATTTGATAATGATTTAAGATGACTACAATGGAAGACTTTCATTTATTTCTAAACAGGTGTTACAGAGATACTATACTGAGAATCACAATGAAATATAAGCAAAGAAAATTATCAGTACAGGTAATCTGGGTCATCTTGATGAAGCAGCATTTCTGACTGGATCTCATTCAACCGTTGACAGAAAACGACGTTTCTGAAAGGCCTCCACTCACCTGAGGCTGTCCCTTGCCAGACCTCCATAGCTGTCTGGTCTCTCCTGCCTTCGCCTGTACAAGTCTGAGTTTGACAACTCTTTCAGCCTCAGAGACTTCATCTCCCCCGTCGCCGTTCTGCCTCTCCCACCCTTCCTTCCTCAGCCGAAAACCCCCCCTGTCCGCACCGACGCTAACACAACCGAGTTAAATGTTGGATCCAAATGACAATGTCAGGTCTTGTGCTTCTCTCTCGCTCTCCGTCAAACACACCCCCAGAGCTCACACCTTTGAGGGACCGCACCAACCGAGGTGTGGACTCACAGCGTGAACACCTATCAGCTACTTCTGGCTCCTCCTCCCACCCACCTGGAGCAGGTAGAGGGGGGGGGGGGCATCACAGAAAAGGAGACAGAGCAGGAGATTGTTGCCAGCTGTCTGGGTTCACCTCCTACTTCTCTCTCTGCTACATTGTTCTCTTAAGAACAAAAACAAGGCACAAGAGAGAGAGGAGATTTTCCAAAACTGTCAAGAAGTTGGTTGGATCATCCCTTATTTCTTTACATTTTGTTTATTGATTGATTGATTGGTTTAGTTTCCTGATATTTCTTCAGGCTTTCTGAGCAACCACAGTGATGTTGCTTAAAAACATTTAGAGGCAGCAGATTACGTGTAAAAACTGCTGTAAACTTTCTCAGCAGAAACAGCAAACTACTGAAATCCAAAATGTCAGTTTATGCATAATTCATCACAGCGTTTTGTGAGAACAAGTGCTCCTCTTTCACTCACACTCAACACAATACTTTCACTTTTTCCAAAGCCAAGACAGCTGTGTCGAGTTTAAAAACTGCGTGTTTGTTTATGAGAGATCAGATCAGAAAAACAACTACTTCTTCTATCTGTTGCAAATTGATTTAAGACCCGGAAACAAGGAGTCTCGCGCCGTTCCTCCCGCTGCACTCAATATTCCGATGAGAAAACCCCGATCATTCAGTGCATTTCGTGTTTTATACAATGGATTATGTGAAACAAAAATTAATTGTGTAAATAAAAGGCGGGGGAATCCATGGTTTAGACTTAGACCCCCCCACGCCTTCATGGAGATCAAGCCTCCCTCCGTCTCTGTTTCCACCTCAGATTGTTTTGTTACTATTATTAAATATAGTTTGTTTTTGTAAGAGGCGTAGTGATTATGATTTAAAATAGCTTGTTGACGAAGCTGCAGGGTTAATCAAACACAATGTTTCGGGTCAGATAGTTTGTAATCTCTGGGTAATCTCTGGGTCAAGCAATCACAGACTATCACAGAAACACCATCCGTAAAAAGTATTTGCACCTCCTACAACAAAAAAATTGTCATCCAGACAGCTGTTTCTCTGGACATTAAAACAAAAAACAAAAAACACACTTTTACGTAAGAAAAGTAGTAGTCAGTCTTGCAGCGGTTCAAAACAAGCCTCTGACTGAAGACTGTTACTGTATGACAGTCTGATGACTGTCGTGACATGATAACAGCTCAATTTCCAAGCAGCAGAAACGATATTCCACAGCAACATGTCCTGGATGACACCATCAGGTTTGGCAATCACTGCTAATCCACCTCATTTGCTTTTGCCCCTCCTCTTCAAATCTCTGTCTGGTTAGAAAGCAGAGAGATGTTGGAGTCGGGGATCTGATCCTTGCCCATTATAATCGAGAAGAGATGGTTTGAACTTCCTCACTGCTCTTTGGTCCTGCTCTGCATCCATGAAGCCTCCTTTTCAACTCTTCTGGGATTTGTCATAGTTGAGGTATCATTTGAGCTTTGAGATGAAAATCAGCAGCTCCCATCATAACAACCACCCAAAAGTAAAAAAGTAAGAGCAAAAGTTCTTTCAGCAATACTGCAATCCAAAACCAGAGGGAATAATTGTCCAAACAAGCAATAGCTCAACCCAAAAATTATAAACAAAAGCCTACAAATAGAAGGAAATAACGGAGGAGAGCTACTCCAACATGCTGCCACCATGAGGAACGCAATTCTGGATGAAGGTAATAGTGGGAGGAAAATGACACATGACTGCAAAGTGTTTTAGGGTATGTCCCTTCCAGCTTGGTATATCTATTGATTAATCTCTTGCCATGAATTTTCAGTTTGATTTAGACCTAGACTTTGACTATGCCAGTCTACTGCCAGTCCAGATGTGTACAGTCGTTCTCCAGCTGGAAAGAGAACCTCTGCTCTATTCTCTAGACTTTTACAGCCCAGTCTTGCTAAAGGTAAGCATCCCCACAGCATGATGCTGCGACCACCTTATTTTACCATGGAGATAAACTGCAATAATCCATCACACACAGGATTTAGAAAGCAGCCTAAAAAGTTCTACTTCCACATTTGCTATGTGCTCTACATGGCTTGTGGCAAACCACAAATGGGGCATCTTATAGCTGTCTTTCAACATAGCTTCGATCTGTCGATCTCTGCAGCTTCTCCAGGGTTCCCAAACACCTGTAGGCTGCTTCTCTGATTAATATTCTCCTTACCGGGCCTGTAAGTTGACGTACACACTCATGTTGGCAACACATCCAACCTGGCTTGTTGTGTTCCTTGATCTTCATGAAGAAGTTTGTTCACCTGTCCTCTCTAACAAACCTCTGAGGCCTTCAGCTGCATTTATATTAAAATCACATTACAGACAAGTGGAATATTTAATAATCAAGTTACTTCCCAAGGCAACTGGTAAATCCTGCTGTTGATTAGTATAAGGGACTAAATATAAATACCCCCAAAACACTTTTATTTATACATTTGTAAAACAATTTGAAAACCATGTATCTTTTTTTTTTTTTGGTATTCCATTTCATAATTATGGTCTACTTTGTGTTGCTCTAGAACATTAAGTCCTAATAAAATACACAGAAATTTGTGGTTCTATTGTGATAAAAAGTTACAATCACAAACAAAAGGGTCAAGGGGAATGAATTATTTTGTGATGCAAGGATAAACAGCGATAAAGAGCCATTACAACCTTCCCAATGAGTTCTTCCCTATGTTAACGTCAGGACACAAGTGAAACTATTTTTATTTTTGAAATGTAAATTACACACACACACACACACACACACACACACACACACACACACACACACACACACACAAAAGAGTATGGTCTTTACAGAATAACGGTAGACCAAATGATTGGTTGTGGGCTAAATTTTGGATTCTTTTTAATAATCAGCACTGGTCACATGTAATCATGCAACAAAAATAAACAAAGAACACTTCCTTAGCAACAGGGTGGCTAAATTAAGCATAAAAATGCCAAACACAAAAGGGGGCTTCCCACTATATTATGGAAATTGTTATTATATTACAAAAATGCAAAATAATAATTATTACAGCAATAATTTCTGTCTTCCTCTGTCTTATGTACCCAAATGGTTAGATTGAAATTATTTCTTTAACAGAACTAAAAAAAAAAACAAAAAAACAAAAAAACATGAAATCTAAGAATACTTAGGAAGCATCTATGAACAGTCGCACAGGTAACAGTACGTTCTGGTCTGTTACTAAAACTGGGGCTAAATCGCTAAATTAAGAGGCCGTAACTGTGTTTTTTGTTTGTTGGTTGTTGTTTTTTTTTTTTAATTTTATTTTTTTTAACCTTATTCAAACTGATTGTCATGAGCATGAACAGTAGATTAAAACTACCACATTATCCTTGTGATTATTTTCCTGCAGTTAATCTTTGCTTATGGTACAGATTGAAAATGAACCTATTACTACAGATGGGCAGAGTTGTTAAATGGCTGCTGTAAGAGTTCATAGGTTTCACCATGCATCACCTTGGTATGCACAGACAGGTATGTAGCCAATAAACACATTGCCTTTCATCTGCTTGCCTTGGCCTGCTCAGGATTCCACATGTCTTTGACACGGAGGGTGAAGGTTGAACCTTAACATCACCTTAACAACCTGGAGCAGCCGACATGTCCCAGTATACCAGAGCACCGGCAATCAATGCCTTTCTAATCTGTAAATATTGTATCAAATAAAATAAAATAAAATAAGAGAGCAGGAGTCACGTTTATGCTTAAAATGAGAATGTTTTGTTTCCTGCAGAGAATTAGAAAGAGAAAACAAAAACACAAATGAAAAGCAGATGCTGCATTTTGTATTCAAATTTTATGCTGTGATAAACTTATGGAGAAAGTTCTTCACATTTCACCACAACCAGACACCTCATCGTCAAACGCCATCCCTCAGACTATCTCCTTGAGTTTACTGCCCCCATGTAGACAATACTGGTATTACAGCCACTGTATCCACTTAAATATTTTATCTGTTAAAACATCCAAAAATTCAACTATAGTCATTGTGTACACACTAAAAGCACGATATTAGATAAACTGAGATATTTCTGTATGTACTTAATCAAGAGCCACAGCTGCATCTGTTTTGCAAACTTTCCGTACAAATTAAGTTAGACTTTATTCTTTTTAATCCTAAATCGTATCACTGATCTTCTGCTGCAGCCATTTGCGATGATCATTCTCCAGGCATAAAGTGAACCATGCTGATACAAACAAGAGGAAGTATACACAACAGTCCGAATGCTGAGCTGAAACATAAAAAGCATTAAAATTGAACTTCAAAACAGGTCAACAAGCCTGATGCAGGTGTAAAAAGGATTCAATGTTGCAGCCAATGCTTTAAAAGAGAGAAAACTATGAAATTCACTTCTTACCTATATTCTGTCAGAATGCCAGGGAGGATGTGTCAGTTGTTTCTACAGTCCTCTTTGCTGTCACCACTAACACTCCCACCGCATTTATCTTAGTCTTCATGGCCACATCACTTCCTGTTTGCAGTGGGGTGTGTGTGTGTGTGTGTGTGTGTGTGTGTGTGTGTGTGTGTGTGTGTGTGTGTGTGTGTGTGCAACATTTGACCCAACGGTTCTGCTAGTCTGAGTAAGACCAGAAAAGCACCCAGACGAAACTGTGTAGTACTGGGTGTGGTTTCTGTCCATTCGGTTTACAGGCGGGAGTTTTGAGGAATTAAACGGAGCTGAAAGGGGGAAACGTTGGGAAATGAAGAGGACAACAAAGTGATTCTCAAAAAGCTGTGAGCGTCAGCTGTCAGGTTTTAGAAGAAACAGAATTTGAAGGGATAGTGATTAACACAGTAGTCATGGGTGTGTCTTGAATGTGTGACACGACTCTTCCTCCTAAAAAAAAAGGGGAAATGTTTACCCGTGTGTTTTTATGCTCCAGGATGCACAGATGTTGACGTATGTGAGAATTTACAGATTCTCGACCTCACACACTGACTGAAGGATAGATTCAAGCCCACCAGCCCCTGGGAGGGGATTAGCACAGGGCAGAATTAATACAATCGCGCAAATGCAATATCATCATGTAACAATGATGATGTCACTATAGATAAATGTTCATTTCCTTAAACTTGTTATTTCTCAACTGTCTTTATCTTGTTTTAGCACCTCTGACCTCTGTGTCAGGTGTTAGTGGGCTCCATGACGGCTTTTGTTTTGTGGGAAACATGGCTGTCTGCCCAGGATGGCAGGATGACTGAGCAAACACTCCTCTCTTACTACACGACGAAGGATGCCAGACCGCACGACTTGTCGTAGATGTTAATTATTAGGGTCGGATGGTGAAGAGAGGAAGAGGAGGAGAAGCTCCAAATCAGCGGTCGGTGCGTCTTTCACGCTGAATGACCACAGACCACTGATTTAAGATCGCAAACAGAGATTTTTCTTTTAAGATGAAAGATTTTTCCTGCAGTGGCTGATAATCACACAGCATGAATGGGTTTTCTCTGTTTTCTGTGGCTTGCGTGCATGTCCACGGGTGCCCCCTGTGGGTGGAGCAGTGTAAGCGCAGTTAATATTGCTGTACATTTCAGGTGGCTGATGAGCCTCAAGTTGATGTCCGACTTTTAGTTTATGAAGTTGTCATTAATTAAAGATCTATTTGGTTTTTCAAGAACTCTGAACTGCGTTTAAACATCTCTAAGTAATTTTTAAAATTATAATTGTTTCGTAGAAAAATACTGAAGTTTTTATTCTTTAGGTGAAAATACAAAGTGGAGCATTTACAAGGCTTTCTTGCCATGAGGAGAATCTTCGGTGGAAAAAGTATATTGTTCTGCAGTAATTATGGATTATCAATATCTCCATCTAGTTTAATTCATATCAGATTAATATTTCTTTTAGACCTTAATGTTTCTGAGGAGTTATGCATGCAGTTATTGCATTCAGAATAGTAAAAGAATATTACAGATGTCAGCAATAAAAAGTATTTTTAATACAGAAATGTTATGCTGTGGCCATGTTACATCCTGCACAGTCATGGGGAACACTGCTGGGTAAGGGTAAGATACGAAAAGTCCATTGCTAGAGCAGCCAGCTGCTCACAGGGTGCTGTACCCAAACATATTAACGGAACATTTAGTGGAAGAAAGAAATCATAAAAAAAGGTACACAAGAAACAGGGATAACGAGAGCTTTGATTGTGAAGAAAAGCTCATTCAAGAATTTGGGAGAGATTCACAAGGAGTCTGGAGGAAGAAAGGAGAGAGACACACTCCAAGTTCCTTGATGTCCACTGTGAATTTTCCACAATTAGTGATAATTTGGAGAGCCATGTCATCTGGTGAAGGACCACTGTGCTTCATCAAGTCCCAAGTCAGTGCAGCCATCTACCAGGAAGCTTTAGTGCACCTCAGCTTCTGCTGACAAACCTTACAGAGAAGCAGATTTCATTTTCCAGAAAGACTTGGCTTCTGCTCACACTACCAACAGAACCAATGCCTGCTCTAATAGCCATGGGGTGGCTATGCTTGGTAGATCAGAAAACTGGTCTGACTAAACCTCTATGAGAATGGAGCATTCTCAAAAGGAAGATGAGAGAGAGCAGAACCAGCAATGCGGGCGAGCTGAAGGCTGCTATCAAAGCAACCTGGGCTTCCATTGCCACAGACTGTTCGCCTCCATGCCACGCTGCATTGATGCAGCAAGTTATGCAAACAGATGTAGTATTCAGACTTTAGAAACTGAAGAAACTGAACTGTGGGTTTTTGATTAGCTGTAAGCCATAATTATCAAGACTAGCTAAAATAAATACTTAGAACACATCATCCTGTGCAGCTAGGTTCAGGTTCAGGTTTCTTTATTGGTACCTGTGGTAAAGTTTTTGCTGCAGTACCACAGAGTAGGTAAAAAACAGAAATCAAAAACACACAAACCAAACCGTAAGTTAAAAACTCTATTAGTCGGCCATCTCTCAGTCTGGTCCAGTGACAACCTCTGCCAACCCAAGTCACAAAACAAACCGATAGAACCGTCTCGACAAAAGCCAGAAAAAAGTGACGTTATGGTTCCGTCTACAGAAAAAACTGTTTTCTTTAAAAGTTCATTTTGAGTCAATAAACATCTCAAGATATTCATATGCTTAACTGTGTTCAGTTCTCTGCATATAACCGTGATCTGTGTCCTTTTTCCTAGAACCAGTTGCCATATCCTTGATTTTTCCAGTGTTGAGAATGAGTTTGTTCATTGGAGTCCTCGAACCAATGAACAAAGTAGTCAACAACAGGTCTTCATGACCCTCAAGCGGGCTGACGATTACAGAATCATCTGCATACTTCAGGATAAAACTATTTTTAAAAGCTTCCATCATTCTGTGACCACTACCATTTTGGGCTACGTCCTTTGTGTCCAGTGTGAGCATCTGCTGCTGTAAAACTCTGTCCAACTGGGTAAAAATTACATGAGCAGGAAAAATGAAAGGTCATAACATTTGAAATATATCAAGCAATGATTATTCCACTCCAAATAGTCCTTTGTGATATTGATGCTGCTTCAGGGTTTCTACAGGTTTCACCAACTCAGAATTAAGACTTTTTAAGACCTTTATGATTGGAATTTAAGACCTATATCTCCACAGAAATGTACAAACTTCGTCCAGCCAACTGGTGATAAATTTGCTCTTACCCATGATAGACACCAAAAAGCTAGCTAGCTAGCTAGCAGAATATGTTAGCAGTAAAGATGTCTGAGTTCGACTCAAACTTTTGCCTCACAGGAAAGTCTCGCAAGAATAAAAAAATACATTGAATATATGAGATTAAATAGTCCTGTCAAGACAAAATTTAAGACCTGTGATTAACGTATTTAAGGCCAGCTTACATTTTTTAAAATGAATTAGAGACATTTTAAGGCCTTAATTTTAGATACATGAATTTAAGACTTCTTAAGACTTTTTGAGGACGTGCGGACACCCTGTGCACATACTGATATTGTGATTATATATGCGATATATTGTGCAGCTCTAAAACCAGTGGTGCAATCTATGTGCAAAAGTCTTAAGTCTTTGTTTTCAAGGAGCCATACAATCTTTCAAAGTTTTTTTGAGCAAAACTTCTTTGTGGTTTCTGAAGGTCTTTAAAAGTCCTAAAACAATTTTTTTTTTCATAATTATGATAATTACGTCGTAATAAAACCGACATACTGACTGAACCCAGGTATTAAATCTATAAAAAGCAGTAACCAGAATTTTGCAATAAAAACTTAATCACCAAATTAAAATTTCTTCCAGATGATAAAAGGCAACCATTCACTTGGTGTGAATGAACTGCACCATGTCTGTGCTGTGGCCTTATGCTCACACTTAAAATCCCACATCTCCTAACTTCCAAACAAGGACAAGTCTGTGCTGGAGGCTGAGACATTAGTCTAAGCTGGGGTTGTATCAACACAATGCAGGATCAGATTAAAATGCAATGCAATGCAGCAATCTTTAGGCTTATACAGACTTGCCTTCCTACAATGTGTATGTCAGTGAGAGCCCTAACAAATTCTGACAGGGAAATTTACAGTGAGGAAAAAAAGGAAAAGGCTCTTTTGAGTGGTCGTCCCGAGAGACCAGACTGTCAGGAAGTGATTCGGAAAACATGGACTACTGTCCAGTTGCTTTATAGAGGACATTCCACAGCAGGGAGGAGAAGGATCTGATGGTTTTTATAAAAAAGAAAGAACATATTCACTCCTTTATTTTGGTCTGGGGGTGCAGCAACCTGACACAAAAACGACACTTTCTGACACGCTTTTCGATAAACATTACTATCATTCATTATCATTTATATATAGTTACACTATATGGAGAATACCTAAGTTAAGGTCAAGGACTATTTCCTTGATATATCACATCACCAGTCTTCCAGATCTGCATCACAGTACCAAACAGTGCCACATTTAAAAGAGGAAACCAGTAGGTTTATTATTTGTGTTGCTATTTGAGACATAAAAAGAATTTTATCCTCCTCAGGATTTTGAAAACAAATTATTAAGTGTGTTTGCAGGTCTGTTTATGTTTTCAAGTACATACAGAAATAGCTCAGGCCAGACAGCTTTGAGTAAATATGTCAAATATCAATTGACTTAATATGTTAGCACCAAGAAAATTTCATTTTCATCTTTTTGAAACGAGGCAAGTCTCTTAACTTTTTAATCGAGATATACATTCTCCTTATTTAAAGGTTTATTTTAGGTTCTTTCAAATAAAATAATGAAAGACTTCTTGTTTTTTTTTCCACATTAAAATTTCACTGCTGTAAATGTAGCTGTTTTTAATTTCACTGGTTTTCAAAACACAGTATATATTATTTATATTAAATGTATTTATTACATTACGGCTCTTTCGGCGATAGACAGGTTTCATTAGCTGTTCCCTTAATGCGCTGGTAGGGGGCGCTGGTGTCAAGTTCAGATTGAAGATAAATTAATTATTGCTCAGCTAAAACTCTTTAACGTTTCGTGATTAAACTTTTTTTTTTCTTCTGCCGCACAACTACGTTGCGTTTTCGCATGGATTCACGCCCAGAACTGGTTTGTGATAAGCAACAACTGGAATACTGTTTCTTTCCCTCCAGCGTTAAAACTGTTAACTTCTTGACTTTTCAGAGCAAAAATAATTTTGAAGATAAAAAGCTAAACATCCCACTTACCCATTTGTCATCTCTGTTAGTCCGAGCATCGCTGCTCCTCGCTCTCCCGGATCAGATGTGAGTTTTCTGATCCCTGCTGCAGATGTCCAGATGTGCTCCTCACTTTTTAATTACTGCACATTTAGAGCTGCTTTTCCTCTCAGAATGGCGAATAATTAGGGCGGGCCCCGCCTATCTCCACCAACCACAACACACGACGGACTGCACTTCTGTTTGCAAGACCTTCAAAATAAAAGCATGCATATTCGTTTTTTGGTCCGTTGATTGAAACGACGTTTAACGTGTAGGTCAATTTGAGCATTTAGATACTAAGGTATTGGGGGTCTTGCTAAAATAGTTCATCCTTGATACAAAGTATGCATTTTGGGTAAAAACAAAATCCAGCTTTCAGACGATCTATATATTGTTTTAAAAGCTATTGAAACAATATATAGATCACACAACTTTGCATTGTGTGAAAAAGTAATTGTCCTCGAAACTGGTTGACACACCCTAAGTGGCAACAGCTGTATTTGTGACAACTGCATCTCAGTCAGATTTAAGTTTAGTCTTTGTTCGCTGTAAAACCTTTATTTTGGATTGTATTTGAGTTGCTGTTGTGGTTTGGATTATTCCCTTGCTGCATAAACCAAGTCCCCTTGAGCTTAAGGTCACAAAGGGACAGAGGGATATTCTCTGTCAGGATTTATGAATTCCAGCAAGTCATTGAGGTTTTGAAACAGCCGAGCAGCAACACACCATCACATTACCAGTACGACGTCTAACTATTGGTAACATGTACATTTTCTGAGATAATGATTATGACACCATCCAAAAATGTCCACTTTTGTGTCATCAGTCCACTGAATAGTTTTACAAGGGTTTCAGATCATCAGTTCTGTTTGTTGGCAACTTTGAGATGGGTTTTTGTGTTCTCCTTGGTCAGCAGTAGTATTTGGGTTGGAGATCTGCCATGGATGGTAATTTGCAGTCTCTTTCTTGTTGCTTAATCATGAACACCGAACAAAACTGAGCCAAGTGAGGCTTGCAGTGCTTCAGTCGTTACTCTGGGTTTTGTTTTGTTTTTGTTTTTTTCTGAGCTCCTCAATGAGTCTTCAATGCACTCTTTAATTAACAGAGGAAAGCTGACCATTCTGTGAAGGTTCACCACTTCTTCATATTTTCTCCATATGCGGAATATGGCTCTCGGTTCAAAGGCCATACAAACAGCTTTGTAAGCACTTCCAGACTGATACAAGTCAGTGACTTCGATACTGATGTTTTCTTGAATTTCTTTGGATTGGGACATGAGATCTTTTAGCATGCTTCATGTTGTTAGTCTGATTCTGTTTGAGTGACTTACATGACTGGAATATGTGTTCAATCAAAAAAAAAAAAAAAAAAAAAAAAAAAAAAAAAGGTGGTATATGTGATTTAAATAAACCAAAACAAAGTACAAAAGGAGCTTATTGGCTCACTTCTACCAGACACTACTTGTTGAGGAGGCTGGGGTCTTTTGGAGCACAGTGGGCGCTCCTGAACACCTTTGTTGACTGTGGCGGCATCAGCTGTCTTCTGTGGTGTCGACTGTTGGAGCAGCTGCTTATCTACGGCTGAGAGGAAGCGGTTAGATAAGTTCACCAGGAAGGCCAGCTCTGTGCTCGGATGCCCCCTCGACCCAGTGCAGGTGGTGGGAGATAGAAGGACTCTAGCTATAATAACTGATGGACAATGTCTTCCACCCAATGCATGAAGCAGTTGCTGAGCTGTATCCCAAGTGCACAAAGGAGCGTTGTCATAGATCCTTCCTCCCAGCAGCTGTTAGACACTATAACCATCACTGCTCCCAACAAAATCAGTGTTTACATACATGCTGGTATTTGCACATTTGTTCTCAATTTAAAAAAAATACATTTCTGCTCGTATTGCACATCTGTTTTTCTGCACTGTTTTTTCATATAATGTATGTCTTTTTAATGCACAAATACACATGCACATTGTGTACATTAATGTAATATTTTTTAAAGTCATCCTACTCACTTACACATCCCTGGGATCAGAGTACACCATTTCTGATACCTGCCCAGTATTTGCTATAATCTCTTACAGTACATTACGTATTTTGCTTTTTATATATTTTTGTCACGTTTTGTTTTTTTGCGTGAACTTGCATACCCCAATGCTGCTGTTACACCTGAATTTCCCCACTGTGGAACAATAAAGGATATTTCTATTCTTAAGTGAACTATAAAACTGAGACTGTTGTTCAGTAATGCAAATTTGAGCTCCTACTTAGACAGTATTTAAAGTTTTACCACAGAAAAGCATTTCATTCTAACGCTTAAAGGAAACGGTCACAAAAATATCTGCAAATATATTTTTGCAGATATTTTACAAAAGTATATATTTTCAAGCCAATGAAATCCTGAATGGGTTGACCTTTTTTTCTCCTTAACCTCCAAGTTTTGATGCCTTTTATTTTGAAAACCAGAAGCAGTCGATTATCATTTTTCCTTGCGTCTGGGCCAGCTTTAAAATTCAGTTTGAGGTTTTCGACTGACTTGCTTTTAAGATTTTTGCAGGCAGGGAACTATAAGTCCCACCAGGCAAAAGTAATTGCAAGATCTGCGTGTGTGTGCACAAATCGACATTTCTGTTGGCATGCTGTTGCTGTCCACCGTTCTGCATCCAATCTTTGGACTCTTGGTCTGCAGGCGCACGGAAAATCTGACTTTTCCTTTTTCCCGAGCGTTGGAAATCCGTGCAGAAGTTCAACATGGCGGATATGCGCCTGGCAGACGCATCTCACGGACCCTTTACATTTTTAATACATTTTTATTAAAAAAAAAAACAACAAAAAACCCAAAAAAAAAACAAAACAAAAAAAAAAAAAAACACTTCATACATCTGTCTAATACTGGAAGTCCTAACAAAATGTAAACATATACAAAGAACTATAACTTTGCTCAGCGAAAAATGATGCTGTTGCAGCTCTAGAGATAAAAAAGGGGAATGTTTAGTTTCACCTCCAGTGGTATTCAGTGGCGATTATTTGTCATTTCCTCCCCACGTCATAATTTCAGAACCACATTTATTTCCTTAAAAGGCAGGCCCCTACAAATTTTCCCCTCCTTTAAGAGGAAAGATGACTCTTAGCAATGAGGCATCCATAACATGAAGCATCTGCACACGGCCTCAATTTATAGTCTATGCATACATGACATTTTAACCACAAACTTCACTGTGTTTTATTTCGATTTTATGCTATAGGTCAACACAAAAATAGTACAAATTAGCGAGGTGGAAGAAAACATAAACGGTTTTCAGCAGTTTTAATAAATAAAAATCTGAGTGTGGCGCGCATTTGTGTTCAGCCCCCTTTACTCCGATCCTAAATAAGATATATTCAGAAATCACCTCATTAGTATGCCCACCTGAGTGTGATTTAATCTTAATATAAATCCAGCGGTTCTGTGACGCCTTTAGAGGTTTGTTAGAGAACATTATTAAACACGCAGCCTCATGGAGACCAAAGTAGACAGGTCAGGGGGAAATCTGTGGGAAAAGAGCACTCTTCAGTCACTCATCCAACTCTGGAAACCTTCCAAGACATGAATCTCCACCAGAGGTGACAGGATAGCCAAGTAGAGGAGCATGTAAATCATGGGGATCATGGCATCTGTCAACGGGGCAACTCTTACTCATCCACTCCACCAGGGGTGCCCAAGTCTAGTCCTGGAGAGCTACAATCCCGCAAGGTTTGGGCCCAGTCCCAATACTCAAACTACACCCTGCACTCCTCTATGAAGTGTGTACTCAGTTGAAGTGCACATAGTGTGCAGGTGACAAGTGTGCAAAAATCCAGCAAAAAGACAGGATAAAGAGTGAAATAGTCACAAGTAATAACAACTGTATGCGTTTTAAGAAGGTGGCAGGATGTTTTTAAATATACAGTGTAGGCATTTTTGCTTTCCAAAGTCATTGCATAAGATACTCGACTATTCAAATGTTTTGTTATGACTTGAATACAAATCAAAATTTAACTGTATTCACACATGTAGAGTGAAAGAAAAATTATTTCTATACTTTACATTTAAAAACTGATTTTTTGCTCAGTGAACATTGCCACATTTCCACACAATTCTTCCTGGTATGATTCAGCTAATTAAAGGTATAATCACATTCAGCCGTTAGCCCAAAAGAACCATATTTGATTATAAATGGCTGTGACTGTATAGACTACAATGTAATAATAAATTCATGAGGAACTCTGACTTCAATTTTCTTTCCCTCCTCCCTGAGAAGAAAACATTCATTTACAAATTATCTCTCTCTAAAGAAAATCAGAATCAAATATGTCCTTTCCACTCCTACAAAAAAAAAAAAAAAAAAAAAAAAAAAATTAATTTCAAAATTATGTATGAAGTTTATTCTTGTGACTTTTTGCAGAAGAAATTCAATATAAATACCAATTCTTTTGCGTTTTGTGACTCAGACATTGAGACAGCAGAACACCTCTTTCTTTTTATTGCAATTTCATAAATGGTTTTTGGAAAGATTTTTAAAACTGGACCTTGCATAAGAAATCGATTCCACTTTTAAGTTTTGATATAATAAAATTTGGTCTTCTAACGGGGGATGAACAGTCAAATTATGGTAATAATTTAAAACTTTCTGGTTTTTCTTCACAAATGTCATTTCTTAAAAATCACCTCCATTTTCAACATTTTCTTAAGTGAAATAATTTTATTTAAGTGCATAAACATCGCAACAACATATAAGCCCAAACTTTATGCAAATATGTAATTTAGTATTTGAAAATTCCACTCCACTAATCTGGCCTCTATGAAAGAGTGGCCAAATTAAAGCCATCCTTAAAAAAGGTCATAAGAAGTCCTGTTTGCATGAATATGACGGCAGCAGCGTCATGATGTGGAAATGCTTTCTTTAGCAGGGACTGGAGAGTTGTGAATGGAAACCTGTTGAACGCTACAAAGCATATACGACTTCAGTCAGTTGTTCCCTTTCCAGCAGGACGACGACCCTAAACACAGCCATTGATACAGTTCAAGGATTTAGATCAAAGTATATTTTTTTTGTCTGAATGGCCTAGTCTAAGTCGAGACCTACAGACCTAATTCAAAATCAGTGGCAGGACTTGAAAATTGGTGTCAACAAATAAAATATTTTGTTTTCTAGATGTGCAAAGCATCGACTCAGAGGGGCTAAATGCATGACACTTCTCAGTTTTGTATTTGTAAAAATAACATGTTATGTACACTTTGTCAATCATAAAATCCAAGAAAATACATTAAGGTTGGTGGTTTTAATGTGAGAAAATATGGAAGAGTTCAACATGTGTGATTACTTTTGCATGGTCCTGCCGATGAAAGTGCGTCATGATTATTAATAAACAACTCAACACAAAGGACTGTGATTACTAACATCCTTGTTGGCTTTTAATCCGTTTACAATCACAGTTTTCTGTCGTTTCTGTTTTACATCCCAACAAAGACTTTCTGATAATCTCTCATAGCTTCGGATGACAGTGACCTTCATATAATATAAAAGTTTAGGTAAAAGTACATTCAGTTGTGGTAGACTGATCCCAAAAGAGCTGCCACTGGAGTGGAAAAAGCAAATCTGAGTGTGTGTGATGGAAAATGCAACTTCTACCCCACGGTGAAGTCTTCGGTAAGACAAGCGAATAGAGTGACGTGGTGCTGCACAGATCCCTCAGCAGGGCAGACAGGCTTGCTGTCATAGGCACCATTATTCAACCAGTAAGATTCTCTGATATTAGCAGCGGTAACATGTTACAAAACAAAAAAAATGCTACAGTAGAGATAAATATAAATACCTGCACCTGAGTTTAGAATGTGAGGGATTAGTGAGCTGGAAACCAATTAGAGAAGAGCATAAATATGATTATATGACATCAATTTGTTGGTTATGTTGGAGATTATGATAAACGTGGCAGATTTTACTGAGCTCCACTAATAATTTGCTGCTACATTTTAGCCTATGGACTAATGTAAAACAACACCTAATGAACAGCAATGTTGATTGTTTTCTTACCACAATGTATGGAATTAAGGCTTTTTAATTTTATAGGCAACCAGACTAAACTACTGGGTGAAGATTAACCCCCACTTTGTTGCATTTTTGTAGATGATAAACAAAGTGACAGTCTATAAGGTAGAGAAACACATTCAACAGTCAGCATACATGACAGTCATTGAAAGAAGCTGCGAATAGAAATGTGATTTGAAACACAACATGTGCATTATTAAAGTCAGTAAAGTACACTGTACATAAGCAGAAGTTTCAAATCTGTTTGCAAAGGATTCAAATATCTGACAATATTTAAGTCACATTATGCCAGGTTATATTTACCTTCTTATACAATCCTTAATCTTACAGTTTGCCTGCAACATGCTATTTTTTTTTTTTTAATCCTAAAACCAGAGAATATTATGCCACAGATGCACGTCATGTGACTTATGATGCGCTACAATGCCTGTAGAAAACTGCCCAATACATTTCATATCAACACAGGTGAATAAAACAAAGAAACTCATCACAGGTAATGTGGTGTGAGACTAACCTTGGTTCCCAAAATTGGACACAACCTCTGGTAAAATGCCAAGTTTTTGTTATGTAAACACCATCATGAACTATTTATATACTCCTCCCCCCCCCGACATATGGCAAATCTATCCTGTACGATTCAACTGAAAAGGAACAAAATCTATTAGAAGTAAAATATAAAAACAGATACAATAACCTGGCTCCATAACCTTAAACTAATACTTGGTGGAAACATCATTTGATTCAACTGTAGCATTTAGTTTTCTTTTGTACACACCTACCGTCATTTATAGAGCATCTGATTATCATGAAATAAAGTTCAGCTGACTTTGTAGGATCTTCCTAACATTTGCATCCTTCAGGAAAAAAAACAACAAAAAACTCCAGGCCTTCCAAAACGTTATTTGGAAAAGTAACTCTGACACTAACAACACTGAACATTACAAGTGAGGACACCATACCTACAGTGAAACATGGTGGTGGCAGTATCATGAGCTGGGGTTACCTTTCTTCAGATGGAACAGAGGTTTTTATTGAGTTGGAAGAAAATATGTACAGATCCAAATACCAGACACTTTTGTCTGCCAGAAAGCGGAAGATTAAGATGGATTTCATTATTCTGCATCACAGTAAGTCCAAGCGTGAATCAAAACCAAAAGAATGGCTTCATAAGAGGAAAATTAAAATTTTGGAATGACAATCAGATTCCAAATTTAATCCTAATTTCAACAGAAAATCTATGTGCTCACCTGAAGAGGCTTATGGATGAGAAACATCCTCACAATCTGGTAGATTTAGAGATATTTTGTAGAGAGGGCAAATGATACCAAGTAAAGATGTGGGATGTTGATACGTACCAAAGAAGACTGAATGCCGCAACTGCATTAAATGCTGCTTCGACAAAGTATTGTTTCAACAACGCTTTCAGCTGAATTGTACAGGATAAATGTTGGTTTACATGTAGATAAATCTTTGAAATGATTTATCACAGTCTCATTTTTCTTACGTCACAGAAACCTGGCAGTTTAACAAGCCTGTGTGCACCTCTAAGAAGCACTGCATATATATACCTGCTGCACTGCAAAACGTTAATCAGTATTATAGTTTCCATTATCTCTACCAAGAAAATATTATTTTTTTTAACATACATTACATACATTCTTTGGTCCTGACTGTTGTGTCCCAATAATGCTTAAATGCCCCAGTGAAAACCATTTTAATTAGCATCATTATTACAAACACTCACAAAGAGATGGACACAGTAACATTACTGCAGTTTCACCTAATGTATTTTGTTGATCTGGTAGGTCACCAAGTCTATCTGATCCCAGACCAGCTGTGGAGGTAGGAGGTCCACCCTGAGCCCCGAGAGCCAGTTCCCTCCTCCTCACCTGAAAGTAAAACCACGAGGGTAAAGTAAATTGACTTTGGCAAACCACATATTATATAATTCAGTAGCTCAAATCTCGAGGGATCATTAAGAGTTTGCAACAGTTTTCACATGTTTGAGCGTCATCACTTAACCTAAATAAACTATTTAAATTATAGAGAAAAAAAAAAGACTATGATTACAAACAGCGGACAGGTTGCGGTGATCTTCCTGCTCTCAGATAAGGCTTTTTTAAAAACTTCAGTACAAATTACACAGACGGTTTAGCTATGAGGTACCTTGTGCAATTGCCGCCAGTTTGCTCTTCTCCTCTGGACTGAGCTGCAACATGGTGTGAATGACTGGCAGGAGCGCCTGCCTCTCGCTGCCAGAACGCAGAAAAATGAACTGCAGCAGGACGTTCTTCAGATACTCCAGGTTGGCCACGCTCTTCTCTCTCTCCTGGTTTCGCTCGAGTCGTCTAACTTCGCTCTTTAACAGCTGAAGGATGGTAAAAATTACATAAAATTACACACATTCCTATAAATAGTGAAAGGAATTACTAATTTAATACATTTGAAATTCCTCGATTTAAGACTTTTTTTGTCTAAACAGCTAAATATCATAATGTTTGCCGTTTCCAAATGCAAGAGGACGTTTCATAGGAGCTTTGGAGTGCACCCCTATATAAAATATGGACATCTTTTTCCTGCTAGACTTATTGTTATAAAAAGCAGCTGATTGATTTACTTAGAATCTCAAAGTCAAAATAGCAAGCCTGAGCCAGAGAAAACAGCAGCAACTGGATGCACTTTTCTAATGATGAAAATTAGTAAAGTAACATTTTCAAAAAAAATATCTCATTCAAGACTGGGCCAACAAATGATTTGTTTCCTTCCACTGATCAATTTCTCAATAAAATCTGTTATCCCAGGCTGTTTTTTAAAAACATAAATAAATACCAAAATGAGCCAGTTTTAGAGGTATCAGAGTAAAAGGGGGCTGAATATGCCCTTGTGTGTGCTATAACTTCACAATTATGCGGGACTTTCTGTGGGTCAGTCACATAAAATCCAGATAAGGTACACTGAACTTTTTGGTAGAGATATTACATAATGTAGGATGAAGCGGTACAAATACTTTTGCACAGCACAGTTCCTCCAAAGTACCATAGCGTGCTAAAAACACACATTAAAAAAAAAAAAAAAAAAAAAAAAAAAACAGTTCTGGACTGATTGACACAGTTAACTCGATCTCGAGAGACACGTCACTACTCTCGCGAGAGTTCAGAGTACATAGCAAGTATGGCGGCACCCTCTCGGACAGAAAACACTGGCGTTGAAGAAAAATAGATTTAAAACGGCAGTTATCATGTTGGACTGTGTTATTTAGAATCACATAACCTTATAAAAGGAAGATACGGTGAGAAATGGGATATGAGCGGTTACTGTGCGGAGCTCTGGAGCGGTACTCCAGGCTATTTCGACTCGGCAATATTCAGCAGAAAGAACGACTCTTTCAAAATGCTTTCAAGTCGAGCAGCGAATCCACCCGATTATTTACCTGGTTCGGACATACCGGGGAGATTCTTACTCCCACTTGCCGCCAGGTAGCAACCCGTCGAGGCTGCAGCACCTCCACCCAGCCTGCCAAAGATGTCACCTTGTTCGAGCACGACAGAAGCCGCTTCTTCCGGCTGCTGACGGTCTTCTGTGGCGGCCAGTTCGTCTTCTGGATGTACCTGGCTCAGTTCGCCTTCACCGGGCTCAGAGACACCGGCGGAAAAGGAGAGAAAGGGAGAGCCAAGGCGCCCACCACCACCGGACTGGCCGGGATGTGGAGTTTTGAGATGAACCTGGGTTCCACCGCCTGGAGGTACGGCTTTACACTGGGATGCCTGACTATAGGAGCAGGGATAGTCGGGCTCGGAGCTCTGTTCTGCCGGCGCTCCGTCAGTAAGGTGGTTCTACATCAGGGCGGGAGGATGGTGACAGTACGCACACAGTCCCCTCTGGGACCAGACCGAGGCAGGACCATTACTGTCCCGCTAAATCAGGTAGCCTGCCACGCCCACAGACAGGAGTCCCCCACCTTCATCCCCCTCAGAATCAAGGGACACAGGCTCTACTTTCTCCTGGACAAAGAAGGGACTGTAAACAACGCCAGGCTGTTTGATATCACTGTTGGTGCATACAGACCATTTTAATACGAGTTGCCTGAGCTGTCAGAACTGTTATGGACTCTTCCTTACACATTATGTGGCTTTGGGGTTTTCCTTATTTGCTGTTAAGGTAAATAAAATACTTGGAATAAAATCTGGGCTCAAAAATTCACTTTGTATCAAACATGGCCCTGCAGACACGGTTACATTTAAAACCTTCCTACAAGTTCCCATATGTTTAGGATTAGTGTAAGGCAGATTTAACATTGAGCAAGACGTTCATACATACAGTGATCTGCTCCATGAGAACGGCGTTGGTGGCCTCAGTTTCATGCAGGAGGCTGTTCATGTGCTCCATGCTGCGGGTGGCTGTGCTCAGCTTCTCAGTCAGCTCTTCTTTGGTCGGCTCCACCGTCCACACGAAAGGCTCTAGAGATGCAACAAGTCGATTAAAAAAAAAAAAAAGGTTCTGTATAAATAAGCAGCAATCAAATCTAAAAATACATGTAAGATACTTACACCATAAACGTTTATGTACTTTGACACTTTATGTGATAAACTAATAATGTAGTGTACTATTGTTAAGTGGAAGGAAGCTGATAACAAGGTTTTTATTTTCTTTTAAAATTATAAATCTGAAAAGTCCAATGCCACTGCAAACCTGTCCACCTAAATTGACAGAAGGGGCAGAAATAGCAATAATCATCCACCGTCTATACCTAGTGATGCCTATCTCCAGCAGTCATTGGGCAGGAGGTGGGGTCAGGTCCCACAGAACAACCAACCATACACACACACAATTGCTCTCTTTATATTGTCCTAACAGTCATGTGAAAGGAACCTGGAGTACCCAGAGACAACCCACTCATGCACAGGAAGAGCATGCAATCTCCAGGCGTGGATTCGAACCCTGGACCTTCATTCTGCAAGGCAACAGTGCTACCAACTGTGGCTAAAAAGCCCATGCTAAATGAGGGAGCTGCAGAGATCCATAGCTCTGCTGAATCTGTCCAGTTACATCTTTTAATTGTACTCCTTAAAAAGCTGACCTTAATGAAGGAATGATGAGAAGAAAGCCATTGTTGAAAGAATGCTCTGGTTAGATGAGACCAAAATCAAACTTTTTGGCCTGAATGCAAAGCACTATGTGTGATAAAAAAAAACGAACCCTTCACATGACCCTGACCACACCTTCCACAACAATGAAACATAGTAGTGGCAGCATCATGCTATGGGTATGCTTTTCTAAAGCAGGAACAGGGAAAGTGGTCAAAGTTGATGGGAGTGAAATGCAGGGCAATCCTGGAAGAAAAAACTTCCAGCGACCCCCCACAGCCATGTGTTAGAAAGGCCTAGTTAAAGTCCAGACCAGGATTTGATAACGATGTTCACAGAAGGTCTCTGCTGAATTTCTGTCTCCAGATGCGTAGAGCTGATACAGGCATAACTCAGATATTTACAGATATAACTGCAACGACAGGTGGTTCCTCAAAAGATTTTTACTTGCATCAACCTTTTCCTTCCACTTAAAAAAAAGGTTCTATTATATGAAATCCCAAAGAAATGCACTGAAATTAGGGGTTGAAGATATCTGGGAAAGTTCTAGGGGCATGAATGCACTGTAAATGGCCCCTTTGTTACTGAATGTGAACTATAAATGGACATCTTTCAAACACACCTTGTTTGGGATCTGGGGATGTGAGAAGCTGCTCCAGAGAGGGCAGGGGTGTGAGTTTTGGCGAAGATCTCTCCGTCTCAGTGGTCTCCATGCCTTCTCCTTCCTCCCTGGCCATTGACTGCAGGTCGTTGAAACCCATCGTTCCTACCCCTGCTTGGTTCTGATCAGTGCTTCTCCGCTGAAGTTCTAATGCCAGAGGCTTACGGCTGGACTGGGCCGACACTGCACCTGAGGTTAGAAGATAAAATAGCCCATTGGTTTATGAAAGAAAAATAATAACAAAAACAATCATATTTCTGCTACAAAGTGCCAAAGCTTGTATAATAGATCACAACAAGTTAAGGCAAAATAAATGAGCAATGAGAAATTTTCTAACTGGTTTTCCAAGAAGCTTTCAATAGCTCTTTAAGTTCTAAAACACTTAACAGTAGCTGAGCCATCACACAACTACAGGTCCAGACATTTCACCCCATTTGTGAGGAAAATGATGAGAAAAAGGGACGGTGACTTGAGAAAGTGGGAGGACAAATGAGAGGGCTGTGATTCATGAAGCTGTGACTAAACAAACAGGCCAGACTAAACCATTCTTCTCACTTTCCCACCTCCAGTCTGTCCCACCTCCACTATTCCTATTGAACTCAGCAGTTCAATAGGAATAGTGGAGCTGTTGTTGACCAGTAGAGGGCCTCGTTGAGACACTGAAACAGGCACTCATTTGGGCAACCCAGATGAAAACATTAAAAAGCTTAAAAAGCAACAACAAAAAAAAGATTTCACATTCCTGCTTATTCTGTTCCTGAAATCATTCACAACAATCATTTCCCTTGTGAGCTGATAGAACATATGCAGTGATTCATTTAAACTTAAAGCACCCTTAATAAAGGATAAACACCATTTTTAGTGGGAAGTCTTGATGGAGTGAGGTCAGTGAGATTACAAGAACTCAAGTTCCAAGCAAAAATATCATCCAAACAAAAAAAAAAAAAAAAAAAAAAAAAGATTGAATAGTTATAAAACAGCAGCCTTCCCCTGGTTCATAGACGACAGAATAAATAAGACTGAAAATGAGAGATATGGGTAGATTTTACAGTGTGGTAAATGTGATTTACAGGAAAAAATAAATCACGAGGCAGGTAGTGGATAATCCAACTAACTGTACCAGGAAAACAAACCAGAAATGGATGGTCAAATAGGCGCCTTTAAAAAAAAAAAAAAAAAAAAAAGGGGGTGGGTGGGGGGTATTGGGCAGATATTGGCTTTTATGTGTGAGACACTAATGAGGACTCTCTCCAGATGCCACAGGGGCCTGTTTGCCACACTGTGAGGCGGGAACAGAGCCGCGGAGCCTTGCCAACACCTGGCCAGGCTGACGTGACAGAGAAGAAGCACACATCCACACACTTGCCTTTCTAAGTCATTACTGTGTGTATTTGGGGTTTCACTCCAGAGGGCAGCTGTGTGGGAGGTGATGAATGAGCTCTCGTTGCTGCTCTGCTGATAAACACACTGATATCTTCACCCGTGTGATCTCTCTGTGTCCCATCACTCCTCTCATGCAGCAGAAGAGTAAATAAGACAAAACCTCTACTCTATATGCCACTTGATGCTTCAAAGGATCTCCATAAATGATCCAAACTGACCTAAAGCAGCAAATATTTAGTCTTATTCAATGTCAGGTAGTGGAAGGACAATAATATGTTTTTGTTTTATTGTCTAAATAAATATCTGATTTCATCTGTAAAATGAACACTTGCTACGTCTGCCTGTTTAAAGTGCCTCTAACTACCCATGAGCTTACTGTTTTGGCTCTGCAGGTTGAAAAGCTGCTCCTCGACGCGGCTCAGCTGTCCCTGCAGGGTCTCCACGGTGGCCCGGTGGTCATCCTGCAGCTTCCGAAGCTGCTCCCTGTAGGTCTGCCGCTGGGCCTCAACCTGGGACGACAGGTCAGCCTGAGCCTGGGACAGCTCTGACCTTAAGGACACATTCTCTGTCTGCAACATCAAAACCCTAGAAGGGCGGGTCAGAGTGAGACAAGAAGTTAAGAGTCAGTTTTCTTTTTGTCTGGAGAGTTCCTCAGGTCTGATTAGGTATTTGTGCATTGATTCGCCAAGCAATGAATGTATTTTATTGGGATTCTATGTGACAGACCAACATAAAGCAATTCATCAGTTTGAAGTGAAAGGAAAACGATACATGGTTCTCAAATGTTTTCACGAGTAAAAATCCGAAAAGCGTGACATGGATTTGTATCGACTCTTACGTTCCCTGTATTTGTCTCTGAGTTGATCTTTTGCAGAACCACATTTTCCTGAAGTTATAGCTGCAAGCTTTTAGGGTCTGGCTCTACTCACTTTGCACATTCAGAGACTGAAATTTCTGCTCATTCTTCTCTGCAAAAAACAAACAAAAACAAAAACAAAAAAAAAAGCTCAAGCTCAGTCAGATTGGATGAAAAGCATCTGACAAAAGGAATTATGTCTTGCTACAGGCTCTTAATTGGATTTAATTCGGGATTTTGGCAGGACAATTTTACACATGAATATGCTTTGGTTCCAAACTGTACTACTGTAACTCTGGCTGTATCTTCGGGGTCGTTCCAGTGGAAGGTGAACCTCCGTTCTAGTTTACGCCTTTTGGAGCCTCTTAAGAGTTTTTCTTTCAGGATTATCTTGAATTCAACTCCAATAACTTCCCTTCAACTTTAACCAGCTTAACTCTCCCTTTTGAAGGCAAGCATACCAACAGCATGATGCTGCCACCAGCATGTCTCCCTGTGGGAATGTTGTGTTGAGTGTGATTTGCAGTATGAGTATTTTCCTATAAATCCTGTTTTGCATGTAGGCCAGCCAGTTTAATTTTGATTTCATATGGCAAAAGCATCTTCTTCCTTCTTCTGTGTGCACTACACGGCTTGAGGAAAACAGGACTTCTTACATCAATGGCTGAAAGAATATGTTCTTGCAAGATATGCAGAGTGTATGACTAATAGCGGTCTTTGACAGATTCTTCCACCTCAGCTGTCGATCTCTGCAGCTCCTCAAGAGTTACCACAGGTCTCTTGGCAGCTATTTTGATTACTGCTGTTGTTGGCCTGCCTGTCAGTTTGGGTGGATGGCCAAGTTACTTAATACTGAAATTATCCATTAATATAGCGGGTTCTAAAGGCTCTCAGTTGCGCTGGATTTTCTTCTTTTGTGCATGTGTACACCACACTTTTCAGATTGTATTTAAAAAAAAAAAAAAAAAAGTTTTTTTTCCTTCCATGTCACCATTATGAACTACTTTGTGTTGATCTGTCACAAAAATAGAATACACCGAATTTTGTGTTAGTGATGTGACAATCTGAAAAACACTCAAAAGGTATGCATACTTTTGCAAAGTATAAATACTTTTATATGCCTTATAATTTTAAATGACACAAACTACAGAAAGGCATGACAGGAGAGGGAAAAAAAAAAAACCAGACAATATGTCAACATTATATGCACATAACAAGCCCCAGCTGAGATAGAATTAAAAACAAAAACCTTTCACCTCTCACGGAGCTCAGCCTCTTTGGTAACGTTCTCCTGCAGGATTTTGTTGTGCCTCTCCAGGAGAGTGTCGTGCTCAGCCTGGAGCTGCTGCAGCTCGGCTACGCTGCTCTGGAGGCTCTGTTGGCTCTCAGACAGTCTGCTCCGCAGCTGTTCCACCTGAGAGGACAACTGCTCCCTGCAGACGACACCACACCCTCGTTTTACTTAAAATACATTGCTTCCATTTGACATATGCTACTAATTAGTGCTGACTGCATCAGGTTTCTCTAATTAAATTAATTCAGAAACTATTTTCCTTTTAATATTTCTCATATTTCGTCCACTTTGCTTCTTGTGAGTGTCTGTGTGTACAAACAGATTAACCTCAAACTATTTACATTTAATCAATGCATGCATCAAGATACTAAACAGCTTCTCTCTCCTTTAATGTGCACCAATTATAAATATAAACAGCCTCAAATTTAGGAAGGAAGATTGTACTTCATTGTCTGATCTGCTGTTTCATTTAGAAACCTATCAGCTGGAGCTTATCCTACATAGGTTATGGACATTTAACAAGAAGCAGTTCACTGCCATGTTCTGATTGCCTCCCTTCAGCTTCTCATCACGTTTTGCTCTCACCTCTCTAGTTTGCCGGAGTCTCCTTCAGGCTGGGCGCTGGTTTTACTCTTCTGCTGTTTGAGCACGTTGTGGACTCGAACCTTGTAACTCTCAAACTCACTTGTTGTAGCGACAAGCTCAGCCTGAAATCAACAAAAAGATGCAGCTGAGATATGCAAAAAAAAAAAAAAAAAAAAAAAAAAAATGTCGACGCAGAGGTCTAGTGTAGGTTTGCACACATCCCTTTAATAAGGACGATGTTTATCCGGATTAATTTGTTCCAAGATGCCAGAAGTCGTCGTTGGACGCTACTGTCAGACTGCTGAGATCTCACATAAACCCTAAACATAAGACTCTTGTTTACTTTTGGGATTGTTATTGCCTTACAAGCAAAATTTTAGCTTGCTGCATATCTCTCTAAAAAGAAACACCATTAGGCAGATGACCCACAAAACAAAGCAGAGTCTCACTTTGTGGCATTTCTTGCATAAATCCTGTCTGGGTGAGCCCCTGCTACTCTACCCAGGTCCCCCACATATAACCCAAGCACAAACCAAAACTTATCAGTTACATTAAAAGCTAAGCATATATTTATCTGGTCAATACTTGTGTGGTGCTTTGCAAAAAAACTACTGTATAGATGACCCAACTATAAGTATTCTGGCTTTTAAACTACAGTTCTTAAAATGCAGGCCAGACTCTATAAAAAACCAACAGTTACAGTAAATAGCCCCTCAATTTAATGCTACCTGCAGATCAAGCAACAACAACTACAGTGTCACTGGCCAGCTGTGGTGAACAGCCGTATTTACAAAGCGCAAAAAACTAGGTGGCGCTGCTCCCTAATGACAGGCCACACAATCGCGCAAAAGAAAACTTGTTTAGGGTGAAAGGCTTTATGGATGCAGAGCAGGACCAACGAGCAGAGAGAGGAGGAAGTTCAAACCATCTCTTCCATTCATTATAACGGGCAAGCATCACTGGCTTTCTAAACATACAGCCAGGCAGCGATTTAAGCAGCAAAAGCAAATGAGGTGGATAAACAGCAGTGATGGTGTCATCCAGTACATGTTAGTGTGAAATATATTCTCTGTTACTTGCACACTGAGCTGTTAGCGTGTCATGACAGTCAAACAGCAACAGTGTCTTCAGTCAGAGGCCTCTTCAGATTCATTGCGAGACTGACTGCTATTGGAGATCCTTCCTGGCCACAGCGTCACTATCCTTAATGATAATTTGAAGATACTTGAATGATATGCATTACGACAACATTTAATGTCCCTGTTTATTTGGAATAAATGAAGTATTTTTGAATTAAATTGAAGTATTCAACTTACTTACTTATTCTTTTTCTGAGTGCTAATGGTGCCCCGGAGGACATGCCACTCTAAGTGGAGAGCTACCAGTTCATAAGGCATCACTGGTTTCACCACTACCTATTCTATTTATTAATTTTTGACAGCACATAAAATAAAATAAAATAAAAAATAAGGCTTAGGTTCAATTTATCTTTTTACATTTTCATTTCTCTTCAGTCAAGGAGACAGTTGTTTCTGAAATGCCTATCTTTAAAGATTAATGCTAATTTAACTCCCACATTTAGCTGCTGACATGTCAGCAGTCATTACTGTAAACATGTTGAGAAGATTCGTGGAGAAAACAAAGAATGACATGGACGAGGTTGGTTTAACAGTATAGAGTGCAACTGATAAGGTGAGATGGAGGCAGGTGAACCACTGTGGCAACCCTGATGGAAGCAGGCGTAAAAAGAAAATATAAACAAGTATAGATGATGCATAAAAATCTTTGTTTGTAATCCCTGGTTACAAATGAGAGATAACTTTCTTACATCAATTTCCAATTAGAAGCTTTAAATATCACCTGCTGACCTTTCAAATAAAGATAATTACATACAGGCAATAGTTCCAGTCACCAATGCAAGCCATCATGTTGAGCTGTGTCACAGAAAACTCAATCAACTAGAATAGTTAGGAGTCATCAGTATCTTATCTTCAGTAGACCACAGCTTGAATGACCCACTCTAGAATAATGAGTTCCCAGTTGCTCATTGAATTAACTACTCTGAACAAGACTCATTCAAGATGCCAAATTCCAAACGTACCCAGCAGTTTGAGTGTATACTAGAAGAAACATCCTCATAACATTACAGCCAAAGAGTTATTAACTTTGTGGTCTGTATGTGTTATGTGCAATATTATGCAGTGTGCTAAAATCTGATGAAAACTGGAATCAGTTCCTATCTGTTGTAGGAAAATGACAGACTTACTCATCAGAACTTCACTCAAAAATGAACTATCACCTTAAAGGGGTATTCAAAAATATTTTCATTGTTATTTGAGGGGATCATACAAACAGGCTGTTAGAAGCTGTCATCTTGAGCACTTAAAACATGATGAATGTCTTATTGAAACATGGTTGACATTGTAGATAGAGGTAATTAAAAATAATTGAGAGATAAATTATGAAAAGAGTCATTACTGTTAGCCACATTTATCAATCGTTTCTCGTGAGCAGGAGCTCAGTTAATTTATTAAAAACGTCATGCTCTTGCTGAAAAAAAAAAAAAAAAAAAAAAAAAAAAAGTACTTCTCAGATTCTCTTAAGCACTGGTCTTCTCCTCTGTTACTTAGAATTAAACCTGAGAACAAAGCTAAAAGCGAGAAAATTCGACATATGCACCTTTGCAGAGTCTCTGTCCTGCTGCAGACTGTGGATGCGCTGCTGCAGGGAGCTGCTGGTTCTCTGCTGCTGCTCCAAAGCAGACTTCAGCTGCTCCTGCAGACGGTGGCACTCGGCTGTCAGCTCACACAACTCAATCTGAATTCAAAAACATACACGTTTTAGTACGTACCAAGTGCTTGAACAAAATTTTAATTTGCATTTTACATTTGAATCAAGATGAAAACCAGAGAGATTTTTTTTTGTGATACCTTAGAGCTTTCAAGCTGCTGTTGGTTAGCTTCCAGCTCTCCTTTCAGAGATGCCTGCTGCATCATGAGGGAGCTTTCCTGCATGCATGAACAAACGCAGACAACACATTAGTAACTCTTCTCAATATCTTCCAAGGCCTTCTCCAGTCATGCTTACACATGGCTGCATCGCTCTATTTACATTCATCAGACATCAGTGTTGCACACTAACAAGAAATCTGTAGAGACACACCAACAGAAACACACACAGACCTGTTTTTTGGCATCTGCCAAATCTTTCTTGGTTTTCACCAGCAGCTGTTTCATCTTCATGGTTTTCTCCTCCTCCTGGTCCAGCTGAGACTTCAAAGCCTCTGGAGGCACACGTAAACATCAGAAGAGTGCAGACATTTACAGTAAGCCAAAACAGAAAACGTGTTAAAAATACATAAATAAATATTTCTAATCTAAAACATGCTACAGTTGCATGTAAAAAGGTATACAGCTGAATGTTAGGACTGAGTATGATTAAACAGTGTTTACTATTTGTAATCACAATTCTGTGCCTCTGAAGCCATACACAAAGAGTGACATATTTTAGGTGTTTATTTCAGTTAATTTTGATGGTAATGGCTTACAGCTAATAAAAACCTCAGAAAAGTTTGAATAATAAACAAGACCAATATAATAAGGATTTGTGTGTGGTGGCCACACCTTGTGAATCTCCCCGAAACTCTTGAATTGGCTTTGGTTATCAGTTACTCGTGCAGCTTTTTTATACTGCACTTTTTCCTTCCAATTAATTTTTCATTGATATGCTTGGATACAGCATTCCATGAACAGCCAACTTCTTTAGCAAAGGTGTTTTGTGACTTTATCTCCTTGTGGAGAGTGTTGATGACGGTCTGGTGAAAAACTGTGAAGTCAACAGTTTCCCCATGATTGTGTTGGATATAACACAATCATTTTTGCTTTGGTTTGATATGGTATTCCAGATTTCTGAGAAACTGAATGTTGGGGTTTTCATTAGCTGTAAGCCATATTTATAACTAACTTTGCATATATATATATATATATATATATATATATATATATATATATATATATATATATATATATATATATTTATTTATTTTTTTTTTTCTGAAAACAAATCACTTTTGGCTGATAACCTAATTTATTGAGATGTACCTGTAAAAATTTGTCCGGCAAGTAAAATGTGTGGGCTTGAAATTATTACTTTTGAAGCCACCTAAAACTATAAATAAAGCCATTGTTTTTTTATTCAAAATTTCATTTTTATATGTTTTATTTTAAATTGTCTTGTTTTTTTTATCCTCTCTGTTATTCTTTTGTACTATTGTGTTTTCTCAATGTTATTTCCATGACTCGACACAACTGTTTCACCTTACAACTGTTGTGACCTAAACTGCACACGTTGTGTCATTTCAATAAGTCAATAAAGTCCATTACGCAACAGGAGGAATCTCTCACTCTCTCCTTTTGTAAACCAAATCTGACCCGACAGCGCATGGCAACCAGACTGACTCCCCACAGATGACGGGGACAGGGCAAAAAACCAAATGAAAAAATGGATTCATTACTTAAGAATTTAAAAAAAAAAAACATGCGAATCATACCAATTCCCTGCTTGTGGGTCTCCTGCGTCTGGGTGAGTGTGTTAATCTGGGTTTTTAGCTCCTCCACACACTCGTCTTTCTCTGTTAATTTTCCATTGAGTTCTTTCACCAGACGTTCATAGTCAGCCATCTCCATGTCCAGCAGGGAGCTCTGTTGTGCCTCCTAGTGGCAGAGTCAACACATTACATCATAACGGTGAAGAGAGCCAACTTACCTGGAAAAATTTCTGAAAAAAAAAAAAAAAATTGTGGTTAATAATGAGGTTTTTCGAAAAATATTTACCTTGACTACATTTAAGTGGCGATTTTTTGTTGCCTGTTAACCCTAATCTGGGGAGATTGTCTGATAGAATTGGGTAGACTAGAGGCAGATGCTTAGTTACCTCTGTTTAGGAGGACAAATTGGGTCTCTAGAACAAACTTCCATTAAAACTTTGGGAAATGACCTTGGAAAAAAACCCCTCGAAACATCACTACAGTGTCTGACTAATAGGGAAATGTTTTGTGACGTATTAAATTAAGCGGAGAAGAACCAATCAGGATTTCACTTACTGATTTCCTGTTTTCTTTGAGGTTTGATTTGCTTTGAAAGGACCATAATACATCCAATCTTACGCTGTTTTACTTCAACAAATAAATATCACAAACATTGAGCATACAAAAAGGGAACTTAGTGGATTCTTATGTAATATATTTGCTTAAGTCTATGTTTATAAATAATAAATAAATGTTATAAATGACATTAGGATAACTGAAATAATAAATATATTATGCTGTTATCAAGAAAGTATGGATAATACTTGTTTTTCTGTTTTTAAAAGAGCTTTTAGATCATTTTATGCCTTTTTACTTCACATTTTCAGGTAAATAATAGGTAAAGGTAATAGGTAATATAATAAAATAAAAAATAATCCCCAGTCAAGGAAAAACGGGTTGATAAATTGGTAAATCACTAAAATGAATCTTTATTTTTTTCCTCAAATTTAATGTTCAGCAATTAGACTAACGTGCATTCACTTTTCTAACAAATAAATAAAATTATTTAAAAATAATGAATAAATTATTCCAATATTTGGACATTATGAAGATTCTTAAAAATCAATTTCTCCATTCTTTACCACAAAATTAAATAGAACACAACATTCCCTTCTCTTAAGAAAAAAACAAAACAAACTGTATCACCATGAAAAATTTAGTTTCTTTGGACGAATTAACAAAAAGGACAAAAGACAAAGTCAGACCTCCAGGCAGCTCTCATGTATACCGCTGTACTATGTAGGTCTCCACTAATGGAAAAGTAACAGCAGCTCATTCTCCTGTGGGCTAAAGCTGCTCCCTTTTTCTGTGAGGTGCCACCGAGGCTTCAGGCTGGCCATCACCAGCTCAGTCGCTCGAGCTGACCCTAAGAGACACACTCAGTCGGAGAAACACTGGTGTGTTTGAGTACCTTGCGTAGCTGTTCCAGCTCCTGGGCGGTCTGCTGGGACTGCTGCTGTTGCTTGTGGAGCTGCGCTGTCAGCTCCTCCACCTCCTTCGTGGCAGATGACAGGTCCTGGAGGGGCAAGCAAACACTTTCAGCATGTCAGTAAACCATAACACTCTTCTATTGGATTCAATGATATGAAATAATTGACTTATAAGATCACTTTACAGAGATTTCCAACAGTACCAAAATATTTTATTAACTGTGAAAGAAGCTATTCTGGTCAAATGAACTAAAATTCAATGTCCATCTTTTATGTCCACCTTGAGCTTTTGTTCTTTCATGGCTTTCTCAGCCAACAGGTCTCTGTCCAGGCTCGCTAGCTGTTTCTGCAGCTCCTGGTTCTTGGCCTCCAGCTGCTTCACCGTGCTCCTCATGGTCTCCAAACCAGCCAGCAGATCCTCCTTCTCACTGCTAAGCGTTTCCTTCTGCAGAAAAGTTAATAATCTTAACTGTTTCTTACAGAGAAATAAGTGAAACAGTCATCCATCTTAGTTGGTAAACATTATTTTTCATTCCAAAATGTTCAGCTTTTGAGGTTATTATTTTTCTTTTTTTCAAATAATAAGTATACCAAAGTGTATAATCAAAATCACCATGATTTTGATGATGGCATTAGTCAAACTGTAATGTTTCTTGCTCGTTAACTGCATGATGTTTTTACGATGTAAAGCACTTTGAACTGCCATGCTGTTGAAATGTGCTATACAAATAAACTTGACTTGACTTGAAAGCTTAATATTAATTTCATTAAATACTAATCCTGCAAAAAACAGAACTTTAACGGGGTGGATAGATAGATGGATGATAGGTGAACAGACAGATGGAAGACAGCTGGAAGGCCAGATGAAACACAGGAAGATGGAAGGATGGATGATTGACAGGTGGATTAAAGAAAGACAGACGACTGATGGATGGATAGATGGATGATAAATAGATGCATGGATGGATGAACAGATATAAATAATGTGATAATATGGATTCTGTTCGTATTTTTGACATAAAACAGCATAAAAAAAAAGACAAAAGTTGTTTTATTTTGGAAATTCAGATTTGTATCATGCACACATTTAGATAGGTAATACAGTCTGGATATACAGTAATCTTTTGCATGCTTATCCACACCTGGAAAAGTCTTCAATTTGACCGTTTCCAGGTCTGGATAAGTATGGAAAAGGAAGAAACAGTGACTATTTAAAATCTAAGCATAAATTCAGTTTTGCAGAAATTCAGTCTCTTCAAAAGAACACAAAAAGACTGAAAAGAGGAGTTCAACCTCTTTCACTGTTCAGGTTTTCTGTGGTAAGATGTGCTTGTAGTCAAATGCACCAAACCTGCTCAAACACACGTGGCGTTTTTTGAAAAATCATCCACGCGAATCTGACATGAGCGGGCTCTGTGGGGTCTTCTCCAGACAGAACACTCAACAAGCAGCGACTGCAGACGTCTCCAGGCAGCTGTCAGCCAAACACTGAATCAATGATGGGTAAACGGAGACGGGGGGAAGTACGCAGAGATCCCTAACTAGCTTCGGCGTGCGTGATCCCACTGAGAACCTTGAGCTCATATGAGAATAAACTGAGTCTCAGAAAACGGTGACGCACCAGAACACAACAGATGGAAGCTATATCTCGCTCCATTTACCTGCCTGTTCTCTCATTGGAAAGAGACAGTTATGAGCTTGGGGGAAAGGAGTTATATATACAAAAACAATTTCTCCCTTGCTCACCCAGTCACATCTGATGGTCTATTTGTGGGAGCTGGGCTGCCAGATATATCTAAGAAACGTGTAGCTGGCTAAAATGACTCTGTAAATCACATGGAAACTGAGTTATGCTCAAAGTATTGCTGGACAAAGTCTCAGCTAAGATTTACAGGAGGCTGAGAGCATTTTGTTTGCTGTGTATGTGTGATTGAGTGTGTATCCCAGTTACCTGTGTGACAGCACTGCTGAGTCGCTTGGTCAGCTCGGCAATCTGTCTCCCCGCCTCTTCCACCTTCTCCCTCTCCTTATCCAGTTGCTCTGTTTGCCTGTCGTAATCTATCTGCAGGTTCTAAACATGCACACATCTTCAGTATTCATTACTGGAGGTCGCTTGAACAACTCAGTGGAGGCAAACACTATGCATCACACATATCAGCTGCATTTACATTTGGCTATGGGACAAAACTCTCATTAGACACAACAGAGTGCTTCTCTCTTTAATAGAGACACAGCAGTAAAGCAAGCTGCAGGCTGGAGGGCGTTTATGCAGACCACTGGGAGTCATATTACGTTATGGCTGCCTCTGCTTGCCAATTAGCTAAAACTGTGTTAGGAATGCACGGGGAGATGATTAATTAAATTTGTAGGTTTTATTTTAAGTTTATTCGCATTGTGTTAATTGACAGAAGCTTTGCAAAGCGTGGTGTGCGTCTGTGGCATGGGTCAATACTTTGCAAAACAAATTATCCTTTTGCTGCAATTATGGCTGCAAGTCTTTTGGGGTATAGCTCTCCCAGCCAAAGATTTAAATTTTACTCCATTCTTTTTGACTAAATACTTTAAGCTCAGTGGGAAGGGCTGGAGAGTGTCTGTTAACATACATTTTCATATCTTGCCACAGATTCTTAATTAGATTCATGTCTGGATTTGACCTCGCTTGAAACATCTCCACAAACTTGATCCAGACCAGACCTATTTGGTGTGTTTCTTGATCCTTTGTCCGCTAATGTCCTCTAGCAAATCTCTGAGGGCTTCGCAGAACAGCTCGATTTACACTGAGATTACATTCAGGCAAACTAAGTGACTTCCAAAAGCACTGGGTGCACTGGCTTTTACTTAGGGGCAACCAGTGAAGTTTGTGGTTGCAATGTGACAAGATGTGAAAACCTTCAAAGGTTATGAATAACTTTCCTCTGGTAAATGGTTTTTACTTGACAATATAATGAACAAAACAGACTCTTCAGCTTACCCACAAAGAGACGGAGGGATTAATGAACAGATTCATTTTCCTTATTATAGAGACCGCTACAGAACTATTAATACATTTATATTTCCTAAGTATATTAAACCCATTTACACTATGATTATCATACAATCCAGTGCATCCTACCTTATATCCTTCAGCTCCATGAATGATATCTTTCATTGAAGTGTTAATCTTTTCCCGCTCCGCTTTTAGTGATGCCACTTCCTCCTTGAGGGTTACAACCTGAAAAAAAAAATGCAATAAATTGTTATTTGAGTTTAGTTTGTTTATTTCAAACAGATTCACATTCAAACACCATGATACATATTTAGATAACTATTTGTTTGAAAAGGAGATAGACAGAAGTATAAACTTATTTCAAGTAGCAAAGAACAATTATTTATTTAACCCCTACAGAAAATGTCAGAATGATTAATACATATATAACTGCAAGAAGAAGTTCTTGGAATATTTTGGAGCCCTTAAACAAACAGAGTGTAATTTAATATGTTCATTTCCAGTTAATATGTAGTTATATGACTAACAACAGGGTGGGGTGTTCAGAGACAGAAGGATTTTATTCAAGTCTGTATAATTATTAAGAATTTCACTACTGAAGAAATTATGCAAAAATGTGATTTGACTCAGTGAAAATATATGTATAAGGTATTATATATAAAAAAAAAATGACACTTGTGTCTGACTTCACTGTAAGACAATGGACCAAAATGAGCAGACAAACTAGTCATCTGTTTCCCGTTTCCAAATGTATGACTGCAATCTCACTAAGTGCTCTAAAATGAAAGAAAGATGAGCATTTGCTTTAAAGAACACCAATTATGCATCAGGAATGCTCATAAAATGGAACCTCCCAGCATGATGCAGTGAATTAGGGCACATTTGGCTTTTGTAGATACATATTAAGGTTTGGAGATATGTAACATTGTTTTCAAGCGACATTCATCAGTACAACATATAATGATGGGTGATACGTTCTTGCAGGTGACTTTGGACTTTTTTCTGGGCGGAGCAACGTAAACATGCAGAACAATTTGCAAATTTAGAACACAAAAGTCCAAAAACAAAGAAACTAGTTGCCCAAAAAAGTTGACTATTTGGGATTACTTTTACTTTAAACGGGATGAAGGAGGTAAACCACAGGATGTAACCAAAGCGGTGTTAGCCGCTTGTGCCAGCAAAGGACTCAAGCACTTCACTGTTTGGGTGAGTATGCTACGCTATCACTAGGTGCGGCAGCTCCATCAACAAGATCAGGAAAACCTTTACACTAGCAGAAAATTTCAAGTGCTTTTACTACAATGGTTAAATATGAAAAGGACAGTCACAGTCACGTATGGCATGAAAATATCTGTACATACTGGCCACAAGTATATGGCAAGCAGTTAGTATTACAAACAAAACCTATGTTAACGTGTTCTAATTCATAAATAACGGGACGCGCCTTTTTTTTGTTCACGCCACCACGTTGTGGATCTCAACATGCGATGATGTAAATAACAAGCAATCATGTTAAAAACACGCGGTGGCATATATAACATGTGGTGGTGTTTTATGCATATTTTATGATCAAGAGGCTGTCTTATTAGTGCTCAGTCACTAGATTTTAGGGCAAATTAACCAATCAGTACACTGGAAGGGCAGACACAACCAGAAGATCCCTAAAACATAAGTTAAAAAACAAATAAACAGTAAAAGAAAATACAGTAGCATACTAAATAAAACTAGTCTTTCTGTAGGTGATGTATGTGTAATCAAAAGCAATTATCTTTTTAAATAGACTATCACTTTCCTGTTAAAGATTAATGATGTGTTATTGTTCAAAAATAACAGGTAGGGTGAGTTACATGTCAGAACAAACTTTATTGTTCTGCTGGGTTTGATTAAATAGGGAGCTGAACGGTAAGTGCATGTGGTTTCAGTCATTTCCCAAAGATCAGGGATCTTCTGGTTCTATCTGGCCCAGCAATGTAATGACTGGATAAAATTCCCTAAAATCTAGCAGCTGAGTACTAACAAGATTACCTCTTGATGACAAATATGCATAAAATACCAGCACGTGTTATTTATGTCAATTCCCGTTATTTATAGATTATAACAACGTGTTAATATACGTACTGTTTTTGATCTTAACAGCTTGCCATACAAACACATTATCAGATTTTGTCTTCAGCACTGCTGATAATATTGTTAACCACCTGCGAACACCGCTAAAAACCAATAAGGTAAACATGCTTGTTTTCCTGTAAAAGAATTGAATAGTTTTATCTGGAGGGAACGTTTCCCTTTTTTTTTTTTTTTTTTACCTTCTTCTTCTGATTCCGTATGGAAACATTAGTTTTAATTAAATTGATTATATTAAATCATTTATTTATTTTGATTGCGCAAAATTCCTGAAAAAGCCTTAAAACTATGGCACAGTTTTTTTTTTTTTTTTTTTTTTAAAGGAGGCTCACATGTTTGCTGGAGGAGAACATTTTTATCTTAGTTTTTGTTTCATTTTGTATTTGTTTTATACTTAGCAGGGTCTGTAAGAAAGATACACACTGGAATGGCGCATAAACATGATTAGACTAAAAAAAAAAAAAAAAAAAAAAAAAGCCAGTCTGTTTCCCTTCCCACTATTGTGGTTATTATTTAAATGAATATATTTTCTGAAAATAAGATACTACCATTTTCTGTTTATGTTATAAGTTTGAGTAAATAAATTGCAGCTGCACTTGGAGGAACTCAGGGGAAAAAAATAAAGGCTGTTCTTGCAGCTGGAAGGAGTTGTATATTCACCATTAAAAACAGCATTATTATTTTTCAGTGGGCTGCGCCTTTTGACTTCAACCAAGCATTGTTATTAATTAGGAAATTAACCCATGACCAAAAAAAAAAAAAAAAGAGAAGAAAATACATATCTATCTTTTTGTTAAACAGAATGGGGTCTATATTTGCACTAAAGCTTGGTGGAAATCAAAGAGGAAAATTTATTTGTCATTTTGTGGTACCTAAATGATTCACTTATTCAAAAAAATTAAAGTTGGTGGAAAAAATAAGTGCATACATCATATATGCAATATAAACACTAAATTTCCCTCAGCTTCAGTAAACAGTTGTGAGGACCCTTAAAACAGACTGAAAGAAAAACATCAATTAACAAAGGAATTGCAGCACAAGGTCGAGGCTTTGCAAAATGTGCAATAATTTGCTTAATACCCAATAACAAAGCTGGGCTTAAAATGCAAACACCTTAGCAATGTTTCTAATTCAGAACTTTCTTTAATGCAGTGGTGAAAAATAATACTTTGATCACCTGCTAATTTTGTGAATTACTAACAAAGAATTTTGTAAATCAGATACAAATAAATAAGTTCATTAATTTTAATTGAAAAAAGAATATTAACAAACTGGTCTACAAAAAATAAATAAATAAATAAATAAATAAATAAATAAATAAACAAACACCATAGGGTGAAGTAAGTATTTAATCCTAAGTAAAATGTAATTTATTACTTGGTGGAGAAACCTTGATTAGCAGGGAAGATGGTTCTGGGAGTTGCTCACCAGATTTGCACACATCTTAGGAGGGACTTTTGCCCACTCATCTGTACAGAAACTCAAAATCCTTTAGGTTTTGATAACTGTAGCTCCTACAAAGATTTTATGCAAGACTGGCGGTTGGAGATTCGCACAGGTATCAATCTCCAGTCCTCGAGGGCTGCTGTCTTGCAACTTTTCGATGCGTCTCTGCCCCAACACACCTGAATCACATAAATAGCTCATTAGCAGCAGTCTTGAGTGGATGAGATTACTCATTTGAGTCAGGTGTGTAGGACTTGGGACATATCCAGACGTTGCAGGACACTGGCCCTGGAGGACTTAAGAGTTTGACTGCAGTGCTCCCTCAAACCCCAGACGTTCGGGTCACTGTTAGTCAGAAACCATCACCCACATCTTTAGCATTCCTGCAATGATGATGGTTCTCTTGCTGCCATGTTACAGTAGCCCTGCCCACTGACCTCTTAATGAAAATCACAATCTGCTCCAAAATCAAAACATATGCATGTTTGTTGTCATTTCACTGGCGCACTTTCTCCCAAACCTTCTCTAAATTACTAGATGTTTGCAGGGAAACGAGAGAGTCATGTCTTCTAGAGAAGGGGGCTCCAAGATTTCAATCCGTTATGGCACAGTGTGTTATCAGTGGTGCTTTTGGCAACCTATTGTGTTCTCTCGGATGTCTTTTGACAGCTCTTGGTAGCTGAGAGGTTGGAATGGAAGATATTACTCTTAATGTACATTGGGAGCTGGGGTGTGGAGTATCTGTAACTGATTAATGACTTGATTGCAATCTGTGTGCCACATGGGAACATAAGCAATCTGTGGAAGTCAGAGTTGTGGCTGGTTGTACATGATTAAATACGTGTTTCACTTGCATTTAATGCATTTTTGTTGCTATTCTCCCTCTATCAAATAAAAATGAAATTACCATAAATTTTAGAGACTGTAAAATTCGCTATAAAATACTCCACGATGTATGATTCTTCCCAAAAAAACAAAAACACCTCATCTTCTCCATGTTGCTGGATAAATACTAGATCTCTTAAAGCTGTAGTATGTAACTTTTATAAGAATATATTTTTCTACATATCTGTTAAAACTGTCACTATGTCATGACAGAATGGTATGAGACAGATAATCTGAAAAAATTGAGCTCCTCTGCCTTCTCCCAGTGCTATCTAGAAATAACCAATCAGAGCCAGCAGACGGGTCTTAGTGCTGTTCATCTCCCCCCTCTCGCTATCCGCTACGCTGCAACTCGCAGAGGCTAGGCTAGTTAGCATGGCCACCAATGACGACGGATAAACGTTATTCCTGTAATGGCAAGTTGTTTGTCCGCCATTAGCACATTTAGCAGCGAGTCAATGAAGTTGACTGAGAGCGCTAAGACTTTCCTCCTGGCTCTGATTGGTTGGTTTTGGTCGGGAACGGTGCATTTCTTCAGACGGTGTAAGAAGCTCATGGAGGAGATCGATCTTTTCACAGATTATCTGTCTCATTACATACTGTCATGACATGGTGACATGTTAAATATGTAAAAAACATATTTTTGTAAAAGTTACATCCTGCAGCTTTAACACACGTGATGCAAGTATTCTGACTACCTCTTTCTTGCTGTTGTCCAGCTCTTTCTTTGCTTTAACTGCTACTGCCTTGATTTTGTTCATCTTCTCGTCCTTTTCTTTGATCTTGTCTTCTAAGAGAGCTGAGGGAAGATGAAGTTATAAAATCTCAGTGACAGCATTTAATGGAAGATTGATAATTACGTCAAGACAATTCTTTAAGACTGCTTAATCAGTCAGATAAAACGGATGAGATTCATGATCACACCTAATTTCTTGGTTGTCTCATTGGCTTCATTTTCCTCAGAGGGAGATTGGGTGTTCGATTCCTGTGAGCAAAAAAAAAAAATAAATAAATATTGGGTAAAAAGTGGTTTATTGTACCAATAAATGGCTCTCCTTTTAGCAGAACTTCATCTTTGTTGAAGTGGGGTATCCTAAACTCCTACAGATCAGATGTTTCACCCACCTGGGGAGTTGATAATTCATTCCTCAGCTGTGATACTAGAGCGTCCTTCTCTGCCAGCTGCTCTCTGAGCTTCGTTTCCCACTCCTCCTTCTCTTCTTGAGCCAGGGAAACTTGAGCCTGGAGTTTCTGGTTCTCATCACTAATCTTTTCATTAACTGACTTCATATCTTGGAGATCTCTCTGTAGTCCCTCTACATCCTTTACTACCTCCTCGAGGTTTGATCTCAACATGTTTCGCTCCTTTTCCAGGTCTGTGATGTGAGCCTGTAAGTCTGTTTGCATCTCGTCCTCTCTTTTGTTGGCTTCGGTCTCTTCAAGGCATCTCTTCAACAGATTTCTCTCGTTTTCGAGCTCCTCAACTCGTGTCCGGAGCTCTTCAAGGTCCTCAGTCGACTTTTTCAGTGCTTCAGATTGATTTTCCTCCAGCAGCCTCACAGAGGCACTTGCTTTGTCTGCTTCCTCTGTTAGTGACTTCAACTTTTCCTCCAGTTGTTGCTTTTCAGATTCCCTCTGCTCCATGTGAGCCTCCAGGTCTGCCAGCTTGGAGGCCAGAAGCTTCCTGTCTTCCTGAAGCTTGGAAAGCTCTAATAAAGCCTGCTCCTGGTTCTGATGGAGATCATCCCTCTCTGCGGAGAGCTCTTTGATTCTCACCTCCAAACTGGAAACCGTCTCCTCATAAATTAACGTCTTCTCCTTCAGACTTTCCTCCAGCTTTTCTCTTTCCTCCTTTAGACGTTTCACCTGGTTGTCTGTCTGTATTCTCAAGCTTTCCACCTGCTTATTGTTGTCATCTCTGAGTAAAAGTGTTTCCCTTTCTTTCTCCTCCATCAACGCCTCAATTTCTTTCGTTTTCTCGTCGTTCAAATTTTGCACTTCGTCTTCTTTGAGCTTCAGCAGGTGTTGAATTTTATCTCGCTCCTCAGACAATATGGTGACCATTTCTTTCAGGTCTTGAATGGTGTTCTCCTTCATTTTCAGCTGGGAGAGGATCTCCTCGTTCTGCAGGGTCAGCTCCTTCACAGACTGTTTTAAAGAGGTTTCTTCCTCCACGGAACTCTGGTTTTCAGTTGGGGAATACTTTTGCTGAAGGTCTTGCATATTCTTCATCAGAGTGGTTTTCTCCTCTGTAATTTCGCTCATCCTCACTAGCAGCTCATCTCTCTGCTGATTTAGCTGCTCGATCTTTTCCTGAAGGTCTCGCACCGTGTCAGCTCCCTTTTCCTTCATGGCGTTGTACTGTTGAACAAAATCTTTGGTTTTCTCACCCAGCTCTATCTCCACGTTTCGAAGTATGTCTCTCATGTGCTGGCAATCAGCTATGGCAGAGTTGCGTTCTCTGGTTAAGGCCTCACATTGGGCTTTCAACTCCTCATTCAGATTTAGGGATTTCTGGTCATTGGCTGACATTTCAGGGGTGTTTTTTACTTCTGCTTGGTCTTCTTGTTGCTCAGGCTCAAGCGTCACCACAGGTTCAGTGGAGGGACTGTCTTTATTCATCTGCAGCTCATTGATTTTGAACTCAAGCTCTTCTTTTTCCACCAGGAACTCCTCCTTGAGCCTCTCCAGCTGTACCTCGAGCTCCCCCTTCACATTGCTGAGCATGGTGAGCTCGTCCTGCAGCATGGTGTTCTGAGACTGAAGATCGTCCAGCGCCGTTCTCAGTCTGCTGATCTCAGTCTCCTCTCCGCCGCTCTGAGGTTCTGCTTGTTTGCACCCAGACAGCTCCAGCATTTTGGTGATCCTGGACCCACGGTTGGGATCCTCATCTTCCTCCTCTTGAACATCTTGCAGGTAGCTGTCTGCAAAAACCAGATCACTGTTGCCTCAAGATGCCTCTAAAGTTAGAAATCTATCATTCTAATACAGCGTATTGGGAAAGCATTCGTACCACAAACTTCAATGCAATTTGTTGAGGTTTTATACACAAAGTTGTGAATAATTAAAAAGTGGGAAAAGAAAACATACATGGGTTTCTACATTTTTTTACTTCTAAAAACAACCTGATAAGTGTGGTAGGATGTGTCCCTACAGCATGATGCTGCCACCACTATTTTTCACCAGTTATGTATTTGAGGTAATGTGCTTTATTAGTTTTTCACCTTACAGTGTTTTGTATGGTGCTAGTTCAATTTCAGTCTCATCTGAGCATGTTTGCTGTACAAATGACTGATAGCAGTCCTGTCAATAGATCCAGATCCCCCCCCTGATCTCTGCAGCTCCTCCAGAGTTACCATGGGCTCCTTAGTTGCTTCTGTCATTAAAGTTCTTCTTGCCTGGCCTGTTAGTTTAGCTGGCCATGATTTGATGAGCTTGCAGTTCCAGCTGTGTTTTTTTTAACCTACCACTGCTTTACACCTCATTGTCCATGACCTGTTTGCTGTGTTCCTTGGGCTTCATGGTCTTTTTTTTTTTTAAAATCACCAATGTTCTCTAATAAACCTCTGAGGCCTTCATAAAACAGCTGTAGTTATACTGAGATTAAATGTCATACAGATTGATTCTTTTTTTTACTAATTAAATGTATTGGTTGCACTTGATTTTATTTAAGGGTATCAGTTTGGAGATGAATACACTTTTTAGACATTTAGTTGTAAAACTATTCTGAAAACCATGTATAAATTGCCTTCCATTTTCACAATTATGCACCACTTTGTGTTGGTCTGTCACATGAATTCCCCATAAAATACTTTAAAATCTCTAAAATAATGTTTAATTTATTTCATTAATAGATTGAAATTTATATTTTCCAAGTAGATTAGTTCAAGAGGTATGCCAACCTTTCCAAGGCAGTATTTATGCACATTCTTCCTTAGATAAATTAAGCCAACCACAGAAAACATCAACTTCACTTCTGTTGTACCTTTTAAAGCAAGCTGCTCGGTCAGCTCCTCTGTGAGCAACATGAGACGATCCCTCTCGATCTCCCAATCTTCCTCCAGAGCTTTCATTTCCTCCTCATGCTGAAGAGTCTTCTGAACGAGGTCCTCCTTCAGATTCTCTACCTCCTGCTGGGCTTTTGTCAATTCCCTTTGGTAGCTCTCCTCCAACTGAGCAATCTCCTCAGAACTTCTGTCTTGGACCGCCTTCATTTCAGCTCGAAGGGTTTCCAGTTGAGCTTTGAAGGAACGTTTGACTTCTTCTACGCTCTCTTTAGCACTGGCGCATTCTGCTTTGTGCTTCTTCTCTCTTTCGCGCTCCCTTTCTCTGTCACGTTCCTCTCGCTCCTGGAGTAATTTCTGGAAATGAGCCACTTCATCCAGGTGTTTGTTTCTGGACTCCTCAATGCTGCACTCTAGAGTTTCGATCTTCCTTTGGTGGTCTTCAATAACACGCTCATGTTCACTTTGCAGCACTGCAAGATGCTCCTGAAAATCAAAAATAAACAACAAATATGACAATCTGGTTTCATTACAGACATAATGCGGAAAATTGTCTAGAATTGTAAATTGTTTGTCGTATTTTACCTTGGCTTGCTGTTCAGTTTTCTCTAGCTCTTTACGTGAGAGAGCAAGACATTGCTGAGTTTCAGCTTTCTCCAGTAGTAGAGCATCCATTCTTTCAGTCAGCTCCTAAAACAACAAACAGCGTAAAGTTATAAAATGTAGACATATTTACTGTTACAGCGTATCTGGAGATACTGCTTCAGACACAAACCTGTATTAACAAGGCATCTTCTGAACTTTTGTCAGTACTTTTGGATTGTTGTTTGAGGGATTCAACTTCTTTTTCCAAATCTGGGAAAACAAATAAAATCATTTCACAAATTCATACCCTTTTGATCACTACAGACAGAAAAAAAAAAACAAAACAAAAAAAAAAAAAAACACCAGTCATGACTTTAATATCTACCTGCACATTTGGTCTTCATCTTTTGCATGGCGGCTATCTGTTTTTTGGCATATTTGATAAGGTCATCTTTGGACAGCATGTCCAGCTGCACAGACCGCATGAAGAAAAGAGAGGAAAGCAAATCTTATTTTAAAAAGAAAAATAAATCTGACAAACTTTGAAACAATGATTCTCAACCTGTTGGCCACTAAAGAGCTGAGTGTGCTCGTCAGTCTTTGCACAGCGGGTTAAAGTCAGAGGAAGTAAAATTGGGAAAATAAATATTTTAGATTTTTATTTAGTTATGACACTGCAACCATTACTGCTTTAACAGAAGACAAGAGGAGGTGGTCACAGTTATCGCCGATCCAATTTCAAATAAATTGGTCCATATCTTATAAACAACAAAAGAGAAATTATTGAAAAATTTTTTTAAAAAATGCAGCCTAAAAAGCAACATCTGGAAGCATCAGATTCCAAGCAGGCACATCATCACAAAATATAAAGATACTGGTTTCAGTGTTTCCAGAAGTTTGAGGAATACCTTGTTTCACTCTGTGTTTTTGTATTCAAAGTCCCATTATCTTTATATTTCTTGAGTCAATCAAACAGAACATAAATTTAAACATAAAATTCCACAGTAAGGCATGAAAAGTTGGAACATCTCTCAAGAGAAGCATTTTGCCTAAGGAAGATTCTAAATGCATCCTGGTATGCCACCTGATGTGTTTTTGTAACTTAAGCTTCAGTAATTACAACATTTGCAAAGCTCACAAAAAGAAGTACAACAGGCTCAAGAAAGAGCTATTTTAACGTCATCTGGGAGCATGTAAACTTTTTGTACCAACATATTAGCTTCTAAGAATACCTTGCAACATTGTAGCTCCACATCAACCCATAGATCATGTCGCACTTTTAAAAAGATGTGAAATTTAGCTTAATTTTTGCAAACATAACACTCTTTTTAGGGTTAAACAAGAAGTCATAGTGGAAACCAGAACTAACACAAACTCTAAGTAACTGCTGCAAACCAACATGGTAGGGGGATCAAATGACCAAATCATCAGCATAAATAAAATGAACAAGATGGCTATCCACAATACAACCACTCTCACAATCATTTATCCAATTTTTATTCAACATTATCATGGCATTTACAAAAATTTTAAACAAAAACGTATGACATGATATTTTTATTTAGAGCAGTAATTTTATATACATCACTATTGTAGTAATACTGAAACTTATAACGTCCATTGATTATTTTTATTTTATGCAGAAATAAGCACGCAGTTTGCAAGCCTGAAAAGTCCCTGAAAGTCCCCAATAGTAAGTTAAACCTGAAGAACTCTTTTGGATGAGAGGTGTGACATCTTCAAGAACCAAGGAAGGTCCAGATTAATCGAGGTACAAACAAAGAAAGTTATGAGGTACCTTTGACTTGGGGGTACCAGCTTGGGATGGAGTCCCAGCCTCAGCTGCAGTACCACCGGGATCCTTTTTAAAAGAAAAGCAAAATAAATAACACTCTTCGACTCAAAAGAACGCTGGAATCATCATGTAACTGTTATTACTCCATAACAGTCTAAGTAAAGATCAAAATCTTACAGGTGCAATTGAATAAAGAGGGGAAAAAAAACCAAACAAAAACAACGTTCACGTCAACCAAACGCTGACAAATAATGTCGTTTTCTTACATTTACATATTACTTACAAATATAACATGTTTTGTTTTCCAAGTAGGCCTTTATTTCAGATAATTGTATTAACTAAAACAGCTCTGAGTTGTGGTATCTTTGTAACTTCAAGATGCTCCACATTAACTTGTCAGTTTAGCTAAAGCTAACTGCTGGACAGTGAACGTTTACCTCCATCTCAGTCGACTCTTTAGCTTCTCCTCACTCCTGTGTCACAGAGGGAGATAGTAGGTACCTTACAAGGAGCACTTCAATCAAAATCTAATATTATAATCGGCCATGTAGCGACCTAGCGCTGAGACAATTGATCTGTTTTGGTTCTAAGATACCAGGCTAAAGCTAAAATTCGCTTCCGCAAACGTCAACCGGCTGACGTCGGAATAATTTACGTCACGGAGCGCTACCAATTTTCCCCTTACACAGAATGGAGAGGTCTGTAATTTTCATCATAGGTACATTGTAACTTTGAGAGACAGAATCTCAAAAAATTGAAAACGAATTTGGAAAATCACGACATGTCATTTTTGAATAACTTATTTGCATTTTATTGCAAAATAAATAAATAAATAAATAAATAAATAAATAAATAAATAAATAAATAAATAAATAATTATTTGAGAACAAGAAAAATAGAACTATTTGATACAGAAACCCTTTGTTTACAATTACAGGGGGTCAGATGTTTCCTGTAGTTCTTCACCAGGTTTGCACACACTGCATCAGGAATTTTGGGGTAACTCTTCCATAGAGATCTTTTCTCGATCTTTCAGGTTTTGGAGCTGTTGCTGGGCAACATGGAGTTTCAGCTCCCTCCAAAGATTTGCTATTAGGTTCAGGTCTGAAGACCGGCAAGGCCTTCTTATGGAGCCACTCCTGGTTATGCTGGCTGTGTGTTTTGATTCATTGAGTCAATGCTAAAAGACCCAGCTACAACTCATCCTCAGTGCTATTACTGAGGGAAGGAGGTTGTTGCCCAGAATCTCATGACACATGCCCCCATCCATCCTTTCCTCAAAACGATGCAGTCATCCTGTCCCATGTAGAAAAGCACCCCAAATCATGATGTTTCCAACCCCATGCTTCATGATTGAAATGGTGTTCCTGGGACTGTACTTGTCGTTCTTCCTCCAAACATGGTGCGTGGAGTTGATCCCAAAAAACTTCTACTTTGTTCTCATTTGACCACATGATCTATACCATGCTTCTTCTGGATCATCCAGGTGGTGACTGGCAAACTTCAGACGGGCCTGGACATATGCTGGCTTCAGCAGGGGGACCTTGACAGCGTGTTACTAATGGTAATCTTTAAGTCTGTGGTCCCAGCTCTTTTCAGGTCATTGGCCAGGTTCTCCTCTGTGGTTCTGGACTGATCCCTCACCTTTCTCATGATCATTATACTCCACGAGTCGAGATCTTGCATGGAGCCCCAGTTGGAGGGAGACTGACAGCCATCTTGAATTTCTTGCATTTTCTAATAATTGGGCCAACAGTTGTTGCCTTCTCACCATCCGGATTCTGTCTCTACAGTTGAGATGTACCGATGATGACCCTCTCCATTCTTTGTAATTTGGGAAAACTTTAAAAAATTGTCTGTGTATCTAATATTTATTTAACCCACTGTATACTGTATTTATTTCTGTTGTCTGTGATGGACTTTTGACTTGTCCAGGTTGTACCCTGCCTCTCACCCAATGACTGCTGGATACTAGTAGACAAAATGTGGGAAAGGTTTAAATGAAAGTTTGAAGGGTTTTGCAAGGCACTGTAAGTTATTTAATTAGTGCCATTACATTGAGCATTATGCTCTCATTACAGTTTGAGCAACATTGGAAATCCAATTAGTTGTCATAGTCACAGACATAAAATATGTCAGGAGGAAAATAAGGAACATGCATGCTGATGACATATGTGAAATAAGACCCTGAGAAAAAGCCTGAAATACTTTTCTGGGTTGTATTTTTGCCAATCTGAGGTCATGTTTAGGAAAATCTGCCCAGTGCTGTGTCCTGCAAGCATGGGGTTGTTTGGGGATGTTATAGAGAGGGAGGATATTTGCCCTCACCCTGACTTCAGGGCTGTCATAAACTCAGTGAAGCTTCTGTATTCTCATCACATCGAGTTTTATCTATTGAATATGGAGAGCGTCTGTTTTGACACAAGTGACGGAGACGCCAATGGGGGCAACTTAGCTTGATGCCTCTTATGCTGACAAGGCTGGCATGCTGTGAGCAGAGGGCCAAAGGCTCAGCTGACTCCCTGTCTCATCTGGAAGAAACCCGCCTGGGTCAAACACACCCATCCATCAACAGCCCCTCCCTTGTTTTCTCCCAGGGCATCCAGCAGTATTTTGCTGCCATTTTTCTCCCCCCACTCATGGACGTCAGTCAGGGACGGCTTTGCAGTAATATAACTGACACTGGCTGGCGTTCGGGGAGTAATGAATGGGCTGGCTGGGTCCATCAGGAAGAGCAGACGCACTTTCATGCTCCTGCCTTTATTTCTATCTTTCTTCTGTTCGTTTACTTTTAACAATAACCACATTTCAAACCAACACGAAGAGCAAGATCAATTCATCTTTCACACCTACTGTCTTCTTACCTCATGTCTCTTGATTTAATCTTCTCTTACACATGAGGAAAAAAAAAAAAAAAAAAAAAAAAAAGATTTATTGCCTGTCATGAACTGATGATCCAGAAACAGTTATGTATTTAATTAATCATTTATATGGATATTGAGCAAAGAAGGTGAAACTAATGTCATAGCCACAAGTTTAGACATCCATATTCAACCAAAACTGATCAACATTTAGGAAACCCACTGTTAAGACTTCATTGTCTTTATTGTCACCCTAACCAAACAGTTATGTTCAGAAGTTTACATACACCAATCACAGGTATGAATATCATAATGATTTAGGTTTTAAGGATTTACTTGAGCCGTCCTCTTTCAAGGGTTGAATGACTGTACTAACTCTACTAAAAACAAATTCGATAAATTAAATAAATTTTTTTGATGTTTCTGAGGATTCAAACACAGATCAGAGGCAGGCAGAATTAAAATTTATTAAAAGAATGAAAAGACAATTTATGAACTGAAATGTAAAGAATAACACAGGAGGAACTAGGAACCTCAGGGATCAATAGTGCCACAGCAGAGTACAACAGAAGAAACAAACAAAGAGTAGAAGAAGACCAGAGAATTAAATAGTATAAAGCAGTGTTAAAAGGAGAAAGAAACAGGTGTGTCTTGATTCTAGAAATGAGTAACAGCTATGGGGGAAGCATGTGGTGGTGAGAGAAAGTGGCTAAATGGCCCAGAATGAAAATAGGGAAATCAACTAAACATGGGGGAAAACAAAAAAAAAAAAAGCAAGTAATATAAAACACTAAGATAATCAGCATCCCAAAACCTTAACTTAATTACAAGAACAACACCAAACTGAAAACCAAACAGGCAAATAACATTTTAACTCCAAAGGATTGAGACAGAAGAGAACCCCTCACCGAGGACTCCAGGAGTCCAGGAAATCTGCTTGGGAATAATCTCTGACAGAGCTGGATTATCCCCAGCCACCTCAGAGATTGTGGGTATGATCCCTGATAGAGGTGGGCCAACTTTGACCTCCTCAGAAAACCCAAGAACAGTCATTGAATGATGCTGGCCGACCATAGCTCTGAGGAGGGAGATAGCTGGTAATTATGATGGCGATGACAAGGATTCTGATGTATATGTTGATATTGCAGATGGCGATTTCTAGAGGCTCCACTAGAGGAGGCCCTGGAGACATTTGAAATGAAGACTTTGAAGATGAAAAAGGTGAAGACTCTTGAGACAGTGGAGGTGATGATGTTGCAGAAGAGGACGATAAATCTGGCGAGATACTGAGGAATGACAGGGAAGATGGTGAAGATGACAGCAATACAGCTCATGCCGGTCCAGAGGATGGACATGGAGACAAAGGAGTGGAGAGTGAAGATGTTAATTATAGTGGTCACAGTGCTGGTTCTGCTGAAGGTGACAATGGAGAGGGTGAGGCTGACACTGGAGATGAAGGAGGAGCTGCTATGAAATACACCAAAGTCCCACTGGCAACAAAACCTTACAGTATGATGCTGCCGCCACCATGCTTGACAGTATTCTCCAATTTAAAAGCTTCTGCTTGACTCCCCAAAATATACTTTTTATTTACGGTGGACAAACAGCTCACATACTTTCTCTTGCCATGTCACTGAACATTTGACAAAAACTTAAACAGCATTTACTAAAAGATTTGGACAAATATATGTATACACTGAAAACTGTGAGCATAACTTTAGAAATAGAGAAAATCCACAATAAACCCACACTTCTGTGTATGATTATTGTTTTTTTTTTAGAACTGTGTTTTGCATTTTTACACCCTGAAAAAAGAATGGCTCAAATAAACAATTTTAAGCCCAAATTTAATATGAAATTCATGAACCTCTGACCACAGCTGTAGCTATAATTGCAGAAAGAATTTTACAGTTTAACTATTTAGATCACATCAGTAGCTGCGTTTCCATTAACCTTGAAATCGCGTAAATTGAAATTATGAAAATACATTCGCTTCATGGAAAAAAAAAAAATTCTCCTTTTTCCAGAAAAAGTTTTGCCACTAGGATGAGGTGGTTTCTCGGCCGTACCGAAATTGGTTTAGTTCGCAAAACTGCAATGGAAACACTTTTTTCGCGTCACACGATCAACAACCGGATGTTGCCACTGGCGCAAACCGCGAAGAAGATGACAACAGGAAGTAGTTGGTAGATCATGGCGCGGCATGTTTTTAAATGACTTAACGCTTGATCAAGCTTATTCACGTGTAATTTTAATTTCATTTCTTATTTAATGGAAACACCGCAATTGCGAAATTGTGTTTTTTCGATATTAGCAGAAAATCGACAGATTTGCGCACCTTTGTAATGGAAACGCAGCTAACGTATCATGGTATTTAATGAATTACACTAGTTCTTACTGCTTTTCTCTGTAATTGTCACACGAGGGGAAATCTTTCAAATTAAAGAGAGTAACTTGATTTTTTTTTTTTTACAGTAGAAATCTAACAGTTTTATAAAACAACATACTTTTAGATGCATTCTACTCAAACCTATTGACTGTTTGATTTTCTGTAAATAATCTACATTAATCAATATTTATACATGCACAGAATAAAAACTTAAAAACAAACTTGTTGCCACATTTAGGGCTCCCGTTCCTCTCCTTCTTTTACGCTACACTTCTCTGCTTGTCCTACAAGCCAATCAGGGAAAGGTGACTTTGGTGGAAGCAGAGCGTTGTTGTGTCAGGGACTCCTGTGGTGTGATTGAAGTCTCTCAGTGGGGGCCACCAGGAGACAAGAAAGACAGTTGTTAATTATTTGTCTCTGAAAATCCTTTAGTATTGAGTTTGGGGCAAAAATCTTATTCAAAATTAATTCATGGTTGTTATTGAGTTCTGAATATATTACAGAATTTATTTAACCAGGCTTGCAAACCACAATACAACTTCAAACAAGAATAACCCAATTGTCCAGCTTCTAAAATTAGTGTGATTAGTATTTATACAGGTTAAAATATTAAAAGCATGTCTTTATTTCATCTACCTACTTTAGAAAATTGATTTGCATTTGAGTTATTCTGATAATAATGTCCCTTTTACTCAGCATTTATTACCCTTTACTCCATATTTCATTCATTGTGTCCTGCATTTGTTTCCTCCCTGACATTTTACCTGTGCAGACTGGCAACGCCATTAATAGGGTTGACATTTTAACATATAACGTTGACATTTTAATATATTAATATGGAAACTGAACCTCTCTGATTGTTCCTTTCACTACAGATGCCGTGAGCGTGAGGTCTCTAATAAATGACTGTAGCTTTTGTTCCTGAAAGATGACAGAATACATCATTATGTTCTGAGCTGCTGTTAATAATGTGTTTACATGTTAAGGTTAATAGTTAAGTCTTAGTGTCAGTTTCCCAAATATAGGTATTTGATCAGTGGTTGGGTAGAGTTAATCAAACAAACTCTGAGAAAGAGCAATATATGTCTGCTTTTTTTTTTTTTTTTTTTTTTTTTTTTTTTTTTTTTAACAAGCACGCACACATTAATCAAGCTATTTGGATGTTTACTTTATTTATGCTTATGTATTTGCAGCACTTGCTAATAATATCAAAAATATTGATATTTAGGATAGAGATTAAATACCATGTTTGTTATACTCAGGATGCAAAATATATCAAAGATCAAGCTATTAATTCATTGGTTTCAATTCAATTACCAACCATTTTAGTAAGAATCTCATTTCAAATTTGCTTCTATCACACATTTTAATGTGCATCTGCTTGCTTTGAAGAAGTAACAGTCATATTTGATCATTCCTTATTTGTATTTTATTTTATGCCTTGTGTGTGAGTGTTTACCTTTGCACTGGTGGTCTTGAGGATGCTAGTATATTATTTATGATTTCAGGGCTGCATACTGTCAGCTAGGCCTCTGATCTGATAAACACACCAGATAGCTGACCTTTGATTTCTCCCATGATCTTACTCTCAGACTGTCCTAATATTTTACACCAGAAGACAAAATGTCAACAATTATGGACAAAGCTTTTGTAAACATTTCAGTTCAGCTTAAACCTGTACTTCCTCATCAACTTCAACCTCCTCTGTACCTGTCAGTATTTTGGTAGTTTTGTGTGGGGGGGAAAAAGTAAAAAAAAAACAAACGTACAGCCATAAAGAAAATACCTTATTTCACTCTTTCAGCTTTAAGGTTTTACAAATCATGACATAATATTAACTAAGTATTCTGTAGCATGTTCTAAAATGATATAAATTTACCCCAAGTGAGCAAAAATACACTATATTGTGACTCAAACAAACATAGAAAAGCTATGTGACTGTGAACTAAATACATCCTTACTGTAAAGAAAGTAAGTAGCTAGGTGCTGCAAAGAAAATGCACTTGATTTCTTCATCATCAGCAGGTGTGACCACTTCTATGAAAGCAGGAGTTTATATAGTTTGGCATGAGAGAGAGCTTGGCAACCAGAGAGCAAGAAATCACCTGTGTGATGAAATGAATCTCAAAAAGCAACACATCAAGTCCATATCTAAAGAAAAATGAAGTCATTGACATCTATCAGTCTGGAACAGGTTACAAAGCCATTTATAAGGCTTTGGCTCTACAGTGTATCACAGTAAGAGCCAATATCCACAAAGAAGATGTGGAACAGTGGAGAACCATCTCAGGAGTGGCACATCTACCAAAATTATTGCAGAAGTGTGCTGCTGATTTATCCAGGAGGTCACAAAATAACCAACAGCAACATCTAAGCACCTCAGGTCTCACTTGCACTACTTAAGGTCAGTGTCAACTAAAGAAAGAGACTGGAGAAAAGTGGCATCCATGGGGGAGTCCCAAGGCCAGGTCTGCATCCTGTTATATCTGGAATAAAACTGACTCATGATTTTAGAAAAAGATCATCATGCTAAATGTCAAACACTGGTGGTGTTAGAGTGATGATTCGTGGATGCTTTGATGCTACAGGACCAGTCCAATTATAGACTTTCCATATTTATTGTAGCCATAAATTCTGCTGTGTTGCAGAAAATCATGAAGGCAAAAGTCCACCGATTTGTTTGTGACCTTATAAGCTCAGGCCACGGGACAATGATCCAAAGTACACCAGCGAGTCCATCTTTTAAAGGCTCAACAAAACAAAACGAAAGCTTTGGAATAGCTGAGTAAAAGTCTGGATTCATCTGGTCAAGATGCTAGGATGTGATATTAAACAGGCCTTTCATCCTCGAAAGCCCTTCAATGTGACTGAAATAAAACAACTTTGCAAAGAAGAGTGGGCCAAAATTCCTCCAGTGGTCTTGAGGAAGCTGGTATATTATCTATGATTTCAGAGCTGTCATACTATCAGGTAAGCCTCTGTTCTGACCTTTGAGTTCTCCCATGAGCAATGTATACCCCATGTAAAAGACTCCTTGCCAGTTATTATATAAGAGGGTGGAAAGACATCAGTAATGACTTTATCATGTGGTGGACACTCCAGCATAATTTAGGTAAGGTTACCATAGATATTTGGCCAACATGTTTGGAGAAAAACCAAAGACGGCAAATTAGCAGTCATCCTATACTGGCTGTCAAGCATGCTGGTGGAAGGCAGATAATGTGGCCTTGTTTTGCAGTAACAGCACATGGGCACCTTGAGGAACCATAGTTGACACAATGATTCAACCATGAATTCTCCTGTGTACCAAATTAATCCAGAGTCAAATATGACGCCTCCTGTCCAATGCCTAAAACTGGATGATGCAACAACTTATTGACCCCAAATACAACAAATGTTTACAATAGAATATTTAATAAGAACATTTTCCAGGTAATTCAATGGTTTAGTCAAAGTCAAAATTTCAACCTGTTTAAAAGGGTGGGACATTGGGGGATTCCTCTACAAGAATGAGAGAAACTGCAAAAGCCACACTGAATGACTAATCCTTGTTTTCAGTGCTAAAGGTGTTTCTGCAAGCAATTGAATCATGGGGTGTTCTTAGTTTTTCTGAGATTACTATTTTGGCTTCTATATTGTTTATCAAATCATGACAAAAACCCCATAACTGAAATAGGGTGTATAATTATTTTACCATGAATGCATGCCTTCTTTCACTTGTGCTGTGGAAAAGCTGAAGAGACTGTTTAAGAAGAAAATATTGAAAGAGTAGCCATTTTCTCTTCCATGCCTGTGGGCTGTCTGTGTTGCTTGTGTCGTGTCTCAGCAGGAGAACAGCGCTTCATCAACGAGGATGGACAAAACCTGCATCCTTCGCAAAAACACCAGCACTGAGCTTTGATTGCAACTGTCCTCTCTTCCTCATTCCTGTTCCCATGAATGAACCTTCCCTGCAGAATGCCTACAATACATTTTAAAGCATCCTGATCAAATGCTGCATTCACTGATTTGTTTCCTTGGTTAACAAAGTTGGAATCTTATGTAAGCACTACTCTGACCTGGAGGTGCACAATCTACTCTGTGAAAAAATAAATGAAAAAATATAAGAAGGTAACTTAAGCAAGTTTATTTTGAAGACTGTTTTGTAGTTGCAGAAATGTTATGTGTTAATGAGTCAATGCAATGCAGATCCATATTTTGCTGCAAATACATTTGCAAGTCTTTTGCGGTATGTCTCTACCAGCTTTGCACATCTAGCTGCTGAAGTTTGTAACTGTTTTGCTGACCGAAGTGTGCAAAATAGCTTAAGCTCAGTGAGATTAGATGGAGCGCTTCTGTGAACATCGATTTGCAAGTCTTGCTGAAGATTCTCGAACTGATTTAGGTCTGGGCTTTGACTTTGTTGTTCTATCCCCCACCTTGCTTCACCATGGAGATGGTGTGTTCAGAGTGGTTTGTATGCATTTTTGGATGTTGGCCAGAAAGTTGAACAGAACACCTTCTTCTAAATGCTTTCTGTGTTACCTACATAGTTTGTGACAAAGTGAAAGAAGGATTTCTTTGGACTTTCTTTCAGTTACAGCTAATAGTTGTAAGTCAACAAATTCTGTCAGCAGAGCTATGAGCTCCAGTGACCGTGGGGCTCGTGGCTGCTTCTCTGATTAAGGCTGTCCTTGTCCACCCTGTCTATCAAGAGGATAGTGCTCTTTTAGTAGGTTTGAAGATGTGCCATACTTTTTCATCAAAAGAAAGAGTATGGCAAATGGATGCCGTGTATTTTTTTTTAAAGGGTATCAGATTACAGGGAAGCTAAATACAAAAAGTAAGGGGCACTTTTCAGATTATTTTTTGTTAAAAGCTTCCACTTTCAATTCCGCTTCCAATTTCAAGAAAGATGAATACTTTTACTGTTTATTTTTCCATTTCACCATAATTGTTTTTTTTGTTTGTTTTTTTGCTAGATTTCTAGCTGTAAAAGAGCAAAGATTCCTAGTTATTGATTCTATCTGCAAAGCTCTGAGTTGACAGGTATTTCCTTGGCTTGATCGTGGGCATGCAGGTTTAAGTTTTCACTCAGAACATTGAAGCCATACTCTAATCCAAGGCTTGCACACAAACAGTTCAGCTGTTGAAAAATTGTAATCATACTGAGGTCATTACTGGGGATGCTATTCATCAGTGTCAGTAGGCTGTACATTACTTTTTCACAGTCACCATGATATTTAATGTATATATACACTCAGACTGGTTAAGCAGCCCTGAAATGTCAGCCTTGTTTCATGCAAGCTCCTTTTAAAGACATAAACCAATACACTAACATACACACGCAATCACACAATCATGCATGCATGCAGTCAGTCAGTGCTGATTTCATTAGCAGCTGTGGAGATATACTGCAGTGGCTGACGCCTCAGAGAGACATGAAGCATCTGGATTCACCAGTGACAGCTGCTTGCAAAGTGTGACTGAAATGCTGCCTATGCCCACTCTCATGTTTGCTTTCTTGCCATGTTCAATCTCCTTTTTTTGCTTCTTGTTATTCATTTCCAGTCCGGTGCAGCTGCGGCCAGAACCCATCGGCCTGTTGTTCTGTTCATGTCTGGGAAGGGTTAAAAGGAAGACTCCCAACCTTTACTGAATGAATTTCATCTGCACCTTTTAGTTTTAATCAAAGCTAATGGAAATGCTGGCCAAATTCCATCTTAGCCCTGCTCTCAAGCACAAACACCACCACTGCACTGCAAATGCACAGTTTGTGTTATTTTGCCCAGACTCAGCATTTGCTGTAAATTATAAAAATGAGTTCTGACAGAAAATGCTATACTCAGTGATGGGAAAATGGTTTGTCATTTATTCATTTTTAGTCTTTATTTAGGTTAACAATGAAAATTTAAATGATGTCGTGCTGAAGGCAAACATTATCCTTTAGGTTAAATCCTACTAACCTAAGCTACTCTCATGCCTACACCTACACATATCTGATTGCTTTTGTTTTGAAGTCGAGGAGTAATGGTTAAAATATCCTACTGAAATGGGAATCCCCATAAATAAACTGGTATGTAATCTAGCTGTTGTTGACTCCTTTTGTGTAAACAGAGACAATGTTACTGTAACAGAGTACACCCTATTCCAACACCTCTGGCAAGCTAACTGAAAGACAGCCCTTACACTTTTCCACTGGTTGCAAAAAAAGACAAATTAAGCTGTTTGGAAATATTTCTGTTTGCGCAAAACTTGGACGGTGCCCATTGCAGCAAATTTAACGACTCAATACAAGCAACTCTCCGTTCATTTATGAGGAAGAATTGTTCCAAAGTCAGTGAGTTAATGCAGTTAGCTTGGTGTCCCTTAGTTTAACCAACTGACAGAATAAAATTTAACTTGACTGCAATTATAACTGCGATCAAATTAGAGGGTATGTAACTGAACTTGAAAATATCTACATGGTTGGATAGAACTGGCTATATATTTCTGCATATAAACTGGATCAGATTGTTTTGTAAACTGCCTTGAGACAACATTTGTTTTAATTCAACCCAATATATAGAAACCAGAAACGTGCCACCTATGAAGAAACCACAAGGGAAGCAGCAACAAATATCTGCAATGAGTAAGACGAGGTCTGAGAAGTCTGTTCAATGCTAAGAACAAGATTTGGGCGATCAACAGCTATGCCTTGCCAGTTATCAGGTACCCGACTGGGATAATAAGTGGGCCAAAGGAGGACATTCAGACCATGGGTGTAAAAACAATTTTTACATGTTGATGCCTCCAGCATCAACATGCAGTTTTATTATTTCAAAGTGTTTTCTTTGAGACAAATGCTGCAAGGATATCGCATTGCATGGACATAAGATGAAAAGGTATGGAGTGCTGAAGCAATAGTTATGCCACATATAGCAACAGCTTGGGAAACCACTCTTATTTTAGATTTTCAGCATCATCAGTCACTGTCTGAAAACTGGCCTGAAAGGAAAGCACAACATTAGTGGAATTAGGGCAGCTGAGAGTGCTGCAAACAGAGTTGACTAAATGAGAGTAGTTAATGAATACCAACTCGTAATCTATCAGAGGCACTTTTAGTGGGAAACACCATGTGGATTGAATTTTAGCAGTATAGTTTGATGTATACAAAGCTACAGTAGCAGGTATTACCGGTCTACAACTGGAGGCATTTCTCAAATTTGTTGCTGTATTTTTCCCCTGACAGTGTCCATGTTTCTACAGTAAAGTTATACTGGTTGACACTGATGGCTGTGCCAGTCTGCCTCATCAGCTTTTATTGAGTCAGTCTTCCTCCAAGAGTGGAGTAAATGTTTTGATTTTGTATCAGGCTGTTATTTGTGCCACAGTATCAAAGGTGGGACATTCCTGTGCTTTTCCAGGTCTCATAGTTGTTTGGAATCCTGGTAAACACACCTAGCTATCAAAAAAACCAGACTTAGAGCACACCGATGAGTCTCAAAATGTTTTAGTTTTGTAGTATGTCCCTGGGATAATTTCCAAACTTTTATGGAGCAGGAAAAAACATAGGAACCCTTACTGATGCTGTACATACTTGCAGCCTGATGCAAAATCCAAAAGTTTACTCCATTCCTGCAGATTTAGAGCAGACCAAGTTGCAGCTGGTGAGAGATACATCCGACTTCCTCAGACAGGTTTTGTTGAGCATTGTAATATGGAAGCGGTTTAGCTGAGAAAACAGCAATGACATTAACAACAGCCTTTTACAAAAGGGTAAACGATTAATATCTGGTAATACAATATTGTATCCTTTGGATATGAAAACTTTCATATATTTTCATATATTAGATGTTTTACATTGGTAATGTAAGCCTTCTACCTATCTGAGTTTCTTAACTCTTCTATAAAGTCATTGCAATATGACATTATCTGAAGAAACCTAGAAGTCACAAACTTGATACCAGTATTTTTTATTTAAAGAGACCTGATGTCTTTTTGCTAGACCACCAGAATGCCTTGTAAATGGTTATCTTGCTTGCAAAAGACATTGCTTGTCAAGTTGTTGTGACAAAGTAATATTATCCACAGAAACTACACTTGTCAGTCTTCATTTACAAAAATATTTCTTTGTGCATTCTGTAGCTTAATAAAGATACTTTGAAATACTTTGATGTAATTTACCCAGTATTTGCATTTGGATGCATGCTGCTTGCAAAGCTGCTAGCTAGCATTAGCGTTAGTTAACTAAGTAGGATTAGCTGTTCTTGCAAAAACAGACTTTTTGACTGGTGCAGTGTGCTTATCACAGTTACTTATATGGTTTAGTATTTTACAAGATTTTAATTCAAAGCCAAGTTCAGCTATTCTCTGATTACATGAAAAAATGTCAAGAATCCTTAGTCATTTCATTTTTACTGAGACAGCACTTCACGAGACTATTGGGAGGTTTTTGTTAGCTGGTAGGGTAGGATAACAACTAGACGAGTAAAAACACAGCCTAATGGACATTTTGAATCATGCTCTGTGGTCTAACACATTACTCAAGCTGGCAGGTGTTTTAGCACATTCTTCCACTTTTTGGTGCTGTATGACCACGTCTCTGAAAAAAAATTCTTGTATTCCTCCATCTGAGCATTACCGTTTTGTGTGATGATCATGATGAACTGTTGTGTGCGGCCCAAATCCAATCCAGCAAGACCCAGACATCAATAATATATTAGAGGAGCAGTTTGCAGCCCAAATATATCAGTATTGATCTCCTATTTAGATTCTGCTTGTTTGGACTTGGAGACAAATAGCCTCTCCGCTTCTCTCAGAGAATCCATTTAATTTAGACAGAAAGAGTTACTTTACAGTGGCGCTGCCTCAACAGTGCTTATGTCATTTGAGAAATCAGCTATATGTAGCCAGGACAAAAGCAATGTCTCAAAATCTGTATTTTTTTCAGCCCTCTAAGACAACTTTTAGGGTATTCTGTTCTAGTGACTGACTTGATAGGTGTAATTACAGTCTGATTTGTCCATGTTCAGAGAATATTTAAAGATTTGAACATTTTGCAAGTGATTATTATTTGACGCTGTGTTTCCAATTCAAATACGAGATTCTTGGAGTCCATCTTGAGAGAAAAATGTCAATGTTCAGGTTAGTCCTGCTGTTAGGCATTCTATAGTGTAGACTTTTCTAAGTTGTTCAGGCCACTTAATGAATGTTAGAGGGGTTTCCACCCCAGTTCACTTTCTTAGCACAACTGATTAATTTTATTGTATAGATAGGAACAAATGAGGACATGCTTCATTGGTACTCTGAAGTCTCCAAGTTTCCAAGTTAGAAAAATTAACCAAATACCCCCTGAAGACAGATTTCTGACTTGGAAAACTGTAGGTCTTTGATTAAGTCTAAGTTTAAAGACCAGTATGTCTGCTGCACATGCAAAACCTAATGGACCTTGCATTAATCTGTCTGTTTGCACGTTAGATGGGTTTTATCTTCTGGAATCAGTAAGACACAGAACTTCATAACATTTTTTATGACCATGTTCATTTGCTGTTAGAGTTTATAAAACACAAATACCTTCTTGTGAACATATATTGCTAACTGAAATTAACCTAACCACTTTGCTCAATAGCTTAGGAAACCCTCTTACTAAGCTTCCACTTATTCCTGGTCAGTCAAATAAACATGAGATTGTTAAAAAGCAGTAAATTTTCTTTGATTGTTGTACGCTAATGTTGGCATTTATTACTCATTCTTTTTGTGCATCCCACCCTATTTTGTAAAGTATTTTCCATTGCTGTTTATTTTCTTATTGTCAAAAAGACATAAAAAACAAGAAAATATTTCATTCTAATGGTTTTTGTGACTCTTGGGCAACTCATTGTCGTATCATAAAACAGAGGACTGACAACAAACATTCTAGGTAATAGATTAAGGCTACATCTTGTGAATACAATAGATGGAGCCAACAATACTGCCGTATACGATCAGAGACTCCTTTCTATTTTCCCCTTCAAGTGACAAGTTTAGAATGAAAGTCTAAACTTGTCAGTGAGTAGGCAGATTAAGCACTTTACAGGGTTTAATTTAACTTCTCCAGATGCCAACTGCTCATGTTCAGTATGTTTTTCTTGAGAACAACAGATAGTAGTAACACAAAAACAAGTGGTGAAATAATATTTTCAAGCATTGTAACTGAGGTACTGCCTCAGATCATTGCTTTATTTAGCATTACCTTTGAGACAATAAATTCAGTCAATCATGTTATTTTTGTTTGGTCATAAAATTCTTTAGCAGGGAAATAATTGTTTCTGAGATGAGTCACGTACAAATATAATGTACAATTGCTATGTTTGAAAGACATCTAAATGTTACTACCATAGGTTTGAAAGGAAAAAATACTATAAGGACTAAATGGATTGAAGGAAAATCTGAAATATTAATTTTTACAGTTCTCAAGCAATACATGTAATCCTTTTGTAATGGTGTATGATAGTCACGTGTGTATAGACCCCCTAATAAACATTACAGCATCGACGTCCATTGTGGGTCATACTTGAAATTTAGGACAGACAACCCTTTTGAAACTGTGTTTTCCTGCTTTCTCAGAAATGGTTGTTTTCATTCCTTCATCATAGTCTTTAGGGCTTTGTCCATTTAGCTCTCCACTCTCACTGCCTCGGTCCAAAGCCACACAGATAATGCACTTAACTTACTTATGACTTGCAGTAGAGAGGAAGATCGAGACACAAGAAAATGTAGTACTTTGTTATATAAAACACAGACCTTTACAACATGCAACAGTATATATGATATAATTAGCATCATGAAGATTTGTGATATCAAGTTTAATTAAGCATGGGTTCAGCTGGAGTTCATGCAGAGCATGTAAGACAATCTCTGCATTTATGGAGAAAACATAGGAAGGTAAGTCTCAAAGCACAGTGATGTTGTTGAGCACAATATATAATCCATTCCTAAACATTCGGAAAGGGTGTTCAAATCCTAACAGGGGCAATACATTGGTAAATTGGTTAGCTTATGTAAGATTTAATTACCTTTTCCTATTCAGAACCTGTAATCTAATTATTCTCTGCTGCTTCCTGTACACAACAGAGGGAGACACGAGCCAAAGCTATAGCATAATACTGAGTCTGTTGTATTAATTTGAATGCATGAGTCATATAGGTGAATTTCATGCGTTTTTCATGAAACAGTTAAACTACTGGACAAAAATAAGAGGACAACAAAAAGACATTTATTGCTATACTCTCTCTATTTTCTCTGACTTCTGTCCCTGGTGTTAAACTTGGAACCATTTCAAATGAGAACATCTGGTGGGTACTCAAAGTAATTACAATATGTGAGACACTGTTTAAAAAGACATCTCCCAAGTGATTGCACTTTTGAAGATTAAAGCTGCCGAGGATCAATAAGCCATTTATTTTGCACATTTAAATGTCATATCCTTTAATGTTTTCCTGCAGTGTTTAGTTAAATCATAGATGGTGATTTCCCCATAACCAGTGTTTCTGATGACAGACAGCAATAAAAAAAAAAAAAAAAAAAAAAATACAGTTAACATTGTAAGTCTGTCCTGTTAATGTCAGGCAGTCTGAATGGTGAGCAAAAAAACCTTTTGTATACACTATACTTAATGTATTATGTCGTGACCTGATCTGTGTCCTGTCTTGCTCTACCAGTCAGTAGCAGTAGCCTGACCTCAGTCAACAGAGATCATAAAACCAAAACAACCTCCTTTCTGGTGGGAAACACCTTATCCTTTTATCCTCACTGATATAATTCTAGATGTTTATGAATTTCAATTTCAATTTCAAAGGGGGGGGGGGGAGGAAATAAGCACACAGTCAAGTATAAAAAAAAAAAAAAAAAAAAAACAGATTTGTCCAAAGTATTAGTTAACCTAAAATAAATACGCTGCAGTTTAATATGTCTTCAACTTCTGTTAGAAGCGGAAAAGACAGACATAATTATTAAGCCCTGAGAGTGATCCTACTTTTGTTTCTTTTTCTCTTATAGACTTGTGAAATGTAAAATTCATTGAGACAAAATTATCAACATTGAAAAAACTTTAGAAAGTCCAAAAGGATTCTTATTGACAATGTAATTTGGATAAGAAAGTTAAGGTATTACCTGTTAACATGACTATGACCAATTTTTGTTTAAAGTATCATTTCTTTTTTTGATACTGTTGAAGAGGTTCAGGAAAATCTAATTAGGTCATTCTTAAAAGCATCTGTCCATAGCATGTATACATAGCATAAAAGTGGGCCCAAAACAGATACTTGGGGTACCCCAGATCTTAGATCAGTTGATGCTCACATGATGTGGTTTGCACAGCAACTGAAGCCTCTGTTTGAAGGGTAAGATCTAAACCACTTCAAAAGAGATCCCCACTAAACTATGAAGTCTGTCAATTAAGATGGTGTGTTAAGATTGAGATTAATTAAGATTGTTAGACCTGATGAAAGGTCTAACAACACTAAAGCAATAATTTTCCCAGTGTCTGTAGTCATCATGATGTCACTGGATACGCCAAGTAAACTAGTTTCGGTTGAATACATTTTACAAGAAATATATTGGTATTTACAGAAAAAAAAAATAAAATAAAAATGTGTAGTTCCAAAAACAAAAATCATACAAAGTTAGTACAAGAGACTTTCATTTGGAGAAAAGAAAAATGCTGCATGGCCTTTATTTTTTAAATAAAACAAGAAAAGCTCTTTTTACAGCCTGGCATCTCACATAAATGGCCTCATAGAAAAGGATTCAGAATTCGGACTTATTGAATTTTGAGAAAAAAAGTCAGTCTTCGAGATTAAAATCAGAATTCTAATAACAGAATCGTGTACATGCTTGTATACTGATAGCGATGCATGTGGCGACATTGTGCACTGCTTCAGATTGCTTTGTGTTCTGATTTGAATTCCCTGGTCATTAACCCGTTCCCTGGTTTTTAATCTAATAAATTTGTAGAGGACATCAGCTGAAGATGATGAGTTTCATATCTATATGGAGCCATGTGGTCTATAAACCTATCCATGTCTCTGCAAATTTTCTCCCTTTTTCTATTCTGAGATGTAGGGGTGGTTGTTGAGTGGTGTCGGGAAACAAATTCATTTTGATTCAGTGTTCAGTGTCATTAATTTTGACCCTATAGCGTGTTGTGCCACAATAGGGTCTAGTCTGGCTATTAATATCTATAAATAATTGCTCAGGGCAACAAAACTAGTAATTTAGATCAAAATGAACAAGTCGGAGCACCACCTGAACAGGAAAATAGCCAAATAGTTCAGTCTCAGCTATTTTTATGAACACCTGTCTAATAAGAGTTTGGTATTAAAACAACAACAGAAGAAGGGATAAGTCCAGTACTGGCGATTTTTGAACAGCAAGACACTACACATACAGAGTAAACACAGACAACTTCTCTCTAATACACATGAGTTTATTAACAAAAAGAAGTGAACCTTACAGTTAAATACTTTAATCAACAAACTCACTAAGCCAGCAACACTCAACTAAACTATTCAGTAAAGATGAAGGAATGATGAAACTGATAAACTACTAAAAAGTAAAACAGTAAAAGTATACAAGAATAGAACCAATAAAATGATCCAATGATGTCACAGTTCAGTATGAACTTTAAATGTTGAGAAACCAGGTTTATTTATGAATTAGTTTCCAACTAATTTAAGTTAGTTTGCGCCAGAATATTCTGTGGATTCCTCCCACAGCAACACTAAAAATATGTAAAGAATAAAACATGAAATAACCCATAGAATGGTGTAAATCAATATCACAGTGCAGTATGAATATGTATGCTTAAAGACCAAGGTTTGTCTTGAAGCGTTTTGTTGGAGTTAGCTCTAAGCTAATTAAGATTAGTTTACACTAATGAGCAAAATTTGGATTTGTCCAAACAACCAATTCCCAGTGCAAAGCAGAAGTGAATGAAAAAAACAAAACAAACAAAAAAAAAAAACAGAAGGTAATGTTTCATTCATTTCCCAAATCAGAAATCAGTAACCTTTTGGACAGTTGATTCTTAATCTATTCATCAGTCACCGCAGTGATGGATCTAATTTAATATTAGCTAGTGTTTAGTTTTTGAGAAAACATGACAGTTTAGCACATTTGTAGGAATATATCATGTAGTGGAAAGGGAATCTCTGGTAAAAAAAAACAAACAAACAAACAAACAAACAAAAAAAAGAGTAAACACACATAGCAGTCAGTAACCTTACAAAACACTGTTTCTATCATAGGCTCCGTTTGGAGGATTAAAATCCTTTGGAACACAACAAAAGACAGTGAAATCAAACAACATTCAAATTGTTTATCCTATGCAACTTTATCTCTTCCCAGACACAACCTCCTACTTGAGTCATCCTTGAGAATCAGGGAAATTTCAATGAGCGTTGGAAACTTAGGAACATGGTGAGAGGGGGTTTACCTAACAATAGGGCTAGTGGGAAAAACCAGTTGAGGCTGCAATCTTCTTCCAGGCTGATCTCCAGCCGTGGAAACAAAGGCAGTTGTTCATTTAGCAGCACTCCTGGCACACGTTAGCTTGGAACTAGAGGTGGCCGGATCGATCCAAAATATCGATATCAAATCAGTATCTGCATCATATCGATACTAGTGTAGTAAGATCAATACTTCAGTTTCAGATTCCTTTTTGAAATATTCTTTTATTTTTGTGTTGTACTTTCTTAACTATACCTCAAGAAAGATTTTGTTTAGATTTTTTCTCAAATGATCATTTTTTTGTACTTTATTTAGAGAAAAAACGAACACGAATTTGTTTTGTTGTTCTGTTTCTGTTTAGGTTGTTAATATGTTAAAGTATTTTGCAGACACCTATAAACTTTGTTCAAATTCCTTCCAAGGTTTTAACAATTGAATTCAAAAGGTAAAACCACAAAAAAAAAAAAAACAAAAAAAAAAAAAAACACCTAAATGTCAGAAGTTTGATATATCAAACTTAAATAACTAAAAAGTATTGGTATCAGTATTGGTATTGGCAATACTAGGTGTGTATTTATTTGGTATCGGATTGATACCAAAACATCCAGTGTTGCACACCTCTACCTGGAACGTGGGGTGTCCTCTCAGTTCTGGGCGGGAACAGGCATCAGGCTGCAGTGGCGCTGGTTCGGCTGGAACATGCGGCCAGCATTGGTGAAGCTCCGCTTCTCTTCAAGGCTTCACGCAGTGAAACCCCTCTTCCTGCTGAAGTTCTTATACCAGCCTCCTGTAGTTCAGTCCTTCGTGGTTGGAGGCACAACAAGCATAATGAAGTTATCTACAGTCTAATGTATGAATAAAGCAAACAAATAAAAACAAATACCAGGACCCAACCTGCTATTGCTCAAACTCTGCTTTTTTTTTTTTTTCCCCTCCACCAACTCATATACTTTACTCACAGTGGTAAACTGACTGAAATTAAACTGGTCTCTTGAGTCAGATAAGTGGTTAACCTTAACAGGATTATGTTTACTCTGCCATAGTGACACCACTGGATCGTATTAAGCTTAATTATACTTAACCACAAAAACTGAGAAATGGAGAGAATTCCTTTTTGGGAATTTCATGTGTATATATTGATCCTCCACCATCCATCCAATATCTATGAAATTAGTTTTCTGTGCTTATGCTGAGTGCCTTAATTAGGTTCTACTTTGCCACTGGACTCACTTTGTCTTGTTAATGAATGAATTATTGATTGATAAGTTGATAAGTAATTCATCTCCTCAATTAGTGATTACCTATGGGACCGTGATTATCACTGAAGCCAAATGCACTTTCTTCCTGTAGTGTATAAGCTGCAGCTGTCATGCCTCTGGACGCGTTCAGACGTGCATCTGTCTCTACTTACCAGTGGGGACACTCCACCATCCTCTTAATGATTTTAACTAAAGACTGAATTTTTGATCCTTAATGTTTTAACTGTAGTTTGGTCCTTGCATCCAAAAGCAGTCTACATACGTTGGATGCTACTAAGGTTTTGGACCTCTGCATGACATTTAGCAAATACACATACACTCATTTGCACATGCAGAGAAATTGGGGAGATGGCCAGTTTTCAGATTCAGCCATCCATCTTGATTTATGAGGGACGTAAAACTAAAACCGAAAAACAATCAAATAAATAACCTAGACGATGCCGCCAGATATGCACAGACGGGCATACACACACGTAAACTGCCTCTTGGCTGCCTGATTATCAATGGTTTGTGCGTGTGTGTGTTTATGACAGCAGGGGGGTGTTGGCAGGCTCAGACCAGCTCCTGTCATATGTCATTTTTAAATGACAGTGCTGTAAACCATTACAGAGAGCCGAGTGGAGAAGAGAGGAACCGTCAGGGCTCTGTTAACCAGATAAATGATTCTGCCCTGCTGGCCTGTTAACTGGCAGCTGGTATCCCTTCCAATCAGAGACACATCCTGCTTCCTGCAACAGGTGCACGTGAACCAGGGGGGGATAAAAGAGCAAAACTGCTACAACTCTGTTATAAGTAAATATATGACTCACAAGTGAGTGTCTCACATCGTCATACTGTACAACGCATGTTCTTCCATGTTAAAATAGCTTTTCATCATCCTGAGCCAGTTTCTCTAGAACTCTGATCCTAACTATTGCTCATGAAATTTAGCATGAAACTTTCTAAACACACAAGACTTTCCTTTTATAAAACAGCCAACCTGAGTTTGTTGTCTTTACAGCTTTCATTAAACTATATATTTTAAAAAAAAAAAAAAAAAAAAAAAAAAAAAAAAAAAAAAAAAAAAAAAAAAAAAGGAAAGTGTGAGCTGAGTGTTCACCAAATTTTTAACTATTATGCTAACATAAACATGTACATCTTAATACTAAATTTTTAGTGGCAGTCCAAGCCAGTCCATGTTTATGACATGACGTTAGTCAACCTGATGTTACAGATGTGTTAGGTTTAAAAGGAAAGTTAATAACCAGCTTTGTGACAAAGATTTTCCTTTTACAGTTTCAGAGTCAAGAGAATTTTAAAAGCGTTTATACAATTTGAACTTTTTCATAATTTGCCACGTTGCAACCAGTAACCTCAATTTATTTAATTGGGAATTTATGTAACAGACCAACACAAACAAATGTATAATTACGATGTATAATTACGAAGTGTAAGGAAAAGAAAATCTAGCTTTGAATGAGATTTTTTTTACAATTAAAACTCTGAAAAGTCTATGTAATTTGGCCATTTTCCCTCTAACAAAAAACACCCACTACAACCCAGTCACCTTAAGAAGTCACCATTAGTAAGTGGATCCCACCTGTGTGTGGTTTAATCTCAGAACAAAGGCAATTTGTTATGTAGAAACCTCCAAGGCTTTCTACAAAACATTAGTGAACAAAGAAACAGCAGGACCGAGGAACACATCAGACAGGTCAAGGAGAAAGCTGTGGAGACGTCTAAAGCAGGGTTAGGTTAAAAAACACGAACATCTTCAGTATCTCACTGAGCACTGCGGAAGAAGGTGCTCGGTTCAGACGAGACACAAATTGAACTTTCTTACCATACAAAATGGAGTAGTGGAAAACTAACCCTGCACACACCATCCCCACAGTGGAGTATGGAGGTGTCAGCATCATGAAGTGGGGATGGTTTTCTTCAGCAGGGACGGGGGAGGCTGTGTCTGTGGTTTCTCTGAATATAAAGCGATACATTTCTTTCTTGAGCACAAAGGGTTTGGAAATATTCACCTTTAAGAGTAAACCAAGGAATTAAAGTTGTTCCTAGAACAGAACTACTTTCTGCTCTAGGAAATGACAAGAAGTACAGATACAGAACACGATAAGAATTAAAGCTCGATTACATTTGTTCTCATGTCAGTGCGTTTTTTTATTATGAAAGGTTTCCTCTGCCATTTTCAACACAGAATTAAACAACCATCAGAAGGATGCTGAGGAACACAGGCTTCATTATTTCACCCTGTAAAATTTTAATAAAAACCTTTCAAGTTATAATTTCAAACATAATAAATTATACATTTGGGTTTCATTAGTCTTAATAGAATAATGCTTGAATTAATGATAATTTTGTCTCTGCCAAGTAAACCTATTATTAAATAAAAATGGACTACTTCAGTTTGAAATCAAAAACTTCCTTGATTTTATTCCACATTAATGTATGAGCATCATTTCACCTGCCAGCTTTCATCTTTTCATCTCAGCCTTGGATGTCCCCCACCTCCCCACACACTTTTCTTTCAGCATCTTAATTCAATGAAGCCAGACATGCTGGAGCAGAGAAGCAGAAAGAGGATTTCCAGGTGGCTGCAAACATATAAACTTGAAAAAAAACAAAACAAAACAAAACAAAACAAAACAAAACAAAAAAAACATTCAACAAAAACACACATCCTTGTTTTTTTTTGCTCTGCCATGAATATCTTATGCAGAATTAAGGCCACATATTCCTTCCCTGCTCAGTGCTTTTTTGAGCATCCTGTTCATTACCTAAACCACTCTGAGCCCCCCTCAAACTGTGGTGTAATACAATTTGTGCACAGAAGGTTATGTGGGTTCAGCTGATTACGTTAGCATTGCTCTGACAAGAAGCAGCTTCTGTCAGCTTTTCAGCAGGGAGAAAAAGGCAAGCGTTGTGCAGCTGGGGATGGAGCCGTTAATTGGCAAGAAAGGGATGTTCCAGAAGCTGATCATCAGTTTTTAGACTGATTTTAACTACCGATAAATAAAGAGACGGATAACCATTTTTTTTGGCTTTGGTCTATGTTTGTTAAAGTATTTCAATCTATTTTCCTCTACAACACATGGCTCATTATGTTGAGTTTTTGTTAAAAAGGTATTTGTAAATGTGTCTTTCCCACAGTTTTATACAGGAAAATGTTAAACAACCTCCTGCAACAGCTAAACCTTACCGACATCTCATAATTCATCCCCTCTCTCCTCCCGGACCTATTAAGGCCTAATTGGAGCCAAGCCACTTACCACTGATGGGATCAATGGGAGAACCCACATTGGATACACACCATTTTCATTACTCACTGCAGTTCAATATATGGGCGGCCACTGCAGCACTTAGTTAGTCCAGCAGTAATAAGGATGGCCACAAAATCTGTCAAATGGTGGAAACCCTCCTCTGAAATGGCAGTATACTGAAGCTGAAATATATCATACAAATTGGTCGGCTGGATGGGGATCTGTTATAAAAGTCAGCTGAAGTAGCAGAATATGTTCATATATACAGCAGCAAATCAGAAGTGCTAATAAAATACAATGGAGTAGCTGATTAAAAAAAAAAAAAAAAAAAAAAAAAGTTGATTTTTTTTTTTTTTTAAATCCTTCTTATACAATTCTCTTTACAGTAACTTTTTTCATACATCCATGAGAGAAGGGGGTTTGAAAATAGATTATATTGTAAAGTAACTCTATTATGACGGAGATTATATTTTGCATTGCTCGTTAAGGTACCTGTCCAAAGGTATTGCGAGGAGTACATCCAGATACCAAACCACAAGCATAATTTCATTCCACTATGAACACAACCTTATTTTAGCAGAGATATAGAGGATGTAATCAACTATGACAATGACAAAGAGTTTGGTAACAAGACTAACAATCCTTTTCATAAATGTCTCAAATAAAGTGCCTTTTTTTTGTTGCTGTGCACATATTTCTTGTGACTAAAAAGAACAACATAGAAGCAACCAAAAATCACAAAGTGTGATATTTAGTGTGTTTTTGCTACAGTCTTTACTAAAAAGAATCTTTATTTGAACTCAGAAGTAGGCTATATTGCACTTCTTTCAGTAACAAGGTAAATGTTTTCATGAGTGGAACTTGATGCCACAAAGTAAACAGATATACTATAGTTAAATATAACCTTATTATATTCAGGTCAGTTTATTTATATAGCACAGATTCACAACCGATGCTTCTTCAAGGTGTTTTACCAAAGTTAAAAATCTAATATATATATATATATATATATATATATATATATATATATATATATATATATATATATATATATATATATATATATATATATATAAAGACTATTCAGATTTAAAGTCAAATGCATGTTCTAGATCAACTTTATTGTTCCATAGGGGTAATCTTTTTCACGTCATTACATATTACACACCCATTTATATACATACCAATGTAGAAATATTACACATTTCCCTCATTACACAGTATCACAGACATAACATATGTCCGTCCCTCTGTTTCCCTCCCTCCACCTGTGCATTTCCTTATACACATCACAAGAGACACAGGGGAATAGACAACTGTCACATTAGTTTGTTCAACGTGATGATAGCTGAGGGGACAAAACATTTCGTAACATGGGTTTTTTTTTCCTGTCTAGAGTTCTCCATCTGTAGCCAGACGGGAGTGAAGTGAAGAACCTAACGCCCTACCGTCAACCCTCGAAATTAAAAACATGGAACCCCCTGTTCGCAGTAAAGGCTTTGGTGGGACAACAGTTGCCATTTGCACTGTAAAATTCAAATTTGCTAGTTTCACAAGATTAATTATACCACAGAAACTTCTAGCCATACATCCATTTTCTATACCCACTTATCCTTGCAGGGTCACGGGGGTGGGGGGGGGAAATGGTGCCTATCTCCAGGAAGGAAGTTGGAGTACCCAGAGAGAACCTACATATGCACAGCAAGAAACTCCACGCAGAAAGACCCCAGGCTGGGATTCAAACCGAGGAGCTTCTTGATGCAGGGCAACAGTGCTACCAACGACACCACTGTGCAGCCCCCACAGAAAACTTAAATCACACAAATAAACTCGGAGGTAGCTCTGAATTGATTTCACCTGCAAAGACATACATGAGGGTCATTTCTTTGCAGAATAAAGCCAAATTTGTTGTTTTTTTTTTTTTAAAAATTCTGCTACTGCCTGGTAACAAGTAGCAATGAAAGTCAACTGAATGCTAATTAACAGCAAATAATCAGCATCTTAAGGGATTTTAAAGGACAAAAAGATCCAATTTATGTGCAGAAAAACAGTACAAATCAAGTCAATGTGATCATAAAGATAGATATAAAGTCATTCCAATCCAAATTTAGATATATTACAATACCATCAAATGTAGTTTATAATGCCAACTGGTACACAATCTTCGAAGGAAAAATCCCTAATCCTAACCAGAAAATCCCAACCAGAACGAGGATCCATAAAACATGATTCCCCCCCCCCCACTTTTAAACCAGTGTACAAACTGTCCACACTACAAAAAAAAAACTACAGGTTTAAAAAAAAAAAAAAAAAAAAAAAAAAAAAAAAAAAGCCCAGTTATGTTGTTTTTTTGATCCGGTCCAGACATTCCTGACTGATTGACATTAATTAAAACATTTTAATTTAAAGTTTTATATGTTTAGTACAGATGTATTTATTTTTATAGTTTAACATACGTAGGTAGCTGTTTTCTGTTGCCTTTCTGATGGGATCTATTATAATACCTCAAGCAAAAAGCCACAGTTCCCCCCCAAACTTATTTTTTCTAATATAGACCCTAATTATATTGTGATTTTATATCTGTTACATCACCAACTTGGATTATCAGGATCGTTATCTTCCCCACTCAAGACCTTCTTTTTGTTGCTTTTGTGGATGTTTTATAAAAATATATATTCATCTCTGATATTCCTGCTGTAGCTTTCTTTGACAGCAATAAATTCTCTAATAATTGAGCTCTCTGTTGACAGAGCTTTAAGCCTTATTAAAGTGTGCCCAGGAGACTTAGAAGCTGTTACTGTGCCTGTGTGCATGTCGTCCAACCTTGAAATGTGTGTCTGTTCCTCTATGAGTGTATGTTAGAGCGAATGTTGGATTATGAAAAGTGTTACTCAAGCAACGGATCTGTTGCTTCAGTTTCAATTTAAATACAGCGTATTCCTTTTTCCCCCTCGCACACAACATACTTTTATGACTATATTTAGCACACTATAAGGATATTATCTTTCAACGGATAGCTTGGAACATTTGAACTGAGGTTATGATAGCAGCTCATAATATATTACCTTCATTATGTCTGCGTTGGTGACTTCACTAAGTTTTAATCCAGGTCAGTCGCTTCCAGTTAGCTCAAATCTGTAGCTGATCTGGGGCAAAATGAGACTTTTCATCTTAAAACAACTCCAATCTCAAAAACATCATGACCATTTTAGCAAACTTTCATATTCACAGAGCTGTGGACCTTTCATTGTTCAGTTCTCAGTAGCTGTTTCACATGGATGAGAGGTGCTTCAGTGCTTCCTACTTTTATTTTTTGGATTGGAGAAAAATAAAAAAATAATAATAAAAAAAAATATATATATATATTGCTTTGATGTTTGGCCTCGGCCACAATCAAGACCTTTTGGTTAAATTTAACAGAAGCAATTAAACCCCCTTTCATGTAGACGTTAAATCAGGGTTATAAAAATCAGTCAACTTTCATGCCATGCTGGCACTGAAATACCTTAGAGAGATTTAAGATACTTCTATAAAATTTTAAAATCTTGCAGTGAGAAGCACATACTATATGAGCAAATCTTAATAAAACTGCACCCAGCCTTGCAGTATGAAATTGGATTCAGAAACCAGAAAAATCAATGTTTTACTGAAGTCCATAACAGGATTTAATTCAGTTTATTTATATTGCACCAATTAACAACAAATTCCCCCTAAAGTCACTTTAAAAAGGCAAACAGGTTCAATATTTACCCAGAAATACAGAATAAAAATGAATATGAACAGAAGTTGACACAATAAACTGCATACAGTGGGGAGGATTCTGCATCCAATAAACGGCAAGTTTCATGCAAATATGACTTTTTAACTTTAATGGATGCTTATGCAGACACCGGACAGCAACTCAGCTCGGGAGTCTGTTTATAATTATATCCTAGATGCAGCCATAAGGGCTTCCTCCCCATTTTAATAATGAATTCCACTTTTTTGTTTGCCTTGAGAGAAATGTCAGTGAGTACAGCAGCTCCTATGAAACGTTCAAAGATTTTCAACTAAAAATTTCCAGACAAAAATAAGTGCTTTTAAAAGTATGTTTGGCAGCATACCCTCTACTAATTGGGGAAATAGCTGATACTTTCAAAAACACACTGTGTGACCACAAAGCCAGAACAAACCAAATAAATAGCACAAATTAAAACTATCTTTTAGAAGCTTCATATATACTAGTGCACATATAGAGCAACAACATGGAATTTGATAAATCTAAAAGTGAGTGGCTAATCTTTTTAATTTGACACCATCTGTTCTTTAAAGAAATGACAATTATTGATCATTTCATCCCTGTAAGTCTCAATAAATTCTCTGCTTTTAGTAAAATGTGGTTAAGTATAGTAAAAACTGTTTAATTAGTTACAATGATTTAAAACTCATTTTAAACCCACAGGTTGTCTCCTAACAGCCAGAAATCAGTTCTCATTTTAGAAGCTCAGAGACTCCATGATGAAGGACAAGATGCAAGGACACAACTGGTGGGTGGAGACTCTTAGTCCTGCCCATTCCTCAAATGAGCTAAGGGTGCCACATAAATGTCTGGCCTCCCCATTAATTTCCCCCTCCCTCGTTGCTCTCCTCCCTGTCCAGAGAAGTGAAGCACTTAGTTTAATATGAATAATGACAGCGACTGTTTTCCAGACCGGCCCTTCTCCACTGCCGTTATTGAGAAAGCACTAAAAAGGACCAACGATTTATGGCTACGAATGACATCATCTTCTGCTTCTTCAGCTGCATCGCTTTCTGGTTAAAAAATGTCTTTATCTTGAATCTTATTTGTCCATCGTTTAATCATGAGTCCCTTTTCTTTCTCATATCTGACTCTTTGTCCGACTCTCCTCTAAGATGTTTAACTAAGAATGACATACAGTGCCTTGCAAAAGTATTCATACCCCTTGAACTAGTTCACATTTTGCCATGTTACAACGTAGAAGAAAAAGGGTACACAGTTTAAAAAAATAAATAAAAAAAAAAAAAATCTGAAAAGTGTTTTGGGCATAACCACATTCAAAATCATTTGGAATATTTCACAGAGTGATGTTAAATGAGACAAATTTTACTTTTGGCCTACATGTAAAATGCTCAGATTGGAGGGAAACTAACACTGCATACCATTTTGAACACATCACCCACTGTGAAACAAGGTAGTGGAAGCATCATCCTGTGTTCTTTAAGAGGTACTAGGCAGATGGTCAGGGCTATTCAAAAAAAAAAAAAAAAAAAAAAAAAAAAAAACTGGTTAGAGGTTGCAAAGCTTGAGACCGAGGTGGGAGCTCACATTCTAGCAGGAGAGTGACCCTAAACATGCAGACTGGAATGGAAAGGAATGGTTTAGGTCAAAGCATAATCGTCCGTTCGAATGGCTGAGCCAAAGTTCAGACCTAAATCTATTTGAGAATATGTGGCAAGACTTAAAAACTGATGTTCAGAGGTGCTCTCCACTCATTCTGAATGAGCCTGAGCATTTAAAAAAAAAAAAACAAAACAAAAAAAATGAAATCAGTTTCTACCTGTTCAGAGCTGGTCAAGATGTCTCTCAAAAGCCGTGCAGTTGCAGTGAAAGACGGTTATACATAGAATTGCTTCAGATGGTTAAATACACATGTGCATCTATGTGCATCTACTCCTTTGCCCTTAACTTCACAGTCATGCACTATGTGTTGGTTTAATCACCAAAAATCCCAAATAAAATCAATTAAAGTTTGTGGTTGTAACCTAAAGTGAAAAGGGTTCAGGAGCTGCGAATCCTTTTGCAATGCTTTGCAAATCTGTAAACCCAGCATCATTTAAAATATTTCCTTTTCTTCCAGAGCTTTTCCATCAGGTTTATTCCATCTTTTCATCCATTCTACAGCATCTTTCTTTCATCTCATCATTTCAAGAGGTATTAGGCTTCCTTCTCTTGGCTCGCATTCTCTTATTAGCTTAAACTAATCAACTGATGTCTTTTCTCCAACCACAGCCAAACAATTCAGTGCCGGGTTCACAAGTGTTTTGCAAAAGCCCAGGAAAACGTACAACACTCAAAGTCTTTCAGGATGTACAGTTTACAACCACTGACCTCCAGCTGAAAACAATGTGCACAACAATGCAGGAAGATGCAGATCTGTATCAGCTTCTCTCATCGGGCTCTGTATGATGTGCGTGCTCTGCTGAGAGGCTGCGTCCTGCGGAGTAGAAAGTGAGGAGTCATCTTCAGTGTCTCAGTTATAATGACAGAGAGGTTGACATCTTTTGCAGTAACAGCAGTCAGGAACTAAAAACTCTCTGGCTTCTAAAACAAGCAACTACTTCTAATTTTGAACGATAGCATTTGTTAGCTTGACTCAAGTTTGTTGATATTTGTGTCTCTTCTGCTATTAGCTTGTTCAACTGAATTACAAATAACACACATGTGCCTTACTTGAATGAAATGTCATCCTGTTTTCCCAATTTTGAAGAGTGAAATTGGCTGTTGTGTCCCACCATATTTCTACCCCAGGGAAACACAAAGTTCTGGATTTCTGATTAAAAGTTCCTAGATTCATTGACTGACTAATAAAACGAGTATAAATTGCAATAACGCTTCAGTAACATTGATTTTCAGGAATTATTTTGGCTACTTGTAACTCGTTATGAAGATTTTGTGGACGTGTTTTTCTTAATGTAAAAGTTTTTCCAATACATGTTTACAGTTTATTCTCTGCATTACTGTGTTTAGGTTTTTTCTGGACTTTTTGTCATTTTAGAAAAAAAAGTAAGTTATTACTTCTGCTGGAAGGTTGAATATGTACATATCAATATATCTGTGAAACACTAATAAACTGGGAGGTCCGCCCTGTAGGATTAGAGATGGACATGAACTGATATGCAAAAACACAAAGAAAGCCATGAGAAAATATTTTAAGCTCCATTTCTCCCTTGATCAGCTGGCAGTTCAACCAGAGGTTTTTGTTGAGAAGTGCATAATAAACAGAGGTTGGGGATTTTCTGAAAGATTATATAGAGGATAAATATTAAGGCTATCCCTCTTGAAAAGAAAAATGCCATGATCATATCATCTTGGCTTTGATTATCTTATTGAACATTGAATTAAAATTGTAAGTTAAAATATAGTTTTTAAGCTACTAAAAAGCAAAATGATGGCAATTCAATATACATATATAATACTAAAAAAACTAGACTATCACCCACCCTTCATTTTCTGGGTGGCTCTTCATCTCAAGCTCAGGTCCTAGCACTGCTCTCTTCCACACTGAGATGTTTCTCTAGTTATCTGTTGGAGGTACTTCTCCATTGTGGGTGGTCACTGTCACGAGTGCTTTGGTAACCACAGCTGGCGGCCTTCACCTGCAAGGCTCTTTTGTTATTCCCTGTGGTCTTGGTATTTCTCCAGTTTCTCTAGTTCCTTTTCCTGATGCTTCTGTCATTTGGGATGGCCACGTCGATCACAACGGCTGTCTTCTGCTGCTTATCAATCGTCGCAATATCAGGGTGGTGGCCATTACTAATTTGTCACCAGCCACTTGGTTATGTCATTGCGTGTATTCCTTTCCTGCTATTGTCTTACAAGTTGCTGTGAATGCAGGATTGTTTCTGGAGCCTCTTCGCACAGTCTGCACCTGGGCTCTTGCCTGCTCCTGTGCTGCCATAATCAGTGCTTCTGTGCCATCCTTCAGTCTGGCCCTATATAGTCATTGGTATCAATATGCAGGATTTTTCCACCCATAAAGGTTCCTTCAGTTTCTTCTCTTCCAGTTCCCGTTGTCTGAGACATGCACTGAGTGCTTCCGTGAATGTCCTTCTCTGGCATATTCATTAACATTCTGAAGACTGATGGGCCTTATGCCCGCCAAAGCCTGGTACTAATGCGGTGGACCCCTCCGTCCCCCCACTTTTTTTATTTTTTTTTTATTTTTTTTTATTTATTATTTATTTATTTATTTTTTTAGTGTTAGGTCCAGAGATATGGTGTAAATTAAGTTTTCGTTAGGAATATTCTGGTAATGAGTTGGGGGTAACCTCTCCCTAAGTTAGAAAACACAGTTTAAAATTTTGTTTAAAAGCCTCAGTATGTAACTTTTACAAAAATATATATTTTTTACATATTTGTTAAAACTGTCACCATGTCGTGACAGAATATTATGAGACAGATAATCTGTGAAAAGATCGATCTCCTCCGCGAGCCTCTTTTGATGTGTGAAGAAATGCACCGCTCCCGACCAAAACCAGCCAATCAGAGCCAGGAGGAAGGGCTTAGCGGTGTCAGTCAACCTCATTCACTCGCAGCTAAATGTGCTAATGGCGGAGAAACAGCTTACTTTTCCAGGGAAACCGTTTAGCGTTCGTCATTGGTGGTCATGCTAATTAGCTTAAGCTAACCTCTGATAGCTCCAGCGCAGCGGAGAGCGAGATGGGGGAATGAACAGCGCTAAGACCCGCCCACTGGCTCTGATTGGTTGTTTCCAGAAAGCACGGGGAGAAAGCCGAGGAGCTCAATTTTTTCTTGTGACGACATAGTGACAGTTTCAACAACAACAAAACAAAACAAACAAACAAAAAAAATTCCATCCATCCAGTTGGTGTTTTTAAGTTTGTTTGAAAAGGAGGCAAAGGTTGGCAGAAACTGACGATGTCCTTTGCTGGTCTAGGAAGTAACACACCAGGCAACAAAATTTTAACATTTCCTTTCATTGCTGTAAATCTGTAAAGTTTAAAAATTGTACTGATTGCAAATGATTAAAGTAGAAACAAATCATAATTCTTGGCAAAATATATTGTTTAGTAACTTTCAGGAAACAAATCAATACATAAACATTTTTATATAGTTATTCATAAAAAAGTAAGCTTTATTAACTGATAGAATTATAGAAATTTTTCATTGCCCCACACTGGGAAATGCTTACATCCCTTTTATAGAAACCTAGCCCATGTTACAGTCGTAAGTGGTCATTACTTGACATAAAAGTTTGATACCTTTCAATTTTCAACCTTCAGTGCTAGGTGAGAGCTGTGGGGATAGAATAAATCTGAAATTTTGTTGTGTGTGTGTGGTTTACAGAGAGAGAGAGAGAAAGGAAGCCCAAGATTGACGGCCCTGACAGTTTTGATAGTTACACAATTGTAAGGTGAACATTTTGATTGATGCCTCCAAGCAGGCGGCAACTCTGAGATTAAACCTTCTCAGTCAGCACACACAAAACATACAGATTTGTATTTACTGGAGGATAGCAGTTTAAAGTATTACGTAAAGCATCCTAAAGGGACTCCAGGTTTTTTGGAGGAAGGATATTATAAAATAGGTGATAAGTAGTCAACATTTTACCTACAGCTGAAGTAATAATCTGCAAAGCTAATGATCAACATCCCACTCAGCGATAACCAGAAGTAGTTTGTTTGATTTCATCAGTGTCTTAAATCACTGGAGAAATTTTTGGCTCACTCTTTTCTACCTCATTGGGTTAGCACACTGAGGATTATAGATATTTGTTTATGCAGCGCTCTCTTAAGATCCCCACACAGTTTCAAATAGGTCAAGATCAGGACTATGACTTTTTCATTGAAACATCTTGATTCTTTTCTTCCAGTCCAGGCCACACCCTGCCATTTACCCAATGACCACTGGAGATAAGCACCAGCCCCTCTGCAGCTCTACATAAATAACTGGGTACAGATCATGGATGGTTGATAATTTTCTTTTTCATGTGTCCTGTTGCAGATTTGCTGCTGTTTGGTATCGTTGTCCTCATTCGTGACTCAGTTTACAGATGAATTTATGGTCCTCTCAGTGACTGCAAGGTGCCTAAACCAGATGGAAGCAAAAAAGGCAAATCATAACCATGGCTGACAATGGGTATGAGGTGTTTAAACTAATCCACTGGATTTGTTTTTCCTCAAACATTGTACTTCATGGCCAAACATCTTTACATTGGTTTTAAATATCCCAAAGAGATTGGAAGAGTTACTAATTCAGAACAAACAAGCCATCGCAGTTTCATCTTTTTTCTGATTGTAGTGTCATGAACTTTGACATTTACAATGCTAACTGAGGTCTGTAGAGCAGTGTTTCCCAACCCTTGTCTTCAAGGCACACTGCCCTGCATGTTTTAGATGTTTTCCTGCTTTATCACACCCAATTAAAATGATTACAGTTCAGTAAAATCTTGTTAATCAGCTATCAATTAAACTCAGGTGTGCTGAGGCAGGGAAACACCTAAAACATCCAGGGAAGAGTGTGCTTTGAAGACCAGCGTTGGGAAATACTGCTGTAGAGTCTGAGATGGAGTTTTTTTTTGGGGGGTTTGCAGTTTCTCTGAGTACTGCATGATATGAAATTGTAGTGACATGGGAACATTCAAGCCTGGAGAGATCAGTACCTTTCTTAAAGTTTTTCCACTTGTAAATAACCTTTCGAGCTGTTACATTATGGACTCCATATTGTTTGGAAATGCCCTTACAACCATTTTTAGATGAAAAGGGAGCAACAATTGTTTTTCCTTGTCATGTTTTAAGTTACAAAATGAGCCAAATGCCAGCCAGAACTTTGGTGAAAATGAGTATTTTAATAAAATAAGTTACAGATCGAGTGCAGGTCTTGGACCATGGGATGCAAATAAACAGGTTAACAGAAGGACCCAGCAACAAACAATGAAAATCCAGCAGCCTAAATACAGAGGAGGTTGGTTACTGACAAGAGACAGGTGACTGATTGGAAACAGGGTGCAGCTGTGAGAGAAGGCAAACAGGAAGACTGAGGGAAGATGAATAATAAGCTCAGTGAGGCTGAACTGAAACTCAAAGAAGTGATAAATCAAGTGAGAAAAATAACACTAATCAAAAAGAATAGAATCCAAACGCACAAAGAACAAAACACAGGATTAAATGAAGAAACTAAATACATAGGAATGGAAAGCACAGCAAAATCTTTAAAGTAACAATGATGAGCGGAACATGGCAAGACCTGTTGAGCAATAATAAGGGAAAACAAACATAAATTAAAACACCCCCATGATCATGACACTTCTTGGTCACTGCTTATGTCTTTCCTTCTTGGCACTGTGGTAAATCACACTTAGGTCCTCCAGACTTCTACCATTACTCTTTCATTAATACAGGTGATCACTCTTGCTGAGCATAAGTAAATCAAGAACATTTGATTGGCAGCACCCAGGTGCTTCTTTTCTTTGTAAATCCTAGGCAAATATCAAGCCTGTACTTAGGTCATCCCAGGATTGTTTAGATGAAATTATCTTTTACCCAAGACTGATTCTCTGAATGCATTTAAAGGTTTTGCTCTTAAAGAACTGTAGGTTTTCTCCCATATAAAACATTTGGGTTCCCGTGTCATAGACGTATGAACACATTTATTTGCCAAACACAGAATGTAGCATGCATAATTTGTAATATCTATGTACGTCTGAAAAAAAGACCAAGCAAAGCTGTGCTAAATTAATATAATTTATTCAACCCCACATTTACAACTGTACTTTTATAGACACTGGATGAATAAATAAATAGAGAAACATCTTCTTCAGTGCTGCATTTAAAAGTAAACTAATTTGTTTTTATATTTCATATACGTATGTACATTTATCACACAAAAATACACCATTAATTATTACCAGTATCCTTTTAACAACATGGAGCTACAATGTGTCAGTCCAGGTAATGACACAGATTCCTTTATGTGCATCTGTATACAAGTTTGTACATGATTGGCACACTGAACCAATAGGAACAACAATATCCACAATGAAGTGCAAAAAGATAGCCTGACTCTTTACAAAGCATAAGACAAGAAGTCAGCTAAATAAAGGTGCTATGGTTTTAGTGACGCATCAGCAATTCTGGAACTATAGTGAAGCAGGTCAAGTTAAGTTTTACAGAACACGTCACACACATACACAATTACACCATGTCACATTTTGTTGTCCTGCGAGGCAACGAAGAACTCATTTTAACTCAATTTAAAGAGAGTTAATGCAGATTTAGGGAAATATGTTCAAGACAAAATACATCCATGTTATTGCTGATTTATGCTAGCCTATGCAGCCATTTATTCAGTTATTTCCATCATAAGTCTTGCACAATACTTCTGAGAGCTGTTTGGTGGTGTTAGGGTTAGTGACTAATGTGAGGAAGAGGAATGGTTGACACTGTTAAATGAGTGGGAATAGTGGTCATCTAGACATTGTAAGGTTGTGAGGCTCGGTAAAGGAGACTCGAGTGTAAAAGGGCTTTGAGTGTTTGGTAGTTTGGTATGACTAGAAAACCTCTACATAAATGCAGTCCATTTACCATTTGGAAACTAATCATGAGATGGTGTGAATGTTGACACAAACAAAATGTCTCATTTTGATCATCTACAAAAGAAAAAATTGAGAGGTCTTAAAGATCTTAATTAGTTTAGAGATGTTGTTGTCATTTTTGTGACGGGCTGGTCAAATTTCCACTCTTACAGCAAAAACAGCTCATTATCATGTCATTAATCATGGAAATTTAAAAGCTGTTTAAAATCACGTCTGTTAGTGAATTATTCCAAATCTATCTCCAGTAAAGGTTAAATCAATTGGATATCCAAGCCTGTGGAAGCATAAAAACAGGACTATAAAGTTTGGTTGGTTTGTATCATGATTATCTTGGCTAAAAAAGACTGGGGACTTCACTTGTGGTATAAGTTCAGTCCCTGCACCAATAGCCAAATCCAAACATTCCCTAATGTTTGCCAACTGGTGTCCCGATGGCTTAGGTTAAGAAACTGTAAATCACACCTTTAAAAAAAACTCATGTACAAAACACTTAAAATCACCAGACAAGTTTGCAATTTGTAATTTCATCTTGAATCTCAAAATAAATCTGGGTCAGTGGAATGAGAATAAGTAAGCTTCTTTATCACAGCTTCCCTAAGAAAACTGTTAAGTATAGTTGTATTCTTTGCTGCTGTCTGGATTTTGGATTATATTACATATTGATACTAGGTGTTAATGACAAAAGATTTTCTTTCAAAACAACAACAAATATCAAAACTATACCAGAAACAGCTTATGTCACTCTGTAATATTTAGATTTTCTCAACCTTCATTCTAATCTTCAAGAAATCAAGTCAGTTACTATCTAAAAGTTTTATCTTAAAATGAAGCAACTCATTAGAGTAAGAATACCACAGAACATATCCTCATATTGAAAAATAATTTTCTAACTTTTAATTTCCAAAGTGTGTGTGTGTGTGTGTATATATATATATATATATATATATATATATATATATATATATATATATATATATATATATATATATATATATATATATACTGATATTTGAATTCAGAAAAAGGTAAAGACTAAAAAAAAATACCCATAAAAGAAAGAGCTAAACTGGAAAATAATACCAAGTAACACCAAAGTTTACTATTAGAAACAAACTTTTTTTCCTAAAAATATATGTGTTCATGTTAGACCTGATAGCATAATGTAAGTGTGGATACTTAACTAGTAAAAAGAAATATTTCTGTATTACTGTAATGTAATTCATTTTGATTATCTTTGTAGTATCAATCAAATGTCCTGAGAGATTTTCCACTTGGGGCTGGATCAACAATGACCGGTAATACTACCACTGTCCTGGGGGGAACAATCATTTCCTGTCTCTGTGAACCTGCAGTGACTGAGCAGTCAATATAGCTTCAGGATGAGCAAATAAACAATCAAAGCAGCTTGAGAACACACTGACATGAATTTTAGATCTCCAGATCATGATCAAGATGTCATGCTGCACTGATCATTTTAAAAACATGATTTTTTTGTGTGTTTTTATGTTTTCCAGACAACTGCTGGATCTTTACATGTGCTTAACAGTTGCTGATGTGATTTTATATTTTTCCCACTTCAAACAAAAGAAATACATTGTTTAAAATGTCAATTTTATAAAACACTCTTATGAAAACAGAAGCAACGGCTGTCTAGACCTAGAAACAAATTCAAAACTCTGTATAACCAAAGTATTGTTTAAATTGCCTAGCAAAAGTACCTCTTGCACTTTTTAATTTTTTTCCCCCAAACTTCAATGTATTTTATTGGGATTTTGTGTTAGCGACTCTGACAAAGTAGGTCGTACTTCAACAGTTAAAAGAAAAGGATGAATGGCTTTAGTTTTTTCTAAAAGTAATAATCTGAAAAATATGGCTTACAGTTGTATTTAGCCCCATTTACTCTGACACCCCTATCTAAAATGGCAAAATGCATTGCAGGTCAGAAAACATACACAGCATATAACCCTAAAAGCATCATCCCCACAGCAAAACATGGTGGTGGCAGTATCAGGCTGTGGGGTCAGCTTTTCATTTGCAGGGTCAGAGTTGATGGGAAGATAAATGGAACTATGTTCAGGGCGAGAAAACCTGTTAAAGCTGCACCAGACCTGAGACTGTGGTTGAGGTTCATTTTCTAAACATACCACAATAAAATGGTTTAAACCAAACCATATTCATGTCTTAGGATGGAGCAGTCAAAGTCCAGACCTAAATCCAACTGAATATCAGCCTGACCATTACTAATTTGCTCCTTCACAGTTATATATTACTTTCTGTTGGTCTACAAAATCCCAATAAATTCTTTAAAGTTTGTTGCTGTAAGATGAGAAAATGTGGATAGCTTGAACGCCTATAAATATCTTTTGAAGGTTTTGAATATTTTACATCTATTTTTGATGATTTATTAGTACAAAATCTTTAAAGCCAACGGGATAATGTACCTAAGGATTTTTTAACCTACTATTGTTATTTTTGTCATTATTATTACAGCCGCAAAATCCTTGCAAGCAGAGCAGAAACTGAGCCAATATCTGTGGAAAATCAAAGTGAAGTAAGATCTACTGCCTTATATGGGAGTTTGTTCTGAGTTGAGGAAAATGAGTAGACTGCCTTATTTGAATTGCACAGCAGAATCTTACTACACACTAACATAAACACGCAATGGGACCAGCTGCCACGACACACAACTCAAGAGCTTTGATCACAACATATCAAGACAGAACTATTCTATCAGTTAAGAAAAAGCCAGGTCACTGATTTGTCTTCGATCAGCAAATAGTCCTATGCCAGTGTTTTGAAGTTCAAAATGTCTGAACATCAAAACATCTAAACATGTTAAACTTAAAGTAATCAATACTTAACATTTGTTACCTAACTCGAATATTCATGAAATTCAGCCTCCTTTTAAATAGAGCATTTTTTTTTAGTTTGATAGACACATATTACCCTTAGAATCAAGAACATTCTGAAAAAGAATAAGCAAGTGCAAGTGTACTTCATCCAAAACCAACTCATTCCGAACATGTTTGCCATACATACATAAAAACACTAAGGTCGGGATTTTGGTTTAGTCAGCTGTGGTGTCTCCAAGATGATCAGGTATCTGTCTGTGAAGTTTAACCTTGATTAATTGACTATATCTTAAAAAGTGGAAGTGGCACAGTTCCACAGTGTGCCTCATCGGAGCACATATTCAAATTTATTGAACACACACACCCACACACACACACCCACATATATCTATTGTCTCTATAGCTCTCTCTCTCTCTTTATATACATACATACATACATATATATATATAGAGAGAGAGATAGAGAGAGATGAGAGAGAGAGAGAGAGAGAGGGGGGGGGGGGGAGAGGGAGGGAGGGAGGGAGGGGAGAGAGAGAGAGATGGAGAGAGAGAGGGAGAGAGAGAGAGAGAGAGAGAGAGAGAGAGAGAGAGAGAGAGAGAGAGACACAGACAGACAGACAGACAGACAGAGAGATAGATAGAGAGAGAGATATAGATATACACAAGACATACATACATACAGATAGATATAGAGAGATAGATATATAGATATATATATATATATATATATATATATATATATATATATATATATATATATAATTTTCATTAAGGCCGCTTTTCTTCATTAAAAATATTTTTTCAGTGATCCGATGTCATTATTCTCATCTTTAGTGTTTTCATCAGCCGTAGGGGGAAAATTAATCAAAATAAAGGCTTCAAAATATCAGCCTATGTGACTGAGGTCTATGTGACTATAATATATATGTATATATGTATATAATGAAAATAAAAGTAAGATTCTTAAAATATTATTGTTCTGTTAAAAAACTTAACACTCTACAAGACCATCCTGGATCGTTTACTTAAAGTTGCTTTGTTCACAGGCATATACACAGTGCCTTGCAGAACTCATCTTATCCCTTGAACCTTTGATATTTTATTTGGTTCTAACCACAAACCATGGTGTATTTCTTTAGGACTGCATATGATAGACCAAAACAAAGACAGGCATAATTGTGAAGTTGTCATATGAAATGATATGTGGTGGCAAAGCATGGTGGTGGCAGCATCATGCTATAGAAATGCTTTTCTTCAGCAAGGGCGGGGAGGGCAAAATAGCAGAATTGATGGCAAAATAGATGGAGCTGAATAAAGGCCAATCCTGAAAGACAATCTGTTAGGGGCTGCAGGAGACTTGAGACTGGGCCAGAGGTTCACCTTCTAGCAGATCAAAGTATCAAAGTGTAATCATGTGCTAAAATGGCACAACCAAAGTTCAGACCTAAGTCCAATTGAAAACCTGTGGGACAAACAAAAAAACTTTTGTTCACAGATGCTCTCTATTTAATCTGGACAGAACCAGAGTGAATTTGCAAAGAGGAATGGCAAAAATTTCAGTGTATGAATGTGCAATGCTGGTGCAGACATACCCCAAATGACATGCAGCTGTAACAGCAAAAAATCCAACTGTCTGTGAGTCTATCATATAAAATCCTAAGAACACACACTGATGTATAACATCACTGGTTGTGGAAAAGTTTAAGGGGAATAACTAATTTTGCAAGGCACTGTATTTGCATCAACATATATAACCTGAGCTAAGACAACCAGACATAAACATTGCTTCTTCGTTCTAATGCACTTTTTTCAAGACCAGCAACCTATTCTTCTTTCGACACTTGAAAAACAATTTCCCTTTATAGTTTCACCACAGTAGCAGCAGTTAAATTAAAACGATTGTAAATTCACAGAACCATGGTCAGAAAAACTAAAATAATTGTGAGCTTTGCACAGACAATTTAGAGTCAAAGATGAGTTTCTAGAGAGGAAATATGAACAAATGGAGGAGGCACCAATTCACCGACATTACTTTATGGAGTCACTTGGAAGCCGCAGAAGGTTTCTACTGATCTGGCTCACAGTGTGGCAGTAACAAGTTTCCTGAAGGATGCTGACGCCTCTTTGATTCTTTCTTCCCCTTTCACATTCCTCGGTTCAAGTTTCTTTGTGCATTTTGTCGTCTAGTTCTCGCTGTGATAAGACTCCGGACTCGACTCGCCATCGTCGCTCAGAACCTCGGTGTTGGTGAAGGTCCCAGCAAGCGTAGCACCCAGGGCTTGCCTGACGGGAGCCATCTCTGAAAGAATAATGTTATCATGATTGCTTACCAGCGTGGCCTTGTCCATGATCTCTTTGCTATGCTTAGACACGACCGCATCCAGGAAGTCGTACTTGTGAGACAGCATGCCGCTTTCAAATAAGTACTTTGTCAGGTAGGAGAAGACCACATTTGCTAAGAAGGATGCCACCATGGACACGGACTTGAAAGGGAACCTCTGCTGGATGAAGTACTCTACATCTCCAGTGAGGTGGTGAACCTTCTCCTCTGTCACCCAGCCGGGGTAATAGATGAATGGAGGCAATTTTAGGTAAGGCTCCCCTCCACCAATGCGCAGCAAGAGTCCAAAGATATATGCTGCAACAGAACCGTACGTGTTGGTGCCTTTGACAAATAACACACTGAGAAGTTGGGGGAAGATGATGACGTAGACAAGGTCAGAACTTAAATACCAAAGGCCGTACACGGATCCAGTTAATAATGCCATTGCTGTAGCAAGAGCTCCAAACACAAATATGGTGATGCGCATCACCCAAACGATCTCACCATCCGAAGCCTGGAGGAGAGAGGAAAGGGATTGCTTTTCTTTACTTGCAATAAAATGTTGATTTATTATTTATTTTTGCCTTGCTTTGCGTGCCAGTAATAAATTTTTGTGCTCTTACCGACTGCCGAAAGGCGAGCTGATAAATGTTCCTGGCAAACATGGAGCTGGCTGACAGTATGGACGAGTCTGCTGATGACATCACTGCTGCCGACACCGCTCCCAGTCCGAAGAAGGAGATGTAGGGTGGGCAGAGGTGCTGAAGCACTATGGGAAGGATCATGTCTGATTCGTCTTTGTCCTTCGGCGCAAAGGAACCATAAGACGTTTGATTCCAGTCTGAAAAAGATTTTTTTTTTTTTTTTTAAAAAAGCATTGCAATGAAGTTCAGTTTATATCTTCCAAGGTTTCCACTCTGGACAAAATATTTTATAATTTTGATTCTGATCCATAAGCTTCTAAACCAAAAGGTTTGACCATTAAATCTGATTATGAACCTCCCTGTTGTTATACATGTTTTAGCTAGAGAAACACAAAAGAGCTTGGACTTTTCTGTGGGTGGAAATACAGCAGAGATTATCAATTCTATTCTGTTTGGCTGGTTAAAATAGAAAGAACAAAAACTCTGAGAAACAGGAAAAAGTAACAATGAAAAGTAATGCACATTTTTCTAATAAATATGTAAAATGAACTTTATTCTGGCGGTAAATTTGATTTATAATCGTTTCACTGATAATGCATGAGAACTTACATAAATTCTTTACAGAGATATGACATTGTTGTGTTTGAGAAATATTTTTTAATTGATTTAATTTAATTTGAATTTTATTAGGCGAAGTCTTTACTTATGGTTTGAAAATCTGTCAGCATTCTGTTCAGCTACTCTCAAAGCCTGAAGACTTAGACTAAACATACACTCAGGAAGTAAAAAAAAACATAATACATAAATACATTACACACAGAGAGATGTTTTAAGCATTGAGTTCTGTTAATGTCGACGATTACAGCATACAGCTACTGAAAATCCAAGATCAATTTCTAAGAAAACTAGAATATAACATAAGACCTATAAAAGGATTTTTATTGAAGAAATGTTGGTCTACTGCAAAGTAAGTTCATATAATGAACACTATATGCACGTTTTACTTGGTCAGGGCTCTTTTTCATGAATTATTGCACCAGTGCAGCATGGCATGCAGGTGTTCAGCCAATGGTCCTGCTGAAGTGTTAAATTAATTTAACAGTGCTCTTTAGCTTATCTGCATTGTAGGGTCTGCTGTTTCCTGTCTTCCTCATGACAATACTCCATAGAGAATCTATAATGTTTTGGAAAGCACAGTGGACCTACACCAGCAGATGACCTGGCTCCCCAAATCATTGCCATCTGTGGAAACTTCACCCTGGAAGTCAAGTGACTCGGATTCCATACCTCTCTGCTCATTCGACTGTGTCTGGGTCCTTGGTTTACAAATCTAATGCAAGATGAACTTTCATCTGACAAGAGGACTTTGAAACAACAGTCCAGTCTTTTTTCTCTATAGCCAAGGTAAAGTTCAAGATCAGCTTAACACAGGTAATGTGACAGTTGTAGGTCATAGATGTACACATCTGTGTGTGATGGTTCTTGAAGCATTGACTCTAGTTTCAGATAATGACTTGTGGATCTCTCCCAAACCTTTTAATATGCTTGATTTCACAATCCTCTCAAGGATGTGCTTGTCCCTCTTGCTTTAGCACCTTCTTGTACCAGAGTTTTTCCTTCTACTCATCTTTCCATCAGTGGGCTTGGATACAGCTGAAATTTGTCATCTTAGTCTATTAAAGGGGCAGTATTATGTATTTTCTAGGCACATAGTGCCATTTTATAGCACAATCAAGTAATTATGCTACCTTCAGTTATAAAAATGCTGTATATATCAAACATCACTTAAAAGAAATTTGAGCTCACAATCCAACACCTTGAAATTGGCCTCTGTCTCTTTAAGAAGCTCCTACTATTTCCGACACTCTGCCTTCAGAATGTCGTCACAATAATACTCCTCCATTATAGCATTTACATCCATTCTTAGGAATGTTGGACTGAGAAGTAGTTCGTATGATAAGCTTAGCAGGCCTGCAGTTCCACCAGGGTTTGCAAGTTGCTGCTGCCGCTAGTCTGGTGGAGCTGTGTGGGGGAGGTGCGGGGGTGGGGGGATGCTCTGTGAGGCAGAAGCTCCGCTGGAGACTGAAGCTCCAAGGAGGAGCTTTGTGTAAATAGGTGGCACTTTGTAAGAGGAAGCATTTAGGCACCCCCAAATGGCTGCTAGCAGAGATTCAAGGATTCCTCAAACATGAATGAAGGAATCAAAGCAACACTTTAGGCATGTTTTTGATAAGGGAATAACATTATATCATCATATAAAGCTAAAAAAAAATTAAATTTTACATAATACCTCCCTTTAAATAACTTTTCTGAATAAATTGCTTTTTTCTATTTTCTTGTATCTGATCATGTCTAACACCAGACTTTCCAGTATAATACCAAATGGACACATTTCTTTCCCAGTCTCTCTTTTCCCTGAAAGATTTCCAACTTTCCATCAGTTTTTTACTTTTCTTTTGCTTCATGATCTCTGTTTTTCTCTCTAATCCCTGGGTACTCATAAGCAGTGACTGTTTAACAGCGGTTATACATGAAAAATCTTCAGAAGAACCAAAATAATTAACTTTTCTTCAGATGTAATATTCAATAAATCTGCATGGTCTGATGGCTCTCTTCTTTGCCCAATCTCTCAGGATCCGTCTGCTGGTTATCCCCCAGACTCCATATGAAACGGCACGAAAACATCTGATTAAAAACACAAAACAAAGCAAAAAAACCGAAAAAACAGGAAGCTTCTGGGATGTAAACAACACAAACAGGCTTTGATCACACTTTCTTGTTTAAATAAAGGATCAGACTCTTGGACCTGTGATGCCTCATTACCAGCTTGATTTATATGTTTGTGTATAAGGATGATCTCTGGATCAGTGTGTGATTTGAGGGTTTATTAACTGATGTAAATCCAGACAAAACTCTGAGCAATTTATTCAGCTGTGACAGGAGTTCCTTGTGTTGAAAGGCTGATCTAAGCCTGTGTTAAGAAAATCCTTCTATTCATTTAACCTTTCACATGTGGCACCTCACCACTCCAAACTACATTTCTAGGGATTCTGTGGTGAGAAACTAAAACAAAGTAGAGCATCTCTCTAGGTCAACACTTTATACAACCACCTTTCACTGCAATTACCTCAAGTCATTCGAGTTATCATTCCACTGTTGCTCTGGCTGTATGTTTAGCGTTATTATCCTACTGGGAGGTGAACCTCCACTGCAGTGTCATTGTTTCCAGGCTCTAAGAAGTTTTCTTACGGTACTGCCCTGTAGTTAACACCATTCATCCTCTCTTCAATTCCAACCAGCTTCCTGCTGAAGAAAAGCATTCCCACAGCATGATGCTGCCACCACTTCTTTTCACGGTGGAGATGCTGTACTCTGGACAATGTGGAGTACTCGACTAATAGTAGTCCTGTGGACAGACTCTCCTACCTGAGCTAGGGGTCTCTGCAGCTCCCCCAGAGTTACTGTGACATCTTGGCTGCTTTCCTGATTAATACTGTCCTTGCCTGGTCCGTCAGTTCACGTGGACAGACTATGTCTTGGCAAGTTTGCAGTTGCGACACTCTTTCCATTTTCAGATGATGGATTGAAAATGGAACAGTGATCTATGAGATACCCAATGCTTTAAACTTCTCCACACCTTTATCTCTGATTTTTCTGCTGTGTTCCTTAGTATTAATGATTCTGTTTGTTCACTGATGTTCTCAAACAAATCTCAGAGTCCTTCTCAGGACAGCTGTATTTTACTAAGATTAACAAACTGGTTGACAAAATTTTATTTAGGGGTGCCTGAGTGAAAGGGGCTGAATGCAAAAGGATGCCACACTTTTCAGATTTTTCTTTGTAAAAATAAACTAAAACTATTTATTGTTCTCCTTTCACTTTATAAATAAGTTATGCTGTATTGGTCCATCACAACAAATCCTGATAAAACACAATGAACTTTGTAGTTGTAATGTGTCAAAATGTAAAAAAGTTACAGAAGTATGAATATTTTTGCAATATGTTGTCCATGTGACATGCCTTGCACTGTCTTTTAGTGTCTTGTTCCTGTTGCCAGGAATTTTTCCAGGTATTACACCAGTAATTATCTCTCCATGTCTCTTAAGGAAACAGTCATGCTTTCCTAAGTCTGTTTTTATGACTTGTGACAGTATTGGAAATAATGCCAGGAAAATATTAGAAGGAATACCCACATATATTTGACCACATTCTACTCTGAGACAATAAGTGTGTGTGAATTTACCCGTGGAAGCCCCAATAGCTCCTATGAGGACGGATGGGACAGCCATGACTAAGCAGCCAAAGGCAGCAAGGAAGGAGAGAACTTGAGCATAGGTAGCTGATGAGGCAGAAAGAACCCGTTGAAAGTAGACCTGCCAGGGAATCCCTCCCAACATCTATAGATGGAAACACACACAAAGTAAAAACAGACTTCAAACCAATGCATCACATTCAACAGTCTAAATAACTCATATCAGCTCTGAAGAAGTGACTACCTAAAACAAATGTGCTGCCTTCAAGACTGAACTCTCTCCATGACTCAAATGTGCTTTATAGACATTGCAGTGTGTAATGATGGATTTGCTCATTAAAGCTATAGCTTACCAGCAAAAAGAAGTTGTCTGCCCACAGCCAGTTGTCTTCAGGCCTAATCTTGCCCAGCCATGGTGACTGATAGATTGCTTCCTTGGCTGAAACCCCGATGTCTGACACAGCAGGATTGGAAAGGGCAAAAGGCACACTGATCCACTGATGAAGAGGAGAAAAATCAGGATGAAAATGTTGGAACATTATGTGTCATTTGCACAATGCTGTACTGACTTATTCATGCCCTTGAACTCAATGTTGGGTTATAACTATAGACTTCTATGTACTTTACTGAGTTTTTATGAAATAGACCAACACAAACTAAGGCATGAATGTAAAGTGAAAGGAAAAAAAATACAAAAGGTTTCAAAATGTTTTACAAATAAAAATTCGAAAACTGTAGCATGCATTTGTATTCCTCTTTCCTCTTTCTGATAGCCCAAAATAAAATCGACTGCAGCAATTGCCTTTGATAGTAACCTAATTCATAGAGTTCACCTGCATGTCCTGTGAAGGCCTCTGAGCTTCGTCTAAGACCATCAGTGAACAAACAGCATCATGAAGACCAAGAAACACATAATCTGTTAACATGATAACTCCAAGTTGTGCACGTCACAAATCTGTCTGTTATGGAAAACAGTCATGAAGAAAGGAGGATATTTTTAAAGAACTCTATAGGAACTCCTTTCTAAAGTTTGCCACAAGCCTTGCAGGGGACATTTCAAACATTTTGGAAAAGCTGCTCTGGTCTGATGACACCTGACTTTTTTTTTTTTTTTTTTTTAACCAACATGGAGAAAATTATGTGAGGTGGAAAGCTAACATTGTCTATGATCATGAACACATCATCCCCACAAAAACATATGGTAGTGGCAGCATCATGGTGTGGAAATATTGTTCTTCGATGTGGTTATTGAAGCTTTTGAGAGTTGATGGGAAGATGGGTGGGGCTAAATGTGGGCCAGTCCTGCAGGAAATGGCCTAGTCAAAACCCACATCTAAATGTCTCAAGACTTGAAAATTGCTTTTCACAAATGCTCTCTGTCCAATATTTGGTTTATATGTTTGTATAAGACCTTGTCTGTTTGAGATGTGTCGATTTATTTAATGAAATTAACCGAACAGAACTGAACTGACTCTGATAAAAAAAAAAAATAATATATATATATATATATATATATATATATTTATTTATTTATTTATTTATTTTTGCAAAGAAAATGGAAAAAAACGCTTAAGTCTCTGGTGAATAAAGCTGGTAGAAAAACATGTATCCTTTTCCTTCCACTTTACATTTTTTCATTACGTTGTGTATAAGCTAGTTTTCTAGAAAATATTTCATAACTTGACAACATCAGATGATACTGAAATGTCCTGTTCCCATGTTTTTCTTTACATCTGGATTTATGTCTTGACGTGTTGAGTATCTTGAACATTTTCACTTCGAAGTAATGGGGTAAATGGTAATTTCTAACTCACCAAGCCCAAGAAGATGCAGAAGAGCTGGACCACATCTGTGTATGCGACAGAGTAAAGTCCTCCAACCAGCGTGTAAAAGATAGCTATGAGCGCTGAGATCACCACAGACATGTTGATATTTATGTCCACGATCACACTCAGAGTGGCACCTGGAAGGAAGTACAACCGTTCAGAGTCACGTAAAAAATTTAAATCTTAAATCTGTAGGAATATAATTTAAAGAGTAGATTAAATATGGGGGGAACACCCACCCAAGGCGGACAAGATGGCTGCAGACCAGAAGATTTCTCCCATGAGTGCAGGAATGAAAAGCAGTCCCCCCATCCTTTTTCCATAAAGTTGCTGGAAAGGGTCCAGCATCGTGACATATCCACGTGATCGCATTGGTTTGGCAAAGAAAAGGCCACCTGAGGGGTGTCAAAAGTTCAGTTTGGACAAATAGCTTTCAGATGTGGTGCGTTTGCCATATCATGCAATATGTACAGTATGCACAGTCTTCTAAATTAGACTATAAGATACACGACTGTACGACATTTTAAAAAAAAAAAATCATGCTCTCCGAATGATCATTATTCTGTTTCATAGTCATTTCATAAATTGCATTGTTGATAATCTGAAAGAGCAACAATAAAGAAACTTTTTCTGTTTTTCTTTTCATATACTTTATTATAATAAAGCACACGACAGGTAGCGGAACCTGCAACAATGATTCTCACCCAACACCAAGCTGAGAGCGTAACCAAAGGGTGCCTGAGCCCAGGCCAGACCATAGTTTGGCAGGTAGACATACTCTGCTGTTCCATTGATGTATCCCCCGCCCACCCAGGTGGCTGAAGAGGAAAGGTAGAAAAAAAATTTATTGTTGAAATAAATCTTGTTGTTTTGCATTTTAGAAGTTTGGAGACACGGAATATCCCTGGCCACTCTGTGGCCGTCTGTGCGTAAAATACAGTGAAATGCTTCGCCTTTTTACAATTGACCAGGACTAAACAGACACTCATGAAGAAATTAATCAGATGCATAGCCCTTCACCTCACCGGTCATTGTGAACCCCCCCACGAACAACCCAATGTCTCTGCCCCCGACCATAATACTCTCGCTCCGGTCTCCGCCTTCACCAACTCCAGAGTTCTTGTTCTTCCACGCTGCCCAGATCCCCACGAACAGAATCAGGACATAGAAGAGGACGATGGCCACGAGACCCTCGACGTGGATCGTCATTTTTCCTCCTCTTCAGTTTCCCACCGGGATCAAGTGCGACTGGAAGCGAACTGGAAACTCATAGAGGAAACTGAAAGGAAACAGAAAGAAAGAAATTCACATTCTAAGTTGGAAATAAAATTAATGTCCAGGTCTCTCTTGTAAAAAAGATCTCAATGAGACAAACATGGTCAAATAAAGGTTATTATAAAAGCAAAATATATGCAGAAGCCCAAGACAGTTTAATTTTTTTTTCTTTCATAAAGTCCAGACTGGCCGAAACTAGATTTGCGCATTGGAGTTCCATGGATCAATGCGCAACCGCCCCATAACAATGGCTTTGTCTGCGTCTAAAGTAAGGAGGAAAACCACTTTAAATAACAACACTGTTTTGACAACTTTAAAGATTAAAATATTTCTTTATTGTTTATATATATATTCCTAAAGAAAACTACCTAATATGTAAATTTGCTTAATTCAAGCTTGAAAAATGCTTTGCTTGCAAAAGAAAAACAATGATCACATTTTTAAATATTTCAGACTGAAAACGCGTGTAGCCTTGTTTAAAATTTGGATACAACCCGCAGTGGTTGTGGGGGACACAGTTTGCTTAAGAACTCCAGCAAAAAGAAAATATTAACATTTTTGTTCCTTCTGCTTAAAAAAACCCGGAATATCAACTTAGAAGTTTAAAAGTAAGGAAGACAAAGAATGTGTCCAAACGTATCCATTTGGCGCGTCTTGTTGCTTTACTCTCATGCTCCTCTTTAGTTTTTGGCAGGTATACTCTCGGGATGTATTTTTGCGCATTTTAACAGTTTTATGAATTTATACACTCGGTTTTGTTTTCGCAATTCCGTTTTTACTTCCATGCGTAAAAGCCCAATAGTCCTTCCCAAAGGCAACACGTCGACTTTAATATGCACACAGTTGATTAAAATGGACCTAAAACAGGTGCGTCCATGGTTTCAGTCCAGAACGCTGCATTATATCTTATTACGCTGATACTGTTGCTCCATGAGGCCGAGATGCGTTATTGATCTCTTTAAATCATCTGTCAGGATGGGCAAAATGCAGTTACACTTCACTCAGTTAAATAATCTCAAAAACAGTGAATTTCTTACCTTTCTTTTGTAGAGATTGGTCTAAACAGATGTCATAAAGACTTTTGTAAAAGAACTAAAATATTGTAAAGATATCCTGGTAAAAATAACGCCACTTTCTTGTGTGTTCCTCCCTTGCGCACAAACCCCAATTCAACGAAGCAGTTTTTTTTTTTAACTCATGAAGCTGCCCGGTAAGAGCCGCGGAGAGGAGAAGGACGGAGTGAGGGAGGGTGAAAGCGGGTGGAGTTGGGTTGGAGGGATGGAGACGAATGGGAGTGGTGGGTTTATTGGGAACTGTCAGGGTGGGTGGATGGTGGATGAATGTCTTCCAGGGCAGGACGAAAATAGCACCTAATAGAGAGTGGCGTGACGTACTGCCTCGCCGGAAAAGCTTTCCAATATCATGTTGGCAGTGGCTGAAACCTTTACTTTGCCAGGTTACATCTCAGGCCTGATTAACGATGTTGCCCCGCTGGTTTCCGTTTTCGCTTATGGCGAAGACCCCATTTACTCACATATCCTTCTTTTACAAAGAGTAAATGGATATTTTAGTTCGTTCCTCACTTTATGGACGAAATATATCTTTTCCCCGGAGCATCATACCACTTTAACTTCTGGGATGTTTTTTTTTTTTTTTTTTTTTTTTTTTTTTAGGAAACAGCAATAATGAGCAAATCTGCATCAGGAAATTGCCTTTAAAACATAACAGAAATAATCAACAATGTAAAGATGAGCTCCACAGGCAGCTGAAGTTCTAACAAGAGGTGGTATTAAGTCACTTGGGAGTCAGTAAGTCTCAAGTCTTTTTACTCGAATCAAGTCGCAAGTATAAATATGGTAGTGTTAAGTCAAGATATCCACAATCTTTCCACAAGGACATGCAAGCGCAATCTTATGAAATACAAGTCCCAAGATCAGTTTCAAATCAAGACAAGAAACCCCCGAAATCAAGTTAAAGAAGTCCGAAGGCCTCACATGCATGTAACAAGTCATTTTAGACAAGTCAGGAGTTATGACATGCAAGTCCAAACTCAAGATACATACGTCTCATGTCAATACATGCAAGTCGCAAGCTGACTTGGAATCTCTCTGTATAATTGGATTGATCTGACTTTTTTTTTTGTAAAGTGCCCTGAGATGACATGTGTTGGGAAATGGCGCTTTATAAATTAACGGGATCTGGATGTCTTGGCTTGAGACGTCCATTCAGTTCAGAGTCTCAGCTGAAGACTTTATTGAATTGTACAGGAATCAGCCTCCCTGTGGCCCTACAAGGATAACTGGGTATAGACAATGGATCGATTGCTGGATAGATGGAAGTCCAAATTAGGCAAGACCCAAGTGAAGACATGCAATTCCAAAGTCAATATACATTTGTTTTTCTATGCATTTCTTTACTATACCTTACCTGTCTCTCATGAAAACAATTCCTTTTACATAACTCAAATGTTCTGTAAGATTATTGTTACTTCAAAGTGACACTTCTTGGTTGCTGTGTATTTTGTCCAAAATAACAGACAGTTTTAAGGTAGAACAACAGTTCCAGAGTTGCACACCAATTCCTGGAGGAAGATAAGTGGAGATGAAAGCTTTAATAAATGGCTATGTAAGAAAATAACCTTTTAGAGAAACTCTTGTGATTAGATTACGCTGTCTGTCAAATTAATTTAAATAACTTTTTGTTTAAAAAAGCTTTGCGGCTTATCAGTTCATTTAAATTTTCACAAGTTTAAAAGATTTTTGAATAATTTAGAGGTTTGTTATGTTCATTTGACAAAAAAAAAAAGTTAAAGAGTAACTTTTATCTACAGTGACTGGAAAATTCTTCGAAGGACAAAAACATAAAACATTTTGTCATGTATGAAAAATAGCTTTTAAGCTTCTTTGATTTTACTTGTACGCAAAGCAAAACAAACAAACAAAAAACCCTGTATCTGTTAAGCTACCATTAACTAGACATGTGTAAAGCCATGATTTATTGTCCTTTAAGTCCAGATGTTGAAGGAAGCTGGGTGTTATTGTGCCTTTGTTCATACTGTGCCACCCACATGGTTTTGAAAGCTGCATTTTTTTTCTTTTTCACTATGTCATAAATTCTGCAAACAAATAAAATGACCTTAAGTATAATCTTTCTTCAATTGGTGCTCAGTAATATCACTGTAGTTCTTTGTGCTTCTTTTTTGCAACTTCACTGCATGTTGTGTTAGATTTAGAGATTCTGGGTTTTTTGTGTAAACTGACAGTAAAGTAGTAATGTTAATGTTTGATTTCAGAAATGTTTAAAAGTGTTAGATATCAATTAACTTCTAATCAAAAGTCCAACTGAAGTCACAAGTCTCTACAGTAAAGTCTAAGCTGATGTAAAAGCCTTCTGTGATAGCATCATGTCGAGTCTTAAATCTGCTTCAAGTTGAAATCATCTGACATCTTTGATCCTAAGTTTGCTTTTTAAGCAGAGTTGTTGGAGCTGTCCATGGTGCTGAAGTTGACATTTTCTTTGAAATCTCTGGTTTTAAGATAGATCGACTTAGATTTGGACATGTTCATTGTTACTGTCTCCAAATGTATTTCTTTAAAACCATGTGATTCTCTAACAACTAATTTTCAACTTCAACTGAAAATTTAATTGAAAGAAAAGGTGGTTTCACAACCTGAATAAAATTATTGACCTGATACTGACCTCTACCTGTCTGCATGCTGTCTTTGGTACAATGGGTGAAAAAGAAAATGCATTACCTATTTAGAGTGTTGGATGTTATTCTTTGGCTCTGTTCTTGCTAGGTGTGCAATATCACTGAGGTGGAGGACTGCTGCCCCACCCACCCATATTTAATGGCTTTCAGAAAAATTATGTTGTTTCAGTCTTGAGAAATATTCTTCATTTAGAATCACGATGCCAAATTTGTTAAGATATGGGGTTGTGTCCTGACATACTAGTCAATATCTGATCTCAGACAAGCATCTGTTGTTTTATATTCTAATCAGTGCTGTTTGGGCTTGGTTACCTGTCTGACATCACTTTCTCTGATGTGAATGTGAAACTATAAATAATAGATTATATGAGAACAGCATTGTTGAAGAATAATTTGGTGCATTTACTTTTATTCTCCATAGGTTGTTTCCCCAGTGTGAGTAGGACTTAGTTTTGTTTCCGTGTATTTCAGTAACAAAAGGAGGAGGAAAGAATAGAAAGTGGATAAAATCTGAATTTAGAGACCATAATGGATAGTTTATCCAATAATAAAATAAGAGAAAAATAAACAATTCTAGGAGATAAAATAGACTTGTTACAGTAGGAATGTATGATATACTTAATCCTGGTAATAATGACTCCAGAATTCAAAGTTCACAGAATTTTTTTTGTTGTGTGGAAGCTATATTAGATTTAATAAAACATCCCAGCTGGGAATATTCAACAAATTTTGAGTCTTTTAAAAAAAAAAACAGTGATGTTTGTTTTCACTCAGTAAATCAGTGATCTAATAGATAAATTCATACAATATACAAGTTGAGCTTGTTATTCTTAATTTTAGGCTCTGTATAATTCAGTAGTAGAATTTTAGTCTAATTAGATCTTGATAAACATCTTCAGTCCCGTTCATAACAAATAATTTCAGTAACAACCTTACCCCATGAGTGAAAAGAAATTCTTTGGGTGAGTGTGTTTATCTTCTCGCGTTACATACCTCCCCAACCTTAACGTTAGACTCATCTGACAGGTAGAAATAAATTAAGTGGCTCTGTTGAATCTTGAAATGTTTGTCCTGTAATTTCCTGTCATTGCGGCTGACAGTCGGTCAGACAGAGGCCACCTCTAATTGGAGGGGTTTCCACAAATATGTCTCGGAAATATTTCCACAGTATTACTGGTAGACACGTAGACGGGAAGGAAGGAGGAGTCATAAATAGATCATCATTCAATATCCACAAAACTAACCATGGACAAACAAACGACAAACAACAATTAAATATAAGCTATGTTAAATCAAAAGGTTCTGTGTGAAGAAATAAAGCTAGTTGTGATTATGAGTCTGACTGCTCTCTGTGAAGATCTTTATTGCCACCCAGTGGTTTCTGAAAACTTCACAAGGTATGTTTGGAGAATTAGGAAGCCTTCAGAAAATAAAATGGTTGAAAAATTTGAGAAAAACATGTGTAATATGACGTTCTTAAAAGTTCTTCTCTTTTAATGACAGAAAAGTTGACTTTAGCAAACAATATTCTTAACTGTCTGTCAAATAAATTAGTTTAAAAACTACGATAAATTCAGAATGTTTGTACTTGACATGGAATCTGTCTGTATGATTGGTTTGAACTTACTTTTTGATTTATAAAGTTCATTTTGATGACGTGTTGTGAATTGGTGCGATATTAATAAACAATTCAATTAAATGCTTTAAAAAGGGATTTGATGTGAGATTTACTGGACTTAAAGCACAAAAGAAAGCCATCACGTCACAAGATGCTATTTCCATTTCTCCCAGATGACTTTTAATTTTGTCTTCTTAAAGTCTCAATAAAAATGCAATTTTGTACTTGTAAAAATTCTTGAATCAGTCATTCCAAAAAGGCTTTTTATTTCATTGCTGAAGGGAAAGAAACCAAAAGAACAAAGCTACCAAAACTAAATCAGAGGAACATTTACTTATAAGGAAACATAAGATTCTACATTAATGGCATGCAAAAATATGACTAATGTTGAGCAGGACTAAAATTTGCGAAAATGACATAGCATTTGCATGTGAGCTAAAAAGTTAAATTTCCCTCTCCTCTGACCAGAGCTCATGTTTGCTGCCTCCTCTGCATGGCTTGTGCCAACTTTTAGTTTTGAAAATGTGAAAAAAAAAAAAATCTGCAAACAATTTTCTGGCCAAATGTATTTCATCAAGGAGAACGTGTTAATATTCACGAATTGATGTGTGCTTTATTTTAATGAAAATGATTGAGATAATATGCTCTGTTAAAAAGACGATAGTCGTGGTTTCTGTGAAAATGTTCATTTTGACTAAAAGGCCACAAGAAGAAAGTGACAGCAAAATAATGCAGTCAGTGCTGCAGAAAATGGAATCTGACCAACAGTTTGTCTTGTATTCTCTGTTTTATGTAACATGCTGCCACCTCCTGGCCAATCGGAAACATCACAGCAGCACAAGCATTCCGGTTCCTTTCCTTGCAAGCTCAGTACTATAGTTCAGGGTTTTTCTTTCCTTTCAGTTCAGAAGAAAGTCTTTAAGCAGAAAAATTGGGTAGTCTTCCGATGTAGATCTTTCATTTTGGTAAAACATGGTGTTATACACTGAATTTTTTTAAGATATGTGATATTATTTCAATGTTTTCAGACATAGTTGTTAAGCCTATAGCCACTGCTAGACAGGGAGCAAAGTGAGGGTGCACGATTGTCCTTCAGGGCCTCAGGTGGCCTGTAGAGTGGAGCAGAGGGGTAAAGGTTGTTGAAGGCAGGTGGAGGAGATGAAGGTTGATTTGTCTGCACATGGAGGGGACCCTGCGACCTTTCTCTGCTGCTTCTGCTGCTCCAGCACAGCACCAGCCCACCAGTCAGACTAAGGAAGGACGAAGCGTAGCCGAGATACACAGCCAAGCCGATCTCATACTTCATCCCACTGGGAAGAAGGAGATCGTAGAAATTCATTATTACGTCGTTGGTGGTCCAGGACACGGTGACCAGGCAGAGGAGGCCGGCACAGAGGAAACCAACCCCTCCACTTAGAACCAGGGGTGATTTGATCACTGAACGTTGAGCAAATTTGGTGCACTTCATCCCCATAACAGCGACCAGACATGCCAGGACCGATGAGATGCAGGACAGCACCATGAGAGCCCGGGCAGCCTACAAGATGACAGAAAGCAAACAAAGTATAAAGTTTGAAAGGTCATTCTTTAATAAATCAGAGACTGTCATTTTGTATTTAACTTTTTTTTCTCCCAAACTCACCCACATTTCACACTTAAAGTTACAATTTTCCTAAGTAGTGACACCAAAATATAATAATGGAAGCTATTTATTTGGTGCAGTGAGCTTTATCTAGTTAAGGGAGAGTTTATTCTGCTTTTTCTTAGCACTGACAAAGAGGTAATGAATAAGTCTATGGAGCAAAGACAACAAATCAGTTGCTCATTCAAGAGTCAGCTTTAATGTCTAAACAAAGCAGTAACACCTAAAACCAGATGAGTCTGCTGATATTGAGTCATCTTAGCAACACAAAAAGAAAATACACACTTTGGGACTAATTAATCCAAACAAGAGACATGTAACAGCCTCATTAAGCAGGCTTTTGGTCTTCTTTATTTCATTTATCCTTTGAAAGTCTGCAAGTGATCTAACAAAATGTGATACTGGGGAAAATTTCTAAACTCATACATATTTTTTGAAAGTAGCAGTGCTGTTTGAATTTTAATGCACACCGTTAAACAGAATAATAATAACAATACATTTTATTTGGAGGCGCCTTTCTCATCACTTACGACAAAATACAAAAAATCCATTAAGATATCTTAAAGTAAAATATTCTCTGACATGATAAACTTTTCTCTGTATAAGTACCAACATCCCTAAAACATTTACCATTCAGTGTATCTGGAAAATACTCACAACAGGTCACTTATGCTACTGCCTTCTAATTGTATTAAATTATTCTCTTTCCTCAAAATTCGACACACAAATACCCCATTACGACAACGTGGAAAAACGTTTTTGAGATTTTTGCAAATGTGTTAAAAATAGAAAACCAAGAAATATATAAAACATATTGTCTGGCATTTAGTAAATAGAAATAATTTTGGTAATTCTCACTGATCGAAAACAAGAAAAGTTTGGTCTGATACAGTCAGGAAAAAAAAAAGATTTAAGTGTTTGCTTTTTTTATATATGTGTATGTAAACTTCTGGTTTCAACTGTATATGGCTCCAATGCTTCTATAAGGTTCTTTCCTTATGATGCCATTTGTGAACAGCACCAGTCCCTCATGCAGCAAAACACCCAAACAACATGATGCTGCCACCTCCATACTTCACAGCTGGGTTGGTAATCTTCAGCTTCCTCCTTTTTCCTCCAGATGTAACAATTGTGATTATGGCCAAACACTTCAGTTTTAGTTTCTACAGCCCACAGTACACGTTTGAGAAATTAAGTTCCATGTCATTGTCTTTGCAAACTATGATCCAGCATTTTATGTTCCTTTTCGACTAATGGATTTTTCTTCTCTGAGTGGCCTTTCAGCCCATGTTGATAAAGGACTCGTCTCGGTATGGGTGTCTTCACAGGGTCTTTTGCTTCTGCTCTGGAACTGATGCCTACATTTTTCACCAAAACACCTTCATCTCTGGAACAACGACTATGCTGGTCCGAAATTCCCATACTGTTTATACTTCCATGGAATTGTTTGAACAGAAGAAAACTGAACCCATGGATGAATCAGACTTCTACTTTAATTGTTTCAGTGATGTCACACAAGGAAGCGGTGTGTTTAAGGTGTTGCTTTAAAATACATCCACCAGCCTAAATTTAACTCAGATGTTGTGAAGTAATCAGAAGCTTAAAAAAAACCCCATGAAATTGCCATCTGGGCTTTCCCAAGTTGTTTTAGTCAAAAGTTGTGTAAACTTTTGACAATATAGAAAGTGATAAAACAATCTATAAGAAATCCTCTCTCTCATTATTCCTATTCCTGCCTTTAGTGAAGAGAAATAATTTAGGTGAACATTAGTGAACTAAAACAGGAAAAGCTTGACTTGATGTCAAACAGAGGGGAAAAAAATGGTTGTCTTTTTATACAGTGTAGGTAAAAATATGCTTTTCATAGTATATATTTTCCAAATAATATATGTTGCTTTTCATGGTAACATCAGTTCATGCGGATAAACCGTCAGTACCTGCAGGTCACGGGGCAGCGCCAGCAGAGATCTGTACAGCTCACACTGGTAAATGCCCGTGCTGTGCCAGACGCACTCCATCCACAGGCCTTTCATGTAGGAGGTGGCTGTTATGATGTTGGACCCCATGTAGGCTGTGCTGCGCCACTGGGGGAGCAGGGTTGCAACTACTGTTCCAGCAAAACCCAACAGTGCTAAGAAGAAGCCGAGGAGCTGTACCGCCACACTGGCCATGATCGGTTCGCTTGGATAGATGCTGGAAGCGAAAAGTACAAAGTTAAGACACTGAAATCACTCAGTGGGGGGACATTTATGCTGTTGAAGTAATTATCTCTCACTTATTTGTCCCTCATCATATTTGATTCAACATGAAAACTAAAAAAAACACCAAAAACTGTGCAAAAATCACCCAACAAAAGTAACACACACTCAGCACAAGATTACTTACAGTTCCCAGGGCTGGAATTTCGTCAGGATTACTCCTCTTATCGTCCCCGGAGCAGCAGCATTTTCCTCCGAGCTCGCATCCAGTCACGGAGCCTGAGCCATTCTTCAAGTGTCTCTTTCGAACGTGCGCAGAAATAGCTGTGGAAACTTTCAGCGCGCCGGTGTTGGTCTCTGGTGAGTGGCAGGTGGCTGCATGTGTGACTAATGAGAGCAGTGTTCAGCTTCACCTGGTAAACGCTCTCTCCTCTGGAGGGGCAAAACCACAGCAGTCTATTTGTTAAGCTCTTCGCCACACCTCAGGAAAAAGACAAAATTAAACATTTACAGAAGCCACCTAAGCTGAGAGCAGAGCTTTAAGTCAGTGAAATTATTTCACTGCTCTGCAGGATGTTTGAAGGTGAGGGGCTGAATGAGCTGCAGACAGATTCTAGCTGCTGGGTCCAGAACTGTTATAAAAGCAGAAGACAACAGTAATTGCTTTAATTTTGGATCAAGCTGCATTATTTCCAGCACTTGTGCTATCTGACTTCATATGCTCTGACACTCAGTTATACATTTACAAACAGAGAAGTAAAAATAAAACAACTCGTAGCTCCAGGCAACAAGTAACATTCTTAAAACTGTCAATAAGCTCCTAATGATTTACTTTTGTTCCCTTTTAATGTTTTAAACAAAATATCATAAAAGGTGTGTTTTTGGACTAATATTGATAGAAAATTGATTTTTGTGAACAGAAGACAAAATTTAATCTCCAAACAAAAAGAAACTAGAATAAATTCAATGTCCTGACTTCCTCAGAGAACAAAGGTTCTTTGCAAAGCCTGGTTATTTTTTCTGTGTCTGACCTGGCACTGCTTGGATCTCATAAAATCTCAGTGACACAAGCCCTATTGTTCTTACTTAATGATCGACTGCACTGAGGGCATGAAAGGAAATCATTAGGAACAAAAGCTAAGCTGTGACACGAATCTTGTCTCACTTTCACACCCTGAGTTCAGCCCAGTTTAGTCACATAACAGTTTCCTGCAAGTATTCATCTTAATTCATCTTCTCCACATGTTGTCATGTTCCAACCACAGACTTTAACGTGTTTTACTGGAACAGACCAACACGAAGTACTGCATAAATGTGAAACGGCAGGAAAATACTGGATTTTTACAGATAGAATCTGAAAACTGTGGTGTGGGTTTGTCTTTAGCTCCCTTTTACTCTGATACCCATGAATAAAGTCCAGTGCTTCCACCTGCTTTCAGAAGTCACTGAATTAATAAACTGAGTCCACCTTTGTGTATTTTTAGGTTTGTAAGAGATCACCGGTTAACAAACAGCATCATTAAGATCAAGCATTACACCAGACAGGTCAGAAACAAAACTGAAGAGCTTAACAACAGCTTTTAAGGGACTCACAGGAAAAACTGTTGACAGGACAATTGTTGGTTGTGCAGTCCATAAAAAATGTCTTTTATGGAAAAGTGACAAGAAGAAAAACCTGTGTTAAAAGAAAAGACATGCCGAAGGAGGTGCTATGGTCATATGAGACTATGACAAAACATTTTGGCCAACATGCAAAATGTTATGTGTTGTAGAAATCGAACACTGAATATAACCCTGAACACAAAATCCTCATGGTGAAACATGGTGGTGGCAGCATCATGCTGTGGTAATACTGCCTTTAGCAATCTGCTGAGTTTCCTTAGAAACTTTTTGAACTATTTTGAATAATTAATTGCGCTACTGTACTGTTTGATAACTAGGATCAATTGGAATGTATGTATGACTGAATTGATTTTTTTTATTTTTTATTTTTGTAAAGTTCCTCGAGACGACATTTGTTGTGAACTGGCGCTATATAAATAAACTGAATTGAATTGAATTGAATTGAATTGGTAATGCTCTCTTCAGCAGAGGATAGGGAAGTTGAATAGAGTTGATGGGAAGATGGATGGAGCTAAATACAGGATAATCCTGGCAGAAAGATCCAGAGCTAGAAATGAATAGTTTGAATCAAAGCATATTCATGTAACAGAAGGGACCAATCAAAGTAGAGACCTATATCTGACTGAAAATCTGTTGCATATGTGCAGTAGGTTACATTCATACAGCAGGCAAATGTGACCCAAATCTGATTTTTTCGCCCATATCCGACTCTTTCATTTTAGTCGGAGTGGCTCGATTCCGATCTTTTCACCCCCCTAAAAATCCGATCTGCGGCACATTCATAGGTGGCACTAAATGGGAAATGTATCCATTAGTTTTCACAGCGCCTGCAGGCTGAACAGTCATGTCGCATTTTATCTGACTTTTACGCCGTTAGAGATGAGCGTTCTGTTGAAAGTGTTAAGGAGAGACGCTGACAGGTTAAGTCAAAGGTGTTCCTCGACATTATGAAATTAGATTGTCTGTGAAACGCATCACATCACAGTCCCACCAATCCTGACTCAGACTACAAACCCAAACAGACTGCTCTGCAGAAGCTGCAGTCAGTGCTCTACAAAAGACCACTGGTATTACATGTGCTTTCTTTTTATTAGCTTCCTTCGTCTTGTTATGATCTTGTGAGAATGCTGTTGGCTCCCATTGCTCAACGACTTTAAAACTGATCAACAGACGGCAGCATCCATTTCTGCTTCTATAAACAGTGTACTGTTGTGTGATGTCGACGCTCTCTTTCTGCACATGCAGGTCGCTTTGGGGTCGTAAACCGTTCATACAAAATTCTGATTTTGGTCACATTTAATTAATAGTATAAACGACCACGCAAAAAAAAAAAAAAAAAAAAAAAAAAAAAAAAAAAAAAAATCGAATTTCAGCAAAAAATCGGAATTGAGCATCAAGACCTGCTGTGTGAATGTAGCTGTCGTGACTCGGGGTGGCACACCACACTTTTCAGATTTTCATTCATGAAAAGATTTAAACACTATGTCACCTTTTTCTTAATTTTAAAATTATGCATAACTTTGTGTTGGTCTGTCACATGAAATCCTGGTTATTTCACAAGAGGTGAAAAAGTTCAAGGGGTATGATTATTTTTGCAAGGCGCTGTGCACTTTTGTTAATCAGCGTTTTTAAAAAAATTCGACTTTAATTTCTGTAGTAAGAAATTCTTCAACTTTGTCTTAATACAGACCATTATGAGGACTGAAAGGTCATATTTACTGGGTTACAGATGATTGAATCACCCAAGAAAACAAAAATGTAATTGCACATGTTTTAAATAACTATTATCCCTGACACCACTCTGCACGTCTTAGCTTGCAATCTCAGTTGTCAAACAACATGTCCATTTGTCAGTGTTGCAGGACTGTCAGCAATGTGACAGGCCAGTTTTAGATATCATCAGCTTGATCACTGACATTACGTCCATCAGTGTCAGCTACATCATGTAAGAGACAGCATGAGAGACAGTCCCAAGCAGATAAACAGGGCCAGTGTCAAATGTGGAGCTGGAGGCAGAAAAGTGTTGCCGTGCAGAGCCAGACAGAAGAGATCTTGTCCTCACTAGGATTTTTACCTCAAGATCGAGATTAAAGCGACCAATCAAAACATGATTTAACCAACCCACAATTTAGGTTAATCTTCCAGAAAATTGTTTGTTACAAGTAAAAACAATACAGTCAGCACAGTAGAACAGAGTGTGGTGCAGCAGTTTTACCTGACTGAATGTACTTGTATAACAAGCCAGATAAGGTCAATCAGCATGGTGGATTCACCTCATTCCTTTGAGGTTCAACTTCTTTCCGCTGTTCATCCTTCTTTCTTCGTCTGTGTCCCGAGTGTAGACTACCGTGACATCCTGTTGCTGTACAAGAGCATTTTCCCAGCCCTTCCCTTGGGTCCCTCATGGAGCATTCAGTTGTCTGTGTGATCCCTACGGCGGAGGGATCATCCTCTCCAAGGTCTGCCTGTGGGAGATGCCATTTGAATGTGGAACACTTAATAGTCTTAGTTAAACAGAATAATCCTGTGATTAGCAGCTGAGCATAGTGGGTTTGCTCCTCACAGCGCTTGAGGGTGACACTGCAACACTACTGTGACGATGTGGGTAGGTTTAAATGACTGCAGGGCTCTGAAAAGCTGCACTTTATTCTGTGCTAAACACACCTGATCAACAAACACACCACTCAAGATAAATTATAAACTGCCATAGAGTCCTTAAGACATTCAAGGACATGTTTGGCTGTTTGGACATTTTAAAAAGATCCCTTAATCTCAAATTCTAACTTCAATCTCAGAATCCTGGCTTTAATCTCAGGAAATGGTATCTTCAGGAACCCCTCAACCACCTTACTAAAAAAAAAACAAAACAACAAAAAAAAAAACCTTAAAACTAATGTTCCTCCAGAAAGTTGGTTGTCCTGCACAACTCACATCTCTGTCATTGAATGTGGTTGCACCCAAGCCCATCTGCATAAAAGTCAGAATTATGAGATTGAAGTCAGAATTCTTATTTTTTTTTCTCAGACTTTTTCCTGTGCTCTGACTTTGAATCTAATAGATATTATTGTAAATTTCATAACCATGACTTTGCAACTTAAAATTATGTAATAACATTTATTTTTTCTTTAAAGTGGCAAAAAGGCTTCCATAAAAATGCGCTTCTATAACTAAACCTTTGTTTATTTTGTATATTTCAGAGTAAAGAGGTTTTATGACTTTACTTGTATGTAAATTAAGTATTTTTTGTCCTAGTTTCCGCAAAGATGAAAGTCAGCCATTTTCGCGCCGTTGTGCTGAGATGTATCATTAGATAGCAACATTAGTACTCAGCTGACTTTATTGCCAATTTATAATTTTTTTTTTTTACATTTTTCATTGAACAGGTGAGATAATTTTAAATGTTAACAGTGTATTCTGTGAAGTAAGAGTCTCACTACGAGATTTATTTAATGCTTAAAGTGAATAAGTTTGAACGTATTGTAAAGAGGTCAGTTTTGTTAGCATTGTTAGCTTATTTTAATGGCAGAGTTTTGATGTTGTGTTGCTAACTTTTTTTTAACGTCGTCAAACTCGTTAGCTTGAATTTGATGAACTTGCTCAAACACAGTGAGGTTATCAGGAATGATAAAGGTGAGAAAAACAACCAGCAACACTGGGAAGTACTCATGGACACGCCAGTCTCATCATTTGAAGACTGCCCTGCGGCCTCGGCCGGTCAGGACCGTCATGACCCGCAGCCAGTGTACCTCCGCCGCCGGGCTCTTCAACGGGCTCCCCGCTGAGGTGTTTCACATGATCCTGGATCAAATGTCCGGTGGGTGTAGCGCACTAAACCCATAATAACGCATACCTTAGCGTTGTAATATGTGTGGAAAATGGCATTAAGGTGTTAAACGAATATAAACCATTTATGAGTTATACATTTATACATTCCTGGAAAAGCATAGCCGACAGGTGGGTCTATATTAAACAACAATATCGTTGAAAATGTAATTTATCGCAGTAATTTCATTCATGGAGGAAACTCATTGCAGACAGATTCATTACACTTCATTAAAGGAAACCCAAAGCATTTGATTATAGTTTCTGCTGATTTGTTTTTGATTTTCTACTTTATTTAACCCAGAAAGACAACAGTATATAATACACGTGTCTAATTTTTATACATTGTAAAATATTAAAAGTCACTGAACTACATTATGTCTTTCGGCTAATGGAAGCTGCAAGTTGTTATCCAGAAATAAGACTGTTACATGAGACAAATTGAAAAAGGTATTTAATGCAGCTCTATCAGTTTGTGGACATGGGCAACAACTGCTGACTTGTTAAGCCTCTCCGGAACCAGAGGGGTTCTGGAGCTTTAAGTTGTTGTTTTATCAGAATACACCGAAGGATAGTATTTGTGCATTTTGCAAAAAGTTAAGTTGCTGAATTTACTTGATGTCTTTGTCTTTTTCATTAAGATATTCCAAACCATTGTCCAGAATGGTGTTTTGCAAGCCTTTTAGATCCTAAATGATGACTTCCAGTCTACATTTTATTAGTAACATTTACTTCTTTTAAAGATATAAATAAATAAATAAATAAATAAAAATCTTTCAACAGATTTATGAAATATTTGTGTGTGTTTCAGTGGTGGACATCAGTGTATTTAGCATGGTTTCAAAGGAACTCACCAATTACATTGTGGACTACATCTCCTCCCAGGCCTGGAGGAATAAAACCATCATCCAAAGCTTTCACAACCCAACATTGTTAGAACAAAGATCCTCTCTGGAACACTACAGACACCTTGGTAATTTACTCATTTCCATTTTTAAGCTGGTTTTATTTCTCTTTATATATTCTGTTTTTACAAAAAAAAAAATATTGTTTTGAGCCTATAAGTAATTAACATTCCACAAGCTGCTCAGTGATTATCACTGAATAGCTGTTAATTTCATCATGTGTCTTTGTTTTTCACATTTCAGGGTTGTTGTTCAAGAGGTGTACCCTGTTGCTACCCACAAAGGACAGGTTAAAGTTCATATTTAGCAAGTTTTCACAGGTAAGGATTAAAACGGGTGCAGTAAAGTTGAATGTTCTGAGTCATTATTAGTATCTCAAAAGTATTCACACCCTTAATAAAATACCAGGTGTTGTGAGAGATAAATAAATACCAATATTTCATCCGTTGATGTGCCTATATCCTGACCAATTCAACTACAAAAAAAAAACTCTGTTAAAGGGAAATGTAACCAAAAATTTGCAATAATCAGGATAATGTAAGTGTGCACACCCTTAAACCAATAGTTGGTTGATGTATCTTGTACTTTAGTTGCAGCATTTAGTCTTCTTGACATCAGTTTTTGTAAATTCTATAAATTTGAACAAAGGTTCAGCTGTCCTAGTTGGATTTTCTTGACATTTGCTTCTTCATCATTTAACTAAAGCCATAGTTTGCAGAGAAAATATAAAAAGTCAAAGGAATCTTATGTACAAAACCCCACAGCATTATATACTTACTGTGGCACTGAGAAAAAAGTAATCAATAATTCTAGAGGGGAGGCTGCCAAGAGGTCATTAGCAATACTGAATGCGCTGTAGGAATGTTTGGGAAGTATTGTTTATGTTCTACATATAACAACAATCTTCTCCCTGTCCATATATCTGGACTAAGGCTGGAATAAGGTTGTTTGGCACAAAAACACCACATAAAACACCAAAAGAACACTATACTTACAGTGAAGCAGGGTGGTGGCAGTGTCATGAACCGGGCTTGCTTTTCTTCTGATGGGAATGTGTTTTTAGTCATGGTGCATGGCTCCATGAGCAGTTCCAAATAGTCAGTTTTGAATGTTACACCTTTTGGTGACAACTAGAAAGGTGAAAATGAAGAGGGATCTCATTTTTCAACCAGCAACTATTTCCAAGTCACGATGTAGGATGCTGATTGACTCCACCCGAAGAAAACTGATCGCTGAAATTGAATTTTAGTTTTGTCAAATTTCTCAATAGATTCATTTTTTTAGTTTAATTCTACAGGATACTAATTACAATAAAAGTAGAAAAGGGTTTGAAATGATTTGACTTATGGTGTCATTTCATAACTTCCCAAAAGGGAAGATACGTGATGAATAGAAAATTTTGGTTTCGTGTCATAAAAATGTAAAATATGCATCTAACTTGACCTGGAGACACAGAATCTTAAAGGTTGACATCAACCAGACTGAAAATCGTTTTTTTTTTTTTTTACCCATGGGCTTTTAAATTCAGCTACAGAAGTGCAATCATAGCTTAAACAATTATAAAAATGTCTCTTTATACTTTTTTAACTATTTATTTAAATCTGAAAGAATGTTTTGCTCTCCAAGCTTGCTGTATGTTTGTTTTAGTCCATTCAGCAGTGGGCATCATCTCAGTGGCAACCCTTCAGAGTGTATATGAAGTGTTATGAAAATAAAGGCTTTCTGGGTCTGTACTTCGAGGCTAAATGTAATATAAACAAACAGGGCAATAATTGAACATGTTTTCAGCTGAGCAGTAACACATGTCTAATCCTGTGACAAAAATGACTCCCAAAGTGATCCATATGTTATATTCTAGATTCCCTGCTTCACATTGGAGCAGTGCCTTGCACCAGACTGTGCTGGTTTCTCCCGATATGGTGTCTTCCTCCAGGTGAGCGCCTCACGTGAAAGCTTGAGATTCTGTGGAAAAAGAAATAAAATCATGAATGTAGTTAAAGGAGATGACATCTGTGGGGACAATCTGCGTAGCAGCAAGCATTTCACATCCTGTTTTTACAGCTCGTTAAAGTGACATGCTAATGTGTTTTAGCAGGAGCAAAAATGTTGGAATTTTACATATTTACGCATTGAATAAATAATCCAGCTTTCATTTTTGTGCTGTATCATAACATCTAAAACCCATTTTAACAGTTCACTCTAATTAAGTACAAATATGGAGGGGCTCTAATAACGGGTTGTTACACCGATTGCTTCACAGACTCTGATTGCAGGATGGGATGAGCTGGAGTGCCACAGAGTGTTCAGCTTTTTGTGCGACCAGACAAACCTCTTGCTTAAAACTGAAGCTTTACTCACCACAAAACCAGGTGGGTACCCTTGTGTGTGGAAAGTCTGCCAAGAAGCAAGCAGTGATGCATAATCAATGCAGGGGAATTCATCGTGGAGGACTTCATGTCTCATCTCAAATATTTGTTGAACTTTTTTTTTTTTAAATTTTATGTTAAAGCCACAGACCGGAATCTATTTTTGGGGATTTTACACAAAGGAGCATGTGATTGTAAAGGAAAAAGAAAATTCTGTTGTTGTATTTTTTTTTTTTTTTTTTTTTTTTTTAAAAAAGAAAGTTTTTTAATTCAGCCCCCTTTACTCCGATGCCTCTAAATAAAATCCAGTGCAATCAGTTCTTGTCAGAAGTCACCTAAATAGCAAACTGCAATTTAAGGGAGTGGTTTTATTCAGCAGGTACAGGGAAGCTGGTCACTGGCACAATTTATTGATCACATACAATCACAACAGCGTTTACAGTGAAGTACGTGGAGGTAATGTGACAAAATCTGCAGACTCAGTTATTTTCTGAAAAAAAAAAAAAAGGAGTAAATGTATTTGTTCTCAGGGCTGAAGCAGTACCAGGAGCTGCAGCTTCGTCTGTTTTGCCGTAAAGTTTTGTTGGACCCATGTCAATGCCAGCCAGATGGACAGTTCTGGTTAGTTCAGCTGCTGAAACCATGGCCCCTGGTCAGCCAAGCCCACCTACTGTTCATCCTTTTTGGACCTTTGCTGCATGAGGGTGAGGTCACTTCTAGAAAGTAGAGCGTCTACAGGGGGTGTTGACATTTCCAGGGCATGTCAGACTGCTTTTAGGCTGCTAAAATCATGAAATGCTGTCATGTAACTTATCCACACAATGACAGATACTGAAATCTGCTGCCATAACGTAAAATATATTTAATGACTATTATAAATAATAAAAAAAAGTAAACATTTCCCAATTACTTTGCATCAAATAAGTTCAATTTCTTTTGCATTCTTTGAAAGTGGTTTTAATTAATAGTTAACATTTATTAATAGTCAATAGTATTTGTTTTGGGTTTTTTTTTTTTACATAACAGATGTTTATAAGCTGCCACCAGCTCCAGAGTTGTGCAGCATGTGAAAGTATTCAGGTCATTTCTCTCACATATCCACGACATAGAGGCCTCTCCTCTGCGCAGGTGTCCTCGGCTGGCAGGATCTGGTGGAGAGGGGACTACCACACAGCGCTCTTTGGGATCTGGCCAAGTGCATTCTGATGCTCTCTGGCACACTGCAAGTCAAAGGCTGGAGCACGGACTCAGTGCTGTCAATCTTGGAGGAGCTAATTGGTATTTTACATCTGATACAATCATATTTGTACAAAGGGGATGAAAAGTATTTTATTACTGATGTAAAATGAAGCAATATTCTCTGCGCGTCTTTCTAACAAATTAAGGATTAGCAGCAATAAATGTATATCTGTGTCTTTGATTTGTTCTTGGCCTGCCCACTTCCAGTCATCCCGCAGCCGTGGTATATGGAGAACGTGGCCCGCCTTCTGGTGCTGTGTGGCAGCAGCCTCTGCTACACTTTTCTGGCCAGCAAGGCCCTCAATGGACGACTCGACGAGATCTCCAGAATCATCATTCATATCATACTGGTGAGCACGCTTATTTATCTTGAGCTGAGCTATGTACTTGGTCATGCTTTGAGTTGAAGCGATTCTTTAGGTGGACCTAATAAAGTTGAAACAGAGTGGGTAATCGAATTAGGAAATGCTTTCTGCATTAAACAAGTTGGTTAAAACATATTTTTTGTTTCGTGATTAATGGTGCTGATTTTAGTTTCTTATTTTTTTTTTTGTTTCTCTGGAAAAGTGTGGAAAAAGAAAATAAAGCATTTCCAGCCTTATTTCTTGTGCCAAAGTCTAAACCATGTATCCGTCCGTCCGTCCATCTGTCACCTCAATACTTTATAAGTGACTGCCATAAATTCATACTGAAAGTCTGTATTTGTTGTTCAAAAAGAACCCGAAAATGGCCTAGAAACTCGTGAAATTTAAATCTGAAAAATGAAGGAATTTACAGATGTTATATGTGAAGGAATGCTGAACTTTTAACTATGGCATGCTTATTATCGGTATCATATTTTTATAGTTTGTATCGCAAAAATTCCCTGGCTAGTCATCTTCTGGATCATTTTGTGTCAAAGCAACAGAAGTCAAACAGAATAAGCAAATTGCAACACAAAGCAGCATCTTTTTTTTTTTTTTTTTTTTTTTGCTAAAAGGAAACAGGTTAATTCCCAGGGAACATTTGTGTTGTTAAATAAGTGCTAATTGATTTGTCTTCTACTCCTTCACCTCGTTCAGGTGTGCGAGAAGGACGGCTATCACATGAGCTGGGCGGTGAAGCTGGTTCAGCAGATCTGCAAGGTGTTCAGCACCGCACCGGAGAGGTTCACCTTCATCCAGCACCTGGAGAACATGTTCTCAGAAGTCACGAGAGAGTTCTACGAGTCCTCCGTAGCAGGTGGATTAAAGCAGCTTTCATAAAGATGTAACTCTCTTTGGAGCTAAGGTTATGTTCTAACTCCAACCGTAGCATAATTATTCAGAAATGGACTCAAGATGTGCAATACACATACTTTATTTTTAAGTGTAGTTGAGAAAATGTTGTGAGGTTGTAGCTATTAAGCAACTTGTTTTAAAAAAAAAAACTTGTTTAGGTGAGTGTGTGTGTTACAGCTCAGACAGATGACATTTAGCTGCATCTCCTATTTTTTATTATGTCAGTGAAAACCCATTCAGCTCAGGTTGCAGAAGTGCTTCATTTGTTTGAGACTGGATCCAGCCTTTCTTTTCTGCTTCACTCATGCTAATTTCTAATGGTAAAATTGGGCGGCCACATTGAAATGGATTTATTCATGTGAATAAGTCAGCCATCTTCAAGCAGAGAAAGCTGATAATAAGGAGTCATCAGAAAACAGGATAGATCTAGGGTCTGCATTTACTGGTATAAGGAAAATAAAAAGCTGTTTTGCACATAGAATTGTTTTTGTTAAGAGGACTTGTATTTTCCTATCATTTGATCTTGATTTGAGCTTTCTTTTTCTAAAGGTCTCTGCTGTTTTAGACCCTTAAACAGTTTTTTTCCTGTATGTTTATGGATGCGGTCGTTTTGCCCCGGAGAGAAAGCTCTAACACGTCCTGAAAGCATTTTAAAATGTCAATAATGCCATTTTCTGTCTACAGGGAACAACTTTGAAGATAGAGAGACTTTCCAGACCTTTTGCATCCTCCTGGACTCCAGCGCTCGCTTCCACACTAAACTGCTCCACATGTTCCTCAAATAAGAATGATTTATAGAGGGCAAAATATGAAAGCAAACATCAATAATGAAGAGGGCTGTCTGATTGAAAGATTGGAAGACTTTGATGCACCGTATGAACAGAACTGAACCACTTCGTGCTGTTTAAATGCTTTTGTTAAACAGTTTACTTATTTAGACAGCTATTAGTGTGTCAAAATTTTACAGTGCAGTTCATAAACTCTGTTGGATGTGTTATTAATAGAGTATGTAATATTTATTTGTTAATATGAACATTATTTTCGCAGTGTATTTATTTAATTTATTCTTCCACTTCTTCTAACTGGAATATGTTATTTAATAAAATAGTATTTCCTAATATTTCTTTTTGTTGGTTTGTTTTTCATTTTTTATAAAAGAACACTGCGCACACTGAGAAAATAAGCTTTTATTCATTTCCAGTTAGTGCATTAACAGCATCTTCAGACAACGATGTTCATGGACTTAAATTAGTGAAGCATTTTTTGAAAAATAAAAAAAAAATAACAGATAAGAGCTGCAACAGATTTAAAAAAAACTACCTAACTATGCAGAAAATAACCCAGATGATGTCTATTTTCAGACTGCATGCACATTTTATGTTTGTAGGTATATATAAGATGTCAGTGCAGGGGTGCATCAAATAATTACTTGATTCAGCTGTCACATTCAGATTACACCACTCACCTTAAAAGTAGGTAGAGTCTGTAAAAGTGCAGCTCAGAGGAAACATGCTTGACTATTTGACATTGAAGTTTAAGGCTTACAACATCAAGAGTGATGAATACTTGAAAAAGCAAGTCAGGTCCAGTGTGCACATCCCTGTGTCCTGGTCATGCCTGGTCATTCATTTGTTCATTGTTTTGATATGATCTGCAGGAAACAAGGAAAAAATTGACTGTAGAGTCTGGTCGTACTTCAGTCTGATGATCTACTGAAGGCTTGGACTCACAAAGCTGAGCTGCTATGTGAGTCTTGAAAGGAAAAAGACATTCTTGGTCAGAAAATTTTGGAGTGTAAAACAGTATGGACATTATTCAAGGAGAAAAAAAAGAAAACTACTAGAAACTCCATAGTACAGTCTCCTGTGATACCCCTTTAAGTTTTTTTTTTTTTTGTCAAGTTTGCATTTTCCAGCAAAAACAAAAAGTATGAGAAGTGCATTTGTGTTCAGCACCCTCATTAGTAAATAGATTGTAGAACCACCTTTGTAATTACTGCAGTACTAATGCAAATGTTTTGGACTATATTTCAAGTTGCTTTGCACATCTAGAAAGTCTTGCTGCACACTTTCAGGTGAATTTAGGTGCCTCTCTAACACATGACTACGCTTTGATCCAAACCGTTCCGTTGTCGTTTAGCTGTATGTTTAGGATGTATGTATGTTTATGCTGTATGTTGTTGTCCTGCTGGAAGGTGAACTTCAGTCCTCAGTCTTTAGCATCCTCTAACGGGTTTTTCTTCCAGGATCGGACTGAATTTAGTTCCATCCATCTTCTCATTAATTCTGATTCTCCCACCATGTTTTTCAAAGGTGTTTAGGGTAATTTCCTATATTTTTAGTATTTAGCTTTCTTCTTGAACTTAAGTGAAGACCATGGACATCATGAGTGCTTTTATTAATTAGGTGACTTCTAACAGACATTGATATGCGTTGGATGTTATTTCGGAGCATCAGAGTAAATGGGACTAAACAGAAATGCATGCTACACTTTGTAAAGAAATAAACCATTAATCTTTTTCACTAACACATTTTTACTTACACATTTATGCACTACTTTTTTCTCACATAAAATCCTAAAATTATATTGACGTTTGTAGCTGTAATTTGGTTAATATGTGAAACAAGTTCAAGGGGTATGTGTGTTTTTGCAGAATGCTGTATAGAAAACAAAAGCTTGATTTGGACAGAATATTTTATGTTAAATAGCTGAAGTGGATTTGAAAGGATTCCTAATGCAGACAGACACTGACACCGACAGAAACGTATACCCTCTATCACGCCACATGTTGACAAGCTTTAGCATTAAGGTACTTACTGTGCAATTTGATCTATGAGTTTGAAAGAAACAAAATGACAACAAAAAGAATATCTTAATGCTAGTTAGTTAAAGAGGTACAAAACAGACAGTTTTGGCATTTCAGTTCTGAAACCCATTTTCTCCTTTATGCCTGTATGATGATGAAATGGAATCAGCAGAAAAATTACCTTGCATCCAGTCCAGCCCTTCCTGCAGACCTTCTCCTTTGATAGCATTGCTGGCGCTGAAAAACAAAATGTGCAGCAGTTAAGTCGTTTATGGCACATTCCCTTTTTTTCCAGACTTTTTTTTCTTGGGCCCTGACTGTTTAAAGCTGTCCAGCTTTTAATCCATTTGGCCTCCACCTGTCTAATGAGTAAACAAGGAGGAAGAAAACACGTATGGAAAGAAGCCAAGCTGCTGAATAACTGCATGTGGCTGAGTCTCTCTGCAATGTTTAACCATGAATGATGAAAAATAGGAAAGTCTGTCCTTGATTATAAACAGCAAGTAAGTATGCTTTACTTTTTGTGTTCATGGTGAATAGACTTGTCTTGATTGCGGTCAGATGGTTCTGTTTTAACCTTCTCGTATGAACAACTGAATTTAACAGTACAGCTTTGCTACCAAGAACTCATCAAGGTGAAAGCAAAGTTATGGATACTTTACCAGATGTGCCAGGGTTTGTCTTTGATGTTCTCCAAACACAACATTTGCGAGACCTTGACCGAAGACAGAGCATCCCGCAGATCCGTCTTGTTAGCAAAGAACAGCACTGGGATCTTTTTGTTGCAGATATCTAAGAAAACAGATGTGAGGATAAGAAGCTAAAGTCTCAGTCACATTATTGTGGATTGGCCTTCCGATTCAGTGGAAGCTACGCAGCTTTAGGTAAATAACCCTCCAGCATTACCTTCTGACCAATTTGAGACTGTAATGAAGCAATTTAAACATCATCTAAGCTAGGTTGCAATGGAGGTCTTGGATGTTGAAAAATTCTGAGGCATGAGAACCTCAACTCTGAGAAACCTTATATTTCAAACACATGCGGCACTGCTTTTCAGTTTACGCAACTTCTGCTCGAATGTCCCAGGACTGACTCAAAAATTACATGACTTTATTTCATTCTACACTATGCACATGCTGTATCATACTGATTGACAGTTTCAGGGCACTTCCAGAAAACTTAGGTTTTTTTTATTATCCCCAGATGGTCAGTTGATACTTAAATATGGAAAAAGGAAATAAACAAGACAGGGATGTTGCAGAAAAAATAATGTACTCCATCATGTCACAGCTAAACATCGTGAGTTCCAAAGAATTGATCCAAATACACACTCACCATACAAAATAGAGGCAAATCAAAAGCGACACACACAGTTTAAAGATGTGAAAGAACTTGATGTTCCTCAAAATCATTTGCTCATGTTCCATGTGTTTTTTGATATGCAAGGTCACCAGCGCACACATCAAGACAGGAAGCAGCATCAAAGCACTCAATAAAGACTTTTAATAATTAAGGTTGGTAATCAAAAATCCAAGGTCAGTCTGAACTGACCACAAACCCTATGAAACGATTAAAAGCAAAAATGGAGATGTCTGAGGAAATTCATATTTACATTACAATGCAAAACTACCTATATCTTTATTATCTATTAGATCTATTACTCTTTTCTTTGATTACATGTAAGCTTTTAGTTGTAAAACGTTCATATGGCAGCCATATTGGGCACTTTTAAAACTAAGACATCCGTAAAATTATGAATAAGGTAAAAAAATGTATATTTATTGTACCTTCATGGTTGAGAAGAGTATCGAGCTCCTCCTTTGCCACAACCATTCTCAGTTTGTCGCTGCTATCAATGACGAATATGATTGCATTGCTCTCTCTATAAAAAACAAGAACAATATAATAATTGTAAACTTTTATATTCAATATGCATGTGTCGTCTATTTTTGTGCCCTACTTGTAATAATGCTCCCATAGGTTTCGGTATCTGCTTTGGCCAGACATGTCAAAGACTGTGAAGGACAGGCTGCATGCAGAGAGAAAAACAGCATAAAGGGAAACAACATAAGAGACACAACATCAACCAGATCCTGATAAACTACTGAAATGTCTTTGCATTCTACCTTGAACTCTTGAACTTTTCAATGTTGAAGCCAATTGTCGGGACTATCTCTTGAGCCTGTGTCTACATGCGCACACATTTGCACACATGCACAGACACATGCAAACACACACAAAAAGACAAGTGATGGCAAAAGTATGTCAACTTAGAAATAAAGGGAGGTATGACGCGGGCTTTACCTGACTAACATGTTTCCACTCTTCTGACAATGGACCTAAATGATTTGGATGCTGAAAACGAATGATCGTAAAGAAATAGTAGGAATAGGAATCCCAAGAAATACTTTCATAGCATTAGAAATAATTTATCAACTAAGTTGTTGTGTTTATCCACATGATATGACTGGGGAAACAAAACAACAGTTAGAATAACATGTCATAATGACGTTTTGCTGACATTTTACATCAAAACTTACGTTAGATGGCTTGAGCTGGTTGATGATTGTTGTTTTGCCGCTGTTGTCCAGACCCAAGCACAAAATGTTGACTTCTTTCTTCCTTAGGCCAAGCCAGCCTGATAGTTTATCAAGCAGCCCCATTTCAATTGGCTTGATGCTACACCATTTAGATTCTCAACACATTACCCCATAGATGGCCTGATTCAATCAAATCAGATGTGTTAGATTTGCAGATTTTCTCTAAAGCGAATATTAATGATAAAACATAGGCTTCATTCGCACTCCACCGTTCTTGCTGTGAATAGATGAGATGCTGCCTGGCCATCGCCAGCTTGTGGCAGGTAATCCTATTATGGTGAATTAAATCCAGTGAACCGCCCGGTGGCCTGCTCATGGAGTGTGGAGATTTGCAGGCCCCCAATCCTGATGCATTTGATTTATTACACTGTAATACTCCAAAGGATCCCCTTTTTGCTGTTGGGGTCTGTTTTAGGAGCATAGTACCTAACAGAAGCAGCTTTTTTCCTACCTGCAACCACTGACTCATGTTGATTAAAGCAGTAACTCATTTTGGTAAGAACACAGGAAGTTTTTGTCCCACTTTTCTTTCACAGCAACATATATGAACCTTTTACATAAGATGTTTGAAACATGTCAGTGGTCCAACAGCTCCATCTTTTGGTTATATCAAATACTTGTGATTTACATTAAGTTTCTCGTGGAAGGAAAGATGAAAGATGGATATATTTGACAATTTGGGCCTTAAAAATTTTGCATCATAAACTATATTACAGTGACTTGTAAAAGTAATAGTACTTCTTAAACCTTTTCACGTTTTGTCAAGTTACAACCAGAAACTTTGATTTAGTTTGCTGGGATTTTATCTGAGATAAAACAAACTAAAACATGACTGTGATGTGTAAGGAAAAAAAAAACTATGATGGCTTTCAATTGTTTTTATCTATAAAAATCTAAAATGAATACATTTTCAGCCCCCCTTGCTTTGACAACCCTAATTAAAACCCAGTGCAACCAAATGCCTTCAGAAAATGAGTCCACCTGTGTGTAATTAACTTAAAGTTAACCTGAGGACACATTCTTCATGGTGAAACATGGTCGTAGCAGCAACAGTTAATGGAAAGATAGATGGAGCTAAATACAAGATAATCCCAGAAGAAAACCTGCAAGAGGCTGCAAAAGATTTGAGACTGGGGCAGAGGTTCCCCCTCCAGCAGCACAATGGCCCAAACATACAGCCAGAAGCACAAAGCAATCTTTGAGATCAATGCATGTTCATGTTAATATGACCCAGTGAAAGTAGAGGCAACACCTCAAACTGATGATCAAAGATACTCTGACTGAGCTTGGGCCGCTTTGCAAGGAAGAAAGGGCTAACATTTCAGTCTTTAGATGTGCAAAGCTGGTCGAGACACATCCCAAAAGACTTGCAGGTGTGGTCGCAGCAAAAGGTGTGTTAAAGATGTTGAAAATAATTTAGCACTTTTCTTTTATTTCACAGTAATGTTTTACTTTATGTTGGTCTTTCACATAAAACCCCAGTAAACACACTGCTGTCTGTGGTCATAATGTGACAAAATGTACAACGTTTAAATCGCTTTGAGTATTTTGTAAGGCACTGTATAGTCTCTGAAAAGTTTGAAAAATGATCTCATGTTTTCTAAAGCTGACTTTGAGACAAATTTGTCACACCCTCACCGAGAAATATAACAAAATCCCATGAGCAGTCAGCCACCAGAACTGTTCATCTTTATTTGCAAATAAATATCCGCTGTAACTGCCTCTTACAGTGTGCAAGATCTACAACATCTCTTTGGAAATCATAGAAAAATAAAATACAAGAATTATAATAAGTATACTTGTACTTTGTACAAAAGAACGTTCTAACATTGCTCAGCAGTAGAACATGCTAAACAAACAGCATCTGATAACCTCAGAATTCATGGAGAGGGTTGGGCGTTTGTGAGAGCATGTGTGTGTGTTCGCTTGGATGTGTTCGTGTACCTTTCCCGCTCCTGAGGGCCCGGATGCATGAGCGACCACGCTGTGACCCAAAAGGCACACATCTCCAGGTCCAGTTGGGTTTAATATGTGAGTTATAAAAATTGCAGATAATTATTTTCATACGATTCAAAGAAAAAACTAGGTCCTGTGACTGCGCTGAAACTTATGAACTTCTATAAAGTGTTTCTGGCTTGCATGGCTAACAGACTGTAAGGCATTCTGTGTGTGTTTGTGTGTCTCTGTTCCTGCTAATGTTAAAATGACACAAGATGGATTATGATGCTGCTGCTTATGTTGCACGCCTCTCTTCCTTCTTGGTCAAAGCAGCAATAATAATATTTTTGTTCTCTGCTAACATCTTATATCTATTCCCACTTCAAGTCAGACTAAGCTTACTGCCAAAATTGCTAAAACCTTCACATGACCACAAACTATGCACAAGCTGTTGTTTAAATCTACCAGAAATTGCCTTCCCGATTCCTCTGCCTTCACAAACCGAGTTAGTTGTAGAAATCAAATCAGGTGTCTGGAATTTTGTATGTTTTTGGTTGTGTTTGAGTGTGTGTGACCAGGCAAAATGACGTGATGCGACAGGAAGAACCATTTAAGTCTGCGTTGGGTCTCCAGATAAAGCAAAACAACTAGAAATATCTAAATTCTGTGAACATTCATATAGTAAGACAGTGGAATTTGTGGAGTTTTTCAGGCAATGTTTAACATTCACAATCAAAAGCGAAACAAAACCAAGTAAAGTTGATCTCACGACTACACTGGTTGCTAAAAACTGTCAGACCTGCAGGGTGATTTTTCTGCAAGCTGAAAATGTGACATTAGGAACCGGTGGAAGTCTGTCGTTTCACAATTCTTCATCTCCCACGGAGATGCTGAGGTGACTGCATAATACTGTATTGCTGATTTAGATTTAAAAATCTTTTAAATAAATAAAATATTTAAATAAGTTCCAAATTTACTAGGGCTTTCACATACACGACTGCACATATATTGATATTAGGTTATAATAATAATAATAATAATTAACTGTCTATACACTTTTAAACATTCAGTAACTCTCTATAACGTTCTTCTCATTTCTTCCTTCAAGTATTAGTGTACCAGATACTCTGGACATCAGGTAACTAAAACAATCTAAATAAACTTTTATATTAAATGATAAAACTCTAAACTAAAAAATACTGAGGTTATTTCTCTTTTCAAAGGACAAAAACAGATAGATTGCACACCCGATAGCAGCTACATGAGCAAGAAAAAAACAAAGTCCAAAGATTCGGTAGATTACATTTGCAAATCTACATTTCTAGTATTGTTGCTCCACACACAAAAAGTACGGCTGTTGCAACAAGGCATTACATTCCCCTAAGTGAGGGCCTAGGCCAGTCTGTGGAGTCTTTCAGGCCGTCGTAGTCTGGTAGAACCAGGCATACGATGTGAGGGATGTTTAGTAGAAAAAAGTCCAAAGGGAAGAGTAGGAGACCAGAAAGAATTATGCTGGAATAGTCCTTTCAATGACCTCCTGCATGAGATGAGGACTTGACACTCAGGCACAGGCTGTAGACTGTCCCTCGGTTGGGTTAGACTTCACTTCCTCCTGTCTCGACTACCTGTCCATCCAAGGCTGCAACAAAAAAGGGCGTCCTCATACATGGAAACCCTTCTCCTGTTCGTGCAGTAGTTGAAACTGAAGGGTCTGTACGCTGCTGACGATCCGCCTCTGGTGGCCGATCAGCTCCACACCAATACGCCTCACATCTCTAGGCCAAGATGGGAAACACAAACGCAAGAAACATACAGAGAAACACTTTAAATGTGATGATATGTATATATTTTTAAGCACATTGATTCTACAATAGAAATCATCTGAAATGAGATTTATTCATTTGCACAGAGCAAACATTGACAGGCCACTCCCATCTGTGCTTTTGATTTTATGCTTTTCTTCCTGTCATTAGGTGATTATTTTTTTTTTAAAGCTCTTTGACTCACTCAATACTCATCCTCGCCACAGAATCCAATGTGTTGAAGCCTGCTGCCATAAAATTGCTTTTGTACTGACTCATCTTTATAGAATCCAGCCAGTCGCCAACAGAGATGAACATTGGGTAATCCATGTCCTCCGCCGGGGATTCTGGTAGACTGATATGAGGAAAGAAGATTAGTTAATGTTAGATCATGAATTCAGACTACAGATAGGTGAATGTGAAAACCAGCAAAAATGACACAAAGTTTTCTACCTGAAACCACAAATCCCCCTCATATTTTGCCCTGAGGGGAAAGTACTTTCAGAGATAGAAAAACCTTCCCTGAACACATCCTTTTAAAGTAAGGTGATTTTCTTTTAATGTTTCACCAGAACACTGTACCTCTGGAGGTCCTCTACCAATGGCAGCAGGCTGCTGGGGTTACGAATTAGTTTATCCAAGAAAGAAACAATATCCACAAATTTTGGTCGATGATTCCTCTCCTTCTGCCAGCAGTGTAGCATCAGCTGGTGCAGGGCCACAGGGCAGCCCATTGGTGCCGGCAGCCGATAGCCCTCCTCAATGGACAGAATCACCTGGAGAAATAATTGGGTGTGATAAAAGGGTTAATGTGAGAAAAGGCCACTTTGTAAGAATTGACTTAGCAAAAAAAAAAATCAATATGTTAGGTCGAAAAGTTAGAGTCCTCTCAGAGGGAGGTTTTTGTTTGCCTTCTGTACTCAGCTCATGTCCTTTGCAGCACTGAAAAATAGATTCTTCTTCTGTTTTATTCTTTTTGCAAGGTCTAAGGATACTTCTTTATATCTACAAATTATTTATAGCACTTTTACTCAATTTAAGTTCAGTTAAATCTTACTAGTGTCCTTTAATACAAGTAATCTTTAACATAGCATTGATAAACTATTGTTATGTTATTTTAAAGTATCAGAGATCAACCAGTCTCATAAAAATTTCATCAGGATTATCTATTCTGTTGGAGGGATGAGTTCACGCTCTATCATCGTGAAATCTTATCAAATATGCTAAGGAAGAAATTAAGAGATTTTGTGTTTTCATTTAATAGTAAGATATTGTATTTATGCCTGATAAAACTAATTAAATATATAGTGTTATTAATAATTTCACTGTTTCCTTTCCTTTCCATCCTTACTTCCACAAAGAAGAGAGAAAAGTTATCTGAATAAGAAATTACCCTTAAAACAAGAACCAGGAAGCTAAACATCAGCTGGGAAGAGAGCCTTAAGGGCGGAGTTATTGCACAGATGGAATCCTATCATTGTACCATGCTGAAATTCACTGAGCTCCTGAGAGTGAGTCTTTTTCACAAAAGTGTTTGCAGAAGCTGTCTGAATGTTGAGGTGGCTTATTTTAAACACCAGAGGTCAAGAAGGTGATTGGAATTCCTGAAAGTGGCAGTATGTAAGACAGATAATCTGTGAAAAAAATCAAGCTCCTCTGCCTTCTTCCAGTGCTCCCAGTACTAACTGCAGCAATACACCACTCAGTCAGAAACAACCAATCAGAGCCAGGAGAAGGGTTTTAGCGCTGTCAATCATGTGTGCGCTGCTCACACACTCCCCCTTTATCTCTGATACGCCACAGCTGGGTCACTACAACATAGTCTGCTGCTAATGCTAAGGCTAGTTAGCATGGCTACCAATGATGGCGGTTAAACAGTTTTCCTGGAACGGTAAGTTGCTTCTCCACCATTAGCACATTGAGCAGTGCTTGCTCAATGTGCTAATGAGAGTTAGCACATTGAGCAATTGACAGCACTAAGACCTTCCTCCTGCCTGTGATTGGTTGTTTTAGGTCGGGCGTGGTGCATTTCTTCAGACAGCAATAGTAGCTCAGGGAGGAGGTGGTGGACCTCGATCTTTTCACACATTATCTGCCTTGTACCAAACAGTCACGACATATTGACAGTTTTAACAAAAATGCAAAAAACATATTTTTTTGTAAAATTTACATACTGCAGCTTTAATTCATATATTGGAATGGGTGAATGAATACCTTTTGAATGAATATGCAGCTGAAGCTGTCTTTCACATTCAAAGTTTTAGACATTAGAACATTTCAGATTTTAACACATTTGTTACTATTTCAAGTTAGGACTATTTGTGAATTAGATAAGGATAAAAGCTGTGTGAATTTCTAAATTAAAACACTTCAATTCATATCTGGAACACATTGATATGTATTAAAATGTATTCAAACAACAATTTTTAATCATAATAGAACAGCAAGGTCTTAAGACCACCCAAATTTTGAAGACTCACAGATATAATCAACAAGGACATGCAAAAGATTTTTTTTTATGGTACTTGGAGGAAACACTTTAAAGTGTGTGAAAAGTCTTTTGCCAGATTTACATTAGTGACCATATCCTGATTGTCGCTCTTTTTGTAGCTGTGTTCAAAGGGCTCCATCAATCAATTCCCACGTGTATTTCTCAGTGTAAATCCTTGTATTATCACAGAAGATAACATGCACCATCATATGTCATCTCTCAGATTCTCTACAAGGCAGTCGACTATCTGCATGTATCTTTCAGCGGTGCAGTGATAAGTGGCTGACCAGGAAGAGATAGCGTTAGGCTGGTTTTGTACATTGGCTGGCCTTTTTGCCTTGGAAAGCACTTCTAAGCAATTCCCAAACAGCACAAATCCCTCCCAAACCTTGGGACCTTATGTGTGTGTGTGCAGGGCATTTTCATATAGATGTGCATGAGTCTGTGTGTAAAGGGTCAAAGGGATTACGTTGGAGCTTTCACACTCAGCGGAGAGAAGGATGAATCTGCCTCCACCGTGGTCCCTCCAATCCCTTACCGTAGCCTGGGGATCAGTGGGTTTCTCAGCCACACTGATCCGCAGCTTTAAACTGGACGCTCTGAAGTCCTCGGAATCTCTGACCTCTACTGAACTTCCATTCTCTCTTCGTCATCTTTTTTATCCTTTTGGATGTATTTCTGTTCCTAAACTCCTTTCCTCTTAGAGGTAGGTTTTTGATTTGAGCCAGCTGCTGCAGAGTAGTGTAAAGGGCAACAAATTTTATATCTAAAAATGAAAACATAGTCCTCATTTGAGCAGTACATGCTCACAGAAGCTAACAATGGCTGAAATTGTCAAGGATCAAATTCCAGCAAGAACCCTGAACCCTGCTTTGACACAAAGTAAGGAATTATTAAGGCTTAAACTCCAGTTACTTGATATCTTATCTTGAAAATAAAACACATACTATAAAAATTATATAAATTGTTTGTCATAAAATTTTTAACACCTAGCTTCTTCAGTAACATCTGTGAAACGTAATACTCACATCCTGATTGGACATCTCCCAGTACGGCCGCTCTCCGTAGGACATCACCTCCCACATGACTATGCCGTAGCTCCACGCGTCACTAGCCGAGGAAAACTTTCTATATGCAATGGCCTCTGGAGCTGTCCATCGGATCGGGATTTTACCACCCTTAAGATAAAACCATGAGATAGAGAAGGATAAGTTGAATCGCTGATCATTTAATAACAATCACTTATAAATATGGGTGTCCTGCGCCAACCTCTGGGATCTCAAATTCCAGCATTTTTAAATGATTAGCATTGGGAGTCCCTGACAAAATTCAACTCCGATACCTGTTATTGGTGTACTCCTGTAATTATATCAGCCAGTAATGCGTTTTGTGTGGCTCGTTCTTCACTAACACCGCCTATGGATTACAAATTTTGTACATAATTTAGTTTTATCCAACAAACCTGACCTTTCCAAGTGTAATTTAATCTATTCAACAATTTCAAAGTGAAACAGAGATTGTGTTGGCATGCTGCAGTTTCTCGTCTTTGTAATGTGGTTATTCTGCTCTCAGATGTCCACAGATAGCTCTCTGGAGGAGAGAGAGCTGAACAGGAAAACGCTTTTCATTTAGGTATATGGTATTCAAAACAAAGGGCTTGTCAGAAGGTTTTGTCTGAACATAACTGGAGCTGTATGAAATATGCTGAGTTGAATTATCAACAAGTCATATTCAAACAGAAAGCAAACATGCTAATGTTAGCCTAGCAATTCAACAAACCGTTGGAGCTCGTCAACACCTTTTTATTTTGGAGGTGTTCATGACAAGTAGGTTTCATATATCAACAAGTCTTTCCCCTCAGGTCTGATCAGAATTGATTGTGTCTTATTTTGTTGTGAGAAAAAAGCTTTTTAACACATTACACAAGTTTTTGTTTCAGATAATGTCTACTTTACGGTTTTATTTGCAGAATATTTATTCACATAGTTAATATTTAAACTAAATGTTCCTAAAAAAAGATGACACAAATCAAAATGTAAAAATGTATATAGATACTACTTTGACATTATCGCTTAAATGAATAAAAAATTATTTCCACTGCATATTTTTTTTTTTTACGACTTTTTTTTTTTTTTTTTTTTTTTTTTTTTTTTTTTTTTACATTTTCTCTACTGCCAAATATTCAATTTAAATCTATGAGGCACAATTATTTGTAGAGTTTTAAAATTTTTGTAAAATGAATCCAACAAAAATTTTTTTCAGCCTCCATTTCCACAAATTTCCCTTAAAAACTACCCCCAGACAAACAATGTTGATTAACAGTGAAACAACAAAATCAACCCTCTGCTCTTGACGAGGTAGAGACAAAGGATTATGTCACTAAAGCTCTTTGTTTGAGCTGTGGTTTGAGAAGGATTTGAAATCCCAGTTTAACTTATAGGTCTCATTAAACTAATAGCCCTCAAACTGCAAAGGTTTAAAGGAAGCTAAATGGTTCTTTGGTAGCTGTGAGTTGTAATGTTATTGCCTACAGTAAAGTGGAAATTTCTTATGAGCATTTACAGCCAAATTTTACATATGACATTTTATTTCCGAATCAATAGATATAGTCTTTTTAAAGCTTCACTTCTAAAGGTTGTTTCCACATCGGTGTGCACACATAACTGTAGGATTTATGTTATTATTCCAAACTGAAAGTGCCTAAGCACAAAGGCTGAAAATTGAAAACTGAAACCTTTGAAATGGACCACATCCTGCGAGTTTTTAAAGCACACTCAGACACAAATCAGGCCATTTAAAAATACTAAACCAATCATTTTTTACACTGCTGTCCGAAAAGCTCCATATTCTGAAGATTCTGCTTCGGCCTGAGATTTCATCCTGTCTTTAGCCTCGCCTTTCATTTCCCCTCTCTGGAGTTTAACCACTGTCTTATGGAACAGAAAGTTCAACTCTGAGCCATAAACACACCATTTCCTTCACACAAAAACCTCAATACAAACCAGGAAATGGAAGTCAACACCAAGCTCTGGGAGATATATGAAACACGCTCTTTTCAGCAAAGGAGTTCTGGAGTCTAACTTTTAAAGAATATATGTAAGCAAACGTCAAAATTTGATCATTTTGGAAGTTTTAAAAAAACGTAGTCGAGGACACATCAGTTTGCTTATGTTTAAAGAAGACAATGTTTTAGTATTTGTCCTTCAATGGAGTCATCATATTGCATCGTATTGCGTTGTATCAGATTATATTCATATTACATCATAATTTCTATATAAAACCAGTTATTTATTTACAAACTGTAAAACAAGTCAAAGACATCAATTTCACTACTTATGAAATGCTAAGAAGCTGATCTGAATAAAAATACATTATATATCCATTTTCAAGTTCTTATAAAACACGTCAACGTTGGAAAATAAATCCAGCTAAATAATTAGATTCCCAAACAAAGGAAAACAAAATAAACACACATTGCATTTAGACAGTCATTTCAATTTTGGGGGATTAATTCTGGCTTTAGGTGAAATGATAAAGTGATGCTCCAAACTGAAAGCAGCTGCTGGAGCATTTTACTGCTGCTGTTTGTAACGAAAAAACTCACAAAATGATGTATTCAACAACTGTCATTCAATTACAAAGGGTAATCCTTTGAGGTTATAAGATGTCATTTTTACTTCTGTTGATCATTTTTCATCAATCTCTTTCAGTTGTATTAAGAGATGTTACCCCTGCTTCACTGGAATAACCAGAAGGCAGGAATCACAGCTTGATTCAAGATGTTAGTCGCATGTGGAAACTTCTCTTCCTGCTTTCTGTTTTGTGGTGTCAGGAGTACCGTTGTGGTGTAAGCAGCCTCCGGGTCGTCCTCCAGCACTCGGGACAGGCCGAAGTCTGACACTTTACACACCAGATTGCTGTTGACCAGGATGTTTCGGGCCGCCAGGTCCCTGTGAACGTAGCCCATGTCTGACAGATACTTCATGCCTGAGGCGATGCCACGCAGCATGCCGACCAGCTGGATGACTGTGAAGTGACCGTCATGTTGCTGCCACAGAAAACGGGATACATTGAGAATAGAAATGGACAGAGATGCCTCTGGAACTTTTAATACTTACAGCAAACTTCAATGTACTTTATTGGGATTTCATGTGATAGAACAGCACAAAGCATAACTCTGAAGTGGAAGAAAAAATTTAAATAGTTTTCAGGGTTTTTTTTTTTTAACAAATTAAAATCTAAAATTGTAGTATGCATTTGTCTTTTGTTTATGTTTCGAGCAGCTTTGCACACTTACAGATTTTTTGGTACAGGCAGATTGGAAGTAAAGCATCTGTGAACAGCAATGTTCATGTCTTTTGACAGATTCTTAATTGGATTTAGGCCTGGACATGGTTTGCCCTGTATTTAGCTCCATCTACCATCCCATAAATTCTGACCAGCTTCACCTGTCCATGCAAAAGAAAGCATTTTTCTGCCATTTTCCATATTTTTGACATCAAATTTTATAACATTAAACTTTATAACTTTATTCCTGACCTGTCTGGTGTGTTCCTTGGGCTGTTTGTTCTCTAATGCTCTCTAACAAACCTCTGAGGCAATTCATAGAACTGCTGGGCGTATTCTGAGATTAAATCACAAGCATGTGAACATGTAGCAGTTTTCCTCTGCTTCAAAATACTGCACTATTTTGTAAAGGCCCATCAGAAAAACTTCCAATAAAATACATGAAGGGTTGAGGGTGCATCATGACAAAATGTAAAACAAGAGTGGGCAAGAACGCTTTTTCAAGGTAGTTTTTATACCAGCAGAATGTGTTGTAAAAAGTAGTTTTACAACACATTGTGTAGAATTATGTTAGCAATAAAATGACATGACAATATGCTCCAGCAAATATGTTCCATTATTCATAAGTCATAAAAATATCTGCATGCAAGGTATTACCATGATCTTGGCACAAAGATAGGCCCACTGTACTAAAAATATATTTATGGTTAAGGCCATACTCATGAGGGCATAATCATAACAGTGTAATATGTTGAACACTCACTCTAAGAAACGAGTCCAGTGATCCATTTTCCATGTACTCCACAACGATCATCACAGGCCTGCCTGCAAACACACAAGAACAACACACATCCTTTTTAGCCAAATAAATTAATTTTTCTTTGCTTTTTAAACTTCCTTTAAACTAAGGATGGAGTGGTGAACAACAGACAATATGTCAGAACAGATAAGACTTACAATGTTAACTTCAAATAAATCTCAACAGCCATCTAGTTTTGCAGTCATGTATGAGGCCCAGTAGGCTGTAACATCCAAGGACAAATATCCCACTGGCAAATACCGCACTCAAGGAGTCCTTTGAGGTGAAAATAAAGTGTGTCTGTATGTGTTTAGTACAGCTGCCAATCTGAGTGAGAGACACACAAACCATTGGTGGTAGATTGGCACATCAAGCACACATGCTCAATTTAAGGTTCTTTTTTTCCTTTCTTTTAGAGTACTCAGCCTGCAACGTGAGGCCTGATCAATATTTAGTCCATGTGTAACATAAAACAAGAACAAGTGTAAAATGGACTCTTTTGAACAGAGGATCCTTGTGGTGTTAGTGATTGGCTCCTTTATTGCAATAAGGCAACTGTCCAGACCTGTTTGCTGATAAGAAAACAGGTCTGTCAGAAGAAAGAAATGATGGTTTTCCTCTCAAGTGGTTAAACCATGGTTTCACACTTCCATTTAAAGTCATTTTGTTTACATAAACCCCCCCAAAATATAGAATACTGAGATGTCAAAGCGTAAATTCAGAATAATTTTCCATATTTGAAAAAAAAAAAAAAAAAAAAACATCATGTGAAAAATTACATTTTTCTCTATGTAATATAGTTTCTAAACTAAAAGAAAATATATTTTGTAGTTATTTCATACAAAAAATAAAAAGTTTGTGAGTCAAAGTGGAAACATTTTAGTGTCAAGTTTTTGAAATAGAGAAGTACGATTGTAAATCATCACTATTCTATTTATGATTGTTTAAGGAGAGATTAATCTGACAGATATCCCTGTTAACATTACCACACAAGTAGGAAGATGCTGCCAAATATTTCTGGTCCTGGGTAATCATAAACTGATTAAATCCAAGATCAAATGAAGTCTCTCATAAAAATGTGTTGAAAAATAATTATTAGGTGACATCAAAACATCTGCAAAAATCTCAGTATTTAATTGAAACTATTGTTCATGTTTTGAGTTAATGGCCAGAGGCACTCTTAGAAGATGTGACTTTACATCTTCAGTTTACACAGAAATGGACCCACACCAATGATGTTTTATCCAAATTAAGAAAATATGGATGTTTTATTTTCCCAATTTGTGAACCTTCAGTTTGAGGGCACTATAATGGGTAACTAATGGGCAACTTATACTGGAAAATTTCCCTGGCAGATGAAGTTTCCAGATTACAGACATTGTAAAAGCAACATCTCTCAACCACTCTATCACATTAAAAATTTAAAAAGGCAGCTTGGTGTTAGGAGCATCTCTTCTCTTCTCATCTTCCTGAGTTGCATTGCTCTGTTTGAGTTCAAATAAGGACAATCTTCAGATATCTCAGTAGAGCAGATTCTTATCTGTTATAAAACAGATACGGCTTTCCAGAAACTCTGATCCTGGTATGAACTTAACAATAACTAATGTTAATAATTTCTTTTTTTAAGTTACCTACCTCTGAACCATAAACTATTACCTTGTCTGAATGACATAGCTTGTCAAAGAGCCTCATTTAAAGGTGTTTATGTTTTTATTTATATACACATTGATCTTATTTTTTTAAAGGCTGTTTAAAATTGCTGGCCAACCAGAATACATTGTACAGACTGATTTTGCAATATCTCCACCTACTTGACCAAATCCCCTATCTTTGTGGCTGATTTTGTGCAAATAGCACAATATCTTTTCACTACAAGAGATATTTGTATTGATTTAATGAAATTTCCCATGATACGTTTCAGATCCATTCATGCTTTTATTTTATCTCTGTGGTTTACTGAAAACCTTTTAGCTTGCACATTTAACAACTTTTTTATTATTTGATTATCTGATGCCAACTCCATACATTTTACATTAATATACTCAGGGTCCAATGAGTAACCCATCGAACTGAATACCTGCTCCGCAGTAAATCTGAGCTCAACTTCAGAGTAGGGGTTAGTTAAAAGACTAGCCTGGCCATTGGCTTCCTATGCAGTTTAACTCGATTCTCATCTCCCTTCACTGCTCTGTCTGGGCTTTCTCCCATTGAGCTGGATTTCTCTGGCAGAATTTCAACTGGACCAATCAGCGAACAGAAGGAGAAGATGTAAACGATGACATTGATTTTCTGCGCTGTTTTAAAATTTTAATCTGCCTGTAGTTTTAGCAATGGCAGCAGAGGAAGTGAACGAAGTAATTCAGTCTGTTGGACACGCTTCCAATTAAAAAATGTAAATTTAGATTTAATCTTTAGATTAACTGAAGCAAGGTTGTAAAGAAGAGTGGGCAAAAAATAACTCTGCAACCATGTTATAGAGTGACAAAATGACTAGTTTAGCTTATTGCAGTAAAAGTTTGACTGAACTCTAACTATTCTGGATTCAGGATTCAAAGTATAGATTTTATCAGTCAGCTGTAAACTAATCATGAATTCACACAAAACAGTCTGGGACTTTGCCTCAAACTTCTTTAATATTTGATGAAAAGCAAGTGAGAACTGGGAGTAGGACGAGAAAATGCATGGCAGGTCAGCATAACCATGGTATCACTGACTGACGCAAAGCTTCTTATAATAAAACGTGCCAGTTTCCAAAACACAACATAATTATAAAAGCAGATGGTGGAAGTACGGGCTCTTGAACAGCAACACCTTTTTTTGTTGTTCAAGCAAACTGCCAATGACACATCCCTGACTGCTTCTTCCAACTCATGTTGGCTACACAACATGTCATTATTTTCACTGGAAAGGACTACTTTAAAGTTGTTCATTTGTACATTTTGTGCGATGATGTAATCCCTTTAAGCGAGTTCTTGTCGGGAGGGCAAACAGCTTAGATTTTTGATTTGAACATAAACGAAAGCGAAATAAGTCACACACCTGCAGCTGTAAGCCTGGATGGTTGGGAAGTGGGCTGTTCTGTTGTAAAATCGTAACTTGTTTGAAACATTAGAGGCACAGTCTAGTTTGCTTTTAACTTGCAGCATCATATCACTACCTCCCTAAATTTGTTGATGCTCTCTCGTCACACAAATCCAGCCGGGACAGAAAGGAAATTATTCGATCAAGCTTAGCTTTTCCTGTGCTAATTAGGAAGATCTGGAACCAATATACAGTTACGCAGCACAGCGGCTGAACAAAAACAAACGCACCTGTTTACCACAATCTAATGTGTCACCTGTTTTTTTTCGTAGCAGGTATGGCAGTCAGTCACAGCACAATAGTCTCCATAATTAGTCTCCGAAGAACAACAACAGATGGAGGAAGTGATAGAGAATGAAGAAAAGACAAACCAGGCAGACAGGCTGACAGGGAGAGTTTACCCAAAATAAATGCAGTGTGATGCCCCACTGACAAACACAAAAGGCTTTTGATTGCATGATTTGATGTGCATATTGTACTGTGAGTGGAAATTCCACAGACCGTTTTGGGAATCAGTTTGCTCTTCTCCTCCACTCACAGATGAATGTTATAAAGCTTTAAAATAAAATACCTCCTCCTTAATGACAGTGGTGGGGCTATGCTTTAAGGCACTGATAGATTTATCATGATGTTGCTGCTGTTTTAAAAATAAATGAGCATATAAACTCCCCCAGGCTACTCTTCAAGAAAAGTTATTAATATTCAAAGAAGTTCAATATAAAACACAGCAAAGTAAAAATATGGTTTCAGAGTAATAGCTGTGTATATTTGTAATTTAAACAATTATAAAATGATGATGGACTGTTCTTGCACTATTCATGTAAAAGATGTGCTAGCCATGTAAAGACTTTTAGGAAACTAAAGTAATAAAAGTATTGTTCATACTTTACTACTTTAAACTCAAACTTGTCCTAGTTCTTGGTTGATGGTTTCTTGGGCATCAATATCATTTAGGCGAAAAATGGCCTGACTGTCTGATCTAGAATCAGAAACATTATCTATTTTATTAAACAGAACCTGTCTGACAGCATGAAGTAGCCTAGAACTAAAAAAAGTCACAGATCTTAACTCAATCTGAAGAAAAGTTGAGAAAAGGGTCGGGCCATATGAACTTAAAATCTTATCACAGTATTTTGTGGTAGTTTTTGTGATAACAGTAAATGTGACGATAAAATATTTACAACTTCTTTTCAGTCTTTTTAGGCAGCTGTATAGCTTTGACTTCATGTCACTGCTGTCAAAGTCCCACAAGCACAAATACTGTTCTTAGAAAACACATACAAAGGCTTCTATAAGACTCTGGTGACATAAAAAAAGGATTCTTATCACTTAACTGCACATAGTAACTGCATTTATTGCTAGTTTGGAATTTATTGGTATTTATTGATGCTCTTATGGAACCAACGGTGGAGAAAATTGTAAAGTAAAAAATGACAATTCCGACAATGCTGTCAGTTTTGAGGATTTTTCACACATCATTATTTGGAATTTTCACAAAAAATATAATTTCTTGTCATCATAAGACATTTTTCACAATAACCGTAAACGATACAATAAATATCCACCCTTAGTTGAGAAAAAAAACTCACTGAACACTATGAGTGTAGAAAGGGTTGCAAAGCAGTTCCTATGGTTGTGGGACTTCAGCAAACCACACTGAGAGCTATTATCCACAAATGGAAAAAAACAAAAACATGGGACAGTGGTTGAGGTTATAGCCCACAAACATTACTCCAAGACTCGTCTATTAAGTCAAACATTTCAGAACAAAATCGAAAGCAATTCAGGCTTAACTTGAATCATTTAAGGTCAGTATCCATGATTCAACAATAAGAAAGAGAGACTGAGAAAAAAATGGTATCCAAGAGTTTCAAATCAAAAACCACAGCTAACCAAAAACAACACAATGTTTCATCTCACATTTGCCCCCACAAAACAATCTTGATTATGCCCAAGGCTTTTGGGAAAATATTTTGAGAACTGATGAGACAACGTTCAGGCTTTTAAAATTAAATTATGACTTTTTTATATAAGAGGATGTAGAACTTTAAAACGCTAATATAGCAAATCAAAGTTGCTTAAGATTTAAGCCTCAACATTCAGGCCACACAGATTAAAAACATATAAGCTTTTTACATAATCACATTATATGACTGTATTGTGTTTTTCAAGACTATAGATAACCAAAACCACATTGAAGCCTATTGTTGGAATATCGGCAATGAGCAGCTCTAATTTAATATTGGCCATCTTCGCCTTTAAAAGTCTTTATCTATGGAGTCTTCATCAGCAGGGTCAGAGCTGAAGACTATCCTCTATCTGCATGGAGAGAGAGGCTGAAACCCTTCAGGGGACACATTTATATTCACAGTGATGTCTCAGTTTATACACCCTCTGTAAATACAACCATATGTTGCACCTGGTGAGTCCTATAAAACAAAGCTGGTTAACAAGTTTCCAACCCCTCCCCCGACCACCTCTTTCCACGTTCTCACTGTTTTCTTGCACATCCTGTCAGAATGTAACAGATTTATTCTTAAAACAAAAAACAACATAAACATACATTTAGAAAACCAAACACGTCAAAGAAAACAAATCCACTATTGATTTCTTCCATATAAATGTTTTCGATGAAAAGTTGTTTAATGAATTGTTCCAGTTTGAAAAATGCCAGATAATTGAGCAGAAATTGAAATCATTTTTAGTTTTTATTGTCTGGTTATTGTCATTTTGAAGAAATATGACAGCTATTGTTTTAGTCTTTAGGACAGTGCCTTGGGAATGAAGTTGCAAATCTTTTTCACATTTTGGCACCTTACAGCCACAAACTTCTGTGCATTTTATAATACACCGCATATCACACATAAACAGTGGATGGAGGTGGGGGGCATAAGACAAAGTAACAATTTATCTGTCAGCTGCCTCTTTAACAAGTTTTCTATTTCTTTTATGCATGTATGTATCCACGTACTCAATGTGTAGTTTGCACCCTCTGCTTGTGATGCAGATTTATGTGCTTTGTGCATGAATGTACTGAATTTTGTCCTTTCCTACAATTTAGATGACTTTCTACATTTTAATTGGTTAGGGGGCAGCAGAAGGAGGCGCTTATCCAGGGCACCATCATGCAAGAATCACCACTGGCCTGAAAACACCCTCCAAACTGTGGGGATGCTCTACTTCAGCAAAAACAGGAATTTGTAATGCTATTCGCATGCTAATTTTGAATATTGATTACTCTCTAAGTTTATTGTTTTTCTTACTAGTTATAAATTTGATTTATTTACTTTTACAAAAGGACACAACTGTAGGAAAAAAACAATTCTCCCATTAATTAATACCACTTTTTAAATTTGAAAATGTGGAAAAACATGTTGGTAAATGTTGGAAATGAAACCGTGGAATTTGCATCTTCTTCCTGTACACGGTCTCTCTGAATAGCCCTTCGTTATGAGCGTGCATTTCTGCGTGGCTGTTTGTCCTGTTTGTGTCGCCTAGGGTACACCCTAACCACATCTCTCACCTAATTCTCATTGGAGATAGGCTCCAGCCCAAACACTTCCTAGCAAGAAAAAGTGAGTATAGATGATAGATTGCTGGATGAACATCATCTTCCTCCGTCCTAACAGATTTAGCTCTTTTACAAAGAATGACTGACAAAAATTTTAATCATTAGATGTCCCAAAGATGGTAGTTTGTGGTTATAATGTGGCGAAATGTGAAAAAGCTAAAAGCGTAAAAATACTTTTTTAAGATTCCATATAGAAATAGAAATACACACAGTTGAAATAGTTGCATAAAGGTTTAGCTGCTCTGCAAATTCCAGACAATGCTACAAAGATCTACAAACAGAGCAACAGTGGGACAACGGGGAATTTTGGTTTCTCTGGTGGAAACAATTCCTTTTTTTGTTCATGTCCAAAAACAAATAGATTAACACCCTCTTACTTTTTGTGACCACTCCTTCCAGCCTGATGATGTTGGGGTGATCAAACTGGCCCATGATCGATGCCTCGCGCAGAAAGTCCCGCCTTTGACGTTCTACATAACCTCCTTTCAGCGTCTTTATTGCCACCGCAATCTCCTTTTTGCCCGGTGTTCTTAAGCGGCCGCTGCACACCTCGCCAAATTCACCTGCAAAACACGATCACACGATCAAACACACACAGACGTGCACACACCACACACAATGATGTTTCCAGCATTTCAAAGGTGATTACACTGAATTATTTTCCCTGAACTTGACTTTAATCTAAACCCAGTGGCACCACCAAGGGCTTTGAAGCTTTCTATCCATGTTTTCTATGAATATAAATTTAAAAGAGCATACATTCGGAAGCTGATTGAGAAGATGCATCAGCTGCAAAGTTTATTTATTTATTTAGTTTTTTAAATCTATTTATGCCTCCTTTGTGTTTGTGTCCTCCAGAAATATATGAGTGCATAATGCTCAGTACTATGAGCATTTAGAACAAAATGCTGCACGCCGAGTTTTAACTGGTTGAGTCATTCTACTTGTTTTTTTGCTTCCCTCCTTTTTTTCCTCTTTAAATTATACAATTAATCCATTCTCTTTAAATATATTGTGCTAAATTCATGCATTTTCCAATGTAATGGATGCAACTGAAGCTGAATTAAATGGGCTTTATAAATAAATAAAGAATGACATGCAGTCATAAAACTCCTGAAATTCTTTTAGTTTTAGTGTGGCATCTCAAGTGTATCTCGAGGCCCGATTCCAGAGGCCCCACTGAAACCCTAAAACAGTCATTGTTGCTTTTGTAAAATATATATTGCAAAGGAACAAGGAACGAGTCTTATCAATAAAATCCACACCATAAACTGGTTGCAAAATCTGCCACCTGGGGGCAGTGTTGCAGTTCCCATCTAATCTCCAACATCAACTTCTTTGATTAGTTAAACTTTTTCACATTTTTTTTTCTCTTACATGCATAAAGAAAAGGTTTAAATAAATCTTAACAGCTTTTTTGTTCCTTAAGTCTATTAAAGTGTTAATATCTAATCAGTGTGCAGTGAGAAAATGTCTGTGAAAGACTGGGAGACGGTGAAGTACAACTTCTGTCATGTTTATATTGAAATACGGGGTGGTTCATTGGATTCATTATCAGTGGAGGAGAGATGATCATTTCATCTGAACATTTAAAGCTATTGTTATTTTAGCAGGTGTGAAACGGTCCTTTTCTGCCCACGTTGACAATGTGATTCAGAAACATACCACTGGATGAGTGTGAAGCGTGTGTAGGTGTGTGCTTGTACCTGCTCCGATCACCCTCTCTATGCGGATCCTGGAAGGGTCGATTTCTTTAGTGAATTCATGGACAGCCTGTGTGGGATCCTCGTATGTGTCAGGGTCCACATATGTCTTTATTCCTGGAAAAGGGACTATTGGGGAAAAAAATAAAAGTATAACATTAGGTTTTCAATATCTAAATTTGCTTTTATGTACAACAGGATGATAGTATGAAGCAAACATTAGGAAAAACTAAGATTTAGTCATACTTGAGGCAAACATATCGGACACATTTAACCATTGCTATTGATCACAAGAGGTCGGGGCTCCAGCGACAATACACTGTTCGATAGCTTGTCCTCTTCAGAACACAGGTCTTTTTGCTGAAAAGCAGCAGGGCAGCACCCTGAGCACAGAGCCAGTCATTTAACTTGACACAAGTTTTTCACTCCGTTTCAATCAACCAGCCACCCTGATGAAGTGCCCTTGAGCAAGCAGGTAAATGTTTCACTGGCTGCTGCTGCTGTTCTGGCTTTGACCCCGACCTCCCAGAGGAGAGGAGGCCCTTGAAAGAAGTTGTTCTCCTTTTAGGGATCAATACAGTAACAACAAACTAAAAACTACAATCAGGTGCTTGGAGGAAAAATCCCTGACGCTCCTGTGCTTCTCTTAAAGCATCTGCATCAATGCCACTCTCAGCAGCAAGGCTAGAGACAGATGATAAAAATGCTAACTTATAAAATGAAACCTGGGTGGCAAAGCAAAAAATTTAGTTGACTTTTTTTCATGCTATTTTTGTGCTCCTTGCTCTCTGGCCTCAAATCTTAAAATATTCCTCATTCCTCTTTGTTCTGTGATCCACTGACTTTCAACCAAGTTACCCTTTTCCTCATTTCTCTAACCTTGTGTTTTTACTTTCCTGACTTTGCTGCTATTTTTACCCTCCTCTCCACTTTTGTACATTTAGTGCAATGAAGAAGCATTCATATCCCTTAAAACCTTTCAAATTTTGTTACTTTACAACAACAAACATCAACGTACTTTATTGGGATTTCATGAAACAGACCAACACAAAATTTGCATAACTATATGTATGCTATGTGTGAATTATTAGATTCACAGTAATGTTTAAAAATGAGGAAAATAAAATTGGGCTCACAAGAGGGCTTTGCTGCATTATAAAACACTGTGGAAAGGAAAATGATATATGATTTTCAACCTTTCTTTCAAATAAAAATCTGAAAAGTGTGATATCTTGGTAGAACCACTTTTCAGTGTAATCACAGCTACAAGTGTTTCCAGGTACCTCTCTTTAGCTCATTCTTCTTTGCAAAATAGCTCAAACTCAGTGAGGTCGGATGGAAACTTAAAAATCAGGTGTGTTGAAACAGCAACACATATAAAATCTGCAGGACACTGGCCCTTGAAGAGTGGAGTTGGAAAACCCAGATCTAAACCCGTTTCATTGTCGCTCTGGCTGTATATTTAGAGTAATTGTCCTGAAGAAAGGGAACCTCTGGTCTAGTCTCAAGTCTTTTATAACAGATTTTCCTTCAGGATTAAACTGTGTTTAGTTTTACTTGATTCATCTTCCCATCAACTCTGACCAACTTCACTGTTCTTCCTGAAGAAAATGATATGGATCCACTACCATCTTTTACTGGATCATAGTGTTTGGTGTGTAAGTGCATAACTCCAGGCCATGAGTAGGTGTCCTGCATGTTTTAGATTTGTTTCTGCAACAGCACTCCTGAATCAAGTAGATCACTTTTCTCCTAAGCCTCCCACTAAGTTCTGCTGGAGCCAGCTAATTACCTGTCTATTTGATTCAGCTGTATTTAAGCAGGGAAACATCTAAAACACACACCCTCAAAGACCGTCGATGCCCACTCCTGTTGAAGGCAAAAAAAGTTAGATTTTTGTTTCATCTCTCCAGAGCATCTTTCTCCACGTCTGCAGCGTCTCCTGCATGACTTTCAACAGGGCATCTTGTGCCTTTCTTTCAACAATTGCTGTCTTTTTGCTACTCATCCATTAAGGCCAGGTTTGTTGTGTCCAGGACCAATAGCTAGTTAGTGTTGAGTCGATGCATTCTCCCACAACAACTGTGTATCTTTACAGCTAATCCAGAGTTGCCATGGGCCTTTAGGCTGCTTCTCTCAATAATCCTCTCATTGCCTGGCCTGTCAGTTAGGTAGACACTCATATCCTGGTAAGTTTACAGTTGTGTCATATCCTATTTTCAGGTGATGGTCAACTGGCTGGTTAAATCATGATTTCAAAACAGATTTTACTCTTCATTACCAAAAGCCACTAGGGAAGACAGTGCAAAAGATTTGATTTTCCTCAGAACAGCGTTCTGTGACATTTCAAGAGCTTGGGAGATTGTTTCATGACCAACATCAGCTTCAAACTTCTTCACAACTTTATGCTTGACCTGTCTGATGTGTTTCTTGGATTCTTCCTTGACTTCGAAAGTGTGCACAACACTTCTCACATTTTTATTTTTTTACTCATTGATATATGCATAATTTTCCTTCCGCTTCTCAAATATGAGCTACTTTGTAATAAAGTTCAAGAGGTATGAATACTTTTGCAAGACACTCTTGCCGTCATCAGAAACCATGCTTACTAGCCTGTGCATTCATGACAGGATCTGTTGTGGGGGAGGAGTTGCAGCGCAGCAGAGAGCAAGGAGGGTGAGGGTGTGAGCAGCGCGTACGTAAGCGTGATTGTTAGTGCTAAAACGTTCCTCCTGGCTCTGATTGGTTGTTTCTGGCCAGGAGCGGTATATTTCTGCTGATGGTAGCAGGACCACAGGGAGAAGGCAGAGGAGCTTGATTTTTTTTTTTTTTTTTAATAGATTATCTGTCTCATATGGTCAGGACATACAGTGACAGTTTTAACAAATATGTAAAAAAAACAAAAAAAACAACAACACATTTTTATAAAAGTTACCTACTGCAGCTTTAAAAAAATAAAGGAAAAGAGGAATTCTAAGTTTAACCAGAATAATACATATAAGAGTTAACAATAAATCATTTTCTGGAGCATTTGAAGAAAAAGACACTTCTTCCTTGGAAAAAAGCTCATTGTGAGCGCCGTCATACATGAGCAAAACTTACTATGCTAAGGAACAGATCCACACGGGAAGTGATCCATGCTCCATGCATATTGAATGCAAAGAAAAGAGCAGGTGGCTAGCTACTAAATGGATGTCTCTCAGCTCTTTTGCTTCCTGTTTACTGGCAGACCACAGTGGCACACCACAGAAAGCAAAATCCTCACCAGGCAGATGTCATTTCACAGTGTCTTACCAAGAGATTAACCATCCAAATTAAAAATAAAAAAAAAAAATGAGGTAGGCAAATTGATTTACCATGTCCATTCTGATAGTCGGTCCGTCTTTTGTCCTCTGAGGTCATCTTGGCCTTGAAGTACCACTGACACCTGAAAAACAGACAATTTGGGGGAAAAAAAGGATTAAGAAAACGATGAATGTTGTTGGATGAGGAAAAGTCAGTTCATCTGGTAAGAAAAAGACAAAGTACCTTCAACCACTAAGGGCAGTGCTATTAACAAACTGTGAATTCAGTCAATGTGGGTTTTTGTAGCACTCTGTTATCAAACCGGAGTCACCCTTGTCACAACTACAGCAATAACATGTTAGACACCCTTTAAATGAGCAGGAAAACACATAAATCTATTGTTGCCTCTTGTTTTATAACAAGAGGAAACAACAAATTTCATTTTTCTTGTGCACTGATGAGGCCGTGTGAATGTCAAGAGTTAGTATCAAAAGCCTTGCTCATAGATGGTCAGCTTTGTTTCTTTGCTCAAATATGGATGAATCAGAGAACAGTTTATCTTTCTGTGTAATTCATATTTTCCTATTAGAGATCACCATCAAGCAAACAGCCCTCCCCCTCCCCTTTCCTCCTCCCCTCCAGTTGATACACCGGCTAATTTAAGGGCTAAGTCGCGCTAGCATGTCTGACTACTCCACTTGATAAGAGGATGGCTACTAAAAACCGGAGCTGTTATGTCCGAGGGTGCTCAAAAATGGCTGGAAGTTTCCACTTTACTCCTGAGGGATGAAAGAATCAGAGAAGAGTGGCTGAAGCTCATTTATGGGGAAGTACCACACAATTATTACTTCAATTTGAGACACAGTTCAGGGCATTTTACTGAAGAGTTTCCCCAAATATGGTTGTAGCCAATCAGAGTGAAGTCAGCTCGTTAGAGCCACATATCATTACCGTACCCAACACTTTTACCAAGGAGGGAAATCTGGCCTGATAAAACAACCTACAAAAAGGAGACGTTTTATTTTTTAATGAAATTATTTGAAGAATTGACATATGCAGCAATATCAACTACATGAAATAGTTTATACAGTGATGTCACCCCTCCCCCTCTTTAACGATAGAGTAGGCCCAAAATAATAACCTTTACTTTGTCTTGTTGGAATTATTACTGTTCCTAACAAAGCTAAAGGGAATTCCTTATTACGCATTTATTTCTATATGGATCATGAAAATGCACATATAGTTTGCTGATAACAACCAACATCTAATCATCTGATGTAGTAACAAAATCAGCCATGAGCATCGCTGTAAACCAGGGGTCTGCAACTCCAGTCCTCAAGTGCCACTGTCCTGCAAATGTTTGGCTGCATCCCAGCTCCACCACACCTGAATAAAATGAATGGATAATCACCTGCCTTTGAAAAACTTGCTGACATGCCAAGGAGGTAAGTCAGCTTTTTTATTCTGGTGTGCTGGAGCAGGGATGCATCCAGAAGTTGTGGGACAGTGGCATTCGAGGACTGGAATTGCTGACCCCTGCTGTAAACATGTAATTAAGCAAGTTGGTTACGTGTGACAGGTTTCTGCAACAAAGATGAGCATGTTAACAGGGCTTGCATTGTTAAATTGAATGTCTACAACTGAATGGAGGGATGGACGGATAATAGACAACCAGTTGGATGGATGGATGGATGGAAAGAATGTCAGTCTAATAGAAAAATAAACAGACACATTATGGACAATTCAATAAATGGATCCAAAGGAGATGGTTGGGTGTATCGTTACAGTTTTCAGATGAAAAACATAAGAGTTTGGATATTCAAACATTTTTCCATACCCTGTTAGTTTTCCATACTGAACCAGACCTGGACATTCTAATTCCAGACTTTTCCAGATTATGTAGCAGCACTTTTTAGACACACCTTATGTCGTATACAGAAAGCAGAAATAGGTAAAAACCTAAAGAGTAATGATGAAAGCTATTAATTATTTGCCTTCATTTTATTGCAGTAAAGTTAAACCCAAACACTCAACCGTACAGGTGCAAATTTGAAGTTGCAGTTACAAGCTCACACCAAAAAGTGCTAGTTTTACACAGAGGTGTAAAAGTTGGGAGAAACAAGAAGGATACATCTGACATGAACGAAGTAGAAGTTCAAGGTGGTAGAAGTAACTGAGGGATCATTAATATGGTATAACTCAAGAGCAATTAAATACATTACTATACGTTACTATACATTAATGAACTATACTATATTGTCACAAAAACACATCACCATATAGTAAATTTATATCACATCTTTCCTGCTAAAACACATCTATAGACAGCACCAGACACTAGAAGCAAAACCTATAGCATAATCTGATGAAATACAGTAATGATGACCAATGTAGTTTATTATCTGCACAAAAATCACATTCAGCTTTAGCCGAAAACACAAGCAAAACAGAGTTGAAGCTAAATAAAGCATATTTTCAACAAATTTAAGGCAATGGGAACCAAACATCTAAATGCTTGATAAACACAAACACACAATCTCCTACCATGAAGGAATAATAACAAAGACTGTCATGTTGTCAGAGCACACTTTTATTGAAAATATGTAACTGTGCACAAGCTGTCTTGTCCTCCTGTGAATGAGACTTAGAGGTATTTATCTGGGCACAGAGATTGAGAAAGCAACAAACAGAAAGCTGCTGCCAAGAAAAGTCTGAAAAACCACAAGATTAGATGACAGCATCTGTAAAGGATCTCAGAAGATTTGATCCAAATAGATCATTGCTCTGAAATTAAAATTGAAGAAAACACAGAAAACACAAAGTACCCAGCATGAATCATGTTCGTAGAAAGGTGCTGGGGTATAAAGGCAGCAATGTAAGTCACAGCTGAAATGTTGTCTCTATAAAATTCTGAATAGCCTATTGAGAGTTGTATTTGCAATAAAAAACCGCTGCAAAAGGTTGTGGAAGCAAGCTTACCTTATACCCTAGTGTGTCTTAAAGGCTTGTAAACAGTTTGAAATGTTCAGGGTTTTTTTTTCTCATTCATTCTTTGCTTAGTTACTTTTGTAAGGAGGGTACCAAACAATGTCAGTATGAGGCTTTCGGTTTAGCACACATGTGCACCAAACGTGCGGGGAGAGCTTCTCAAATATCTAATCAATTAATATCATAATGAAATTTATCCTGACTGAATAAAGTAATTGAGGGACTGAATAAAGTACAATGCATTAACAACAACCGAAGGATGTCCATAATCCTCCTTTAAAAAGATGCAAATTGGTTTCGACTAAACCTGCACCTGCTCAGTTCAGCTGATTTACGCATCATGATCTGACAGCAAGAGGACCAAGAGGCAGAAAAAAGTTACTTTTTCCCCAAAGAACAGAAAACAGGCAGCTACAGAAGAAAAAGGAGAAAGGAGATAATCATTTCTTTAAGAAGTGAGGTGCCCAGTACAACTGAACTAACACACGGTTTAAGCAGAGATGTCTCAAAGTGAAGGAGGCACATTATTGTTTTATTTTTATAACAAAGATCAACTACTGCCATAAATTCATCATCATCAGCATTAACAGTGCCAGTCATTTAACACTGAGATATTGTGGATATTGAGGTTAAAAAAAAATCATTCAACTTTGCATTGATATCTCAAATCTTTCTGTGTAATCAGTCTCCATATATTTAGTATCAATGGACGCCTTGTCATCTCAGAGTTTTGAGCTTCTGTCTACCTTCAAAGCTGCAATGGCAAAACTAAATAACCTACCATCATTGCACAAAGGGTTGAAATTGGTCAAAGGAAACTGAGGAGGCAAATAGTCCAACTTTTAGGCCAAAGTAAATCATGTAAAAGGCAGAGTTTATTTGTTTTATGACTAACTTATATCTTATATAAACTACTTGAAGGTCTGTCTTATATGTGCTTAATTCAATTCATTACCTAGATCTTAGGGATTGGCATGCATGAATGGATTATAAGATACAAAGAAGAATACATTTACAGTAAACTAGGAGGAGAATTATAAAATATATGTCATGTGCATCTGTGCACACAGCTTTGCAAATAGTTAATTACATAGCAAACATATACACTGGACCCCCACCTACTTGTGGTTCAGTATTCGGGAATTCACATATTCACGTATTTTTCTGTGGAACACAACTCCAAATTCACCTATCCTAATTAATTAATTGATCTCAATAAAAATGCCCTGTGGTTTGAGTGTGTGTGCATGGTTGTGTGTCCTGTGTTGCCCTGTGATGGAGTGGCGACCTGTAGAGAGTGTACCCCGCCTCTTGCCCAATGACTGCTGGAGATATGATCCAACTCCCTTGCAACCCTGCATGGACAAACGGACATAGATAATGAATGAATGGATGGATGGATAAATAATTGTAAAAAGTAAGGACAATTTCATAATTCGGAAATTAACATCCGGACGCCATTAGCTAAAGAAATTAAATCTAATAATTATGAGGAGCTTATGACTTCCTTGGCATTTCAAAAGCTTTATGTTGGTATTGTTTAACAGCGTTAAGGTATGTAGCAGTAGGTAAGTCGAATTTAATTACCAACTAAAACCTGCATCTCTCACAAGGTAACAAAAATGGTATGAAGCAAATCTAAAATGAAAGCCCAGCTACTCGCAAACAGCCAAACCGTTTCATACAGAGACAAAGCCAAATACAATTTTATACACATGCAGAAAGTATTAGAATAGGATAGCATTGAAAGTCCGTTATTGTCCCTCAGTGTGGAGACTCAGATGTATAAGCAGCAGTGACGGGCAAACAGAAGCACACAGATACAAATAAAGATGGCGATAATCGTAAGGTCACAGGACACCCAGATTCTAAGAAATGTGCAAACTGATTAAAATAACAGCAAAAATGTGCAAACTGTGCTCTGCATTAGAGCAAATTTAAGAGGTTCTTTAGCTAGCAAACTGTATCAGCTTTATAAGCAAGGACAAGCCACAAGAGTGTGCAATTTATCCAAAGCTTCTATCGTACTGAAAAAGTACTGAACTGTAATTTTTGAAGGGAAATTCAACCTGACAGCTAGCGAGTTGACCTATCAAGACAAATAGATAGGTCCAGGTATAGCTGTTTCTAGATATCACTATTTTTTGTGAAATTCCACCATGCTATTGCTCTTAAAACTGTTTTTGTACATTATTGCAGTTCTGTTTAGTTTAGGTTTTGGCCAAAAAATCTCACTAAACTGCAATGCAAAGCAAAACAAATTTATTACTGATCATCAACTTACTTTAAGACCCCACACTTAGTGATTACCCACAATGAAGTCCAACCTCAACTTTGGTAACCTGTGGTTTAAAGAATGCCTGTCTTGGTTTGACGTCAAGCTCAATTACAGCTTTTAAAATGAGAGAAAAAAACATTTTTGTTTTTCAGATGTGGTTTCCTGTTAACTAAAGGTTTTGCAATGCCTTCATTTGAACATGGCAGGTCGACTTAAGTATTTATAGGTGTGCGAAGTGGAGGTGGCACTGCTGCACAAAGGCAGTGAGATGGAAAATAATAGTATAAAGAATGAAAGGTGCTTTGAGCCCTCTCTCAGAGGCCGTATCACTGATGAATTTTAAAATGTATTTTGCAAGTAGAGGACTTAATTAATGACCATGTGCATGAGGGATGCTCACTCCCACAAGTGGATCTCCTAATAAAACTTCTCATATTTCATCATTTATTAGATAGAACATATAATTCTACAGCCTGTTTCCTATAGAGGCAAACTGTATATAAAGATGATCTAAGTTTCACTTTTAGTTGATCGTTAAAAAGTTAACTTTGGCAGTTTGTCATTGTATTTCTAGTGAAAAAAATGATCTATCTATTTGAAGTTTTAGTATTTAGACAACAAGGACTCACAGAAATCAACTTTTAAAAACACAAACCATACTTGACAGTGGATTAACTCCGTGTTGATTTTTTGTTGTTCAACTGGTTTTCTTCCCAATGGGAATAACATAACAAATCACCAAAGACATATTTTAAATGAATGGCAGCCAAGTAGGAGACAACAGTCCAGAGGGTTGACCCAACACCCAACAGAGACAGGACAGAAACAGAAACAGACAGCTCCCACTGTGACACTGGCACTTCAGTGGAGAGCCCTGTCTTCACTGTCACTGCTGCAGACAGGCCTGCCTCTCCCGCAGCTCTGAGGATTCACATCACTGTGATCTAGACCGAACATGCTGCTTTCCTGCTGGGGATGAGCTGATGGGGGCTCATGGACAGAGGTCAGTTGTGTTGGTACAGACGTGTGCTTCTGCTGGTAAGGTTCAGTGAAATATTGATCCAATAAACTTCATATGTTCACACAAAAATCATTTTGAAAATAAATATGAATACAGGAAGTACAACATAGCTTCTATGGAGATGATACTCAGCTATACTTATTGGTTAAGTCTGAAGAAACAAATCATTTACACTAAATATTAAAGTGAAAGTGTTCTGGATCAGGTGGGATAAGTCAGAATTGTCAAATATTTAAATATTAATGGGTTTTTATCGTGATCAGCCTGTGAAAACAACTTTTCAACAAAAAACAGACTCCTATGTAGTGCAGAGAACATGTAGGGTCATAAAAAGTGTGGAACTTGGAGCACCAGTCAAACCATGATAGAAAAGGTTAGGGGTGAAAATCTACCCAATGTAAATCTGCACAAGATGGAAAAATCGTCAGAAAAATTTCTTGCATGATTGCGTGTGTGGCCACAGGATCACATGTGGGCCGCCTTCTCTTTGAGGACTTAACATAATCGGGGTTGCCATATTAGAGCAGGTGTCAGAGGGGCCACGGGCCATAGGTTGCCAGATTGGGTTTTGGCTAAGTGAAGTTTGTGGGATTCTGGACACTGATAGACAGATTCGATAACACGGTGGGGACCACAGGCGGAGAGGACAAGAAGGGGATTTGGAAAGCAACTGTTGACCTCTGCTGATGGGGTCAAGCTGTTCATTAAAGAATTGGTGGCATGTGCCTTTATCAGTCGTTTCCAGTCCTCACCACTGATCCTCTTTATCCGCCTCTGTCTCACTGGGTTTCATTTTGTAAAGAGGCCTCACACACACATACAAAGACAGCAATCACACACAAAGAGTTTGGCATCTCTCAGCGTTCTCTGGCCTGCCGAGCACTGCTACAGTACATATTGGCTTGCTCTTTGCAATCCTGCAGAGCTCGGTAAAACAAACAGGCTCAGGGACCTAATCAAAGAATCAGTGCAAGTCAAACTACTTTTCTCTTGGCCTCTTATCTTTCACAGCTTCTGTAGCAACCAAGGGCGAAAAGGGAAGGGCAACCGAAGAAGACATGAAAGGAACAAAAGCACTTGCAGAGACTGACATAATTCTGAGCTAACCCAACACATTATGTAAACCTCCTCACCTTGCCTGCATATTTACAATTGCGACACCTTCACTCTGATATAAGTTTGCACTCTACATTTCACATAAATAGACATAAACGGAGGCGTTTTTTTCCTGAGGAAGCCAGGTGTTAAACATTCCTCAGCACCTCTTCCCGCTCTGCTTTCAGGGCCGGATGACTGAAAGCTCTCATCTGTCTCAGGCAGCGAAGAAACATTTGGAGCTTTTCTAAAACTGAGAAAGAGTGAAAGTCCCTCCCACACAGGGCAGAGGGATTACAGCAATGAGAGACTGTGAGAGAGTTGAATAACACTCCAAATACTGCTGCTGCTTTTCGATGGATTCAGTTAAAAAAGAAAGGTCCTTCTCGTGGTACGATGTAAAAAAGCCTGAAGGGTCGGTTTTAGTTGTTGCATCTGTATGTGTTAGGTTTTACTTAAGTGAACACACACTGATAGTGCATTTAAAAAATATAAGAAATTCAATAGAAGTACTGGGTGTAAAACTGTGAAATTCTAATTATTTATTTTTGTCAATCATACCAACAATAAACAGGTTTTGATTGCAAAATTCACAACTCATTAAATACGCATTAGAGCTAAAACAATTATACACCTATCCAATACTAATTATATATCCTTCCAGAATAAAAAAAAACATCCATCTCACTTAACTTACTGGGAAAAAAGGTTAAGCTTTAGAAAATATCATGTTTTTAGACAGATGGTCAAAAGGGTAAGTCAGTAGATATAAACTCTCAGAGTGCAAACATTCACTTTTAGTCAGAGACTAAAAAAATCAGCACAGGTTAAAAACTGATGTTATGCAATCAATCTGGTATTTTTCTTCGAGAGGGTGCAAGTCAAAATTTTCATTTACTACATCAAGAATCAACACAAACTTTAATGTGAGCAGCTCAACAAATGATGTAGCTTTTTGTCATTTTCAAATAAATTCAAGATGATCTGCCTACAAGTCCAGTTGCCAACTTGTTCTTGTCCATGTGGTCCTCTGATCATAGTCAGGCTCCTTGTTTCTCTGTGATTGAAAATTACTGCTAAGAAGTGAATAAGCAGAGCTTTATTCAAAGAACAGGTCACAAATGCGCCACTTGCACATGTACAGTTGGATCTTACTAAACTAGAATACCATTGAAAAGTTGGTTTATTTCAGTACTTCATTTAAAAAGGTAAACGCTTTATACAGTCCTGTTCAATAAATTAGAATCTTATTAAAAAAGTTCATTTATTTCAGTGACTCAGCTGACTAAGTGAAACACATTATAAAGCTTAATTACACACAGACTGATGTTTTCAAGCCTTTATTTCTGTTAAATTTGATTATTTTCTGCTTACAGTGAATAAAACCAGAGATTTAAGAAAAAAGTTAAATCAGACCAATTACAAAACATTTTTAATGGAGAAATGTGGGCTTAATGAAAAGTATATTTAATGCCTGATAAAAGGTTACTTTCAAAAGTAAATGAGCTTCATCAGAACACATATTCTAATTTATTGAATATGATGGTATTATATACTCTATAATAATTACACACATAGTCATACATTTTAAGAATCTACTTCTACTTAATGTTATGACTTACAGCTAATGACACCCCAAACTTTAGCCACTCAGAGATTTAGGACATTACATAGGATCGATTTAGGAAAGCAAGTATAAATGTTATGTTATGATCATATTGTGGCCAACACAAATATGATGATGACTGGCTAACTTGACAGCTAACCAGTCAACCATCACTGATACCCTCCATAAGTCACAAAAACTCATTGCTAAATCAGCTTGCTGTTCACAGCGTGCTGTGATAAGTGTACTGACAGAATGTTAAGTGGAAAGTAAAAGTAAGTTATAATATGGTGCATAAGTAACAAGGATAACTGCAGCCTTGACAGGATTGTGAAGCAAAGCTCGTTTAAGAATTTGTGAGATGGAGGATAAGTCACTCCTGAAGCAAAGACAACATTAGAAGAATTTTAACCAAGTTAAGGAGAAAAAGGAACAGACTGTTGCTCAGGCCTGGAGGAAAAGTGGAGAGGCACATATTCCAAGATGCTGATATCCTTTTTCAGCAGGACTTATAACCTGCCAAACTGCTTTAATAACCATAGTATCATTGAGCTTGATTGGCCTGCAAACTCACCTGACCTAAACCCCATAGAAAATCTATGGAGTGTTGTGAAATGGAAGATAAGCAGCACCAGACAACAATGCAGACAATGCAACCTGGGCTTCTTTAATCATATCATGCCACACTGATGTTGTAATTCTTCCAAAAGTAGCCCAGGTTAAGTATTGAGTGCATATACTGTGCTGTGAAGTACATGATATAATTTTCAGTAGGCAGACAGAATAAAATAAAACACTTCAAATACATCAGGTTGTGTTAAATAAAATCTATATAATCTATGAGTTTAATGTAATGAATTGAAATTAATATTTTAATTTATTGAGATGTACCTGTACAAAGAAAAACCTTCAATGATAAGTAGTTTAAAAAAAGTCACAATTCAGTGCTTATTAAATCAATTTTTTTTCCACTTCTGTTTGAGTTGGGGTCACATTTCATGCTCAACGTATTTGTGTCAAGGAAAACGTTCTTGCTTTAAAATCAATTTGCGTCTTCCCACAAGTCAAATGTCATCTAAATAAAAGTTTTATGGACAAATGACAGAAAGATTGAGCTATGTGGCCAACATAATGAAAAGGATACTCAGAAAAGCCAAAGTGAGGGTTCCCAACTTAATAATGCTCTATAAGCTGTCTAACATGGTAGTGGGAGCACCATGCTATGGGTCATTTTTTGCTCTTACTGGGAGTGGTGCATTGCAAAAGGAGATGGTTTAACTGCAGAACGACCTCCAAAATCTTAATGTAAAAATCAATAGCAAAATGGCTAGAACTTAGACACAAGTAAAATCAATTAATCTGAATAAACTTTAACAATTCCGCTCAGAAGAGCGGTTAACACCAAGCCATAATTAAGTCAGAAGCTTGTTAATGACTTCCGCGAGTGTAATTGAGGTGCAACCTGCTAAGCGAAGTCGAAAGTGAAATGAGATTTGCACAAACTATTATTTTTAAAATTTATTGAAGCTATTAATTGTAAGAACCTTCCATACTGGAAAACGGATGGTTTGAAAAAAATATTAAAATCTCAAAATTAATACAACATTCATTCTCATGACGAATGTAAGTCAACTCTAGCTTTAAGCTATGAAAAAATTTTTTATAAGCCAGCAGTTTATTAAAGGTTTTAGCAGACAACATATTTTACCAGCAACAGACTTGCCAACCCGCTCTTGTTAAAAAAGTTGCAGCCATTTCTAAAACTGAATAGAAGCTATGAATTTTCACGAGGAGAGGTTTCTTTGAATTCTTCTCACCATGTTAAATAGTCATATGTGCCGGTATTGAATCCTGAATGTTCTACAATTTGAACATGTTCTAAAACTGGAGACGCTGGCAAACCTTTTTACCACCCACACAGGTATTTTCACTTTCTTTATATGATTAGATCTCTTCAGAGGCTTGATTGACACATCTTTGATTCTTCTGTTTCTTCAGAGAAAATGAAAAAACGTGTCTCATGCAATCCCAGCTGAAATATTATCTCCCTAATGAGGGTCTGGTGCAGAATGGTCTGCATATTATAAGAAAGGTAATGAAAAGAATGAACAGCCCAGTGGTGTAATTTTAGTGAGTTGGTACAGAAAATAGAAAAGCTAGCTATTATTTTGGAAACTGGCAACAAAGCTTATTCTGCTACTTCCATTTCCATTTTCTTTGTAAGTTTGCCTCCTATTTTTAAAATGAGTTTTGGTTAAAGAGAGAAAAAAAAAAAATCTCCTATAATTTTCTGTGGTTGATGATTCGAGCAAATCATTATATTTCTTTGCTTTTTTTGTCTGAATAAATGGTCCTTAATATTGTATTTTGTATTATTTTTGACTCATACAACAACAGATTTTATTATAATTACACGCATAAATGCATATTTTTCTGGATTGCAATACTGTGCATATTATGCTCTACAGTTAAAATGCAGAAAATAAAAAAATGCATATAAAAAAATCCTATGTATTTCAGTTGCTGGTGTTCCATTTATTTTTGTCCAAGCTGTTCACACTGAAATGGCGCATTATTTAGTCACCAAACCTTCACATCACACCTCTGAAATAAAGTGAGAGAAATGTTGATTCCCCCCCCCACACACAGTTGCACATTGCTTCTTCACATAGATGAAAACAGATTGGTTATATGTGCAAGAGTGTGCATGCGCTTGGATGTGTTTCAAGTGTTTTGACAGATTTACCTCTCCTCTCTTCTGAGTTTTATGTACCTGTGGTGTCTGCTCCCTGCACTATAAATTAATGCATTTTCTTCTTCTTAGAGTGGAGGCATTAAAAGCTGTGAAATTGATGGAATGCAATGTAACACAATATAATTTACAGAATATTTTCTTTCATGTTGACAGCTGAAACCCAGTTCAATACACAGACACATAATACTGCACAGTATTGAGACATAGACCTTAAGTATATGTGTGTAAACTCTATGTTCGAGGTCCAAAGACAGTATTTAAAAAAGCTTTTGCTCTTGTACCACTGAAAATGTTTAACAAGCCTTTTAATGTTAAAAACATGATATTTGCAGTGATCAGGATCAGAGCAAATTTGGTGCTTATTTTGACATAACTGAAAATCTAAAACAAAAAAGGTCAAATAAGTATTTTTTCCTATTCATCATTCAGTTTTTGAAATCTAACCAGGTTAAACCCTCTTGGCTTGCAGCAGTATTTATATCCATTGAACTTGTTCACGTTTTGTCATATTACAACCAAATCTCTATTTTATGAGGATTTTTTTGTGATTGATCAACCCAAAGTAGTAGCATAATTGTGAAGGGGAAAGAAAATGATAGATAGTTTTTCACATTTTGCTTTGACAAAAACAAATCTCAAAAGTATGGTGTGCACTTGTATTTTCTCAGATATCCATAAAGAAAATCCAGTACAACCAATTAACCTTCAAAAACCCCTTATTTATTTAATAGGGCTTACTTTTGTGTCATGTATTTTCAGCGTACATGGAGTTATGCAGTGAACACTATGGAGGTTAGAGAAGATTAAAGAACAAACAGGATTATGAAGAACAAGAAACATCGCAGACAGGTCGGGGATCAAGTTGTAGAGATGTTAAAAGCGGTTATAAAACTATATCTCAGGCTATGATCATTTGGCAGAGCACTTTTTAATCCATCACCTGAAAATGGAGAGAGTATGGCACGACTGCAAACCTACCAGGCATAACTGTCCTCCCAAACTGATAGATAGGGAGGGAGAGGATTAATTGGAGAAACAGTCAGGAGACCAAAAGTGCATCGCAAAACATGGCCTTGTTACAAAAGGATATTACATTTTAAGTGATATGCATCAATACTGTGCAAACAAATGATATATTTGGTCAGATTTTAGTGTGACCGAGATGCTTTAGCTTATGAAAAGTAGTGGGAAAATTGCATTGATGTAAAACTAAGAAGTGTGAGAATCATGAGTTACATCATTGTTGCAATTTTAAAAACAACATCACAGCTGCATTTTTTTCCCAATAATATACAATGCAAGTATTTCCCCTGAGTCAACACTTTGTATAACAACCTTTGACTGCATTTACAGCTGCAGGTATTTTTGGATCTTACCAGTTTTTTTCTGTATTTAGCTCCATCCAACCATTAAGCCTAACTAGCATCCCTGTCCCAGCTTAAAACGCAAAGCATCATGATGCTGCCATCACCTTATTTTACTGTGGGGAGGGTCTGTTAATGCTGATGTCCACTGTTTGCTTCCTGCCACACATACCATGTTGTTTGTTGTCCGACAAGTTGAATTTTGAGCTCATCTCACCAGAGCACCTTCTTCCACTTGCGTTGTGCTCCTCACATGGATTGAGGCAAACTGCAAAATTCTACCAGCACTGCTCTTCGTCTTCCCACTATTTCATAAAGGGTGCGGAACTAGCAATCCTGAAAGAAAACCTAGAAACTGCAAAAGACGTAAGACTGGGGGACAGCTTCACCTCACAGTAGGACAATATCACCAAACATGCAACCATAAATAGATCGGAATGATTTAGATCAAGGCATATTTATGTGTTAGAATGCCCACTCAACACCCAGACCAATAGTTTGCTCTACTTTGAATTAATCTATCATATACAATTTCAACAAAATGCATACATGTTTTTGGTTGTATCATGATAAAAGATTCAAGGGGGATGAATTCTTTTGCAAGACTGTATGTGCAAAACCAAAGAAAAATCTAAAGATGGGCAGACAGAAAATCAGCACACAACCCAGACTGAACCAAAAGCGAATAATTTCTCTATACAAGTTTGTAGAAACTATCTGAAACAGAACGACTGTTTTCAGGCTTATATATTAGACACACATTGTTTCAGACATTAACAAACTGTGGACCACTTCTTTAGTATAAATTAAGGCTTATAATTCATCTTACCTTCCAGTGATGAGGAGGAAGAGGGTGAGGATAACAAGAAGGGTGAAACCACCAACCGCAGCTGTTACAATGACCAACACCTGGCCCTGATCGGAAGCGATGTCTGAAGCTGAAGGTTTTGGAGAATGGGTGAAAGCAGAAAAAATGGGTCATTGGAGAACAGGGAAAAGACCAAGAAATAAATGAGAGGTTTAACAAAGAACAAGTAAATAAATGAAGGAAAAAACATCAGAAGGGGAGGAATTGCAGAGAAATGGGAGAAGAAAAAAAGATTTTTTAAAATTCACATCATCTATGATAATTCTCCCAATCAATGCACCATGCATAGACCATGAACATTCTTGTGATGGGCAGATATTGAGATGTTTGATCAGCTCTTTGTAGAGTCCCCAAAAACTGCCAGCTTTTCGTGCTGGAATGATTCATTTGCCTGCTGCTGGTTAATTAATTTTATTCATTCATGAAATTGTGATTTAGTCCATGATGATTTGTTAAAATTGGGCCCATTTGATATTCATGATTTTCCTTTTTCTGTGTCTTGTCAGAAGGCTAACGAATCCCAGATAATTGAAAGATGATTGCTATTACCAAACTTATTTCTATAATATTTCACGCTTAATGAATATGAATTAGAGATCGTGGTGCATGGTGGAGAGCATGGTGATTAAGGCTTGTGTGGGTGTATGTAGGTGTAATGCCAAGAGCATGGAAAGCATATGTATGAAATGTGTCCCTTTCACTTCATAAAAATAATTACACAGCACCCTGGGAGAAGATGAGTGAAAGTGATGGCAGTCAGATCACACATGACAGTTCTCAGCTTAACACACTTTTCACATCTAAACAGATGTGCTCGATTGACAGTGCTGGAATGAGGTCTGTGTGTCCAGAAAAAGAGGGAACGCAGCAAAAACAGATGACAGGTTGTGAGACAAAAGAGAAAAAGACAAAGAAAGAAGTGACAGAAACACATGCAGTGGGAAAAAAACGAGTGCAGTGACACTGATAGGCAGGTGGACAGACAGACTGACAGAGAAGGAGAGAGCGGCAGGAGCCAAACCTGCCTTCTCTTTTAGATAAAAGGCGAGGCAGTACAAAGGCTTGGCCGTGCAGCCTCTGATCTACAGATAAAGCCAAACTCTGCAGCTTTGGAAGCATAGGGCCACTGTGAAGCCAAATCACCTCTTTCTCAATAATACCTGACCTAACATAAAAGGGAAGCTGGACCTTTGTATTTTATGAGCATGCAATAAAGCTACCACTGACAAAAAGACAAGGAAAACTGTGATTCAAAATACACCAAACAGACAAAGAGTATCAGTTTCCTTTGATGATTTTATTCTTTTTTTTTTGTTGCTGATGCAAGTAACAGCAGGGGTTAAAGAATTATGCTAAATGAAATTCACTCTTCAAAATGACCAGGGGTTTAGCTGTGTAAAGAAAAATACTCGCTGTTTTTTGTCAACTTTAATAACAACAAATATGATCAGAGATAAAGAAAAAATTCTTCATATCCTTTTGCCTTTAAAACTGAGCTTTAGTTTATTCACTAGAAATCAAATATTTGCCTTGAGCTTCACCAGGTGAAAGTACGCAAAAATAAAAAAATGAGGGTCATAAAAGTCAATGTAGAAAACTGTTTGGCACAGATCTACAATCCATTTCCTGTGCACGGATTTGTTTCCCCAGTTCACTAAATCGTATGCACAGATTTTCTTACAGATATTATCTGGTTGACAATATTTGTAGGAAAAGTTTTCTCTCTGGAACCTTTATACACGTCTTTTACCTCAATTTTTGTAGCTGATTTTTCCACTTGGTGACTTTCTTATTTTAAACTAAACAACACCAGTAAAAAAAAACCCCAAAACAAACAAAAGAAGAAAAAAAAAAACATTTGTGTCTTTAGTTCTTGAAATATTTTGTGTTGACTCTGTTTGGTAGTAATAAATAGGAGATAGGTCAGAAATTAGATTTTTGCATGTTTTAATATTAGACATAAGCCAGTATATCTATGGTATGATGAGGAGGTAAATCAGTCATTTGATTCAAGAGTATTGGAGTTGGGACACAAACAAAAACTGCACAACACTGGCCCTCGAGGACTGGAGCTTGACATCTCTGCTGTAAAGTAACATAGACTTTTAGGGAAGTTAGCAGAAGCGTAACCTAGCTAGATTACCATTGATATAAGTGTGTGACACACAAATGTCTAGTATGATTTTGGTGACACTAAAGTAAATACTTTTGATCTTAATTAATAGTCGTATACATTGCAGTCCATCTGCTATACCCCCAGCGTCCCCCCTTTTAGATCTACCCTTTCAGCTTCACACACACACAGCACAGCTTAATACAACAAATGCTGAGCATAGACACCAATGTATCACTGTACATTGGTGCAATGCAGATCTGTGCTTACAGCTTTTTAGGCTCTTTCTTTTAAAAGACAGATCACAAAAAAATCTATTTTATTGAAATCTGAAATTGCTACCTTGCTGTAGCAGCTAGATGTGCTGCAGTGGTACTAGCTTTTGAATGACTATAAACAAAATGTTGATCAAGAGTCTGCAACTTCAGTCTTGTAGTGCCACTGTCCTACAACTTTTGGATGCATCTCCGCTCCAGCACACCTGAATTAAATGGATGGTTAATGACCACACCTTTGCAGAACTTACTGACATGCCAAGGAGATAATTCAGCCTTTTGATTCAGGTGTGTTGATTCAGAAATTAGCAAAAGCACACAAGCCTCTCCTAAACCAATGCTCCATCACAGACAATGTTTTCCAACTGAAGATTAAGAAATTTTATTCACTGCAAGTTTACATACAGAACATATGTAAACAAAAAGTTGCAGGACAGTGGCACAAAATCTACACACCTGGTGTAGATTTACCTTTAGCTGTGTTGTGCCTTCATTTATTTAATATTTTTGATATCGTTTCCTCCTTCAATCTTATTTTGTACTGCGTCTTTTGAGAGAAGCTGCTACATCAACAACATCCATCAACACATCCATCAACAACCAAAGGAGACTATTGCCTCAGTAACTCCTATTTCCTGACTTTTTATACTTACATATATTTTTGTGTATTATTGCAAGTCATACTCTTTTATTCTTAAATTTAAAGCTAAGTAGGGTTATTACATATAGTTGAATAAGAAGGTAAGATAATATATCACATTTGTTACAATCATTCCCAAACGGTTTTCCTTGCTTAACATCTTTTCCAGATTTTGTTCAAAAAGTTACTTTTCACGACCTTCAGGCTGTGAGCTGCCCTGGGTGCTCCTCCAGGCGACATGAACTTTATTTGACTCTGAACTGCTGTTTACAGCAAGAACCTCATACCGCTCATTTACTTAGGAAATTACAAAAAACACTGAAGCTTAGATTTTAATGAAACATTGTCAGAGGGTGGCAATTTTGGTTAAAATGAATTCAAAGGGAGATCTCTTGCCTTGACCAAGTTTTTTGTCCAACAAAAGAGCGAGAAAATTGGTAGTGGATGTTTCCTCTGATCCTTTCTGCGTATTTTAGCTTCGAAAGCTTTGTTGCAAAAAAGTCTCTTTCTGAAATTCTTGTTTAAGACAAAATACAACCGATGCATAGAAAGCAGCACCAGGTACAAGTTTACATTTTTAGTATTTGCAACAAGAAGTGGGTACTCACAGTCACCTGAAGTTTGGTATTCATATTTTGGTGAGTAGGAGCTGTATCCACCAGCTGTACGGGTGCGAACGCTGAAGACATACCAGGTTGCTGGTTTTAATCCTGAAACTATCACACTGGGAGCTCTGGTGCGTGTTGATGAGTAGCTCAGCTGCTCTTGTTCCTGATAGAAAAAGTGAAGAAAGGATAAAAAATGTTTAGCAAAAGAGAACAGGTTTTGACCAGCTTTTGTGTTAAGGAGATTATATGTGTATAAATTTGGTCCTTTTAAAGATTCCTTGCTCTTTTACAGCAATGCTTACCCTAATCAAAATCACAGTAAACAGTTTTGTCAAATTACTGTCACATTCACTGCTGCTCAGTGACAGATGTTGAACATGGGAATGGCGACAAGAACTGCCTTCTAGGCTACGCTGAAGCTTGCCTTCTGATCCCTTCTGGGAACATGAATGACAGGGAACAGATAATTTTATCACTAAATTTTATTACAAACACATGACCAGATGTTCTGCATTATAATTGTTGCTGTGAATAGCTAAGTAGAAGATATTCAAGAGACATTCAGCTGAAGATGACACATTTCATTCGCTATTTAGGCAATATTTTACACTTACATTAACAGATTGAAAATAACGGCAGGTAAAAAAAGAACCACTGAGAAATGTGTATTGCTAATACTTGTAAACACTGCCTTTATATGCATGAATTTAATGGACAGCTAAAAGACTTGCATTTTTGTTTTGGGGATTTATATATTTTCTATTATTAGATCTTTTGCTTGCATTGAAGAATATTCGTTATTTTATAAGGATGTCGACATCAGTTAAACTTCTTAAGGTAGCCACATGTACACTATGGCTTGTACATCTGTTCTGGAAGAAACCCTTTTCTTCATCTTTATGCATTTAAATAATTACGTCATGTTTCTGTTTAGAATTTGCTGATCTTCTGAAATGCTCCTTTTTCAAGCAAGATGTTCCCAGAGGCTATGTCTTCCCACTATGTTTAAAACATAATAATTAGAAAATTACTTGGCTAACTGTTGACAGAACATTTTATTTTGTATCCATCAATTAGAGGACATTTTACTTGCTATATGAGGAGTAGATAGGAAACATTTTCTGTGATGATTGTGTTTGAGGAGATGCAGATGGCACAGTAAGACACCACAACTCCACATATTCGTTGAGAATGCCTTTTTCAGTCAAACTTTGGTTGTGATCTAAATTTCAAATAATCCTTCAAGCAATAATCTGGCAGTTCAGTCCTCATTGAGGTTCCCCTTTAATCATCTCCACTGTTTGTATTAAATGTCATTTATTACTTACATTATTAACTGAGAAAATTGCAGAGTGCACTTTGCAATCCTCCTTTAACCTTTTGCTGAACAGCAGTGATTAATTATTTAAATTTTCAGAGTGCTAGGCATCAATTTGGGGGATGACTGTGCATATGTCGGCTGAGTGTTGAAACAAGTTCTAAGAAGTCATTTGTTAAAGTATCTCAACAGCAAATGTGAAGCCATAAATAGGCATTAAAAGCTAATCAAAGTCTGGATCCCTTTTTAAAATTTAGTTTGACCTCAAGATTTTGTAAGGACCTCAGTGTTTTACAAGAAGCCTTTAATTTTCCATGCTAAAATTATACAAACTGAAAACCTTTAATTATCCTTGCCTAATTATTAAATGTGTGTTTTTTAATCTTGATGAATCTTAAAGGTTGATTCATACCACTGTAAACTGTTGATTTATTTAATAGTATATTTTAAAAGACATAAGACTAAATAAAAAGATAAAACTATCAAATGTACTAAGGTCAGGCATAACATTATGTCTAATAGTGACTCGGCCGTCCTTTTGCTGCAAAACAGCACTGACCTGCCTGGAATCCAATAAAGGTAAGCTTTGGTATCTGGCACCACGATGTCAGTAGCACAATCTTTAAGCCTTGTAGGATGCAAAGGGGGTGGGGGCGCTCAATGGCTCCCCTTAAGGTTCTTGACTGCAAAGAGATCTGAGGAATTTAGATACCTCAAACTTGTTAAACTCTTCAAACCATTTGAACCACTTTTGTTTTGTGGCAGTGCATGCTATTCTACTGAAAAAGGGCTGACTGGTCTGCAGCTATTCAGCCCTGTATAGCTACAGACCCATGAACTGTGATGTACTCTGTATTCTAAAATATTTCTTTCAGAACCGGCATTATCTTCTTTAGCAGCTTGAGCTACAGTAGCTCTTTTTCCGGACTGGATTACATGCGCCAATGATCCATGGCCACCCATGACCCTGTCACTGTTTAACCATTACCCCTTCTGTGGACCAATTTTTATAGATACTGACCACTGCAGACTGGGAAGAGCCCAGAAGAGCTGTGGTTTTAAGCAATGACCCAATTGCCTAGTATTTTCAGCTTGGCAGCTGTTAACCTTTTTTAAATCCTTGTGTTTTCCACTTTTTAGAGCTTATAGCACACTAACTTTGAGAATAAAAGGTTTACCAGCAGGTATCAAGTGCAATGATGAAGAGGTACTCTGAGTTATTCACTTTATCTGTCAGTGGTCATAATGTTATGCTCAACTGATGTTTACATGCATAAAAAAGAAGAAAGTATATTTAGAACACTTGACAGTACCATGTCCTATGGATGTACTGATCTGATCCCAAGCATTGGCTCAGACTTCTGATCAAGGCTTTAAAGACCCTCAGCTGTAGGTACATGTTGCTGTTATAGTGTCAGTGATTTTATACCCCCCATTCCCAAAAAAGTAAAACCAAACCAATGGGTCTTATTTGTAATGCAAATAATATACACACTTTCAAAACTGTAATGAATTATAGGCAGAGTACGTTATTGGGTTTTTAACATTCTCCGTGATTTTCACCCTTTATGTTGACACTCATAGTGAAAGAGAGACAGTAATGGCTGTTGCACCTTCCCATCTGTCTGTGCCAGTTGACTGGCTGTGGATCCTGAGACTGGAGAGCTGTTGTAAAGGGTTCTGCAGGGTGCAGCTAAAATACTACTTAATAAATTTGAAGACATTCAGAACAAAGCAGTACGTTTATGAAACAGGAGAATAACTTTTGTTGACAAAATGTCCAGAAAAAGTGTTTTTGGGTTTATATTTTTAGGATTCCAAGCCTGCAGAAGCAAGTGGACAGCCAATGCAAAGCCCAGTCATCAGAGAATATTTTGAGACTTTTATGATAAACTATACATTTTATAAGATTTTTTTTTTTGTTATATGACTCCGGATTGGAAAAAGCTTTAAATTGTGGTTCACATTTTTTTTTAATGAAAAAAGCCTTTGATTCAAGGGGCCTGGAATGGGTATGTACTGTTCCAGATGTGTAGACATAGTTGTCTGAAATTATTTGGGGAATTTTATGATGAAGTATGAATTTTTAATGATTTTTTTTTTTTTTTTTACGTGTTAAAGTATCTCCCATTGGCTAAGTGCATTGCAGAACCTTGAAAGCATAAACACTGTCCTGCAAATTCACAACTCTTGGTCGACCTGCAATGATACTCAGCTAGGCCAAGCTTATGGGACAGGGGGAGGAGAGTCTAGGCAGGGGTGTCAAATTCATTTTCATTTCAGGCCACATCAAGATCATGAGCATCTTCAAAGGGCCAGTTGAGGCAGAATGTATCAATAAAAGGTGCTAACAAAAATTTGTAACTTTCTCTGCATTCAATGAGTCTTTCTAAAAATTAAATAATATTTAACACTGAAGTAGTTTGGTGCTATAGACATAAAAACTGATTTGATTTGACTGACAAAATAATATTTAAGCACACTTTTATCATGAAGTTCTGTCAGGGATCAGCCTGCCATAGAGTATAGCGGCCCCCAGAAATAGTTATGGCGGGTCGGATTTGGCCCGTGGGCCTTGAGTTTGACACATGTGGTCTAGGGGGATGGGCGGTGTGAGGGGGCGGACTTGCTTGTATACTACTGCATATATGCTAAATTCATTGTAATGGCAATACCTTTAAGGAGTGAGCACAAATTCCCAACTCAGTCAATGTGCAAACAGACTTGGCGATGCCAGCCTGGCAGGATTTGGGGAGCAGAATGCACGGGGAGGGGCAGACTTGCTGGGTTGGGCTTGGAACCCGTTGATAAGTGCTTGCAGTTCTAGTTTTTATTAGTATTTATATATTTATTAAAGGTAAATTAACACTTATATCAAAAAAGAGGAAACATCCCAGCATTAGCCTAGCAATTTAGCAAACTAAATGAAAACATGATTATCAAGAGCAAGATGTGAGTTTATTAAGGACTGTAAATGTGTGTGTTGAGCCAGATCTCACTGCATATTATACATTTCTTTGTATCAAGAAATGTAATATTTTGCAATGACTGATCTCAGAAACATTTCATAAGGGAGATGCAAGCCACTATACTTGTCATGCAAAAGAAGAGTTGAATTATTTAATCATCTTAAATATTAGACCATCTGCCATTATAATTGTATGCAGTGTGATAGTCTACCTTCTCATAATATTTGACTTCATAGTCAATGATTGGAAGTGTTGTTTCTTCAGGCTGCTGCCAGGAGAGAGCGATGCTGTTTGGAGAAGCCCAGTCCTTCTTTACAGCTCCCACCAATGATGGACCTGTTCAGTAAACACACCAAGCAGACATAATTTATTGTGTGCTGACTCTATTGACACTGGTGATAAAACTTTCTAAGGCTGCGTGTTGAGGCTGTTGGGTAGAAAGTGTACACAGAGCGCGAGTGGGTTCAGCAAATATCGGCTGCAAAAATGAATTTATTTAACAGTCTAATGAATACACCTATCTACTTCAATAAGTCAGTTTTTTCCGACAGCCTTACCAATCACAAATGTTGGACACAAAATAACAGGAAAACATTATTTTTGGGATTTCTCTGTAGGCTCTATGAATGTCATGAAAGATGCAGTACACAGCTGACCTATCAGAGTTAATAAGATAGACACCAATGAGATAGTATTGTTGATTTAGTTTTATTCAATACCCATAAGGTATGACTGGAACCTGTATTGCTGTTCATTATGGTGATCAACAATAAACTGATTACTTTGAAAGTGATCTGGAGTAAATGAAAATTAATGTCAGTATAGCTCACCTTGATGTCTTGCACATTTTGCTGTCATAGGTTTTTATATTAAAAACAGTAGGTAGGTAGCAACTCTGTAATTGTTTTATGAGCCTCCTTGCTAGATACGAAGATCAAAATTTTCACTTTTTTCCCTTTAAAATAGATGAGAGGTAGTGTTTTGTTTCATTAACTTCTTTGAATTTGAACAACCCATTCTCTATCTTTCAAACATTTTGTACAACTTTGAGTTTTACCAAAACAAAATTAAAAACTACTTCATGTTCACAACAAGTCTATCAAAGTTGAATATCATGTTTGGATTGTAGATGACCGACTAGAAAAGCACCTAGAGGCCTATATTGTTGCTCATCCTTCTTCGCAAAACTGTTCAAACTCCAAACATCCACTTTCAGGTCTTACCACAGATTTTCAACTAGATTCATGTCTAGGCTTTGTGTCTAGGCTTTCAAACACATGAATATGCTTAGATCTAAACCATTCCTTTGTAGATCTGGTTGCAGGTTTTGGGTCATTTTCCAGCTGGAATTGACCCTCTGGACCAATCTCTTTTACAAGTCTTTTGTAGCCTCTAACAAGATTATCATCCAGGATCACCCTGCTTTTAATTTCATCTACCTTCATACCAAATCTGACCAGCTTCCCTGTCCTTGGTGATAAAAAGCTTCCCCACAGACGCCACATCATTTTGGAAATGGTGTATTCAGGGCGATGAGCTGTTTTAGTTTCCCATCAAACTCATCAGATCATCTTTTTTCCAAACTTGCTATGTCCCCTACATCAGGGTTGTAACAGTCTTGGTCAGAAAAAAAAAAAAAATTTGTACCTTCATGGCATTGACTTTGACAGCGCTTTATTTTGAAAGGCCAGAAGTATCTGTGTACTTCTGTCAGCATGCATCACAAATCACAACATATGTAGTTGAGAGGATGTGGTCAACAGAAATTAATTAAGCTTTCTTTCTTTCAAATATGGCTTTCTTTTCTTCCACATGGGCAACATTTTTAGAGTGCACAACAAATAGCTGTCAGAGATAGTACCACCAAAGCTGCGGATTTCTGCAGCTCCTTCAGGATTATTATGGTCCTCCTAGCTGCTTCTGTAATTAATATTTTTAGCTGGGCTTTTAGTTTCAGTGAAAAAGCCATGTCTTGGTGTGCGGGTGTGCCATACCTTCCATTTTTGACAATGGTTTGAACAGTGCCCCTTGAGATCTTTAAAGCTTGGGATATTGCTTTATTATCTAATCCTGCTTTGATTCTGTCATTTCCAGTGTGTTCTTTGGTCTTTGTGATGCTGTTTGCTGACTAATGCTCTCAAAAAACCTCAGAGACCTTTACAAAGTAGCTGGATGTATTGTTAAATTAGTACAGTTTTGTTTAGAGGTATCAGACTAAGGATTGGCAAAGACAAATTTCCACTTTTCAGGTGTTGTTTTGTAAAACTCTTTTAAAATTATGTATCATTTCATATTTACTTCACAGCCATGCATAATATGTGTGGGGCTATCACACAAAATCCCATCAACATGCATTTAAGTTTGTGGTATGACAAAAAGTGAAAATGTTCAAAGAGTATAAAAGCTGCCGCAAGACACTGTATATGACCACATACTCTGGTAGTGCTCTCTTTCAAAATGGCTGTCTAATAGCAAGCTAATTATATTCAAATTGCATAAAAATGTGAGTATTTAACTGTCTTTCATGCACAGCTTCACAGAGCCATCATTGTGGCAAAGTCTCTGTTTTGTTGTGGAGAACCAGATGAGTGCAGTGTATGTTCAGTCCGGTAAAATGGTAATGAAAAGTGAGGCTCTTCTACACAGCAAAAGTGCAATACACATATGCTATTTAGTGAATCAGAAGCTCTAATGGTTGACACTGTTGACTGTTAGTGAAAATTAATAAACTAAATGATTGTGTGACAACAGTTCTGTTTAAAAACAGTATTTTTAAGTCAGTGTAAAAAGCAGCCTCTGTTATAACTTAATCAAGTTTCAATCAAAAATATGTTGAACAAGGCATGTTTATTTTTCCTGGAGTGAACTGCTTTATGATTTTTTTTCTGGATAAAAATTTACATTTAGCTCCCAGGAGACACAGGTCAGCAGACAAAACAGCCTCATTAATATATATTCTACTAACATCGAATGAAATGGAGCCAACTCATTATGTTGATATAAGTACAAGCTTGCTTTTCTCATGCAAACTCAAAGGAAAACTCAACCCTCAATCCATATTTTTCATGTGCCCCGCTGAAGATGTTTTAGCAGATGTTACATTGATACATCTGAGAAATGTATGCTCTCAAACTGTAAGGAGAAAACATTAAAGCTGCTGTTGGTAACTTTTGATAAAAAATATCTAAAACTGTCTCTATGTCCTGACAGTATATGAGACAGATAATCCATCAATCACGCATAAATTTAATCATCTATATTATCAGGTACTCTTTTCAACCAATCCTTTGGTAACCTTAGACAGTCACTTTCACTGATTCTTTTGGGTTGACAACCGAAGCCATTATGCTGGGTCAACCCTATAACCTTGCTGTGTTAAAACCACACAGGGCCATTCAGTACATATTTGACCCAGGCTCAGCTAAATTAAATTACTCAAATTGGGTTGCTCTTATCTCAGCTTTTAGTAGGTTAATCAAATACGACAAACTTTACAAAATACTTGAAAAATTTTCACATGGCTATGTCTGGATTATAATGTTTTCCAAACACTGAAAAACAAAACCTATCAAATTGTCAAACTGAATAATGAACTTGACTTCATAGTTTGGTAACTAGGATCAATTGCAATCAGTGTATGATTGGACTGAATTGACTATTTTTTGCCATGTGTTGAGATGACGTGTTGTGGATTGGCGCAATTTAAATAAACTGAACTGAATTGAATTGTCACAAAATAAGTCAAGTCAAACATTACTGATAAAGTACTGGTAGAGTAACACGGAGGAGGAGGGCCCAGAATAGAGAAACAGCCAGGTTCACGTTATTAAATTTGTTTTAATGCATGGCTTCTCCTTAATAACCGGTTCCTTAATAGGCTTTTTAAAAATTTCGTAAGTAGTCTGAAATGTTAACAAAACTCGACCAACATAATGTCATGCGTGACTTGAAACAGCTTACATTATTAGCATAATCATTAAGCTCAAAGGGCAGAGTGAGCCCTTGTGTGTGTAAGCCTACATGCATACATATGAGAGCTTTTTTTTGGTCTTAAAAACAATATGAAGCAGCTGAAGTAGAAAATAATTCCCTGCTTTGCAGGAAATAAAATCAGCCAAAGCTACTGACATCCTATTATGTGTTATTAATACATATTACCTCTAATATGACCAGTTCACTCCTCCTCGCCTATTCAAGATAACAGAGAAAAATTCATCTTGGGGGATTTTATCTGATCTAACTGTGTAATGAAGCACTCTGCTGAGGCCCTGACATTACAGGGTTTTTTTTCCCCTCTGCTGCTTATGCCAGTTGGGCGCAACTGTGGTGGTTTGTGGTGAGAGTCATGTTGTGGATCCATCAAACCAAGGCACAGCAAGACCACTGGCATCTGCTGTTAGCATATTGGCTCCCGATAGGAAATAATAAACACAGCCTAAGTTTAATCTCCCTCTGACTAGCAGATTCAAATGTGCCCTCCGCTGTGGTTCACACATAATTCACAAAAATAAACAAGGGAGCAAAGAGATTCCCATGAGAAGAGAGCACACAAGAGTTGAAATCTGGGACGTGACAAAACAATATGTTTGCTGGAGACTATTGTCCGTCTGGAAGAAAATAATTGCCAGTAGAAATGTGGAGGCTCACTCTGGATGTCAAAACAGAGCTTACCATGAACATTCTGATTCTCCATCCCACACAATGGCACATGAAAAACAGCAATTCTGTAAAATACGTTTTTTTCAAATTAGAGCCCAAATTAGGAGATCCTAAGAAGATCTATTTTAAAGCCCTGTATTAATAAGCTTACGTTTTGGTTGACCACATCAAATGAAGGACTGTTCACCATTTCAAAAGATTTGCTTGTGTTTATGTTTGTATCATACCCTATGCTCCGTTCATGTATTTTACTGTAAAGTTCCTACAAAATTCAATTTTCTTTTTCTCCACGTTTTGGACATGTGCTCAGCATGACTTAATAACTTTCTTAAGAGCTTTTCTCTTATCAACCCAATTCTTCATGATCTAAAGAGGGAAACCTTCAGATACCCAGTGCTTGAGAACAGACAGCCTGCCAGGCTCAGAGTGACCTTAGGTAGACAGAAGCTCTTTTGCAAAAAGAAGCTGACAAACCTCCCAGTTGATAGAGATGGACGTGAGCTACCTCTTAGCAGAAAAGCATGCTGGTTCCATGAAAATTGAACAGCAGATGTCTAACCAAAGCAAAGCACTCTTGTTAGTCCTACTGAGGCGGCAGCCCTGGTGCTGAAAGCTGGAGGGTGATCAAACTTTGTTCCATCTCCATTTTTCTTTCCCGTCTCAGACTGAAGTTAGACAAAATTTGGATTTTATTCATGGAAATTTAAATTTACTGCATATTAAGATATATTTGACATTTGAACTATTAAAATAGGGGGGTGTAAATATTCTTAAGAGGAGGTCTCAAGTACTCGTGGATTCTGTGGTCTCTAACCGCAGTGAATACCAGGGTCCACTGTAGCAGTTGTAGAGTAAAAGTAGTTTGGTTCTGTTTTTTAAAGCTACATATATCTTAGTTTTATTCATAAATTAAATACTTTATTTATTCCATCACTAGCTCTTGCTGGATCATTTTTTTTGTTCTTAATATTGATTCTAAATAAATAATCATTCTAAGAACAATATTCTCCTCTGTATGAGCAAAGGGAGCATACTGTTCTGTGGCTTAAGCCTTTTGTGCTTTGAAAACATTTCTTCAGGCACTGACAATTTACTTTCAGGACAAAAATACACGTCAATTGTCTTTAATGATTCCATTTGAGGGTTATTAAACCTGCTACATGAAATCTGCAAGAAGAACTCCCTGTCTTTCTCTTGTATGAAGGAGAACTGAAAAGCCATTAGAAACATAAGTCAATTATGATACCCCATGGATGGATTTTTCAGTCAAGCGTGGTTAAGTTCAACATAAACTAATGGGGAGTCTTTAAATGAGCTTGACCTGCATATGATTTTAATTAGCTTTCCTACCCTAAAGGCTTCCATTAACTGTTTTAAAAAATCAATAGAGCCAGTATTGATGCCATGTGGGAGCCTAAACGATGTCCTAACAGTCCACTGATTCAATGCTGATAAAGAGATGGCGTGAAAGAGAAACACAAAAACACAATATGGAAGCTGTTGTTTACGAGTCATATTGATGCTTCTCTTTTTGTGTAGGTATCTGATGGGTTTTTTTCTCATGTCAAATCCAATCTGGTCTCCTTGTGTGAATTTTTATAGGAGGACACTGTTTGTATAACCGATCACATGAATGTGAACAAAAGCCTAAGTACAAACTCTGATTATAGTTCGATTCAGTTTCATTTAAATTTCTCCAATTCAATAACATTCGGCTCAATTCCCAACACTGGGAATGTCACTGCCGATGTCAAGTACGTGAGTTGCTTCGGAAGCATCTGACTCTGTCGCCAATGTTACCTGTGGGAGTACAAGTAATCAGCTTGAGGAAAATCACATTTATTGAATGTGTTATGTCTGTGTGAATATAACTAAGCCTGTGGGTTTTTTTGCGTGCTAATAACACAAACAATAAGCAAAACTGAAGTGACATGGGCTTAAATTTAGGGAGCTTCATTAAATCTGGAGGTTACCTCCAATGCATTGTGGGTCATGCACTCTGTGTTACAAACTCCAATCTTACTCACAGAAACAGCAGGCACCTGACAAAAGCCAAATAAACTGTTGGGCTTAATTACAGCGTGGTTATGAAATCTGGCTCAAACAAGTACAGTAACTGATACTGCCACCCAATTAGAAGTGTGGTTATTTGATTATGTTTATGAAATTGCTCACATTTTTTAGATTTCCACATTTTGGTTTGTCCCTTTTTAGATCTTTTCTCATGTGATGACAAAATTAAGATGGTAAGACGTGTGCTTAGAAGTACTGAAGCAGTAGTTGTCTAATCAACGATCATTTTATCCTCGTGAAAAAAGACACATGTCAAAAAAATTTGAGAAAGAGATCATTGAGGGTATAAGAAGCAACTATGCTTGGTGACAAAGACAAAAATATTTATTTTCAAAATAAACTTTGGAAGTGGACTTTGTCACACAGTTTTAACAAATGCAGTCATTTTTACAACTATTAATTTTCTGTATTTATTGCTGAAACTGACTGAGAAGTTGTTATATATGGGCATTTCTATGGAAATTTTGAACTATAGAAGCCTGAAGTTAAAATATGAACAAGACTGGGTTCTGACTGTGATGGGTGATGTTATTCTGGATCTGTGTACCTGTTGGGTTGTTGTTATAAATTTGGGTAAGGGGAATCGTCAGAATAAGAGCTATTCAAGTATCTCAGTGAAGCAAGACCACAGAAAACAGGGAACCCCTGGAACCCTGGAGCCAGAGGGGTTGGGGGTTGTCGTTGAGCATATCAAACCTTGACTTCTGGGGTCTGGCTGTGCCTAGCATTTTGAAAATATAGGAAGCCAGAAGTGGACTCGTTATGGAGTTAGTGGAACCGAAATGTTGAGGGTGGATGCAGTGTAAGATGCATGACAGGCGAAGGTGGAACCCCAGGCGTGCCAATTCCTGGCATAATATTCTCTCTCTAGGCCCATGGAATGTCAATTTACTGGCAGGAAACTGGATACCTTTGGTCTCAACCCCACAAACAATCTGGTTTTTGGAACCCCATTCCCAAAAAGGGGCTGGACTCTCTGGGCATCAGACATTGTAACAACTGTACAGCTGACATGTTTGGTGGAGCTGTCTGGTTTAAGTATCACCAAAGCAGGAGCTGTTTTTTAATTCTTGGCTAAAAGTTAAGGTTGCTCAGGAGTGGGTTGGGGGGTAACTGGCTTTTTGTCATTGATCATATTTATGATTTTGAGTAACAGGATTTTAAGGTGTGATTTGTGGAGGGGATAGCATCCTGTTTGGAGAGCCCTGGCTCTAATTTTTGCCTTTTTTGAGATGATGTGGTTTTATGGACATCTACAAGTCATGACTTGTATAATGAAATATAGCAGTTTGAAGCCTGGTGCAAAGCAGACAGGAGAACACTTCTCTAAATCTTAGACTACAAGTCTCAAGCGGAAAAAGGTGGAATACTACATCCAGTTCCGGTAGTGCCTTGTTCATGAGTGATAGCAGAATTGAGTCAGGAATAATCAGATAGATTGGGGCTTTGTCTGGAACAAAGAAGGGTTTGTCATGGTAAATAAATAGCTGAGCCAAAAAGAAAAGCTCTTGATATAGACTTTGCTTCCCCAGATTAAAACAAGTCTGATGAGGTGGTTTTGTCATCTGATTATGACGACTTCTGGATCCCTCCTTTTAGATTTTATTTGGGTACATCCAGCTTGCATGACACCCTGAACTAACTAGAGTTGATGTATTTTCCGTCTGGTCGGGAAATCCCCTGGGATTCCCTATGAAGATGCCAAAAACTACTGAGAGATCTCTCGGTTGCCCTCTGGATCACCTTGGATTAGTAAAAGACAATGGATAAATTGCGACATGTCACATATAGGGCTTCCTTAAGAAATATTAGGAAAAAATGTTTCTTGAAGAAACATTGTAAAACTATAAAATTTTGCATTTACTTCAGTTATTTTTGATGTTTCTGATCAAGATTAGGCTTGCCATTATTGATGTACATGTAATTAATATGACTGCTTTGATTCCATTCCATTGTAGCTTTACATTTCTATTCTAAATAAAATCAAGTAATTTGTTCACCAATCTCAAATATAATCTCTGCCCCTGCTGTGGTTATACAGGCCTTTTTTTCTGTTGCCTCTTTACTGATCCTCAGGTAGGAAAAATTCATCCAAATCTTAAGTGAGATAGTTTCATGTTGTCCTTTGGCACACCTGCTATCCACCTCTGCTATGGTGGCTGCCTTTCTTATGACAGTGTCGAAAAGCTCAATAGAACCCATGCCACCATCCAGATGGTTGCTTTAACAGCGTTGTGGACCATTTATTATGTGTATCTGCTGAGCACAGGGAGTTAAAAGGTAATTAAAATCATCAGTCATGCAACAAAAACAGAGGTTGTTGCTGTTAAAGACAGAAGTAAAAGTATTTTGGTGAACTTTGAACTATTTTTTGCCTCTTCTTTCTTTGTAACAAGAAAGTTACAAAGAAAGCCAAAAGCAAACAAAAAAAGTAATGGGATGAGTTTTAAATTAGACCGCTTTTGATTTGGAAAAGCCCTACTACATTTAACTTTTATCCTTTCATTGACAGTTGCTACTAAAGCAGTGAAAAGGGATTAAATGACAGACAGATGCAAAGTCAAACAAAATGTTGCCTGTGTAGAGAAGACTTATGTGTTAGCTAGCCTGTCTGCTACTACCAGGTCCTGTCTTTAATAAGGTCCCAGCTTGCCACTGATCCCTCTTGTTTCCACTTAATGGGGAAGTGGAGAGGCAATGATGTGTGAGAAAGGCCAGTGAAACTGGTCCTATACTGGCCCACCACAATCAATACTCATTTGGCCTCTACCTCTCTTTCCCCAAAAGTAATTAATGAGAAGAGCAGACGTATCTGGCTGCTGACAGCTGATTTCCCTGCCGGTCCCTGTCCTCAGCAACCTGTCCATTTCTCATGCTTTTATTTAAAAGCTTCATTATCCTTGAAACCAAGCATCCAGTATTGGAAAGTGATGCAAATATAGGCTGACAAGAATGATAGGGTGCATAATCTTGCATCTGTGAGAATAAAAAGGCAATGGAAGAGAAGCAATGAAACTGTGGTTTAAGCAACCATCTTTAACAGAGAGTACATATTTCTATAATTTGTATAATTCATTATTTCTATGCTTGGATTTTATGCTAAAATCACCCAAAAAGTGCTTGCAGTCCACAAGCCCTCACTTATATGTAGATATACTAAAAAAAAAAAAAAAAAAAAAAAAAAAAAAAAAAAAAAAAAAAAAAAAAAAAAAAAATCAAAACTTGGCTTTTAGCATTCAGATCTTCTGCTCCATACACAAATGTCCTTTCCTTTTTTTTCTAGGTTTAAAAACAAATTTGTCACCACTTCCATGAGATTGTATCTATTACTTTGACCTATATTTTGCTTACTGGTAAACACTAACTTGGCTTAGTGAATCCTACATATGGCTACTTATAAAAACACATTAAATGCATTTATTCACACTTGTACTTCAGAGGATGAAGATACAAAGAGAGCTGTACCAGACACAGTTTCAAAAATTTTAAAATTAACAAAAATTACAGCACATCCAGAAGATGCTTGTTCATGCAGAGATAAAATATTTGGTGAAAAACAACTTTGACCAGTTACATTAAAAAAATAGCGATAATCAAACACCAGCACAGAATACAAACTTTGGGTAGTTTCAAATTCTCCCCTCATCTCCTCTCCCAGTGGGAGTGCATAGAGAGAGGAACGAAGTACTGCTGCAGCGGAGATACAGTATAAATAGCAGTCGACCCTGGTGTAGCACCCACAGCAGACTTACTGCAGCGGAACACTGTTTCCTATGGAGCAAATTTCAAGCAGAGCCATCTATACACACCCCAGCTGTCAGAGTAACTCATCCTGAAGTTAAACACTCAACCATTACACAGTTTGGTGAAGAGGTCACAAGGGGAAAAATGCTGTATTGGAGGGCTGTGTTTTCATATATTCATGCTGGGAAAATTATCTTGTCAAAGAAAGATACTTTACATGGGTAACATACAGAGATCCTAACAATAAGAGCAAATGGTGAGGCACATTTAACATAGTGGAATGATGAAACAGTGGTCAACTTGCTAGCCTGAATCCTAACCCTTGACAAACCCAATTAAAAAAATATAATCTGACAGAAGCCTAAAAGTGCAAGTCTTGATTATGAATATGATGTCTAACACTGAATCTACCTGATTACACAGTTAAAGAAGAGCAGAAATCTTATGCAAATTGCCTCTACAGTGACTGTCATATAAATGCAGATGGAGATTTAGATTTGAACCTCTGCCATTATGACTGACTTAAAGGATTGCGGCTAATGCAGTTTCATTTAAAAGAACTGGACCAACAAAAGGCATTGGCAGCTGATTTATTGAACTCTCAGAAGACAATGGGTTGGTATTCTTCAAAGGAAGTTCTACCCGAAGATTGAAGAGCAGTTTGAGATGCAAGTTAAGAGGGAGGAAACTTCAGAGGACATCCATCAGGATTGCAGAACAATGAATCCAATCAGTCTGTATTAATGAACCAATGCTTAAAATAGTGCCCGTTGTGAGGTGAAGTCAGGGGAAATGATCTTTGTGAGAGGGGAAAAGCATCCTGATAAAAGTCTCAGCATAAATCATTTTCTGGGGTAGAAAGAGCTAATCTCTATCCCTTCAAACTCCCCACCTGCTCTGAACACTGCTGAATAGCGATCTGTGGGAAAAGCTATTCTTAACACTGACTGGTGAATGGGTGACTTACTGTATGTCTGGAGGACTCTATAGGAGCTGACTGAGGATATGCTATATGATCCTATACCTCAGAGTGCTGAAGGTATTTTAGTGAAGCCCCCCCAAACCTTGAAGCATAGAGGCATGGCAGTCTATCTGAGACCAGTCACCCAAACAGTCCAATTATTTTCACAAAGTTTTGAGTTACATTACCATCCTGTTTTAAACTTCAGACAAGAAAATAAGTATTTTAAGAAGAAATGGATAATGCAATGATTTTGAGAGGCACCAGTGCCTAAAAATTCAATTTATGGTTCTTTACTAAGATGTCTGTAATACATTTGTCCACAACCATTGATTTTAGAGGTATTTTATCCCTGATTTATTGATTTATTGGTTAATGTTATATGAACAATTTCAACTAATTTACCTTATTTATACAATGAGAGACCACAACAAAAGTATTCTTAAGGCATTTTACAATATAAAGGTCCAGTTAATATCCAGTTAAATAAAATACAAGTTCATTTTTAACTTCTATCAATTTATTTAAATACATTCCAATCATACAGATCAAGTTACATCCACACTGTAATGTGCAAAAATCTTCATCTGCCTCTCTAATCCAGTCGTCAAAGATGAGTTAAAAAGCAATCAATGTTCAGAGGAAAATGTTTTTAAAGATTTGCAGAAAGTCTGAAAAAAATATTACTCAAGATCACGTCAAAGAAACTTGAAGGTTTTGCTCCTTGGAAGATAGACTTGAGCACAGTACATATGTCCTTGCTGTTTATTAGCAATGACTTTGGCCGTAGCCTTCCTGTCTGATCATAACCACATGAAGCAGGTGGGTATTGAATACAGTATACAGCAAACTCGAACACCAACAAACAGGTAAAAGGGCACCCTTTTTACAGATCTCCCAACTGAGCACACAGCTGCAAAACTCTGCCCCTTTCTAACCTATTCTTTGAATCTGTTGAACTAAAGTCAAGTATGGCTTGATCTTCTACACCTCAAGTGTTGCTCTGATGAAATTCGTCAACCACTTTACCAAAATGCAAAGCTGAAAAACACCCCCTCTTGTGTTCTGATTGTTGAACCTGGCATCTGTTGTTTGTGACCACAAGTTCAGCATTTCTATGTGAGTGTGTTTATGAATATTATGTGCTGTAGGGGCAGGTCAAAGACACTGGCATTAAGGGGTGCTGAAGGTCAAATAATGGGCATAGTTGAACAGATGCCTCAGGTTAAATTAAACTCCATGGGGAACAGGCGAAATAAACTTGCCACTGAGTTCAATGAGCAAACACCTGCCAGCAGGATAATCACAGAGAGGGATGCTCTGCTTAAACCAGTAACTTTTATTTAAGTTGTGTTTCCTGTTATATTAGCAACTCAGTTCTATCATGGTACCAAGGTTGGGACCATTAATACATCAAACTATGGATGTACTAATCACAGTGTAACAAAAGTTCTATACCCTGTGCATTGTAGTGTAAATGTGACTTTGTCCTCCCCTTAACTGTCTGTGCAAAGGTCTCTACAGCAGTGTACCTGATAAGTTATTTTGAGCATGTTGGCCTGACTTGTGATGGATAGTATTTACCTTTCTTCAAATGCTAATCTACTTTAATGTAGACCTTTACTGAGACACAGATACAGCAGCAACTACTGGTCCAAGTTTCCTGCACTGCTCTATATGCTTTTTTTGCCTCTAATAATGCAATGAACTGAAGGTACAGCAACAAATGAATAAATAATCGACACTTTTCTCTTAGATCATATATCTACAAATTAAATTCTGACTTAAGATACCTGTAATTTATTAATCATTTTCAAAACAGTTGTACCACAACTTCAGAACTAGTTTTGTTTTTAGTAAATATACCATGCCTATAAGTGAGTCAATATTTACTCAACTGTGCCAAATGCAACTTAAAATGAGCAAAGTGCAATTATCTTTTGCAATACAGTAGCTATACAGTTTCTGAATGATATATTGCATGCTAGACATTGCAAAACCAATGCAAATTAACAAAAAAAAAAATCAAACAAACAGAAAAAACCCCAAATAAAACCAACTACCTTCACTTTAATGCTGCCCCACTTTAACAAATTCATATTTTTCCTGTGGAGGTTGAATTTATAGCCAAACAAGGGCAAAGAGATGGACTAAAGCTTATCCCAGAACCATTGTGATTCTCCCTGGACAACCTGGAAAGAATATAACCATCTGTTTGCCCATTAGCCAGCAAGTCATCATCCCAAGCCTTGCCAACCTTGGACCCAACATCACTGCCCCTCTCATTACATTCCCAGTGCCACTACATGGTGTCCTAATTCCAGTTGAGCAAAGGGGTGGATCAGCACAGCCTAGGTATGCTGCCATCTGGGGCTGTTTGACTTTGGAAGCAGAATTTTGACCTGGTGGCTCTGGATTCAAAATGGGTCAGTGACCACCCTCCGTGTATTGTGTTATACCTCCCACCATCTCCATTCATAAGCTGAAATAAAAGGGAGGGCAATGAAGGAAGTGACTGTTCAGCACTTACAAGGATATGGAGAATGCTTGCAACAGTAGATGTAATAATGTTGTAAAGAATTATGGAAACTGGAACTATCTCTCAGGAATATTGTCTCTTCCTGCTTAAGCTATAAAGATGTTTATGAGTGAAATAGCACAAAGGATCCAACTGAATTTCAAACATTTTTAAATTCTTCAAACAGTCTGTTCATTCTGAATAAGACACAAACCATCTCAAACACTATTTATAGAAAGAATGAGCTATTTGTTCATTCCATTTACCATATGCATAATCTTCAAACTTCATCCTCTCATGACCATCTTACAGCTGTTAAAAAGGAGTTATATATTTTTACACATATACAGTACATCTGAAAAGTATTCATACCCCTAGAACGTTTTAATGTCATCTCCTCAAGCCTCAATGTGTTGTGTGAGGTTTCATTAGATAGACAAACAGAAGGTAAGGTATACGAGTAACATAGAATGAATTTGATGCATTATTCTTCAGTTTTGTTCTTTTTACAAAACAAACTGTGAAATGTATTTGTATTCAGTGCCCTTGAGTCAAAACTCTGCAGAGCTACCTTTCACAGTAATTAGCAGTTTTAGCTGCAAGTCATACAGGGTATATCTCTACCAGCATTGCACATCTTGAGATTGAAATCATTTAGTCTGTTTCTAAGAAGCCAAACTTTCTAGTTATATTTCAAAGTGATCTTTAACACCAATGTTTAGGTTTATGTACTCACCAGGCTTTCATAGATTGGGTTTAGGTCTTGACTTTGACAGAGCCATTAAAATACATAAACATCCTTTGATCTATATCGCATTGTTGCTTTGAGTGTATGTTTAGTGTTCTTTTCCTGCTAGAAGGTGAATTTCCACTTCAAACCTTAGATTTTTGTAAGCTTTGAAAGGTTTTCTTCCAGTACAGCCCTATTTTTAACTCCATCCATCTTTCCATTAATTCTGACCAGCTACATTGACCGGGCTGAAGAAAAGTATTGTCACAGAATGACGACATGAGAATTTATCATGCGTGCTGAGTTCTTTTTATGTCTGTTTGCATATTGTTAACCAGAATTCTTGTGGCTTTCTTTCCAAACTAGATTTTATCTTGCCAATCATTTCATATAGATCATAAGTATGGAGTGTGCAACTAATGGTTGTTCTATCCACAGATTCTTCCACAAAAGCTGCAGACCCCTCTGCTCTTTAAGAGTTACCATGGTCCCTTTGCTGTTTCTCTGGTTAATCCTGTGCTTATCTGTCCTGTCAGTTTAAGTAAACGGCGATATATTGATAGGTTTACATTGTACCAAACTCTTTCCATTTCAGATGCTGGGATTAAACCCAGCTCTGTGAGATGTTCAAAATTTGACAAAATCTAACATCTCCCCTGTCTTGTCTGTTCTCTGGTCTTCATTGTGGGATTTTTCACACTAATGTTATTTAACAAACATCTAAGACCCCAACTTAATAACCTGCGTTTATATAGAAAATTCTATCTAATAATTAAGTGACCTCAGGAGGAAACTGGTTGCCCTGGGTTTTATTTATGGGTGTAGGAATTAAGGGGACTGAATGCAAATGCATGCCACACTTTTTTAGTTGTAAAAAAATTAATTATGTATCCTTTTCTTTCCACTTCACAGTTGTGAGCTACTAAAATGCAGTAGACCCTGGGCTGTTTGCAGTTCAGTTTAAATGGATTTTTTTTGCAGAGCATAACTAAAATATTAGAAAGAGCTTGGGAAATTGAAATACCTAGGTGCAATGCCATTTGACACACTAACGGCTGGCATCTGCAAAGCAGCCAATCAAGAAGCGCTGATTTTTTTCCAGCCACTGATTGGCTATACTCCGAAGAGTGGAGCTAAGGAAGATCGTCAATGTTAAATTTTGTGGGAGAGCTAAGATGGTGTCCACTGTGTGTATTAATGCATATTAAGATATATTTGATGTTTAAACTATTAAAAAGGGTAGTTATAAGCGGTTTTAGAGGGGTCTCAAATACTTGCAGATTTTGGCTATGCACTGGTGGTTGTGGTCCCTGTACATCGAAATCTGTGGTTGTAAAGCTTCAATATGTGAAAAAGTTAAGATGATGTCAATACTTTTGAAAGAGACTGCATATTGCACTTTCTAAATTAAAGCTGGAGTATGTAACTTTTACAAAAATATGTTTTTTGCTTATTTGTTAAAACTGTCACCATATTGTGACAGTATGAGACAAATATTCTGTGAAATGATCTTGCTCCTCCACCTCCAAGATCTAAAGAAATGCACCACTCCTGACCAAAAAACAATCAGAGCCACGAGGAAGGTATTAGTGCTGTCAATCACTCTCGTGTACGTGCTGCGAAATGTGCTAATGGTGTAGAAACAACTTACCGTTCCAGAAAAACTGTTTATCCGCCGTCATTGGTGGCCATGTTAACTAGCCTTAGCACTGGTGGCAGGCTATGTTGTTATGAACCAGCTCTAGCATAGCAGAGATCAAGGCGGCGTATGTGAGCGGCACATACATGAGGGTGATTGACAGCGCTAAAACCCTCCTCCTGGCTCTGATTGGTTGTTTCTGACGGAGTGGTGTATTTCTGCGGTTAGTATTGGGAGCACTGGGAGAAGGCAGAGGTGCTTGATTTTTTCACAGGTTATCTGTCTTATACTGTCATGACATAATGATAATTTTAACAAATATGTAAAAACCCCATATTTTTCATAAAAGTTACATACTGCCTTTAAGTTGTGCATTAGGAGTTTTGTAAACTGTTTGCTTTCATGATTGGAAAACATCCTGATCATCATGACAAACCTCAGCTGAAACAACTGTGGCTGCTTCTGTCCTTGTTTTCGCCCTTCACCTTTTGCTCTCACTTTTCTGCCATCTTGACTCATTCTATTCATTGTTGGTATCTCACATGTGCCAACTCTGAACTGATATCAGTTGGTTTCATCATATCACTGGTAATAAGTGTGAACAGTTTGATATGTTTGCCTTTAAGTAATGACATCTGCACTGTAACTGCCTTTAATTTTGGCACCTGGAATTTTCATTAAAAATCATAAGGGCTTCACAAAACAAACATGGTTTAGGTATTGAAAATGTGATTTGATTCTGCAAAATCAAAATACGTGTCAGTTTGTGTAAAAAAAAAAGACAAAATTGTTTAAAAAAAAAAGAAAAGAAATCCATTTTTGTCCATTTTTAAATGGATTTACCTCAATGACCACATACGTTTCATTGAAGAAAATATAATATCGTCAATTATTCTAAAGCCTTTAAACTTCCTTTTGAAGAAATTCAAATCCGCACAAGTGCTAAGGGTCTGTAGCCTCTAAATTATGTTACTGTATCTTAGAAATGACACAGGGAAGAGCAATAACCTTAAAATGTCAGTTTAAAAAAAAAGGCAATCTTCATTTGCATGCAATTTGTTGGTAAGTTCAAAACCTTTTTTAAAGATGGTGCCACAACTTTTCTGGCATTTGGAGTGGTATTGGAAATCAAATTTTGGATCAATGTTTGGCTAATGTAATAATTTATTATTAATAAAATTATTAATAAAGCTGAAGTTTGTTGTGTAGAATCAGGGCACCATCCATAAGCTGGAACCATAAGTCAGACTTGTCAGTCTGTCGTGAAGGAATGAATTCATAATCACCCACAGAAGAAACTGTTTACACAACAAGGAATGATCACTGACACGCTTATTTTTAATTAAGTCTGAAAATTTATTAAGAAAATAGCCCAACTTTACAGATGAATTATCCTAGGCAGGTTTCAGAACCTGAGATGAAGTCCAAACTCAGATGAGCCCACCACTTTGGAACAAAGAGTCATAAAGCTCAACCATGTGCTCAAGGCTAACCTTAAGCTAGACAAAGAATCATGGCTTTGCGCTCTGCATGACAACAGAGTGAATGGATAAGTGGAAAGACGAGGCAAGCGTCAGAAAGAGAAGAGAGGGTGTAAATATGAACACCCTGTTGGATTTTACTGCTTCGATCAAACTCTGCTTAGGAACACATTGCTTTAACAGGTTGCAGCCTTACAACATCTAGAGGGTATAATAGCATACAATCAGCAAATGCATTAAACAAACATGCAAAAGAAAGATGACTAAAATAGTCTTATTTAACTACCTATTTCAGTCCAGACAGTTCAAACCGATCTCTAATCATATGTTGATCTCAGTTGCTCAGATTAAGACGATGTCCAGAGGTCCGGCACAAAAAGAAAAAAAAAGAAAAATATGAAAGAGGAAAACTCGTCCTTGTCCAGCAGGTGAGCTGGTGTCCCAGCTTGGGGCTGGGGGGTCTCAGCAGGACCGGAGTTACTGTTGGTTGAAAAACCAAAGAGACACCTTTTCGTCAATGGATACAGAGGCTGCTTCAGTGGGCTTCTGGAGTCAGACGGCAAGGGATTTTACAAGTCTTAAGGGAACTTAGAGCTGGTTATGTGGACAGGTTCTTCAAAGTTCTACAGCTAACACTTCAAAAGTTTTAAAATTTCTCTTTCCTTACCAGCAGGTTAGAAGAAAGCATGCACAGAGCTGTTGTGCCTCTGTTGGGTCCGGGGTCCCCAGGATAATGGAATCGGGGTGAGGGTCGTTCCGGCTTATATAACTTTGTGCCATCCACAACAATGGCATTTCGCTATGAATGCCAGGAGATGGAGTTTGCATAGTCCGCTTGTGAAATTGGAATCCAACAGTGGTGCGTTGTTCTGATTTTTGAGTGCACTGCTGAAAAATCTTTTTATGCCCTTGATGAGATTGTGTATCCAGTATCTACAGATCCATTACAGTTCTAGTCAGAGGTTTACATTGTTGGTATTTGAACATATACAATAACAATTTATGATTTATTGAATTGTATTTTTCTAGGTGGGTTGAAAAGGCAAAGGATACCTTTGATGATTGTTGAAGAGTTGGGGAGGAAGTTTTCAATTCATTGTTAAGTTTCTGTGCTCTACAAAGTTTAAATTACACATACATGCTTTTATGTATAGCTCATTCATTTTATTTATTTAATTTAAACTTAATTGTAGCCTACTTTATCCATTGACAGCCAGTTTTAGGATCATTGTCCTGTACAAATACCCAAAGTTTCGTTCATCTAGCTGTTTATTTGAGGTGATTTTGAATAATGGAGGTAATTATCCTTCTGTATTATTCTATTTTGTGTGATGAACTAGTACCAGTGACAGTAAAACAGACCCTCAGAATTAAAATCTACAATATCTGTGCAATCAAATCTTCCTTTTTAAAATCACTAAAGTTGCATACCATACAGCCATTTCAACTAGGAAAAACAATGGCTCAAATGCATCATTAAAAGGCCCATGACTGTATAGATGTGTGTGAATAGAGCTCTTTCTTGCCACTAATATTTTATTATCAGTAATTGTGTGATTTTATCTTACACTGCAGTAGCCTTTACATATTGAGGCTATATGTGATAAGAGACATGGATTAGTTCTTGGCTGTTTTTGACATCAGTATTTTTTAAGAAAAGGCACATTTTTTAAAGCACTTGACTCGATACACTGGAAGCAGAAGTTTGCAGAACTTGGCTGTGGCTGTAAAAATTCTTCAGCAGTTTCATTCTCTTTCTTTGCTGTGCCTTCTGTCCTGCTGGCCAAGGATTAGTTCAAGATTAGAAGAGATGTTCAGATTACTTCCAGCTCTAAAACAAAGCATTCTCACATTGCATCTGAAGCGGTGCTGCAAGGTAAAAATAACTGTACTTCAATTTAATTGCATGCACTTGCCATGACTGTGTCAAAGCATGCAGGATGCCTGAAGAAGGAAGAAATCCAAAAATAAAGTTCAAATTGGTATCACCCACTTTTGTTTCCTCTAACTTGTCACTTTCTATGTGTAAGCTTTGCTGTTTGAGTTTTATTTATCATAAATAAATAAATAGTTTATAAAATACATTTTTCCTTCCACACTTTTTATTTCTTTATCTCTATTCAGTCAGAGTGAAACATTTGGGTAACTCACCTTTAACATGCAATGGGGAAAACACTACACCCATAAACACAAAATCAGTTTGTGCAGTGAACTGAAAAGATATAGTTTCACACAGGTTAACCTGCTGAGTACATAAATTAATCTGATTTCCTTTATATGCTGATGAAAATTCAAGCAGGTCACAATAACCTTTCAAAGGGTAATTGCTGCTGTAAATTACATGTTCTGCATATAAACATCTTTAAATTCCTCACAGAGAAAGGTTGTCTTGAGGTTATAAGAACATATTCTGAGGAAAAATATCCTTTAATCTGAAAACAGAACTACAAATTTAAAACCAAGAACTAACCAAGGGAACACTCTCGAAGATGTTTTGTGCTAGTCATGCTAAATGTGTTGTAAAGCTGGAAGGCTGATGAGAAATGCCAAAATCCTGCTCTCATATTCTCTCTCCTATTGCTTTTCTTTTTCTCTTCCACCCACTGCTAAGGCTGTCTTTATTTATCTCTTCTCTCATCTCTTTCTTTCCCTGCATCTTATTCTTCTCATCTCTCAGTCTTTCACTTTGCAGATCTGATGGCAGGGGCCAGGTTGCGATCCAATCACGGGTTGGCTGCAGCAATCACGGACCGCTGATTGGTTTTATAATCCGCGCTGAGGACCTCAGATGGGGGAGAATCAGCTGACCAAGAAGTGGTGATCTGAGGGCTGTCATACTGATGCACACACATACAGACCGAGACAGACGTGAGCAAATGTGCACACCAAAAACACACACAGATGTTATTCTTCTCTCTCTGCAAATATCCAACTTCTAGAAATCCCTGTTATTGCTTTCACTCAAAAAGTTTCCTACCAGTGTGTGGGTGCATGCATGTGTGTGTTTAGATATCAATAACTGAACAAAGTGAAATCAACGGAAGTTCAAGGAAAATGTATAAATAATTTCTGTAAATCCTTTTATCTACTTTTGAGTGTGCATGCATGAAATAACAGTTTAAATCTAAAAATGTGAGCGCATGACAAAAATCTGCATCCTAATTGTGCAAAGACACTAAGATGTCAAAACATAGGTGAATACATGCAGTCAAATCATAAATACTACAGCTCCAACTCCCAGATCAATAAGCTTAGATTTAACTCTCATATTCATACATCCAGAGAAGAAAAAAACTAATCTTCAAGGCACAATATCACACCTAAATCCCCATATACTCGCAGGTAATAGTGGAGGTTGAATTTGCCTTCAAGCCTGGATAACAATATGAGATGAGAAAATGTAATTACTCACACAGGTGCTCCTCATGAAAAAAAATAAAAAATAAAAAAAACTCAGACATTAGCATGCATACAGAAACAAAGCTAAAACAACTAAGGAATCCAAATTTGTGTACAAGCTTTGAGCCTTACACAGGCCCTTATGATAAGTATCAGCTAAACACAGTTGTTTTAGGTCATTTAATATAGTCTGCAAGTGCTTTTTAAGGCTGTGCATCACATCTGGTGTCCTGACTTTGCTGTCATTTGTTATGATCCTAATGTTTGCATTCAGCAGCCGAAACTTTGGCTTTCACTTTCTGCCTTGTTCAGCATGTTGAATCAGGCTGGATGTCCTAGATCCTATGTCCTTGTCCTACATTTGTGAAGCTGAACACAGATAAATATGATTATACCTACTTTGCATCTTCCTGATTGTCCATCAACAAAAACGGCACAGGTGCTGTTTTAAACTGTTATTCATTTTGAAAACTCTAATGTGGTATTTTGATGCATAAAGCTGATGTTGCACTGTTTTTTTTTAATCTTGCCATGTACTTCGGCATATCTAAGAAAGTGTCCAAATGAGAAACATCAAATCTTATCAGCTCTATTTAGTATCCATGCAACTTTTGATGCCCCCTCATTTTGTATGGTGTGTGTTGATGTCGGTGTAGGAACCGGGGGGGATGGGAGGGACATGTCCCCCTCATTATTGGAGACAAGCGCATTTGTCTCACTCAAGAATTTCACCATGGTGGAGAAAAATATTTGATCTTTAGTTCTTTAACTCGTGTGCTTTTATTCTGAAGTCGCAATACAGTGCCATGTTACTGCGCTCCCCCCGAGCCTCCCTGAATGGCTCGGAGTGTTTGGGAGGCAGGAGGCAACAGCAGGAGTCAGAAACTCTTTTGAATGAGGTAAAATGGTCTGTCAGGAATGTTGCCACAAATATGGCTTGTTTATTATGTCTTATTAGTTTACTTTCATATATAGACACCAAATTTTTGGGGGGGTTCTGTCATCTTAATCCTGGGAGGGTCACTCATCCATTATTTAACTGGTAATTTTGTCTAAAAGTTAGCTGCACTAGCCAAAAGATTTTGTAATCTCATTTCATCACAATGAGGCTGAAACAGCAGCAGGACTTAGTTTGGTATTTTTTGAAGAGTAACGTCGGTGCAAGTAATGGCAATACAACACAAGGGCAACCTGATCATACTCGACTATTTATCAACATGTATGACATTATTATTGTATGATTAATAATATCTTATCAAGAGAATGGTACTCCAAAGAGTAGTGATGCAGTTGAAGCAATGAAAGCTGGAGAGGCTGAGGAAGCTCAGAAAAGGTCTTAAATTAGTTTAGTGAAATGTATTAACCTGTTTTTACTTGTTAAATGTAAACGAAACAATTTTATCATGAGAGGGACTGTTTCAGGGAGGAGATAAAGTCAGCTGGATCTTCAGGGGTGAGGCAAGGTTTAAAAATCATATCGATTATATTAGATCCAGATAGGAGAACAGGTGACGACTGATGTCAGGTTGACTTTTTTAAAGATAACCTTTCAACAATTTTTTGGTTATTTCCACATTATTTATAAGGGTGTGAGTTAGCTTATGACTATCAGCTGCACTTGAACACCCAACTAGTGTTCTGCACATTTATATGGTGAAATGCTTTTCCATAGTGACACACAAGTAGACTTTGTTTTTCCCGTTTAAAACTAAAATGAGCTTTATGCTCAGGAGCTGTACTTTAGATGCGCATCTCTGAAGCCATTTTGTATATTTAGGAGCAGGAATGCAGCAGCAGAAAGGAGACAGCAAAAGGAGAGGATGGTACAGGGCTTGAGTTGAGGTGTTAAAATCAATGAGTAAAAACTTTTACTGCAAGGGTTAGGGTTGAGTGTATGAGATATATAATGTGGACATCTGCAAATCAGTTGTTAAAAATTCTCATTACGCATGATAAAATCCTTAACACCTACTTTTTTAAGCTTTAGTCACATGCTGGTACGTTACATTACTGTATGTAATGTCTGTTGTAAATATATTAATGTCATGCAGGGAAATCAGAGGCATAAATCATGCAGGGAGTCAAAGTGAGGCAGAGACAGGAGCAGGTAAGAGAGAGAAACACATAACAGTAGATATTTTAATTAAGAAGCTTGTGGATGAAAATGACAGGAGAAAAAAAAAAAACATTTTGGCTCTTTTTCGTCGGCCAGTGGTTTTTTATCTTTAGTGTGCCACGACTCATGTTTGGGAAATTATTGAATGCTGGTCTATAAAGTGAGACAACACACCGAGTTGTCAGTGAGGCACTAAGCTTGTCTGTTAGATGTGTAAGGTATCACTTTTATTTATTTTTGTTGGCCAAACTTGCACTGACCTACAGAGTTGTTGAAGAAGAACAAAGCTCGTTTTTTAGACTTTATTTTCATTGGTCAAACTGTTGTATTGAGTTTAAAACTGCTGAAGCCTATTTCACCAGCTGTTTTTTACTTTAAGTTTTAGTAAGAGGCATACAATTAAGCAGGAGTATAATATTACAACTTAACGTTTTGTATTTTAAATTAAAATTAAAAAGAGATTAATTTGTCTTTCACTTTTTTTGGGGGTGGGGTGGGGGGCATGTCAGAAAGTTGTTACTTACAATTTACAAAACCAGTTCATTTGCCAGGCAACCGGCATTTTTGACCAATAAAATATATTAAACCTTACACTTGTGTGTGCTACTGAAATATTTAGCTTGCTAGTTGTGCCACCTGATAAGTGTACAGCCCTGGAATGACAGTCATTATGGGTGATTAAAGACTGAAAGGATTTTCTTCAAGAGGAGAAGAAGTTCTTTTGGGTGGTTGCCCATGTCTTAAGATCATAAAACACAAGCACATGTATATTCTACATGCATTGATACTGGTGTGCAGAACACAATTTTTCTAAGAAAGATTTGATAAAAGAAGAAAGTAAAAAACACACATAGAAAATCAACCCATGGTAGCAACTCAATGCATTTAGGTATCTAGACGTGGTGATTACAATGGGTTACAGGTAAAACCAAGCATAAGAAAGGGACTTCTGTGACATTGAACTTTACATAGTTATTGGTGGCTGACATGCTGGTTTGAATGTATCAGAAATTAATACTAATACTGAGAATAATCACTTGTTATCACCAAGGCATACAATATCATCTCTGAATATACAACACATCAAACCTTTTAAAGAGATAGGCTGCAAGAGCAAAACATCCAGGTGCTCCTGGAAATGTTTTTAAGGTTGTACATTACATCATGTGTTGTGATGTACACTCTGGTGAAACTTAGATTGTACATCTTTTTATTTTCATGTTTAAAATATGAGACATTAACATTAAACATTAAAATATGAGACATCACAGATAGCACAGATAGCTTATTTTAATTATGTCTGAGATTGCCTGTGTATATTCTCAGTCATCTGAGTCATGTCGACTACAACAGGTTTAAATCAAAGGAAATCTGACTTTCGCAGTTTTTCCCAAAGACGTTTCAATACATATCCAAGAGTCTTTGTAAAATCTGGAGGTTTGCAGTCAGCAGCTTGGAGTTGGAAGCTGCTGTTTTTTAAACACATGGAGGCCCATTCTCCTTGGAGCATTCCCAGTCAGATGTAAATTAACAATGTGCTCATCACTCACATGGCTCGTTTGAGACTTTTGTTTGGAGTAGGATGTGTGTCCGGTTGCCTTTGCTTTAAGCCTGCTGTACTATATCTAACATTCTCATTTTGAAATGAGAAAGAAAGCAGTTATTGAGGTGCACCATTCTGCTAACAGATTTAGTCAATAAAGTTGCTTGTGTGGCTCGCTGACAACACTTTAAATTGCTAGTGTGCCAGCATCCTACACTCAGTAGATAAACAAAACCGTGACAGACAGGACACATTAACGCTAAGAAGTTTCTCTCATCCATTTTTGGCAATAGGACCACCTTAGATGTAGACAAGCCTGAAAAAAGCACAATATGTGGACAAACCTAGATTAAATTATTATACAATGATTCTTCAACACATATTTTATACATACTGTATATCATCTGTCCTCATTTTGGTGGATTGACTTGTGAAATGGATGTATTGTCACACCAAAAATCAGTTTAGATTAATTTTAAATCTTTGACCAATTTTATGACTAAGTGTAGTCCTGATAGCTCAAAAAGCTGTAAAATTGTCAATTACCTTATTTCTAAATAGAACCTCTGAATCAGATGCTAAATTTAGCATCATTAAGATGTACAGCAATATTTTCTTGAAACTCTTACAAATAATTTGTGTGTTGTCTCTCATTCTGTTGCTGTTTGCTTTAAATCCTGCAAGTGAAGCAATTTAAAAAGAGGTGATGGCTTCTTCAGTGCTCATTTTACCACAAGGTCATAATGACTAAAATGAAGTAGTGCTTTGAGAAACAGCTCAAAAATGTATTTTTCCAAAATAAAAAAAATGTATGTAAAATGTAATTTTATGCTCCAAAGGACTAAATCATATTTGACACATGTTGGATTTCATCTAAATTATGTAACGAGTAAAAAATACATTAACACAGCTCAAAATCTATTGACTCAATATAAAATATAAAAATGATGTCGATGATTTTATTGTCCTAATGCTGAATTTGAATGTTTTTAATAAACAGTGTAGCCAAATAAGTCAATATTTTACTGAAATTACTCAGCAGCACACTAAACATCATGTTTTATGAGGCATCAATGACAGCAAAATTCCTGCAGGCATAAAACAAGCATAATCAAAGGTCATTCCATTGGGACTGAATAAAAATCTGCTTCTCAGTGGGGGATAAAATAAAAAAGTAGTTGGTAATTTAGATATGTTGTAATTTGGTAGAACAAAAGATTATCTGAAAATCACGCAGTGCTTAAATTTGCACACTGGGATTTAAGTGGGTTAGCTGTTGCTCTCTCACAGATAGCTTCCATCCATCTCCATGTGTGATGTTGCAAGGGAAGAGCAAAGGCTGTAATGATTACTGAAGTGTGCTCCATCTAGCAGCTATTTCAGGTATCATGACTGTGTTCTCATCTCTATTACTTTCTAAAAAATGCTGTTGTGAAGTGAAACTGCAGCTCTGGGGTTTGCTCTAGGTCATTCTTAGCTCTGTTATTGATTGTAGAGCATACACTGTTCTGTTCTTACTTTGGTGGTACCAAATCATCTTTAACTTTTGTTTGATTACTTTTTTTTTCATCAATTCCATCTCTCTGCACTCAGACCTTTTCACTGTGTCCTACATACAGTGTCTTGCAAAGGTATTTTTAACCCCTTCAACTAATTTACATTTTGTCACGTTAAAACCACAAGTGCATGATTGTAATATATTTCACTGAAATCATATATGAAAAACCAGCACAAGGTAAATGTAAAGAAAAATGATACATGTTCTTCAGAATTTTTTACAAATAAAAGTCTGAAAAGTTTATGTGCATGAGTGTTAAGACTCCTGAGTCTGAATACTTTGTAGAACCACCTTTTGCTGCAATTGTGGTTGTAGGTCTTTTGGGGTATGCCTCGACCAACTTTTTGTCAGGACACTGAAAATTCTGCCCACACTTCTTTGCAAAGTAGGTCAAACCCAGTCAGACTGGATGGATACCATCTGTGAATATAGTTTTCTTATGCTGTGCAGATTCTCAGTTTTATTTAGACCTGGACTTGGACTGGAGCATCCAACTACATAAATATTTATCTGTTTATTCATCTTTTCTCTATATCCTCCTATCCTTATAGGGCTGGTGTCCATCTCCACTGGTCATTGGCTGAGAGGCAGGACGCACCCTGGACAGGTTGCCAACTCAATGCAGGGCAACACAAGACAAGAAATAGCCATGCAGGAACACATTCACTCTTAAGGACAACATAGATTAATTAATTAATCTAAGATGCACGTCTTTGGACTGTGGAAAGAAGCCAAAGTACCAGGAAAAAGATCATGCATGCAAGGGGAGAACATGCAAACTCCATATAAATAGGTCCCAGGCTGGGATTTGAATCCAACACCTTCTTGCTTCAAGGCAACAGTGCTAAGAACTGCTGTGCTGTGGAGCCCCATATAAATATTATTTGGTATCAATCATTCTATTACAGCTATGGCTCCATGTTTAGGGTTCCAGCTAGAAACCTCTACCAAAATGTTAATGTGTGTCATGAGAATGTTATAAGTGATTGTATTTAAGTTGTACAATAAAAATGGGGCACAGGCCACCATGAGACTGCGAAGATGGAAAACCCTCCTGGCACCCCAGTGACGCATCTGCACCCCAAGGGCCTGCATGAGTGGGGGTGTGATGGTGCGGAGTCCAGCAAAGGGGAGGGAGGACTAGTAGGATAAAATGCTCTCCCAGGGAGTCAGTTCCCCCGCTGACCCCAATGGCTACCCCCATTCCCGAGATCCACCAAGGGAGGGAGGGATTGGCACATCCAACCCAGGGCTAATGGCAGCAACACCATCAAGCTCCATGGAGCCCAAGGCTAGTAATGGGCACAGAGTCCATTAAACCAACTGGAACTGGGATCAACCCCCTTGGAATTACCCAAACCCTCAAACGCCAACCCCTAGCCCCGACACCCAGCCCACCGTCAGAAGAAGCAACTGAACCCCAACAAAAAAGAGCCAGCCAGAAACATACCTGCAGCCATTAACAGTGCGGCAGCGACTGAGACTATGGCCCCAACCCAACAGAAGAACCGATCGCCAGGCCCAGCACAACACCCACAACAAGAATAGACTGCGCAAAGTAGGGCACATGACCAACATGCCCAAAGACCCACGGATCCACAGTGCTGATGTGTATTCTTCTATTCTTCTGCTTATATCCTATTTTGGTGCTTATGCAGTTGTGGGGACTTATCCTTTTGGTTTTATACAGTCATGGCAAAAAGATTTAACTACAGATGGGAGGAAATTAATTATAAATTCTGCAAGTTTTACATGACTGCACATCATTTTAAATCGTCAAAAAGAATCTCATAATGCCTATCCTCTTTTATCATCCTTATTCAACCTTTCCTCTTGAGGTATATTTCAATCTCTCTTTATTAAATGTTTGATCTTTTTTGCCTTTTAGTATGAACTCAGTCATAGAGTCACATGAAGTCAAAGCTCAAATAGTTTGCCCCATTTGTGGAACAGCTGTGTAAATATGAAACAGAAGAAAAGGATCGTGTTTTACATGTAACTAAGCTTGAGCTAGGAGCAAGATTTAATCTGGCCCTTGGCTGTTTTTTTTTCTTACACACACACACACACATATACTTTCTCCCATGAGGTCAGCAGTACAAGCTGGTTTGAGCTCAGCATGTATCTTTCATTTCCTACAGTCGATGACAACATGGGTAGGTAGACGCTTTGCATGACTGAATCCAGATCACTTTCTCTGCTTCAGCCTGTCTTCTAAACCCATCAACTGCAAACTTCACTCAAATAATTTTTCCTATTAGATGAAATTTTAATGATTCCCTTGGGGAAACTGACTTAATGGCATGCAGTCATAAAAGCTACAGGGTGCCAAAAAAGAGATAATGTTTGTGTGCCTTATTGCAAGCTTTTCTCTGCTCACTCAGTCAAGCTTTGTGCTAAGGTTAGTCTAATTATCCAGACTGATACAATGGTTTTATCGAATATCAGCTGTGGGATAATAAATAACACAATATAATAAAAAGATAATGAATGACATTTTTTTAAAGAATAAAGTTGTTTCTCACATTTAAGGTAATGATACCTGATTATGGGAATGTCATAACCATTTTAATGCCTAATGGTCTTGTCTGTCCCCGATTAATCTGTTTTTCGGGCTTTAATTTAAAAAAAAAAAAAAAAAAAAAAAAAAAAAAAAAAAAAAAAAAAAAAAAAAAAATGACCATAACCTTTTGTATTTGTGAACCAAATTCAGAAAAATATAGAAAATTTTTAAGAGGCTAGACTACAGTGTATTGCACTGTGTCAAATAGTGATAGTATTTACCTACTGAAATTTCAAAATAACCTTATAATAACTGTAATAACTGTAAACTTCAGTTTTGTTCTCTCTCCCTCTCTGTCCTTAAATCATTCCTCTTGGAAATAGACAAAAATGGCAGCTAATTATACAAATCTTTAACAAAAACAAACTTCAGCTCATAGTATACCCCATAAAGCATTGCATAAGATGCACTGCTTTAAGTAAATATTGTCCTGGAATCATCTTTCTACATTTTGATACTGTAGCATGCATAATTTCATTTTTAAGTAACGGAGTCTACTTCGGATTTTTTTCTGAAAAATTTGTGGCAGCTAAAAAAATCCCACAAATCCTACAAAATAAAAATAACAGCTATTCAAATGTCAGTGATTACAAAATAACATTACTTAATCTCCTGTTATGCAATGCAACTGCTGTCTGTGCTAATGAAGATTTACTCAGGTTACTCATTCAAACGTGCTGGAAGCTTGAAGTGGCTCCAACTGAGAGTAGCCTGACTTACATTTTGTATAATTCAGGTGACATGTATTTCACCACTTGGGGACATAGATAGACACATACACATATAGATCACTGAACTTTTATTTCCAAGGAGTCAGGCATTCCTTAAATATGGTAAAACTGATGTTTCTTAATTTCAGCAAAAGAAAGAACAAACATGTATTGCTAGGTACTTTTCTTTTGAGTACCGAAAAAGCAGGCTATGCTTCATCAGAATCACTTGCCGCTGGTTCCCCAGAACCACCTCCACTCTGCATAAGTAGGGGTACAAACATTAGTTCTACACTCGTTTTGCTCCAGAATGCATCTGCCCCCTGGTAGAACAACACAGTAGAATCCTTGTCCAAATTACCAACAGAAAATTCACAAAAAAATGCAGTGGTCTAAATTCAAACCTCAGATCCATCCCCTGTCTAAAGAAACCTCAAATTTCAGAATTATCTACAACCAAGTCACTTAAACTGGCTGTGCTAAATATCACTATCACTAAGATCATTATCAGCAAAAGTACTTTTAGTTCATGACTTCATCACCAAGCATAATATACTGAAGCACCTGTACCAATTGAATCAAAGCCTCCTAATTAAATTTTTTTAAGTGAGAATAGAAAGCATAAGAGGGACAGAGGGGTTGCTACAATATTTCATGATTCACTAAACAGTAAAAAGGTTTTCCTGGGCAAATTTGACTCTCTTGAATATTTGGGAATCGAGGTAAAAGACCATAAATGAGTTATGACACTAACTTTATACAAAACACCAAATTTTGTGGCAAATTTTTTTCAATGACTTTAGAGAGCTCTTATCTGTTATATGCATAGATTACGACTGTTTAATAATTGTTAGAGATTTGAACACCCATGCTGACAACCCAGTAGACAGAGGCAAAAAGCCTGTATGATGTACTTCAAAACTTTGATTTGACTCAACATTTTAAACAGGTGACACATAATAGAGGACACACTCTGGACTTGATTATCAGTAAGGGTGTAAATATATCCAAGGTCTCTGTAATTGATGTCACCCTGTCTGATAATTTCTCTATTATCTTTGAAAGTACAGTTTCCGTTGACTCACTTAGAAAAACAGATATTACAAAACCTTCTTTTTAGTTCTTTTTACAGACAACAGAGCTGAAACTTTTAATCAAATCTACTTTTCCACCTCTCCTTTATGCATTAACCGAGCAGATGAGCCAGTAGATAACTTCCATTCAAAATTTCATGTTTCTTATGAAATCTACAAAGAGAGACTGTTAAGCTATCACACAATACTACAACACGCAAGAACAATGTTCTTTGCGTAAATCATAAACAAAAACATCAACAATGCTCATGCCTTGTTTGCCGCAGTTGACAGATTGATAAACTCACCTGTGACTGTAACACTTGAACTCCCCTCTACCAGGGTCTGCAATGAATTTGCCAACTTCTTTACAGAGAAAATTTAAAAAAATTAGAGGGTGAATCTGCACATCAATGCCAAATCCAGTACCACTGCTATGCCCAAAAATGAAAAATGCAGAGAAAATGGCTAAATTTCAACTCAACCATGAAACTTAGAAGAAATTATAAATCAGTTAAGCTCCTCCTCCTGCTGTCTTGATATTCTACCCATAACTTTCCTTAAGAAAGTTTTTCCTGTCATTGCATCTGATCTGATTCAAATAGTAAACTCACCCCTCTCATCAGGTGTTTTCTCCCACGCTTTAAAAACAGCAGTTATCAAACCACTGATAAAAAAGAACAATATGGACAAATCACTATTGCAGAATTACAGGCCAATTTCCAACCATCCATTTATCAGCACAATTATTGATAAAAAGCTGTGCTTCAACAGTTAAATAGTTTCTTAACAATGACAAACCGCTTTGCCTTTCCCAGAACCAAACATGGAGAAGCAGCTTTCAGTTTCTATGCACCACAAACTTAGAAAAAAAAAAAAAAAAAAAAAAAAAAAAAAAAACAACTGAAACACTGAGTTACTTTAAATCAAGGCTAAAACTCCACCTGTTTAGAGTTGCCTTTGATTAGCAGTAAGGGGAACATTGATCAATATATTTGATGTGTATTTGCTTGATGATTTTCACGATGGCATTTGACAAAATGTAATGTTTGTTGCTTGTTTCATAACTGGTGACTGTATGATGTTTTTAAGATGTAAAGCACTTTGAAATGCCTTGCTGCTGAAATGTGCTATACAAATGAACTTGACTTGACGCAGTCAAACACTGAATTCCACACAATTTATCTTAATACACATGCACCGTACAAAACAGGAGTGCATAATAAAAGATGTATATACTAGAAAGGTGTGACAGAATGTAATGTTCTACACAATGCATTGATCTTTGCATTTTATTATGTCCAGACACATGTAATACCCGCTTTTTGATACCTCAACATTCATGGAAAAATAAGAAATGGTAACACAATAGGTTTGATGAGGTAAAGGATCTGATATTACCCTGAGTGAATTTATAAGATTACTGATCAGATAAATCCCCGAGAAATCTAAAATGATTAAGGTGAAAAAATATATTTTTATTCAGTGTATACAAGAAACTAAATCTTACTAATGATGGAATACTGAATAGTTCAATGTATGATCACATTGGAGATATCATTTTTCGTTCATTGTTAAAACCTGCCTGTACTTTTGTGACTGAAGTAAGATTAGAAAGTAAAATATGTGATCCCAGGAATGGGTTTGTTTGCTTTGCCAAACATGTTTCAGAGCACCACTTAAGTAAACATTGTAGAATAAACAGTTAACAGAGAGAATGATGCTTGGCTGAATTTAAAATACTTTCTAATCAGCCTGAAGTGCCTAAAGGCCCTGGCATACTTCATCCGAAGTGCCAAAATCGGCTCTTATTGACATAGACACCTGACAAAAATTGCATCATTTTGTTCACAGGGAGTCATCGGCCTGCTGAACTCGACACCAAGCCCAGGTTGGATTATTTTGACAGAGTTCTATGCGAAGTGTTTGATTGGTCAGAAGTTTGCTGTGATGTTTTATGCAAAAATGTGCTTGGACAGCAGTGTTGATATTCCTCTTCAACTAGTCCGCTTCCACTATCTGGTTTTTCTATCTGCAAGAGACATGAATACTTTTGAGGAACGCGCTGAGGAATTATGTACAGTTGTACAATTCTTTACTAAATAACTGCTATAATAATAAGACTGGAAAATGGTTAACTCCTGGATGGAAATTGTAATGCTGTTGTTCACCGAGAAGGCTGTCTGCACAAAAGTGTGGTGCTCTCTCTGTGAATGTTTCGTGAAATCAAAACAGAGGATGCTGGGAGGGAAGGGGAACTCTGGCAGGTAGGGGCGAGACGTATACTGAAGCAGGAGGAGTGTCCCCCAGGTGGTCTGCGCTGTTGTGTGAAAGGTGTGTCATGTGTGCGAATACGAACAGTTCGCAACCACGTGACTGTGCGTTGACTGTTCGGCTTTGGATGAAGAGAAAATATTACTTGACATCACTTTGACAAGATTGATCTATCTGCTTTGAACCAAGATAATGACAAAATATTTTATTTTATTATTATACTATGTGGAGGGTTTAATTTGACTTATCATAAGTGACCAAGCAGAGCTTGATTGTCTTACTCAAGGACACTTTGACAGGAAAACCTTCTGTTAACGGAACTGGAGAGTCTGTTGGGATTTACTGGCATTGAGGCTCGTGTGCCATCCATCTGTGGTGCTGCTAAACTCACACACACACACACATACACGGAGGTGAATAACCAAATAGATGAGCATTTAATGCCCCCACACACATACAAGAACTAATAGATGTGACTTCTACGTGACACTTGGAGAAAAACATTAAGACGCTCGGCCATCAGGGGGCTCAATCAATAATGTATAAGGTCTCTGAATGGCATTAACACACGGGAAGAAATTCCTCCACAGAACCACAGGTCTAAGGGTCACTTTTCTGAAGTTTCCTTTAAAACTAAGAAATAAGAAAGATGAAAATCATGTAAAGCTTTGACAACTTTCTTTGGAAGTCCTTTAAATGCTTTTTTTCCATCTTTGACATTTACCAAGGGACTTTCTTTCAAGCGGCTCAGGATTCCACACACTTTTGGTAATTAATTATTTTTTGGATTATTAATGTTAAAAGCATTCAATTAAAGTGCTCACAAAACAAATTCTTTTAGATGATGAAGTCAATAAAACATGAGTCATTGTTCCAAAAGTCTTCTCACAGTATTACATATCTATAGTGGATTTTATTGTGCATTAAGATTTAATTTAATGTCTCTATGCATCTGATATTGTAGCATATATAATTTTGTCTAAAGCCAAGCCAGGCAACCACATACACCAAAAAATTTTGTGGCATTAGCAGTTCAGCAAAGAAACATCACATCACTCGAGTTAAAGCTTTTCTGCTCTAACTCTTACTGATGCAACATGTGTCACTGTCAAGAAAAGGTATAGAGGGAAGAAGAATAGAAGAGAACCTAGCATCCAGAGCCATTGGTGAACTAGTGGAAATATTGATCAAATGTGGCATGTTATTTTACTGCACAGTAAAGCTACAGAGTTGTCAAGCATATATGGCATTTATATGGCATTGATTTTATCAGCTGTAATGAAGTATCAGACTGTGACTCAGCAATGGCCTATTTCATCACTGATGGAAACTTAAGAAACAGTTTCACAGCAGCTTAAAGAATAAACTTAGTGAGCACAACTGAATAAAACAGAAATTATTAGGGTTGAATTACAGCAAACTGCTACATTGGCAGCATTAATGCCACAACCTGACAAACAAAACAGCAAAAACCAACAGAAAACAAAAGTGACATCAGCTGGGATATCATTGATGTTGGCGTTGTATTTTAAGGTAAGGATGGCTGAAAAAGTTGAAGGAATAATGACCAAGGAAATGGTGGCAGATTACCTTTTAAATATAAATGTCGTCAAAATGAAAAGTTGATGGTTTTAATTTGTCAATATATGGGCAGGTTATTTATCTCAGATCATGATTCAGAATGAATTTGTTCCCTTGTTGTCTGTTTATAGGCACCATATATCACAGGCTTTCAATGGTAATCACCAATGATGCAGCAATCCCAACCCATTAGGGTCATGACTCCTCAGTATCGGCAGTTAAACACAGCTGGAGTCATAATGGCTTTGTGTTTGTGTGTATATATGTGCGTTTTGTGTGTATCTGTCTTACTCAGCGTTATCACTTCATTACAGGTGCAGGGTTTTTCACACAGCTCTGTTGTGTACTTGTAATGCATTTGTGTGCATGTGTGTGTTTGTGCATTCAGAGCTATTTGAGCATCTGCAAGCACAGCACTCCACTGCTTTAATACATACGGCGGTCTCATTGACAAGTGCACTCAATCATGCTAATTTTTATACGAATGCAGCATTAATTTTCCAGGTTGAAAAAAACTCAGTTTATCTCCTTGATCTTTTCTGAAAGGTTGACAGGTTATTTTGGGGTTAATCTTGAGAACAGAAAGATCATGTAACATATTTCATTCTGTTTTGCAAACTTGAACAATTTTTGTTTAGTTCGGCAGTTAAATGGGGCACAAAACTACACTATCCTCACTGCTATAGTAATAATTTGAAAAGAAAACATCAAGGAGTCTAAAAATTCACTTTAATGTTGTGCCATTTGTTGCGGTAATGACTCAGTGGGCTAAATAAATATTCCAGCCTTGGTGAAAAACTCTCGTTCAGCTGAATATGTTTATAGAGAATGTATGATGTCAGCTGTATAAAACAGCGTAAAATTTTAAAAAATTGTATTTCTTTTTTTTTTTTTTTTTTTGGTCCTTTAGGCAAGATATTGTTGGCTAAATGTTCTTGGCAATTTAAAGACAGTTGTTTTAATTTCCTCATACAAGTCTATATGCATAATCAAAACTACAAAATTTCCAAGAAATGTAAATTCAGGTGCTTAGGCTAAAACATTACAATGCTTTGCAAAAGTAGTCTTACAACTTAAATTTGTCATATTTTGTAACAGTACAACCTCAGACTTCAATGTATTTTCTTTTCACTTCATATGATAGACAAACACAAAGGAGTGTACTAATTGAGAAATGGAAGAAAAATCATCCAAGGTCTCAATATTTTTAACAAATGAAAATCAGTGCATTTTTATTGACTTCCCTTTCCTCTGATAGATGTGAATAAAATCCAGCGCAACCAGCTGGCTTCAGAAGAGTCCACTTGTGTGTAATTTAATCTAATTATGAATAGAAAGCACACTACTCTCAAGTCTTGTATATTCTCCTTCTATCTTCAGATGATGGAACAATTCTCCATGAGCTGGTCAAAGCTGAAGGCAGCTGGTTGCACTGGGTTTTATTTAGGTTAAAAATGGAAAGAACACAAATAGGCCAATGCTTTTAAGAGAAGAGTATAATTTTTATCCACCTTACTGTTGCATACCACTTTGTGTTAGTCTACTTCATAAAATCCTAATATAATACCTTAAGGTTTGTGGTTGCAGGATAAAAAAAAGCGGTGAAATAGTTTAAGATTAAATGCTTTCGCAAGGCAATGTGGATCACTCCAAGTTCGACTTTATAGGCAACACTGTTTCTGGATTATCGTCATGCTTTGGGCTAAAATACCAAATATAGCAGAAGATTTTGTAACTCTCTGAAAGTGCCTTGGGAGTTAAAGCAGTAAAAGTCTTCATGCTGGTAGTGACAGCAAGGTGTCATTGCACATCACAGTGTGATGTTTATGTGTTTCAGATAGCTGCAAAATGGTCAAAGTGTCATTTTCCAAAAGCACAGTAGGCCTGGGCAAGAAAACACACAATTTATCAACCTGTATAAAGAATATTGTTGGACCCAGAACATCTGCTTCATATGACATCACCTTCAGAAATACATCCACATATTTGAATGAAAATAAAATATTTGGAAAACCTCCCTTTTGTTCTGAATATTTTTTAGTCATCAACATTTTTATTTGAAAGAAGTTGCAGATAAATATACTTCTCTGCAAAAAGAATTTCTAAAAAAATGGTGGGACTTGGATTTAACTTGGCAAATGGGTATGTGCCTCATATTAGATAATTACTGCATAACTACTGAATAATTAAACTGGCAACAAGTTATTTAACAACAGCTAATAAGGAGCTTCTAATTTCTCAACTTTTCATTTGAACCAACTGTTAAGGGTCCTTCTTGGGAAGGGTGTTGCGAATTAGCTATGGCTACAAACACTGTGACGCAGGCATCAGATTGTCTTGATATATGTTTCTTGTATCTGTCCCTATCAAATAAACAATAATATAAAATTTAAAAAATAAATCAACCATGTCAAAAGACACATCCTATGGTTGTGGAAAAGATGTTAGTCTGTTTAAGGGTCAAATCCCTGGCATACATCAGGCAGAGAAACTGTCTAAGGAGTCAACTACAATTGTCAAGAACTAGCCAATGCATTACTAAAAACTGAACAAAAAGTGGGAACCATCATCTTCAAGAACCCCAGAGCATAGCACTGCCCTGTGGGGGCAGTGCTATGCTCTGGGGTTACTGCAGTTGGTCAGGTCCAGGTTCAGCAACATTATGTGTATCCAAAGAATGTCAGCTGATTACCTGACTGTACTCAAAGATTAGATTATTCCAGCAATAGATTCTGATCCTGATGGAACAGACATATTCCAAAACGACAATGCTCGGATTCAAATTGTGAGTCAGTGATTCAGGAACACTGAGGCATCATTTTCTCACATGAATTGCCCACCACAGTCTCTGGACCTTCACCCCAATGGCAGTCTTTTGGGTGTGCTGGAGAAGGTTTTGTGCAGTGGTTGGACTCTTCCATCACCATCAGTACAAGATCTTGGTCAAAATAAATCTTGAGCCACTGCAAAAGTTTAACAATGCCACAGTGAATGCATGTTATATTTAAAGCTAAAGGCTTTACTAAGTCTACCTCTGATATTCTGAAATATAAAGGACTTCTTAAGAAAAAGAAAGCATGCTGTGTCAGGTAACAGGGACTTTTATGAGAATAACAGGAAACTACACAATTTGAGGCCAAAGAGTTTTAAGGTTTGGCTGCTTTCTAAATTCACTTGAAAAATGTTAGAATTTAATAAAATAAAAGGGTAGGGTAGTATACAAGCGGAAGCACCATTGTTTCTAAAGTGGAAACTTTTCCCCAGTATTTTTCATCTTTTTCTACTTAAATTCTTCAGCCTTGAAGTTACTTGAACATTACAAGGACAGAATTTGCTTAAAACATAAAAAAAAATAATAATAAAAAAAAGATATTTTAGCCTTTTAAGTGGAGCTAAAGACAGACTGGGGTTATAGCAAGTGTGTATATATCAACACACTCCTTGAAGAATTCACTGTAATAAAAGTCAGGAGTACCCAAAGAGAAGAAACTGCATTGCATACACACTAAAAGAAACAGATTCACACTCCAAACACTATGCACACTTTCTCTCAAAGCACTTACACTAATCGAAGAGCTTTAAAGTTGTTTTTCTTTATAAACCTTATAAAAGCATACAGTATATCATCTGCTGAAAGCTACTCATCTGCTCAATAAAGACAAGGGATGCTTGGTGACCAAAGCGAACATATGAGGACATAAAAAAAAAAAAGAAAAACATGGTCTTTTGGGTTTCTTGTATACTTAGTTATCTCAGGCCCCTGCTACACTGCTTCTGATACTTTTTTTCATTTTTTTCAAAAATGTTCTAAGTGTAAAAGTATTACGTGGAAATGTAAAAATCAACATCAAAATTTAAAGTGGAAAGTTCCTGAACTTGTCTGAGTTGCCAATTTGGCAAATATATTTTTGCTACATTTAGAGAATATTCAAACCTCTTTAGTGAATCATCAAAGAAGGCAACATGTGACTAGCTTAGCAACCGACGCTGATGAAAACTTTTGGAGACTGTTGTGAAAGCATTTTTGTACATTTAGTTTGTTGATGTAGATTGTATAAAAGAAAAAAGAAAATTGTTCATTTATGATTTTGACTTTTAGTAGGTGTCATAAAGTAAAAACCAAACCGCGAGAAAAATAAACAAAATATTGAACAAAAAAAACTAGCAAATTTTGCCTTTCTTTTCATTCATTTTTGTGGGTCATAAGCCCAGATAAAGGAGGAGGGTAGGCTTTGTTTTCCATGTTTCCCATGACATAATTCCTCTCTCCTACAGTGTTCTTCACAATGAAATGCACAAAGTCAGTTATGCAGACTTGAAGACAATGCCATTTATGGACTTTAAGCAACAAGTATGACAAAAAAAATCAAAATATGACAAGAAGTTATATAGAGTTTTACAAATCCTCCATCATCTACTCTGAACTCGTGCACTGCTGACTAATGCTTTGAAACTTTCGTGTATGAACAATGTGTTGTGACATTTCTAAAAGAGAAATTATCCTTGCAGTTTACAGTGGTGAATTTGATAACAAATGAACAAAAACAAATCTGACTCACGTTTACTTAACAGCTATATTTATTAGAATAATTTAAGCCTGTTTTACAGAAAAAAGTGACACCTTGTCTTCCCAGATTTACATAATTTCAGAAATCTGTCTCTTCACATATTTTTTATTTTAGTGTATGACTCACCTGCAATGCAGCCAACGTCTATGAAAACAGGCCGTGTTGGGAAAATGCTAAATGCAACAGTTGTGCCTATGGAGCTCAGCACTGCCCCCTTTCAATGAGGCACGGTACTTTCTGCCTCACCTTGCGCATTTTCACTATGCATTTATGGCCAATCAGAAAGACTAAATAATGTCACTCACATGCATTAAATACAGTAGAATGCAGAACGTCAGCATATCTAGTACAAGTGTAATTAAATAACTATATTAGTGATATAAAGAGAGACAGCAATGGACATGGGGCAACAGCCTGCTTCATTCACTATGTGTGAAACAGTGCCACCAGAGGTGACGCACAGCACTGCACTGCCTCACCCTGGACTTCTTTCATGTATTTCAATAGGCAATGCATAAATTCAGTGATTCTGACCATAAGAATGCTGATATTACAAAAAAACAAAAAAAACAAAACACATTTATATAAAAATCAAGTGGACAAATTGATTTTCTCTCATCATTGTTTGTATCTATTTTACTTCTCATGTACCTATTTTACTTATCAGGATTCCCTTGACCGCAAGTCACTGCTCACCAAATTATGTCAACACAGGGTTTTGTGCAAGCATTTTAATCATGCTTTTTTAAGGGTGGCATGGGTATACAAAGAACAAAATAAACACACACACACACACACACACACACACACACACATTATATATATATATATATATATATATATATATATATATATATATAAACTGAGTTTTTGCGGCCATCAGTTGATTCTGACAAGATATTTCACCATTTTAACAGGGTTGTAGTTGAAGCCGTTACAGAAACTGCATGTTACCCAGCTTTATTCATCCCAAAACCAGCTTTGATGCTGGCTTGGGGGTCAATGTTCAGTTGGAAACCCAGCTGTATCAAAGTTTAAGTCATCTGACCCAAACTATCACCATTTAGTAAGGATACTGGATATAACCCAAGAACCACCAAGGTTCAAAACTATCATAAACCAAAAGATTCTGAAACATCAGTGTCACTGTCCACAGTGAAGCTAGTTTAGCATCAACATGCACTGTAAGGTTGCCAACTGAGAAAAAGGCTCCAAGATTGATACTTTCAGCTTCGACTAAAATTTGTACAAACCAACACAGATACGCCAAATTACTTTTGGGTGTAATTTAGCTAATCTGTAATTTCATTTTACTGTAATTTCAGTTTACTGTGAGAGGAGATTTGTTTGGAGGAGTCAACATAAGGCTTTAAAATCTAACATTTCTTTATGAACAGCAAAGCATGATGGTGGCAGGATCAACATACCTGGTTATATTTCTGCCAGTTATCCTGGGGATCTGTAGATAATTGGTTGAAAAATAGGGAGTACTACCTCTATATTCATCAAGTTTCCCTCAAGTCAACAGCTAAACAGTTAAGATTTAGACAATTGTTCCAAAAAATAAACAGTTCCGAACACACCAAAACGGGTTTTGTAATGGGTAAAGCAGAATAACTTTAAGCTTATGGAATGACCTCTTCCTCAACCCTATCGAAAATTTATGGACAATGCTTAAAAGCAGACTCTGTTGGCAAGAAACCAAATAAATAAATGAGCTTTAACATTTTGGATCAAAAGACTGTGGTTTCTCTAAAACTCACTTAAGGACATTTGTCCAAATATTAGTTGATCTGCAGTTCTGCATGTATGAATTTTCACCCTGTGTAAATTGTAGAAATTTCTCACCAAATTCAATCTTTTGCACCATTTTCTTGTTGATAAGTTTTATTGAAGATGCATGTTGCATAATCACCCAAAAAGCAAAGTAAAAGCCAAAAATAATATAACATTCATATAACATTCAAACGGATGATGGCTGTAAGTAAACTTGTGGTCAAAGTCAGAAAACCTAAAGAGCGTAATTTAATACTGTGCTTATATGAGCTAGCATAGGATGTCAAACCACCTTGCTTTCCACAGTCTTCACAATCTGTAAATCGTAACCATATGCAGCTCTCACTTAAAAATTATAACCCGTTTCTTAAGAGATGCAATACAAGACACATTATTAACACTCATTTCATCTGAATAAATGAATCATGCTTCACTAAAAAGCTCAAATGTCCAAAAAGATATAGGTTAAAAAAGATACTCTGTCATTTTGTAAAAAAAAAAAAAAAAATGAAAAGGAATCTGTGTGATTAAAGCAAACATCTGAATATGAAATAAATAGGACTGTTGATTGATGACTTGAACAGAAAAAAAAGGAAATGAGTGTTCAGAAAGCACAAAGAATTTCTGGCCCAAAAGCATTATTTTTGTGCCAGCAAAATCCCTTTCATTGGTCTTCCTTGGTGTGATTCATCCCAAAGATCCACCACCAATCAGCAGACCAAGCTCTGCTTCCACACTGATTAGGCTCTTGCAGTCAGGATGGGAAATGAGCACATAGACGGATATTGGGTGGATTCTTCTACACACACCTTCTAGAGGACTGATATATTCATAGGAAACTCTCATGTAAGGTCAGAAAAGTTTATAGATTACAAGTTGAAATAGTTTCTTTGCAGTCTTTTTGTGTTCCTACCCCACAAATTTAGAATGTTTTTATGGGCTAATTATTCTTAATGTTAGAATTTGAGAACACAGTAACAAAAGCAAATGTGGCACAATCCTACTGTAAAACATGTAGTAATAACTTTTTGTTTGTTTTTTTTACTGTATTTACCATTGAAAGACATGAATATGTGGAGAATATAAATAAAGGAAATATGCACAGCAGTGTAAAAAAATCGCCCCAAAAAACATCAGGACACGGTAACACTGAAGATGACAGTGAAAACCACGGAAACAGGTAGGGAAAAGAAAATAATTTTGAGATCTGAGGTGATTAATTGAAATGTTTTTTTAAAATAACACATTATTTAAGTTAAGCAAACCGGAAATAGCTATGTTGTAATACAAACAGCAATTTTCATGATTTTGAAAGTATTAAAATTCTTTCCAGAATAAAATCTGCAAAGTTCATTTCAGCAAGGTGATCATATTCACAGAATTACTAAAGGCAGCATTTTTAATCATAGTAAAAACAAATGTTGAAAACGTTAAGAGTGGAATATGTAAATCTGAAGTTTAAATTTAAGACAAAATGAGGGTGATAAATTGTCATCAACTTGTTAAACTCTTTATTTTTAAACAATTTATTATCATTTAGTATTCACAACATTTAGCTGGCATTGACTGATTACAGTGAGAAATTTTTTTGTTATTTCTGGTACCCTGACTGATGTTATTTACAATTCAAAGAAATGCTGGAGCTAATAGTAAGGTTAGTAAATAATATCTGCACTTTAGATACCTCTTTTTGCTGGCCAGAAGGCAAAGTAGTATGTTGTGCTCAGTGGAGTCAAATTATAGCGTGAAGAATCAAAGTGACAGATTCTGGTTGTTATAAAACAATAAATGTGAACTGATTGTTGACTACATGTTATGAATTGTTTTCATGTTGTGATTTGTGAAAGGTCTCTGTCGGTCAGTGAAGGTGGGTGGTCAAACTTATCAGCTGCTTATTAATATCATTCCAACAGCATAGTTGACAGCAGCTGCAAGAACCAAAAGACACAGAGGGTTAGATCTCTTAAGTAAACTGTCATCCGCTTCTACGTTTTTCATCAGGGGTTCACAGGCCACTACCAACAATAGCGTACTGTGAGTAAATTGCAGCTATAATTGCAGTTCAGACACTTTTAAGGTGCACTCAATGCTCACATACACAAAAACGTGTTGTATAACATATTTTAGATTTAAAATTCAGGTAGATTTGCACTTAGCAAATAATTAACAGCAGTTCTTTTTTGATGGGTTTGCATAATTTTATGTTTCAGGAGGAAAAAGCAGACATTTTGATCATATAAAGAATAAAACAATAAGAAAACACTGTTCTTCCTAAACACTGTAGGAAACACCAATCTTGGGAATTCGACCTTTTGTTTGCAGTGACTTTTTGCTTCACTTCCCACTTTAGGATTGCATGATTTACCTAAAATGAACCCCTATTTTAGCCATTAGAGCAGCTCCCTCAAAAAAAAAAAAACAAAAAAAAAAAAAAAAAAAAAAAAAAAAACAAAAACTAGCTTCCTAAAATAATAAATGCATTTATTGCCATTCTGGCTATTATTGTGTTGTTCTGTTTATATGAAAGCCATCTCTAGCTGCACTGGACAAAACAAATGATGATGAAGGTTAACTCTTTTATTTAGTTAAACTGGTTCAGAGCTCATCGGAAAGTTCAGCACTGAATGCTCATTATGTCAGAATCCTGAATGTGCGACTGCTTTTATTCAGTGGAATGCTTTTATGTTGAAAAAACCTTGAAGCGCAAATTAATGCTTTGTGAACAATCTGTGAAAAACTTTATACTCTCTTTAACTCATTGGTTGTGCAACATGAGGAAGCTCCTACAGTTAAGCCCTATATTATTCATCCCCCTGGTAGATCAAGACTTCTAATTTGACCAATATGTTTCTTCTAACTGGAATTAATATTAACATTTTGACTAGAATCTGATGAAGAATCTGTGGAAGGAGCTAAAGATTAGGGTGATGACAAGGAGGCCTTTCAATATCAAAGATTTCTAACTCATTGTAAAAGAAGAAATATCAAAGATACTTGTGTAAACATGCAAGAAGCTGGTCAGCAATTGTAAGAAGTGTTTGATTGCTGTGAAGCTAATGCTATTCCATTTAATATTGTTGGGGGGAAAAGGGATAAATACTTTTTAACATGCTAGTTTTACTGAATTGATTTTTTAAAATCATACTCCTTGTAAAAAGACTACTTTTTTGCCGGCATATGCTTGCATCATTTCTTATGGGATCAAACTTCTGGTAAAACAAAAATATTATTAAATCTAAATCTGCCAGGATATTAATAACTTTGGGATTAATTATATGTATGTACTTCTTTTCAACGCAAAGTTTTCTACAATTTCTGTTAAATGTTTGATGAATTTATAAACGGTCAATGAAAAAATATGCAACAGTAAAAACTGTTTTAAACATTTCAAATATTTTTTACATACATTAGCTCCTCAAATACTTTGTGTGCCCCACATGCAAACACCCTGAAATTACTGATTTTAAATTACACAGTATCAGTTTATACAATGTTGCCATCACATAGGACTATATAAACGCACTATTTGGTTGAGTTTATTTTAGGCATGTCAGCAACATGTTCTAGCAGTTGAACAGACTCCCATGACTGATGTCCATACCTGACATGACATTTAGTGACCAAGATGTTAAAGGTCAAAGTGATGGAGACATTGTGATGATGGAAAACTAAGGGAAGAAAAGATTGGGTTAACTGCAATCGATTTGATATTCAAAAATGTCACAATTGCATATTTTTCTAATACTGTACAGCCCTATTTTAAATTAAATCGTGTTATTTTTGTTTAACACTAGACTTGAAGTGTACAATAATTGGGAGAATTTCCTGTTTCCTATTCTTTCTGATATGATTCTTCAAAGTCACAATTTTAACTTCTACATTACATAAAATAGAACCAATTTGCATTCTGCAATTATGAGTAAACAATTCACTACCACCAAGGGGACAGCGAGCCAAGCTCAAAACGCAGAATACTATAATCTAGAAAATATATTTCCCCAAAGACAAGGACTAAATAACATGACAAATAAACACAATTTTGAGATGCTGAGTAAGGATCATTGTAATATTCAAAATCACAGTTTCACACTCGAGAGAGAACCTGATTGTTTTTGCTCAGGAAAAACTGCATTTCAGGTTCAAGTGTTGTAATCTGCAACCACAAAAAGAGCACAGATGTTTAATCTAATAGTTTATTCACAAAATTGACCAGAATGGTCCTTCAGCTATAACATGAAGGCATCTAGTGTAGATCTCGCATTGTAACAGAAAAAGTTTGGAAGTGCAATTCCTTTTCAAAAAGATGTGAAGTGATGAGAACTTTTTTTTATTTTTTTTTTTTTTATGTTTATCTACAACCATGAATTCAGCATTCCTTTCTTTTTAGTAGTTGGATACTATAAATAATGTCACTCATGTATGACATGCCTTGCAGGTGTGTTGTCTCGAAAACCTCTTTTTCATATAATATGTTAATTTTCAATTTCTAACAAAAACTAGTTACACCTTTAGGTGTTAATCATTATAACAAAGACTAACATTCACAGGAACAAAAGTTTTAAATATAATTTCTAGAAAATATCACAACACTTCATGGTTCTGTCACCTTACACTGATTTCAAACAACGTTTGTATGCTCAATTTCCTCCATTTCGACTTACTTCAGAGAAGAGATTTTGTGTTTTCAATTCAGTCATTGTGGTAAAATTTAAAATCAAAATACAGCAATGATTAGATTCAGTATTACATACAAGCTCAGTAAAATTACAAACTGGAAAAAAAAAAAAAATTCAAAGCTTTCTCTCATTGCTCCATAAAGAAACTGAAAGGCTGTACAAGGCCCAAATCATGCAAAAGCATCATCTCATTTCAAGGTTTTCATTTTGGTTTTAGAACTAAATAAATAACCAACCTTGGATGAAACTCTAGAGAGACCTACTTGATTAGATTTCATGTTAAATATGCAAATGATTAAATGAGATGAAGTCCAATATGTAGCCTGATTTATTTCTAAGAAACAACATCACCCTCCACAGTAACTGACACCCCTTGGTAAAAATCAGTAAAAATCCTTAAGACACTTTTAAAACTAATACATTATTTAACTGCAGTAACACAATCTCACACGGTACTGCAGCTTTCAAACACTAAGCTTTGGATTGTTTAATTTATCTCACATAATTGCCACCTCACAGTGAGAAGTAACAATATAACCTTGGGTCCTTGCTCAGTCTTGTTTGACACAACTCAAGCTTTTTTTTGTCTTGTGCTTCTCATTTTGATGAGAAATAGCTCCCTTTGTTCTGTGACATTTATGCCCCTGGGAAGCAAGGTATCATAGCCTAATAAACAGTTTAAATACACACAGATCTAAGAAACAAAGCGTAAGTTACCAAAATTTTTCTGTTCCATTTAATTTCTATACATAATAAGACCCTATACGAATTGCAGAAATTGATTTAAAAAAAAAAAAAATTTCCAGTTGATAAATATATTCTAAAATTTTTAGTGTGGGATTATGCTACTCCTAAATTGCATTTGCGATTTTTTTTTTAAACAGCTTTCCCTTTTTAATTGTGTTCATTCTGAAAGTTTAAAACAGATGTACAATAGCATAAAAAAAAGAAAACAAGCAAGCACTGGGCAGCTGAGAATGCAGACAGAGTTGCCAAAAAGTGATGTTGTTATGCTTGGAACATCACACTTGGGCATCAATGTAAAACTCAATGTTTTCCAAAGACAAAAGTAGTGAGAAAAAAACTCTCCTATAATATGAGTTCATAATGTAAAGATTTAAATGGGGATTTATGAAGTGAAAAAGAGGAAAACAGGAGAATTGTTGTCCATGAGCAGCAGCTTTCAGACTAAACAAACCAGCACCCTAACTAGGGCTCCTCTGCAGTGAGCCAGTCTGTTTGTATTTCAGCACAGTAAAAGACAGCTAGTTACAAAGGCTCTAAAAAATCTGGCAACATTTTTAAGTAGATGTAATTTCTGTTCGGGGTCTGACCAGCATTGTTACTCTGATAAATGCGAGCATACAACAGCACTTCCATATCTCCACACAACTATCACCACAACAGAAGCCAAGCAGTAATTGTGCAAGTCTCAGTTTTTTCCACAAAATCAGACCCATTTAAATTGTGAGGGTTTAACTGCACAACAGATGTGTATAGCTGTCAAAAAACGTAATTACAACGACACTGTCTGTAAAACGGAAGCTCCAAATCTGTTTGTTGTTGGTTTTCTTCCTATATGTAGTTTGACCCTTAAGAAGTTACTTCAACCTGATGCTACACTTGTTGAGGCTGGAAGGGGGGGGGGGAATGCTCAGACAGCATCTGCAATCAAAATTCTCTTGTTTTGTGGCTCGTCGGCAAAGGCAAAGAGGAAAAAGGTTGCTCCGACAGCTAATTTATGGTAAAAAAAAAAAAAAGCAATTGCTGACAGGATAAACTTTATGCTCACAAACACCTGTGGACACCTCGGTGGTCGACTGTCACCCTGCTCAAACCTATCTGTTGTAGCACAGATATAAACTACATTGTGTCTCTAACCTTCAGCTTTGTGTTGTTGCATCCTGGGACAAAATGTGTTACCACTTGAGAAACTGCTTTTTGTAAGGTGGAGAAATCTGTTCTTCTTCATATGTTTACTTCCACAAAGCTCATCTACATTTCCAGCATGATCTGTGTAGCAAAAGTGCTCATTAAATACTTCTCTGTCGCCAATAGTTGACGACACATCTCTAAAAAGGTCTTTTTGTCAGGAAAACAATTATCTGTCTTCAGTCACAGAGCTAGACAGTCTTAAAGACAACCATTACAAATGAAACAACATCCTTCATATATAGCAGTGCCTATCTGTTATCGTGTGTGAATCCTAAAGATCTTTTTATATCAGGCAAGTTTTAAAGTTACTTATTTGCTTTGAAAATCAATGGAGAGGTAGATTTTAATTAATTTCTGTTTGAAATTTTCTGGCTCCATAATATGATGAAAAGTATTCTTAGTGGATTTTTACATATTAATATGTGCAAGATGCTATACAACCCTATATACAGAACATTTGTGGCAGGTTTGTGGCAGATAACACAAAAAAGACCATATTGCATAAATAATGTAGCAAAAGCATTTCCTTTAAAGGGTAAAGTTAAAAAAGAATTATAAAATGCACTTTATCATGTGGTATAGACAGCAAAACATTTCAGTTGTTGATTTTTTTGTGTTTCACAGAAAATATCTAATCAAAGAAGCTTTTAATTATCATATTTATAGTTTGTTTCAGAATGAAACATAAAAACATTTATTGGACCTGTTAAAGAACTGTTGCAAATCATTCTGGACAAAACGTAACCCCACGAATCCACCTGATATTATACGTTTGTATAAAAAAAAGTCTAGTGTAAAGCACAGGAAACACCTCTTCGAGAATTCTTTTTAGTTCAGCATTGCACATAAAGCAGTATTTGACAAGAAGGAATAAAAAGAAGGCCAAACATTATGATTAAATAATAGGTCTTGAAACTTCAGTCTAGCTGCAATAAAGCACTGCCTCACAGCACCCTTAACTCTGTAAAATATGACTGGGTATAATGTTAGTACTTGTCAGTACAATGTGATGAACACACAAGTCAAACACATAGAAGTGGCTAATGTAGAAGAATCGTAGGGAGCAGAGAGAGAAGAGAAACTGAGAAAGATAAAGGCACATCATTGGAAGGAATACTCTGATAAATCAGTGTGGAGAAAGAGAGCTGTCGAATAAATTTTTCCCATCCTATTATTCCCCCTTGTATCTCCCGCCACAGGAGGCAAAAAGAGTGGGTGTGAATGTGTGAGTGTGCAAGCGAGGGAAAGAGTGATGATGAAGATGACCCTGGCAGCGGCATACACAGCAATGTGAGCCGCATGTGCACATGCGACACTCATAACACTAAGACACCCGATTTTCCCTCACCACGTCTTCAAATACCCACAACATCGGGTAATTGGGGCCCCCCGCGGCCGATCTCTGGGCTCGGGTGCCAAGGGCACGTGTTCCCCGCAGAGAGTCGGATAAATCAACTGTTAATAAGCCAGCAAGCATGAAGCTTCTATTTACGACTGCTCTTTCCACAAGGCCGGTGTCAGCAATCCAACTGCAGTCTAACACACCCACAGAAAAATGCACACATTTCATTGCTATAAGATGGAGGACCCCAGAAACCCTCCAACCCATAACTATATGTCCAGAGAGGGAAAAAAAATAGTTAGCAACATGACATATTCAGCATTTTTATCAGTGGCTGCTTTTTCCTATTAACCCATAATGGAGTCAGGTTCTCAGCTAAATCTAGCACACACACACACACACACACACACACACACACACTGTTTTTCTTCACAAGGACTTTGTATTGACTTCCATTCATTTTTAATTTTTTACTGATTTCTATTACCATTACCAGTACATGCCTAACCCTAAACAAGGGGGTCCACTGTAGTAGGATCTGACTTTGGTCCCTGTGAGGCCCATCAGTCTTCAGAAGGTTAGTAACTATGCCAGAATTGGTCCTAAATAGGATAGCTAGGCAAATACACACACGCACGCACTCACACACACACACACACACACACACACACACACACACACACACACACACACACACACACAAATATCATTTACAGCAGAAAACACTGGTATCCAAACCTCTGCGCAGCAGCACTTTGGATAGCTATATTGATTAATCCACGGAAAGTCACCTTCCTCCTCACCCCATCACAGCTAAGCACCTCCAGGGCCTTGGTCATTTCACTCAGCCAATTTGTATAGCTGTTATTATTAGTGTTTCTCCGGTATAGCGCTTTGGTCTTGGGGCATGGGCACACCGCTTTATGATGCCGAGCCTAATAAACATCATTGTGATTTTCCCAGGCTAGTAATTAGGTGTGTGGCTAATTTGTCATAGTTAGTTATAGCGTGGCACGGCGCCAGAAGAATATGTGCCTGTTCATTTAATGCTACTGCTGTATAACAACAGTTGTTTTGGTTTGAAGGCAGGGGATTTCCTTGAGAACAGAATCTGACTTTGACTATTTTGGTTAACATCATGTCTTAAACAATAAGTATTCAAGTGAAAAATATACATATTTAGTTGGAAAAAACATTTCACAGCACCTTGAAAAACGGTTTCTGAACTTATTCTTCTATTTTTACCACCACCTTCCATTGTCTTCACAGCTACAAAAGACATTCCCCCAAAGTTTGTCTCCACCAGTTTTGTGGATCTCCTGATTGTTGTTTGAAAAATAGCTTAAGCTCAAATTCTCATTTTGATTGAAATTTAGACTTGACTGATGCATTTTAGCAGAATAATATTCTTTGATCTAAAACATGTCATTGTAGCTCTTGCTGTGTTTTTATGGTTGTATTGGTGGAAGAAGAACCACTGTCCAAGATTCAAGTCTTTTGCAGCTTCCAACAGGTTTTCTCCAAACTCTGCCTTTTATTTAGCTCTGTACATGCACAATAACTCTGACTATTTTCCCTGTCATGGCTGAAGAAAAGCATTCCCACATCATGAGGCTGCTACCACCCCACTTCATGGGAATCATGTGTTCAGGATAAGAATAAGTGGGTATAACCGATGGATGGATGGAACATTCTGATTAACCAGTCACTCTAAAGTGTGAGTGCACAGAGAGGTGTGCAGTACTGTGGGGATAAAGGCAACGGGTTGTTCATGTCTGAAAGTGTTAAGGATTCTGATATCCTGAGGGAAGAAGCTGTTCGCGAACCAAACAGTTCTTGTCTTAATGCTTTGGAGTCTCCTGCCATCAGGCATACGATTAAATAGTCTGTGGGAGGGGTCCTTGAATACTGCAGAAGCTCTGTACACACAATATGTGAGAAAAAGATCCTGAATGGAGGGGAGAGTGCAGCATATGATTTATTTTCCACCTGTTGTCATGACACACTGCAGACCAGACCACATGGTGATGCAGCAAGTCAGGACATTCTCCACTGCTCTCATGTGGAAAGTAGTGAGGATCTGATCCTCCCTCATCTCAGACAAGCTAGACATTGCTGTCTTCCTCACCACAGTTGATTTTTGCTAGTTAAGGTGAGGTTGTCAAAGATGTTCATCCCGAGAAACTGGGTGGTTCTGACTCTCTCTACCACTCAGCTGTTGATGAGGAGAAGTTAATACTATGTAGGTGCCCTCCTCAGGTCGACCACCATCTCCTCACTTTTGAAAATAAATAAATGTGACCCTACACTAAATATTCTTTTATTTTTCTTACTATCATATTGTGGAATTGTATGGAACTGATTTAAGCATAATTAAAAGCTTTAATCAGTTAAGCTCAAAATTGAAATGTAAGCTTCTGTATTAGATTTTGAATTTGTACACCTGATTCTGGGGGATCAGTGCCTCGCCGGTCATAACCCTCACCGCACGTCACTGAGTTCCAGGTGGTTGTGTTGAGGCCCAGGAGGAAGCATTTTGCTTCCAGCTGATGGTATTGAATGCTGAGCTGAATTTGATGAATGGTCTTCTAACGTAGGTGTAGGGGACAGGGCAGCGTGCAGTGTGTGGGAGACGGTGTCAGCTGTAGAGCGGTTTGAGCAACACGCAAACTGCATGGGGTCCAGTGAAGTGGACCACTCCAAAGTTATCACCAGTTTGTGTTGTTCTATCACCACAAAAAAATCACTGTAAATTATGGTGAAGTTTGTGGTTGTAAGGTGACAAAATGTGTGAAAAAATTTTGCAAGGCACTGTATGTGTTCAGTACATTTGTTGTACAATTATGCAAATTTATTATCACAGTATAAAACAGCTAAAGCTGATTTTCCCTTTTTCCAAAAACATTAACATACTACATCGCTGATTAAATCTAAAAATGTCAATACACAGTCTATGACTTATTTATTCACTTCTTGGTTAATGGTTTCAAGTTTGTTATAACTTTTCTCTCAACTATTTCTATGTTATCAAATATTAAACATTTTGTATGTGTGTTTAGACAACAAAACAAATGAAGGGGAAAACAGCATACAAACCTAACAGAATTGAAGATACATAAATTAAGTAATTTCAGTCTTTCATAAACAGATATTTCAAAACTGCAATAAATCTACAGTTAATTACATAATCGAAAATGTGACCTTTTTGTCTCAGTTATTTTATGCCAACAAAGTGATTTATTTCAAAAATATTTATACTGCCACTGAACTATTGACTCAAGTATCCATCTGGCGTGCAAGGTCAGCATATTTTTGTAAAAATGTTTCAGCCTGTATAAAATCTGAGTCAGTATCAGGCCCTGCCACAACCGTATCGTTTACCTGAAATGATCAAGGTTCACCATTTTGATTAATACTGACAGTTCTGGAAAGTGTTTGGTTTTGTGGCAACATCAATAATACAAAATATACAAAAAAGATCCAGGATGTAACAGGATATGTTCTTGACCCAAACTGCCATATAGGGGCATCAATCTGATTTGAGAAATCACATGACGCATATGTTTGTCCTAGGAAATCTCGCTCAATGCTAAATTTGCACATCTGTTTTATAACTTATTGTAAAATTTAATTGAAAGTGAGGCTTTATTTGAATCAAACACTGAAGTTACATTCAAAACAAGTGTTTTTGTGGAACTGACAATAAAAATAATAGAAAATAGATGGGTTTGCACAAAAACTGCTTTCCCTGCAAAAATAATTACTCTTTCCTATGAGACCAACAAGAAGTTGCAGACTCTTTAATCAGACATTACATACAAACAGGAAATCAGAGTTAGAACAATATCACACAGAGCCAACAAGGCAGAGTGAAATGTCTAGAGGTATTGTGCACTTATCTTGAAACACAGATATACAGGATGTTTAAAGGGAACATAAAGTCCAGTTTTAAAGACTGATGTTTACATAAAGGCCACTTATCAAAGAAATCATGAGAAACAGATTTCCACAATTCATCACAGGGGACATACAAATCCCAGCTTTCATGAACTCACTTTTTTTTTTATTTTGCCGAAGAGATAAAATATCCTTTGTCAGAAAAAAAGTTTTGGATTGCCAAAGGAAAGCTGATAACAGCAAAAGGACACAATTTGGAGTTTTAATTCTCACATTTACTACGTGCAGCATTTAACTCTTCAGCCCAGTAAAAGTAGGATATACCATGTGATATCTGATCCCTTGTCAAAATCATAATGTGTTTAACATGATTTACAATTCATTTTCATATTAATAAATTATTAAAATCAACATTAAATCATCATTCAATCATCACATCAATCACAACACCAGTTACATATACTTCATTTTAATCACTTTTGACTTTAATCACTCATAAAAAGGGGAAACACATTTCAGTGTGCAGAATATGTGCCCATTTATCTCTCAGGCTTTTACTTCAGTTGAAAAGAACCATTACTTATTTATTTATTCACCTATTCTTATATATTTTTACATGACACTGGAATGATCTCACCATGTCAATTCGCTCAACACCCTGTAAACTCTTTGCATTTTCACATGCATCAGGTCTAAAAACATTATAACAGACACTGGTTGTTTTTATTTAGTCTATTATGTTATGGAATAAATCCTCTTGTTTTAAACCTTATACTTTTGCTTGACATAAGACCTGTTAAGCACTGGTTAGTACAAACTATATAAACAATGCAAAACATTGTTGACAAGACAAAGGAAAAACAACATTGCCTTCTGTTTAAATAACATCAAAATGTGGTTAATTATTTGTTGAAGTTGATAAAATAGTCTCAAAGTCATCGTTTAGGCTAAATTTGGACAAAAGGTATGGGATAAAAAAGTAAAAATTTTAGCATATGTTCTAAATTGGCATGTCTGAAATAGCCACAAAAACTAGAGATAAAACTGAGTTGATTCTCCATTGTCTCATATATTTGTATCATGTTTGAGGATTATGAAGCAGAACTTGAAAATCTGCCTAATGCCTTACAAGATAGATCTGATTACATTAGGATTAAATCATTGTACACGAGAAGCCAAGAGGTCAAAATGTTTGAACTTATTCAGGCTGCATATTTTCCTTCCAGCGCATGCCACAATTATTCGATTGGGCAGACTTCAAATTTACAAAAAAAAACCACAGTTTATGTCATCAAGACTCCTCTTATGTACACTTCAGCTCCAGAGATCAAACATACAGATACATTAGCTGGTAAAAACCACTGAAAGTCCTCGATATCAAATTACATTAAATTATATTCAGAATACTAATAGTGACACACAAACATATCTGTTGGACACAAATATAAATCTGTTGGATGAAACCCTAATATTTAATATGGTCTTGCAACTTTTTAAACCCTAAAAATATTGTGAAAAAGCCAGATGAATTTCTTTTCTCTGACAAATTTAATGTTAGCAAACTTATCTTTTTCCTTAACCTGCCTTTGTCCTCTTTACTCTTTTGATCAATCATCTTCTCTGATTCTGCTTTTGAAATTTGGTTTTCTTTCATACCGACACTTCTCATATTTTGCCATACTTCGGTTTCTGTTTTCACACTTGTAACAGTACTTTTCCCTTTTTTAAAAATCTTATTTTCTCCGTCCTTTTCAACCTCATCTTGAACTCCTCATCTTGCTTAAGCTGCCACAACAACCACCTGTTCTCTGGGTGATTTTTTTGTTGCTACTCTTTGTGGCTCTATCACTAATGTTATCTATTTTTTGGAAGTATTCATGTGGGATTCAGCAAAAGGTTTTATGTGAATAACTCAAACTTCTTCAGGCACCTCAGACCAAACAAAATTTCATCCTGCAAGATTAGAATCCTTTCTGCTATTATGCTGACAGTAAATTTGTAAAGTAAGAAACCATATCACAGCAATGTCATGCTGGTAAGGCTGTTTAAAAAAGGCTATATATTTTTTCTAAAATTTGAGGAGAGTTTGTTTTCACTAAAAACCTCACATGTTGTTTGTCTTTGTGCATTATAATTTTCCATTGTCTTGTCAGCAAAGCAAATCATACACTATCTTTTCTGGCACAAGTCACTGACCAAAAATGTCCATCTGCATTTTAATGACAGAGTTTAATTTATTTATAGCCAGAGTAAATTATTACAGCAGACTCCTGAAAACACTGAAATTCATATGGTTGTCTGCGTTCTGCTGATGGCAACACTATGCTAATGGTGTATATGAATTTTATGTGCACCTTTCCAAACAAGCCCATCACATAGCAGTTTAGTTGGATGTGTTGAGGGGGGAGAAAGAATACTGTTTGTGCCAAAGCATGCATGCATATCACTGCTGCATGCAAATGTTGCTTTTCGTCAAATGGTTTGCATGGTTATCTTTGACTGCAATGAATATGCTGACCTTAGGCACACTTTAGCTGGTTTCAACCTTTTCAAAAGCAACTGCAGTTTTCAGACTGCTGACACTGAGGCAAATTGGCATTTCTCAACAAACCAGAGTGCCAGGAAGACGAAATGGGTATTTAAGATTTTAGGATTCTCTTAGTAAGTGGTAAGCCTTAAAGAATTAATGTTTGGTACGTATAGTGCCTTGCAAAAGTATTTATATACCTTGAACTCTTTCCAATTTTGTGATGCTACAACCACAGCTGGAAACAACAAAATAATTTATTGACCTAAACTGACATGCTGGGCAAGGGAAGCCTTAATCAGAGAAGCAACAAAGCGGCCCATGGTAAGTCTGGAGAATCAGCAGAGATCTACTGCTAAGGTGGAGGGATCTGTCAAGACTAGCATTAGTTGTGTACACCCTAAATATGGCCTTTATGGAAGAGTGGCAAGAACAAAGCCAATATTAAAATAAAACTATGAGTTCAATTTGCAATTTGTGCTCAGTGTGATATACGGTGTTAGTTTTCTGCCACACTCAGCATTTAGTATGTGGTCCAAAACGGCCAATTTTGATTTCATCTGACTAGTCTCTACAAGAATTATGGCAAACTTTGGCTCATACGTTAAACACAGATGGACTGTAACTAATTGAGTGACTGCATTTAATTTAAGGGAATCTTAGCGCAGAAGTTAAAATAATGCTGCAGCAAAACTTCTGACTGTAATTTATGAAACTTGTAGAAAACTGTGTTCCCTTTTCCTTACACTTCACAAGTATGTGCAACTTTGTGTTGGTATATCATATAAAACCCCATTAAAATACATTAAAGTTTCTGATTCTAACATGACAGAATATTAAAACATGGATTTAAACTAACCCCATTGTAATCACAGGCTTGGAATCTTGTAGCAAAATGCAGATTATTTATTTTAAAAAACAGCTTTTCATTTCTTTCCTGCCCTCAAACACAAGAACTGCACTGTAAAATATACTCAAACACATTAAAATATTTATGCAGCATATTTATGTATTCTTTAGCACGCAGGCTGGTAAGCACATTGTTCAGTTGCACCCAACACAAACAGCTGTGTGATCAATACCCCTTTAATGATTCTCATTAAATTTAACAGCACTGATCAAATCCTGCTTTCTGAAAATGTAAAAGTGTTAAAAGTACAGCATTAGGCTGTTTATCACTAACAGCAAGCCATAAATCTGCCTCCTCCCCTGAGGATCCTAAATAGCAGCAGCTGGCTATATTAGTGCTCAAATGCGTCTTGTCTACAGCTAAGGGACCAGCTTTGACTATGTTCTAAACAAGGCATGTTAATCAAATAAAAAGTCTGTGTGTAACGCAGAGTCGCATGTACTATCTAGAGCTGTCCTCAGAGACACAGAATAATGCAGTTAATGTGCTTTGGCTGTATGAGAAAATGTATTCCTCCCAGATGCTCTCAGCAATAGAAACATACAGGGCAGGTGAAAAGAAGGAGAGAACAAAGGAGAAAGGTAAAACAAACATATCTGGAAACAGAACACATACAATGGAAGGAGGAGGACAAACAACCATCTGAAAAAGAGGGTAAGCGAGTAGTTCCAGGTTAGCATGGGGAGGCGGACTAAAACTGGTTGCAACTGACAGAGAATCAGTATGCAGTAAACCTAACACAGTCCCACAGGAAATGGGGGTTTTGGACTATAAAAATGTAGTCCAAAACCAGACAGAAAACTCTCCCTGCTTCTTAAGCTTTTTTTCCACAATGTTTCACATCTTGCAGAACACATTATCTACTGTTTTGTTTGTCCAAACGTGAAGAAATAAGGGTCATTTTCTGAAACATCAGATACACTCATGTATATGAAGTATGTGTATAATGTGTCCCTGTTAGATATGTTGCATGTGTTTTGGGATCAATGGTGTAAAATGTACAGTATGTAAGTACAGAATAAGTCAATTTTTGCGGTGGCTTCAACATTTTATTTGCTTTTTTCAGACCTAACTCCTTTTGCAAATTTGCTTCAAACTGCAGCCAAGGTAGCATCTATATCCCATGGATGCTAGTTGATGCATATCTCATACATAGTAAATGCCTCTTGGAAATATTGGAAGCACTTAACACTATGACATCAAGTGTCATCTAGCAGTCGGTGGTATGCATAATTATGCCTGATTTTGCTAACTTACATATTTAATACCAAACATTGTCCTTGTGCTATATATACAACTTAACCACCTGTTTAATTTAGCATCTTCTTGACACCAAAAACATAGATAAGTTCTGTTTTTATAACTATACACAAATTCAGACAATAAGGGGTTAATATTTGCCAGACAACCTTGGGCAGAAAGTTAATTATTTTATGCACAATCCATAAGTGCCCTACAGTTATCATATAATTATTCGCGGAATTATTCAGAAAATAAGGCCAGGTCTCATGTCATGTCAGCCACCTGAAGCAGCATACAGAGGACGAGTGAATCTTCATCAGTGCAGACTTTGTGTCTGCATAGGATAACATGAGATAAAGTAACATTACTGTGGCTTGTTGCTTGGCTGGTCTGGATGTTGGCGGTTTCTGGTCTGGTAGGGGGTGCTGCCTCTTTTGGAGTGTGTGCTGTGGCTTCTCTGTGGTTCTCTTTGTTTTGCTTCGTCGCCGTGTGGTGTGTTGCGGGGCCTTCATGGCTGTCTGGGTGGTGCTGGCGGTTTCGTTTGTTTGTCTATGGGGTGGTGCATGTGCTTCCAAATGCCTGTTTGCATTTGGGTTGGCCTGACTTTTTGGGTCTGGTATGACTTATTGTTGCCTTGGTGTTGGTAAGAGGTGTGTTTCATTGTTTTGCGTGTCTGATTATGCCTGCTATCAGGTCCTGGGCAGGGGGTCGTGGCTGTGGGGTGGGTGGTGGATGGAGGTAGTGTACTGGGAGCTGTCACTCTGGTTATTTACTAGTGAACTGGGGGAATTTGAGGAATCTTGGTTATGCACCCACCGTTGTGTGGTGTATTTTTGTTGCAGATGTTGTGCTGGGCGGGCTGGTTGGTTGGTTCCTTTCTTGGAGTGGGGCTGTGCTCTTGGTCGCCCCGGCACACAGTCTTTGGCTATACGGACACTCCTGGCTGGTTATTCTTCATTAGGATTTGCCGGCTTTTTTGGGTGTGTGGGCTGGGTGTTGGACTGGGGGTCAGGGTTTGGGGGTCTGGACAGTTCAGAGAGGGTTGGGTTGTTGGTCTCGGTTCTGGTTGGTTCTCGGGGCTCTGTGCCCATCCATAGCCTTGCATCCTGTTGGGCTGGTAGGCTGCTCTGCTGCTGTGGAAGTTTGGGCAAGCTATTCTTCTCCACCCTGGAACTAAAGGAACCACCTCCTAGTTCCCCTGGGCTCTCCTATGCTTTTCTCTGAAAGGGGCTGCGGTTGTCTCTGCGGTGGTGCTCCTGGGGCCCTGTGCTAGGGGGTCCTTTGGATTTCTGTGGCTCTGATCTTCCTCATGTCTACCTCAAGTCATTGGGGGTGGGTCTGTGGCTCTCCACTCCCCACTCTATCTCTGTGTCCATTACATTTGAAATAAATCCAAATCTATGTTTTTCTGTTAAAGTTTATATATATATATATATATATATATATATATATATATATATATATATATATATATATATATATATATATATTGGAGAATGACCGAGCTAAGATCCTGTGGGACTTCCAGATCCAGACAGACAAAATGGTAATGGCGAACCAACCGGACATCGTGGTGGTGGATAAACAACAGAGGAAAGCCGTTGTGGTGGATGTAGCAATACCAAGCGATTGCAACATCAGGAAAAAGGAACACGAGAAACTGGAGAAATACCAGGGCCTCAGAGAGGAACTGGAGAAGGCCTGGAAGGTGAAGACCACAGTGGTGCCTGTGGTCATCGGGGCCCTAGGGGCAGTCACCCCCAAGCTGGAGCAGTGGCTAAAACAGATCCCAGGAACAACATCAGACATCTCAGTCCAGAAATGCGCAGTTCTCGGCACAGCCAAGATACTACGCAGAACCCTCAAGCTCCCAGGCCTCTGGTAGAGGACCCGAGCTCAGAGGTTGAGAAAGACCACCCGTGGAGGGTGAGAAGGGAATTATATATATATATATATATATATATATATATATATATATATATATATATATATATATATATATATATATATATATATATATATATATATATATAGATATATATATATCTCAAGTGGAGCATCATAGCAAAAGCCGTAATGCTCCACTTGTGAAAGTAAATCTGTTGGGCCTCACCTCGGTACTCAGACAACAATTCTGAGTGCCACACTGCCAAACAGGACAACGAAAAAAAAGTAACATTACTGTCAGGTAACTGCTGTGTGTAGCATTTACATAAATTTCATAGCAGTGGAGCATGTGTGCAGTGGTGTCTCATTAGTTCTGATGTTCATGTCTTGTAATTTTTTTGAAACAAAAAACCCCCCATAAACTGTTGTACCCTGGCTTAGGTGGCTTAGCGTAAAAATGAATTAGAATGCAACTTGATGAATCTTTATACATTACAAAAGAGGAAGACAGCTATGCAGCAGTGTAACTGGGGAATTCCACCCACGATAAAGCAAACAAAATGTATTGCCTTCCTCTTGTTCATGTAACTAAGGCTACAGATATTATTGATGAATCACTTATCATTTATTTGATTGAAATGACCAAGGCTGACTGAAGCTACAATTTATGAACTTATTGATCTTTTTCAACACTTAAAATAAACTTTGAAAGTTGAATAAAGTCTTAGTGACAGGTAGCATTTTTTCAGTATTTCTGAACACTATAGCTACTTGACACCAGCTGTAGTACAAATTTTTCATTCATTTCAATCAAGTGAGAAATGCAAAAGTTGTGAACATTAATCCACAATTGATTGCCATTTATGGAAACATTAATTCCTTTTCTGATGTTCCAAGGCATTACTGACATTTAAAATATTGCTATTCCACTCTCAGACTGTAGTAAAATTTTGTCATTACCTTCTTGACCATTTCGCCCAAATTTTTTACTCTGGTTAAGTGGTTTTACAAGTATCGTGGACCCATAATCAACTCTTTAATGTGCTTTTCTTGGACAATCAATTTGCTCTATTTCTGTCTTTCATCTGGTCCCTTCTCCAAATCACAGTTGTTACCATCCCAAAGTATGGTTTCTCAGGTGCAAATGAACAAATTCAAATAGAAGAATGTGTCGGTTTGCAAATGACGTCTGTTGAGTCAACTATTGTAGGTGTGGAACATGGTACTATTTGCAAACTGTCACACACACTTCAAGAACATATTTAAATACTCAATTTGATGCTCAATAAAGGAAAAATAGAGGTTCATGAGTCATGAAAATTAATCTGAAGCAGTCCTGTCACTTGTTTGTAGAATCACTAAACACTAATGAGGTGATAACTAGTTTCTGGTTTAAGAAACATCAGATTTATTGAGAATCTAGCCAGTCTCAGAGCAAATCTGCTAAGAAGGCTAAATATACCAATAAAGCTAAGTGAAGAAGTTATAAAGCAGTTGTGTTCAGCCTCCAGCCACTAAAAGCAATTCCACTCAGCTCTTATTTATGCTTATTTCAATACAATGCAGCAAGGCAGTGAGATGATGTTATTAAGAGTGTTGAAGGCAGCAGAAATTATCTCAGAAGCTGTGTTGGTATAAAAAAGGACAAATTCCACATACTCACCCCCCTGATCAGTGCTGACGGTGATGATGGCTACCTGCCGAGGGAAGGAACTCATGTCTGACACACCGTTTAGTGACTCAATCTCGAAGGTGTAGTTGGCGTGCGATAAGAAGTCTGTGACGGTTACAGTGGCATTGATCAGACCCAAAGGCCGCGGCAGGTAACGAAGCTCGTCCTCACAGAGTTGGCACTGATTGGGCGCAGGGCCACAACGTTTACACTGGACATTGTATGTGAGATCCCGCCGACCCCCAGTGTCGCTGGGAGGCGACCACTCCAGCATTAGGCAGGTGTCATTCATGTTAAACATTAGATTGCGTGGGGGAGATGGAGGGCCTGTCAAGAAAAACAGAGAGAAATCATTGATAAATTAAAAAAAAAACAGCAGTTCAGCTCTGAACCATGCTACGCAAGCCTTCTTTGCTCACATTCCATTTATAACCATAATGTCAGTGTTGGAGCATTTTTGTTCCATTCTTGAATTTAGGACATTTATAAAATGTAATCTGGAGTTCTTTCCAAACTAATACTTTCATCAATGCCAGATTTGCAAAGTGCAAAAAAATTGGTCGCTGTCAATATATATAATAATTCTCCCACCTGAGTGGTGTATCTCTGAAGATAGCAATGACTTTTTGCCTACTTCTCTTAGGTGGATGGTTTTATCTTGTTATGTTTGCGCTCTTTTTATTTTTCATTGATTTCATGAAGTACTGTTCAATCAATATTCAAAGCATGGTATCTTCTTTTATAACATAACCCTATTTAAAACTTCTCCCCAATATTCTCTCTAAAATGTTTCCTGTTTGTTGAGCTTCATGATGCAGTTTGTTTACTAATGTTCTATAACAGAACTTTGAGGCCTTCACAGAATAGCTGGATATATACTGAGATTAAATCACACAGATGGACTCTATTAATGATTAGACTTCTGCATTTGGTTGCACAAGAACTTATTTAGAGGTGTTGGAGTAGTGCGGACTAAATAGAAATACTGGCATGCTCTTCAGACTTTCACTTGAATAAAAAATTTAATGTAAAATTTTCATTTCATTTTATAGTTATGCATTTATTTGTGCTGGTCTATCACATACAATCATATTAAAATTCATTAAAGTTTGTGGTTTTAACATTACATAATAAGAAAAACGGGAATGAAAACTTGTCAAGGCTCTCTAACTGATATACAAACTTTCATATTTCATGTAAAATTAGTGTTATTTCATGGTGTGTTCTTAGACAACTATATTCCCTACATGTAAGCGTATCCTCCTTGAACTTTCCACTATTATACATTTTTAAATTCTAACAGAAAAGTCTGCACTTTCCCTAGTTTAAAGTCTGTTACTAGATCTATCTGCAGCAACAATTTTACACTGGATAATTTGCGAAAAACATAGTTGTTGAAGTCTTTGCATAATGTCATAGCTGATACAGTATTTGCCTTATCTGCCTTACTCCATACCTCTCTTGAGTCTGAAAGAATTTGATTTGTTTCATTGCATTGCTGGGAAAAGAAAATTCATTAAATTTCATGTTCTTTATAACCTACTCTAAACTTCTCTGATGTTTTTCACAAAAACTTTTATGTCTTTCTGACAATCAGTACCTCCTAGACAATAGCACTCTTATCTTTTATGCTCTCAAGAGATTTCATTACTTAGTAAAGAGCCTCACACCATCATGTTTTTTTGCAGGGTGTAAGAGTTTGCCAAGAAAAAGTTAACCAACACAGTATTATACAGTATCTTCACATTTACCTTCCAATGAGTGAAAATCTTTTGTGTATTTTAAAGTAACCTTTAATCTAAATGCTTTTAGTTATCTGAATATCTTTGAAATACAATGGTAAGAGAGGACGAACGGAAAAGATTTAAAAAGAAGTTTTAAGCCTAAAAAATTACCTTCAACAGAGGAAGTCAATTATTTGGAAAATAGGAAAACAAAATCACACAAAGACCTTAGATATTCACAAACCTTCAAACTGTCATGTGCTGTATGTTAAGTTTTCATCTAATAGCTCTTTGAGAACTAGATGTGTTGCTACTGAAATACTATTGCATGTCTGACTGTGTTATCTTTGGTATCTTCATCAACGAAAATGAGAATGAACTGTCTTTGTGACATACTGTTAGTAACAAACTGGCTGAAGATCACATGATAAAATGATTGTTTGTATTTACTGGGGGAATTGCATTGCCAAATAGAACCCTTGTCAAACCCAGAAGAAAGCTCACAGTAACATTCTGTCAGAAAATGTCACTGACTGATTTCACTAAGAATGAGGTTTAAGCAGCCCTAAACTGCTAGTTTACAACTTTTCTTTCTAGGTAACTTTTACCTAATAAGCAAAAAGCTGAAAAATTACAGATTTTATTTTATTCTTTTCTGGGACAGTTTCAGCTGTGTGCTAACACTTCAATCAATGGATAAATCTTCAATGTGAAGCTACACATCTGCAGATATTCTATCTATACAGTCTGCTTTTATCATTCTAATGAGTGACTCTTGTGTTTGTATAGTGGCTCTGATTCAGCAAATACAATCTAAAATTACCAGCAAGGCATTGTTTTCAGGAAACAATTGGTAGTTGCTAATAACTACCACTCAATAGGAACAGCTACTCCGCTGGCTGTCTGCACTTGTGAGCAAGACTCGCTCTTAAACAGTTATGTTTGGCTGGTTATGTTTGGCAGATGCAATTCAGACTTTCACAATAACAGCACCATCTGCAGCATCAGCAATAGATGCAGCACCTTTGACAATAAGGCTACTCCCAGAAGTGCACAAGCTTTCAAAGCTGTTCTATGTCATTCACATATCAACAGTCAGTGCTGAGAGGTCTTTCAGACCCTTCTGTCCACAAATAACTGTTCTGAGGTTACCAATGAACCATTGGCAGTGTATTACGAATTTGTGCACATACAGAAATGGTGACAGTGGATGTTGTAGGATTTTCCTCATTAAGTATGACAGGTGAAAACAGTTGTGATGTGTCTTTTTCCATGTATAGAATATTTTACAAGTCTTAATTATGAGTGTGTTTGAAGTTATAGGACTAACCAAATGACCTTAAAAAAGACCTAAAGACCTGTTGCTTAAGATCACCTCAAGAGATTACAAGAAAGTCTTACAGACTGAAAGCAAAATGTCAACAAAATAACTGAAAACCTTTGCACAGAATGCACAGGAGCTGGAAATAAAACTTCTGTCTGTCCGTCCGTCCGTCCATCGATCCATCCATGCATGCATCCATCCATCCATCCATCCACTTGAAAGGCCTCTGTTGGCTTTCACACCCAGGTCCCACTCATTGTAAGGCATCAGTGTTAACAATTGCATCAGCTTTCCATCTGAGATCAAACATAAATTGGAAACCATAGACCAAACTTGTCTAAATAATGAAACTGCATGTAACCGTCTATCTGAAGAAGCCTACTAAAATCAATTCCGTATTCACACATATTCCATCACATTCCACATTCTTCACAATTCTTTCAAGTGCAGTAAGCAGTTCAAGTTATTTTACAGTACCTCCCTCACAATCGCCTTTGTTGTGGTGTTTTCGTGCTCCCTGCATTTAAGTGTTTGTGTGTCAGGGCAAGCATTGTGCTCTCGCAGGCAGCCAGCTGTCAACAGGGTGGAGTTAAAAGGCCTAAGGGATTTGAACACTCCCGTCCTGCCAAGCTCACTGTCTGCCAGGACAATGGGATGCTTCCCTCTCCTTCACATCCCTCCCTAACATTCTCCCTCTACCACTGCAAAAAATCTCAGCAGACAGGAGAGCTCCTCCTACCAATCCACCACTCCTGTCAGTACGTCCATTCTCTCTCTTTATCTCTCTGTTCCTCCCTTGGCCATTATCTCACCTGCTCTATTCTCTCCATCAGGGAGAATCCACCCACCTACACTCCTGCAGAGCAATCCCACTGCCATCAATCAGCCCCTATTCTCCTCTGAGGGGAAGATTGGTATCAGTGCCCTCCTTCCTTCCCCTCTTCACACTGTCAACTCCATCCAGTCCTTACGCATTTCCCCTGCCTTTATCTTTCCTTTTGTGACATCTTCACTTTCTTCCTCTCTGCTTTTGTCTTCCTCTCACCTTTTAATCTCCATTTTCTTCTGTCTTTTGACTTTACAGTCAAGCAAATAGTTTATGTACAGACTTTTTAACCTCTAATTAAAATGTATTCTGCAAGTAAACAGGAGTTCACTGGTTGTAATGGTAGATATGCTATGCAAGCACAGTCTAAGCTCCTTTTAGTTTGTGTGGTTGTCAAAATCCCCAAAAGGCTTTTCAGACTGTTTGTACTTGGAGCAAAACATGGCCTTGAAGACTTGGAGCTTGCCTGAGGAAGAATAGTTGTTGACAAGCCATAAACAAGATACTTAATTACAACCCAACACACTGAGCTGGGTTCGAAGTTCTTTTAAGTGAGCATTGGGGTCCACTTATTCAGATTCTCCTCATATACTTTCCAGAACTGTCAGCAAACATAGAAAAAATAACTTACTGTGAGTTTAAATGTGTCTGATTTAGTTTAAAATGTTGTCTACAACATTGTGTAATGTTGTAGACTCTACAATTAGTAGGAACATTTTCTTACTGATATCTTTTAAGTTCAAATTTTAAAATACATTATATAACTTGTGCAAGGTATATTTTATAAACCAAAACAACGATCCTTAAGCACTTCCACAAAGTTTCTACTGCCATGAATCAATTGTTTGTTGTCATAGAACCAAATTTGCAGCAGATGTCACGGTTACATAGTTGTATTAAGCCACAGACTTTTACTGCAGTTTTACATTCTCGTTACATTCTCAACTCATTATAGCATATGCCACTTTCATTTTCCTGCCAACATTACAAAAATGGTTGTGCACTGCAGGCAGTTAATGGTGTTGATACTCCTAAAGTTTTTCACAAAACTAAATGATTATTTCTTAATGTTTAAAAGAATCTGAATTTTTGATGGGACCGCTGGAGATAGCCACCAGTCCCCCTCACGACCCTGCAAGGATTAACGTGTTCAGATAATGGATGGATGAATTTTTGATGGTGTCTGGTTCAGTATCTAAAATATGTTTACGCTATTTATAAAAAATATTGCTGACAACTTACTTCATAAACCCAATAATATGTATTATCATACATGGTCCCCTGCGCTGGATGCATCGCTACCCACCTAGTGATTAGCATTTTTCTTGCAAACAGTGCAACTTACAGAGTACTGTAAACTAAAAGTATCTCCATAGTGTCGTTGCTTTGTCTTGCCAAGAAAGACAAATACACTTTTCCACCCCGGAGAGCTCTCAGACGTGGCCCCCGTCTATCTCAGCGACAGCTAAATGGCTTTTTAATTAAAGGAGAATTAGTCCGGTTAAACTGTAATTTAATGCAAATATGAAGTCGTAATGACAGTCGGTGAATCATCGATGAAGACAAGGCAGCTGAACAAAAGCCATGTAATTCATCCAGAGACTCTCTAATGTTCAGCTTCACACCAGATAAGTCCGAAAGACGAGGCTGGATTTATGGCCACGGCAAATTCAGGAGAAATCCACCAGCTCCTCAGACAAAGTAATAAACCTTTCCAGATTGTCAGACACACAAAAAGATTGAGATATGTAATATGAGTTTACGCTGAAATCATTAAAGCTTAATCAGTCAAAAATACAAAATGACATTTTCTATCTCTGTAATAGGACCAACAATGGCCTTAGTGATTCCTTATTCTACTTTGTAAATCTTTTGGGATGATTTCTCTCTTTATTTACCTTGCTGTAAACCTATCAAAGTTTATCTAAGGTGCTTATTTTTCTGACATGCACATACAGTTAGGAAACCTGTACAAGCAAATGTCAAGCTTCCTTTTTAGAGGATGGGCTTACGTGTGCAGGCCATCGTTGAGGGATCTTTCTCAGCTCTGAAGAAGCCTTTTTCACAGCGGCAAATGGAAGCTCCTTCTCCATAGCTGAAACTGTGTGGAGGGCACTTTGAACACTTGATGTTTCCTGCGTATGCCTTGTAGAACCCTGGACGGCATGCTGGGGGAAACACAGAAACAAAAGGATAAGATGTGAACCTGTGAGTAGACCATGTCATGGATGTTTACTAAAGAGATCAAGAATAACCAGGGTACCTGGTGAAAGTATTTAGACTTAGTGAAATTATTCACATTTTGTCATGTTATAAACACAAGCAACACAAGGCAGGGTATATTTATGAAGTGGATCCAAGACTTTAACAGTGTTTTCTCAAGCTTTCATGGATAAAAATCAAAAATGTTTGGTGTACATTTGTAGTCAAACCCCTTTATCAGTGCAATCAATTGCTTTCGGAAGGGGCCTAATTAGTAAACAGTGTCTACCTGTGTTTAGTTTAATCTAAGTATGAATGCAGCTGACTTTTATAGAAGTGTGGCAAGAATAGACCTCATGTTAAAAGAAAGTTTGCAACAGTTCTTGTAGGGGACACAGCAAACATGTAGAATAAGGTACTCTGGTCAGAAGAGACCTAAGCAGAGCTTTTTGGTATGCAAAACACTATATATCACCCTAAACACACCATCTCTGCAGTGAAACATGGTGATGGCAGCACAATGCTTTGGGCTGTGTTTAATCTGGAGGGGCACAGGTCAGAGTTCATGGGAAGATAGCTGTAACTAAACACAAAACAATGCTGGAAGAAAATTTGTTGGAGCTTGAGAAAGACTTAATGCTGGGGTTGATGAGAAAAAGTGGAGTTCATCTGTATTCAGACAATTTTATCCTGATTCTCCTGAATAAAATGCAGAGCAATTAACTGCTTTCAGAATTTGCCTTATTAGTAAATAGAGCCTACTTTAAGGGGGAACAATCCTTGGGAATGCAAAATTATGTGGAGGAAAATAGGAAGATATAAAAGGACACACTTACATGTTTGCAACTTTTACAATATTAATATATAGCTGAAAGGATTTGTTTCCTAATTTAGATTCTGAGGACTTATCTATTTTGTTATCACACTCATTAAAAAAAGAAAGAAGTGTTAACCCCATTGATAATAACTGTCAACGTTTTGTTTTTCCAATTTATATTTATTATTGCCATGTAAATCTCAGAGAATAATCACATCCCTGGGAAATGTTGTGACAAAGAACCTCTGTGGTAGAAAACAGCCAGTTTTAAAGACATCTGCCCAAGGGTTTTAAATGTGTATGTGCGCATTAATTATAAAACTCTGTAGAGTAGCTTATGATGAGCTACATCTGAGTAATTTGAGCTTTAAAACAATAACAGCCAAAAAAACATTTAAAAAACCCCAAACTGGCACTGAAGTAATAGTTTAATTGTTATACAGAAGCTTCACATTACTCATCCATAAAAACATTGCAGGCACTTCCAAAAACAGTAATTGCATGTAACATTTTTATTCATCATAAGTGTATTTTGAAATATCTAATTAGTATAGCATAACAGTAGATCAGGCTCTCGCTGAACCTAGTTGCGATTCAAATAGGGCTGTTGTAAGCAATTATTTTAGTAATCAAGAGATTTATTGATTATTTTAATGATTAATTGAATAAAAAAAATATTCTGTTGTGTAGTAGCTTCTTAAGCTAGTAAACGAAACACAAGAAAGATAGGGGTACTGTGGCAGCACAGGGTTAGAGCGTGCAACCCATGTACAGAGGCCTCAGTCCTCCACACAGCAGTCATGGGTTCGCATTGTGGCCTCGTGACCTTTGTTGAAAGTTTTCCCCCTCTCTCACAACCCACTTTCAAGCCAATCTAATGTCAAATAAAGGAAGGCCACTAGAAAAAATCTAAAATCCTACAATATATATATATATATATAGTATATATATATATATATATATATATATATATATATATATATATATATATATATATATAAAAGAAATCATTTTATTGCTTAAAATGCAATACGATTCAAACATCACTTTTATTCTCAAGTTTAAAGTTTTAAAAATATTTGACAAATAAAACAATTCACATTAACTTTTAAAAATTAAAAAGAAAACTTAAATTGAGGAATTAGTCAACTCTGCCTTCTATATTATACTTTACTTTCAGACTCAAGTTTGAAGAATGAAAAGCTTTTTCTGAAATACAGATTTCTAATCTATTTTTTTTCTTGTTCTGTGGCATATTTTTAATGAGCTTTCAATATAAAGAGCACAGAGAAAACTAAACAAGAATGCAATATAATAATATAATGCAATATAAAGATATGTTAATCTACTTATTCAAGTTTAAATAGAGGAGAATGTAGTTCACCCTGGTGAGAAAAGAAAAATAAGGTGCAGAAGTTAATCAGCCTGTAACAAGCACAGCACATTAAACTAATGTTTCCTGCTGAGGTGGTGCAGCATTGAGGACATTCTGTTGTGAAACGTCAGTTCCATTTTGCAGTACACGCACTGAGCTGTGTTATCTTTTCTTTTTAGCTTAAAGTGATCCCACACTTTTGACACGTTCAGTCTTTTTGGTGGCGCTTCTTCCTGTCCCTTGCTTCCTTCCTCCATAGCTAGTAATACCACTTAGCATTTGTCAACATTTCATTGGTGAGCGCGTTGCGCAACACAAATAATCATGTGGCTGGAACACAGTGCGCTTAATAGTAATACATAATTTAACGAAGCCTCGAGGCAGATAATTTGACTTGAGGAATTTTAATAATCGGGGTACTGGAATCATCTGATGAATCGTTACAGCCCTTGACTGGAATTAGGAAAAAAAAAATCTTAAAAGTCTGTCCACATATGTTTTTTTCTGTTGTTTGTTGTTTAGATCCTTTCAATGACTCCTTTGACTCCAGTACCTCTGGCATTATAGTAGGCTTCTCTCCTCTTTAACGGCCAACATTGCTATATATCGTCACTTAAAACTGCCAGAATGACTTTAAACAACGGCTTTCTTTTGGCCACTTTTACATCAAAACCAGATGGACATCTAACAACTGTTCTACCAACAGATTATTTTACCTGAGTTGTGAATCACAGCAGTTACTCCAAAGTTACCACGAACCTATTGGCTGCTTCTCTGGTTAATGTATTTTACCCATCATTTGAGTTTAGGTGAAGAGGCATGTGTTGATGAGGTTGCAGTTGTACCAAACTCTATCTCTTTTAGTTTGATGGACTGAACAGATCTCCATGCCTTGTTCAAAGCTTAGAACATTGTTTTATTGCAGACCCCTGCTTTTAAACTTCTCCACAACTTTATATCAAACCTGTGACTTGATGGTTTTTTTTTTTCCAAAACACAAAGCCTCTTACTTCTGTTAACTGATGAAGATATTTAGCTTTAAGTGATAACATAACTAAAATGTTCACAGTTAATTTTTTTCTCAGTGTGTTAGCATAGGTGACTTTCACCCTCCTTTGTCCTTGAATAAAGACGGCATCAAGAAAAGGTGGTTGGTGAAAAATAAAATTTTAAAAAGTATAACAATGACAAGAAAATATGATGAGAATGTGAATCAAACAAATTAAAAAACAAGTTTACATACATGGAAGGATCATTTAAAAAAAAAAAAAAAATCACAGATAAAAATATGTTTCAACTAAAAACCTTCTGTTTTTCTCTTAAGCTGCTGACACACACCTACAGTATTTTGCTATTATTTCTGGTGAATATAAAGACATGTAATCATGGAAATGAAGTCTATTTTGTGGAACATCAAGCCTTGTCATGTAGGTGAGATCCTTTAGACGTGTCTCTGTTCTGTATAGTGCAGGCGCAGAAAGGTTTCAAGGGTGTAGAATTCACAACATTCTACTGCATTAGGATACTTTATTTTGCTGTGACATTACCATTGTTGGACATCCAGACATGAAGGACTGAAACAGACTTAAAGCTGGTTCAACTTTTACTCTGCAATAACTCTGTTTGGCCTGAAGAAAAAGTGCTTCAGAAGGAAACTCAGTGATGTCATGGGACTCTTTAAATCCCCAGCACAACTGAGAAACTTTCTCTCTTGGAACCTGTTGCTCGGAGGGGAACATTGGGGAAACAGCCCACTTCTCCTGCAGGTAGAGAGAGGACCCGCTCCTGGAACTGCAGGAGTTTTACACCAAAAATTATGCAAGTGAACGGTATTGCACTGATCGACTGGAGGAATGAACCTTAATCCTGGTATATTCAGAGTTTCTGCAGGAAGAACCTTGTATTTACAGGTTCACCCACTACCCACGCAGGCTGCCCCCCCTGTGCCAAGAGAGAAGTGTGGCAGCAGATGATGATCCAGAACTGAGAAATGCAGCTTCATCATTACTGGGTGCCCCAAGCTATCCTGCCCTGCACGCTATTAGCAGCTAACGTGTACTAACCAACAACCCACTGCCAGATGTTTGCTCACTGTTTCCGACATCCAAAGATCATCTCGTTGTCCATTGGATGATCAATTTACTTGTTTTTATTGTGTTTGATAAGCGTGTTGACCCAAAAAGGGTCATTTTCAATCACGCAATGTGTGCTTACCCTGTTTACCAGAGTTTTCATTCAAGCTAAGGTGCATGTAGCTCTAGATACTGAAGACATTTTAGCAGCTTCCCATTCCAAAACATAGCTGTTCTACTGGCATAATCCACTGCAATGGATTTATGGCGGTTAATATAGATATTTACAGTGTTTCGGACTTAAATAGGATCGTTTGAACAGGAAAACATCTGATTATTTCATCTCATATTTCTGATGCCATTTTGTGAGTGGCAATGAGCTCCCATTCTGCTACTCCAATTTATTTAACTACCAATGAATGAACTGATAATTAGATTAAGAATTGACTTCTATTTGTCAGATTTTAATAAGACATTACTTCCTCTGAATAATGCTATTAAATATTTTTGGCATAAACAAACCTGAATTAATTAAAACTAATTAACACAATCCACTTTCCTCAAATCTGGGTTGTCAATATTCATACTGACATCAATATGATAGTATGACTGACATCACTGCATCATTTTATTGGTTCTAGTTTATCTATTTTTACTCTTTTCTTCAGTAGTTTTACTTGTGTATGTTACTAGCTTAGCAAGTTACTAAAATTTAAAAAAAAAAAAAAGTGAAATTCATTTTCTTAATAAACTCTTGTATATTTGAGAAAAGTTGTCTGTGTTTATTCCATATACACATGTGGCATGTTGGTGTTCAGATAACACCAGTGGTGTACTTATGCCTTCATCTATTATTTTAAAACCTAGGCCTTATGAGCCAGGTAAGAAATTATAATCATCATTCATTGCCAAAGTTAAACCTATTGAAGTACAACAACTTTAGAGCCACCGTGTGCGGTTGGTCTAACACCATCTTGTTTTTCTCATGAATGACTAACTGACCATCTGAACATGGAAGTACAATGTACTATGAATGCACCCAAGTGGTTAAATAATTATTTACTAAATCAGAAAGTAGGTCACACTGCTGTCAGATGGAGCCGCTCCAAGCATTCTGCATGTTGAGTTGAGTGAATTTTTATTAGTGGAGACAGACTGCATTGGGGAGGATGCTGCGAACCTCTGGGATTCTGTAACATGAGATTCACTAATGTTATCAGGTCATTGCTGTGACATTTGGGTAGGAAGTTGGGTCAACTACATACCGGTGGTTCATAAGAACAGAATATGTGGCGTGTCTTGGAATGGTCATGCCAAGTTATTTGTTGACATGTTGCAGCCTGACTTACTTGGCGATCAAATTGTAAAGTACAGTATCTGATGCAAAGAAAGGTGATAGTATAGCATTACTTACCTAAAGCAAATAATGCCACAAGTAATGCCTTTAACAGTGAAATGCAAATCAGATCCACAGTAATATAATGGGGGTATAAGGGATAGTGGAGAAATGCTTGTAAAGAATTACTGTTCCGAACAGAGCCAATTGTTTAAACTATCATACTGTAATGAATTGTTGCAGTCCTTTCTACACAATCACTTATTCATGCCAGACAGACAAGATAAATGCATTTCTATTTAAAGCTTATCAAAAACTAAACTTAAACAAGTGTGTGCAGCTGGAATTTAATATGTTTTCTCCTTAATTACATTGATTTGTAATCCAATCAAAAATTATTTTAGCCCTTCATTTAAAAACATACAGGCAAAATATGTGCAAATCTAAGAAAACAGATCAAGTGAAATATATTTACAAGAAGATTAAAATATTATGTTTTATTGTCAATAAAATATTCACAAAATTCAGTTGACTGCTACTGCTTTTTTTAAGTGACAAGAGCATCAGAACACTCCTCTTCAAATGCTTCTCCTTTTTCACATTCCCATTGCTGGCTTTCACCAACAAGAATAATTGAATTTGGTTACACAAACTCCGCTGTTTGAAGGGAATCACCTCGAAGCAACAAGAGACTTTGTGTTTCTCCATTGCTAGCTGTGATAAATGGAGCAGTGGGGAGAACAAGGAAGTGCCTGAAACAGAAGCTTGAACTGATCAAATAAAAGCAATTAGCACACAGACAGAAAAAGATAACACTGAAACATGGACACACACATACAGGGAGCAGGAGAATAAAAAGTAAGCTGCAGATGCTAATTAGAAGGCTTTTTATGTTGGTAGTATATAGGACTGTTTGCTAAACTAAACTAAATTATTCCTACTGGCCTTCACATCCTCAGTTGAATGTGGCATACATGCATGGTGTGCAACACACAAACACACCCACAGCCAATCCGTATTAGTATGATAAGTGACATCCCCCACAGCGTATCAAGGCTGCCACCGTCATTAACCTCTGATACCAACATGTCCTTGAGTCAAAAACCGTCAGTCAACTCCCACACCCCAGCAGACCCTGTTTTAGACTCTGTCAACCTAATGATGCCTCTGCCCGACCTTCGCTGAACTGAGGGGATGCTCCTTTTTCGAACCACTGTGTCCTGCTGCAATCTGTCTAGATGAGCTCTACTGCAAGGCCACGGTGATGCTGTACAGTGGGTGGCCATGCGTCATCTGAGCTGGAACACAAAGTGGTGTTCACACACACGCATGTTTACCCAACCACCAAAAACAGTTGCACCTGTGGAAGAAGCACCAGTGACAAACAGCGAACTGAACTCAAGCTGACAGTGTGTTGAATGTGCATGAATCCTGGAGATTGTGACAGGAAAAGTTAATGGATGATTTGATCATCAAACGCTGATTTTGATCCATCAAGGACATAATCACCTACATTGCTGACATTATGGTTGAAGGGGTTATTTACCACAAAATTCCAATATTTTTCTATTGAACATATCTAATGTACTCATGCAAAATAAAACATTTTCAGTTTTGTGATGAAGTGCCAATTTTGAAGTGAGATGTGTGCATAAGAACCAAATTAAAGAACAAAATTTGAGAAGGAAGCAAAATAAATTAATATTTGGTTTATACTTTGACAAAGGTTTCATCAGCTTAAATGTCACACAATTTCATTTTGCCAAAAGCTGAAACTTATTTTTAAAGCACATCTTGTATGCAAAGGGTAAATAAATTACCAATGATCCTTTACAAAATCACTAAAATGTTCATAGCATTTACTGAACTGCAATTCAATTAAAAACACAAAACTAAACAAGCAAAAAGTCTTGACTGAGTCATCCTTAGACTTGCTAAGTCTAGTTTACCATTTTTTGTCACTCAAAATCAAACAGTTTTACAAACACAATAAAAAAGAACAAAAACAAAACATCTCTGTTTAATAATCCACTGTTAAAACAACAGGAAAAGACAAATGGTATGGTTTATTATTTCAAAATAAAACCAGACAGCTGTCCGAGACCATCAGAAATGCTGTTATCAGAAACCATGACAGTTCTAAATGCTTTAAGGCATTGCAGGGCAAATCTAAGTATTCAGGAACTTGTCAAGAAGTTTCAGAGTTACAAAACTGAGGCCTCTGGGATTTGCAGATGATAATATGCTCAAGTTGTTAAAGATTATGGAACAAAAAGTTCTTGATGCTGACTTAGAGCAACATGGAAAGGTGAACTGAAACAGGTGCTGCATACAAAAGTAGTGCTTTACAGATGAAGCCCAAGGAGGCCCCAACTCTGAAAATAACAAAAAAAGACTACAATAATGACCCCAAATATAAACTTAGAAAGATATCTGTAAAGTTCACGTATTTGATCTAAACTAAAGTTAAGACTGTGAGACCTAAATCAACAGCCTAAAACTTAGTAAAAAGTATAAAGGTAAATTGTTTATTGTTTTGCAGCAATAAAGAACATGAACACATAATTCCCAGAGGTTCTAAAAAATAATTTCTTGTTTCAGTAACATGTCTTTCAATGTTACATTTGCATGCTTGTACAATTTCATAATTATACACTTTGGATCCCCCTCAAGTACCATTATAGATTTACTAAAACTTACTAAACTTATTTCTCTCACTAATATAGGCTACTTGTGTAAGGAAAACTACAACATGTCTATGAAGGCACTATATGAAACATTTTTATCTTTAAAATTACATACATTACAGACAATCACTGTTAACATGTTTTTTTTTTTTTCAAGTTTATTTAATCAAGGACAGCACCTTAAACAATGTTATATGATAAAAACAAAGCAACAATAGTTTCGTACAAAGGTTTGCTAGCCACAGGTTAATTTACAAACCCAGTCCTTGGTTGGAGCTATTTTTTGAAAAGACAGCAAAAATAGAATTAAACAGTCCCCTCAGACACATACACACATACATACCGAGTTACTACAACTAGTGACATGACATACATGAAGATGTGTATTAGAAATAACTAATTATCCAGCCATAAAAAGTAGAATATTTTACCTCAGTGTCCACATATTCGTTTTTGTTTCAGCCGTTGTTTCACCAGGGAATTAAAAACTCTAAGATCTGTTAATATTTTTATTGCTGTTTATAGGTCCCTAAATGATAAACCTTGTGTTCTAGTGCTTTCACCTACTTGACACCACCTAGTGGTAATAGATCAGGTTACACAGGAGTATGCCATACACCTCAGAGGAAAATTAACCAGAGCTGAGCAGGATGAGAAAATTGTATCCTGACCCTCTGGCCTTTGAGTCTTTGATGTAATTCTAGACCTTTAACTCAAGGTTAATAAGATCTGGAAGTCACCCAGAACATCTCCAAGCCCAAGGCTCAGAGCACTGGACAGTGCCCTGAGACACAAAGGTAGCAGATTGGTTGAAAAGGTCTCTACTCCATAATCACTGGACCTGAACAACACTGGGGAAACTGGCAGGCATATCATGTATGAGCAGCAGACCTGTCTGCCTGCCTCTGCCTGTCTAACTGTATGTCTAAACAAGCCATGCAATCCATATCGATGTGTAGTTTCTTTGTTCATCCCCTTAAATACGCTCCCCAAATATGCCCTTTGAACAAGAAGAAGTATTGCACATCTCAGAACTAACGGAGCATAAAGGACGTGTTACTCAAAAGTGTTTTAAGTAGGGAGAGAGAGGGTTGGGGCTAAGATACTGTACATTATCCACAGCAGTGATTCCCAAACTTAGGGTAAAAATTGGTCTTGATTTGACACTTGCCACATCTTGATATCCAGAAATCAAAGGAAAGGAAAATTATATTGCATATTTATGCTATAAATGGTAGAAAAGACAAAAAAAACTGTACTTGTAAATACATAAAAGCAGTATATTTAATGCTGATGCTGTTTGTGAAATCAGTACACTTCTGTTTAAATAAGTTAGTATGCTACTTAACTGGTACTGGTACTCCGGGTCGCAAGCCTCTTTCACTTATTTTGTGAATCAGCAGCTGAAAAGTTTGGGAACCGCTGTCACATTCATGGATGCTATTGAGACTTTAGTTCTAAATTCTGTTTATAGTGTATAAAAATGTACAATGTAAAGCAAAAAGTGTTCCTTCGTGGCCTTTTTACCCATCTGATACTTTGTACTAATGCGACTTTCAATGGTGGATAACTGTTACCAATTTTGTTATTGCATGTTGAAAAATTCTGTAACATGAGCATTACAACTTAAAAATTCAAAAACTACCACAAAAATAAGCACTTCATACATTCTTCACAAATGTCACAGCATTGACCCAATAATGTCTTGAACTCATGCTGCTCCACACTATTGCTCTGTGTGAACTAATGAAGGTTCACTCATCATGGCAAGGTAAATGGTTAAAGGGGTTAACAATTCCTTGACAAACAACCAATTTCACAGTCCATCTCTATAAATATGCTTCAAAGACTATTGTGCAAAAAGCTAAAGAGTACAAATTGCTTATATATTCTTTTAAAAACATATCTGCTGTTCAATACATTGATTATCATAACAATCCACATAAGATTTATTTGGGATAGCCAGTATGCACTTTCAGCCTTTTTTTGGTATGCAGAAGATGATGGTGGGTTCCTCTCCTTGCAGTCACAGCGAAGAAGAACAATTCCAAGAGGAGCACAATTCTGCAGCATTTACTTGCAGATCCACATCAACAAATGTTGCAGAATAGTTCAGCTCTTGAAATCAAAGGCAGTGTGGTGAGGAGGCGATGCAGAGGATGAGAGATCATTGCAGAGATGATGGCGTTACAAGCAGGATGCAGCCTGAAACTTAGTGAGCATGTGAGAGAAAACAAAATGGAAGAAATGCTCTATTTTTAGTTTCATTCCAACACAAATATCACAATCCTTAGAGCTCCCTTTTGAAAACTATAAAGCAATCCAAATAAAGGCTTTATTGCTTTTTGCCTCTGCTGAAACAGTGTGTGTTTTACCCACACATAACACTTCTGTGATATGGTGAAATAGTAATCCCCTGTCTTTCTCTGTAGCAATTACAATTCCATTCTCTTTGCTCATGTGACGTGCATTCATGTCCACTTCCAAACAATACAAGACCAACTGCCAGGAGCAGGGACAGCCACTGACATAAATAAATATAACTCGCTACATCTGTGCTTTCACATTCATTTGCATTGCTTCTAGTTGTAATGCATTATGCACCACCTACTGACACTAGAGATGATGAAAAGTAACACATCCTTTAAGGGTTTGCTTAGAAAAGAAGCAGAAATGGCACTCTGAAACCCAAATTTAATAGTTTCACATGTAATTAGAAAAAAAAACACTCTCAAACACTTCAAAATGAAAAAGCAATCCTCTCTTCTGCCTTCCCGTCCGTTTCTCCTGCTCATCACACTTCCATACTCTCTTCATTAGCTGAATCAAGGAGTCCTATCTCTGATTTGCACTTGAGCATTAGTAGGCCTTTCTAACACACCTCTGCTGAAGTGATGAGTGGCTGGTGATGCGGGAGAAGCAGCCTTCGTAGTGTGATAGCTTCAGCAAGGTATTTATATCTATATCAACTACAAAATGTGTGATTTTTTTTCTTTCTTTGTAATATCATTAGATAAATGTTATTATCAGCACTGTAGCATCATTAATCAGCATCAGACATCATTATCACTAGCTTGTCATTTGTTCACATTTCACTTAACGCAAAGTTTATGTTGTAAATCCGTCACATATAAATGTGTGCACACTGTGGCTTCATACAATGTATCCCCTTGTTTTGTGTGTTTTCATCATTTAATAGTCATAAAGTTTCATTTTGAAATGCTGGTTAGAAGCAGGGTGTTGGAGCTCCATCAGGGCAAAGAGATAACATTAAGTCTTGGAACGAACTCAACTCTGCACTACTAAAAATGTGTGGACTATGCTTCAATGCCAGGTCCATGCTAGGAAACCAACCACTTTAAATTATTCTTACCAGCTATGCCAACATTGGTGAAACGTTGAGCCATAATCATGGCTTAAGCTTACTGAAGGCAACAAAAAGCATGTGGTTGAGATGGAACTTGCAAAGGGACATTTAACCAAATGTTGGTAGGAGTGTATGTAAGTAATGTTCCATGAAAAAAGAATTTGTCCCCTTGCAAATTTTTCTATTTTGCTTTTTGTCGCACTTAAACATAAAAAAAAAAAAAAAAAAAAAAAAAAAAAAAAAATCAAACATAACCAGAGTGAAAACCAAATGTTGTGTGATCGGTTTTATAAATTGTGTGGATAACACCATTACCACCAGAACAGTGAGATGCTTCCTTTCAAGAAAAAACAAAACAAAAAAACACTGGCTCACCAGTGACTGAAAGAAACTGCTAAATAAGAAAATGAGCCTTCAGCAAGGGACATAGAGAATTATTCAGGAGTAGACAAAAGCAACTTAAAGTCATGATTAGAGACAGCAAGGAGGTGTACAGGAAGAAGATGGAGAGCACGCTCCAGCAAACAACAATGTAAGAGATGTGTGCTCAGGGATGAACAGGCTTCAAGCTGAGGGACAATCAGATAGATGGAAGTCTAGACAGAGCAAATGAACTGAACACATCCTCTTATAGGTTCAGTTCAGGAAAAACTTCAGCACCTCAACCTGTGCACAGCAGCTCTGTGGGATTCTGCAGCACCTCTTCAACCTATGCCTGACCCAGGAGAAAGTTCCATACTTATATGGAAGCCATCCTGCTTTGTTCCAGTACCAAAGAAAAATCACTCATCAGTCCTCAATGTCTGTAGACCTGTTGTCCTGACATCCCACATTATGAAGGTTCCACAGAGACTTTTGTTGACCTATATCAGGACATGGAGTAGAAGATACCATCATTCACCTGTTTCTAAAAAACTCAGTCATTTGGACAAAGCAGGCAGCATTGTGAGGATCATGTTCTTTGATTTCTCGAGTGTATTTAACACAATTCAGCCTGATTTGCTTTGTCAGAAACTCCAGAAGACACAGGTAGAGGCCTCAACAATCACCTGGATCAATGACTACCTGATAAAGAGATCACAGTTTGTGAGATTAAAGCGTTGTCTGTTTAGCCTGCTGGTCAGCAGCACAGGAGCACCGCATGGCACTCTGCACTCGCAGTACAAGACAGACTCTTGTCATCTGCAGAAATACTCAGATGACAAGAGCTGGTGGACCGATTTGTGTCATGGTGTAAGTACAATTCTCTTATCTTAAATGAAAACAAAAAAGGGGATAACTGTAAAGATAAAGAGATATTGCAATATGTCAAACACCAGGATTTCCTCTAGGTATATTTTTAACCATGGTGGTGGGCTGTCCGACATCGGTGAGACGACTGTAGAACAACATCATGGTTTTATTCATGACCGTTTCAAACTGAATGTTTTTTGAAAAACATTTATTCACTATAGTCATACTGTACAACTGAAATTAAAACTCTACTGTAGTAATCTAATGGCACAGTTTGCAGCCTGGCTGACAGCATTATATTTTTCTGGGTTTCTTGAAAACGAACTCTAACGCCTTGTTGTATGGGAATTCGATCTTAGGGGTCCATTGATGCTGAGTAGCATGCATATTGCCAGATGGTTTAATTGATTATTGGGAAGTGTTAGATGTGTTTAAATCACCAATATTACACAAGGAGTGTTAGGAAGATTTAAATATTACACATATCACAGTACAGTACATTTCTATATTCCTGAGAACTTGAGGGAACTGTGTCACAATGAAGAACACTGAGCATCTCCATCTAATGTTACCCTACCTCCTCTTCTGAAAATATTTTAATATACTCATCTGAAAATGCAACCAGTAATGAGTCTCAATGGAAAAATTAGCCGATAAGCTATAAACATATCTAAAACATTATGCATGAAGGCCAAACTATTTGTCACTGTCATTCAAATGCAATACATTAACATTTGGGTCGTTTTCACATGCTTGAACTAAAAATGCATTCAACTTAATCTTCCTTAGGTACCTTTTTTCATCTTTTCTCTACTTTGGACTGTCATCTCTAGTTTCCCCTTACTCTTGAGAGCAGCGAACCGCAACATAGCCAGCTTCGCAGCCAGATAAATTTGAATGTTTCATGATATTTAAATTCACTTTAAACTCTAATTATGGTTAGTATAAGTGCACAAACATAGGATATGTTAAACTTTACATTGTTTAAGCATATGTTTAAAAAAAGACTTTATTCTGAAGGTGTGGTGGGTTTTATTTTGTCGTGGCAGTGCGCCATGATCAACTACATGAAGAGGAAACCCTGAACACGATTTACATCATGGCAGAAGAGGTGGGGGTTGTGGAGGAGTAGAAATACCTCATGGTTCATCTGGACAACAGACTAGACTAGGGATGCAACAGTAAAGGCATCAAGAACCTTCTGTCTGTCAATGTTCACAGCAAGATGTCACGTATCTTCTATAAGTCAGTTGTGGAGGGGTAGCTGGTGGTCTTGTAACTGGTGGGTTGCCAGTTCCAACCCCCACTCCATCTGTCTTAATCACCTTGCTGTTGCGTCCTTGGGCACTTGAAAAAGCACTCTACAAGTACAGGCCTTTTACCATTGGAGTGTGCATCAGCATCAGAGACAGTGACTTATAACAGCTCAACAAGCTGTTCAAGAAGACTGGCTTTGTTCTGGGAAATGTTCTGGAACTTCTAGAGATGATTGTGCAAAGAAAGATTTTTTAAATACATAAAATAAGAACAACCCAAAGTATCCTCTTTATGAGATTAAAAAAAATAAAAAAATAAATGCCATTAAGTTATGATATTAAAACTTGTTTGATGATGAGACATTTACATTTGTTGTATAGTCACTTCACCATAGAAAGAAAGCAGTTTAAATAAATCTTTTCAAAGCGGCAAATTAACATGACATTCATGTTCACGATGAGTACACATAAACTTAACAGAGGCCCAGCATATTCAATAGAACATATTCTATAGAGCATTGTGTTAACTAAAGGAATAGAAATTCTTCACTGAAGGTTACACAACAAAGGTAATGAAAATGCCCATTTCTGTAAGAATGATGAAATTATATTGCTAACAGTGAGATAAATACCAGTATTCGTTCCATTAATGGGCACTGATTGTATCATTTTAAAATTGCCTGTCGAGGTGTCAAATGCTCCTGCTTCCTTCTTAAATATTCTTTCTACAGACTTCTTTCTTGTTTACACACACAGTGGATTCCTCCAATCTTTCCATCTGGAAAAGATGTAAAGTTCTCTATTTACTTCTCAGGCTCATGAGTTTCAAAGTCTTCATTCAACTAAAGATATTTAGTGTTTCTATTGATCCAAAAATGTGATCTTGCAATTTGTGAACTGTGAACATATTTGACATTTACTGATGCAATGGTGTAATACAGCCTTTGTCTTCCTCAATTAGGTAATCCTGTTCATTTCTGATTGAGAAAAACAGAAGTATAAACTCAGATTTGTAGCTTAAGCTTTCAGATAAAAAGAGAAAGGAAGTCTCCATAAGAGAGAAAAAGCAAATTTACAACCTGACATTGAACTGAAGGTGAAAACACGAAGAGGAGGGAGCAAGAGTCAGAATCCGTCTAACGCAGCACTAGATGGGAGAATTCAAGGGTGAACGTTTCTTAGTCTGTATCAGTGACATTATCAGAGGCACGGATCTTTTTATGAACTTTACAGAGCCCAGCCTCACTGATCCCTTTATAGCAGTATTTATGGCAGCACAGACTGAGCACTGGGCAGAATGAACTAACAGAGTAGTAAACCTATCAAAAGCCATCAGTTAACTCAAATTGAGAGCCTGCTTTCTCTCTAAATCTTACATTAGAGACAAAATGCAACCTATAACTAGCTTAAGGCTGGACAGTAAAGATTTGTTTATATAGTCTGAGCTGGACTGCTGAGACAATCCCTTGACCGGCTCAAAGATAGTACTGGCTATCTACTAGTATATCTCTAACATTTGGAAACAACAGTAAATCTTTGCTAGGTATTGTTGTTGTTTTATGGGCCTTACAAGCATTTACCAGAGAGTAACATAGTTAGTGGAGCGACAAGTAGAACAAGTATGATAGTTTAAAGGTTAGTGATAATGGTTGTTTTTTTACTGCACTGCAGACAGGAAGAAAGAAATCTTATTATATATGGACCATAACAGGAAAAAAAAAAGTGAAAAACAAAAGTTGAAGCTATATTTTTTTCTTAGCTTGGTTCCAAAACAAAATTCATATCAAGGCTCATGGTTAAAAATGTCTAATTAATGTGCTGGAAAATTCTACGCCTCATAGCAACCATTCTTCAGTTATGCTGAGAATGTCAGCCTGTGATATTGACTCATGATTGTGTAAAGTTGAATGTGTATAGCCCAGTGACCCACTGTTATACATACGTATAATTTGGTGTATACCCTGAACATATAGCATTACTTGTGTTTTTATTTTTTCATGTGAGATCTGGTATCAAGGAAAGGGAAGGGATGGAAGCATTGTTGTACATGTTTGTTTGTTTAATTATTGAAAAATAATAATTAAAAACACCTGATGCCTAATTAGTGGATTTCAACAGCTGACCATTAAACTCTTAGCATTTTACTTTTAGAAAACCTACTCAAAAATTAGTGTACAAATTGAAAAGTACATTTTCTTTCAAAGCTTTGTTTTTGTTTTAAACTGGTAAGAAAGCAGTTGAACCTTTTTTTAAATCCGTAAGATTGTCTTAAATTATGACAGATACATTAACCTGGTAAAAACCAGCCCCTTTGTACTATGCTATGCTTTGCTTCGTATGGAGGGTTTGGACCCTTGGCTATTGAGAAACAATTGCTTGCTGGAGGCGTGGACTGTGTTGAAGTTTTAAACTGAACCCAAGCACCAACGTTTGGCCGTGACGTATGCAATGCGCCACTTCGACGCTATGAAGCTTACCAGAAATTGCCTGCCATGTAAACAACCATCCTCCACTTCAACGAGAGAAGCGCCGAGCTGAGAGGTGGCTGTTAATGTTAATTCAATATTCGGAAGCGTGAATAACACAGACTGAACGGCTTCGTTCATTTCCGCCACTGCCATTGCCAAACTACAGGCTGACTACAATTCTAAAACAGTGCAGAAAATCAATGTCATCATTCACAACTTCTCCTTCTGTTCTCTGTGTGGCCTGGTTGAAATTCTACCAGAGAAATCAAGATCAATGGAAGAAAGCCCAGATGGAGCAGGGAAGGGAGATGAGAATCGATTTGAATTGCGTAGGAAGGCAATGGCCTGCCTAAAGACACATGAATGTAGAGGTTTATGTGTCTTTAGGCACATAAACATCCTTGCCTTGCAACACAAGGAATGGACCATTTTCTATGGTGAAAACTCTTAGTAAAGCAGCCACAGAATTTCTTGTCTACTTGCAAGTAGTGACTATTGTGCAATTGTGCAATTAAGAATTGCTAAATGTCCCCAGAAGAGACGTGTTGCTGTGATTATAAAAGCAATATGGCATTTGTGACATTTTTTTTTTATTCTGACTGCATAGATAGAGCCTCAGATAATCAACCACAATGCTTGAACTTTTTCCAAATTTTCTCATGTTCCTACCACAATCACTTTATCTTCCTATTAACTCCACCCAGCTTCTCTGTCCAAGCCAAAGAAAATTATCCCCACAGCATGATGGTGCCATTACCATGTTTCACATATAGCATGCACAGCATGCACTGTGATGTGCACAGTCAGTTTCCTCCCACACATGTAGACTAAAAAGTTAACTTTTGTTTCTTCTACAAAGGATAGATTTGATGAGTGCACAATAGTCATGGATCTCCGTAGCTTCTCTAGCGATACAAAGGCCATCTTGGCTGTGAGTTAAGGTGGATGGATATATTTTGGTAGGTTTGCAATTGTTTGATACTCTCCATTTTGTAATGATAGACTGAGCAGTACTCGGTGAGATGTGAAAAGCTTGGAATTTGTTTTATAACCTAAACCTCCCCACAACTTTATTCCTGACCTGTCTGGTGTGTTTCTTGCTCTTGTAGTGGAGAGTTGAAATTCATTTAGTGAAGTAGGCTAATATTCTATCTTAGTTACACTGATATATCACAGCATTTCTTTTGAGATTTAATATCTGACATTTTAAGGGTTCTTCATATCTAAAATTATTATCATAATATCAGCTTTTTATCTGACTCTTATCCTCCGACACATCTGCTTGTTGCTGTGTTTTAGTGTGTCTACATGAATTGGAAAGAGGGTGTGATTTGTTGGGTATGATGGTGTTGTACATGCTTGTGTGTCTTTAAATATGAGGAAAAGCTGTTTCTTATTGTTGGAGCTCTTGCTGATGCTAGACCTCTCTGGAATCTGTAAGTTGCTACTTATTCACTCTTCATTATGCTACTTGTTTACTAATGATATCTAACTGTAGTCAGCCTTCACAGAATAGCTATATTCGTACGAGAGTAAATTACATAGAAATTGACCCTAATTACTAATCAGGAAACTTTTGAAGGCAACTGTTAGATGAGATTTTATTTAAAGGTATCAAATTTCAAAACCTATTGCCAATGCAGTTTGAAAACCGCAAATCCTCTTATTTCCACTTCACAATTGTCCAATACCTTGTTGTCTGTCATATAAAATCCAAATAAAATACAATTACGTTTGTGGCTGTAACATGACAAAATATAAAATGATTCAAAGGGTGTGAAGGCAGTGTGCATTCATAAAATAATATAACTGCTTTTTTCGATTTTCAGCCATTGTCAAGTCAAAATATGATTTAATACATCAACATTTCACATTTAGGCAACATCAACATTTTAAATTTTTTATGACATTTGGAATTTAGGAGCAGAGACTCAGAATAAAATCCTGTCGAAGCGATCTGTTCCTCCTCATACTGCTCTTTTTATTTCTTGTGGCGTTTCTGTATTTAGATCCATTGGAGATATTTCGGATATTATTTTATTTTCCTATGTGAATGTCAATCCATTGAAAGCAGACTGTTTCAGGCAGTGTGTTTTATGATACCACTTCAACATTGTCTTGTTATTTAAAAAAATCTCACTGTTTACATAACAGCAGATTGGAAATTAAAGTTGCATTTACTAAAAATTTGATTTTCCTGTATTGTTACAGACTTTCATTTGATTCCCTCTTTAACAGGTTGCTGTACACCCTTATTTCCTGATTTTCACAGTTTGATGGTAAAAATCCCACAATGCCATATATCTGCTGAGGAAAAGAGAAAGAGTGTCTATGGTTTAATGTACAGAGGCTCAATGAATTTATTTTAAGGTGTTTTGAGGATTAGTGTAAAACTTTTCCCTCCCTGCGTCCCTTCCTTCCACTTGATTGATGCTGAGTGTGGTTTTAACACGCTGTTAAATTGACAGCAAATCGTCTGTAGAAGAGGTCGCATTAGCATAAGCGCCTTCTTGTGGAAAATAAACAACGGCAAATGTCTTTTCAAAAAGTGCGGAAACAAAAGAGGGAGATAACGACACGGCAGTGCTTTAGAAGCATCAGGCACATAATGAAGGTGGAGCGAAATTAAACTGGCTCAGTCAACTATAAATGCCTTGGATGATTGTCGACACTTTGTTCTTCTTCTTTAAAGAGCTCACTCTTACAGTCATGCAGTCCAGCTGAATGAAGTGGATGCATAGAACATTTCTAAGCTGCATCTGCAACATGAGTATACTCACCAGCGTCTTAAAATTAAATACCAGCAGCAGCCATGGAAAGCTTTTTGTTTTCCTTTGAGATGAGGTTTCTGAGCACCTATTGAGGCCAAACGAAAAGTTCAGAGGTATAGTGATAATTGGAAAAGGCATTTGATTTTTTTTTTTTTTTATTGGTTGTTTTTTTACATATGGAAAATTCAATGTAAAAAAAATTTCTAAGCAATGGAAAATACTTGAAATGTAACAGAAAACGGAAGATAAGTGAATTCAGTTGCATATTTGTAATACAACTATAAAGACGCAAACACACGAATAGTATAAAGTTAGAAGCTAGAAATTAAATTTTTCACAGCAGATAATATATGGGGGCATAAAAAAAAACAAAACAAAAAAAAAACAAAAAACAAAAAAAACAAAAAACCATTTGTTTTTTAAAATTCATGGAAAACAGAGACTCATGTCAAAAATGAGAACAAACAAAAGGAGAGTGGAGGACAAGGTGCATGCATTGCTTCTACTATTAAACTTGGCACATTTTTTTTTCATATTCTCAGTATAGAACTCATGGGAAACTGATACCAGCAAAAAAGTTATGAATAAATAACAGAAAACTAACAATTATTGAGCAAGAAACTATATGTTAGAGTCATTAGTAACAACAGATGTCTGCATGCTTTTCCATGATGTAAAGCATTTCCTATAATGTAAAGCACTTTGAACTGCCTTGTTGCTGAAATGTGCTAAAGAAATAAACTCGACTTGCATAGATTGATGAATTTTTAATCACCTGGTAGTGAGGCAATCACCAATGAATTAAAAAAAATTAAGTAAAGAAAGAAAAACAAGACATCTGAACAAAAGTAACGAAGTCTGTCCCAGCACCGACTAGTAGTGCACAATATGTTTTGTTTCGCCTCCTCCATCTTAATGTGTGCAGCAGAACAAACACTGGTGGACATATACATAATTTGATTTAATGTTTCACAAAATTTACCTAACTGCTTCATTTACACCAGTGTAAAAAAAAACTATTTTAGAAAGACCAATTTAAGAGGCGAGATGGGAATTGGTGTCACAGCAGATTAAGCTGTTCCAGGTAGTCAAACCACTGGTATTTACAACACAGTAGTAGACAATGGATTCTTGCACTTAAGATGTTGGTCAGAATTTACAAAACACAATCTTGTCCTACTGCTAAAACAATGAAACAAAAAGAAAAATTATTGAGTTTATACATTTTAGGGTTGAATAGTGGAGCTGTAATGTTGAGATTTGTATTGTTTATGATTTAACTAAAGTTAAATTTTTCTGCCTTATTTGATCATACTTCCTGTTCAACAAATAATAATAATAATAATAATAATAATAATAATAATAATAATAATAATAATAGATATGTTTAGTTTGCTCACCATACAACTGATATCTTAGGTTGACTTACAAGAAAAAAACTTGACAAAACATTCTGGACTATCTCTACTATACATTCAAGAAATGTAAGAGTATATGCACACTGTTGCATATGCAATGGATCCCTTCCGATCTTTTAGTCACCAGAACCAAAACTGCAAAGCTAAGAGTGTGGATTGCCTATCACAAAGAGATTCAGGATCCATGTGTTTGTGTTGCCTGTAACTCAGATCCCATGGAGGATAATTGGGATCCCAAGTCTCCTTTCCAGTTATTTAGTGACTCCATGGCTGAAACTGAAAAAAAAAACCCAAAACAAAAAACATTTACCAAAGTGGTGAAATACAAGTGACAGTATCTTTACTCTTAAACAAAGATAATGGGAGGTTTATTTTTCATATATACATTTGTTTCCCAAGGAAAGGCTAGATTTTTCAACATAAAAATGAAAACTGCAAAAAGAAAATGTCACAAACACCAAAAACCCAGAGTCATCCCTATTCTTTAAAGCAGCAAACAGCAACTCATATCCACTTTTTTCCTCAAAATGTAGCCTTTTGGGACCCATAAAATTCAAACGTTGTTTTCAGGTCATGGATAGTCTGCACCTCCTTTTTTGGTCCTGCAAGCATTTTTGTTTTAAATAAACATTTTTTAACAAAGGACAGGAAACATTCCAAATGCAGTCATTTGGAATGATATAGAGGGGGGCTTCATGGGACTAGTGGGGAACATTTCCCAGTAATTAGGGAAGAGTGAGGACAATCGGAACACAGGCTTCTCTTGTTAATGATCTGCAGACAACACACCCTTTGCACAATGCCTGAAATCCCACACACATTTTCAAACTGAAAAATGCTTTGTCACATTGTTTCAGATCAATTACTCCAGCACTTAGTGCAAATCAAAACTGGTTTCATCAAGTGACAGGAACAGGAGATTGAAACTTCCCTCTTTCAAAGTTAATGTGCCAGTCAACTGACCAAATCGTGTAGAGCAACATAGTAAGACACTACCAAATATTACATAGCATTTGTTTCACTGCACTCAAAACATATAACATGTGCACAGACCTGAACACCCTTCACAAAGCATTGTTAAAGCTAACCTTGTTGAATTGTTAAATATTAAAAACAACTGGTTTTTAAGGTTGAACAACTTATCTTTTTCTGCATTTTAAAAAGTAAAACAAAGTGACATAAAGGTTAAAGCATGTGTAGGTGGTGCTTATCTCGAAGGAAATACAATAGATGTCTCCAACTATATCCATGATGGGTTTCCACCTTACAGCACAAATATAAGGGGATTATCTGCACCAACCTGTGACTTGCCATCAGCAGTAAATAAGGAACAGATTCCAGCACACAAAATGTGAGCCAAGTTGCAGTTAAAAATGTACTCATGTAATCAAATGTGTTGCTGAAGTGTTAATGAGAAGTAAGAGAAAGCTTCATAAAAGATCTTTGACTGAAAATAGCCTGTTAGAGAAAGACAAAAAAAACAAAAACAAAAAAAAACAAACAAAACAAAAAAAAAAAAAACAAAAACAAATGCTGGTGTTTGAGTGTGTGAGAATAGAAACTGAAGAGCAAGTATGAGAAGATGCCATTCAAAATGGATTCAGTGATAATGATGGAAATTAGAGATGCAAGTTATCGATTAATAAGTTAATCTAAGGTTGATTGATCTTATTGATCGACTAATGATTAATTGATAAGTGGCCATTTTCTTAAAAGCCTGAGTTTTCTCTTGTTTCAAGAGGGTCAATCATCTTTCCATAACATGAAAGGCAAAATTGTTCATAATATGCTGAATTTTAAAAAAGCACATACATTACACAATTTTTGTGTCAGCTGTGTCAAATACTGTCTGACCAAAAAGAAAATTGTGGTTTTCCCACATTTAGACTTATTTATACCATAATGAAACTGGAGCCTATTAGGCTGTTGATAAGAAAAATTAAAGATGAAAAGAATAAAATATGTGAAACCTACAATCCACCTCGAACGGAGATGTGTTCATACGGAGTACTGTCAGTGAAGAGGACTACAGACCTTATTGTCACTCCTTGTCCACGAAGTGGACAGAGACTGTGATATAGCTTTCTGCTGTCAGGGCAGTTTACATTATCAGTGGTGATAGTGACACATTGTGCTGTACGTCATGCTTCTAATTCAGCTACCTTCTTGTTGTAGCGTCCCTCTAAACAGGTGGTTATGGTTGCTCTTGGAAGAATGTTAAAACTTCGCTCCATGAAGTGCATTAACTCATGACAACCCTCAAAATCAACTGTGCTTATTGGAATTATATCTTTTTATCTCACGTTAAAATTTTTCTTCATTATGCCTTCCGCTTTTCTGTCAACACATCTTTGCCTTCGTAGCACATCAATTATTTTTGGTTGAGAAGTTGACACTGCTCCGCCATCCAGCTTGGTTGAATGAGTGTTATTAAGGTAAAACTTAAGAAGCTTGTCAAGTGTTTATATTTCAAAACGGAAACGCATAAAGTCCATTTTGCATCCCACATCAGACACTATCGCGACCATTTCTTTTTCCTGCTCTGGGATACCTCCACCATCTTTATTTATTTATCTGGCTTTGCTTAAAGATGACCAGCGATGCCCTCTTCTGGATGGTGGCCACACTACAACACTAAAATAAGGTCTAAGCAGGTGTTATTTGTTAATCGACTGGAACTAAGGAAATAAGCGATGTGTTTCCGTCACAGACACAGGTTGGGTAAAATGTGAAGGACATACCAATATCAATCTATACATACCAATACACCAAGAGTTAGATTTGTTTTATTGTAGATATGTTTATGGCCAAAGCTGGTTTGAGTTCTTATTGAAACTCTGAAGGACATTTCTCCCAGTTATTAAAGCTTTGTCTTTTTCAGTTGAGTTCACACTTGTAGGCCATGATAGCTATATTCATTTCCATGACCAAAGTAAAAAAGATTTAAAAAAAAAAGAAAAAAGGTAAGCTTCTGAAAGTTGCAGAAGAGGGCCTTTTGACCTTTTTATCTCAATGGAACTTACCCACATTTCCTGCATTAAATGACCTTTGTTGCAAAACTGCTCAATCTGTGCTTTTTCTGCATTGCTGATAAGTACTTGCACGTTCAACATGTTATGCTATAAAGGTCTTTTTATCAAGAAAACAATCCCCACCAATACAACTATAGTCCATAAGAAACTGTGGATCTAGAGATGTCATCATCCATATAGGGTATCCAGTTACTGTTTGTTGTTGTTTGTATTAAATATCGTCTGTGCATTGTGAGTAATGTTAAAACAAACAAACAAACAAACAAACAAAAAACAAACAAAAAACAAGCAATATCAGATTCTCTTAGCTGCTTTGTGAGTCAAAAATATTCAGAATATGTCTCATTCCCATCTGCTTGTTGCACATAGTTAAACTAATTTTGACCCTTGTCCGAACTCTCCCTTTTCTTCCTTCTCCAGCTGCATATGAACTCAAATTTCCTTTGAAAACATGACAACTGTTGAGATAACAGAGATAACAAGTTGCAATGATACTTGTTGGGCACAACATGGTGTCATAGGGTCTTAGTAACCTTGTAGATGTGCAAAATCAGATTGCAGCAGTCTTGTAAATACTACTGACTGATAATACAACAGCACAGGGAATTCACTGTGCTTCATTCAGTCATAAAAATGCATGTTCTCATATTAGCTGCTAGTAGCACCAATTAGGTCCCACAGAGGCTTAGGCTCCCAGTCACAGCATTTTTTAAATGATCAGTACTGGGACTACTTGATTATGTCTGTATTACTCTTACCTGCTCTTCTCACTGCACCAGTGTTGCCAACTTTGCTACTCTGCGTTGTATTTAACAAGTATTAAGAACCCAACAGAAATACTTTTTTAGCAACCAGAGTCAAATCTAGTCAGTTTTTCTGGTGTTATTGGAAACTTTTTGAAGACTTGTGTGAAAGTATGTATTATTCTACCACTTTTTTACCAATCAGCTGGTACTGCTGCACCCCCCTCCCCATCCCAAAGTATTCACACACAACCCCGTCCTCATGCACCAGTCATACCAGGAGATGTTCAGCCTATGATTTGTGCATGCACAATACAGCCACTCACTGACCCCCTAACTGGGTAAGGTGGGATGAAAAGGAAAAAAAACCCAACATATTTATACTGTCTCTTTTTTGACCAATTTAGATTGTTTTAGTTTGGAGTGAAATGCGGCGCAGTTGGTAGCACTGATGACTTGGTGTTTTCATGTTCTCCCCATTCATGTGTGGGTTCTCTCCACTCACAGTCCAAAAACATGCATGTTAATTGGTCTCTCTAAAGTGCCCTAAGGAGTGAGTGTGGCTGTGCATATTTGTTTGTCTTGTCTGCCGCCATGTTTCCCTGTGATGGACTGGCGAGCTGTCCAGGGTGTACCCTGCCTCTCACCCAATGATCACTGAAGATAGCCACCAGCTGCCCCGGGACCAGGATAAGCAGGTACAGGCGTTGGATGGATGGATGGATAGATCGAAGAATGTTTAATGTGACGTGGGGTTAGAAAATCACTGCTGATAAAACTAGACGTCTGTAAACTAAACCAAAGAGAGATTTTTTTAAAAAAAGCATTATTTAAAAAATGCTAATAATAAAAGAATAGACTGTCTTTTTTCAGTCACTTTTGCCGGTTCTAAACCTGAATTACAGAGAGTGGGAACTGTGACAACACCCCACAAAACAAACAAACAAAAAAAAAACTGGATCACCAGAAGAAATTTCCTTCATACTTCTAAACATATTTATTTTTACTAACCTTTTTGTATTTCCCACAACTTTCATATGCATGCAGAAAACTAATTATACAAAGTAGCTGATGATATAGTTTAGCAACCTTTAGGATAGGCAGTAGCTACTTTTTCCCTCTGAGGCAAAAGAGCACTGTGCTCAGACATCCAGAACCCTCAGTGTCGGAGAGGGAGTTTCACAGAGTGCATCAGGAACATGTTGTACAAGTTGTACAACATTAAAAGCAATGAGCTAAGTTTTCTTTTAACCAGCAGATCAACTTTTTCTGTATGTTTGTCAATTCCCAACTGTAACTATAGTGAAATATCTTGTGGGGTGAATTTCTAACAAGATACATCAAACCTGAAGTAGACAAGTTATCAGTCTTGCAGCAAAGTAAACTTTGTTGCATTAAAACATGGTCAGCAGAAGCAAGATGTGAGTTTATTAAAGCCTGTAGACGAATGAGTAAAATTTTATGTTTAGAAACTAGGAAACCAATATGTGTCTCCAGTGACTTGTCAGATCTCCTATGAGGACAAAGTATCTGTCACTTACAAGAAAATAAAGAACAGCAAGGAGAGTAGGAGAGCCTGCTTGTATGGATTATAATCTGTGACAGGGTTATAAAATATTGATGGAATGTAATGTATTATTTTGCTGCAATCGTTGTAAGCATACTGAATTGAATACCATCTATCATACATACATTCCAATTGATTGTAGATATCAAACAATGCAGTCAATTTCAGTTTATAATTCAAATTGGTTAAAAAGGTTTTCTAACCCAGCAGACTGCATGGAGTCACTGAACCTGCGACATTCATGCCTCCAGGACGAGCATTTAGCAACAGTAGATAACCATTTGTATTTTGTTGTTGACTTTGCAGCAGTCCCTTATACAGAGCATGCACGAAGCAACAGTGGAGAGTAGAAACTCCCCACTCCTTGCTTATTTTTCTAAACTTCAGTTCAATTAAGTTTCAGAAGAGGAGTGTTTGTAAAGGCCAAGGTCTATTCTAAAAAGACTTTAATTGGTATCTAGGACAGAATACCTTGATGAGAACATCCCTAAAAATATACCCAAAACAAATTATGTGAAACCTCATCTTGTGTGACTGACACTTATTTACTTTTATTAGCATGCTTCATGCTGACTTAAGGTTTACTTTGTTAAGGAGTATATATATATTTATACACACACATATTCCACAGATATTTTCTATCAGTAAATTTTCCCACAAGCTATTCCTTTAGAACAGGATAAGTGCTGTCTGCATGAACCATGATATTTACACTAAAGTGTACTGATGTATGTGTTAAAATCAGTGTTTAGTGCTGCCACTCTCAAGTGGTTGTTGTGGGCTTGTCTTGATCTAATATATCGCTTATGGCTGGGAGGGTCCTTTGTTATCTTTTCAGCGGCTGTCATGCTTGTGTGATAACACATAACAGCCGACAACACAAGGGTTTGTTGAGTGTCATTGATTTTATGTGCTTCTCGCTCAAGCACCCGTGTAGTCCTGCAGTCAGGACCTATAAGAGAGAAAATTATAAACATCTCAGCTTCTTTTTCAGTTATTTCTTTACATAGAAAAAAATGACAGTACTATATAAAGGGACTGAGTCATCCATTATTTCTTTATACTTTATTTCCAAGGAGCTAGAATTCTTGCTAATTCTCTAAGTGGTAACATAAGTGGATTTTTCAAGGTGTTGTTTTGGACTGTGGCTTTTAACAGTTGAAGCAGAAAATTTTTAAAGGAATATAATACGGCACCAGCAATGTGACACATAATAAAGTATATGCTAAAAATATGTCACATAGTAGATACTCAACTATAGTATGTTGGATCTCTAGTATCCTATGTCATGTTTTAAATTAATTTATTTTCATATTTTTCTAAAACAGAACTGCATTTGTTTAGGCCTAAAATAACTTATAAAATAACATATTTTGCCCTCTGCTTGCCTGCGATGCTTTTGTTTTTAGGAACACTGCAAAATTTGCTGACATGACTTGACGTGTTTACATAAGAGATCCTAGTAGAAGGATAACTTTGGGGGAAAATACCAGTTTTATAGTATCAGAATATACATAATAAAACTTTAAACAATGATGCCTATCGACTGGATTTTTTTTAAAACAGAAAAGCAACAATCATTCTTGGTGCTGCTAAAATAATCTATGGATTTTCATAAACATAGTAAGTTATTCAAAGAATTGATAAATCATTTTTATGTTGACACAGACCTAGGGCAAATATACAATAGTTAGTACTAATGCTGGTACCAGTTTTAAAGTAAATTTGGATGTCAGAATATTATCCAATCTGCTCTTCATAAAGTAATATAAAAATAAGCAAATATTTGCTAGTTAATTAGTTAGGCTATCTGTTTCAGTACCCAGCCAGCAGGTAGTTTCTCAGGAGACATGTTACTGATAGATCGCTAACTAGCTTGAAAACAGCATTATCATACGAAAACTCAAGATTTTTTGTTTCAACACTAATTGTCCTTGTTTGTTGCAGCCAGTCACATGACTTTGGGACACTCATGCTCTTACACACCTTTCATACATGGCGCAGACCACCTGGGGAACACCCCTCCCACTTCAGCCTACGTCACACCCCTACCCTCCGGGGTTCCCGCTCCCTTCCTGCATCCTCTATTTTGTTTTTACAAAACGGTTGCAGAGAGAGCACAACACTTTTCTGCAGACAGCCTCTTCAGGAGTTTTCAGCCATTTGTCTTATTTTTATACTTGTCTAGTGAAGAAATGTACATAATTCCTCACTGTGTCAAATAAACATTCCTCAAAAGTATTCATGTCTGTTCCAGATGCAAAAACCGAATAGTGGAAACAGTGAAGTTGAAGCGAAACATCAACATTGCTGTCGGAGTGCATTTCTGCAAAAAACATAAACTTCTGACCAATCACACAAAACTTCATACAGAGCTCTGTGAAAAACAGACCCGAGAAGGGGAGGCGGATGCCTCTCTGCAAAAAAAAAAAAAATAAAAAAAAAATCACACAACCTTTAATCTACGCTACATTCAGCTTAAGAAAAATGGTCATGTCTGCATTTTCTGTTGTCTCTCATTAAAGGGAGTTTAAACTGTAGCAATAGAATGACTGATATTTTTTTTTTTTTTTTTTTTTTTTTTTTTTTTTTTTTTTTGCAGTTTTGACACTATAACTTTTTAAAAACTCAGTATACTTTAAACAGGAATGGTCCCCGGTCTTGATAACAAAGGCTGCATGAAAAATGTGGGGAAAAGCACTCAAAGCCTAAAGAGAAACTTTCTATCATTCTGTATTTCTGTTTCTTAACAACAACAAACGTTGGATTTGTTGTCATATTTCTTTTTTTGATTTATATCTTGAACTGCGTCTATGTCATGTCAAGCAAGAAAGTTGGTGATCTGTCAATTAAACTCTTACAAAAAGAATCAGGAACATGCCTCCAGCTGTATCTGTGCATGTTTTGATCTGACACAGTGTGCAAGTATGTAGTTTTGGCACATTTCAAAAGAACTAAAATTGTTTTGTACACCAAAGATTTTTTTCCTCTGTTATGAAACACATCGTGATTATCTACCAAGTCTCGAGTTACTTTGTGATGCTACCAAGCCACAGTAAATATCTAGTGATCCATTGTAAGACTGCTCTAATTTGTGGCCGTACAATCCCCCCAAGGTGCACACACTTATATAGACACCAAAAAGGAGTATATCCTTTTCAGCTTCCAATTTCCTGATCTATAAAGAATAAACGTTTTTAATAAGGTTGACATTACACTGGGATAATCCCACTCGCTCATGCACCGACACACAACCAATTCCATTTTTACCTCCTCAGCTGTTTTCTCTGCGCTACAAAAGCCCATTTAAAGAAAAGGAGACCTGGGCACAAAACGAGGCCTCAAATATCAATTACCACTGATAGAAGGGAGGAAAAATAGCTGATGGATGCCACATTTCCTCATATCCTGGGCAATTCTTTTCATTTCAGTTTAATATGTTTTTCTATTATGGAGCGATAACAGCATACGATGAAGAAAAATTAATCCTGATTGGTCTAAAGGAGAAATAACTATGACAAAAAGCTGTTGCCGTTGAATCATTTGAGATTGTGAATATTTGTGATTGCATCCTTGTATTTCTGTATCCTTGAGAGTAGAGACAAACATATTTTATTACCTTTCCACATGTAAATTTAAATTTAATTTTCTATAACATTTAGTTATCCTACTTTGCAAAATTCTCTAAGTTGTGCTTAAGATAGCACACGATCTATAGAAATTAATTTAAATACATTTACAATAAGCTGATTACAATCACATTAGAAGGATATAATGCTTATTCTTTTTGGTGAAGACTGGCAAACAACCAACTAGTACAGAAAGTACTAAATAGGCAGTACTTATAGAAGTACATATAGTGCTGTAAAAAATATTTACCCTCTTACATATTTCTTATTTTTTGGTCACACTTTGTTTTACATCAAACAAATTTTAATCTCTCGGAAATATAACTAGAATACAAAATGAAGTTTTCAAATCAATGTTTTATTTGTGACAGGCCATGACAAATGTAGGAACAAGCTGGCAGAACAAAAACAAAGAAGATAAAAACCACCAATTTCTGAGAAAATAGTGATTTTTGGAGGGGTTTTTTTTGCTAAATATTCTAGTTCAACATGTTTATTGGTTCCCTCCGCTTATTTGACAGAATCCCAAGCCATTCCTCGGCCAGCTAAAAACCCTGCAGCATGTATTTAGGCATCGTTTAATTCCACAAGAGCTCACGGTTCACGGACTCCATAAGAAAGGCTAACAAGACAAAAGCACACTACCTTATTGCAAAATGGAACACAAGCTGAATACTTCTAAAAATATATATTTCAAACTGGATAAGCCAAGTTATACCTGCTGAGAGTATTGATGTATCATTCACAAGCGATTTGATTCTTTTGACCGGCTCTTTGCTGTGAACAATGGGACTCGAGTCTCAGTTAGCGAGAGCTTTTCTTTGTTTTTTACGACTTAGCATCAACAGCTATTATTTTTTTATTTAATTTAAATTGATTTAATCAATGAATAAATACAATAGAAAAATACAATTGATAGAAAAGGATGGATAATATTTATATTTAATGGTGCAGAAAAGGATTTTTGTTTCTGGCAAAGCAACTCAAGTCTATTTCTCTTTTATTATGCTTGTAAATTACAAATAGCCCTAAACTGTTATTAATGCACACACTTGGACTACATAGGTATTTGGCATTTATATTTTAAAATGTTGTACTTCATGAAATTGCATAAACATTTTCTTCTGCCAGAACATACTGTGGTATTGACAAATGGGGGGTAATTACGTTTGAACAAATATTAATTTTACTTAATACAAATGATTCTACTTTTTTGTGAATTTCAAAAACTGTTTTAGGGATAAAAAAAAAATAAAATTATTCCTAGAAAAATGTAAATGTTCAAAAATTGATCTTTTTAATGGCTCTTTAAAGTGAAAGATTTGGTTCCTTTCAAAGAGCCATAAGTCCCATAGTTGACAGGCAATGCCAGGCTGTGGGGTTATTGCAAAATAATGTAAATGAACAGCGTTTGTTAACTCCCCCAGGTTTTGGGGAGAAAACTTGAGGAGAAACTTTCAGAGCTGATTTCTCTCAAATCTCATTTTCTGAGTGCCAACATTCAAATGGACACCTGGACCACTGAACACTTTTAGAATCTGTAAATAACTCAAAATGCCCCCAAGGAGACTTGTTAATGCTTTTGCCGTGGTCAGTCACATTTATTAAATGAAAAAAAGTAACCTGGTCCTCTGTGAAAAAGTAATCGTCCCAACTCATAAATCATAAATTAAAAGTGATCGGTCACATTTCTGCAAAACTGAGTTAAATTTCACTCGCCCCACCAAATGCCTGATTACGGTGAGACTGGAAAAAAAAAAAAAAAAAAAATCAATAAATGATTTAATTAAAACCTATCTGACAATGTGATTTAGGGTCGCAATATCAGGCGACAGTTACTTTTTCCCATATGGCAATACATGGTTTGGATACCTTTTTTCTCTGAATAAATTAAATAATTAAACAGAAATTCAAATCATAAGGGCTTCCAAACTAGTCAACATAGATGATGAAGTTGACTCTGATAACCATTTACATCAAAACTGTGTGTGTGTGTTATCGCACTCTGTGTATGTTAGTCATGTCCTGCTCCAGCCACTGCTTGGCTCTGTCTGAGCTACAGTTTCAAAAAGTATATAGGAGATAAAACATCTGCTTCACTGTCAGGTACGTCAGGTTATAAAAGTTTTGGATGGGTTCAGAAGCCCACTCGGTCTAAAATACAAGAGTACTTCAAGTTTGGCGATGACAAATGGGGGGTTTGGATGCTCTGTAAGGTTTCTTTGATTCACCATAGCAACACAAATGCGATGCATGATGAGTAGCTCCAGAGACGACAACAAAGCACTACAGAAGGGTTGAAAGTAAAGACAAAGCAACAATAAGCTCTTCAATATGCTGACTGCACTCTGTCAAGTTAGGTATATCTATTTGTTATGCGTTTAACATTTAGACTCTTTGCCTGTCTGTTTAAAATGCAGCTAGTCAAATCAGTTTTACTTTATCCCGTTTAAAATCAAGTTTAGCTGTTGAGATGTCAAATATTTTAGATGAAGGTTTTCAGATGAAAAGTTAATGTTGGTGGACTTTACAGATCCTGTAATTCAGGTTATTTGTTGAGCTAAAACATTACCTGTGATCATCCTGTTTATTTCAGACTGTTCTCTAATGATGTTTGCAGCAAATCACCAAAGACAGAGGATGTAACTGCACGAAGATCACATTGATGAGGAACCAGGGTGCAGAAAACTTATAACTTCTTGCAACAGGTTCAGGCTGTTCTCACAATTCCAGATGGCAGACACCATCAGTACATGCACAAGTAGTAGGAAACATTTTCTAGTTGATTTACAAATATTTGCAAGGAGGAATGTCGTTAGAGTAATCTTTTGACAAGAACCGTATCACAATAAAATGTTTTGCAGGATTGTCTTTTATACAAATTCAGAAAATCTGAAAATAAAACTCTGATTATTTGAATACACTTTAATAAAATGCTGAATAATGAATTATGTTGTGTTATCCAAAATTGTTACAGAAAACCCCCGAAGCTCTGAGATCCTCATATGTGGGGATTTTTAGATAGAGAATTTAAATTAAAAAGGAGGAAAGCTTTGACCTTTGCTCTTTCTGGACTGTACAACTGGGATTTAAGGATGCTAACCTCCACAATAAAACAAGCACATGGTAAGACTGCATTCACAGCTGTTCTGTCATAGCAAATAGATGTTCGCTTTTGTGCTTATGTAAGTAACAATAATCAGCTTTATGACAAATAAAAAATTCAGCAGGATCAATATTCTTACCTAATACAAATATGACTTCAAACATATTTGCATATGATTGCGGTGCATTATTATCTCGTCCTGAGTTTAGTGCTGAGGACGAAATTCATAACATATTACCTCCACTGAGATGAAGAAATGTTGGTGTGAAACGCTGAGTCAAAATTGTTTATTGATGGGCTGCACTACAGTCCAAACCTGTTGTATTTAATATTTGTTGGTGTATAGAAGAAATAAGTTAGAATGATTGAAAGATGGAAAATAAGTCTTTGTAAGAAAATTCCCACCTCCAGATAATGGCCTTTACATGTGTCTGGTCTCTCTATTAAATGTGTCCCTGCCATGGCTAGTTTTCTATGAGACTAAAGAGAAAAGACTTAAAGGAATTATTTACTTCTTACTGTATTAGTTCCAAACTTTTGTGTCTCACCAAAAGTGGTTTAGAGTCGGCATGCAGCTTGGGCTTTTACAAATCACACATTTGTCCCCAGTTTGCATAATTAGTTTAGTGTTATTGCATTCGCATGGAACAGGGGGTGTTAAATTTGTTATTGCTTTTTAACTGAACACAGTGGGTAAACTAATGTGCTCTACATAATCAATAAATCATATCTGAACACATCAACTCCCTGCCAACTGGAAAATGAAGTAGTGAGTCTGCATGAAGGTGTGAATGGTGTGTGTATGTGTGTTTGAATGTGTAATATCTTACTAATGGTGATACATAAAATCATTGTGTGTTCTTGACATACAGAACATCTTAACAAGTACTGTCATTACAATGTGTGTATAATGTTTATTCATCTTTGCCTAAAGGAAAAGCTTGTGTCTAAAAATGACTGAGGAACGCTGAAGAAACTCATAAATGATGGAAATAATACTTGTTAATAGCAGCTCTGGACCTTCTCATTGTTGGTTGCATGCTCCTCTCCTCCCTCACTGTGGGTGGTAAAGTTAGTTGGTCCACTTTGTAAAAGCTCCCTGCAGTTTGCTAATCATGTTGACCGCCAGCTACCAAATTAAAGCTGTCACTGTCGCAGCTGGATGCTGGTGGTCCAAGCAACATGGCTTCCAATGGATAAATGGATCCACCACATGGGGCATTTCCTGTTGTAGTATATCCTACGGGCACTATGGCTATGTAAGTATATTGCATATTTAATAAAAAAAAAAAACAAACAAAAAAAAAAACCAACCTTTTTTGTAATATTAGGAAGTAATGTCAAATATACACATCAGAAATGTTTTACATTGGTTCATATTTTCTCACAGTCTTGTAAGCTGCTTCATAGAATTTAGCCAACACATGGCATGTTGTTTTTCATCTAAATTTACAACAAAAATCACAGAAAGCACATCAAACTATCTAAATATGATATTTTAGAGCCACATGTCCTATAAATTTTCAAAGTATGAACGTAAATAAATCATAATTAGCCTTTCAATTGTTTTCCAAACCACTGTTTTTGAACAAAATAATCATTATAGCTGCCTCTCTTTAAGGAAGAAAGTATAATTTATGAAATATGCCAAATGGGTGCTTATGGACATTTAGGCTACGTTCACACAGCACCAAAATCTGTTTTTTTGGCCATATTTGACCAACTTTTTCATGGTAGTCTGAATAGTCCAATTCCGATATTTTCAGAAAAAAAACAAAAAACAAACCCAATTTGTGCCACTATGTGGAACTAAATCGGAAACTTATCTGATAGTTTTCAAAGTATCTGCAGTCTGAACGGTCATGTTTCTCTCTATCCAACTTTTACGTCATCAACATGAGACATGCATCATGATTCAGCACCAGAAGAAGTCAGATGCAGTAAATTTGGACGTAAACAATGGCTAAAAATTATAGTTTGTCAGTGAAGCACATCATATCACAATCCTGCCACTCCTGATGTTGACTAGACAAAATAAAACAAAACAGACTTCTCTTCTACAGAAGCTGCACTCAATGCTCCACAAAAGACCATTGCCATTAGTTGTGCTTTTGTTGTTTTTTTTTTTTTTTCTTTTTAAGCTTCCTTCATCTTGTTATTATCTTGTGACAATACTGTTGGCTCCTATTGCTCAATAATTTAAAATTCAATCCATTGACGGGGGCATCTATTATTAATTCTATAAACAGTGCGCTGCTGTGTGGCAACTTCGTTCTTCTATGCATGTGCGTCGCTATGGGGTTGTAAACCGTTCACTGTCTGACTGTGGTCACCTCATTCATAGTATGAATGACCACGCAATAAATAAATAAATAAATAAATAAATAAAAATAAGAAACTCGGACTTCAGCAAAAAAAAAAAAAAAAAATCAGAATTGAACATCAAGACTTGCTGTGTGAAAAAGATGGATTAATTCGTTTTTGTACAAAGATCATCTTTGCAGGAACGTGGGTGACGTAAGTAGAAGTACAGAGGAGAGATTTCTACTCACCCAGCAAAAACAGTTTCATGGATGGAAACACTTTTTGCCCTAAAGTTATGAAAGATTTGTAATCTTGGATTTAGGGAAGAAACAATCATAAACAAAAGGAAGAGGAAACAGCACAGTTCATGCGATGGCTCAGACAGATAGCTTAAGCAGGGGGTAAATATCCAGAACACTGAGACAACTGCAGCAGTTTGCAAGCACAAAATGTAGCAGTAAAGAAAATGCTTTCTTTTGAAGTTGTTTCTACCATATCCTCTGTAATGATTGCATCAAATCAACAACTGCTTCCTTCCAGTGACCCTCCTTCATGTTTAGCCTTTTCTACACCATCGACAATGTCAATAGTATGTGGTGGATGGAATCTAGTATGAATATGACGACTGTGAGCTTTAGGTTTGAATACAACTGAAAAGTTGTAAATATATGTATTTTAAATTTCATTTTGGTCCTTTCCTAAACTTTTTAGAAAGTCTTTATGCTGCACACTTATGACATTACAGGTTTTCACAAGTCATTTTTTTTCCAAGCCTCAAGTTTTTCACCCCAGTTCAGAGTTTTCTCATCAGATCTCCAACATCTGGTGAATTTTTTGACCCTTCATCACTGTCTGCAAGGATTTCAAACATGTACTTTAGGTCCCTAAGCCTAAATTCTAACATGAACATTTAATAATTATCTTTTGATATTTATTATTATGAACAGTTATCTATCTACCATCCAAAAATCTGCTAAAGGCTGAATATTTTGTAAGTTGTTAAAATTTTTTTTTTTTTACCAAATCAGAAAAATTGCATTTATGCTCTAAGAAAAATCATAGAAAGAATATAAATTCTGTTAAAACTGAATTTCTGAACTAATCAAAATTCTTTTTTGTCTTTGTAATGACTAAGTTAACACCTTTTTAACCCATATTGACCATTTCTTCATTATATATTGCACTAAATAAGGGTTTTCTTCTCCTACCCTATGAGCTGGAGAATTTTTAATAATATTGGAAAAATCTTAAGTCTTTCATTTTTGTGACTTAATTGCAACTTGAGTTGGAATCTTAGACTCAAGTCACCTTCTTTGTGACATGACACTTTAGGGGCTAGACCAAAAGTGCAGGGCACTGTCAGCTTTTCAAAGCACACAGTTTAAAATGATATGCAAATGACATTTGTAAAACAAGGCTGAATAAAATTGTTCTATTCGACCATATTTTTAGATCAAGGAAATGTTGGTAAAATAGTTGAATGTCAGTGTTATTTATGCAGCATATTAAAAAAAACAAAAAACAACAACTTAAGTTGACCAGCCGAGGTAGACAAGATATGTGATTAAAGCATAATATCAATAAAGAGAAATAAAAGAATAAAGCTTAATAAAAATTACAGCATGTTACATAAGTCATTTAAGACTCATGTTCTACTTGAAGTCAGAGCCAAAACACTAAGATGGGTCTTAAGCAAAGATCATTGGATGTTTTGGGAAAAAATGTTTTAATCAATCTGGAAATAAACAGGAAACCAGCAGAGAAATAATAATACCAGAGTTTTGTATTCATCCTTTTCAGTGCAAGTTTCAAGATATGGAACTGCGTTCTGAACAGCCTGCAAATGACAGAAAGAGGATTGATTAAGAACATAATGATTATTATAATAGTCTAGCAAAGATGTTATAGAAGAATGGAGAACTGATTCATGGGACAGACTATAAATTAAAGAAGCTAACCACTTAGCTCTCCAGCCACCATCCAATCAGCACATACATCAACACAAAGTCAGTAAACACACATCTCGCTCCATTCAGGATCTTTGCTGATGGAGGAATTTGCAGAAACAGAAGGTTAACGCTATCTGTTTCCTCTCTGTGATGACATGTTCTGGTTCATAACTCAGACCAGAATCAGAAAACGTTTTCTTTGGAGTTCCAATTAGCCATGAGGACAAAACTCACCAACGGATCTGTTATCCGGCTTCATGAATAAAGCACTTTGCTTTGCAAGTCATAGCTATCGATCAACAGTGTTATACTGCCATCAGGTCTCAATCAGAAGGCTGTCAGTCTGAGGGAGAGCTGAGCTTCGGTTGAGTGGGTAACTGAACAAACAGGCTGAGAGATAGGAGCAGACTAACCACGCTTTCCATGACTGATCTTCTCACATTCCCACAATGAACATTGCTGTAAGGGTACACTTACATATAGGACACTTGGATCTTTGTAACATCAAATGCACAAATGATCAAATTCTATGATACTCCATGTTTTTTAGTCAATTTCCATGATTCAGCTCGCATATTTCGTACCACAGCCAGGGATTGAAGTGCTGTTTGGTCCAGATCCAGACAGGAGTCTGTACTTTGAGAAAGGCTGACATATAGATTAAAAAGCAGTGAACCTAGAACTGACCCTTAAACAGAGGGAGTGATATCACTGGATGATAAAATTTCAATTTCTCTTAACATTCAACTTCAAAAACAGTTCAAAATATGATGTTGAAAAACTGAGCATCAAAAGTGTCAATGCAGTAAATAAACTAGAGGGGGACAGACTGTATATTGAAATTTGCACAATGGGATATTGCATTTTGTTCACTTTTAGCTAAGTGCTTTAGCAATAATGCAACTATGATGCAGTTTAAATCCCACATAATAAACTTCAGTGTAGTCACAAAGCTCTTGGGCAAGGTAGTCCCTCAAGCAGCCAGAGAGTGTATCAAAATAAGCATATTGAAATCATTTAAAAGTTGTTGAATGTGCAGCTTTCCGACAAGTTCAGTGAGCCAAAAAGCTCCCTTGAGCCAGCCCCTGTCTCCGCAACACAGGAAAAAAATTTGAAGGTTTCATTATAACGACTGAGAAGCTCTTCTCTATATCATAGCATAGTTATCAGGGAAAGCTCCACCTCTGAATAAAATGCAAATGTACAACAACATGGCTCAGTAAGGGGATTTAATTAAGTACATATCTGTTTATTTCCCTTGCAATTAAACCCCAGCGGAGTACTCCAGCAGTTCAAACATATTAGAAAAATGCCTGTGTCAGAAGATGATGCCGCAGCCCATTAGCCTATCCACAGGCGCACAGAGGGCATGGAGAAGAATGAATATTAGATAACATTTTCTGTCTGTTTTGGCTGTTTTAGTTGCCACCCTGTTTTTTTTTTTATTTTTTATTTTATTTTTTTTTTTTTACCTCCAACTGTTAGTTGGTTTGTAATGTTGAGAAAACTACATGTAAACATGCACAGTGTCCATATAAAAGAAACTCTCCACCCACACACATACGCTGTATACAAAGTTGTAGCAAACTCAGGTTATCTTCTCTCCTGTCTTCCTGCTAAAACCCTACTTAATGACAGAACCGGTGAGAAGAAGATTTTAATTAGTCAGCAGAGGAAACTTCATTAAATCTCTCCGCTGGCCTCTCCTGTCCTGCCAGGCAATGTCTTGATGCAAAATGCTCACTGCCATTAGGTAAGTCTCTGTAGTGACACAAAGAAATCAAAATAGTCTTTCACTCAGCTTGATGCTGCCGTTGGCGTAGACACTGTCTTGGAACATATAAAGGTTTTCATATTTTCAATAGAAATATGCAGTTTTGTATGCATTTTACTTCTGGGTAAAGCTGGATAGTTTGTATTTGGAAGAATTAAAAAGTGTTTAATCAGTTTTGAAAATTTGATTGTTATTGTCGATGAATTTCTCATGTTTGGTCTTAAAGTGGCTTGCAAGTTTTTCATAACCCGTTTATATTTTTCAATTTTTTTTAATCTAACAAGCACAAATTTCAAGGAATCTTAAAATTTTAACGCAATGTAGTGCCTAACACTTAGGTAGATGGAAAATGATAAACAGTTTTCAAAACATGATGTTTCAGGAATGGGGGTTGGGGGATATTATGTGACAGACCAACACAAAGTGGCACATTATGAAGTGAAAAGGACACACTTGTTTTCAATTGTTTTTATAAATAAAAATCTTAGAAGTGTGCTGTGCATTTGCAACTTCTGATTCCTCCAAATAATAGTTCTGCAAAACAAGTCCTTTTCAGAAATCCCACAACTGGAACAAGCAGAATCATCAAGGAACACAGCAGACGGGTCAGAGAAAAAGTTCATCATCCAGAAATGAAAAGAGCATGCAAAACTGAAACTCTACCTAGACATGGCCATCCACCTGAACTGACAGGCCTGGCAAAGAGAACATTATTTAGAGAAGCAGTCAAGAGGCCCATGATAACTCTGGAGGAGCTTAAGAGATCTACTCACAGGTCAGGTGAGAAACCTGTCAACAGTACATCACTCTAAACACATCGTCCCCCCACAATTAAAAAGGGTGGTGGCAGCATTATGTTGTGTAGGATATTTTTCCAAGGCAGGGACAGAAAAGCTGCCAGAGCTGATAGAAAGACGGAGCGAAATGGAGGGCAGTCCTGCTGGGGACTGCACAAGACTTGAGACTGGGGCAGAGTTTCTCCTTTCAGCAGGACACTAACTCCAGACATAAAGCAAAAAATACAATGGAAAACATTGGATCAAAGCTTAATTATGTTGGAATGGAATCTTTAGAAAGACTGACCGGGCTTTTGGCCGATACTGTTTTTTCTGGTCTGAAAAGTCACTAAATATAGCAAAAAAGTTGCTAAGCTGGCAAAAAGGAGGTAACTATTGTTAACTGCGAGTCAGTAGATCAGTCAGTAGATGTGAGATGTGCTTTCAGTATGTGTAAAGACATATCCCCAATGATTTGTATCTTGTAGTTGCAGCTAAAGGCAGTTCTACAGGCATTTAAGCTTTTGTGACAAAAGGTGAAAACAAATTAACTTCAATATGCTTGTAAGGCACTGCATGGTCCTTCTACTAATATGTCCATATAGGTTTCAATTATGTGAAGCAGATCAATCATATTGTAAATTCTAAGGTGTCCTAACTTGTGTTCTGTTTATCATGCTTGCATTCCAAAATCTTAAATAAGTTTCCAAAACCTGCAAACAACTCACAAAACATACTCCAAATTCAACCCGGAAAGACTCACACAGAAAGAAGTGGCAATTAGAAAGATCTATTGACATAAATCAGTAAAAGTTCTTTGGCGCTCTGACCCAAGCAGCTGCGAATGGACATGAGTTTGGATGTTCATGTTAGGATTAAGATTAGATGTCTTCCCCCTGGGGTCTAGATACTGGTGGTGGTGGAGTGGGAGCCAGAGGAGAGAAGGAACCCAGGTGGAGCCTGAGACGATGAAGGAGATGGGGTGGACGTAGGTCAAAGCTCAGCTGAAGAGCAGGAGAATTCATTGATGAAGAGCTTCATAAGCAAAGCCTTGCAGGATGATTGGCTGTAGTGGGATGAGGACTTGATGAAGATTGGCTAGAGCAGAGATGCATGACGAGGTGACTGGGAGAAGCAGGAGAGGCTGGGGTGAGTCTTCCAGTTTGACTTTACGTCTAAACTCCATTAGGGTGAATTTAAAAATGATTGTGCCATAGAGTCATTCATACAAAGCACTGCGGTAAACATATTTAGCAAACTAGCAAGCAAAAAGGCAACATTCTTGACAACTTGACTTGGAGTTATGTGACATCTTACTAACGTACCGAAGACACACATTGGACGCCAAATGTTCCCAATCCATTCAAAAACTTCTGCAAAAAGTAATCATGCAGAACATGTCATCTTATGTTGTACGTCTGTCAATACAGAAACAACTGTTATGCAAAGTGGCAAAAGTATTTATTAACTGATTTTTCAGAAATACAAATGGAAAAAAAAGTCGAAAGTTGCAGTCTATTTTTGTTTCAGTGTTCAGTTCGATAGAAAGTTCAGCAAGGAACGGAAAGAAGATGAGCTGAAGAAGGAGCACGAGCAGTCTGAAAGCAAAGATTACAAACAGCCACAAAAGGAAATAGGTATGAGTGTAATTTTGCTCCCATATGTGCTCTGAGATAAATTTGATCCCATCTTCCACCACTTTCTTTTTTGTGCGTCTATAGACAGCTAAAACACCTCCCACATGTCTCAAAGGAACAAAACTACACTCATACTCTTTTCCCTCCACGCTCATTCTGCCTCTTCTTTATTCCTCCGCCAACCATCTTAGTGTATCACTTTATCCCTTCTTCAAAGCTCCCGAGAGACCCATGTCACAGGCAAAAAGTGAAATGAAAAATTCCCATTGCCACCTAATTGCACGGCCAAATCGATCCTGTAACACATTCCTTCTCTCTGACATCCAGTCTCACTGACAACACAATCAGGCAGACAAATAAGAAGATGGAGAGTTTCTGTGTGGTGTGTTTGTGTGAGGGCTATTCGGACAAATTTTGCCATGTGCAATCTTACCTTGTTTTGCTGTATATGAACTCAGATATGGACAATTTTAAATACAGATGCTCCAGACAAAGTAATTGCACCACAAAATGCTGATTTAGTTAATCTAGTCTGGTTTTAAAATTGTGTTTCAGTTGTTGCTTATATATTTTAAAACTTGAAAATTTGTAGGGTTCTGATCACAAGACATCACTGAGGTCTAGACCACAAAATGATGGTGAAAAGAAGCCTTGTTTGATGACAAAATGATGCACATGTAAATAAGCAAATGTGTGTGGCAATTAGCAGTTATAGCATGTTAGAAAGATGAAAAAACAGGAACTGAAGGGACAGAATGACAATCATGCATTATTTTAATAAAAAAGACTCATATCACCTTGAATTACTTGCTGAAGAAAGATTAAATAAAAAGTTAGCTGAAGAAACAAACAAACAAACAAAAAAATTACTGACCACCACAGTTGTTCATTTTATTAATGTCTCAAAGACGTTGCATTTGCAACATATCAAAATCATTTCACACAAAACCTGCTGTCACACTATTTCTCATCTTTAAATGTGTGTTGTATCAAAAAAAAAAAAAAAAAAAAAAAAAAAAAAAAAAAAAGATTTTTTGGGTCTAAATGTGAGGACATTAAGTTCATTTTGTGGAACATCAAATCCTGTCACATTGTATCAGGATAAACAGTGTAAATGACTCAGTGTTCTATTGTGTTAGGGCAGGGCACATTACTTTTACTGTTGCATAACTATTGTATTTTTACTTATATTACAGGATGAACTCATAATCGAGGCATGGATATTCATTACTCCCTGAGCGCCCCCAAGTGGTCAAACAACTGTTACATGAAATAATCAAGGCAGGTTTGATTGCTTTCAGTGAGTCACTCGAAGCAATAGGCATGCTGAGGTGAGTGAATCTTCAATAGTGTAGACTGAACAATTATATTAAGTAAGAAGAGCAAAAACATTATCAGATCATTGCGATCATAAATCTAGCAGTATAGCATGTGGTTGTACTCATGTTGCTAATTTTATTGACATGTCCAACAAGTCAGTGGCAGCATGACTTGATTGGTGTTCAAACTCCCAGTACAACAGTACTGGAGATGTAGGAAGACAATGTTAAACTGTTGTTTACCTGAGGTGGCTTAATATTCTGACTGAAACACAAAGCAGATATGGAATAGTATGACTAAGTTATAAAAGCTGTTAAAATTAAATGTAAATCCAGGTCTTTAAAACATGTCTAGTTTACCTTACAGAAGATGTTTAGACATATTTGATAAATTGAGTAAGACTTGCTCTTTTCTTGTTGATGTCTTTTAAACACTTAAGTTTATCTCTTTTCTATAAAGTAACAAAACAACAACAGACATGTGTTCCCTCTAGTCTCTTTAGGCAGACAAAAGGAAATCTCTCTGCAGCAGACAATCCTGTAGATCTGTGAAAACTGCCCATCTAAAAACTAAAGTGAAGCACAAAAACAGTTTTTTTTTTCCTGTGTGTTGATCTGTGAGATATGCAGCTGAGCATTTTCCTGGGAAAACAGATGCACTGAACTGTGCATCGATGCTGTTAACCAATGCAATGAACCAAAAGGTCTCCATGTAAGGCTTTGACAACTGGGCACAAAGCAACAGCATGAATGTGCTGCAAGCTGTATCCTAACGTGTAATTAATTTACTGTAAAACATCTCTCCAGACTCATTACCAGATCATTTCTCATTAGATTGGTTGCTAATGATTATCTTTAATCTTAAGTCTTTTTTAACTTCAAACAGATGGTAAACATCAGAAAAACAAAACAGTTCTATAATGAAATGTGTTGTGAGATTTCATATTTTTCCTTCTTCTGTAAGCACAATGAAAAGTAAATGTCCAGTTTATATGGATTTATGCATTTTATTTAGACATCTTTGCTAAATATTAAATAAAGTATTCATTCAGTATACAATGTCATGATATCACAAATGCATGTTTCATAAGTCTCGTCACACACAAACAATGCATGAAATTTCTTTAAAAATCTTTTTCCACTTTTTTTCTGTTTTGCTTAAACTCAGTTTGGATCTACCACTTAAGTAACACTGCCACAATCTGCCACTTAAGATAAACCAAACATTATATGTACACGTAGAAGTTTACACTTATTTCACATACGTCAACATATAGTTTTTCTGGTCTCTTCAGCGTGTTCTGAGTCTTCCTTGTGGTCTTGTCCCAGTGGGCATGCCCGAAACTAACTCAACTCCAGCTCTACTTTGAGCTCCCTCCGGATGATGGAGCTCCTCCCAGTCTCTGAGGCCAAGTCCAGATATGCAATAGAAGAAGTTCATTTTGATCTCGTTCTTTCGGTCATGAGCCACATCTCTTAGACATAGGTGGGGTCGGACAATTCCTTAAGATGCTGTCCATGAACACCATAAACAGGATCGGTGACAAGGGGCAGCCCTGGTGGAGTCCAGCACACACTAGAAACAGGCTCTGCTTTGTGCAGAGAATGTGGAAACAGCTCTTGATTTGGGGATATAGAGACTGGATAGTTCTTAAAAGTCACCCAGATACCCCAACCCTGCAGCACCCACCCCCCAAAATATCTCAGGGGACTCAATTGTTGGCAATCTCCAGATCTACTAAACATGTATAGACTGGAGGAGCATACACCCATGACCCCCTCAGCAATTCCTTGAGAGTAAAGATCTGGTACACTGTTCCGCAGCCAGGACAAAAGCCACATCGCTCCAGCTGGTTCTGAGGTTTGCCTATCAGTCAGAGCCACCTCTCCAACACCTTTCTCAGGGTGGTTTTATATGAAAGATGTAAGCAAGCTTCCCCAGGGAGGCTGAGAAGTCTGATCCCTCAATAACTGGAGCACATGTTCCAGACCCCTTTCATAAAAATTTGGACCACCACCCAAGTCTGCCACTCTAATGGTCAACTGTGTCAGTGCCAGCTGACAGTGCGAGAGAATAAGATTTAGGCAGGAAAGAACAACTTCTCCTCTCTCAGCGAGAAGTCAGACAGGGCAAAAGGTATAACTTAAGCATTGGTATATTTAATTGCTAAAGATTTTCAATTTTACGCCATTGTTTCAGATGCCTAAAATTCTCAGATCACAGTATAATATTCCCTCCTCATTATACACAGAAGGCATATGTTTCTAAGAAAAAGATGAGGTTTAACATCCTAAATATAGACCTGTAAATTTTGTTTCAGTAATACTGAAGAACAGCTGATCAGCTAGATAAATATAACACCTAACGTTAACATAAGACTGCCACAATCACGTCCCTACAGCCAAATTGCCTTCTTGTGTCAGTTTTTACATGTTCTTGAGAGTAACCAATATTTTAAAAACTGTAAACGGTGAAATAACTATTGGTAAGCATTTTATTTCTGGAGCGCTGTCAACATAGAAAAAAAGGTGAACTGAACTGAAAACCTTCAAACTGTGAAAGAAATTCTGGATTTAATGAAGCATTTTATTTATTTATTATAAAGTTTCCAATAATTTTATCAATCAAACTTTATTTATATAGCACTTCCCAACAATACCTTGCATTGACCCAAGTCCTTTACATAACAAAATAAATAAATACAGGACACAATAAAACAAGTAGTACCAAAAAGCTAGAAAATACAAGATTAAAATAATATAAAATATTAAAATATTAAAACTCAGACATCTAAAGCCTTTGTCTTGTTTGGCAGAACCAAGTCAGAAATGATGTCCAACTCAGGGAAAACCATCCCAGGATGTTGGGCCAGCCACAGAAAAAGTGGCTCAATTGTATTGCTTTAAATCTGCTGTAGAAACCCTTTTAGTGTCTAAATGCACAACCTTTAAAAAAAGACCATGAATGTAGCTAGATTCTTTACTTATAAGAAGTATTGAATTACTTTAAGTTTACACATGGGAATATTATTGTTAATACAATAACATTTTAGTAGAAATAATCAGCTTTTAACAACAACAAAAAAAAGAAATACTTTCTCTAGCATCCCTTTAGGAAGTGGGCTACAGTCATTTCTGCAGTCAACCCAATTGAGCCCCTGAGAGTGTGCATGCTTCAATTTGTATCCTTTCTGTCACTCTTCTGTTGTCAGGAGATGTGAAAACCACAGATGGTGCAAGTATTTTTCACCTACAGCGCCATTTCTTTTATAACTTAGGTTGATTGAAAGATGAAAAACATGACAAACTGAGAAAGAGAAAGGGAGAGGAGAACAAGAGAGAGAGGGGCAGTGTGTGTGTATGTGTAACACAGCAGAAAGACTACAGTTGGCCGAGAGGTTTAGATCTGATACAGTGGAGTCCTCTGCTGTCCGCTTGATGCTAACCACAGTCTTAATCTCAGGGATCTCATTTGCTGCTTAGAAAGTTTGAGTCTTCTAATCAGAATTACACTGTTAAACTCAACTTAAAACCAAACAAATCAAAACTGTTTTGAAGAACTTGATCAGTGTAAAACATTTCAGGAAACAGTTGATCCATCTCTATATTGCAGTTTTCAGGCTTGTTTTAGTCTAAGGTGGTTCTAATGCTATGTTGTGTGTTTATCACAGATAGAATCAAATATAATTTTTAGGTCCAGAGTCCTTAAAAATCAAGGAAATTTACCTCTAGTTTAGCACTGATGCGAAGCTGTGAGTCCCTGCTGGAATAGACATGCAAATAATCAATCGTTGGAACAGCGCCCTGGAAGGTGAGCAATATCATGCATACTAAAAGCCCTGACTGAACTTGGTGATGGGGAATGACTGCTGTAATTCTGGTAAATGTACCTGCTTAAAAACAGGTTTATTTCAGCTTACATATTGAATAGGTGGTTTAGAAACGTGTAATATGACAAAAATGGTGACTGAAATATCATAATCCCAACATTTAAAATTTTACACTGCAAAAACACACAATCTTTCCAATTATTTTTAGTCTAATTTCTAGAGTAAATATCTTGAATACACTTAAAATAAGACAAAACTAACTAACAAGTAACTTTTCAGCACAATATAAAAGCTTGTTTTAAGTCAATAATTCCTTAAGATAGATGAAAAAGTACTAGTTATAAATGAAATAATCTGCCAGTAGGACAAGACATTTTAACTTATAATATGGGAAAACTGTCTTGTCCCACTGGCAGATTATGTGAGCTATGCTTCACTTATGTGTATTCAAGATATTTGCACTAGAAACTAGACCAAAAATACTTGGTAAGACTGTGTGTTTTTGCAGTGTATTACATAACAGTATCTGGACACATGTGTTGCACTGTTTGAGTCTGCTTGTTTCAGTAATAAACAAATTCACTTTGAGATACGGAGCTAACCAATGCACAAAGATTCTTCAACATCTTTGTAAGATTAATGAGCATATTCTTTTGTAATTTGTTCTAAAATTAACCAGCAAGGTGTTATGGCACTTTTCTTCATGATAGTACTGGGAGTTTTCAAAACTTCAAGGAGATTTTTTTTTTTCTTTCCGAATTTTAGGTTTAGAATGATTTCCTAAAGATTAAGCTCAAAAATGAAATACAAATATTAATATTTTCTAAGTATACAAACCATTATTAAATAAACTAAAGCGTTTAGTGTCACTTTAGGATGCATTGTTTTGATCTTTTTCACATTCAGTCACTGCGATTTTTTGTAAGACTTTTACATTTCTGGAAAATCTACATGGAGAATAGTTACAAATGTCTACACTGTAAACATTGTCTAGATTCACAACACGAGTGCTGTAACAATATAAAAAAAATTGTATGTATGGTATCTGGTGTTACAATTCTTAGTCTTGTTAATACCAGCTGATCTTTTGGTTTTAATAATGTAATTATTCTAAAGCCTGCAATCTGGTTTTTATAATTTTTATATCATCTTTAAAGCATCTAGAATGCAGTGTAATACACTACAGTGGGAAAACATGGTGACACTAAAAGGAAGAAATGTGTACAGTTTAATTTTTCTCTTTCACTTTCATAATTTTGTTACCCACCGTCGCTCAGAATTACAAAAGATAAGTTGTGTCACTGAGGGAGAGACCGTCAGATCAATTCCCCATAAAGGAAGTTGTATTGATTTATGAATCAGATCTGTAATCTTTGCCTCTGGCTACGCAGTAAACATACATCGGCTTTAAGGTAAGGAGTGGGAAGATTTGCCTACGTGCAGTTGTTGATAGATAGTAAAGTCAACCCATGGCAAAAGCCCCCACACACACGATTAACCATACATTACACACAAGTTTAAGTAAAAGAAATTACACGAAACATAAAACATAATTTAAGCAGCGCCAGACGTTTCAAATAACACCCAGCGGCAAAATGACACTTAAATATAAAACTTTTTTATAAAGAGGGATACTGACATGCAGCCTAAGCAAAAGTAAATATTAAAGTTTACACAATCTCTTCCTCATCCTTGACTTCATACCACAACTACTAAAATATTAGGCTGTAAAAAGAGCTCCTTTTTCTCTGTGTCTTGCCCTTTATAGTGATATAAAAAGCTCATTTACACATGTAGATGTGAAAATTTCCTACAAAACCATCTATCTGATACATTTATGAATCCTTATGATACAAAGTTTTCATTGTAAAGACTAATGGTTGTTTAAATTGGTTTTAAAATGGGCAACAGTCTAACATTCTACTGATTTGTGGACAAGCACTACCATTTAAACTCAAAATATACCTAGAAGGGCAGAACCTTAATGAACAAATTAAATATATTCTGACAAAAGAAATGAACAGTGTGCACCATATGCAATATTTATTTTTAGAAGTATTCATACCCCTTAAAACTCCTCCAGCTCCCTCATGTTACAGTCGCATACTTCAGTGGATTCTATTTGGGATTTAATGTAATAAGTTGGGAAGTGTAGCAATGATGATAAATTGTTTTCTATTTTTTGCATAATTTTCTATCAATAAAAATCTGAAAAGTGCATTTAATTTTACACCCATTTACTCTGATACCACTAATTGAAATTCCATGAAACCACTTGATTTTAAAAAATCAGCTGATTACAAAACAGTATCCATCTGCATCCAAATTATTCTCAAGATGAATACAACTAAGCTGTGAAGGCCTCAGAGGTTTTATGATTTTATTTTTTTGCAAAACATAAATGAACAAACAGCATCATGGAAACCAAGGAACACATCACCCAGATCAGTGATAAAGTTTTGGAGAAGTTTAAAGCAGGATTAATTTGTAAAACAATAGTTTAAGCTTTCAAAATCTCACTGAGCACTATTCAGTCCATCCTTCAAAAAGCAAGAGAACATGGCACCGCCCTAGATGTGCCACCACATGTCTGGCAACCTAAACTGACTGTCCAACACAGAGAGCATTAATCAGAGAAGCAGCCAAGAGACTAATGGTAACTCTGGATGAGCTCCAGAGTTCCACAGCTGAGGTGGGAGAATCTGTCAACAAAACAACTAGGCTCTCCAGAGATCAAGCTGAGTGCAAGAAGAAAGCCATTGTGAAATGAAAGCCATAAAAAGTCCTGTTTGCAGTTTGCAACAAGCTATACAGCACCATGGCAACATGTGGAAAAATGTGTTCAGCTCAGAGGAGACCAAAAGTTTTGACCTACTAACAAATTGCCATGCATGGTGGTACAGTTAAGTCGAAATTCTTCACAACCCTAGTCATTGGTTATTAAGAAAGTTATAAATAACTTTTAACCCACTATTTTTTTTAGAAGTAAATATGAAAAGAGATTTTTTAAAAGAAAACTGATACTCCTCCTTACTTTATGAGAGTACCAGGAGTACAAATAAAATATGAAACATGATGATGGCAGCATCATGCTGAGGGGAAGCTAATCTTCACCAAAGACCAAAAAAAAAAAAAAAAAAAAAAAATGATGGAAGGATGGAAGGAGTTAAATACAGAGCAATCTTGAAGAAATCCTGTAAGAGGCTGCCTGTGGCTTTAGACTGGATCAGAGATGCATTTTCCAGCAGGTCAACTAACCTAAACACACAGCTAGAGCTACAATGGAACTATCTAGATAAAACATATTTTACTGTTCAAATGACCAAGTCCAGACTGAAATCCAATGAAGAATCTTTAATAAGATTTTTTAATACTGTTCACAGATGCTCTCCATCCAATCTTGCTGAGCTTCAGCAATTTTGGAAAGATGAAGGGGGGGAAAAAAATTCAGTCTCTAAATGTGGAAAGCTTTTAGACACACCCCCCAAGAAATGGTAACTGTAAGCATAGTGAAAGCTGGTTCTTTGAAGAGTGTTAGGGCATGTTGTAGATCTGGGTAGTTCACTCAAATTAGGTAAAGTGGATTTTAAAGAATCAGACAAAAGAAAAAACAACAACAAAAAAAACCCCCCACTAAACATATCCAACCACATCCAGTGTAGTATAATCAAAATCCAGGCCAGTTTCCCATGTGTAAACTGCCACTCGTCCCGTTAATTTCAGCATGAAGAAACCCAATTACAGCTTCTCTATTTAATCCATGTCACGAATACTCTTCCTGAGGCTTAAGCCCACACTTTAACATAATCACTGAAGCTGTAAACATTACTTCGAACAGATTTAAATTCTGAGATTTCACTATATGACTAAACTTGGTGGGGTCAATCAGAGTTTAGGCTTCAATCCAACCCATGGGAGACGATTTCACACCGCTGTCTTCTCCAGGACTGACCCAGTTCTGCAATCACCGCTCACCCAATTCAATGACTGGATTAAGTCTATCCAGAGGACACTTGTGCACGAGTGTTTGTGTGTGTGCAGTTCCACCAGTGTGACTAACAAGCTTGGCTGTCGCAGTCTGGCAGATTGAGAGACACCTACTGCTAGTTAAAGCGTTTCATACCCTCGGGTTGTTGGCCCACTCTCTGCACTGGTCACATATAAGATGACAGGGTGAGGAGGGAAAGGGTGAAAAAGAGGTGATGCTACTGTCACTGTGCTGACATTTTTGTTAAAGCTGGATTTCATACTTACGCTCTTATTTTGTCATTTTGTAAAAAAAAAAAAAAAAAAAAAAAAAAAAAAAAAACAGACCATTATGGTTGTAAAAACCAAACAAAATAAAGTTGTCTTTCCCCATCAAATATAGAGGACAAAAAATATGATCTCAATTCAGCATATCAGTATCAGAGATACAGTCTAATTATGTAATATGTTGCAAGAAAAGAATACAGATTTCCTCTGTTTTTGCTGTTTGTCACACCTAAAGGTTTCAGATTGTCAAACAAATATTATCATCAAGCAAAGTTAACCTGAGTGAATATACAATAGCAGTTTTCACGTTATGATTTAGTTTACAAAAAGAGAACAAGTTAATGAAAACTGACCTGGCCCTATGTAAAAATAAAAAATGCTCTTCTTTTTAAATTATGACTTGATTGTGATAAACCACATAAAAAAACCCCCTGTCTAATAACAACAACAACAACAACAACAAAAAAATCAACTAAACAGAAGTTTCAGGACAACATGAAGTAGGGCTAAAAGATGTGATTTAGCTTATGAACTGGTATAAAACATCAGTGACAAACTGGATAATATTTTTTTCATTCCAAGAACTGCAGGTGCAACCATTTCCTCCATAGACTCAACTGAGACATCTCCACCAACTCAATTGGCATTAGCATTCATCATCTCGAGAGTACTTATTTGTTTCTTTCTAGTCTGTGTGTAAAAAGAATTGAAAACAACCCACCAGACTTAACATAATTAACAAGCATTTTAAAGTACGCATTGGCGCAAGCAGAGTTTCATGCCAACATGGCACCAAAAACGGAAGAATAATATTCCACCTACACTATTACATATGCTATAGAGTCACAACAAGAGATACAGATGGAAAGACATGAAGATAGTATTTTCCTGGGCAAAAATTTACAAAATGCAGGAATGGCAAGAAAGCCACCAGATGTCCTGTCTGTAGTTTGCTACAACCCCTATAGGACACAGTGAAAAAATGAAATTAGATGCTTTGGTCGAATGAGTCAAAAAGTGATTTTTTTTTTTTTTTTTTTACCTATATATGGAACTATAGTTAACCTATCACTGCAAACCAAGTCTGGACCTAAGTTCAATTGAGGATCTGTGCCAAAACTTGAAAACTCCTGTTGACAGATGCTCTTCACTCACCCTGACTTAACCTGGGCTATTTTGCAAAGAAGAATTAGCAAAAAAAAAAAAAAAAAAATCCAGTTTCTAAATGTGCAAAGCTGATAGAGATGTACCCCTCAACAATGGCAGCTATATTTACAGCAAAATATGGTTAAAGAAAATACTGACCCAAGGGGGTTAAATATGAATGCCTAAATTTCAGTTTTTTATTTGTAAAACATTGTAAAAATCGTGTATCCTTTTTCCTCCACTTCAAAGTATGCACTACTTTGAGTTGGTCTACCGCATAAAATCATAAGAAAATGCAAGATGTAACAAATATGCTGATAACTGGATATCCAGGAAGTATATCTTTGTTTTAAAATCAATAAGCCAAAAATCATCTTATTAATGTGGTGCACATTTGAGCATTACACACCTGCAAATTGGTGACTTGAAGGGATAAAGAAGTGAAGGCATGGACAAGCTTAGACTGAGTTTGAAAAGCACAGTGATTTCTGTGTACAGATGTGAAACTGGCCAGAATACACGTCATTGAATACTTCTGTCAATGGGACTATAAGTCTGGTTTATGGGCACAACCCACTGGCATCCATAAGAAAATGCTAGATAGAAATACAGATATCTTAATTATAGCAACTTTTCAAAATGAATCTCAAAGATTCTTCCCAACAACTACTTTTAAGTAATCCACATATAACGTGGCAAATAAAACGTGTATATTCCTTTTGCAGAACAAACGAGCATTGAGTAGTTTACTTTTTAGTTTGTAGTGTAGGCAAATTGTCACTGAACACATACAAAGTCATCACTGACGCTGAACCCTCAATAACCCCTGTTTTTTTTTTTTTTTTTTGTTCCGCTTTTTAACTTGGAAGCAGCTGTCTCCAGCTCCTAAAATATACTTTCATTTATGACAAGTCTGCTCTTCAGTCAAGGCTTGTGATGTTTTATCTGGGCCATGTCATATTATACATAGCCTTTAATGACTAATTCAGTCTCTTGGCTTGCTTACTAAAATAGAACAAACACACACGAAGGAAAAAGGAAATCAATTGAAATGTTGCAATGTCTGACAGGAGTGCGCTTGAGGAGAGAAAAAGAGGGAACATCAGACAGTGTCGCTTGCTTTTGTTTTCTAACTAAGAGAGCCTGCCGTGTGGAGACAGGCACAAGCTACATGTACGTAAGCAGGGTGCTGGTACGTTAGGGAATTTTTTTTTTTTTTTAACTCAGCTGTCTTTGATCACTTTCTGGCTTTGAAGTAACTCACAGCAAAGAGGGGGAAAAAAGCCAAGCAGAAGTCATGGCAAGTTCACATCTCAACTAGGACTCGCAAAAACTCAAATCTGAATAATTCATTCTTTAAACAGTTAAAAACGGAAAGAGATTAAAAGATCTCTGGATGTCGCATAAACCCAGTGCTTCTTGACAATGGCAATTAAATAATCTGCCTCTACTTATTTGTTCTCAATTACTATTCAATGAGAGAACAAATGAGAGTCTTTAAGACTTAGGGACCATTTCAAAGTGATAAATGAAAGCAAACCATGAAGGTAAAGAGAGAAGGAAAGAAGACTTTTTAAAAAAGTTTTTATGGCACTAGTGGCCTTTATTTGCAGTATTTAGACAATAAATAGGGGAAAGAGATCCAGCAAAGGTTCAATGGTCAGGAACTGAACCTTGGACAGCTGCATTGAGAACTAATAGCCTTCGAATATGAGGTGCCCACTCTACCTCTACCCTGCACACTGCCCTGAAAGAAGCCTTTTTGAAGAATACTTTGAGAATTCCATCCCCTTAAATCATATTTCTATTGTATATCCTTTATAAGAGCCTTCAAATGTTGGTAACAGGGTTGGGATTTCTGGAATTATACACTAAAAATATCAAGAAGAGGAAAGGAAGGGGAGACGATGTAAATGAAAGTTCAGTTTCTTCAAACCTCATGTCAACATGTTCTCAATCATGTTCTCAAGCGTCGCTTGTCACAATAATAAATTAGCGTTCAAAACAAGATATTATTGCTTGACCGAGTCGCATATTTATTTATATTTTCCTTTCACAGTTTAAAGAAAAAAAATCTCAAAGTAACATTTAAAGAATTCACAAAGAGTAATTAACTAAATCTTTAGCAAAGCAAATCACAGCTCTCTGCAGCACTTGACACTGCTGCAATTCTTGCTGTGAAACTGATGTTTGTGCTGAGGTAGAGTTTCTACAGAGAGAGATTTCCTAAATGTAAAACGTTCATCATCAGAAGACAACATTTTCAAAGAAAATCAGCTTTAAGGCTATGGTGTTCTCAACTGAGCAAAAAAACATGAGGAAAACAAAAACAATTCTAAGTCGCAAACAATGTGCAATATCTGGTTGAAGGACTAAAAGACTGCAAGCAGATATTTAGAGATTTCACAGGCAAAGATAGACTGATATAATTGCTGGCCATATGACAGGTTTTAATTATTACTGTTTTATTGCTATATTGCAGTAATAAGTAAAATAAAAACTGGGTTTGGAGCCTATCTCCAGGGGTCACTGGGCGAGAGGCAGGGTACATCCTGGACTGGTCACCAGTTCATCATAGGAAGCCATGAACAGCAACAGTGAAATTACAACTTTTTATTTGCACCCCCTGCATTTACAATGATCAAAAGATAACTTTTGTTTCGGATTAAACTATTAGTTTTCATAAAACAGTACCATCTAATTTTCAAGTTAAAATCAATTTTAAAAAGGCAGCTTCCTGGATAGAATGTGGAGTTTGCATCCCCTAAAGATCAAAAATATGGTGCAATTAAAATTGATAAGCTGGATGTTACATTTTCAAGACAATTCTATGTGAGACTATAAAACTTTGCCCCTGTAAAATAGCTGAATATCTAACGTCATTTATGACATGTCACCAGTGACGCTGAGTGAATGGGGATTAAATTCACATGACTTGTTATGACCCACTGCCATGGTACACTCCGTTTCTCTCGCTCTCTCCAGACTCCCCCAATTAAGCCTGAGGGGCCATCCTTGTTAAACTAAAACCATACTTTTCTGAAATGTCACAGCGTCTCCCTGCCGCGTAGCCCATCTGTAAACAGCTCTATTGCTGCTGCCAACTTAAGCCCCCCTAGTGGGTTTCCATGTGTTTATTTGTAAGAACAATGCATGGGAACAAAATGTTATTTCCTCTGATTTCTTGTTCCTAATATGTGAGCAGATTTTTAGTTTTGCATGAGTATTGTTTACCGCAATGCTAGTAGTCCTGGAGTTCTCCATCTTTGCCTGTGTGTTTCATGTAATTGATTATGCTTGTCTCTGTCTCCTCACCCACCACATCCTGATGTGTGTGCGACATCTCATTCGGATGGCTGACAAGTTGAAGGATATGTGCTGTAATTGTTGTCTGACTGTCTTCATGCTGTAATTGAAAATGTCTTATCAGAGAAACTTCCATCAAGATGTTTATGGGAGCATGGCGCTTAAATGTTAACACAGCTATTCCTGTTACCTGCACAATTACCAGCATGTAATACATTTAAGGTAAATATTTTGGTTCAGTTAGTGTGCCAGATTTGTGTAAAGAACCTTAACAGATAATTTAGAAGAGTGGATTTGTTTTCAAAAAGTAATTTACTCAGAAAAGGATTTCATTTAAACAGACATGTTTCGATGGTGGTTAGGGCTATTAAATTGAAAGCAAATCAGTTTGCCGAGTCAGACTGATTTGACTTGTACATTATAGTGACAATTTACAATAAGTGTAATATTGAAGGATTTTATATGGCAAACAGATCAAGTTCATATACAGATTTATTAGAAAAAAAACTCTTATGTTCATCAGGTTCTAGTTTTCTGACAGGAGTTCTTCTTCTACAAGTGTTCCTCTGTCTAGAAAACCTTCTTCTCTGTGTTTAGGTGTTATCCCTGGAGTGGGATTAATAAATTGTGTCCTTGGTGTTAACTATCTCCACCTATGTCTGTTGGCGATTGGCAGGTGTTTTTTATTATTTAAATATATGAAGTGCAAACTTTTTAAAATACTTAATTTCTTCAAGCTTTGCTTCAAATAATCCTTTCATTTCTTATAATCTCTTAAAGTGGCCTTGATCAGCAAATATAAAGCTTTTAATTTGAACTTTGGCCACTTTTTCACTTATTTTCCGCCATTCCTTGTAGCATACAATGATGATATATAATGTATTATGTACCTAAAAATGGAAAAGAAAAAAAATATTGAATAAAATTAACAGATAAAAACATCTAAAATTCATGTCTTCAGGAAACATGAAAGTTTTGACCAAAGATATCTTCTGGAGGACTAAATTTTTGCTGCTAAAATGCAATCTTAAGTTTATAAAACTGTTATCTTTAGTATTGTACAATCATTCAAATAAAGAAAATAACAGCACAATGCATTTAGCATATTTCAGCTTATTAACATTCATCTGCCTGAATGAGTCCCAGGTCAGAATTATGTTTAAAACATTTCTCTGAATATGGCCAAGTGAATGAGAGGAAAGGGAGCAGCAGGAGTCCAAAGAAAAAGTAAAAAAGAAAAGAGAACCAGAAAAAATGTAGAGAGGCTACTTTAAAGAAAACAAGAAAGCTTGAAAGACAAGTTTTACAAAATGAGAAATGACTCAAAACTTTTGCACTGCACTTTATGATAAGGCAGTAAAACGTCAAGTCACAAAATGTTATTCAAAATGTGTTCATTTTATTCCACAGGCCATTGATTGATATGTAAGATGTGGAATCCAATCATTTTCCAAACATATGGCATAGAAAGATTTTACAACGTAAATAAATTGCAGCTAGTTTGCCTCAACTCAATGCAGGGCAGATTCGCTCTGATACAAACACAAAACTCACTGGAGTTCACATATAAATAAACCCACCCAAACACGCGGCAATTACATTATTCATAGCACTGCTGAGAGCTCTTACACAGAGCCTGACAAACACACAAGGGCTGCTGTAAACACAGAGCGATAACAGCATCAGCCAGATTGTCTTACAGTGTGAGGGGTGGAAGGAGGAGAAGAGGGAGAAACACATTCCAAGAGACTAAATGTGTGAAATATGAGTGTGTGTGTCAATCATAAAGAACATTTTTTGGTTTGTGACAGACTATGTTTGCATGTGACTCATGCATGCACACCTACACACATTTAGAACATAGATGCACTAAATATTTACACAGGAAGATATTTTTATGCATCTTCATACCTTAGTATTCACATGAAATTGCAGATGCATACAAGCACTGACAACTTTAAAGAAAATCCAATTATTTCTTTCACCATCTAAAGAACAATGTTTTCTCTAATTTGAAGTATATTTTCTTCAATCTTTCAACACAATGGAACACTGCTTTGGATTTTGCTGAATGGATTATAATAAATGAAAAGTACAGTAACCAACAGGGAAGTTAATACTTTAATAGCTTACCAATGAAGGTGTTTTTTAAAAAAAAAAAAAAAAACAGCACCGGAGTCCCTGACTAAACTCAACTCCCAAAACGTGTTGCCTGGGGTGGGTCTAAAGTCTACAATTGTGTCAGCCACACACCCAGTGAGCTGTAACTTCCTATTTTGTGTTCACAGCTTGCAAAACTCTGTTATACATTATTCTATTGATACAGAAAATCGGGGTTTCTCTTAATGATTAAAAACCATTTACAAAGATGTCCGCAGTGACTAAGTATCTGAAGAAAAATAACAGCATTTTCTAAAAGTTGTGTCTGCTCACAACAACTGAAACTACACTGAAAAATGTTACAGGCCGGATTATGGAAACAGAGAAAGCATGCTGGTGTTAGTTTAGCACTTTAGCAAACTGCCCTGTGAAAACATCATCAGCAAGATTAAGACATGAAATCTTGGAAGGATGCAGCTGCACGTGTCAAGTCAGTTACAGTGCAAAAGAAAAATTTTTTCCACCCACTCTCACATTTTAGTTTTCCTTTCCTAGTTTTAGGTCAGTTAGGACTACCAAAATTACTTCTATTTGTTAAATGCCAGAATAATGAGCGACCAACTTTTTTAGATTTTGTTTTTTTTTTTTTAACTTTCTTCAAATTCAGAAGTTTACATAAATTTTCTGCTAGAATTTAGTTTAACATGTATGACTCGTTGTCAAAAGCTTTCAGTATCCTCTTGGAGGCTTCTCACAATAAGTTGTCAGGTTTTTAATCCAGGTTATGCCTATAGGCCATCTATTTCACTTACATCTTTTCAAGTCGACCCACAAATTTTCTAAGGGATTCAGATCAGGGCTTTGTCATGATCAATAAAAAACATCAACTTTGTTTATCTAAAGTCACTTTGTAACTCATTCGGTGGTATGCTTCGCTTCATTGTCCATTTAGAAAATCCATTAGTGACATTAGTGACATCCATTAGATCCAGGAACTTTAACTTCCTGGCTCATTTTTTTGTTTTCAACATAATGTTCTTTTCCTTGTGATGCCATCTATGTTGTAAAGTGCATCAATCCCTTGTGCAGCAACATAATCTCACACCATGATGCAACCTCTCCCGTACTTAACAGTTAAGACTGTGTTTTTAGGTTTGCAAGCTTGCCCCTTCTTAACTCCTACCTACTAGGGTTGTCAAAAATAATCAGTATTTTGGCATAATCAACACAAAAAGCAATTCATTCATAAAATATAGTCATTACATCAAACTTGATATGAACTGACCCATTTTCATCTCCCCAAGTTGTCACACAACGTAACACAGCTGCACTGCAGACACATCGACACTCGGCCCCTCCCCTCCCCTGTAAGGGCTCACTTGAACAAACAACACGTTAGGTTGCTGCTGCAATCTTACAGCAAGAGTAACTAGAATATAGCAAGTGCATTCAGTAAAGAACTTTTGCAACCCCCTTTAGGTGACAAGGCAAAGGCAAACACATTTTTCAGAGGAATTTTGCCAATAAGGCAGAGAGACAGGAAAAGTCAGAGGTGGCAGACAAGCTCTGAAGCTAATTGTGTTAATACTACAACTCTGGCGAGCAAACTCTAAGACTATCACTCTGACGTTCTCAAACATCAAGTGACAGTTTGATATCATCAACATATATAACAAAAGAGTGTCTTCAGTCAATGAGCTCTTCAGAGCCGCTGTAATACAAACCACTACAGGAGATCCTTACTGCCTGAAGCCATCAATATTTACAACAACTCATTGAAGAAACCTGGATCATATGAGTTACAACAACATTTAATTTTCGTTTGGTATTAATAAAGTATTTTTGAATTTGAATTGAATTAGTTACTTACTAACAGCCCCATTGCAGTGTTAAGTCAAACTAACTGAGCTGGTGTAAAGTTTGCACAGGAAAATGTGCATAAACAGATGGCTCCACTGGGTAAAAAGTGAAATGATAAATCTATAACACATTTACAGTCATAATCGTATTCAAAAGAAGGTTAGAAAATCACTGTGAACTTGAACATTTATTTAAAATCTTTAGGAAATCTGTTTAAGCTGTAAAACATCTTTCCACAAAAGTGAACCCTTTATTCAAACTTTAACAGAGCTCTTACCAGGAGTGTTTGTTTCATTTTTATATCTGGTCCTTTGTTAGAGTTTGTTTTGGGTAGATCTCAAATATAAACTCATGCAGCCTTATTCAGGAACTTGATCTAATATCATGGGATTCAGAAAACTTTACAAATGTAATAACTCACATCTCTTGTTGGTGTGATGGTAATTAAGTAGGACTCAACTTGAGGCAGGCAGGCTGGGTGATGCAAAAACAACTAGTTTAATAAAAATAAAAGTTTAAAATCCAGGATACTAAACAGGCAGGAGACATAAGACAGTACCAGGAAAGGAACAGCAGTACAAACAGCTGAAACCATGGATGCTAAATGCAGTATCTGATTCAATATTCCGAAGTGGCGCTACATCTGGACTGCATTTGAACAGCCCTTCCATGCAGACCAAGGATGGTCAATTAGCATTTTTAACTGCACATTTTGCATTAATGATAGTCTTTTTTATGTTGCTCAGCTGTTTTTGTCTTTTTTGTATCTGCAATAACACAGGGGTGAGCTTCGAAGGAAGAAGATGCAATTCTAAGAAAAATACAGTTGGCTACTTAAGAAAATCTCCTTAAAAAGAAAGTTGAAGAGAACACAGGAAGGGTTTCCTCCAGACTGGATGCACACCCGCATGTTGCATTTAGCATTTATGAATTTAACTCATTTCTCTGTGTTGAGGAGCAGCAGTACTGAGAGAACAGAAAAACCTTAACGACAAGATGGTCGGTGCTTTTCTTAACAGTCAGCTGCTGGATGACAGGAGTGATGAGAAGCAAAGAGGAGGGAATTTTCCTCTTAATTTGAGAGCAAAGTATGTTTGTTGGCTGGAGGGCATCAAGGTCAACATATCAGTACCTCTTGAGTATGCCACAAACCACTTTTAAATAGTAACAATGAAATGTAAACTACCAATACATCCCTACTAGTTAATATACAGCCTTTTCATCGAAGAATGACCAAAATTAACAGATCAAGTCATAAAATAACAAATGCCTATGACAGAATCCCCTAAAATCTCCAAAAATAAAATGATCACTTTGACATTTTTCATATTTTTGAAAAGTCATGGTAAGTCTAACCTTGGACTCATGGAAAGTTAGCACAAAAAAAGAGAGTCCATCTTTCAATTCAAACACAGTCAAAATCCAACTAAGATAAGTCATGTGAAAAAACAACAAAAAACTAACCTAATTTGTTTATTCAGCCTAATTAAACAGCCACAATACGTTACAAAGAGGCTTGTTGTAAAGTAGGGATTGAAGGATTGGCTAAGCTTGCCACCTCAGCCTTCTCCTTCAATGCTCAAGGTGCTCCTGTGCTCCTTTGTGTGGAGGCATTTAATAATGACGCCTGTTTGAGTCCTGGAACAATGATCGGGAGCTGCATTTCAGGGCTGACATTGCAGTAAAATGCCATCGCATTGCCCAAAGCGCTAAACTTTAGTCAACTGTGAAATCTGCTTCTGAGAGAGCACAGAGTAGGGGAAACAAAGGAGAAGAAGGTTGATCTAAATTCCGTTATATACTGTATATAGCTGAAAGGGGTGAACATTGTGATAATTTTGATGTTTATAACATAAAGGTTTGTATTCAGCTCTATGCCTCTCAAAAGTTTGATGCTTTTATTAAGACGGTATTAAATCACAAAAAAGGGTAAATAGTGCAACAACTTTTGAAATTTCACAATACAATTACATAATTTAATTTGCAAGCTCAGTATGGCAGATTCAACAGCTGTTACAAACAGCAGATGTTGAACACACCATTTCTCTCACACTTGTTTAAAAGAAAAGGCAATGAACACTTTCTTGAACTGGTAAAAAAAAAAAAAAAAATACTTATATATAATAATTTCTGCTATTCAGAGTAGGTTTTTCTACCTTTACAGACTCTGTTTTGTAACAAAACGGTTCTGAATAATACAAACTATTAAAGGAGTGCACATGGAAAAAGGCAGCATTTTTGGAACAGTTGGACTCTAATCACAGCTGCAGTTTCACCTCTGCCCTCTTGATTGCGATGCAGCTGCAGGTGCAGCTTGGAGGCTTAGCCGACCTGTGTCACTCCACAAATTGTAATCAACTCCACAAAGACATCTGGTTCTGGATGAGGGAAAAGATCCAGGGAGTATTCTAGAAAGAGTTGTTCCACAGTAAGCAAAGCAAGGCAGCAGTTTGTGAAAACAGAGGACCAATAGATCATTGTTGTCACGGAACAAAACTCAAGGGTAATTAGTTTCAAAGCTTTGTGGTATTGATCATACATTCTGTTTAATTTGGAAATTTAACTGGGTCCAGAAATGTGAGCTATCTCTTCATGCAGTCTAGAGTTGAGCTTTAAATCAAGAATCTTTCACAGGTTTATGATTCTACTCTCTGTGCAAGCACATCAGGTCTCTTGCAGATTGGAGATCTGCAGAGATGTATATCTGCTGACCTGACATCAGGCCTTTGCCTGGTTAAAAAGAAGTTGCATTGGACCTTGTTGAAAGTAGCATTCCCAGTGAGTGGTACTGCCAGTGATAACCTAAAGCTCATATCAGAGGGCTCAGGATCAAACTGCTACCGAGCTGGCTGAGGTAATCTTTCTTACTGAGATAGCCTCTTGGACAGTTGGTGGTCAAACACTGATGTACAAAAAAAATCATTCATACAAGCATGTCTCATCACAGGTACCCGTGCACCATTTTTTTCAGATAGATTCACGTTTTTAAAACAAGACCTTCTGAAATGGCTTTGATCCTTGGATCAACTTAAGTTTTAAAGTTTGACATACCAGCTAAAACACTTCTGTGTGAATACAAAAAATCTTATCCTTTCTTGAGGGAATGCATTATATCAAAGAGAGCATAATCAAACATATGTATACTTATCTAAACAATTGTCAAAAGTCCTAAAGCAATACAACTGTGAAGTTTGGTACCTTGAAGGGGTAATTTCGGAGTTTTGAAGTCAGGTTCTGATAAAAAAAAAATTGCAAGCAGTTAATATCTTACTTGCCTGGAGTCTTCATTTTGTATAAATAGTAGATACTGAAGGTTGAAGCTAAGTCCAAGGCAGACTTCTACCATCTTGCACCTACAGTCTCAAAAATCACTGCAGCAGTTTATACAAACACTATTTTATAAACCTTTACACCATCATCATGTTTGCATGTGGAAGTTATTAACATAGAAGCCACTGATTATGCACATGGGAAATGGAGGTAGGAAATGGTGAATCAACAGTAATCTTCCTGTGTAAAATGTGCGCTGAGTAGGCAACTTGTAAAGCCTTCTTAGATAGATAACTGTCTGACGAAAAAACTAAAGGGGTGTAAAGAGGACAGTTTATATAGCAGTTTAAGTGAAGTTCATTTTATTAATCACTATACTACCTCACTTTTCAATTGGATGATTACTCTAAGAGGTTTTGGCCTTTGGATTAAGCCTTAGCTATGGCCTCTGAGACCTGGGACCATCTAATCTGAATTTATGCAATTGTAAGACACCAAAAATGTTATGTAATTATAGTAAGATAATAACTGCTTATATATATTTTTAACAGAACCTCACTTAAAATCCTGAACTATCCTTTTAAGATAATAAAATGTGCTATATGGTCACATACCATGTTTTAGAAGAAAACATATTTCACAGGATTGCACTTTAAATTGCAAAAATACACAAAATGTGTTTTTGCATTTGTGCATGCACAAGCATTTAATAATACATATATAAACATGCAGCCTCAGCAACAGCAAAGCTCTCTGACAGCAAATTTACAATCCAAAACAAGGCAAAACTTCTTACTTTATATTAACTTAATCTGCAGAGAGGTTTCACTTAGTAATACTGGTAGTAAAGTGAAGAGCTGTACAAATGGGAAGTGTAAGGAAGAAGGTAAAGTAGAAAAAAGTACTGATACAGTATAAACATATCTTTAGAGTTTAGAGCAGCAAAGTGGAGTGTTTGTATAATTACTAAGGAGATAAAGAAATTTGGAAAGCAAATAAAATAACATTTTAATTTCATGTTTCTAAAATACATGTCTACAACACTTCAAAACAATTCTGTTATTCGCTCTTCTTTTAATGAAAGTACAGTATCATCTTTGTTGTACTATGAAAAGCTATACCCTACATCCAAACTTCTTTACAGTATGTGTACTGTCATAACTGAGCAAGTCAATGCTGTAGTTGCAAAGTGTGGCCATGGTACATGGGACACTGAATGGTCTTATATACCATGGTCTCAAAGACATGATGTGATGCCAATTATCAAGACCTTATCTTCATAAAAACTGTTCTTCTGATTGAAGATTAAAGATGGAGATGGTATTTTAGTGCACTGACAGTCCACAAGGGGCAATGTTTGTGAAAACCTTTGAGCTACATCTGCAGGATATTTTTGAAACACGTAGGACAATGTGCTCGTGTGATGCAGAATTGTATCTATTTAGTAGCGGGTACTGTGGTGACCTCTAGCATTTGCATAGTTTACACTGTACTTTAAACACTGTAGACACAAAGCAAAGAACAACTGCTGCTTTTATGGTTACAGCTTCTGAGGAGGACAGTGATATGCCTGACAGTAATGATTCCGACGATGATAATGACTGTAAGAGCTTTGATGAACAGGACTTTAAGACTAACTGTCAGAGATTGGAGGGCTACTGCACTACTTCTGATTTGTGTCTCTGTTGACTAAAGCTTTACAGTAACTTCCTACAGTTTGAACTGTAATCTGACAAGAGTATCCATTGCTCACAAAAGTGGTTTCAGGTCACACATATCTTTACTGTAAGTATTCATGTAATGATCTGTTTAATAATTTAAAAACAAACAAAAAAAAAACTGTCAATGTGATGTTTTGCAAAATGCAAAAACATTTTGCACCAAGAGGTTTGACAGTATGGAGGACCGAAACTGACATAATTAAAAATAAAAGCAGAAATAAATATATTTTGTTTTTCCTTTTCCTTATACAAGCGTTTGTTCTTTTTACATTTCCTCATCTCCTCTTTTTACTTTACTGGATGCATTTCTGCTTCATTATGCAAATGAGGAGGGCTGCATTCTTCGTCCAGCTCCTCTGCTAACCAAAGTGTTAGGCCGTTAATTCTATAAGGAATATCTATTTCAAAATTTGTCAATATGAAGGGCTATATACCATGCATACAAATCCAGAGCACTTGGGAAATCAACAGCAATTATACATATAAATGTATGGACAAACTGCCTAAGTGTTTTTGAGAAGTCAATCAGAGACTCCCTGTAATTCTATGCACTTTGAAAACAATCCAGTTGTGATCTACCCAAGACAATATTGAGAATAAAATATAAATACAGCAGGTTGAAACACTTACCAACACATGAGCCATCAATCTCCTCATACCCGACACTGCAAACACATCTTCCCAGGGGAACCAACCAGTCTCCGTCTGCTCCACAAAACAGTTTAGGTGTGTCTCTTTCTTCAGCATGATCAATACATGCTCCTCTCACCTCCACCAATGAGGAAGAGTCTACACGAGGTACTGTGTCTGGAAACGAGGCCAAGTTCATCAACGTGAATGGGCATTTCTTGTAGTATACTCTCACTGAAACCAATGCAATGCAGGCACCTATGTCCTGGAAAGCCAGATAAAACCCCTTTTTGGTCATGGGTCCCACCTCCCGCACCTCTGTGTTGAGCTTGAGAATACGATCTCCCAGATCCATCTGAGTGAAGCTCTCATCAGCAGCAATGGTGTCAATCTTGGTGTACTGGCTGGGCTTAAATTTGACGCCATGAGCCTCATCCATCTCATGGTAGAATAGGTTGAAGGTCTCCTTGCAGGTGCCAGAAACCCAAGGGATGGAGTTGCAATCGCGCAAGGTGAAGCGGAGCTCCACGTAGATCTTTTGAGCCGCCTGTCGAGAAATCCAGTTGGAGCGTAGCCAGTTGTTCTGGTTAGGTTCCATCACATTGCAAACCTGGAAAGTATGGATAGGTCGGTTGTGCTCGTCCATCTCGGTGATGGCGTCCCACTAGATAGAGAAGGAATAGAAAGGTGGAGAGCAAGGAACATAATGAAAGAGGATGGTAAGAGGGAGAAGAAAATAAGTTACATTTACATCACAAGTTTTAAGCCACAAATTATATGAAAGTGATGGTATTCAGTACACATAACACAAACATCCTCATAGCTAGGCTTTAGATTTTATTTTTTAGGATTGAAATCTGTTTCCCTCTTATTTCCTCAGGTGCAAGTCGAGTAGCATTTTTCTCCTAGAATGATGTCTTGCTTCAGGTGCCAAGTCATCAACCCTGAAACTCCCAAGTCATGTGATCAGGGAGCATGGCAGCTTTGAGGTCATTAGGTTACCTGTCCCCATGTTGATGGGAAGGAAGTTAATGGGGGTTTTTAGCCTTGCGGTCCTGCATTGCTCTCTGGTTTTATTAGAGTTGGGATTGGCTTCAAGGGTGACCCTATAACCACCAAACATCCACCTGCAAGACTGAAATTACCTGCTTGGGAATAGGAATTCTCAAATCACTTCGCTTACAATGCAGCATTGGGCCCTCTACAGTACAAGCTGCGGAGTTTGCCTTTCTATAGACACTTTTTATTTTCCACTGAACCTACTACAGCTCTACAGCTGTATTGTATCTGTAACTTAGAGTGACAGGCAAAACCTCCAACCGATTGCATACATGCTACAGATTTTACTTTTATCAAAACAAAGAGTTCTAATCATGGGGTAAATTAAGGGCTGCTTGAACTCAAATATTGTCAAATGAATTAAAAGCAAGGCAAACAAAATTCATCATTTTCAGACATCAATAACCCTGCTTTCACAATGCCTAACTTTGTTTTTTCTATCCAAACACTGCAATTAATACTGTTTTGACCAAGATATGCGAGAGTTTCACTGGTAGGTTTTATTCTCAGAACAAAGTATAAGGCTATTAAATGCCAACTAACACACGTGTGACTATCACTTTGTAATTAAAAGTGAACCGGCTGAATCGCATGTACACAAACATAAACACACTTCAGGTTTACACTTTGAGGCTCAGACAGAAGAGCCGACCGTTCCAATTAACGGCAGAAAAAAATGCTCCCGTCATTGACTAAGAGAGTTGGCAGCAGAGCTGCTGGTTATTTTAACAATATTTGCCTGATAAGCTTGCACATTTAATAAGCTGTTTTTCACTTAGCTAAATATTACCTCTAGTTGAGAGCAGTAATCAAAGCCTAATGTTTGCTTTCACATACTCATTATCCTTTTTAATAACATGTTCTAATTCAATCATCCAAAGGCGACAGGCTTTAATCTGCTCTTCCCTCAAGGTGTAATTGCAGAATTACAGTGAAATTGATTTTGATTAGATGTGATATTGTCCATCCCAGACTCAACATAAATTAAGTCTAAAATCTCTCACTGTAATTTTTAGGATGAAGGACAAAAAAAACTGATATAAAATAGAAAGGGAGAACTGCAAACTGCAGTCTAGTTAATGCATCTAGCTTTAAAATTGAATGTGCTGTTTAATTATAGTGTACAGTAACAGCCAACTATTGAACTAAATGGAAAATGTCTCATTTTCTCACTGAGAAGAATCCCAGTGGCTTGATTGTTAACATGTGGATAAGCTTGTCACATAAGTGTTTTATGGAAATAATGCTTTTTCACAAAAAACATAAATTCATTTCAACTGGACTGTGTGAAACAAACTTCCTGACACGTTTGAAAAAAAAAATAAGTCCTAAATTATGGTTTTCATGATTTTCTTATTCTAAGGTGGTCCTACAGCCAAAAACACTGAAGATGTTCCTTTTTTCTTATTTTCATAAAAAGAAAGTTTCAAAAATCTCAAACAGAATTTCTGTTGAGTGTAGAATCAGCCAGTTTAGTTTCAATCCGTTTAATATTTTTAAAATTATTTTTTATGTTCAAAAAAAAAAAAAAAAAAAAAAAAAAATAATGAAATTTTAGTAGTGATCTTTGATTCCAAATAAAAGGCCAGCTTCAGCACTGTTAACATCTACCCATGAGCATTGTGAGAATATCTTGTCATTCTGGTTTGTTTCTTTTTTTTCTACTGGGTCCTCAAAAGCTGCAAATTAACACTATAAAAGTGGTGTCAAGTTCGTAAATACATATTTTGTGTTGTCAGCCAGCTTGGCGAGCAGTATTTAGTAGTCGACTATGAATTCAACAATTGCTTATTTTCTTGCTTCAAAATAAGAGTTTCAAACATAGATACAAGTTGAAAGCATTCACTTTCACATCTGGAGGGCACGTTAATTTTGTAAACCTACTTCACCAGACAAAATCACACATTAAAGGCATCTGGATAACACTTCATGAGACTGATTTCTTTCAGAAAGGAAATGTCATGGTATTTTGTTATCCAGAGGTGTCATGCCACAAAATGACATTAGATCCTTGGTAAGTTGTATTGAAATCCCACTTTAAAATTCTTTTACTCAGATATTATTCGTGAGAAAATTTTATTTTAATAAAAAACAATTTAGAATAGCATTAGAATAAAAAGCAAGACAATGCAATATTCTATGATACAAAATGTATTGAACTTTATATTTGGCTTTGCGTTGATTAAAAACTGCCTTAAAAAGTTTTATAACGTAAAAAATAAAACAAATGATTAAGATGGTAAGAAACGCCAAGCCTATCATATAATATTGCATACTTATTTGAACCTGCTAAATTGGTAAAGAAAATATGCAGTATTTGGAGATCCCCATCCTCTCCTACCCCTACACCCCTGTGTCGATAGAGTGGTAATAGAAAGCGCATGGATGGATGTTTGACGTTTGACATTTCCTCTCAGTTGGGTTGGGATTTAGCAAGCATGCTTTGTTGAAGATGAGGTGAGGTTGAAATGTCATTATAAATCAGTGGTGTCCAAAGTCAGTCCTCAAGGGCCGTTATCCTGCATGTTTTGGTTTTTCCCTGGTTCAACCTGGATCTAAATATGGTTCACTAGCAGGCTTCTGCAAAACTTTCACATACCGATGACATGGACCATTTAAATCAATTATGTTGGAGCAGAGACGCATCTAAAGCTGGCAGGACACTGGCCCTTGACAACTGGAACTGGACAACCATACTATGAATGAACCATGAACCTGCAATATGAAAGTCTTTTTTGTGTTTCTTCTACAATTTACTTGTGACTAACAACTCTGTTACAAGAATTTAGATTAAAAAATCTGAACAAAATGCAGTGGTACTTTTTTAAAACTTGATGATGCCCAGCAGTCCAACAAATCTGACATCACCTGAAAGGCTCAAGAAATCAAACCAAGGATACAGTCAGCATCTTCATTTCAAAAACTATGAAATTTTGAAAGAAAAGCTGATGCAGAAGTGAGTAATGTAAACAAAAGTTTGCTAACCAAGTACTGGTGTTCCATGGTAAAAATTAGCTTTTAGCTTATCTTCAGCCAGAGTAACATTTTAACAGAGGGGTATATACTTTTCATATCCATAGTATATTTAAAGGTAATTCAATTCTTCACAAAACAAAAAATGTAATTATCTAAAAAAAAATAAAAAAAAATAACCCATTTTGATTTCATCTATTTCAGGAGGGCAGGCAAAAAAAAAAAAAAGCTTACCACATGGATGGAGACACAAAGCAAGGTCAGACATAGCCCTCAGTCTTTCATTCAAGATACTTTTTTTGGATCACAAGGCCACCTCTGCTGTAAATAGGTAGCAGATAATAGCTAATATCTTGGAATAAAATTGAATGCATTCACCCTATTCAATTGCATTCTTTAACAGTATAGTACTGAATGAGAGATGAGAGACGAGGGGAACAAATAAGACACCAGGCGGCTGTGAGAAGAGGAAAAACAGATAGTTCCAAGATTGTGTGGAGGTTTGTGTCCAAAAAACAATTTTCTTCAGATGCTGCAAGGTAATAACTAAAGTTAGATTCCAATGAAACAAATTTAAATGCCAGGGTGGATATCATCCAATGACAGAAAGACTGAGACTGCACCATCACAGTAAATTGTCTCAAAGGAGTAAAACAATCCAGGGTGATAGGAACACATTGTTTCTCGGATCCCCTAATAAACAGCTAAAGCTTAGTTCCCAACTGAATACCATTCACAAGAAAAATAAATCCAAGATTGTGTGAAGTACCTAAAAGAGTCAATCAATAAAAGATGGTTGTACTTTAAATAATTTAATGCAGTTTTGGTTGTATCAAATTGTTAGTTAATTTTTATTGCTGTATTAGCAAAGCAATAAAATGTGTACATTTTCTCTATGGACAAGGGTAATCTGCAAAGCACTATCACACATTCCTAGACAAAGTTTGCAGTTGCTTTATATATTGTATTCCCCTTAGACCACTTTCTTGTGCATGTGGTGCTGCAAGTTCATAATGCAGGAATTGTCTCACTTCTCTTTCAAAGTGGAAAGTCTAAAGTCCTGCCCCGACAAACAGCTACCTTGCTATCCTGCTTTAACATGCATATTTGGAAAAAACTAGGAAATACAGATGATGGGTTGCAGCCTGATTTCAAGCCATTTATAGTCCATCTCACAGATATAAGAAAGCCAGCCATTTTACTGGCCTTTTGCCAAGGGCAGGGGTTCTTTTATTAACGCTATGACTCCCAGAGCCCATTTTAAATTTGTACTTTAAACTTTAGTATCTTAATGGCCTGTCTTCATCCGAATTAAACATTCCCATTGGTTTGATAAAAAGATATAAGAAAAAAAAGTGTTAAATGCAAGTTATGACTGAAATTTTACGGCCCACAATCACAAAATTAAGTGTTATATTTCTGAAGCAAGGGCAGGCTTAAGAGCAGTACTTTTAAAGGTTTCCTGTTGAACTGGAGGAAGACGTGATCATTGCTCAGAATTTGACATAAACTCCACATGCACATGAATGTCAGACATTTTGTTTTTATTTGTTTTTTAGAGATGCATTTGCATTATTCCTTTTTCAGAGTGAAAGGAACAGGCCAGAAATAAAAGAAAATGTTTGAATTGTCAAAATGAGTCAAAATTATACCAAATGTATATATCTCAAATGTATACAATTATACAGGCAACCAACATACATATTTGGATGTAATCTCATATGCCACTGGATGTTATCTTGTATCCAAGGTTCAACTGTGTAGCTGATGATGTGAGGTCAGTTTCAAAAATTGTAGTCCTCTATCCTGGTTATCATATTCACCTTGTGCAATGTACCAATACCACTGGTAGCAATGATCCCAAACACACACCAAAGCTACTTTTGGGGTGGATAAAGCAGACCTTAAGCATCTAGAATCGTCCTTGACCTATCAAATAGTTATGGACCATGCCTAAAAACAAGATCCATGCCAGGGAACCCACCAGTTAACCAATTTTAGATGAGCTGTACCTATTCTGATAATAACTGTAGTAAAATATTCAGTCACAATTGTGTCAGGACATTCTTGATCTCAGCCTGTGGTTTTCCCTGCAACCTGCTAAGAGATGTTTACCCAAATAATAGTGCGAGAGTAAGCACATATCTGTGCTTGAGCATATAACTTGACTCAGCGTTTTCCCTACCATTATTCGAGGGGGGTGCCCCGCCAACAAGACCACCCACCCCTCCCCCCCAAGGACATCATGACATGTAGTAATAGTAAGTGTTCACAGTTGTCATAAATTTTATTAGCCTATATAAATAATGCCAGAATTTGTTGTGGGCTATTTCTGTCCCTACGTGGTCGCTCCTCTACTTTCAGCTCTCTCTCAAACTAGGTTTAAAGTTAACACATTCAACTGGGCGCGAAAGTGAGCGGCTGTTGCAGTGCCTGGTTTTGTCACTCGGCGCAGATCACGCACCACCTTTCACTCAAACTGGATGATTTCGAACATGCTCTTGCACATTCGAAACGTGTATAAAGCTGCAAAAATGCCGATACAGGTTCGCCTGTATCGGCATTTATATGGTCCTTCATTTTCAGAGAATACTGCACCAATGTGCGCGTTAAGAATAAAAGCCACACCGGTTGCTTAGCTTGCGCATGCTCAGTGCAAATTTTCAAAAGTGCGACTAGAACTCAACCTCTCCTGCGAGTAACAGCAGGAGTAAGTTTCTTCCTCCTGGTACATATGGTGAAGGTACAAGAATACAAAGTAGACCAGGCTTCATGCCCTGCTCCTGGCTGTATAAGACTAAGCTTGGTAAGGAATACATACATGATAGTTAGATGGAGAGAGACAAAGATACAGTAGATGAAACAGATAAAAAAGAAATATAGAAAGGAGAGATGTGTAAATATATTACACAGAAGATGACTAAAGAACATTTTCAAGTTGTTTTTTTCACCTTCGGTAATGTTCTGTTGAATATGTAGACATGTTCAAATACCTTTTCATTAACTGCTAAATATATTTTGTTTGTAATAATGGTTGTTGGTTACAGCAATCAATTGTTCTACAGAGTGATTGCTGTTAATAAAAGAAAGTACGGTTACACCGATTGCAGTTTTCTGGCCGATCACCCTTCTTTAAAAAGTCTGACCTCCCAGTATAGAATTTTTTTGTGTGTGCTAAAAAAAAAAGTTGCAAAGTTGGCAATAGTTGGGTAGCTGTTGTTGCGTGCAGACGTGATATGTTGGACAGGTCTGTCATTCAGACAGACAACCCCCAAGACCAAGTCCCTAGGGGAAACACTAACACTTTGTGAACGTTGTCTAACATTAGGTTAGACAATCGACAATAAAAGCTCAAAGTTACGCATCCAGTTTATGCTTTCAAAAATCATTAAAATTATGTTATAATTACATTTAAGAAAAAGAAAAGTTTGAATACATTTAGGGTGCATTCATACCAGCCCTGTTTAGTCCGCTTTAGTTAAACTCTAGTTCGTTTGCCTAGAAAGTCTGGTTCATTTGGGGAGGTGTGAATGCGCAATCGAACTCTGATGCGGACCAAAAAAGTGAACTCTGATCTGCATAAAAACCTAGGTCTTGCAGTGAACTCTGGCACAGTTCGAATGCATATGAGAATGCTAAGCGGACAGAAGACTATTCCAAAAGCAGAACGATAGTGCATGGCATTCTGGTTAAATACAACCAAAACAAAAGTGCGTGTCTAGCGCTAGCTGGAGAAACGGCTTGTGGGCTTTTGCCAAAGACAAAAGAGAAATCCTACAACCACTAAAATCTGACACCACTCCATTTTTGTTTATATTTTGTGTAGAAGGAAGTTGCACTCATGTCTTCCTCAGAGGTCTCCATGTTGTTTCCTTCAGTGGTTCTTGGTGCAGCACCACCACAGGCGAGGGGGGGTTCAAAGGTTCATTTCACACAGTGAAGTGTGAAAGCGAACCGCACCAGCTGAAAATGTAACAAATATTTCAACTTTGGTCCCCAATCGAATGAAGCGTACCAGACTATCAGGTGCAAAACACACCCTAAAAGCTCACAATATGAATATCATTGGCATGAATATGACATTCATGAATGTCATATTCATGCCAATGATAAGTTTATATAAACTTCTGACCTGCATCTGCGATAGTATTTTGTTGGGAACTCCGTTCTACAACATGGCATGCTTTGCCAGTTTTGTATTGAAAATGTTTTGTAGCTAAATCCACAAGACTTACAGAGTAAATAATAATAAAAATAAGAAATGTTTTAGTTTAACATGTTATCTTCACACACTGCAGCACAACAAAACAGGTGGAAGCAAAAAAAGCAAAGACGATAAAGGCTGCAGCTGGGGCATCAGTAATATGGCACATGTCCATACATGCCTAGTTTCATAAAAATTCTGAAAACATCATATTACACACTTTATCACACAATATGACTTAAAACCACAAACAGAAATAAACTTTCACTGCATCAATGTTAAGATGTTGATATTTAAACAGTATGAATTGCAAAAAGAAAGAAACAACATAACAGATTTAAAAATGCCATAACCCATATTTGTTTTCAAAGCTGCAGTAAGGAAGCATTGGGGTCTCTCAGCAATTTCAGTGAGGAATTACAGATGTCCAATGGGACCCAAACAGGACATAGAGTTGGCACAGACTACAGTTAAGTCACAGGTGTTCATCTGGGCTGCCGGAGACTCGATCTGAATAAACATTTAAAATTTAAAATGAAATGTCCTGTTGCCTTCCCAGATTTACATAAAGCAAGAAATGATTCTGCTGTGGCATGCTGAAAACACAATGTGTGAGAGGAGCAGAGGAACTGGTGGCAGGTGTGTCCTCCCCTGGCTTTTTGAGTTAACTTTGAATTCAAGAAAATACAAAAAAACAGAACATACTGACAGTGTGCTACAGTATTTGAACAATTCCTTTTATTTTACAGAAACTGTGAAGAATAGATTGTAAATATTAATGCAGTCAACTGTCATCAGACTTCACCCAAGTAGTAAGTAAAATCAGTTTGTGTATCAACTAATCTCAGTCTAATTACGAGCTAAAACATTTATTAAATTGCAATCACCATCACAAGATCAGTGTGTATGATATCGCAACTGCCAAGGGCTGCTTGGAAGCAATATTTGTTTGGTTATTTTAAATCAAATGTCAGGGATTCATGGTCCTCATATCAATAACGTCTTTAGCATGGACACCAAGTGCTCTTACTGCAAACAGACAAATAATGAGGTCATTAGCAGGACTCTAGAGAACTTGACTGCATACTGAGGAGGTGATTCAGCCATTCGATTCCGGTGCGTTGGACCAGAGACACATCTACAAGTTGCAGGACACCAGCCCTTGAGGCTTGGATTTGAGGAATCCTGGTTTATGATATTATATCCTAGTGAAATACATTCAAGTTTGTGGTTGTCACTAAAAACAAAAAAACAAACAAACAAACAAACAAAAAAAATGTAATAAACTCGAGCCTCGACTGCTTGCTGCTGCCACTAGTGTGGTGGAGCTGTTTAGGGGAGGTGAGAGGTAGGGGTGTTCTGTGGGTCAGGAGCTCAGCTGGGGACTGAAGCTCCAAAGTTGACCTTGGGGTAAAGAGGCAGTGCATTGTATGAGCAGGTGTTAAAGCACCCCTGAATGGCTGCCATGGTAGATGCAAGGATTACTCAAACATGCATGAATGAGTCAAAGCAACACTCCTTGTTTTGACTTTGCTTTAAAGTTAGTTTTGTACTATACCCCCCCTCTTTTTTTTTAAACTCAAAAATAACCACCAAAGCCCTATCACGATTAATTACTATGCATAACTTTATAAGCTTAAAATTGAAAAATGCACATTTGCAAAAATGTTTAAAAAAATGTTTTATTGTCTTAAACCAAAAACACCAGTTTTCATTCACGTTTGTGATTCTGCATTGTTGAACGCAGTACAAGAGCATGTCACGTGCTGTTTTGAACTGTGGTCAGGACAAGAGAAGCACTGTTAGCACTTATAGACTTTCCAGACACCTCTAGGGACTTTATCAAAAAACCAACTAGCAACTTTTTTTTCTGTGTTGTTGGAGACTTTTATGGCGAGAATGCTCTGCAGCTCTGCTCTAGCTCTGCTCTGTCATGAGCGAGTACCGGGTGCTCCCGTGAGCACCTCTCGCTTCCTGCCCTTCAGTCAGTCTGACACGGTCGTCCATCCTGCAGTATACTGTTGCCAACAGCAAGACCAGAGGAGAATCATTCCACTCGCTGTCCACAATGCAAATAAATCACACATTTCTAAAGGTGAGCAATGCTATGATCAATGCTCAGAAACATAAAGATAGACCCCTAAGTAACATATTTGGACAGTTTATCTGCAAAATAAGTTAATTTGGGGTTTAGTTACATTTTAAGTGCAGTCATTTAATTTCATTGTATATATGTAGTTATTGGGGCCACAATCAGTGGTTTTTGTCACCATGGAGAAAACGTTACAAGTATTCACCTACTTGAGGTGTGATGGCACAATGTGGATTCTCTGTTCAGCTTGGTTAGACTGAATATTAATTAACCTGAATGAAAATTAAATTCAGTTGAATATGTCATCATCATTTTAAAAACTGATGGGTAAAAATAGATTAAGACAGAATTTTTTGACCCCAACAATCAAAATGACAGACAACGAAAAAAGCCTAGGACAACTTCTGCTCATGCATATTGTAAGTAAAGTCATCATGGTTATCAGTCTTATCATGGTTTTGTAAAACCTTGTTAAAAATATCTGGAGTACTAAAAAATCATTGCACACAGTGAAGTGAAAATTCATGTTTCAAGAAGACTACGGAAGTGTAAGACTAGATTTTCTTTTATTTTTCCGCTTCTACTTTTTAAATAATCTTAAATCTCTTTGCTGTTTCTTACCATTTTCCTTCTTTTCCAGCTCACATGAGTCTCTTCTGTTTGTTCTATACTATTTCCCAACACCCTGACTGTCTGTTGTCCCCATGCATTCTGTCTGTTTATGTTTGACGGTGTTTTTATGTCTGTGTTACTGCGGTCATTGGGCTTGAAAGATTTGTATTTAATCTTACAGCTTCCATTTATGATGGATGATGAAATACTACCTCTACCTTCCAACAGCAGATGCATGCAAAGTCACATACACAACTATAATCATTACCGAGATAGATGAAGTATCATTTCTCACCAGGGACCCAGATGTCAGGTCTTTGATGTTGTAAAAAAGAAGGCAATAAAACAACTACAAACTTGAAGCAGTCCAGGAAAAATAAAGAAATATAACAATTAAATATTTTATTGCAGTTTGTCTTCCTTCACCATGCGGATGACCACTGAATGGAAATTGTTGTAAAAAATATAATTATCCTATTTAATTCCTTTTATTTAATTAAATCTGTCACAGAGAATATGGTAAACATTTTTAGCATTTTAGTACTTCATTGCCATCAAGGCTTAAACACTGTTTCTTGATTGTATAACTTTAGAGTCATACCCAATGCTTATTACAATGGGAATATTCTAATCATTTTTAAATGATCATACTCAGTTGCAGATTTCTTTGAATATGAGTATGCTATATATAACTGCACAATACTTTTCTTTTGTTTTAGATGCGCCCTTATCCTTATTTTATGTGAATCTGCATCCTTCCATTTGCCTGTCACATTGCTGCTGATACACCTGAATTTCCTCACTGAGTGGCAATAAATGGGTCTTTCTTTTCTACTGTATTATATAAAATATATCTAGTGTACATGTGTGTTTTTATATGTATCAAAAGAAGCTGGTCCATTGGGATCTTATTAGGGACTGGTATATCTTAAAATGGGGATTCTATCAATATCTGACAACCTAAGATAGGTCATTGTGTTTAACTGAGTGTCAACAGCAAATTCAATACCTTGATTGGGGAATTATGGAAATAGAATACCATTGAGTGCTTTAAGACTTCTAATTAAATTACTAACGATTTGTTGATGAGGTATATCGACAAGGCTCAAAACTGAGGAAAACCGTGCTGAACAAAAGTCAACATGTCAGAAAATCTTTGACGTTATTACCTTGGAAAAATTTCAGAAGATTATTTTCCACAAGGCAACTTAATGGAGGACCTATTTATCAGGGCTTCTTAGTTAAAATTATATTGTTAGGCTTGCAGCATGATTCACTTTTACTTCATTTTTTAATGGCTAAGATATGGACTTTGGGTTTAACAGCATTGAAACTGATATTTCTCGGATCTTAAATAAAAAAACAACAACAAAAAACCCCAATGAATCCATCCTAAAAAAATAATAGTTTTGTGGTGCTGGCCATACCAGCTGATGTTTATATCTAGTTTCTAACTATATTTCTAAGGAGTAAAATATTAATAGTTTATAAAGCATTTTCTTTCTTTAAAACATAGCTCAGTATTTTTGAACTGAAGCTCTGATAAAAGAAAAGGATATATAAGCAGTTTAATGTTGCAGAAGACAATGTCGTCATTTGGCATAAATTATGTACGTGAAAGGCAACAGCTAGTCCAACAGGATCAGAAAATCATCTCCACAGTCTTAAACAATTCCAGTGTCCAAAACATCACCTATGTGCATCATGTTTGCATTGTGTGGTTTTTTTACACAGAAGCCAGTGATTATCCGCATGGGAAATGGAGGAGGTTGTGGAATACTAAAGATCTTGAACAACTCATTATTGCATTTATCTTTAGTTAGATTGCTTACTGCAGCAGTGTCTTCACAGGTCTACCTAAAAATGTCAATCACACAGCTGCAGCTGATCCAGAATGCTGCTGCCCGCATTCTCACTAAAACTAGGAAAATAGAGTACATCACCTCAGCTCTAGAGTTTTTACACTAGCTCCCTGTAGCTCAGAGAATAAGCTTTAAAATACTTATGTTTGAAGTTTCAATAGTTTATAAATTACTGAATGGCTTAGCACCAAAATACACTGTAGACCTGTTGTCACTGTATCAACCTTCCAGACTCCTCAGGTCTTCTGGTTCAAGTCTACTCTGCATCTCCAGAATCAGAACTAAACATAGAGAAGCAGCACAACGCAGCAGTTTTCTGGAAAAAACTTCCAGAAAACTGAAAAACAGCTGAAACACTGAGTTCCTTTAGATCATAGCTAAAAACCCAACTGTTTAGAGTTGCCTTTGAATAATAACTGGAACACTGATTAATATATTTGATGTATATTTTATAACTATTCTTGATCATTTTTATGATGGCAATTGACAAAATGTAATGTTTGCTGTTTGTTTCATAATTGGTTATTGTGTTATGTTTTTATCAAGTAAAGCACTTTAAACTGTCTTGTTGCTGAAATGTGCTACAAATGTGACTGGCCACAGCAAATGTAGGAACAACTCTCCTCAGGCATTTTGAGTTATTTACAGATTCTGTAAGTGTGTATTCTAAGCTTTCCAATGATGTCTAACACATGGAAATAAAAAAAATGAAGAAGATATAGCCATTTGATTGTTGGCACTCTGGATTCCAAAATTCTGAGAAGCTCTCAAAAGAATTGTTGCCAAACCTGATCCACTACCTGGGTTGTTAACAAAGGCTGTTCATTTACTTATGGCTCTTTGAAGGGAACCAGATCTTCAGGATCATTTCACTTTAAAGAACCGTTAAAAAGATCAATTTTTGACCATTTACATTTTTCAAAGAACAAGCCATTTTCCCCCACTAGTTTCATGAGTGAAATTCACAGAAAAGTAGAATTGTCTATATTACCTAAAATTAATATTTATTCAAAAGGTGCAAAATACAACCACAGTATGTTCTTGTAGAAATAAATGGTTATGTATTATTTAATATAACATTTTAAAATATAAATGTCAAATACCCATGAAGTTCTTTACTACAAGTGTTGTGTATATTAACATTTTAGGGCTATTTGTAATATAGAAACATAATAAAAGGAAAATGTAACAGAGGAGAAAAGTGGACCTGAGTTGCTTTGGCAGAAACAAAAATCCTTTTTTACACCCCTAAAATATAACAGCTATCCACCCCTTTCTTGTACTGTATTTATTCGCCGATTAAATAAATATAATTTTATATCATGATTATTGAGTGATGAGTTGGATATGTTAATGAGCCATGTGTTTACTTCAAACTTGCAACTTATTGGCCAAAACCAAAACAATAAAAGAGTGTGAATAACTAACAAAGCCCAGTGTGTTAATCTGCTGAGTCACCCCCTACCCCATCCAGCTCAGATTTACTCTGTAAACAAGCTGAATTCAAACACAAAGTTTACCATTTTAAAACCTCCGAAACTGGTATTTAAAGCATGGGGTGGTTTCTTCATAACTTCCACTAGTATATTTTACAAACAAATGAAAATCACTGTTTTCTCAGAAATTTGTGTTTTTTATAATTTTTCTCCATTCCTGCTCTGTCGACTTGTGCCTACATTTCATGTGTTGCATCACAAAGAAATTTTGACTTGACTGGACTTGACAAACAGACTCACTGTTCGTCTACCTGGCTAACAGAGAAGTAAGGCAGGTTGAATATCAGAAAATAGGGTTCACTGAATAAGGGTATACTATTTTTGCTTTTTATATAACTTTACTTTTATGTCAAACAGTTACTATGACCAGAAATGCTTTATATGTTTCATTCTGAAAACGCATTTCACACAGAAAGGTATTACTGTAAGTGGTGTGCCATTTTCTACCTCAATTTCCTGCGCAAATAGCCAAAAGATTCTGTGTAAATTACTGCCCAGTATACATTTGATGATAGTTCAAAAGCTCTGTTTTGTCCTAAAGCTTATAATGTTTGGACCCTGTTTTCGATTGTTATTTTACCTTTGTATAATATTGTGTGCTTTGATGTTACCAAAGGCCCAACTATGCACAAACATTGCCACACTTATGGCTCAGGCTATCAATGTTAATGCGTTCTCAATCTGTTGAGATTACTCCGACCACTAGCCCCAACAGAAATGAGCAAAAAAGTTAAATGAAATCATAAAATACTGTTTATATAAACCTCTAAAATGTTTTCCAGATTGCAGTTGTCTTAAGAAGGTAGAAGTCTGCTTCAACCCTTCTCAGACTAGATGTTACCCTCAGCCTCTGGGGATGACTAACCTGGATTTATACTGAATGAAGAGGCCGGGAGAGTTATGTAATGCATATAAGTTATAGACTGCTCATAGTCTTTCACAGAACTTAACTACAGAAATCTAAAATACTCCTATATTTGTTAAATTTGCAAAAAAAGAAAAAGATAAAGTTGTTCTGCGTAGAAATGAAAGTAGACATACCTATACTTCACAGGTCATCTCCTTTAGAAGGAAATTTCCATGACTGACACTGTGAAAAGGCACAAATCTGAGCTGATTTCCACTTAATTTACTATCATTAAGGGTAAAATAAGGTATTGATTTTTTTTTTTGACAATCAAATCCACTTTCATCCCAAACACTTAAGTTGTGTAACACATGCCAATGAAAAAAATGGGACTGTTATTCCTACGATTTTATTTCTCTACAGGTCAGTGCTCAGGAAGCAGAAAACAGCCTTGACCCTTGATTCGAACACCAATAAAGGAGGTGTGGAGAAGAAATGGTTCAGGAGTCAAACAGCATGCTGACATTGTGCCATATTCCACAACTTAATAGATATCTTTACCTTGAATAGGTTTGCTTTGGAAGAAACGTTAAACTCAGGGACAAGGCTAAAGGAAGGTGATTCTGTATTATTTTATAAGAAAATACAAGAAATTTACAAGAAACCCTGTTGACTTGTACTGCCTTGATTTAATATCTTTGAGACTGGTGCGACCAAATAAAGCTGTGCAAATGAAAATGGTAAAGGATGTGTCTCCTTCATTTGGAAAGGACTATTTTGAAATGTGTCAGCCATGGTCCAAAGCCTGCTGTGAGGGGACCCACTCTATCCCCAAAACTAGACCACTCTAATATATCACCATGTTTGTCTGTGTCTCCCTTGGTGATTAATTAATCAATTAAAATCAAGCAAAACCCACAGCACTCTTCCACACATTCTCTACCATGCCAAAATCCTATGTACATCAACAGCACACCCCAAAATCAATAGCAACAGGTAAACAGGACTGAGCAAATGAAATTCAAAGACCCTGTGCTCTTCTTGTTCTCGCATCCATCACAGTAGATGGGTAGAAACAGGGTGGAGCCAGAGGACTCATCAGTCATCCCAACAGTGCTATCAAACATGCTGGTCAAGTCAGCCAAGTCAAAGAGGTTTAAGGGCATTGAAAATAGAGCTCAAACCTTGCAACGGTTGTTGTTAGACTACTGTTTGGGGATCATTTAGTTTCTTTTGTGTGATGACCATTTCAAAAGGTCAACACAACACACGAAAGACTAAGATAAAGTGTTCCCTCTAGAGTTCATTGTCCTCAGGTTGCAAGGGCACCTGAAAATTAATGCCGGCTGGTAGAAACATAAATAATAAAACCATTTTAGGATGATTTGGTTGTCCTGAAGCAAATATGATTGCAGGTTTAACAGTGTTGAAACAACAACTCACCTCCTCACTAAACTGATTTGTTCAGAAAAAAGAAAAATCAAGACATATACACAGACTCTTCCCAGCAAGGGTTTTCCATAATTACTTGGGGTCTGCACAGTGGCTACAAACAGGCTAACCTTTGCTTTCTGTTTTCTGCAACTTTAAAACCGTTGTTTGAACAAGCAATACTTCTTGAGGCAACATGAGAAGCTTCAGCAAACTGAGTAAACTATCACAGCATTTCAGCTGGAGAAAGGCGCACAAAGCAGCTCACTTACAGCTCATGTTATTATACTCTTTGCCTTCTGTGTCACCGTGGGCCATCTCTTCATATCATTCTGTTTGAGTTAGGGAAAAAAATGTATGTTTGGACACTGGGGGGTTTAAGAAAGAACAAATAGTTTCATATTCTTTAAAAAGGCAATCTTTTGAATTGTCCTTAAGCACCCTGGTTGGTAAATTATAGAAAAGAGAAACTGAAAGGGAGAAGGAAAAGGAAGCAATGTGACATCTACTTTACAACATGTGATGCAAGGCAACATCCATCAAGATTTTATTGATTCCCACATAATACATCACATCTATACAAAATGAATTTGCCTTGTAAAGTCACACATCTTCTATATATTTCCCCCTAAAAAGACAGCAGAGTGGTGGATGATAAATGTCAGAGTAACAATAAAAAAATGATAAGATAGTCACATCAGTGTATATCAGAAGGAGACTGTGAGACTGCTAAATTACCATGCTTGGAGGTTAAACATGTTTTACTCTTCCTCCACATTAAATCTGAGGCGTCTGATATTCAATTTAGTACCAACTGCTGCAGTAATGCATTTACACCATTTAGTACTGTATAAAATCTATTACAGTTATAGCCTCTGAAGGAGTTTCCAATCCATCATGTGGCTATGTCAGACATAGATCACTTCTCCTGTGCTGTAAATCAATCAAGATTGACAATAATGGATGCAAAGCTTTACCTTTAACCTTTCAATCGAAAAGAAGCAAGAAAAGCTAATTCGTAATTTGACAAGTCTAATTTTGTAAAGTCAAGGAGCAAAATAGAATCAAAGGCTGGCCCTGAAGAGAAGACAGCTCTAATTCACAAAATGTATCACAGAACACTAGATAGTGTCCTTGAGTGTGATGCCTTGCCCCATCACTAGAGGGATTGTTGTTAAGCTATACCTGCCCTCTGAACCCCTAGCTGAACCCAAATATATTTCTATTACATGACCAGGTTTACCCGCCTTTAGTCTTTTGACAATATCAGAGAGAGAGACAGAGAGAGAGCGAGAAAAATATATACAGATAGATAAATTCTAAACACGACAATAGTCCAAAACACGCATACAAGAAAACACATGATGGGTTTCAGAGAAACAAAGTAAAATTGCTAGAATGGCTTAGTCAGTCTCCTGACATGTATCCTATTGAAAATCTGTGGAAAGAACTGAAGATCAGCGTGCATATAGAAAGGAACCTCACAACATTCGAGACTTGAAGACAGTTTGCATGGAAGAAAATCAAAATCACACCTGAGCAACATGTCCATACATGAGATGCCTTGAAGTTGTCACTACCAAGAAAGGCGTTTCCAAGAAGTACTCTATAAATTTATTTAACTGTGTTCAATACTTGTTCACTGTGCCAGTAAAGCCTTTTGCCCATACCTTAATCTGAGGACTAATTTGCTTTGATTACTTTGTGTGTGTGAATAACTTGAGATGGTGCTAACATCTGTTGCGATTTTTATTTCAATGGCCCTGTAAGAAGTATTTAAACTGAGAAAAATGTTAATGTGCTCAATATTATTTATCCATTGTAAACCCCTTAAAAAACTTGTACCATCAAGGATGAATGCAATATGTGTAACAGGGGGTCCTACAGTAATGCTGCCTCAGAGAGATGATTCCAGGGCGAGGTTTGGGTACATTAGATGGAAAAAGTAAATAATGCTTCTGCCATAAAATCTAAAGAAATCTTTTTAAAGCCAACATTATCACTTTACCTTCAGATTAAAAGTACAGTTTGGGATTCCGACGTTTAGAAATACAATTCTTTGTTTTTCATCCAAACAAAAAAAATACTCATGATGTTCTACATTAACTTTGTGGTCATCAGAGCAGTTTTGTGTCTGATCAGTAAGAATAAAAATACAACACAATCAGGTAGAAAACAGAAACTCGTCACCTCTAAAGTAGTGACAAAGTGCGTAAAGACAATGAATCTACTGAACTTGTTTCACAGAGAGCCGACTGATGTGAAGTTCCTCATTGCCTCACTTTACTGTACAAATCAGTATAAAGACAAACAATAATAGCATTTTTTTCTGATTCCTCCAAGTCTATTGAGTATTATAGATACATTTAAACTAATTCAATACTTTTTTCAATTCCACTTAAGCATATCTGAAAGAAAACCTTGGACCTGACACAGCAGTTTCAGTCATTAAAAACACAAGCGCCTTCCAATCAGAGTGAACACTGGTTAAGGGTATGAACCCTGTCTCCTTTCAACCTCTTCCTCTATCTCATTTTCTTAAATGGTGATATGTCACTCCCCTCTACACATTCTGCTGACTGTTCCTCATCCGAGCTGACACAGACCAGAGACCTCTCTTTTTCTCCCCACCAGCCCAGACAAACTATGCGTGGGAAAGCTTGAGGGGGAGGGAACTTGTCGTTTTACATATCTATTTTTGCCAGAGTGGCAGGCAAGCAGTCTGGAATGTCAATGTGTGGCCCAGCAGCCTCTGACTGATGTGAGATCACAGTGACGGCTGCACACAGTGGTACGATGAACACATATACAGACTGTGCCAGTGGGTGAAGTAGGAGGGTAAACCAATGCACAGCTTCGATAAGAACAGGTCGCCCAGGTGGGAAAATGGCATTAAGACACACAGAAATTCAGTCACCTGATTAGTAAACTCCTCTTTAAAGTGGGGTTGGATTCTAAAACAATATCTTAAGCTTTAAACAACTCAGAACACCTTTCGATTATCACCATCAACCCAAAGAGCATAGCACAACTGCAAACCTACCAAGACATGGTTGTCCACCTAAACCGACAGGCAAGGAGAGCAAAAATCTGTTGATGCTACAACTAATAGCTTCGCATTCTACAAATGATAAAATGTGGCAAGCAGAAAGTCCTTGCAGAAATAAAACCACAGGAAGTCTCAGATTTTTTTTTACATGATAATAGGACACAGCAAACCTACGAAAAAAATGTGCTCTGGTCAGATGATGCCAAAATTCAATTTTTTTTTATGGCACGCATAAGCTTATGTGTGGAGGAAAACTAACACTCCATCATGATGGTGAAGTAGGGTGGTAGCTCCATCATGCTGTCAAACGTTTTTCTTTAGCAGTGACAGGGAATCCAGTCTGAGTTGACAAAAAAGATGGGTGGAGTTAAATACATGGCAATCCTAGAAAAAAAACCTGTTAGACTGCAAAAGACTTGAGACTGGTGTGGAGGCTCATCCCTCAGCAAGACAGCAACCTATATGTGCAAAGCTGGTAGAGACATACCCAAAAAAACTTTTAGCTGTAATAGGTGGTCCTACAAAGCTAAATACAAATGCCTGTCACACTGTTAAGATTTTTTGTTCTGAAAAGCAGCATTTTGCACACTTTGACCAACACAAAGCAGCACATGAGTAAACACATAAAATTTCAATAAAATACATGGAAGTTTGAGGTGAAAAAATGTGAACTATTGAAATAAGAATTAATACCACTGCAGGGAACTGTATTTTATGCAAGAAATGTATTTAAATGTCTTCTATAATGTTAAAAAAGCTGGAACTTCTGCACCCATAAAGCTGTCTCACTTTTTTCTATGGATTCTCAAGATCAGCAGACTAAATGTAAGGTCCTAAATGGCGTCAATTTTAGCTGAACACTGAAGTCAATGAGAAAGACATCTTTCTGAACTGTAGAAAAGGTCACTGCATTCTCATTTTCTCTTGTCTTTTTCTTCCTATTCCAAATTCAATTAAATTTTAATCAGCATTATTGGTTTGACACACAAGAAACCCTTTTTGCAGAAACATTATTGTATTGATTGAGGTAGAGTAATATTGCAGTAATATGCTGCCATCAAGTCCTGTTGATGGATGTATGCTTGGACAAAGTCAATAATAAAAAAAGACAGCACAGAATTAATTTCATTTGACAAAAAATGCTTTGTTTTGCTTTTCCACTAGATCGTACATTTAGAAATTAACATAAAAATGATTTATTTTCCAGTTCAAATCAATTCCGCACTTCTGATAAATTAATTGAACCAACAAATCTGAGGTCAAGCAAGACCTTGTTGTTGCTCACTTGATGACTACTTCCAAACAAAACCTTTCAAAATTTAATTTCTGACAGGAACAATATTAACAAGTGGCAAATTACTATTAGAGGATGGAAAACAAATAAAAATCTGGCTTGATTTACAATTTTTCATTTAGGTTAATTATGTCATCTTTCTTTTTGCAGACATACTGGATAAAATACAAACACACCCAAAACACATTGCTTCTTCTCTGCTTTCACACTTGGCTGCTCTTTGTTAAGAAGATGCTGTCAGAGAGGCAGAAAGAGAAGGCTGGAGAGAGAGGAAGCTAATATAAGGAAAAGAGAGGAAGATATCAAGATGGAGGTGAGGAAATAATATAAACAGCAAGAAGATGGGAAGACAGAGAAGAGGTAAAAACAGGGAACCAAATGCAGACTTTATGCAACACTGTGTGAGGAGTACGCTTATATATCTCTGGTTTCTAGCTTTTGACAGGACCAGTGCTTTACCATCTTGAAGAGACACAATTGTGCCATGCAGTCCTGTGAAAAAGTTTCTGCCACTTTACACATTTCTGCTGTTTTTGCTTATTTTAATCACACAAATGTCCCAGATCACTGGACAAATTTTAATATCAGAAAGATAACCTGAATAAATCGAAACACTTTTTTTTTTTTTTTTTTTTTTTTTTAAATGCTATCTAGATTAACCTGGCCCTTTGTGAAAAAATAACTGCCCTCTAAACCTACAGACTGGTTGTGCCACATGCACCAGCAACAACTGAGTTAACAAGGGGTGTTTTAGGTGGCTGTGGAGAAATTTTAGCCCACTGTTTTGCAGAATTGTTTTGATTAAGACTTTGGGCAAGCTGCTCCAATATATTTGGCCTGTTTTCTAAACTGCTGTGTAAAAGTGTGCTTATGCTTAGGGTCTGATAACCAGACATTGTTTTGTAGGATTTTCTGGCAGGGAGCAGAATTCATGGTTTCATCAATTACAGCATGTTGTCAAGGTCCTGGAGTAGCAAAGTAGCCCCATTCCATCATACTTCCACCACAATGCTAGTCTGTCAGTATTCTCTCCTTTTCCTAAAATACTGTTAGCTTTACCCCAGATACAGTGCCTGTAAAAAATACTCACCCCCTTGGATGTTTTATCCTTTTCAATGTTTTAACAAACCAATCATGACAGTAAAATTTATGCAAAAAAAAAAAAACAAAAAACAAAAACAAACCCTTTAATGTCAAAGTGAAAACAGATTTTTAAAAAATGACAAATACAAATATTTTACATAAAATATGTGACTGCATAAATATTCACCGCCTTCCAGTGTGTATTTAGTAGATGTACCTCAGCTGTAATTACAGCATGGAGTCTGAGTGGATAGGTCTCAATCAGGCTTGCATATTTGGACACTGAAATTTTACTCCATTCCTCCTTACAAAACTGTTCAAGCTCTGTCAGGTTTCGGGGGGGGATCAGCTGTGAACAGCCCTTTTCAAGTCCTGCCACAAATTTTCTATTGGATTGAGGTCTGGGCTTTGACTGGGCCACTCCAAAACATCCACCTTGTTGTCTTCAAACCATTTCTGCATAGCTTTAGCTGAATCCTTTGGGTCGTTGTCTTGCTGTAAAAGGAAGCCATAGTTCTCTTGCAGATGGAAACATCTTGCTGCATTAATTTTACCTTTACAAGTCTTCCAGCACCTGCTACTGAGAAGCATCCCCACAGCATGATATTGCCACCACCATGATTCACACTTGGGATGGAGTGTTTGTGGTGAACTCGAGTCAAGCCTTGATATGAGTTTTCTTCAACAGTGTATTTTTTTCTCATTACCACTCTGCCATAAAGCTTTGAATGGTAAATAACCTTGGCAACAGTTCTGGGAAATTGCTGAAACTGCAATTAAGGACGTCTTGGTTTTTATTCCAATTATTATTTTTAGGTATTTTATTGCCAATTTTATCACCACATTTTTTAAAATCCAATTTAATTTCATCTCTTATTTTATCATGTTTATCTATGATTCTGCAATTGTTGTGAAGTACTGTGGTCAGCTGAGGTTGTTGAAAATGTGCTATATAAATAAACTTTGAGTTAATTGAACAGTTGTTGCCTGCAGTCTCTCCCATCTCAGCTGCTGAAGCTTGTAACTTCCTCAGCGTAGTCAGAGGTGTCCTGGTGAGCTCTCTCACCAGTCTTCTACTAGCATGGTCTCTCAGTTTGTGAGGATGGCCTGATGTAGGCAGATTTACATGTGTCAAATTCCTTCAATTTCTTGATAATGGATTTAACTGAACTTCAGGGGATTTTCAGAGCCTTAGAGATTTTTTTTTTGTCTCCATCCGCTGACTTATACTTTTTTTTAAAATAACTTTTTTCATATTTTCTTGAAGCGTTCTTTGGTCTTCATGCTGTAATGGCAGCCAGGAATACTGATTAACCAGTGAATGGACATTCCAGGTAAAAGGTGTCTTTATCCTACAATCACTGGAGAAACACTCACTGCACTCAGGTGATCTCCACTCCATTCATTGTGAGACTACTAACACCAGTTGGCTGGACCTCTGTTGAATTAGGTCAGTCACTTTAAAGGGGCTGAATATTTATGCAATCACTTATTTTAAGTTACAGATTTTTATTTGTCATTTTGTACAAATCAATTTTCACTTTGGCATGACATTTTTTTTGTTGATTTTTCTGTCAGAAAAAAATCCAGATTTTGTTGATCTTGACTGATTTGTAAAACCAGTGAAAAGTGTAGAACATCCAAGATGGTGAATACTTTTTATAGGCATTGTATAATGGCACACATACCTTCCAAAAAGGTTCCATGTAGTCTACAGAATATTTTCCTAAAAGCATAGAGAATCATTGAGATGTCTTTTGGTAAAGGTGAAAGTAAGCCTTTGTGTTCTGTTAAGTAAGCAGTGGTTTTTGGCCACTCTGGAAAGTTCACCACTGTTACATCTTTTCTCCATGTGTGATTATTTGCCTCTCTCTCTGGTTTGCTGGAGTCCCAAAGCCTTAGAAATTGCTTTGTAACGCTCTACAGACCGATAGAAGTCAGTCATCTGTTGTGTTGTTAGTTTAGATTATTTGGCAGACTTCATGTTGTCAGACAGGTTCTATTAAAGGGAGTTCTTGATTCTGCAGCTCTGTCAGTAACAACCTTGGTGTGGTTAGAAAAACTGAACCAAAAATGTGGTTAATCACATGTAATTCAAAATTTGACAATATTTTCAAAAAGGTTAACTTGAAAAGCTTTTTAACCTTAATAAATAAAATCATTTGAAAGCAGCTTTTAGGTTGTACTCCTTGTATATTTCTCCCATATTAAAACTAATTTGATGATCTGAAACCATTAAGTGCAACAAAAAAAAAAGCAAAGCCATAAGAAATCTCTTAGGGAGAAAATTTTTACAACACAATAAAATCAATAAAACAATATATAGTTTCCTACTAAAAACATGTGCCAGGTATAATTTAAAAAGAAAAGCTGAATCTTTTTTAATCTGCATGCTGATACGGATTTTGTCATCTCTCTTGAAGCTTATCAACTGCTCCTGCAGGAAATTACTGTTTGCCCAGAGTTTTAATTTAGCACGAACTGTCTCACCTGCCTGCCCGTCTTTATGGAAACAGCAGGAGACATCCGTCTTCCCTTTGCAAGGCCATCAGTCTCCAGTCTCCACTTATTTCCAGTCAGGCTTAAACAAGCCTGACTGGAAATAAGTGGAGACGAGATGCGATTGTCTGGCCTACTCGATCAATTATGACAGGGAAAGCAGCGAAAACACAGACAGAAAAAGCATGTGGTAAGGGTATGGCTTTCGGGATCCAACGAACTTGTATAAAATGTTAAGTGGATTTACAGATGTGGCTAGACTAAACACCCATCTCCAGTGAAACCATATCCTTCTAATGGGAGCCATCCTGTGACCCCAAACTCCCCATTAATGTTCTCATACAGGACAGAAGTTCAAGTCTGAAAGGGGCTGAAAATTAAACTAGATGTCTCTTCTTGCATCATTCTCTGCTTGTTGAAAGGAGGATAAACTGATCAGTGTAAGTGAATCTATGCAAAGAGATATTGTTCTGTCTTTCACATCTGCAATGCCATCATACGCTTAAAAAAGAAGACAAAAAGAATGTACAAACCTTGAAGGTCAGGGATTAGGTTTCCATTCTAAAGCAATGTTTCAAATTTACAGTTAGAAATAAACACTATTTCATGGACAACAGCCATATCAGTATCGATGCATTTACAAGCAAGGTATTAAACGACCTTTTTCTTGTTTGCACAAAAACCCATTGTTCTGGTAATTGACAAACAATAACTTACTATGCATTCCAAACCCTAGAAAATAAATGCGTACTTGTCAATATTTAGTTTCTGTGTGACTTTTGGACTGTCATGCACTGTAGATTATCTGTAACAGAATTCCTGAAGGCTAAAATTACTTGTTTCATGTAAAGTAATTTTACTTCCATATGTTAATAAAGAGATCTTTTGTCCAAAAGAACTGTGATCATAAGTCAAAATTAGGACAAAATAATTTGTTGTGATAAAGTACAGTAGGACCAAATCGGCTAAGGGGAGAAGTTATTGATTCAGGCTTAGATTTACATGATGACAGGGTCTATACTTCTTGCAAGGATTTGCATACAGAAATGATTAAACTCAAGTAATTTAGTATTGTTATATATTTATTAATGAAACAGTTTATTTTATCAAACACCAATACACAACATTTGACAGGTAAACATTAAAGGGACTTGTCTAAGCAATCCAACGAGTCTTTGGTCAGCCTATTTTAAACCTCCATCGTAACCAAATGCTTTACTGATAATTCAATAGTCCATTAGACAGACCGGTACCATTGCTGTTTCACATTAGCTCAGATACATACCACAGCATCATAATCTAGCTGGATTTAGAAAAGTTGAAACAAAGCAGTCTTTTACATGCAGGTGTGCATGCGGCATGCTAACGTGCATCTATAAATAATCTATTCTGTTTATCAGAGGTACAAACGTTTGTTGGAGGTCAGCTCCAAGTAGCTCCTAGCAAATGACTTTGATCATCCCTCATAGTACCCTCGTACACTTCACTCCACACATTCTGTGTGTCCTCTCTCAGCCAGGTTGGTCAGCTGACTGCCTTACTAAGCAGGTGGCCATTTATTATTGTACATACATTATTGAAGGTTACCTTAATCTCCATCGAAAACTGAAAAAAAAAAAAAAAAGTTATACCTACATCGTTGCTACATTTCCACACCACCATTCCCAAACCTATGTCATGAAAAAAAGGAAATCTCTAAAATGTCATACACAGAAAGTGAAAGATCTCTGCCCACCTTTGACTATTCCAAGAGTGAATACGGATAAGCTGCAAATAATCTGACCTTTTAAATATGGAAATCACTTCAATTTTCAGTGTGCCAGGATTCATGCCTTTCACCAGCTATTTAACTAAGGTTCATGGCTAATGCAAAGCGATTTAGAGCTTTTCCTTGAATCAGAAAATGTATTTTCTAAGCCTCGCAAGCAAAATTACTAAGGAACAAAATGTTGAACTGGGACAGCCCAGTAGGCTAGCTGTTTTGAAGGGAACTCCTTGCAGACAGAAATCGAAGCAGTAGGAAACAGATGATAAACTGGGGTTTGTAAGTATCAGAAGACAAAGCTTGTTCAAGTGAGATCTGATGCATAGTAAGTCCATTACTCATCAACCAAAGTTCAATAAAAAGCAATAAAACCAACTGACAATTTTATCCAGAATTGAAAAAAGAAAATAACAACAAACCCTCAGTTCTCTTTCAGTATTACAGTGCCCGTCACATTTAATGGCATCCTCGGTAAAGGTGGTAAAAAAAGCCTTAAGATAACTTGATCTTTTATTGAAGAATAAGAATAACAAAGTTATTATTATTATTTTAAATCTACCCTTTAATTTAATTTTATTTTTTGTTAAGTGAGGAAAATACCAAATTCCTCTGTGGGGTACAGTAGAGCACCTGGGACCTCTCAAGGGGAAAATAATCCAAAACATATGACCACATTAATATAGAGCTGGGTGATAAATCAATAACAATACATATCACAACAGACATGTGATCAATATCAATAGAAAATATGTCCGATAAAATGTTCAATATTTTCACTTCTATTCAGTTTATTTGTATAGCGCCAATTCACAACAAATGTCATCTTGAGGCACTTTACAAGAAAAAAAAAATAAATTCAACCATACATACATTCCAACTGATCCTAGTTATCAAACAGTACAGTAGCTCAATTAATTATTCAAAGTAGTTCAAAAAGTTCCTAAGGAAACCCAGCAGATTGCATCGAGTCATTGACTTGCAGCTTTCACTCCTCCTGGACGAGCACATGGCAACCGCATGACGTTGTGTCGCTGACTTGACAGCAATCCCTCATACCGAACATGCATGTAGTGACAGTGGAGAGGAAAAACTCCCCTTTAACAGGAAGAAAACTCCAGCAGAACCTGGCTCAGTTTCACTGAACTCCGATCCAGAACCGGACAGCGTTCTGGGGGATGTAGGCAGAGGAGCTGTTCAACTTCTCATGGCCACCTAAGCAAGATGGGTGCCATCAACCAACTCACTCACTCTTTGGTTACCTGGCAACAACCTGTTGAGTAACTTGGGCTGTAGCAGTTTCAGGTTTTGTCACCATGCCTCATAACTGCTTAAAAATAAGAGACAATGGTGTGGAGTGAAAGAAAGAAAATGAGTACAACAGCTCAAGAGAAAAGTGTGGATAAAATATTAAAGATCATGTAACCAGTTTGGGAGTACTTCAGATATTTAAAACAAAAAATGCTAATAAGTAATTATCGATAATGACTGACAAACGCTTATTTCGTGATACATTTTTCAGCCATATCGCTAAGCCCTATGTTAACATGTAGGTTAACAGTTGGTTAAGACACAAAGATCTGCATAATCTCTAAAGTTCATTAAAGTAGAAGAAATTCAGGCATAAAGATGAGAATGTAGAACAATTCAAATGAGTAAAAGCAACATAACAGTTTTCTATAACAAATAATGTGCCTTCTGTTTTATTTAGTCTCTTTTCTGACTACAACCACCCTGCTGAATTTCACTTTTAGGCTTGGTGCTGATCAATCTCAGTTCAGAACATTTCCTTTTCCATTTCAAAGTTTCAGGTTGCATTTTCTTCAACGCCTTTCAGTAGGTCACAGCATGTTCATGTCCAAACACAATCACCGGTGAAGATTCATTTTTGAAAGCGACATCAAAATATGATAAGACCATTTGTAGTACGGACTATGATACAATTCATGGAGTGATGCAGTTTCCTCTGCACAACAGAGTGGATGTGTGCATCTTTCCTTGGTTTTCTATCTGACCACAGAGAGTGTGACAAATGGATGTGTCAGAGCTTGATGGAGCACTGCTATTGCTCTGCTAGGCACAAAGCTATTACAGGACTATATAGACAGCTGCAAAGAAAAATCCTGTTTCAATCAACTACGCATAATCTGGGAGACAAAGAAAGATGTTTAGCATGTGACAAAAAAACAAAAAACAAAAAAGAAAACCCAAAAAACCTCTCCTCCCAGAGAAATATTACATGCTAATATGAATTCACATTTATTGGTTAAATAAATAAATAAATAAATAAATCACATTTGTTTACAATTAAAGTTGGTATGTAGGACATTGTGAACAATTTCTAAATCTGCTCTTGTGATAAAAATTAAATTTTAAAAGACCTATAAAGGCTTTTTTTTATTCTACTTACACATGCAAAATGTGAAAGAAAGCATTGCCATTTAGGATGATAAGGTACACAAGCTTGCTAGGGCTTAGAGATATTAAAACATTGCAGCAATAAAAACTTAGCTTAAGCACCTGATATTCTATGAATCAGTTATTTATATGACGGCCATGGCGACTGACCATTCCAAAATCTATTTTTCTCAGCAACCACTGTGGTAAGTTTAAAGTAAGAGAAGAGCCGATTAGAGGTTCCCATGTGAAACAAGGCTGAAATGTGTCATTGTCACTGCACTAGTTTTTCTGATGCAAGTCAAGTGAAACAGACAGGAGTAAACAGCCTACAAGAGATTAAGCACCATAACCTTGGGCTAGTTCCCTCTAAATGGGCCACAGCACAGTTCTTTTTGTGTACAACAGACTATCTGCCTATGTGCACACATATTTGGATCTTCTGAATGTAGAGAAGTGCTCTCTGAATGCAGTTTGGGTTCTGTGCATGTGAAAGGGAAATGAGAAAAGACACTGCTGTAAATATGTAAAATATAAAATGCAGTTTTTATGAGAATTTGTGAGTCAGCAGATCACCTCTTAGCTTTTCCTCATGGGCTTTTTTTGTGCTTGAAGATAAAAAGGAGCTTTTAATAGTTTACGATGGAGAATCTTGGTGAACGAACATCAAATGTAAAACAATTTTTGAACAATAAAGCACCTGTTCGACATTAAAGAAGGTGGACTGCAAAGGAACAGGCATTGAAAGACTCAATAGAACTATCTGACTGATGAGTTTAGACTAGCTAAATGTTTGTACAAATGCCTGATTAGGCGCTTTCGACCACATATTTTATTTAGTTCTTCCAATCACAGTGGGAAATCACATTCTTACTTTCTGGAAGAATTTCAGTAATTGTTCAGAAGTTAGTAGGGAGGATTCTTCTTTCATGCAACTGAAAGGAAAACAGAACTGTGAGGTGATGGGAGAGAGATCATTGGTAATCTGCAATTACAACCCCCCACTTCTGCCCTGATATATTATTGATAATCTTAATTTTAATCTTTAAAATAGAGGTTCCCAAATGGTGCCATTCATTTTCTGAACCAAATTAAGCCATTTGGACCTACATTGGTTGTAATTCAATATTTTTCCAACATCTTTTACAGTAATTACAATAATAAATTTAATGCACGCAACTATTCTGGACTTTACGGTACATGCAGTATTTCAACAGAAGCCTGTGGCTTTCTTTCTCTCTGCAGACAGATGTTAGCCAGCAGGGAAGTAGAGATAGCTAAGCCAGAGAAAAACACTGCAGCTTAAAGAAGAAACTCTGCATGGCTGTTCGTAAAAAGAACTGAGGGGAGACAAAAACATTCTTTATTCAGACTGGACTGACTCCTACAAGTCTTTTCTTTCTGTGAAGAGTTTAAACCTGTTTTTGTCACACGCTCAGAGACAGTAGAATGTATTAGGCTCAATTTAAAGAGACACTACAAAACATAAAAAGTACTTTAGCAGGAATCATACCCAACTAAATCTAAACTTCCAGAAAATGAACTAGCAAAGAACTCAGTTGTGTAGATCCAGTGGTATATTAATCCAACATGCTGAATTCTGTTGTGTTTCTATATCATTGACCGATACTTTTTGAGTTGACCTTGTTAAGACTTAATTGAAGGCCCATGCTTTAATTAGGACTGGTCAATAAATCAACCTTACCTTATGACAGAGCATGGTAACTAGCCTATTGCTTTTTCTCCATTCATCTTATGTGTCTGCATGAATTAAAAGCGTATTTTTCCAAGTTTTTCATTGTAATTCTGTGGTTCATTGCAGATCATGTTCTGTGAAGGGATGAAGTTCCAAACACCTGGCAAGGACATGAAGGAAACAACTAAAACCAATGGTTGAATATTAAACAGAATGAAAATTAAATGCAATTGAACGTCATTGTTATTAAAAACTGACTGATTATGATGGGATTTTTTTTAATACTGTCAGTCAAAATGACAGACATCGAGAAAGTCTAGCGCAGCCTCTGGTATGAAGTGAATGTGATCTGTGGAAATAAACAGATTCTTTTTTTAATTTAACTGATAGACATCACATAAGAAGTAAAAACTGATGAAATAGAAAACCCTTTTTTAACTGATAAACTTTATGTTCACAAATGTCAATAAGCAGTCAATATATTCCAATAAAAAGAAAAACAAAATTAAGTTATCTGTTTATATCTACAGAGAGTGATAGACTTAGAGGCATACAATATCATTATACAGAAGACCATATCTGGCCTTGACGTTAAGACTTTAAAATACTTTTTTGTGTTAAAAAAAAAAAAAAAAAAGTGTGATTTAAAGTTATGATTTCACTTTGAAAAACAATTGAAATGTTGGTTGTGTTTATTTTTTTTATAACTTTTTTTTTCCTGGGGTGGCGGGGGGGTTGACTCACTAATATGGGGATATTTGACCCTTAAATTTTCCTGTTGACCTGTTTGTATTTCCTCAGCTCTTTTACAGTTAAAACACGTCCTACTGTCTAAACTCAGCCCGTCCTACAGTACACATATTTCATTTTCTGTTCTTGCCTTCTGTATTCATATATTCAACTCTTGCATTCAGCTTGGCACTAATATTCTCGTCAGTCTTCCCTCCCTCTATTTGCATCCATCCTGCCCCTCACTCCCACTCTTTCTCTAACTCGACTCGCTGTATTCATCACACGGTGAGAGTTAGCCCAAAAAGCTGTCAGGATATGTTCTGCTGTCAGCAAGATGCCGAGTGGAGTGCATTAGATTTTGGCCTCAGCGTGTCCCTGACAAGAAACAAGCCAATTAAGGGATCCCCCAGCACTGCTTAAGCCTGGTTATGGCAGAGGTCCCTGAGATGAACACTGGTGTGCTAAATCATCATACCTTTTTTATATTAGAGCCTCCATGGGGAGAGGTGGAATGATTCCGGATTATTCCCCTTTTTTATCTCCCTCTCTCACAGAGCTGCTGGCCACCACTCGACAGCAGACATTAAAGAAGTTTATCTGAGCTATGAAGGACATTGACATACAGATTTTCTTCCCTCTTCTCCTCCCTGTTGTTCAGTCTCACTCTCAAGGCTAATAGTATTAGGAACGGAGGAAGTGCTTTGAGATAAGCCTTAGGTCAAGCAGCTGCAATCAATTACTGTGGTTAAATATCGTAATAAAAAGATTAAGGATTAGGACAAAGGGAAAGTACAAAGGCTTGAGATGGCGTTTAAACCCTGCCGAAATGTTTAAGACTATGTTTCTGATGTCTTACTTTTTATTTTAATTCCCAGACGTACCATCCAATCTTGTTCCCATTGTATTTTGTCTCTATTCATATTTTTCTCTTCAGGTCAGTTTCTTCTTTTCTATGTTTATTTTTGCAATTGCAGAAAAATATTTCTGACCTTTAAAAAAATGCCTTCACACAAAAGAACATACAGATTCGTTGAAAATATTTCATGGTGACTGAAGCATTGCAATACTGATAAACAAATCTTTGTCATTTTTTTGTCATGATGATCTTTGTCATTTTTTATCAAGGCACAGTGTCAAATAAAGATTGTGGAAACTTCCTGATGGAAAAAAAAAGCTAAATCACAAACCATTTGGAAAACACAACAGATCAGATCAGATGACTCGGGCCAATAAAAAGAACTGTAGTTTTGAGCACTGATAAATGAATTTGTCTGAATTAATTTAGCTTTCTAGACCAGTAATGACTAAATTTCCACAAGATATTTTGTTTACGAGTTTGTTTCCTAAACCTTTGCATCCATTCAAATTGCTTTCAAGGCAGTTTAAATTCTACAAGTCACATATATTTATTTTTTGTATATAATTCCCTTTTAAGAGTAATCATACTTTGAACTTTTTTCATATTTTATCACTTTAAAACAAAAAACTTTAGTGTATTTTATTAGGACTTTTTGTGAAAGATCAACATAGAGTAGGACCTATTCAAATCATGAAGTGGAAGAAAAATGATCCAGTGTTTAATTTTGTTTTTGTCTTTTTTTTTTTTTTTTTTTTTTTTTTTTTTTGCAAATATTAATCTGAAAATTATGATGTGTATTTGTATTCTGGGGAATGTCTCTAACAGTTTTGCACATATAGAGTGAGATTTTTACCTGTGATTGGCAAAACAGCTTATGCTCAGTCAGACTGGAGGGGTTTGTATAGAGCAATTTTCAAAGCTTGCCACAGATTACTAATCGTATCTAGGTCTAAACTTTGACTTGTCCGGCATTTAGCTCCATCAGTTGTCCCTGCTGAACAAATCGATGCCCTCAGCAAAATGCTGCAACTGTTATTTTCAATTCTAGGGTTGACGGGTTCAAGGTGATATGCAGTATCACATCTACTATCCCCATGCATAGTTTGCATTTGTGTGTGTGTGTGTATATATATATATATATATATATATATATATATATATATATATATATATATATATATATATATATATATATATATATATATATACACACACACACACACACACACACACACACCACTTTTAACCTGGGCTGATACCTCCAAAGGGTGGCAAGTGAGTTGGAATAAATGTACTTTAAATCTTGTTTTGCACTGGCTCGACTTGCATTTTGTACATTATGTGACATCAACATATCCTTATTGCATAAGAAGGTATAAATACACCCAGAAAGACACAGCTATCTCCCCCTGAGTATTGAGTTTATTATGCTGAGCGGTGTTCCGGCAACAGCAAGCCAGAGATTCTGTGCTTCTCATTTACATAGAACTGTTTATATAGAGAGAATGTGTCATTTAAATGTCTTCTAATTCAAACAACCCAAACTGTAATCTGTAAATAAACCACGTTGAAATGATTGGGGCTATGAGAACTTAACAGAAAATTACCAATATGAGATTGTTCAATGATCGATGTGATTAACCTGGCTAATAATTATATGACCATTTGTAGGCAAGACATGATGTCAGAGTAATGCACACATTTGATTCCAATACATACGCACTATTCAAACAGGGAGTGCTTTAAAAGTGACACAGATGCTTTACAAATGTGACAGAAATTGATGCTCCATGTAATCTGCTTCACTTCCCCACATTTAGACTTACATGAAACATGTTTTTCAATATGTAGAATGCTGTAAATTGTTATATTTGCAATCTCGGAAACAACGTGACAGCACCTTAGCCAATGCAATACAGGTTGCACATTCTTCACACATAATTATGGCATATTTTTCCTAGTTACAAAGGTGCCTTTGGGTGTTGTTTTTTTTTTTTTTTTTTTTTTGGGGGGGGGGTGAATTTATCAACTGCTTGAAACCTCTCACAATAAATGAAAATAAGATTACCCCTTGCTTTCATGTTGGTCAACCCTTTTTTCTGGGCTCCAACCTGTTTTTCTCAGTGTGCATTAGTGAAAACAAAAGGCAACATTAAGCATTCCTAATCCCTTAAAGCCTTTTTATGTAATTTAATAAATAAGCTGCTCCATTCACTGCTTCACTCCCCTTCCCACACCACTACTCACCACTGGGAAAAGGACTCATGCATATTTCATCACTGTTTCTGCCCACTCTGACTGAAGCTTATTGTGGCTGCATGCAGACACCAAACCAACCCTCTTCCTATTCTCAACCTTTTTGTCTCACTTTTGTTCACCCCCTGACACCTTGTACTTTATAACTATTTAGTAATTATAAACTTGGTAACACAAAATATTATGAAAAGAAAGATTTTTGCCACATGAAAATCTCCAAACACATTAGCCAATAATAAAAATCAGCAAACCTTTTGTCTTCTCCACCTCACATTTATCAAGTTCTACTGGGGAAAAAAAAAAAAGTTTTCAATTGCCTTGAGTGAGATTTCTGTTCAGTATGCACAGATCTAATGGCTAGAGCCTTTGAGGTTGAATGTGTTTACCAACTCTGAGGAAATGCTCACATTCATATCATTAACAAGTGAGCCACTTTGGATAGTTTCCCTTGCGGATAGTTGAAACAGGTCCATTTACTATCTTAGCAAAGCAGGGAGAAAACAGAGAAAGGGCACCTTGGCACAGAATACAGCCATGGCAAAATGTTTATGTTTGCAGTGAGTAAACATCTGCTCACGGCTTTACAGTTTGCCGCTGATGGCTAAGATGTGGACCTACAGAGACAGGCAATGTGTGGATGGCGGGACACCAACCACAATTAATTAACTGAAGCGTTTCAGATCTTCCAGTGCAATTTTCGCTTTAATTAAAAGTTTTCTGAGACAACTGTGATAATTGCACACAAGTATGGCTATAGCAATGAATATACAGAGCAGAATTGCTAATAAACTTTTTAGAAGCTTTCTCCTCCACAGCTTCTTGCAAAACTGGCACCAAAGAGAAGCAAAAAAAATAAGAAAAAAAAAGGAAACAGGCTAAAATGCAGTTTTGGTTTTTGTGTTTTTCCTCTTCTTTTCTACATCCTCTATCCTGTTCAGGGTCACAGGTTTGCTGGAACATGCCAGTTATCACTGAGCAAGTACACTGGTACAACTTGTACAGGTTGCTAGCTCTTCACAAGGTTACTTGCACCAGTCATGTCTGAACTAAAGAACACTGCATTATGCTTTTAATCTCATTGCTTTGGAATAATGGTATCTTTCACATTGTGAATCTGAATACAGATATAAATGTATACATTTTTCAATCCAAACGCAGGAAAAAAAAAAAAAAAAAAGAAAGGAAAATTGAACTCTATCTAAACAAGTGGAAGAAGGTGCTCTGGCCATATGATACCAAAATTCAACTTTATGGCCTACAAATAAAACTCAGCAATGCAGGAAAACATTGTTTATCCAGTTGAACACACCATGCCTATAGTGAAAAATGGTGAAAGTAACATTATGTTGTGGAAATACTTTTGTTCACCAAGGACAGTAAAGCTTTTCACAAAACGGAGTGTCATGGAATGGCCCGGTCAAAGTCCAGACTTAAATCTAATTGAGGGTTGCGAGACTTAAACACTGCTGTTCACAGATACTCTTCATCCAATCTGATTAAACTCGAGCTATTTTGCAAAGAAGAATGGACAAAAACCTTGGTCTGTAAATGTCTTAAGGTGGAACAGACCCCAGTCGCCTTGAGAATCACAAGGTGGTTCTCCAAAATATCGGCTCTGGGAGGCTAAATACAAAAGCAGACCACACTTTTCAGATTTTTCAAGAAACCAAGTACTGCTCTTTCCTGTTTCACAATTATCCACTACTTAGTGTTTGCTCTATCACATTAAATTTCACTATGTTAGTATTTGTAAAATGACAAACTTTGAAGAAGTTTGAGTGACATTGATACTTTTGCAGGAAACTAAATGCTAGTTCATCACTGCCAATTCCACACGACCAGTTACACTCGTGCTGTAAAAAGTTACTTACTGTTATTTGACAAACCTCATCTATAAATATACACCTCCACTTCACCTTGAATTTGACATTATATGACCATCTATAATTTCTCACAGCCATCATCAAGACATCATAATAAAGAAGTTACTGCTTATGAAATCCTTTAAAGATGTGCTCTAGGCAGGAAAGACTGACAGCAGTGTGTTTTCAAACTACAACAACTGTATGTCTCAGATAGGTAGGCTCCATGATGCGCTGCTGTATTGGACTGATACCGGGGCTGTGTCTAATATGTTGGAGATTGACTTACTCCTACTGGCTCCCAGTTAGTGATGGGGATTTTGAACTATTTTACCACTCCGGATCTGCACACCATCCCTCAGGCCCTCTCACCTCGATGGCTTAAATATTAATAGTAAGTTGGAGGATTGAGGTTGAGTGAGGAGAGGAGAGGACTGACAGCTTAATCATGGAAGCAGTAGCCTCTTTCTCTCTCCTTTCCTTGCCGCTGTGGGCGGCTGTCACCACGACCTACATGATGTAATCACATCTATAACCCTGCTATGGGCCACTGAGGGCCATGCGGAAAGGGACGCAGAGACACAAAGTTTTGGTGCAGTAAGGTGGGGATCCCTTCAGCATTTCATCCCTTGAAATCTAAACCCAGAAACAAGTGTGGTGTTGATCACCAAAATCTAGTCAAAGTTAGATTATTGTATAGTTCCCTTTCTCCTTTCCATCATTTTGAAAATGTATTGCATTTTTTTTATTAACGTTTAATTTTTTCTTTATTTAAAGTTAGTTAGAGTTCAGGAAAACAGCTAAATATTCATTTAAAAAGTTTTCTATATCAGAATGAGTATACAAAATTTAGCTTTTATGGTTAAAAGGTTGACCCCATAAACCATGGCTATTTGTTAAGAGTCTGTCAATACATTCACCTCATAAAACAACATAAGACAAAATCAAATTTCAGCAATGGTTTGGGAAAAGTAAAAATCCATTTTATTTCCATTTATAGAGTAAATGTTTCACAAATTGCAAACAGTGTCTTAAATAATCTGATATCAATGTGCTAAGGTTTGACCAGTCTAGTTATTTTCGAGTTTGTGTAGCAGATTATCAAATGCAGTCCAGACTTAACACTGTTAAATCGTTCTTTAGTTTAGCACAGATAGGAAGGTCCAAAGCAAAAGCCAACTTTAACATTGTTAGAGATGAATGGTCAGCCAGTCACTCACAGCCAGGGGCTCACATATTGTATCTTGTCTGTAACTCTGTCACAGTTTCTTTATCGAGGCCCTCAAAACACTACTGCACAGATTATTTGAAAAGGCCACTTCCTTTGTTACTTCAATATATAAGTCCTTAAAATAGATAAACAGTTTCTAGGTTATTGAATTCACCTTTTTATTAAAGGCTTATATCTGCTTACTCTTACTTGACCAGACAAGGTCACATGCCGACAGCAACTGGAAAATGCTTCACCTGATAAATCTCATGTCAATCAGAAATATTGTGCAATCTCTATGCCGTGAGAATTTGTTACACCCTTACTAAGTACTGTATTTACTCTAAGTTCAATGTGCAGAGAAAACAGGGACAAAGGTTTTCTGAAAGTGTTTTTGCCTTGTGTAATATGGTGTAATTTGCTCAAAAGGTCAACATCATTCTTTGTTTCTGTGAAAACATACCATTTCCTTGGCTACATGCATAACCTGTAATCATGCTATTATTGGGTCGGTTGAACCAGAGTGTTCCAACCAGAGATAAACCACTGGTTTGTCAACTTACAGAGAGGGAAGATGAAGAAAAAAAGAGCTTTAAAATACACAATGAGTTGTTTCCTCATCAGGGTATCAACCTAATTTTTGAGCCCTTCCTACTTCCTGAGAGATAAATTATGCAAATGTGGAAAACAACAGATATCCCAATGCTATGTCTCTAACCAGCAAAAAAAAAAAAAAAAAAAAAAAAGACTCACTAGAGATGTAACGGAAGCTTGTGACATGAAATCTTGGGACACCAACAGATATTTTTCGTCAAAGTCAAGTCCGCCATACTGTGGCAGCAACTGACTTTCCCTGATGAATTGTAAGCTATTACTATGGGCCCTGGGTATAAATGTGTCTCCTTTAAGCTTGACACCCTATTTATCTATGTTTGAGACTCCTTTTCAAGTAAGAAAGGAGGATGTTCTTGAGTTACCCTGTTGTGTTGACTAATAAAGACTTCTCTGAGGTGTTGGCTGACAACACTTGGTTACGTAAGTCTTAAAGACATGCCCACCAATTGTAAAATGTTTGTATGGCAGCACTTTAGATTAATGATAGAGAAAGGAAACAGAGTGACAGCCAAGATACAAATCATTTGCGCACACTTTGAGAACACCGTGACTTGTAAACAACCAATAATGCTAATGTCGGCATTTGTTTTGCAACTTCCAGTCAATGGCAATAATTTCTATCAGCTGGCAAAACAATATTGTCCTTGAGAGACAGAGGCGCTTAAAAAAGGGAATTTTGTTGACAGGTTAGGGCTGACAGAGAAAAAATATCATGATACATTCAAAAAAAGATTGAAGAGCATATTTTTGCACTAAAATGTCTTTTTTAAATGATAAAGAAATGGAGGAATGTCAGAGAGAAATACATTTGTGTTTTAATATTAAAAAACAAAATTGATTTCAAATTTATATATTTAATATTAGAACAACATTTTCAAATATATTTTAAATAGTTGTCTATGAATAGGCAATAGATTTAAAGACTGAAAAGAAAACAGAGATAAATTGAGGCCAGTGACAGAAATTCGTAGGTGAGAAGCCAAACAACAAATAGGAAACGTCCTTAGGGATACTAATTCATTATCTGCCACTGAATTACAGCATTTCCCGTGTGTAAAGAAGACCCTGATCCTAGAAGATGGTATAAATGAAAGAGGCCACCAAGACTGGTTCGGACCTGTTCACATCACTATAATTGATCTCATTAATGTTGCAGTGGCCATGTTTTGCAATAGGCAAACTGTACAGTAAGACCAAAAGCAAACAGAGGCGCTGTTCTTACCCCATTTATTGGATATGTCTTCCATCCCAGCTCTCCAAGTACAGACGTTGTATCCAGCAACACCACTGAAATGAAAAGCAGAGAGAAAGACGACACAGTGACCGATCTGACAACCTAGACAAAGACATCTACTTTTGCAGTGAAATGGAAACTTCAGTCATAAATATATTAATCTTGACATTTTTATACTGACAAAAATTTGTGTTTCTTGGATCAATATAAAGAAGACTGGCAGCACTTAAACTGGGAGCAATAAATTTTGTCCTGTGTGACATATTTTGGGGACAGATGGATTGAAATCAGATTGCTGTCAAAAGTCTATTCCCTCCTCTGCCTTCCACAACGACAATTCCCTCCTGTGCTGCCGATTGGTGTAATACGATCATTTAGTTTCATCTGTATCAGCCAAATTATGATTATGCTAAAGATTACTGTCTGAATCGTATACACTGTTTAGGAATAACATTATGACCACTTCCCAAATCGAGCATTAGCCTTAATTTTACAGACAAAATAGCATTGACCCATCGAGGCATGGATTTAACTGTAATACACCCCTGAAGGTATGCTGCGATTCTTTAAGTCCTGGAAGTTGTGAGGTGAGGGCCTTCTAGAGGGACACAGGACACAACATGGGCACACTGACTGTTCTGTGGCTGTGCAGCCCTATATGCAACAAATTGTGATGAACTGTGTATTCTGGCACGTTTCCATCAGAACCTACATCTGATGTAACAAACCGCAAACCTTGACTTCCCATCTTTCTAAGACCCCTTTTGATATTTATGGACCCCTGCAGACTGGTAGCAACCCACAAGAACAGCAGGAGTGGAAAATCTCTGACTCAGTTGTCTAGCCATCACCAGACGGCCCATGGAAAAAAAAAAAAAAAAAAATGTTCCCTTGGTATCTAACGTACGCCACCTCCCAAACAGGTGCAAAAAGGTCAAGTGATAATCAGTCTTCAATTCACCAGACAGTGAAGTGTCATGTCTGTTTAGTTTGTCCTATGGATATAGAAAAGAAACTTGGTTTTTATCATTCCATATTTTATATATATATATATATATATATATATATATATATATATATATATATATATATATATATATATATATATATATATATATATATTAGAAAAGCATTATGCTATTGCTGGCTGAAGTTAAACTTTCTAGGACTGTTTAAAAAAGAAGACAATGCATCACTGGTGTGGAAAATATCGCCAACCTTGTCAATATTTCTTCTCGCTCTCAAGGACAGTAGATTTTAATAATTCAAGAGGAAAACATTTCTCCTCAAGATAAGTCATTTACAGTGAAAAGAAATAGACATGGCTTCCTGAATTTATCCTCAGTCAGATGCCAGCATATCCAATGAACTGATAGAAATGTTTTTACCCTCACTTGTGGCAACATTAGGGAATAAACAGGAGACTGAGACCGCGACACATTTTCAAAATTCATAAATATTAAATGAGGCCCATCTATTCACCTTGTCAAACAAGCCAAGTACACAGTATGTGTGACAATACACCTACAGGATGTCCTAATTATATGTAGGTGTATGTCATCATGAGGTAGGGATGGAAAAACAATAGGTTTCCAGGACAAACATGATTGCTTTCAAAGAAAATAACATTGTTATTCACAAAGGATCAATAGTAACTTATTTCTGACAAATCAATGAGTATTTTCTTCCTGAAAATGACCTGATTGTGTATGCTAGTTTGTCCTGAAAGTCCACTTACAGCTTTTTAAGTAGACCTCTGGGGCTAGTTATACTAGCACATGATTATTAGTGACGGTATTTCCAAAAGAAATCTCCATTAGTATTATTACTGCGAAATAACTACTTTATAAAAAACAAGCATTAGGCGCTTGTTTCTGTATGGCTGCTATTATGATTTTTTCATAAAAATATTGAAACAAAAAGAGGGTTGTGTGTGTCTCTAAGGAAGATGGAATATCTCCAAGTTTGTATTTCTTACAAATCAGTGATCACCTTTAATGGCACCTGTCTGACAGATTGCTCAAGGACCCACTTTCTTGGGTGGTACAATAAAACCCTCTTGTCTTATGTGTCTCCATGGATAAGAAAAACAAACAAGTATCATAAGTCTTGTGGCTGACCAGAGGATCATTTGCAAGAAACAATGTGGATGGTCTCTGCTGGGCTTTGGAGAGGTCTTCTCTGGTGCATCAACAATGCAGTGCGCTACTCATTTTGCATTATTAGTCTCTTGATTGGTTTGCGCATGGACAAAACATCTGTGGTGAGAATGAGGTGATTCATCATCATGATGGGAGTATATCCAAGTCCTGTGTATAGTGTTGAGGAGCTTTGTAGCACCAGCGAAAGCTTGGTCTGTTCATAGCTGTGGAGAAGTGCACACACCTCCAAACTGCACATAGGTAGGTTGACCAAAGGAAGATGTACAGGTTGTGGTTCAAATATAAAATTTATTTTTCACACTATAAAAGGGAAACCTATTTAGATATGTGCATGAGGGAGGGAAAAACAAGCAGTGAATCATGAGTTTTATAATACAGTTATACAATAGTCACAGCACAGCAAACAAGCAATGTGTGATCACCTCAGAGTCATCAGTGAAAAACAAAGATTTTTAATTTTATGCATGATTCCTTTTGATTGCACTCAAGGAAATATGTGCACAGAGCTCTGCACCATATTAAAATTACTGCATAAGATGGCATTGTTCGTGATGCACAACACTGGACAAAGAGTCTCTGACCTGCATTGTTTCATGCTGCTGATAAATTGAAGTCCTGGTGGTGTTTCCCTCTCCACAGAAATTGTTAAAACCTCCCATATACAAGGAAATTCTTTGATTGTGAGGAAACATCCTTATGCAGATGTGATACCCGAGGTGGTAGAATTAAGGAACCTCTTTGGCCAGAATTAGGGTAGTGACATGATTTGCCGTAATCTACCCGTATTTGAATGGTCATGGAGGTCCTAAAGCTCATGTAGCAGGGTGATAGGGGCTAAAGGGTTTCTAAAACAAATCCAAATCCATCAAAACAAACTAATTTACAATTTTAATGCTAGCATGAATAAAATAAATCTTAAACTGAACACATTAAATGTCAATCTTTCTGTCATTATTTTTAATCAGATTGGCTCAATGCAATAGCCAATAAAATAAGTGTTATTAAGGATGCAAAAAGTTTACTTGTCCAAACTCCCATGGTGTGTGCTATATGAAAACATGATATGGTCTGTGTATATTTTTATGCAAGATATATTAAAAAAAAAAAAAAAAAAAAAAAAAAAAAAAAAAAAAAAAATTACACAGAGTGACTGTCTCAGAAGAAGATGCTCAGATATTGAAACCCTTTTCCTGGACAATATCTTTAATGTTCTCAATGTTCTTAACCCAAAAACCTGCTGACATCCAGAATGGAGAAAAGAGAGCTGCACACTGGAGTAAGAACTCCAGGTGCATCTGAGAATGTAATGCAAAATTTACAGATTATGAGAATCGAAAAACAGATTATAAAAAGGGTTTGTCAGGAGATATAAACATGTTCTCCCTAAGCTTTCAATATATAACTGAAATATTGTGTATATATGAATCCATATGGTAAACATGCAGAGAATACAGAGCAGAAAAAGGGATCAAAACAACATCCAAAAAGAACAAATGCTAACATATGTGACAGTTTAATAATCTGATGACCTTGATCAAAAACAAGATCAATTGAATACAAACTCATAAGACCTCTATGTTTTCCCAACACTGTATGAAATTTAAAAATTGAAACTCCTAATAGATCATATGAATATTTTTTTCTTAAAATACAATGTCAAAAGTTGTTCAGGTTAATCATTTACTTGAGATTTAAATTCTCACTAAGACCAGGGAAATAGAGAACATCACCTCAGTTCTACAGTCCTTCCACTGGCTCCCTGTAGCTCAGAGAATAGACTTTAAAATACTTCTGTTAGTTTATAAATCACTGAATGGCTTAGCACCAAAATACATTAAAGACCTGCTGCCATTGTATCAAACTTTCCAGACCACTCTGATTCTAGTCTACTCTACATCCCCAGAAGCAAACATGGAGAAGCAGCACTATGTATTTATGCACCACAAATATGGAACAAACTCCCAGAAAACTGCAAGACAGCTGAAATACCGAGTTCCTTTAAATCAATGCTTAAAACCCACCTGTTTAGAGTTGCTTTTGATTCGTAGTAAGTAGAATATTGATCAATGTTTTCAAATTATATTTGCTTGATGATCTTTATTATTTTGACACATCGATATTTACTCCTTGATTTTGCTGATTTTCATGTAGATTTGCTTGATCATTTCATTGTACACTTGATGTTTTTATGATGTGAAGCACTTTGAACTGTCTTGCTGCTGAAATATGCTATACAAATAAACTTTATGACATATTCCCTGCATAGCTTTTTTTTTTTTTTTAACATTTATCTTCATACAGAAGCATTACAAGCAAAAAGAACATCAAATCATGAGTAACAGAGGATATTTATATAGCACAGATTTAACCAGAAACTGAGCGGTTTCTTTGGAACAGCAGCTGAGAGCTTTTAATGACTCATGCTGTGTTACAGCAGTATGGGATTAGGTGTAGAAAATGGACATTGATCTATATGAAATTGCATCAGATTATTCTATTGATTGACTGTCCTGTCCAGCGTAGCAAGAACAGACTTCATGCTGATCGTTTTATCCTCCAACCACAGCCTCTCTGTAATGCAAGTTTAATATTTCCTCTATTGGCGGGTTGTTCCAGCATCTCGGTGTCTTTCTTCCTCCCCAGCTGATGACAGGTCTGTGCCCTGTCTGTATCACTGGCAGGATAGAGGACCAGTTGACGCTGCCAGTGCTGTTAATGGATACCGTTAGACTACTGTGGGGAAGATAAGCAGCTCAGTCATTGGAAAAGGACCAAATTTCTTATAATAAGCCATGTCACGCATAAGAGTAAGATTTGGCTGCTGCTACCTGAAAATATAGAGATAACTTCTGATTGGGGCTGAAAAGCCCTTTTGCAATAGAAAGACATTGAGCTTCCTCTTGTTGTTTGAGTAGTTGCAGGGAACACTTGGCTATAAGTAACCAAGCAGTGACTATCTTTGAGAGCAAAAGAGGTTTATGCAAACTACCACAGGTGGTCTACTCAGTGACATGGATTGCTCTCAGATTAGTCCTAATCACGATGAATAACTGTCAGTAAAAATGAAAGTGCAAAAGATCATTTTAATGTCAAAACAAGCATAGTTGACCACCTCTCATTATAAGACGAAATTGCAGAAGTGGAAGGAAACAACACTGACCAGTGGGATTGAGAGACATCTTTACACCAATATTTAAAAAAAAAAAAAACAAAACAAAAAAAAAAAAAAAAAAAAAAAAAATTTACCAGCTTTTAAGTCTGACATAAACAATCAATGGGTGCTACTTTTTTAACTTTCCACATAACTTGCTGCATCTTACACTGTCAGGATATTACTACTTTTCAAAATGAAATTCTTTTTTGAAGTATTTGCCAGAATTAAATCAAAGTCATTAGCAACTCACTGCAATAATTATTTGCTTCCTCTTTGCCTTACTTTTTGAAGCAATGGGTCATGTTACAGAGCTAATGCTAATTTTCAGATACAAAACAAGATTTAGATTTTTTTTTTTCCTTTAGGTTTGGAAAGAAAAGATAATCAAAATTTATGTCTAATGTGTAACCAATTTGTTATGATTGTTTTGTTCAATTTCTGGTTTAAAAGTGGACACAATTGAACGTTCTTTTTTATTTATTTAAACATACAGAAGCTAAATTACAAGAAGGGTAGACATTTACTAGTCTATGTTTCAATCTTGACCCTTTTGTGGATTCTATATAATTATTTTTTTCTGTAATTTGAGATTCTACACGTGTTTCTTGATCACCATCGTCTTTGTTGATCTTGCATTTCATTATTTTCTCCCCAGCCGCCTAAAATTAATAAAATATTTAAGACCATTAAATTAAGTTATAGAGGATCACCTTTAACAAATCTGTCATAAAGGTCAAATAATTTTCCTCTTACAATTAGTCAGCAGAGTCATCTTCCTTAAAATGTAATGTTGAATTAAGCTGCAGTTTCCTTCTGTTACTCTGCTAAAAGAAATAAAGGCTGTTGCTCAGTAGAGTGGATCAATACGTAAACTTCAAATAAACAGGTCAGCCGTGTTGTGCTTGGGATATTTTAACATGCCTCTGACATGCTTATTGCTTGTGTGATGTTCTCCATATTAAACTTCTCAGTAAGATGGCGTATTCTTTTTTAAAAGTTCACACCAACTTTCATTGCTAAAGTGCACACGAGTCAAAGCACCAACTATTCTAAAAAAGAAAAAAAAAAAAAAAAAAAAGCCAGTCTAAATCTGTGCATAAGCACTTGTCTTTATGAACATGCACCTGGTTTGGTAGTGTATATATTTGGGTCTTCTGAACATTGCCAGTGTAGCCTAAAACTGCCTGCATGTAAATATCCATCCATCCATTCTCCCACTACATCGAGTTATCTTTGGGCAAGGCACCCATAAGACCCTGCCTGGAGCTGCAGGTCCCCTGGGACTTCCTCCAGTTGGATATTAATAGAATGCGTGCTGGCCAGCCCATAAATATATGAAGCTCAAGCAGAATGATGACATCTTCCGTCTGGTCCACACCCCTCAGGCCACACAAACAACCTAAAATAGCTATACTGTCCGAACAAATGTGGCTTATCAAAGTATTACTTCATGCAAATCTGAAGTGGAACAGTAATTCAGTGTTCAGAGATAGCAGAACGCTGTCGACAGGTGTGTACAACACTTCTGTTTTAAAGTGAACGGAGGCTTCCATGAGGGCCATACTTTTTTAAATAAAAGTATCATACTTATGACGCAAATACATATATATGATTCAAAAATGATTGTAACCCACATTTACAGGTGATATAATCAGCTTTTTGTTTGCAACCCTTCCACATGCTCATTCCGTTAAGCAGCAAATGGCATGCCATGTTAAAAGACAAACAGCAACATTTGATGAACTGACACTTGTGAAAATTGATTCTGGCAAGTGTTTCACTGTGGATTGCACATTGTCATTTAGCAGTGTAAACAAAGCACTGGGCTCTCAACAGATGAAAAGATGATATGCTGTGAAATTGAAAACTATCCATATCAGAGAGAACCTGACAGGCATGGCAGAATTTTCAACACACTCACTCTCTGATCACTCTGGGATCCAGAAAAATCAAATATCCAACAGTGCAATAAAGGGCACTAAAGCAAAGGAAATCTTTTAATGCGGCTGATCTCATAATGACGTGTGTTTAAACAAAAAAAAAAATGTGAAGGGAAGTGGTGGGTATAAGTAACTGGTCAAATACCTAACCACTGTTCATTATTATTTACGTTAGTGTCATATAAAGTCAAGTTTATTTGTATAGCACATTTCAGCAACAAGGCAGTTCAAAGACTTTTACATCGTGAAAACATAAAAAGATCATAAGCACATCAGTCACTGGTTGTGAAACCAGTAACAAACATTTTGTCAAGTGCTATTAAAAAAACAAATCATACAAAAAAACAAAAACAAATATCAATACACATCAAATATGTTGGTCTATGTTTCTGTTATCATGCGTCAAAAGCAGCTCTAACCGGGCAGGATTTTAGCCTCGATTTAAAGAAACTCAGTGTTTCAGCTGTTTTGGAAGTTTGTTACAGATTTGTGAGGCATAGAAGCTGAATGCTGCTTCTCCATGTTCGGTTCTGGTTATGCAGAGTAGACCAGAACAAGAAGACCTGAGTGGTCTGGAATGTTGATACAACATCCACATACTGCTACTACATCTGAAACCTGTCTTTAAATAAGGATATGAAAAAGGATAGTTATATACTTAGAATAACATGAAAATCACCAAACTCCTGACAATGTATTTGAAAAAGTCTCTTTAAAACATTGGTGCTGCTGCTACATTGAGTTTAGTCATGTTTAAGTGCAATTACAGCTGAGCAACGCAATTTTTATACTCCCCTGAACATCACTCATGCTGCTGCAGAATTTTTAGTCAGGTTAAAAAAAAAAAAAAAACTGTTTGGAAACAGAAAATTTCATTTTACTAAGACTAACAAAAGCCCAGATGATTTCCATCAAGGATCAAATGCAAACACAGCTGCACTCAAATCATAGCTTACAGTGTAACTAAAATTGCCCACAAAGAAAAGATTCAAAAATGCATTTTTAACACTCACCAGTAATACTTTTAAAAAGGCACATTAGGTAAAAAGCATGGTCTGTTTTTTTATCTAAACATTTTTGTAAACATCCCAGCAAAGCATGCTAAAGCATCAAAAAGTGTAGTAAATGTATCCACCCAATTCAAAGACTTCAAAACACTCAGCATAAGATTTTTTTTTTTATCTGAGAACAGATCAAAAATCCCAAGATTTCTTTAGGTTAATGTGCCTTGTAATAGTATGTGAAAGTAGTGAGAATTTTTTTTTTTTTCACACTTTGTCACATTATAAATACAGTTAGATTTTTGGTGTGTATATGTATGTATCCTGTTTTTCCTTATACCCTAAAATTAAATCCAGTTTAACCGGAAGTCACCTTATTAGTCAGTAGAGTCCACTTGTGTGCAGCTAAATCTCAGTACATACATTCTGTGAAGGTTTGTGGAAGAACATTTGTGAACAAACAGCACCATGAGGATCAAGGAACATAGCAGATAGGTCAGGAAGAAGGTTGTGGAGGTTTAACAATGATGTTTAAACATCCCCACGTCCAAACACTATCCAAAAAGGTTTTGGCATAACTCCAAACCTAACCAAAGGCATCCACTTCAATTGGCAGGATAAGCAAGAAGAGCAATAATCAGAGAAGTAGCCTAGACGCCCGTGGGGACTCTGGAGAAGCTGTAGATATTTAAGGCTCAGGTGGGAAAATCTGTCAGCAAGATAACAATTAGTCCATTCCTCAAACCTGGCCTTTTGAAAAAGGAGCAGCAAGAGAACCACTGTTGCAAGACAGCCAGAAAACATCCTGTATTCAGTTTAGCACAAGTCATGTGGAGCACAGCAAACAAGTGGAAGAAGAGGCTCTGCTCAGAGCAGACAAAAGTAACTATTACCTACATGCAAAATGCCATTTGTGATGAATAACTACCACGCCACATCACACCACTCAAGTTCTATAGAGTCGTGCTAATGACAAAATTATTGCACACACACACACACACACACACATAACTGAGGGCAATTTAGAGAGACCAACAAACCTACCAGTCATTTCTTTGGACTGTGGGAGGAAAGCTAGCCTGGCCATTGCCTTCCTGCGCTATTCTGCTCAATTCAAATCTCACTTACAGCTTAGTCTGGGCTTTCTCCCATTGACTTGGATTCCTCTGGTAGAATTTCAACAGGGCCAATCAGCGAACAGAAGGAGAAGTTGTTAATGACGACATCGATTTTCTGCACTGTTTTGTAATCAGCCTGCAGTTTCAGCAATGGCAGCAGAGGAAGTGAACAAAGATGTTTAATCTATGTTGGCCACACTTCCGAATATTGAATCAACATCAGCAGCCACCTCGTTCACGGTGCAGCACTTCAGCGCAGTGAAGGATGGTTGTTTACAGTGCAGGCAATTTCCGGTAAGCTTCATAGCACTGAACTGGCCCATTACATACGTCACGGACAAACGTGAGCGACTGGGTAAAATTTAAAAACCTCAGAGGCCACGCCTCCAGGAAGCAATTGTTTCTCAATAGCTGAGAGGCCAGACCCTCAGTAAGAAGCAAAGTGGAGTAAAAGGGGCTGGTTTTCACCAGGCTAGAGGAAAGAAGGAGAAAATCTATGCGTCCACATAGAAAATGCAAACCCCATGCAGTAGTGGTGTGCGGCTTGGCACTGAAATATCAATACCTCCGATACCAGATGTTTATGCTCTAAAATCGATTCTCAAAATATTGATACTTTTGATATTTCTGTCATTTGTGGTAATGTATACCATTAACAAAAATACAACAGAAAGAAATTAAACTACTGAGATCTTGTCTGTATTCTTTGGTTGGTGGGAACTACTTTCCCTTCCGCCTGGGTAAGTGCATAATTTGTAAGAGCAGCGTGCTGCTGCTGCTCGGCTCAGTCAGGAGGACGGCGGTAAACTGAGCCATGTGTGAGGCTATTTCAGCTCCACAAACAGCACGGTTTGCGATGTTTGTGGGAAGACAATAAGGAGTTGTGGCAACACAACAAACCTTGTGAAATACTTCAGGTTAAGCTACAACACAGAATATGTAGCATTTATGATAAGGAGGCCAAAAGAGGAGAGCAGTGTCAGTTAATGACGCTGAAAATGTTTTAGCTATAAAATATATCAGTATCGATATATATGTAGGTATTGAGACAAATGTCTCAATACCTACATTTTGATAACATATTTTTCTGGCAATATTTGAGTCCCTGTGTATTATAACAAAAAAAAAAAAAAAAAAAAAAAGCAACACTTTTTAAAGATTTACCAGACACAGCTGGATTTGCACAAAGTATTGGCACTGGATCAGTGTCCCTGACTTTTACTCAGCATTGGATCGGAAAGGAAACTGGTGATATTGAACATCACTACCATGCAGAAACCCAAAATTTGAACCAAAGACGTTCTTCCTGGAAGGCAACAGTGCTACCAACTACCCCACAATGCAGGCCTTGTAAATGTAATATCACAAGTGGAAACACCAAACTTATTTTCAAAACATTAATGACAAATGATCTGTTGAAGTTTTTAATCGTTTTTGAAGTTTAAAGATAGAAAATTCTGTATAACAAAGGTTGAGCACTGTAGACAGGTGAGTGATGAATAAAAGAAAAGAAAAATTTGTCAAAGGGAAAAAAATGTGACTTTAAAGACTAAAACAAAAAGCCAGCCAACCTTGAATAAAATGTAATCAATTTAGAATAGCAAATTAACCTGAAAGGCAGTAGTCTGGCAAAAAAGACAGAGATATAAATCTCAGTCTTTTATTAAGCACAATTTCTTCAATTTTTCAGAAATATTAAGCGAACATTGTAAGAGAAAAGCAGAAGTACAGAAATATTTCAAAATATTAAATTTTATAAATATTTAAGATAAAACACAGTGATAAACAGTATTACAAAAGAAGTGACTACGGCTTTAAAAATTATGGTTTAAAAAAAAAAAAAAAAAAAAAAAAAAAAAAAAAAAAAAAGAATTGTGGAGGTGAATTGTCACCTTTTCCATCCTCCAAAAAGGGGAGTATCCATGTTTTTCAACATTTAACAGAATTAAGATGGCTCCTGGTTCATGACTCATTCCACTCACAAAACGTCCTTCACAAAATAGACAATTCAACCACGTTCTGTCTTTTTGGAGAAAAAAGGAGCAGCTAAAGCAGAAAATAAAGCAGCAGGAGCATACAAACTTTACAAAGGCAGCCCCCCAAACTAACCAGCAACATAATAAATATTGCAGAGCTGACCACAGCACCACCATGTTCCTTCAAGTTCAAATCAATAAAAATAAAAACACCAGCGACAAAAGCAAAGTTTTGCAAGAAAATAAACAACCCTTCACAATACATTTACTGTTCCATGAGACTCAGCATTATTCTACCACAGTTTATTAAACTAGATGGTTTGACAGAGAGGAGCAGCATTCCGATTTTGCTGTAAAGTTAAGTAGCTTCTACAAAGTCAAAATTAACCAGGAAAACATTTGAATCATTAATAATTTTCCTTCAGTTGTGTGAAAGGAAACACCTATATTCTGATACTGGTCATGCAAATATATAAACCTGCGTCTGCATATTCACAAAATGAAAGGTGCACAGTTACCACTTTGTGTCTGATCTGGATTTGTGAGTTGATTGATTTTCTTTGACTCCACGCTAATTGTGAATATCTCCTTCGTCGAGTGACGGTTATAGCTGTACTCAGCTATACTCGGCTTTGTAAGAGCAAAAGCTTTAATCAGCCATCCACATAAATCAATGCAGAGTTGAATAATTATTTTTGTGTTGCTTTCACAGGTAGATCAATGCATATTTGAAGAACAGCAAATATGTAATCGCAAACAGCAATTTATTTATTCACATGCAGAGAACTTATTTGATTCGGATTACTAACTGGATATTATGTGCAAAATTTTTAAGATAAATAAGAAAACAAAAAAAAAAACTAACAAATGCCTGAACTATGTCAGAAGTTTGGATCTAAACATTATCTCCAGGTTTAGCTCCAGTTATTAAAATAAATAAATAAATAAATAAATAAATAAATAAATAATTTTGCAAAGCAGATGAAAGAAACGTAATCAGCATTACCACTGCCTTGACTTAAGATGGCAAACTGGTAAACACTGATGTGAAGAGGAGAAGATCTGTTAGTGGGGGGCACATAGGCTTGTTCAGCCTTGAGTGAGTAGAGCTTTGTTAATAACTGTCTGCGGTCCCTGGTGGGTGCAGGTGACGGATTTGTTGTTCAGTCAGGAGGCACACAAGCAAGAAACAAAAAGTGATTGGTTTTTATTGTTCTTCCAGCAGCCAGCATTGTGACCATTTTGCCTGTGAAATCCCCAATCTCTGTAGTTCCACTTGTCTTTGTCAGAAAGTACGGATCAAAAAACACTGGTCTTTGTTGCTGTGTGATGGAGTTGGGCTCCGACCCCAACCTACAGGCCAAACAGTCCATACTGTGGCAGAGCAAGTAAGACATGTGTTCTAGATGATTTTAGAAGTAGGCAAAAAAGCTTTTCTACAGTTCTGAAGCTGTAAAATTCAATACAATATTATTACCAAAATTATTAACCCACAAAACCAAAATGCAGACAAAACTGTGATGCTGCAAATAAATGTTCTGAACTTGGATTGGTTACTGGTGTCAACGTAAACCATGGTTTTAAAATATATATATATACTTTCAAAAACTTTAACGTTTTCTATCATACATGGTTTAAAGTCCATTTTATGAAATATCAGAGAAAATGTCAGAGTGATTGGGGTTCTCTCCTGCAATGTGGAACATAATAACCAAGTGCAAACTTTTTCCCAAATATTGCTGCACACAGCTGTTCAGCTGGCTGAAAGAAAGCTTCTACACTTTTACGTCACAAGTGGAAAAAAAAAAAAAAAAACATTTTCTGTCATGTGAAACAGACATGGAAAGCATGTCTCAGTTCAAAAATCATAACTACTAAATGTTAAAGGTAGAAGTATTGTACATGCTTATCTGTATGTTTTATTATTAAGAACAGGAGTACAAATACTGGCTTTCAGTTTTAAAAATGTGTTTTTATTCTAATTGTTTTTGTAAATATGGTGGGTGTGTAAAACTGTAGCATTATTATTTAAGGATACTGTACCCTGAGAATCATAGCACAGGCCAAAGATCACAGCAACAAGTAAATGACAGTTGGCGTCTCTTTCCTGACAAAACATACTCTGGACTGTGAAACCCAAATTAATACAATTCAGAAATTCTCTAAAATTTCTTTGCTGTGATACATTTTAACAAATAATATTGATAGGTCACAAATTAAATTCTACTAAGGGTCCCATAAAATCCGGGTCCAGCTCTGTTCAATTATTTCCTGTCTTGAAACTCTGTCCATTGAAATCCGAGTTCTAGCTTTTAATTTGTCCTCTGAGCCAAACTGCTTTCTGTGTTGGACAGCGACTACAATTGTGCCACTTGAGGTCTCGTACCGGTCAATATGAAGGACTAAACTACAGCTGAAAGCAGACATGAGTTCAATCATTCAATCTGCGGCACAGAAAAACACACAGTGAGGCTGTTATGTAGCAGCTGTCCGGGAGAACAGGGAATAGCATCGCTCTTATTGAACACAGAGAACAATAAAATATAACCTGGGGGGCAGATCCCACAGTGCTCTCTCCACACAATCAATAGGACTATTTTAAACCTTTCTGATGCAGCAGGCTGTATGTGTGTGTCTGGAAAGGGGGGTAAATATGCAGGAACACACACAAAGACAAGCATGTGGTCTACGTTTCTATGTTGTTTGTCCATATCCACATAAATGAACCATCTGTGAATAAATTAAATATTACTCCATTAAAACGTATAGCTGACGTGATGCTGCAAAAGTGACACATCGAAGTCTGCTCTGGTACACTCCAGGAAACTTACACAGGTCACCCACATAATGATTTGATCTTTTGGAAGTCTCCCGTTTATGCGTCTGTTTTCGAGTAAGGCAGAATCTCTAAATAAAGTTATTTCATTTGAATTCAAGAAGGGTAAGGAAGTCATTTTTCACTCCCATCAAGGATAAAGAAATAACTACATGGAATCGATTCATCTGAAGATTATGATCATCTCTGCATTCATATTTCAATTTGGTCATTTTGCAATTGTGAACTGACTACCAAAAGTGAGCTGCAACATTTTAATACATTCAAAATAAGTAGGCAGCATGTAATTTTTTAAAAATAGTCTTCATAGTTTAAAAAAAATGAAATATTTAATTCAAATATGAAAGAATGGAAAAGTCACAAATTATTCTATTTATGTTATTTTTTTTAATCAACTGACATTTTCTTCAGCTGATATAAGGTTTTGTAATGATTAAGTGTTGCAGGACTTCAGTGATGACTTTCTCTACCGGCCAGGACGAGATTGCATCATGAGGTGAATTCCCTGCCAGGCAGTCAATCTGAAATATCCACTACTTCTAAATATTATCCGCCTTCACATCCGCCGTAGTTCAATTGAACCATATGTCCGAAAGTATAACAGGACAGAAAGTAACCCAGGTGGCCCTGTGTGGATCGTAGTGCGCCGTCTTACCTTGATTGCAGCGGCTGAAACGACTGATCGTAATTCCAACAAAGAGTGAAACGAAGAATCTGTTTCCAAAACTCATGTCTGCGACAGCATTTACCAACGGCTTTACTTCTTGTTGTTAGAGCCGAGATGAAGGGCTTTGGGTCCTTCTAGGTCCACTGATTCCGGTCCTTATAATTGATCCCGTGTGGAGCGAACGGCCGCGCGGCGGAACAAGAGGCGGTTCATCCCTGTTACCTGGCGGCTGCCGCAGCTCCGTCGCTAAATGGAGAGCTTTTGGATAAAGTCCCAAAAATATTTGAAGTGAACTCAGATCCTCTGAGAAGGTTAAAAACACTCGGCGGGTAAGGAAAAACTTTACAGATTATACACGGACTTCACCTCCCCTCTTTAGTATTTCGAAATGGCAACAACAACAACAAAAAATGCAGTTTAAAGCGCGCAGAGTCGTGACAGACTGGAGACACCGTGTGTTTGGCACGGCAGCGCGCCGCGGACTGCCAGCTCCGGCTGCAGCTCCAGCTCGGTCCGCCGCTGCAGAGAGATGGTGGAAGGTGAACAGAGGAATGATTGGGATGCAGCGGAACAGCAGCCAGAGCGGATGCAATGCTGTGGGACTGCGCGCATCTGTGCGGGTTGCTCGGCACTAGAGGGGGTTAGCTGACAAGGCAATGGCATGTGTGTTTGTGTGTGCGCGCTTATCTTGTTGGTTCGAAGTGCAGGGCTTCCTAAAGACTGGGAAATGTTAAACATGCCCCCCCCCCCATTTTGACTGAACTTCTGTGTAATGATTAATGTTTACATATTACGTAAGATATTGTTTAGGATGGTAAATATGAAGCTGGTTGACAAGTTCTTGCAAAAATACTTTGACATCTGGAGCTGAGCTCTCATTCAGTTGTCACCAGGACTGATTTTTTTTCTAAAGATTCAAAGCTGGAAGCTTAAAATGTAAAAACAAAAAAAAAAACAAACAAACAAAAAAAAAACAAAACTGCACACTCTCTCTCTCTCTCTCGCTGTCAATTTTAAAGTTGAAAGAAAAAGTTAAAAACCTGAAATTGCTGCCCCATCCTGATTTTGTTGTCATTGTGTTAATTTTAGTTTTCAGTTTATTTATTTTTCACTTTTGTTAAATTTTTGATTTTTCCTGTTTTGCTTTAATCTTCCTTTCCTCTCACAACTGTTCCTTAGTTTCCAACTACCACACCTGCCATGCGTTAATCATTTGCGCCTGCTGTGCTCAAAATAATTTTAGATGTTGCCATCTGTCATGCCAAGAGCTACCTTTTGTTAAAGGGGCAGTATTATGTAAAATCAACTTTTTTAGCTTTACATCATGTTATAATGTTATTCTGTTATTCCCTCACCGAAAACATACCTAGAGTGTTGCCTTGATTATTTTATGCATGTTCGACAAATCCTTTAATCTCCTGTGGCAGCCATTCACCTTTGCAAAACCCCTGGATGGACCAAGCACCGCCTTTGAGACCCAGCTCCTCCCCCACGACTTCCTACTCAGCCTCTTCAGACAAGCCAGCAGCAATTAGCAAACACCTGTACCTCCTGAGCTCATTATACGAGATACTTCTCAGTACAAGGCTGGTAAAAACGTTGTTAAAGGGTTAGCTGCTGTGACGACTTCCTGAAGGCGGAGTTTCAGAAAGAACATTACTTTCTTAAAGAGACAGAGGCCCAATTTCAAGGCGTTAAATTACGAAGTCAAATTTCTTTCAAGTCATATTTGATATGTACAGCATTTTTGTAACAACAGAAGGTAACATAGTTACTTGATTATGTTATAAAATGATTCTATGTGCCTGGAAAACACATAATACTGACCCTTTAACTGATCTCTCTGCCTTTGCAGTATCTAAAAAAATATTTACTTCCTCATCTGCAGAATTTGATCCCAGTGCAAACCTCCACAGTGAGGAGTGGTAATTAGTCTAATATTGCTGATGTACTGATTTTAATTACATTCAGTATGTGATGATTTAGGTAACAGTTTCACTCTTTGGCACAGATGTGTCCAAGGTTTTGGAAGACCAAGTGCCCCAGGCAAAAAAGGTATATGATGTTATATTTGTTATGTTATATTTGACTTATTTTTTTTTTAATTTAATAATTCCCAAGAACACCTGTAAAATTTTTAGGTTATTTAAGTGAAATAAATGTACATACTATGGGTAATAAAATTTAAATTAATATAATGTGAGTTTGTACTGCAGTGTAAGTGAATCACTGACAAACTGTAGACTTGGGGGCGGCGACGAGGTATTGTGTGGTAAAGTCAACTTTTTTTAGCTTTATGTTATAATATTATTCCCTCATCAAAAACATACCTGGAGTGCTGCTTTGATTCTTTCATGCATGTTTGAGGAATCCTTCAATCTCTGGTGGCAGCCATTTGGGGTGCCTAAATTCTTGCTCTTTCAAAGCTCCACCTATTTCCACAAAGTTCCTCCTTGGAGCTGCAGTCCCCAGCCAAGCTTCCACCTCACAGAGCACCCCTCCCCTGCGCCTTCCCCATATGGCTTATCCAGACTAGCGGCAGCAGCAATTAGTTTAGTTTTGCAGTTAGGTCCAAAATAACCCTGGTAGATTTTGATTAAAATTATTTTCATTTAGCCAAAAAGATAATTTCTGATAGGGAATGAGACAGGTATCTCTCAAAACATAATGAACCAATGTGAAAGGGGGATCATTTTTGGGGAAAAAATATAAAAATTTATTGTAAATGGCATGTCATGCTGATTTTTAGAAATCAATGGAAAAATCTTTCTGGCATTACAGCAATCAAACCCATCCAAATTAACCTTCCTATCATTGCTGACCAGCTTTTTGCATCCTTCTGTTGGGATTTTGACAGTTTGTGACAGCCTTCTTACCATCACCCTAATCTTTAGCTCCCTACACACATTCTCTGTTGAAGTCAAGTCAGAATTCTGGTTGGACCACAACAAAATGCTGAAGTTACTCCCAGTCAGAAGAAACCTATTAGTAAAATAGGGAAAATAGGAAACTTTAAACTTAAATCTGCTAGGTATATGACTTACTTTAAGCTTAAGTGTAGCTGGCACAATGTCTGGAACAACCTATTTTGCTCAGATTTTCAGACAGGAATGCATTAGAACCACTTTGTACATTTGCTGCTTTTGTCCCTCAATGAAGGCCTCCTGTTTGACGCCTGATTTTTCAAAGAATGAATGACCTCACTGATTGAATGCCACGCTGCTTTAATTTTGGACAAACCCCTTTAAACTGATATTTTATTTACACTGAATCAGAAACATGCATGTCATGACTGTTGAGTCTGTTGGTTTTCTTATTACTCTAACGCAACAGAAACATAGTGTCTACCAAGAACAGTAATTGAACTGGTAAGTGATTTTCCACTCTTTTGCATTTTATTTTAACCTCAATTTTAAAAGGAAAAAAGAAAGATGTTTGAGCTCTGAGACAGACTGTAGTTTTTCTCTTGGGCTTAAATTTTCTATGTCTGTGCATGATGGCTTTTGCAGAAAAGCATGTCAACTGTCTTTGACAGATTCAACTGCAAGCAACATCTGTTGAGCCACCCTGTAAACAGCTAGCATCTGTTAACTGATTTGCAATCTTTTCAACAATTTTATTGTGAGTATAACCCAAACAAAACCCCAATCAACCTGATTTTGTTAATAAATAAGCATCAATGCAGCACTGGCACAGCTCTTCATCTTCACCTTGTTGCCTTTAAAACAAAACAAAAATCTGAACTTCAAATGAGATACCACTGAACTACAACAAAATGTGTGTGTGTGTGTGTGTGTGTGTGTGTGTATGTATATATATATATATATATATATATATATATATATATATATATATATATATATATATATATATATATGAACAGGTTTCGCATACAAGTTTTGCATACCCAGATGTATGTGGAGTAGGTATGTTTTCTGGTCTCCATAAAGCCTTATTATGCATACAGTGTACAAGGTATACAGTCACATTATGGAACATCCAATTGTGGAGAAGTGGATCAGTCACTCCATGTTGAATTTATTCATAGACCTAAACTTTATCTGAAAAACATATAGTTTATATTCATCCTTTGTTGTGCGCCAGTGAGCTGCCAAGATGCCAATGTCAGCCAAGATTAGTGAAGGTCTTCTTCTCATCTTCATGGACTTCTCATTGAGTGAGTAAGCAAACCCTCCTCGCTTTGACCCGGTTAAACAAAGCAATGCTGGCTGCTGAGCTGAAGCCCAGTCAATCAGGATGTAGGGACAGCTTCCTGTCAGCACAGAAGAGGTAAATACATCACCATCACAGTCCGTCACCATCACTTAGCTGCAAGCCAATCACCAAACAATGCTGAGCAGCTGCCAACAACTTTGCGTGGCACAATATGTAAACACGCTGGAGGACAGAGCGTTTTAGACTGGAATGTATTGAGCACTGCTGTCTCTTTGTGTCTACTGTAGCTGGAGGGAGGCCACAAGCTCTAATGAAATGACATCAGACTTATATAGCGCTTCATTAGGACACTCAAAGACGCTTTACAATGAAATCAGCCATTCCCATTCACGCACACATTCACACACTGATGATGACAAGCTACTAGATTGTAGCCACAGTTGCCCTGTGTGACAGGGCTGCTATACCGTGCCATCTCCCCTTCTGACCACCACCAGCAGGCGAGGTGGATGAAGTTTCTTGCCCAAGGACACAACAACGACAAAGACAGACAAGGCAGAGGCTCGAACCGGCAACCCACCAATTGCAGGACGAACTCTGTTGCCACCATCACACTCCCCTCTCTACCAAAGTATATCAAACTATTGATGTCAGAAGTTAGATGTAATTCAGCTATGAAAGGATCGATACAAGTGCAAAGCTCTTGAAAACAGATCTATAGAAAGCATTTTCAACAGTTGCACTGTATAAATTTTACCTCTGCAATATAATTCAGGCTCATTAAGATTAGCTGAAAAGTGTCAGTGAACATAACTTTACAACTCTTGCCACAAATTCTCAATTGAATTTAGATGTGTACTTTGACTGGGCCATTGCAAACCATTCCATTGTAGCTTTAGCTGTATATTCAGGGTTTTTGTATGGCTTGAAACTGAAACTTCACATTAGTCTAAATTAATTTTTGCCATACCAGCTTTTCTTTCAGGATTGCCCTGTATTTCAGTGCATCCATTTTCACTTCGATCAGCATCCCACAGCAAATGGTTTGCTAGGCTTTTTTCCCCCACATACAGCATTTTGGGTGTAGGCCAACAAGTTTTCTGTCCATTACATGGCTTGTGCTATACTTAAACCTGGATCTTTTATGGCATTGGTGTCCAGCTAGAGTACTCAAGGGCCTGTGGCCTTACAGTTTTATATCTATCTCTGCTCCAACACAGCTAATTGAAATGGTCCAACTACCTCAGCTTGTCAAAATTCTGCATAGGCCTGTTAATAAACCATCACTTGATTCAGGTGTGTTGAAAGAGGGAAAGAAATAAAACATGTAGGATGCCAGCTCTTGAGGATCGACTTTGGACACCGCGTTCCTATGGCTTTCTTTGAAAAAATAAGTAGCTAAAAGTGTTTCTGTCAACGGGTTCTACCCTCTGAGTTGTGGATCTTCATAGCTTCTCCAGGGTTACCAGAGGCCTATTGGCTGCTTCTCTGATCAGTGCTGTGGTTGCAGTTTGCAGTTGTGCCATACTATTTCCACTTTCAGATCACTGATTGAACAGCACTCTGATAGACATTTAAATTTTTGGATATTGCTTTACAACTTAATCCAGCTTTCAACTTATCCCTAGCCTGTTTGGCAGGTTCTTGTTCTTCGTGATGCTGTCACACTAAACCCCTGAGACATTCACAGAACAGCAAGATTAATACAGAGATTAAATTACAAAGAGGTGAATTTATTAAAAAAAAAAAAATGTTAAGCACTAGTGACCTTTTATTTATTGTAGTTTGACAGGAAGAAGGGGAGGATATGCAGCAAAGGGCCAGGAATATAACCCAGGACAGCTGGTTCGAGGACTGTAGCCTCTGTATATGGTGCACCCGCTCTACCACTGATCCACCTGGTGCCCCCTCTATTGAATGTTTAAGTAACATGGTAAATGGCCTGTACTTATGTTGCAATTTATTAAGTCCAGAGGACCTTAAAGCACGTTACACTACATTCAGTCATTCACCCATTCATGCACACACTCACATATTTCAAACATCTAGAGGTAAATAGCCTTACTGGATAGAAAAGAGGGTTGAACACAAATACACAGCAGTTTTACTTCACAATTTTTCACTACTTTGGGTGGACTTATCTCATACAACCTAAATAAAAATACAATACATTAGAGTTTTTTTGGTTGAAATGAAACAAATCTAAAAATATTTAAGGTTTCTTTCTTTCTTTCTTTTTTTTTTTTTTTTTTAATAAAATGAAATAAAAAAATGTTTAAGGTTCCTGAATGCTTTCGTATTTTGTTCTTTGAAGAACAAGAGCATCTGATGTTTTTAGTGACCTATTGTCTCTAAAATAGCATATACTGACATATTTCTTATCTCATAAGATTGTGTTGAATGAAAGAAAAAGAAACATATTGCTAACATCCTAAATCATCTGTCATTCTCGCAAACAGTGCAACTAGCAATATGACTGAGTGATGATTTAAGAGGTCGAAAACAGGTCCTTTAGTGTGGCACCCCCTCAGCAATGATCTGGTTTCCATTGCTGTAATAGTGGTCAATGAGCTGTGACTGTAGAGTATTGCAGGTCTAACTGTGAGGTATGATTTTCCCTGTTTGTGGAGGGCAACCCTCATCCAACTGTACTCATCACAGGCAAAAAGCTGGGACAGGACCACATCAGCACAACTGACAGAGACAATGAGACTTTATAGCACTAATAGGTTCAACAAAATCCAGTTTGCAATGAAATGTCGGGCTATACAGGGCAACAAAATGTCTCAAAAAATATAATACAAAGTCCAAATCATTTACACAATAGCTAAAAATGAACCACGCTCATTACTGAAATGCAGTGGATTTTTAACATGGGCATATATTGTCACAATTGGATTCAGACTGAGAGAAGAGTGCATGAATGTGCTTGTAAATGTGTATTTTTAATGAAGCTGTTGAAACACAAACTTCACTGGTGCACTGGCAATAGAGCTTTGATTTCACAGTAATAAAACTGTTATGTTTACGGAAGAATGAATTAGCATTGAGTTAATTTTTCAGTACTAAGTAGCTAACCTTTTAAAATCCAAAAGCTATAACCAGCCATGCTCTGCTAATGAAGAAGCTTACATTTTATTGCTGCAGCCACACTATAATTTTTGATCTTGAATTAAATAGATAAAGAAAATCACACAATGAATTTAGTGATGTTGTTACCAAAAGTGGATATGGAGGTGCAACAGGGAAGCAAAGTCCTTTAGTGGTTGAAATACTTGAAATTGGAAAATCACTAGTCACACAATATAATCTTGATTTATCTGAGAATGGCGCCACTGTAACATGACATGAAGATACAGTGTTGTATTAGGTGACCAAAAACATGTCTCCACAACATCCAGCAGAACCAGAATGTCATAAATGGTTAATACAGAAGATATTAAATCAATGCGTACAAGAATAATATGAGCGTGAACTGCGTCAGGAATCTTTGCAGGACTCAGGAAATAATAGCTAAAAAGTTTTCAGTCTCAGTTATTGCTTTTAAATACCTGACCGATAAGGCTTATATATTAAATACAATAGATGAAGGAATAACTGACGTTTTCAAACAATAATGACAGACAACTTCTCTCCAAAATATGAGTTTATTAATAAAAAATAATTCAACTTTCCAGTCAAATACTTTAATCAATAAAATCACTAAGCTAGTAACACTTAGCTCAACTACTAATTAAAAATATGAAAGAATAATGGAAACTAATAAACTATCAAAAAGTAAAACAGTAAAATATGCACATAAGAAAATAGAATCAATAACCAATAAAATGATGTTGTGAATTACTAATAGCAGCACCAAAATATATAAGAATAAAACATGAAATAACTCATAGAACAATATATAGTAGCATCACAATTGAGTATGGATATTTATGCTTGAAGACCAAGGTTGTATTGAAGAACTTTGGACATGTAGACAAATTAGCTCGAAACTGCAGTGGAGATCCATAAGAGAGCGGAATGTCCTGTAAGCACAATTAAACTGGGGGAAAGCCAGTCTCTGTTTGCTTGCCTAGATTCCACCATTGTGGTTATTATTTAAATAAATGTATTTTCTGAACATAGGATATTGCCTTACTGTTATAAGTTTAATTAAATAAATCATAGCTGCATTTTGAGCCTCTCTGGGGATAATAAAAGCATTGCTTGCAGCTGGAGGGAGTTTGTGTGCACCATTAAAAATGGCATTAGTCGTTATTTTTTCCATGGGCTGCGTCTTTTGGCTTCAATCAAGCATTGTTATTAATTAGACTGGAAAAAAAAAAGATCGCTCTAATAAAACGACTGGTGAAGGGCTCAGCCTATCTCTGATGGTTGATAAAGTCATCCAATTGTCCAGCCTTATTCCAAAATTAATCTTTTTCCGTTCATTGCTCTCTTACTTCGTCTGCCTTGACAAACGCTCCTACTTGTGAATGAAAACTTGGTGAAAAGTTTTCAAGTGAAAAGGGTGTCAGGCTGGGGTGAACATAACAGCAGACACCAGCACAGAATGGTGGAAAACAAGAAGCTTAAATTTTAAGGAAAAGTGAGAAGTGTCATTGGAACCAGGTGACCATAATTCGAGGGATGTGAAACAGCTGGGGTCAAGTGCAGAGCAGGGACACAAAGAGGAGAAGACTTTACAGATCAAACTTTACAGATCAACTGGGAAAAAGCCTAACACTAGTATAGGGGAATAAATCCAAATGCACAGCGAACAGAGCACAAGACATAAGTAAGAAACTAAACAAAAAGAAATGAACACGTGGCAGGACACAAACAACGACAAACAACCCAGGAATGAGCTGAACATCGCAAGACCTACCTACATTAAAAAAAAAAAAAAAAAAAAAACTGGTCATAATACTCACATAAATGAAAATCAAAACACAAACGGCCAGGTGGCCAGGAGAATCTATGAAGGAGTCCTGGAGTCTGTCCCAGAAACTGCTGGAACCCACAAAAAAGCTCTGGAGAATGCTGTTGATGATGGTATAACCCATGCAGCAACTTTGGAGAACAGTTTTTGGGTCTTTTTTGCACACTGATATTATTCCTGCAAAAAAAAAAAAATAAAAATAAAAAAAAAAAAAAAAAAAAAAATAATAATAATAATAATAATAATAAGTAAGGTAAAATTCTTTATTGCTGAATCAAACGAAACTGTTTTTAAGTTCTGGTCTGTGCTGGTGTTACAGACATTTTTTTGTGTACCTTATGAGTTTTTTAAATTTTAAGTAAGTTTACAGGTAATGGTGACTCAGGAGGTAGGAGTTCATCCTGTAACCTGTGGGTTGTCGGTTTGAACCCCCACCTCATCTGTCTCAGTCTTTATGTCCTTGGGCAAGACACTTCACCCACTTTGCCGGCTGGGTGAGGTCAGAGGGCCCTGTGGCGCTGGTGCATGGCAGCCTCGCATCTGTCAGACGGCCCCAGGGAAGCTGTGGCTACAATCCAGTAGCTCACCACCATCAATGAATGAATGGGTGAATGACTGAATGTAGTGAAAAGCACTTAATAAAGCACTGTACAAGTACAGACCATTTAAGTTTAGACCAGGTAGTTTTGTTTGGTTTTGCCTATATAGGCTTACTGGTCTAAATCAGGGCTACCCATGGTACCCCTATTGTTAGTGTTTAATATCTAAGTGAGGTCTACATCGAGTTCCAACATTAAAATGTGTTTTTTTTTGGTCAGTGAGTATATACTACAAAGGAGTTATTGAAAAAAAAAAATCTCAATTTTAGAAATCATTTTCAGAAAATTAAGTTTTCCTCATTGGGATGTTGGAACAAATGGAGCAGAAAATCCCTATTTAAAAAAATTACCATGTTAGTGTGGACAGGATCCTAAAGTAACAGCCACTGTTCTTCTGATTGGATGTTTACATTTTCTGTGTGTAAACCCAGAATGTTATATTAAAGTCTATGTGCATGCTCCTCCTGACGTATGAAGGATGGCACCTCAGTAAATTTATAAAGCTGGAAGGATTTGCCCTAAACCTTGAACAACTTCTCCTATTAATACTGCAGCAACCTTGAGAAGCGTCCAACTCTCAACATGAAGCTCTTTTCTGACACAAGGCAAGGGTGGTATTGGACATTTTCAAATGGCAAAAAATGAAAGAACGACAGAGAAAGAACAAATGCTGAACAAACTGTGAGAAATGTGTCCCTCAATATCTCCTTCTATATTTTACAGATGACTTGTTCCTCGATTCTCTTTTTAGGACGGAGTTGAGTACTTGATTTGTGTATGCGATGTGCTTGTATAATTTCTTTCTGTATGCTTATTTAAACTCATACATTACAATGCTCTGTAAAGAATGTTTTATATATATATATATATATATATATATATATAATAAATAAATAATTTTTTAATTCCCTTCTCACCCTCCACGGGTGGTCTTTCTCAACCTCTGAGCTCGGGTCCTCTACCAGAGGCCTGGGAGCTTGAGGGTTCTGCGTAGTATCTTGGCTGTGCCGAGAACTGCGCATTTCTGGACTGAGATGTCTGATGTTGTTCCTGGGATCTGTTTTAGCCACTGCTCCAGCTTGGGGGTGACTGCCCCGAGGGCCCCGATGACCACAGGCACCACTGTGGTCTTCACCTTCCAGGCCTTCTCCAGTTCCTCTCTGAGGCCCTGGTATTTCTCCAGTTTCTCGTGTTCCTTTTTCCTGATGTTGCAATCGCTTGGTATTGCTACATCCACCACAACGGCTTTCCTCTGTTGTTTATCCACCACCACGATGTCCGGTTGGTTCGCCATTACCATTTTGTCTGTCTGGATCTGGAAGTCCCACAGGATCTTAGCTCGGTCATTCTCCACCACCTTTGGGGGTGTGCCCCACTTTGATCTCGGGGCTTCCAGTCCATATCCTGCACAGATGTTTCTGTACACTATGCCCGCCACTTGGTTATGACGTTCCATGTACGCTTTCCCTGCCAGCATCTTGCACCCTGCTGTTATGTGTTGGACTGTCTCAGGGGCCTCCTTGCACAATCTACACCTTGGATCTTGTCTGGTGTGGTAGATCTGAGCCTCTATTGCTCTGGTGTTTAGGGCCTGTTCCTGTGCAGCCAGGATGAGTGCCTCTGTGCTGTCCTTGAGTCCAGCTTTTTCCAGCCATTGGTAGGATTTCCTGATATCAGCCACTTCAGTTATTTGTCGGTGGTACATCCCATGTAGGGGCTTATCCTCCCATGATGGTTCCTCCAGCACCTCATCCTCTGGTCCCCATTGTTTGAGACATTCGCTGAGCACATCGTCGGTTGAGGCTTTGACCTTGATGTATTTATGGATCTTGGATGTTTCATCCTGGACAGTGGCTCTCACACTCACTAGTCCTCTGCCTCCATCCTTACGGCTCGCGTATAGTCTCAGGATGCTGGATTTAGGGTGGAACCCTCCATGCATGGTTAGTAGTTTCCGAGTTTTAACATCCATGGTCTTTATCTCTTCCTTTGGCCAGCTTATTATTCCTGCAGGGTATCTGATTACTGGCAAGGCATAGCTGTTTATCGCACGGATCTTGTTCTTGCCATTGAGCTGGCTTCTCAGGACTTGCCTTACTCGTTGGAGGTATTTGGCTGTGGCTCCTTTCCTTGTGACCTCATCGAGGCTGCCATTTGCTTGTGGTATTCCCAGGTACTTGTAACTGTCCTCAATGTCTGCTATTGTTCCCTCTGGGAGTGAGACCCCTTCTGTGTGGATGACCTTCCCTCTCTGTGTAACCATCCGACCACACTTCTCTAGTCCGAATGACATCCCAATGTCAGTGCTGTAGATCCTGGTGGTGTGGATCAGTGAGTCGATGTCTCGTTTGCTCTTAGCGTACAGCTTGATGTCATCCATGTAGAGGAGGTGACTGATGGTGGCTCCATTCTTGAGTCGGTATCCGTAGCCAGTCTTGTTGATGACTTGGCTGAGGGGGTTCAGACCTATGCAGAACAGCAGTGGGGACAGAGCGTCTCCTTGGTATATGCCACATTTGATGGACACTTGTGCAATTGGCTTGTAGTTGGCTTCAAGGGTGGTTTTCCACATCCTCATCGAGGCTGCAATGAAGGCTCTTAGAGTCCTGTTGATGTTGTACATCTCTAAGCATTCAATGATCCAAGTGTGTGGCATTGAGTCATAGGCTTTCTTGTAATCAATCCAAGCCGTGCACAGGTTGGTGTGTCGGGTTTTGCAGTCTCGGGCGACTGTTTGGTCTACCAGGAGTTGGTGTTTGGCTCCTCTGGTATTTATGCCGATGCCCTTCTGTGCTGTACTCATGTATTTATCCACGTGCCCACTTATCTTAGCTGCTATGATGCCTGACATGAGCTTCCATGTTGTAGAGAGACAGGTTATTGGCCGATAGTTGGATGGGACCGAACCCTTTGAGGGATCCTTCTGGATCAGGATTGTGCGCCCTTCAGTTAACCATTCAGGGTGAGTCCCACTTTGTAGCAGCTGGTTCATTTGAGCTGCCAGTCGCTCATGGAGGGCAGTGAGTTTCTTTAGCCAGTAGGCATGGATCATGTCAGGACCTGGTGCTGTCCAGTTTTTCATACCTGAGACTCTTTCTTGGACATCTGCCACTGTGATAGTTACTGGGGCTTGCTCAGGGAGGTTGCTGTGGTCATCTCGTAGAGAGATTAGCCACTGTGCATTGCTGTTGTGGGTCGCCTCCCTTTCCCATATGCCTTTCCAGTACTGTTGGGTCTCCAGCCTTGGTGGGTCTGCTCTGTTGTTATTACCCTGCCATTGAGAGTACACTTTAGCTGGTTGGGTGGAGAAGAGCCGGTTAATCCTCCTGGCTTCATTTTCTCTCGTGTACCTCTTTAGGCGACTGGCCAAGGCTTGGAGCCTTTGTTTGGCAGTTTCGAGCGCTTCAGGTATGGGCATCTGGCTGTACCGCTTGGGTACTGGTCTTTTGATTGCACCTCTTTGGAGTTCTGACAATTGGCTCACTTCCCTCCTTGTTACCTTGATTTTAGCCTCTAACCGTCTTTTCCATGGTGGGTATTGAATCTCATGGTTGCTCCTATAGCCGAGCATCTCAAGGATCACTGATGCTGAGTTGTACACCAGCTCATTGGTTTCCGTTATGGTGTTGGTAGGGATCGTTCTCAATGCTGCATTCACAATCAATGAGACTTTCTGATGGTACTTCACTCAGCCGTTGTAATTGGCATCGGGATTGCCTGGTGTTCATTCGGGCCACGATCCTACCTCTCAGGTCAGTTGCTGCCTCGTTCAGCTGTGATGGTTCGTTCATTATTGGGGCTGCATACCCAATCTCCGGGTGGGGAGTTGAAGCTAACTCCCCTCTGACCTGGCGTCCTGGCTCCCCCTTGCCGTAGCATTTGTGTTGTACCTCGTCTATCTCAAGTTGTGACAGCATTTGCCGTTTGCGGATGTTGGAACACTGAGCTATTAGTTGTTTGGCAGTTAGTGTTGAATGGGGATGTCGACGTAACCATTCCTCCCGCATTCTTTGCATGTAACCCCTCTGACTAGGGTTACTTGAGTAGTAGCATTCCAACAGATCCAAGTTTTCACCTCTCGCCCAATTCCGTCTTGTTCCAGTAACCCATTTTTCGTGAAGGTGCCCTGGTTCCCCAGCACCTGACGCAGACCTTGTTTGGCCGGGCGACGTCTGAGCCGGCATGGCGTGTATTCCTTTATCACTCATCATGAGGTAGGCAGTAGCGCGAAGGATCTTGCCTAAGGACCCACACTGGATATCTCAACCAAGCGACCCGGCCTGGATTCGAACCCCGGTCTCCCGGGTGAAGGTCGGGTGACTTACCCATTGAGCTACCCAGCCGCTATATATATATATATATATATATATATATATATATATATATATATATATATATATATATATATATATATATATATATATATATATATATATATATATATATATACTAATGGTCATATAATAAGAATGAGCCATACTGTGTAATTTTGTATACCTTCATATGAATTGAAAAATGATCTAAATGACACATCACACCTTATTCGGTAATCAATGATTCCTGCTTGTCTTTGCTTTTCAGATGTACTGTAACTGTAACCACCAAGGCAAGGTAAAGGCCAAACAAAACCATTATTATGGCGATTTCATATTTTCTTTACATTTCTGAAAGCTTAGATCTTCAAAGAGAAAGAATGACTTAGAGGTGCTTCTCAACATTTTGGAATTTAAAATTGTGTTATAGGAATCAGGGAAAGCCTGACAGAATTTTGTATGCAACAAGAAACAAGACAAAACAATGTGCACAACCCTTCTACAATAGGAATGGTGATGAAAGAAACGAATCAGGGAAAATCATCACAATATTTAGAAATAGTATCTCAATTTCTGTTTTTTTCTGACTTCATGCAGCGCTAACTTAAAGCTAAGAGAAGCTTGAACTTTGTCTATGACCTGCAGTCTGCTTAGCCTATTGAGCCTTAACTTCATTAGTAGATATCAAACATCTATTATCAATGTAATTCACAATGTCACATGACAAAACAGACAAAACAAACTTAAATGTTAAGCTAGGGACAATTACATATTTATTATTCAGCCTGTTTGGATGGTATACTTGCCTCAAACACACATACATAAAAATTAAGTAATTTAAGTGTCATTTAAAACAGTTTTAACTATTAAGATTACTTGTGACAGAAATATCAAAATTGTCACAACCATCCCCAGACTGCCTAAAGGGAAATTATTCCTGTTTGATGTTTGAGAATTTCAGATATCTTGAAGAATAAAATAATCATAGCACAGTGCTAAAATCCATTTTTTTCCCAAAAATGACTTGTGGCGTCTATTACACCACAAAGACATGAGCACGCTTATACACACTTGTGCTACAACACTCACGTTGCCCACCTCCCTGGCTACCTAATGGGCCATAGGCTCTAATCTGGATGGCCAAGGTGCTCAGGAGAATGAGCAGAGCAAATAGAGAGAGCAGCTCATCAGCCCAGAGAGCCAGTGTGTCGCTAACTCCAGCTGTTAAAGAGACATCCGCACATCATTCGGAGACGAGGAAAGAAAATGACTTTGCAAGATTGGGGTAATTTCTAGAGAGTGACAATAGTTTCTAGTAAACCTTTTTCTTTGCCCTACCCCCAAGATGTCACCTCAGTTTCTAAAATTTATTGTACTCTATTGTAATATTATTTTCTCCTGCAGAAATCTTTTTATGTATTTTTCACAGTCAATGAGAAAAAAAGGTGCATATTTCTAACGGTCATTGGGCAAGAGGCAGGGTACACCCTGGACGGCTTGCGAGTCCATCACAGGGCAACTCAGAGACACACAGGACAAAACAACCATACAGGCTCACACTCATACATAAGGACAATTTAGAGCGACCAATTAACCTACCAGTAATAATTTTGAATTTTGAAGGGAAGCTGGAGTACCTGGAGAGAACTCGCGCGTGTATGGGCAGAACATGCCAACTCAATGCAGAAAGACCCACAGGCTGGGATTCACACCTTGCTGCAAGGCAACAGTGCTACCAACTGCGTCACCATGCAGCCTGAGGTAAATAACAGGAAAATGAAATTCCTATAGGTTTATTAAAAATATGATTTTTGAAACATGCAATTTAACAAATATATCTGTGTTCTTGTGTCCAAAAAATGTTCTTCCACTGAGTCATTATTTATTGCCTTGGAAAATAATTCATACCTTTAGCCTTATTCTTATTTTACAGATAAGAATACAAACAGACTATATGAAGTGGAAGAACAATGCTACACGTTTTTCAGGGGTTTTTTTGCAAATAAAAATCTGAAGTCTACTGTGCATTTGAGCTGCACAGCACTCGACAAGCATAATAGCAAGGCATAAAAAAATAATTCTAAATTAAAATAGCGGTGTTAATTCTAATCTATATAAACATCATTTACATTTAACTGCTACCTCACTTCATGCGGGACAAGTCTTTCCATTAGTTTACAGACAGGCTGAGTAATTACAGTCAGCAGTGATGCAAGGTGGTGTTTAGTGACTTGTCGGTTCCTGAAACTTGTCTTATCCCCCCCCCCCAACTGCCACATGTCACTGTCCTTCTTTTCATTCCCAAAATTTCCATTTGTAATTGACAAATAGATGGATTAATGGTGTATAAAATAACCCATCCATTGTGGGAACCTGTGAGAGTCAATCTTGTCAGACGGGCCTTTTTAGAAGGTGCTTCTCATGACTCCTGTGGGGTTGAGGATGCTATTTGCTGTCTGGAAAAAGGTTTTAGGGTGAAAAGAAAAGATACATTACTCCTCTGATCAACTCACTGTTTTTGAACAAAGGACTTCTGAAGGTAAGGCTGCAGGGTGAGTAGTGTCATTCCTTAAGATCATAGACATAAAAACCAACAGTTATTGTCAGGAAATTAAGTTAGATATTAGAAATGATCTCAACAGGATTTCTTAAGAATATTTTTAAATCTTGGAATATTTTCTTGTTTTAAAAAAATCTGTGATAGATCTCTTAAAAAGTAAAACAGTGGGTACGGCGGTGGAGCAGAGGGAGAGCGCACGACCCATGTGCAGAGGCTTCAGTCCTCTACGTGGCCGTCAAGGGTTCAAGTCCTGGCTTGTTGACCTTTGCTGCATGTCCTATCCTCTTCTCTCTCACAACCCTTTTTCCTGTCAATTCACTGTCAAATAAAGGCCACTAGTGCCAGAAAAATCCTTTAAAAAAGTAAAACAGTGCAAAGAAACAGGCCATAGTGCAAATTAGAACTTTATTTCACAGCATTTCATGATATACCATATTCATGTTTAGTACCATCTTGAGATGCGTGCTGGAAAAAGGCACCAGCCATCCTGTTGAGAGGCTGATGTCTATCTCAAGCGATCATTGAGCAGGAGGCATTGTACACATTAGACAGTTCGCCACTTTATCACAGGTCAACAGAGAGACACACAGGACAAACAACCATGTACACACACTCACGCCTAAACTTACCCAAATGTATATCTGCTTTATGATTTTGATGATGGCATTTGACAAAATGTAATGTTTATTGCTTGTTTTGCAATTTGTTACTGTATTATGTTCTTGTGGCGTAAAGCACTTTGAACTGCCTTGTTGCTGAAATGTGCTATACAAATAAGTTTGAACTTGAACCTAGAGGTAATTTAGAGGCCAGTTAAACCAGCTATAAAAAAAATATTTTTGATTCTTAAAATAAACCTCATCTGTTCAACAGCCCATGGCTTCTTTATTGAATTTTTTTTTTTTTAATTATTTGGCTATAATGATCATCATTTGGAGGAAAAACAGGGATGCTTGTACCATCCTTACTGTGAAGTATGGGGATAGCACTATCATGTTGTGGTGCTGTTTTGCTGCAGGAGGAACAGGTGCACTTCATAAAATAGATGGCATCGTGAGGAAAGAACATCTGAAGACATCAGCCAGGAAGTTAAAGTTCAGACGCAGATTGTTCATACAGACAAAGTGGTAATAAAGGGGGTTAAGGACAACAAAGTCAATGTTTTGGCGTGGCCATCACAAAGCCTTGATCTCAATCCAATGGAAAAAGTTTTGGGTAGATTTGAAAAGGCGTGTGAGTGAGGCGGCCTACAAACCTGACTGAGTTACACCAGTTCTATCAGGAGGAGTGGGCCAGAACTCCAGAAGACTATTATAAGCCTGCAGAAGGAAACCCAAAAGGTTCGACCTAAATCATACAGTTTAAAAGACAATTATCCTGATACTGACCAAATGTATGTAAACTTCTGAATTCAAAGAAAGTTAAAAAAAAAAAAATCTCTAAAAATGTTCTTGTTAAGTTTTCTGGCATTTAGCAAATAAATAATTTTGGTAATTCTAACTGAGAATAAGAGAAGTTAGGTCTGATTTAGCTTAAGACAGTGAGAAAAAATGTGAATGTGTCTTTTTATTTGATGTGTGTGTAAATATCTGGTTTCAACTGTATCTTTCTGAATTATGGCCTAAATATGAAACCTTGATTTCATCACACCATGTTTTTCTTTGTCAGAAAAGGCCTCTTGCTCACTTGTCTACCCCACTGCTCAAACATAGGATGAATACTAGAGTTTGGGGTCACATGCACTGTCCAAGCAATATTTGCCAGAAGTTCCTGCAGCTTCATCGTTACTGTAGTCGTCTTGTCAGCTTCCCCGACTAGTGTTCGACTTGTCCTTTGTGTTAATGAGCAATATGGAGAGAGATAAAACAAATAAATGAAATGAAATGTCAAAAGTATTTGAGGTATTTAATATACAAGAAAAGTTAATAATAGGGAAAAAAAGATTTTTTAAGTTGCAAAATGACATCAGTTAATCACATTTTATTTTACTATTCATGCATTGTACATATTAATAATAAACATTAATTGTTACTAGTTTTTATAAGTTTAATAAAATAACCTGGATTAAGTAGCTTTTGTCTTTGCAGCAACACTTACAAAGTGCTTGGAAATATTTTGGGAGAAAACAAAGCCTAAGCTTGCCAGGACTTTTTTTCTTAGCAAAATTCCAATAACCTGAGGGATTAGAGGGACCCATCCAACTCAATTAAATCAAAGGCATGAGGAAAATAAACAATGACAAGGAAGAACCTGCAGTCACACATCGACAGGTGCAAGCTTGTGCATGTGTGATGCCAAGCATGTCCATAAATCTTGTTTCAGGTGTGTCCTTGTATTTGTGTGAAATCCAAGGCCTTGCTGCAGCTAGATAAACAAAATAGTAACAATACTTTCATACAGCTGCCTGTCTCAGCTCTAATCATGGGAATAGAAACATTTTCTCACTTCCAATTTGTTGTATACCTTACCAACACTCTCTGTGGGGGTACCCTCTAGGTTGAAAATGTAAACAGATACACAGTTAATAAGGCAGATATTAAATATTTAAAACCATACCAGTTCCAATCCACCACAATTTATTTAGTGTTTGAAGACTGATGACATTTTGAAAAGAAACAGTTTTTAAGAATTAGGTTTTCCCACAAGATATTTAGAATTTTGAAATTGAACTTCATGTAATAAACACTATCATAATATAATAAAATGATAAAATGTTTGAAGTATAAGTAGGTAGTAAATCCAAAAGGCTGCATTTGTTGCAAAACCTAAGATATGCTGAGTCCAGTCTTTTTAACAGGGAGCAAGAAGCAAACATGCAAATAATTTTACTATAGTCCATACAGAGAAAATATGGTTGCATATTTTTATTTCAGGCAGCAAAAGTAAAATAGATGATAAGATTATATAAAAAACCCACTTTATAAATGTTTCATCTATCATCAGCATATGAAATACATTTTGTCTGCAGTTAGCCAATGTCCCAACTCATAGTACATGTGTAGAAAAAAAATGGGACTTGCATAGATCCTTGCGGAACACCATTATATATTGTAAATGGAACAATAGCACACTTTATGTCAGATAAACGTTTTTCAAACAGGTCAGAGACAATTCAGTGGGTTCTATAAAGTACAGTGGAGCCCCAGCTATCCGCAGATCAGTATTTGTAGATTTACCTTTTCGTGGATATTTTTTTGTGGAATGTGACTCCAAATTATTTACGGAAAACCCCTCTGTTCATGGAATTTTTTAAACTAAAATATTCAAAAGCAAATGTTGCTTGGGAAGTTGAAATATGTAGATGCAATATTACTTGACATACTATTGGATGGCTTTTACAAAGCAGCCAGCTCAGGAGCGTCATTTATTTTCCTTGGTGATGATTGGCTACCCCCAAAAGTGGAAATAAAAAAGATAATGTAAATATTAGCTTCTGTGGTAGTGCTAAGATAATTTCTGTTGTGTGTATTAATACAAACTAAGGTATATTTAGAGCTTTAACTATTAAAATTGGCATGTATTAGCATTTTTAGGGGGGCAACACTGCATAGTTATAAGCCAATGTTGGGTGTGTGCTAAGCGGATAACTGGTATTTGCATATAAAAAAAAATGCCACACTCTAACATGGAGTTAAGAAAAGCTGTTCAGACAAGGTTTTATTTCTGATCATTTTCAGGATTTGAGCTCCTGTGCACTGAAGAAGAACTGTTTTCCTTCTAAAATCAATCCCATGGGTCAGTTTGTCATGCAAATATGTGAAATTGTTGTTCCTTCAGATGTAAAATTACCATGCATTAAGGTTGCTGTGGTGTGATAGAAAGCCAGGGTTTCAGATGAAATCCTGATTTGTTTTTAACACTCAGATGTTTCATCTGATTAAAGTTAAAGCTCTACCGCTCTTTTTTTTTATCCAAATAAACTGCCGTTAGGAAGCTAATATCAGCATTTTTGATGATTGATATGATGAGGTAAAATAGCTGTTGCTCTGTAAACTCGTATGTCATATCACTTCTTCCATCTAAAGTAACCAAAATGGCATCCATGCTTTTTTTTATTTAACAGAAGTGTCTGTATTGGGCGATACGGAGTCTGTAAAAACTATAACTCCATTGCTATAACATGTTTAAAGGCTATGAAACTTTCTTTTATTTAATTGAGCAACTAAGGTTTTTAATGCTTCGTTCTTTGATGTACAAGACCTTATAGCTGCAGTGTGTAATTTTTACAAAAATATGCTTTTTGCTTATTTGTTAAAACTGTCATCGTGTCCTGACACTATGGTATCAGACATAATCTGTGAAAAGGTCGAGCTCCTCCACCTCCTCCCTGAGCTACTATTATACTACTATTCTAAGGAAACACACCGCTCCCAACCTAAAACAACCAATCAGAGCCAGGAGGAAGGTCTTAGTGCTGTCATTCACCGTCATGTGGTGCTAAATGTGCTAATGGTGAAGAAACAACTTGCCGTTACAGAAAAACTGTTTATCTGCCATTATCCATGGCTATTCTAACTGGCCTTAGCATTAGCAGCAGGCTATGTTGTGGTAAGCCAGCTATAATGTTGCAGAGAAAAAGGGGGAGTGTGTTAGCAGCGTGTACATGAGGGTGATTGAAAAATGTTTTTTATATATTTGTTAAAATTATCATGTCATGACAGTATAACATCAGACAGATAATCTGTGAAAAAAAATCAAGCTCCTCTTCCATCTCCCAGTGCTTCCAGTACTAACTGCAGAAATACACCACTTAGTCAGAAACAGCCAATCAGAGCCAGGAGGATGGTCTTCGCTCCCCATCCTCCCCTGACACACTCCTCCTTCCTCTCTGCTACGCTACCACAACATAGCCTGCTACTAATGCTAAGGATAGTTAGCATGGCCACCAATGATGGCAGATAAACAGTTTTCCTGGAGCGGTAAGTTGTTTCTTCACCATTAGCACATTGAGCAGCGCACACATGAGGGTGACTGACAGCAATAAGACCTTCCTCCTGGCTCTGATTGGTTGTTTTAGGTCGGGAGTGGTACAAAATTACACATTGAAGCTTTATTAGGGATATTTCCCCCCACTAAATAAATTTACTCAAATTAAAAGTTTGATATTCCTATCTTTTCCAGTATAAAATTATGTTTCTGCAGTAAAAACAAATAAATCTATGTAGTACTATTAAAATGTGAATTTTCATCAGTAAATATGTAAAAATATTTTTTTCTGCAAACATTTGTCACTTAAATTCAGTAAAACATTTACTGAATAAAAGAGGGACATTTTTTTGTCCCTTTTACTTATTAGTTTAAATTGTCCGAAGTCTATAAAGATCTTAACTTTTAAAAAAAACTTTAAACATTTTCTATTGAGCTCATTTTCTTTGCTAAGTCCACCTTGTGTAGGGATGTTGCCAACTCTTAAATTTCTCTCAGTTTTAAAAATTTTTCTTAACACTGAAAACCAACTGTCTGTCTTTCTTTAGTTGAAATGAAATCATATTTTGACAAAGCTGTCAGAAAGGTAACATTTGAGGATCAATGTTTCATATTTACCCTGGTGTCTCCCACTTCTCTTCATACTTATTTACTGAGCAATAGAGTAAATAATTAGCTTGAACTTTTTTCTTTATGTTCATAGTATTGCACTTGACATGGTAATTGCAGCTTTGATACAGAGAAAAGGGGGTAGCCACTTCGAAAGCTTCTGACTTATTTAGGACCTCTTGACGTCAATAAATAGCTGTCAATAAATAGCCAATGAAAAATGGTTCTAATCAAACTTTTTTTTTAAATTTCAAAACCAATTTTCCCCTTTTTGTTTCAAAATAATTTTGCCAGACAATACAGCATCAACTACTTTTACTATGATATCTCGTTCATCCCTCTTCTATCCTTGTAAAGTACTCTCAAGTTTTGAGATAGATTACAGATTGCCTGGTGCCGGGGACAGTTGCTGAGCCCAAGGCGTATTCCTATAATTAGCTCCATAATAGATAACCACAGTCTGTATTCTTCATTTTTCCACACCCTAAAGCTACAGTGATGAAGCTGTTAACACTTGAATTAGACCAGCAATAACACAGCAGTTTTACAAACTGCTTGGCTATAGTCTGGGTTTATGCATATTTAAGGGAGCTGGTAAGTGTTACTTCTGCTATGAATCCCCTGTGAATCAATGATTGAGGATTGGCCTTTATATTATATTGATTCTGGAATATTATTTCATTGTATGTATTAGAAATTGAGATAAAATTTGTTTTTAATTAAATCACATGCAAAGATCTGAAGAACAGGTTTATCTCAAAAAATTAGAACAGCATAGAAAAATTAATGTATTTCAGGAGTTTAAATAAAAAAGTGAAACTCATATTTATGCTAAATATGTTAATTAATATGTAAGTGTAATTTTTATGTAAGTGTTTATTTCTATTATTTTGATTATTACATGGCATCTCAAATAATCCCTGACCCAAATAATCACTGACTGTGGAAGCGTAAAACTGAACCTCGGATGTTAGATTCTATGCATCTTCACTCTTCCTCCAGACTTTGGCACATTAATTTCCTAATGAAATGCAAAATTTGCTTTCATTTGAGCAGATGACTCTGGACAGCTGAGCAGAAGTCTGACACCTTTTCTCCTTAGCCCAGGTGAGCTGCCTCTAACATTGTCTTCGGGTCAGAAGTGGCGATGGTTGTGGCCCATTTCCTGGATATGTCTGTTTGTGGTGGCTATTGAAGCTCTGAATCCAGATGCTGTCCATGCTTTGTTAATCATACCCCAAACTATTAAATAGGTTTTGCTTCACAAACCTCTCGAGGTTGTGGTTATTTATGTTGCTTTTACATCTTTTTTTACCTCAGTTTTTCCTTCCATTCAACGTTTCATAGATATGCTTGGACTCAGCACTTTAACACTGAGCTTCTTCAGCGATAATGATTTGTGGCTTACATACCTTTTGAAGGGAGTTGATCATTGTCAACTGAACAACTGTCAAGTCAGCATTATTCCTCATCACTGTGAAAACTATAGCATGGCCATAGCATAACATTTTGGACTAAAAATCTTTTTGTAAGTCTCATGTAAAAGGCTATCATTCTGGGAAGCTGAATTGTAGGTTTTCATTTGCTGGAAACCACATTAATCAGAATTAACAGGAAAAAATGCTTGGAGTATACCACTTTGTGTGTGATGAATCTGTACCATACAAGAACTTCCCTTTTTAAATGTAATTACAGAAATAAAATCCTTTTTTATTACATTGTAGTTTACTGAGATGCAGATATGGACCTGTAAAATCATAGTGGTGCACCTTTGCCTCTCAAATTTATGAGACAAACCCACAAATACAATTTTATGAGAAATGTGTACATAGTAAAATTTTATCAGAAGTTAGATGTATTTTTTTTTTTTTACATATCATTATATAACTTCATTTACCAACTCTATGTCAGAGAATACTAGTAAGGGACTAGATTTATTTTCCATTTGCCAGCTCTGTCGCTCTGACCCACACTTAAGCCGCACAATCAAGCATAGTTGTGTTGTCTCTCCAGTCATCAGACAGAGCTGTGATCTCAAGCAATTCATTTGATTTGTTTCAGAGCAGCAGGCTGCCTAAAGCACTGTACGCTTTGAGGAACAGTAAGTATTGCCTATCAACAATTGAGAATATGCAAACTTGACCTTTTTCTCCTGACAAAATTGATTAATAGGGGGTCTTCATGGATAGGCTTCAGGTACCCAAGAAGAATCAAAGATTTGTAATGGCCAGTGGATAGTTTTAAAGCTTTGTGAGAGCTCAAGATTCTATTACCTATAATCTGTTGCTTCTTCCATTTGAAAGTGTGCAAACACATGTCAAAAACGGTTTCAGATTTTCTCAAATGAAACCTAAATCAGAGCAAGAGAAATTAGGAAGCAATAGCTCTGTATATTTATATTTTTATGACTGACTTTTATGGAGCAACAATCAATTTCTAATTAGTGATGCTATAATCTGATATCTGAGAACTGTTTGGTCATCACCCATTATAAAATGCAATTTATTCCGAACTGAACATTTGATGTTCTGCCAAATTTATATGGAAGGAAGTATTGTGAATAAAACAGTGTCAGAATTTCCAAGCAGAGCTGCACCTGCTTTTTCCAAGGCCTTGACTGAGTGTGAGGGACAGAGCAGTGAAGACACACAATAAAAGGTTAGTTTTTTTTTTTTTTTTACTTTACACAAAAATAAGAACAGTTAAAAAATTTAACAAAAAGGTCCAAAAAATATTTAATCAGCCAATAAAAGAGGTCAATTAAATCTAACTAGACTCATAATTACCATTAATACATTTTTAAACCATAAACCAGTGTTGCTATGTGTACTTTGGTAATATAATTTTAGGGCTGATAATTTTGACAAAAAAAATGCTAAATTAATACTAAATATGACTACAAAATAAATGTGAAAACTAAAGACGGGAGTGTGTAATGATTTTACCTGTGTTTGGCTGCTGTGGTAACACATAATTTTGATGAAAATGTGTTTTATCATCAAAAGACTATAACTCTGTAATGATATCCTGAACATTCCTGCAAGAAGAGCTTCTAAGTTTTCTTTTTTATTCACCCAGATGGAGCCCATAGTGCTGAATTGGACAATATCTTTTGAAGTAACCACTGAGTGAAACTGCATCTTTTTTCATGCTTGTAAAAGACAGAATTGTTTTCTTTTAACTCCATCAAAGCTTTTTTTTTTTTTTTTTTTTTAAATAATGACAGTAAATATGACCACAAATAAATAGATCTGAACATTTCTTGTTTCCATACCAACAGACTTTTCCCCCTCCCTATCTTACATTTAGATTTGACTTTTGCAGTCAGTATTACAAAAAATATTTATCTTTGCTACATGTCAAAATAATGAGAAAGACAATGTTTTAATTAACCTTTTTAGATGGAAACACACCCATTGATGTGTTTTAAGAAAATGCCTAAAAAACAGTGCTTCCTTGTGTGGCATCGTAGAAAAATCTAAAGAAATCAGATGAGAACATCCAGTTTATCCTTGGGCACAATTTTCATTTTCCAAATGTAAATATCAGTAACAGACCAAAAACAAAAGACACTGTAATAATGCTGTGAGAAGCTCACTGGAGAGTGCCATTATCCACAGTAAAAAAACAAAAAAAAAAGTATTTTAATGACATGGGCTGAAAGGCCACACAGAATTGAAGAAGTCATTAATCCAAAGCAACATAAAAAGCTCGATTACAGTTTGCAAATGCACCGACACAGGCCCAATAATTTACTTAAGTGTTTCGCCATAGTGGCCATTATTACATTTAGAGGAAAAACAGTCAGAGAACACTCCCAGCAGCACCACGTGTGGGTGTTTTGGCACTGCAGGGACTGGTGGACTACACAAAATAGAGGCATCATGAGGAATGAACATTCAGTCCCCTGAATTTGAGATAAGCAAGAACAATGTTTTTCTTCAGTTTTGACAAGACAGTCAAGGAAAAAAATATTAATGACATGAGTAGAAAGCTACATTTTTTTCAGAAAAGTATCACAACCTGTAGTCCCCCACTGCCTGTTGTGAAGGAGTGTGATCAGTCAGAGTCAAAGTGAGTAATTCCATCTGTGCTCATCTTAAATTAATTTCCAACTTACACAGATGCAGAGGGGCTTAAACGTGATCCACTTTATGTGGAAATACTTTAAATATGTTATGAATGTCTAAGGCTAATTTTTAGAATAATGTTTTGAATGAGAGTTGGATACTACATTAGTTAAAGGCCATTGAGGAATATATAATGCCAGAGAGGGTTGTTATAAAGTTAGCAGTACTGAACAGGGAAATTTATCAAAGACAGATGTGGTAGAGCATGTTAGAGATGTACCTTCACTGCTGTCCTTCCGTGCACACACTGGTGGCCCCTAACCAATCATTGTTTCAAGCTGGGGCACACACAACCAAGTCTGTGTCTGGGAAGCAAAGATTTAGCCTGTTAAGGCCAGAAGCCAATATTTTCTCAGCAGGTGTGTGTGTGTGTGTGTAAGAGACAAAATCAAAAGGCCAAATCGACAATGTTGGATTCAGCTGACAATCATCTGGTGCAGTGGACCAAAGGCGGGTGTTGAGATGACCTTGGCTGTCCCGGTAAGAAGCAGCCAGTGTGTGAAACTATCACATCCCTCTTCATCAAGCATTAGAACAGCAAAGTGAAAACATATCAGACAAGAGCCCTGCCATCCCTCCCTAAATGTCTTCCAGGTTTTTCACAAAGACATGATTTGCAAAATAATCAGTGAAAATTGTTGAATTATTAAAAATTATGTATTCTGAAATATATTGCAAACAAATAACATTAAATGGATGTGGTAAGAGTTGATCATATTTTACTTCAAATGTAGAAAAAGATAAAATACTTCAACAAAACACATCGGAGAGAGTTTATAGCTCAAATTATTACGGCTTCATTATTTTACCAGAACTCACAATTCTTTGAAAAAAAAAAAAAAAGAAATAAATAACGAATAAAAAACAGCAACATCGAGTATGTAACACAGCAGAGAGGCATTGTAACTAAGAGCATTACAGAGATCCGCCCAGTTTAAAGCCATTTATCTCTTCTTGTTTTGCCAGCATTCAGTGTTCTCAGAGATAAACCAAACTAGAAATGATGATGAAGCTATTATTTTTACCTCGTCTTTTCATTTCCGGTTTAAACACAAATATTATTTAATCTGTAAAATGTTCAAAATTTTTGGAATACAGCATATTTTATAATACAGATGTGGGGTATATGTTTCAGTGTGTTTACATTTAATTTTCTCAAAACAGACCCTTATATTAAAGTATTATATTTTTGGTTTGTGTGTGGTTTTCTGTTTAGCTCCCCACAGTGCAATGACACGCTGTTGTGAGCTTCCCTTAAAACATAGACTGCTTTTGTGTGATAGCATGACTGATTCAGCCATTAGAAGCCTTTAATGATCATTTCCATGCTCATAATACCAGAACTGTTAGGGTTATTGTTGAATTCTTTACTTTTCACAGTTCCTTCCCCCAACCGCTCATTCACTTTCCTGTCTTCCGGGTTATTATCAGATTCAAGCTGAACACTTAGCTCTTGATATCCTTTGCTAACTTTAATTTTTGTTTTTACAATAGGAACAGAGTAAATTATTGGGTCAAAAGACAGCTATAGATGATTGCAAAGTGAACATTTGTGACGCAATGGCTATGAAAAACTGCAGGAACTTAAAAAGGCTCAGCAGCCTGATAAAGAAGCCTGGTTCTGTTGTGGGGACTTCTGTGGAACCTCTGGAGATGATGGTGCAAAGAAGGATTGTTCATAAAATTAATAAAATTATGGACAACTCTGAGCATCCTCTTCTTGAGACTGTCATAGAAAAACCGCCCTATCTCTTCAGTCAGAGGCTTCTTCAAATTCGCTGTAATACAGACTGTTACAGGAGGTCCATCCAGCCCACAGCCATCAGCATCTACAACAACTCTTCGAAGAATCTTGAATTAATATGAGTTACAACAACATTTAATTTACCTTTGGCATCAATAAAGTATTTTTGAATATGAATTAGATGAAATAGTAATGTGTTAAAGAAACATGGCAAAAAGTTACACTTTACAGTTAGAGATACTGTGTTATGATCCTAAGTCCCTCCTGTGCAATAGAGCAGATAAACAAGTTTACTCATTATGATAATAAGAAAGGGTAATTGCTTAATTTATCTGCCTCAACATGTTTTTGTATATTCAGATTATTTTTGCAACATAAAAAATTAATTAACTCACTTTTACCTCACAGTATATTGTACTTATAAATTGTATTTATTATATCATAAAATATATATATTCATATAATGTTTTTAAATGCATGTTTAGATACATTTGTAAACATCCTTCTAATAAAACATTTTATTGCAGAAATATATAAGAAACTTTATGTGGTCATAATTAATCATTTTAAACCTTAATAGATTTATTTATGTTTAAATTATTTTATTTGTTCTTTTTCTTTTTTGAGACAGCTTTTGGGAATTTATTTGATTAATAAGCATCATATTGCATAATTTGGATACAAAAAAAACCCCTGTACTTTTGGAATATATTAGAAATACTATCTGGTTAAAATGTGTTGTAGTTAATTATGACAAGGTACTATTAATGGTTCAATTATCCCTAATTTATGAAGGAAAGTTGCTTTAATTATATACTTTAGTACTCTAAATGCACAGTCAACTAATTATCATTTTTTTTCTGTTTCAGTTGTTGTTTTTTAAAGGCATTTTTATTAAATATACATGTTTAAAAAAAACAACACATTTTTAAGTAAAAAGTTTTTGTAAGAAAAGCTTTCTGAACAGAGGCAATGGTACCTTTCCAAATTCAAAAAAAGACATTGGGATTTGGTGGTAAATATTAGAGAGAGACAGGAAAATAGTTATGGTCTATTATCTAAATAATGCCCAGAACAGGTCCATATATACCCTGTGTATTTAAACAGGGATCCTCTGCATCTGGAAAACTGTGTTCTTCTTGTCTGTCAGACTGAGAGAATTAATGACAGAGTCAGGGAGGAGGACAGCCTGCTCATCCTTCTCTCTGGCTTCCGTGACTATCACAAAGATTCAGAGCTGACTCTAATTCAACAGGACTGTCATAGCTCATGAAAAAATCATGTCGTATAATCAAATCGGAGTAAAAACCCTGCGCTCCGCCTCATGGGAGTCTCCATGCACCCTGAATATTTCATGTAATGGAGGCTCTCACCACCATGGAACCTCTCAACAGTTCAGGATTGCGTGCAAATATTGACTGTAGTGTGTAGGGACGAGGGGCCGGGAGAGGCCGCCTGCGCAACCGAGCCTGAGTGAGTTTTATAAATAATGGTAATCGCATGTGACACTGCTCGCAGCAGGGGGGCTCGTGGTCACTGAAATCATCACACTGGATTGCAGTTAGTGAGTGCAGCAGAGTTAAAATGAAGGAAGACACAGCTGAGGTAGAAAGTAGCAGGAGATGAGTGGGCGGGGGGGTAAAAAAGTGCCCTGATGCATATGAATTGACAAATGTCTGTTTTGGCTGCTGAGAATAGAGCTCAATTGTAGGTCTGAGGAAACATCAAAACACAATTCAGGGCTGACATCCAGTGGGCAAAGGAGGGGGAGGGAGCTGACAATATACCGAGGCAGCAAATGCGGCATTGTGACTAAGATACTGGCTTGGCAGGGCCTTTCCACAGAATGAAACAACCAAATAAACTCTCAGTGATAGTGAAGAAAAGTTGTTTAATACAATTTTTATGAAGACTTAAATCCAACTTCTTGCTATTCCAATCCGAATCAGATAAATCCACAGTTGTACACGAACACATTCTGATTCCTAGTAGCGTTGTTTTAGAGATTGAATAGGTGATGAAAACAGAGACACTTAATGCAGAATGTAGCTAGTTATCTGACGTGTGTGCATTGGCTGCTCAGGCTGTTACAGACCTGTATGTATACTCACAGCTTTGCAGGTATCAGTATTTGAGGAAATGGATGCTTCTCCCTTCAGTTCAAATAAAACCCCGCAGATTCATGCCTTATCCATGCGCCTAATGAATGGGAGTGTTTTATACAAACAAAATGTGTCCAGATCTCAAGTCAGAAGTGCTACAAAACAGAGGTCAAGAAAACAACTTTGAGAGATTCTGCGTTTTTGTCTGTCTCACTGATGATCATCTCTGTATTTGTAAATGACAGGATGTCGCAACTGTTTTTGTGAAGCAGAGGGATGAAGGCCACACACCAGAAAACAAAGGTTTGTTAATAAAATTAGCTTCTCAGCACAAGCCTTGCTTGAATCCTGACACCAATTTTATGCATCGCCATGCATTCTGGAGGGAGATGAAGTTTCAACAGAAACTTTTGGATTTCGTAGTCGGAGGAGGATTAATGGCAATGGAGTTCTAGCCCCTAAATAGGGAGATTTTCAGGGTATAGACTTGGACACAAAGAGATACGGGTTGCCTTTGTAACGCATCTTACTAAATGTAGATATTTTTTCATTAAACATATTTTAAAAGCATAATGACCACTGTAATGTAGCACATAGTTTGATAGTTCTTATGTATTACCCTAATAAAACATCTTTGTTCTATATATGTAAAGTTTTGACGTATGTTAGCATACCTGCTGTCAGAACCAATTTGTCAAAAGAAAATATAAACAATTTCATTCATATATATATATATATATATATATATATATATATATATATATATATATATATATATATATATATAGAGAGAGAGAGAGAGAGAGAGAGAGAAATTAAGTTAATTTATTTCACTCAGTTCATAAAGTGAAACAAATTATGTAGATTTATGAATTTATGTTTTTGTTATGATGATTTTCTGCTTACAGGTAATGAAAACACCACATTTTTGATTGGAATATTACATTAGAGCAAAAAAACATTTTAATACATTTTCATACGTTGTAATAGAAACGAAAACATACAACACGCTTTAAGTTTATTTTCAAAAGACACTTTTAATCTGAGAAGCAAGCCTCATTGGAATGCATATTCTAATTTATTGAATATGACTGTATATCTGTGTTAGAATACTGGCAAAATCCAAATACACTTTAAGTGAGCCGAAAATTTTCGAACATCTTAGGTCACACACTTGTTCCTAATTTTGGCGAGGGCCTTTCTGGAGAGTTGGTATGTTGTCTTCAGGCAAGTGTGGAGGCTTTGGCTTTCTCTTGCAGTCCAAAGACAAGCATCAGGTATGGAAAATGGATTGCTGAATGAAAAGGCTTCACGGGAAGGGTATGGGCACCCCTTGCTAAGTTGATTTAACCACCAATGGCTGCTTATTTATTTAAAATTTTAAATATGATGACTCTCTTCATCCCTTCTGACAACAGAGACTGAAAAAGGGGTAAATAAAAACAGATTTATGGGAGCCATACAAAATTAAAACATGAAAATACTTAAGCAAATAAATGAGAAAAGAGCTGATAGAGAGCAGAATGCTCCTATAAATTCACAACAGTATTGTTGACCAAATGACTGCAACTTCCAAGATTATTAAGTGACAATTTATTGAAGTGATAAATGATGATTAAGAGGTTCATTTTATGACTGTCAATGCAGTATAGAAATGGAAAAATATATATTGTCTTAAAAAAATTTTCAGTCACAAATTTAGTTTAGTTCAAGCATCAGCAAATGTTAACCTTCAAGTCTTGGGATTTTTAAAATTTACTGTGTCTATCTTGTGTCACCAGTCCATCAAAGAGACTTTTTGTCATCTCATTAACTGTATTTTTTTTTAAATTTATCGGTAAACACAATCAGTACAATCTGCGTTTGTTACAGTAAATTATGATAATTTTTGAGCAAGTGAGAAGTTAAAGTAATCTAGAAAATCATTTTCAGACAACTTGTTGGCCTGCACCTTCTAAGCTCTATTAGATTCCTAATGCCCAATAAAATTTAATTAAAAATGATAGGTTGGAAGGAAACAAGTATTGCTTCAGCATGCAGTGTTATACAGCTATAATTTATTATTCACATATATTGGCTGTAAGTAACAGCAAGAAAAACAAAAACATTCAAAACCGCACAAACAGGCAAACAAACATCACACCCACACCTCATTAAGAAAATAATCACTCAACTATAGATGTTACAAACATTGTTCAATGAAGTGCAATTCAGACAGACAGGGTGAAAAGCAAACTGTATATATATGTGCTGGTAATGGTTGGGAGTGGTGCCGTTTGCATGTATTATCTGCACCTCTCAGACGTGGTAATTGAGCCTCAGTGCTGTTACGAGTCTGGTGAGAGGCAAATAAATGCATCTCCTCACTGCTAATGCTGAAATCCGATCCTGTCTGCAGATATTTACTGTGGGCTGCGTGCTGTCTGTGCCCGTAAGCCTGTGCATTACCCCTGATTCATCAGGCTGTTTATCTCGCCAAGTGAGCAAGAAAAAAAAAGACCTGCAGTAAATTCCCATTATTAGATGAAGTGTGAGGAGGCCATGGGGGAGGAAGGAGACAGACAACGTGGCTTCGATACAGCAGGAGGAGCAGCAGCAGCCTTTCAGACACTGGGTCTCGTCAGCTGAGGCAGATCATTAGCTGCATCACTTTGAGATGATGTTTTTACTGTTTGGTGAGAGTTGATTTATTCTGATCAATGAGGGATCCGTCTCTAGCGAGTAGAAACACAGTAAATTTTAACAACAGTGATGTTATTAGCATCATGCTTCCAGGTCTATGAGGCCAACAAAGAGTTTATGACAAGCTGCTTCACATTAGACCCTGGCACAGATTGCCCAGGTTTTAAAACTGCAATCCTGGGGTGTCAAAACACTACCACACAGTCCCAGAGTGGATATTTCAACTTTTTATGGCTGCTGAAAGTGTACATGCACTTTCTTAGTGTTTTTATCTATGTTAGGGATGCAACACCTGACGTTCTGATGAATTTTCATGCAGATGGTTATAGCGATATTACTGAACCTTCTTTACAATCTTATTTCAAATGGAGCTGTACAGATCTGCACACGGTCAAACTGGAATCTGCAGAGGATTGGCAAAGGTACCAATAACTTTGGCAACAGTCTTGTTACAATCGATTATTTCTTGACATATCTTTCTTTAACTCTACCAAATAATGTTCTCGACTCAAAAGGTTCCAACACTGCCACTGTGAATTTATGTTACTGCAATAAACAACTGACTTATTGTAAGGCTTTTTACACATCTTTACAAGAGGTCCCAACAAATTTGCCCACATCTGTACACGGTGTCAAAATACTCTGGGACAACTATCAGGTTATTATGGAAAGCAATCTGAGAAGGTTAAAAGAACATTCTGTGTGTGTGTGCGTGTGCATGTGTGTGTTGGAGGGGACTGGTCATCTTGAAATTAGAGGGATCATTACTTCCAAACCACAGTTTTAATAGCACATTTACATCAATGATGGCATCCTTAAACCAAAGCTGGAAAAAAGGTGGGGGATCGAGTCAGATAGCTTTATACTTGATATCTATTTTTAACAAATATATATATATATATATATATATATATATATATATATATATATATATATATATATATATATATATATATATATATTTATTTATTTATTTATTTTTTTAATTTTATTTTTATTTTTTTTCAAAATTGATCAGGTGGTAAATGTGGTCCATGTTTGTAAAATACACCTGTCTATGCTGGCACTTTTGAGTGTCAAATTGTAATGATTTAAAAAACTATCACAAAAAGTTCTAACATCCACATAATCATAGCTGAATAAAATCCCATTTTCTTTCTTGCAAGTGCTGTTGACATATCAGTTCCTTTTTCGGCAGAAAAAAAAAAAAAAAGTATAAAATGAAATTCTTGAGGAAAACATCAGCCTGTCAGAAGAGGTGGTGTTATTTGAATCTCGAGTTAGACAATGAAGAGAACCACTTGGCCTTTAAAATCAGTCCCACGAGAAAGTTCACTCTCCCTCTCCCTCTCTCTCACTCTCTTTCTTCAAAGTACAGTGTGTTGCTTCGATGCCGTCACCCGCCTTCTCCTGATGTCACGTTTGACCTCTTTTTCGAGCCTCCCCTAAAAGGAGGAAAGCACGCAATGCTGCGCTGCAGGGACTACATGGCCTATTATGTTATTTACAATGCTTGCATCACTGCTTATGGATTTGAGAAATAGTTCCACCTTCATATGCATGTTTTTACAAATGGTATTTAATGGAATTTAGAGTTCAGAATAACAACACTATGAAAAATGCATTAAAATGAGAGTAAAAACTAACCTGTTCTTTAAAATAAATTTTACACAACATTTTTAAAGAAAGCACTTGACATATTTTTTTTTTTTTATTTTATTTTTACAAATTTACAAATAAGACTGTATTTATGGGTATTACAGATCAAAATTGGGTTTATTATGGGGTCTGTTTATTATTTCACAGTTGAAAGGTGTATATGAAATGAGCCCTGGGAGATATGCTGTTTAGACAACAGGGGAGCACAAACAGCTTTGCTGACACCATTCTGTGTGTAATTACCTTTAGAGGTTGCACAAATAACAGATGGAAAGGTGACCTTTTCACAATATTTATTTATGCTTGGAAATTTAATCTGTGCCTGTCTGGTCTTTGTTAGTAAAGAATGAGGGAAATTCTTCATATCAAAAGGAGGTGGTGTTTGACAAAATGTGCTGAGGGGTATGGTGTTTCTAAAGGTATAAGCACAGTTAATATTTAATTTAGGTCAGCCTTATTTAACTTTAATGAATTAAACATGACAACTATTTTTACCAATAATATCACTTCTTCTTTGTCAGTAGCAGACATGTTTGTGTAAATTTCCTTCTTGTTTAGCTCATTATTTCTTCCTTTACGGAGCCCTGAGGGGACACAGAGGATTTTTTTTTTTCTTATTGCAAAGTTTCTTGGTTCCCTCGCAATAAATTTTACATTCCCTCACAGAAATAAGATATTTACTTGTCAATTTTTAGCACCTTGAATACTGAAAGTCTTCCTACTAAAATATAAGGTCTTTGTAAGGCTTTAACATGTACGGTAATTTCTCGTTTGTGAGATATCTGAAGTTCTATATCATTTTCTTTAGGATTAAAAATGGACCACAAACTTATGTGCATTTTGCACATTAGTTTACTGAGGATCTTTAAAAGGTGTACATATGTTCAGTTTTAAATTAACATTTTTAATAACTGTGACTGTATACAAAATAGACCAGGGTGAATTAGCCAATTTATTGCAAAGGAACACAAAACCTATTGTGAGGGAACGTGAAGCCTATTGCAAGGGAATGCAAACTTTTTGCAAGGGAATGCAAACTTATTGCACGGGAATGCAATAAGAAAAAAATCCTCCGTGTCCTTTAGGGGGCTCGGTATTCCTTTTCTTTCTATTGACCTTGGAAAACCAGTTTGAAGTCCCACAGTACGTTAATTTCTCCCTGGCTGGGAACTGCTCTGCTAGACCCCAACCACACTGGAAAGGCGCCAGCACAGCACGCCGCTCTGGTGCAAGTCGTCACTCATGACATTAAAACTCTCTAATTTGTCACTGAAACTCTCTCAAATTTCCCAGCATTGTTTCTCTCCCTCTGTGGATAAGGGCTAATTTCAAACATACTCATCAGCTTATCTCTCCTCCTCCTCCCACTCCCGTCTCCTCCCATCTCCTCGAGAGCTAACTCAAAGCTAATTTGCAATTCTCAGCGGCAGAGGAATTGATGTCTCATCTTGGTGCTAGGTAACAGAATTATGCGAGTAATGAGAGAGTGATGAAAGAAAAATTTGAAGCAGGGGGAAAAAGAAAAAAATTAGACTGTTTGATATGACAAATTGCCACGTCTTGGTTTTGTTTTCACTTTGAAAGCCAGAAATGTTCATGCTGTGAGCTTTGGAAGAGGGTTTAGCTTCCTGACATGAAAGACAGGACATGAGTTCATGCCATGTTCAATTCCAAAAGGAAAGAAATTTATTTAAAGGAACAGTTGTAGGATGCCCCTTGAATTTTTTCCAAAAGGCACACTGTTGTTTCATTACAACCATAAAGATTTTTAGGAATAGGATTTCATCTGATGGACAAAAGAACATCTAATTGTAATGTGAACATTAGTGTCCAAACAGTATCAGGAAGAGCAATAACTTCAAAGCAGGGTTATATTATATATTAAAAAAAATCCTTGAACTTTTTGGTCCTAGATAAATCCTTCAGACTTTTCCCCAACTTTGAGAAATAAAGGATATTTCTATTCTATTCTATATTTCTATTCTAAAACACTATGTGATGGGGAAAAACAACTTGACATATCACCCTTAACACACCATCCACACCGTGAAACATAATGGTGGAATGCTGTGGGGATTATTTTTCTTCAGTAGGGACAAAGAACATGTAAGGAGTTGGACAAAATTAAATACAAGCCTATAAGAAAAAAAAGATCTGTGGCTGTGGTGGAGGCTCACCTTCCAGCAGGACGAGCTGACACATACATCAAGCGCTACAATAATATGATTTAGATCCTTTTTTTTTTTTTTTTTTTTTTTTTTTTTTTTTTTTATCTTCATGTGTTACAATGGCCAAGTCAAAGTCAAGACATAAATCCAATGCAGAATCTGTGACAAGGCTAAAAACAAAAAGATATTCACTGACACTTTCCATCCATTTTGACTGAGTTTGAGCTATTTTTCAAGCCAAAATATGCAACATTTTCAGTCTCTACGTGTGCAAAGTGGTTAGAGACAGATCCCAAAAGACTAGCTGCTGCAGTGAGGGGTGATTCTACTAATTATTGACTCCAGGGAACTGGATACAAATGCATGTCACACCTTTCAGATTTTTATGTAACAAAGGGAAAACATATTATGGTAGGTTTTTTTTTTTATTTTATATTTTACACCAAATTTTTTTTATTTTATAAAGCCTCTTAACATTATGTACAAAACATAGTACAAAAATTAGCAGAATTAATAGCGAAAGTTCTACCCAAAATTCTCAGACTGCTGTTATGCTCACTTGAACTCTTAAGAAAGAAATGCATTTGGTATGCAAAAGGTTGTGCACCAGAGTTGTTATATGAGTGACGAAATTGTTGGTTTTGGTACATTCATTTTTAGTAAAACAGAAATAGAAATATCAGCTGTTGCTCTGTACAGTAACAGTAAGAGCTCTAAAATATTTAAATAAAATAAAAAGTATAAGAGCTGATACTGAATCATCACGTGCAAAATCTTCCAGGCTGCAAATCTCAGTGTGAGGTTCAGAGTGTGTGAAAGGAAACCAGCCTCAGTGTATATCGTACAGTGCACTAGAAGTCCCCTTCAAACACATTCTACTAGCAAGGAGAGCTCGGTCAGCAAGAATCCTCTGCAACCACTTAACACAGAAAATAAGAGACAGTGCAGGGCAAACGTTTTACTCCGACCCCGGTTCAACTCCTGTTAGCAAACACGGATTTTACAGAAAACAGATAGGCCGTGACAACGGTATGATGCAAAATGTAACTATAAAATGTTATTTTTTGCAAGTGCAAACAAATGTCTGTGTAACAGATTAAAACTGATAAAATTGAGCAGTTTGAAGTGCTTTAAACACCAAAATAAATATCACTTGTTTTCTGTTCATAGTAAAAGGTTTCAACCATATTATCCTGTCATTGCTGTTTTTATAATTCTTTGAGCTAGAAAAGAAACCAAATTGATAAGGAACAAAAAAATAATTTCAGAAGTGAGGTATTAGAGCTGATGACTATTTTTTGATTTTGCAACTTATGAAGGCTTGATGAAAATTCAACCTCGCGGACTCTCTCCAGCTTACCTGCATTATCCATCACTGGGTCTACGCCTCCACTGCTGCCAATTAGTGTCCAAGATTCCAGATATAAGGTTCGCAATCCATGGCTCCACCTGCTCACCAGCCAAGCTTGGTGCCCCGTCTCCACCCTCGTCCTCTCAGGGTCTTTGGGGCTCCCTTTCTCTGACCACCACAGCAGAGGTCAGAGGGGGTTGGAGACGACCCTAAATCCTCACCCTATGTTGTTCATTCGAGCTCATGGTGATTCTCAGCGTACTCGTCTTCTGCCGGGGTCCGAGTGCCAAAGAACTTTAAGTCAATAAAACTCTCTAATTGTCTCTCTCTCTGTGTGTGTGAGTCTCTCCTGGTTGAAATGACCCTTTCTGTAACATTAATAAACGAAAGGCCCAGCTCTTTGGTTGTTGTGATGTTTTGAGAAAATTGCTGCAACACACAAGATCTGTTGCCACTCTAATAAATGGTTTTCCGATCCTGACCAGCTCTCCCTTCCTTCTTTTTTAGCTGCCTTCTGCTTCAAGCGTGTATGGCTGAATTGCTCCAATTACAACTTGACTTTGTGTAGCGTAGCACAGTTTTAGCTGTGTTTGAGCAGATTTTTATGTGAACCGCACTGTGAGCAACAGAAGACATGATAGTGGAGGCAGTCTGCATAATCATGGTTTGAGACTAAATGAGGCAAATATCTTGAGCTACATCTATGCCATATTAAAGAATGAGGGAACAGCTTTCATGGAAAAACATGTAAATTCTATTTGGGAATTTAGAGGTTTAATTATTGGCTGATTTCACAAAAGTTTTTCTAAAAATAAAACAATAGGTTTTCATTTGTACACAACTTCACTAAGATTACAAGATTTAACAGTCAGCTTTCATCCTGTGGGACTTTATCACTGTAATAATAATTCAAATACTTTTTCACGTATCTCGTTGTTTGATTCCAACATGTTTACATTTTTCCTTTAGTTTTCACACTGGCTTGGTTCAGTCTACACACATGGAACTCAGTGGGCAAAGTAGCCGTCTTGCAGTCGGTATGTGGGTTTGATTCCAGGTTTCCCCCGTCACAACTCAATGTGCTCCTAGGCAAGGCACTTAACCCTAAGTTGCCCACTGATCTGTGTATTGGTGTATGAATGTATTAGTGACTGCATATTAGAGATTGCACTTGGGTTAATGTAGCTCCAGTGTAAAGCGCCTTGAATGGTCAGTAAAATTAGTAAAGAACTATATAAATTCAGTTCATTCAGTCCATTTACAAAAGAAATGTAAATATTAACACACTATCTTTCCAGATGTTGCTACTACTATTCCTACTACTGATAATAATAATAATAATAATAATAACAATAATAATAATAATAATAATAACTGTATTTGATGTGGGAAATTTCCCATTCTTCACCCTACCCAAAATATGTTTCTTAGAGGCAGCTGCTTAAATGGGAAGACGACGTCAGGATTCATCAGGCTCAGATTGTGAAAGATTGGGTTAGGGAGCACAAGGCATCACTTTCAGCCATGGGCCAGTCCCAACAGAGTCCAGGTTTTAATCCTATCTATAATCTTTTGGGATGAGCCAGAATAAATTTTCCTGAGCTTTCCAACCATCTATCTTCAAAACATCAAGTTCTGAATGAAATAAATGTTGTAATCCTGTAAACAATGGACCCCTACAGACAAGCATTTATATATATATATATATATATATATATATATATATATATATATATATATATATATATATATATATATATATATAATTTGAAGACATCTGACTTCATTTTAAATTATGAAGTCAGATGTCTTCAGTTATGTTTGAAATATATACAGCATTTTTACAACAACTGAAGGTAGTTGCTTTATTGTGCTATAAAATGACAATTCTTAGTGAACTCTATGTTTTCTGACTGCAATCATCAAATGATTGAAGGAGGGTGATTAAGGTACATCACATCACAAACTAGGTGATTAGGGTTAGAAAAATCAGCATCAGTGCTCTGTATGACTTTAACCACAGCTTAATATTTTCTTCAAGACAGGCAAAATTCTAAAAATATAAATTTACCTTTTCTACTCATTTCATCTTTCATCCATCTATTCGCTATACCCACTTATCCATGCAGGGTTGTGGGGTGGGGTTGGTTAGGGAGTGGGGGTAGCGGTGCTTATCTCCAGATGTCATCAGGAGAGCGCCTGGGTACACCTTGGAATGGTTGCTAGTTCATCACCATCACAGGGCAAGAAAGAGACACACAAGACAAACAGCCAGCTACACACTGATACCTAAGGGCAATTTAGAGAGACCAATTAAACAACGATTAACTTAATATTACCCTTGTCTGTTATTAGTCAGTACTTTATAGGTGGTGTGGGTATAATGCATGGAGTCAGAGTTCCTTTAAGCCACCTTTCACGTTTCCATACTAAAGACTATTTTAACATAATAAATGCATTTGCAGAAGATAGATTAAGTTGAAAGCTATGTTTAGTGTTGTTCAGTAATACACGTGATACAGGACTCTAAATGGCCTCGTAGTGCTGAAGATTTTATTTCAGTAACAACCATCACCATTAAAAACTTTTCCTGCCAACTCTCGCGAAACAGTATCTCTTACATCGTAACAGTATCATCTCTAAAGAGAGAATTAACAGAAGTCTTTTTAAACTTGTTGTTTTTGCTTTTCTAAAATCTATGGACTGATTATTTTATCTCTTTAATTCACCTAATGTTCTGTTTATCTGTAGTTTATACCTCATGACAGTTATGTTTGTTTTAAGGCTATATTTTACATGTGTTGGGTTTCAAAAACTGCTGATCAGACAGTTTGGCAAGAATGCTATTTAAAAGAAACCTAAAATCTCAAATGGTTATTTTCCCTATACTATAAAGGTCAAAGATAAATGCTCAGTCACCAGTGTGATGCAACCAGATTAAACCCACCTTTTGTTTTGAAGGAGATACACACAGTGATTTACAAACACTTTCATGCATATGTAGGAGGATTCAAGTATACTCCCTGGAATGCATGTTGCTCAGCTGAATGCCCCCAACTGAGTGGGCATCTGTCTGCATAAGGGACCACAGGTAATAACAGTAAAAGTCCCCACCTGCTGTGTGAAATAAAGTCAGTCCTCCACTCACACAAGCAAGCCTCACACGGCTGAGTTGTGTTAATATTGCAGGTTACTGCTGGCAGCCACCCAGGTGGTCTCACAAGGCTCTAATTAGGTGAAGGGTGGGCTATTCAAACCCTTATCAACACACCCAGTGACCAGACAGTCTTTTTTGACCTGTCATTGGACCAGTTTACCAAAAATTTGAATTTGAGCAAGAGGTTGAGCAATTTTTGCATGACTGAAATAAGAATGGCAAAATAAGGAGGCTGTATTTGATGAGTACAGTGCCTTGCAAAATGATTCATACTTATTTTGTCAAAGTGCATACTTATAAAGTGGAAGGAAAATGATTTTTACTGAAAAAAAAATCCAAAAATGACATTTTCCCTTTTGCTCTGACATCCCTGAATAAAATGCATTTCCCTTCAGAACTCCTAATTTGTAAATAGAGTCCACTGTTGTGTAAACTACTTGTGGTTTAAATGTAGCTGTGCTATGAAGGCTTCAGAGGTTTGTTGGGGAACAAACACCATGATAAAATCCAAGGAACAAAGAAGACAGATCAGGGATAAAGATGCGAGTAAATCTAAGCCAGGGTTAGGTTATAAAACAATATCCCCATCTTTGAACATATCACAGACTTCTGTTCAAACCATCATCGGAAAATGGAAAGAGAATGGCATAGCTGCAAATCAACCAAGACATGGTCATCCACCTGAACTGAGAGACCGGGAACGAAGAGCATCATTAAGAGAAGCAGCCAAAGAGCCCATGGTCACACTACTGCTAAGGTGGAAGAATCTGTCAATAGGACAACTGTTAGTCATGCCCCCAATAGATCTGTCCTTTTGAGAAGAGTGGCAAGAAGAAGTGCCTTCATGAAACAAAGGTATAAGGTCTAATTTTCAGTTTGCTACGAAGGTGCTCTGCTTAGATCAAAACTGAGATGAGAACACTTTTTCGACTTAAAATACTTAAAATGGCGTGTGTTGAAAATCTAACACTGCACATCACCCCCAACAGACCATGTTGAAACATGGTGGTGACAGCAATATGCTGTGGGATGCCTTTCTTCAGCCCAGACAGGGAAGCTGGTCAGAGTTAATGGGAAGATAGTTGGAGCTAAATACAGGCCAAGACTGAAAGAAAAAAAACATTAGAGCCTGCAAAAGATTCCTGACTAAGGTAGATGTTACTTTCAAGCAGAAAAATGACCCTAAACATAGAGCCAGAGCTACACTGGAATGGTTTAATGGTTTAATGGTTTCAAAGGATATTCATGTGTTAGAATAACCCTTTTGAAGTTGAGAACTAATTTTAATTGAGAACATGTGGCAAGACTTTAAAACAGCTCTTATCCTCTGGTCAAACTGGGAACATCGTTATGAGTCTAACATAATTTATGAGGTCACAAGTAAATCTCTCTTTCAATCCTTATCAAGAATAATTTCAGTATATCTGAAGGTTGTATTCTTTCCATAAACACTATGTATGGAGCATAATACTCAGACATAGTAGAGTTCAAAAATTGTAAATTTCACGACACAAAGTCCACAAAGCATTGGGCAGGAATGAGAAATGAAATCAGTCCAGTTTGTGGAGAAATGCATCACTCCTTTGACATAATGCCAAAGAGGACACCCACTTCAGCCTTATCTAGACAGTAATTGCATCATCAATTGTCCACCACATGGCAAAGTCACCTGCTGATGTGGCTGCCATTAACCTCGCTGTGCTTGACCATGATGAACCTAAGACGTCCAAGTCTGTGTTGATGTGTCATCAAGAATTATGAGAAGCTGAAATGTGCTTAGCTCTGTTGCAAACGATGCATGAATTCAGATTTCACACCAATATAGCTGTGTCTTAGAATATCTGTCACAATTCCGCATACTGTTTTCTTTTATAATAAAAAAATCCATATTTACAGTCATATTTAATAAATTAAAATACGTGTTCCGATTAAACTTGTTTGTGAGATAAAAAATAACTCTTGAAAATAACCTTTAAGTGGGTATAAAACATACTTTTCATTAAGCTCACATGCCTGTATTAATTCTATTTTTTTTATTGGTGTATTATTCTTATCTCAAATGTTTTGTTGTTTTTTTTTATTAGCTCTCAACAGAAAGTCATGCTAATTAACAGAAATAAAGGGTTGAGAGCATCAGCCTATATGTAATTAATCTATTTAATGTATTTAACTTGGTGAATTGAGTGACTGAAATAACTGAACTTTTAAATAATGTATTAATTTACTGAATATGACTGTATATTCTTGGGATGGCCTTGTAACCTGTCCAGGGTGTATCCCATCTCTCAACACCTGACCACTGGAGATAGGCTTGCACCCTTCCAGTCACCCAGATAGGAATATACAAGTAAAGACAATAAATGGATTTTACTCTATAAAATTAAAGTGATCCAATGAATAAGCAGTGATGTGTGCTGAAAAGTTGTTGGGAAGTTAAAGTTTGCCCTCTTGTCCACCACTGTATGTCTGTCTCTGGATCTCTGACTGATTAATCAATACTGTCTCCAACCTACCATGAGTCAATATGTGTCAACGTTTCTCCTAAAGCATTAATGTGTCCTGCATTGCTGTGACTTGGCGAGGGCAGGCGATCAACTTTCTAATGCAACATTACAGCTCCCTGTTTGGAAAAGAACAGAAGGGAGAAAAAAAATCTTAAAAAGATATCTGTTTCAACAGAAAGCTGTAAAGTTTTTTGCATATGTAGTGTTTTATATATATATATATATATATATATATATATATATATATATATATATATATATGAACACATTTTTCCTTAATTCTGCAAGAAAGCCTCAAAAATGTGTTGAATTTTATCATCAACTCTCTGCCTCCTATCTCCAGTCCTATATCTAACTTTAGCAAATATTAGTGTAATAAATACAATAGTCCTGTGTTGTACTTTAAATGCTTTATGCTTAAGATAGGAAATATGACTTTCTGCCTATGGCAGCATTGTTTGACTATTGAAACTTCAATCAGTTTTGGATTTCTTGTTTGCATGTCCCATCAATGAGGAGCAGCATGACACTGATATGTAATCCACATCTTCCAAGGTGGCACTTAACTCAAGGGCTATTTCATTGTTTTTTCATTGAAATTTTACTATATTTGACCATCTCAAGTTTAAAATAGTACACAAAACCTATAGACCGGTCAAATCTTAACTATATTTTTATAAATACAAATGGTTTAAACATAATACAGAAGTTGGGGATAACCCAGGGCAGCATTGATGCAATAACCCAGGGCAGCATTGATGCAAAAATCATGAGTCACTTTGAATTCCCCAAAGTTTGGTTTAGTGATGCTAGTCTCTAAAATCTAATAACATACCACATTGAGTAATCAGTCTCTTTAGATTTATAAATGCATTCTGTGTTTGCTTTCATTTTTTTGTAAGAAGTACCTGATTGTGGTAGGATTTTTGTATAAAGTTGTGTGTAAGTGCCTGAGGCTGCCTTTCACTTTACTACCCTAGCTCCCTGAGTGGGACTCCGTCATGCTACAGGCTAAACCTCCATGCTGGGTCACACCACACAAAGTACACAATAGGAAAATGGGACAATACATTGCCCTATAAGAACACTGTACTATATATAGATTTTTCTACACAAACTGAACTGCAAAATCAGGGTGGAAATGTATACAAGCTCAACCTTAAATCTGAATTTGTTGCAGCAAATAAAGTGTTTTTGTTTGTTCAGTTGTTTGAAGCACAAAGGCCATTATGAGTCTGACATCAACTGTGAGTTCATAAACTGAGTAAAATCCATTTTGCAGTGTAATCCCGTGGATAGGATTGGATAGGTTATCAGCAACCAGTATCTTTCTTGAAGCAGATAACTCTCTGAACCACTTCATTTAGAATAAACACATTAGTTTATTCTGGAGTTTAAAGCTCTGAGAAAGGCCTCTGGCAAAGCATCTTAAAGAAATTCAAAAAAAATAATTTTATCCTCTTCAAGGTTTAAGGTAGGTGACACTATGGGAGCTCCACATTTATTTTATGTCTTAATTATGTTGCTTCTACAAAGTCCAAAAGCATCCCAACATCTAATTCAGCTCTGCACCCTAGATTTCCTTTGATTTCCTTTCCTATTACTGATAATATGTGATCATTTATGCAAATATATCCTACAATACCCTTGCTGTCTTTTTTCCAGAAATGCCTTTTTGTAGACCATCATCTTTGTTAAAAGTTATTAGCAAAATTTGTCACACAAACTGCAATTATTGCCCTTGGGAAATTATTCCTGCCCAGAATCAAAAGGAAATGATATGGTCAATAGGAAACTTTATATCTCAAATCTATTACAACTGCATTTGCATAGTCATATTTGCAATTATGCTAATAAACACAACTTGTGAATGTTTTAGGTATTGAAATTGTCCATCAAATGTCAAATGAAACTTGCAACTGTATTTCCTGTACAAATTCATGATAAAAGTATCCTCATTGGATAAAAAGATAATATATTGCAGGTATTAATGAAGCTGTAGAAAAGGGAGGTTTGAAGTGCAAACTTGGAACAATTTGGGGTTCCTGGACTAATTTGTCCGGCCCCAGACTGCAATTTGAGAGCCGTGCAAATTCAACCTGCCGGCACAGATGATTTCAGATGGAGACATTGTTTACTGACCAATTAAAATCCTTTTACAATGGTTAACATCTTTCTTTTTACTTTGATACTAAATAGGACTACATATATTCAGACACCTAACCGAAATCAGACTTTGGTGCACATACATTTTTTCATTAATCTGTCAAACAGATCGGTGTCCTACAAGTCCCTGATTATTTTATTCTTTTAATTATTGCATTGCATATTTAGTTTATTGATGAGCACATAAAAAACACAAAAAAATTTGATTTATCATTATCAAATTTAGTGGCGCTCGACCACTTTTGACTTGATGATGTTAACACTCATGAGAAAATGTTTGGACATCATTGTTGTAAACAGTTCAGTAAGTATTGCTTCCATCCATCAGCACAAAAAGGCAACATTGACCTAATTCTTACAATAGTTAGCCAACGTTTTTTAGATTTACTAAGATAAATAAAAAGTCCAGCATTTGGTCTGGCCTAATTAGGGTCTTCATCAGTTACAATAAGCTCTTCTCAGGTTTTGATTTATAATGTATAATTAATTAGTAAATGATATTTGTTGTCCTTGTGGCACCTCCCACTATAGGGTTGCCAGCAGCCTTCCTCGCTCCACAGCTGCGTGCACACAGACTTGGCAGATGTTTTACACCAGATGCCCTTCCTGACGCAACCCTCTGATCATCCCCGGAAATGGAGGGAGCGGGGTTCAAGCGACGAAGCTCTCCAGTGGTCTGCAGCCAACCTGCTCTACCACCCTTTGCCACTGCAGTCCCCGCAGCATAATGCTTTCTGATAATTTCTTTTCATGTAACATTGCCTCTGGACACAAACTACAAATGGTATTTTAAAAAAAATAAAGGAAAATAGCTATTTGCACAAAAATTTACAATAGGAATTTATTTCTTGGTGTGCACAGTGGATCACTTGTTAACAGTGTTGCCTTGCAACATGAAGGTCATTGGTTGGAATCCTGACCTGGGACCAGGGAGGCATAGCACTGTGTTATTTTATTCACAGCGCAGTCCAGAAAAAACCTCCACTGATTCCTGCACTTTCTCTGGCATTTCAATAAAATGACTTTAAACCACATAAATAATATGATGGAAACCTTAAGAAATTTTGAAAACCGTAGCTTTTTAAAATTCTGATACAACCAAATACCTTGTACCTTGAAACCCATGCCTTATCTCTACTTATTTGGCACAAACGAAAGGATATCACCAGCACCAGTTCAAGTTAAATAAGAACTTTCCCCCATATTTTTCTGGTCTTAATCTATTATAGCAGGCATTTATCTGCTCAACTTCCAACTTGGCAGGAATATTAAGTAGAAGGAGGTTGGAGAATAATTGCTCAAATTTTGCAGGCATGTTCTTACTTTGGAGTCATAGTTTAGCCATTCATCTGTGATATTATCTGTTCCACTTTTATGCCTTGTTACCTTGCAGAGAATGTCACTCTCTTCTGTGATATGACAGCTGTCTCACTGACTCAGCTCCAATATCTGCTGCACTAGTTAAATATTTACACAGTTTACTATATATGGTGTAGTAATACAGATGACAAAAACACAGGTGAACATATTTTAAACCATGTGACCTATTAAAGAGATTTATTATGCAGATGTAGAGGATGGAATCATAGCACAGAGGATGAGGCAGTGAGAAGAACTGTGGGAGAAAGAGAGAAAGATGAGTCTGTTGTGTCTGTAAGCCTCCGGGCCCTGCTTTCAACCCCAAATCAATGTTGCTCCACTTAGAGGTAAATTGAAACAGTCTTTCCATCGAGTCCCAACCATTTTAATTTTCACCTGAAGGGGTCAGGGAGAGGACACTTTAGTGATGATGAAAGACATTTTCCCATTTTCACAGCTTGGTCACGCTTTGACACATCATTATCCCATTGACTTAATACATGCTTTCCCCTCTGTCTCCCTCTGCCTCCTTCGTCCATCAGCATCCGTGCTTCTCTTCCTGCTTCAATAGCAGTTGTACTTTTTTCCTTCTATTTACCTCTATATACATCAGGGTGTGCATCTCCCCCTGCTTTTCCACAATTCATGTCAGCTATACATCCCATAATGTTCCTCTCTTCGGTTTTTCATCTGTTAATCCTTTTTCCATTCTCACCCATTTCTTTTTCTCTCCACATTCTTACCCCATCAACGGACTCTTCTCTCTAAGTGCTTCCTCTTTAAAGCACTATCCAGCTCTTTGATCATTCTTTAGTCATATACTTATTTTACTTTTTATTTCCTTTGGTCTGTTGTAGTTCCTCTCTTACCCAACAGGACAAGCTGCTTTCACAAAAACTAAATCCAAATGAACGAGGCGTTCATTTTGGTTTTTCACTATATTGTGATTTTGTTTTATAAAACTCACCACATCTGGATAACAGGGTGGTGAATAGAAAAATAAAGTACACCCTCTTTTAATTAGGATTTACTTAAAATCAGCTGGTCTAGTCTCATTATTAACTGTGCTATAAACTTTCCAGTCGATTTTAGAATAGGTTTTTAAAGCACTTGTACTCACCTACAGAGCTTTAAATGGCCAGGCACATGAATATCTACAATATGTCAGCTTTTCACCAAATCTACTGCTGCTCACAGCCTTCTATCCTAATCTCTGTGTCTGTTGGAAGTTTCTCATGCAAGCCTATAAACTAAAGGGGACAGGGCCTGTCATGCTGTGGCTCCAAAGCTATGGAATAGTTTGCTCCTGAGACTTTGTTTTACTGACTTTGAGGATACTTTAAAAATCAAGCTGAAACTCTTTCTATTTTATCAGGGTTTTACATTATGATTGATAATAAATATTTTTATTTGGTGTTTGTTATTAAATTTTACCTGCGTTTTATGAAAAAAAGCAGTTAAAAGTTTCAGCACTGTGGCCAGCTACCACCCACTGAAAGCTTAGGAGAGAAGCTTGTACAGGAAAGGCAGCATAGAGGTCACTAGTTAACAAGAAAAGAATAAAGGACAGATGGAAATTAAGCACAAAAATCAGCAGGAGAAGAGTGTGAAGTGATTTTATTTGATGAAACCTCCCTCTGATTGTTTTGGAAATCTGTCTAGAGAAGAAAAGGGAGAGTCTGATGTATTACCAACAGTGAAGCATCCTGTTACAGTTCAACTGTTGGGTTGCTTCTCATCTAGCGGGGTGGACTTAACTTCAGTTCTCCCCAAGAATGATACCATTAATAAAAATAGTATTTAAAAAGTTGTGCAAGAGCAACTTTTTTCAACTATCCAGGCATTACCTGGTGGACTTTATTTTTCTGTTTGATGGCACACTATATGATGACATAAAAATGAAAATTACGTTGTCTAAAGAATCATAACAGGTAATTTTGGACATTTGGCTAATTCACCCCCCCCCCAGATCTTTAATTCATTGAGACCCAGTGGTCAGGTCTTAAAAGCCAACTAACTGTGGTCAACCCCAAGTAAATCCTCTGATCGCAATTATTCAGTACATGACCCATATGTTTTTATCCAATATAACAGAATTACTATGTCCTGCATTCAGCTTATTTCTTCAAGCAACACAGCCCAACTCTGTCCTTTATGTCACTTTCATTTTTTTATGGAGGGAAGTGATGTATGGGTGTTGAGAAAGGGAGGGCCATAGTTAAAGATCTTTGCTCCAAGGCTAATTAAATCAAGCTTTAAAATGTAAATATACTATAAAACAATATTGAGCTTCACTGGTTTTAATTGATGCCCATCCTGAATTCTCGATGAGGCTATTAATTTTGACTGATTGTTCACTGCGGCAGGCCCAATGATGAACTCTTTTACACTCCTACCCTGTGGAAAATTATAGGAAACTTTTTAAAGTTTTAAAGTCAAAAGAATTTTGACCAACCAATGTTTTTATACATAAATCAAGAAATGTAACATCATTCTGAACAAAACCACAAAAGAAAAATTACAGTTGTGGAAACTAACACAAGCATGCCTATACGCAAGCAAGTTTTCCCATTTGATCATTTACTTCGCCTTGCAAAAGTATCAATGCCCCTTAAACATTTTGTCACAAAATGTCAAATAAATTGACATTTTATTGGGACTTTTTCTGATAGACCACCACAAAGCAATGCATTATTGTAAACAGGAATAAAAATGATACAGTGTTTTCACAGTTTTTATAAATAAAGTCCTAAAAAGCATAGCATTGGCATGGTTGATTTCATGGTTTGTAGAACCACCTGTCACTGCAATTGCAGAGCTCGAAGTCCTATGAGGTGTGTTTCTACCTGCTTTGCACATATAGGTTCGATAATCTTTGCCCATTGCTGCTTTCAGAATAGCTTAAGCTCAGTCAGACTCGAAGGAGAGCATCTGTTAACATATTTTAAGTCTTATCAGAAACCCTCAATTACTTTTAGGTCTGGGCCATCTTTTCCTGCTGGAAAGTAAACCTCCATTTTTTTTTTTTTTTTTTTTTGTTACTCCGTTCATCTTTGCAAGAACTCTGACCAGGTTCCCTGTCCTGCAAAACATAAACACTCCCAGATCATGATGATCCCTCCACCATGTTTCACAGATCAGGTGAGTTGAGGATGTTAGTTTTCTGCTTCACTTTTGAATGTAGGTGAAAAAGTTCAATACTGGTCACATCTGACTTTAGCATCTTCATGTTCCTGTTTACTGCGGCCCCTTGTTGGTGGTTAGTTGTCCTGTCAACAGATTCTCCCAACTGAACTGTGGATCTCTGCAGCTCATCCAGAGTAAAAGATGGATCTTAATTACTAATGTTGTGACTTTTAAATGTAGTTGGTTGCACTAGATTTTATTTAGGGGAGTTGCCAATTTTTATTTATAAAGATGGTGAAAGCTTTCAAGTTCTTCCTGCTTTACAATAATGCAATAGTTTACGCTGGTTTATTTCAAAATTTCCCCCAAAATGTACTGACGTTTGACAAAAATGTGAAAAAACTCCTATGTGTATTAATACTTTTGCAATGCACTGTGACAAAGTAAAACAAGACATGTCTTTTTATGGGTACCTTAAATACCAGATTCTGCTGACTTTCTCCCATCCTCACCCATGTTTAGCCCCCACTCTTCATGACATGAACTTTGGCCAGGCTGCATGTGGTGATTGACTGTGAGAGAAAGACAAGTTTGAGCTGATGTTTTATTGATAACCAATGACAGTTCAATTTGCACTACCTCTACAAAGCAGCAATGAATTGATTTCATTATAACCTTTCCTATGTGATGTTTTTTTTTGCCAAGGGTTAGAAAATTCTACATGATGGATATGGGAGACAAAGGCTGACAAAAACAGTGACACTTTCAAAGGTGTTAATGTTAGAAATAATATGGGTTTTTTTGGGGGGGGGGTTTAAAAAGCAATATTGTAAATTTGTCCTGTCCTGTCAACAGACATACAGGGTGAAATCTGCTTTACAAAATGGATGTTTATTGATACTTAGAGTAAATTAGTATTATTCCAATTTATGAACACTTCTAGTTTGGTATAACACTGCACATAGAGCTTTGCAATACAGGGATTATTCTTTGATAATGAACTATAACGATTCTGCATAGGTATGTGTAACTACCTAGCATTTTTTTGTGTATTTCTACGTGTGTTCAGATAGTGATTTATTAATGGAGGAAAAGAAGTTCTTTTCTATCCAGCTCTCACTGCTTCAGTGGTCTTTAGCAAAGTCAAAATTGAAATATACTGCATAATTCATTAGCCCTAATACTGCTGCAGTTTTGTACCACAAAGAGCAGAGGCAAAATGTAACTCCTGATGATGGTTCATGACGAACCTACTTTGAAAATACTGCTGCTATAAGTATTCCGAGAGTGAAAGGGATCCTATTAACAATTATTGTTGCTGTTAAGATGTTAATGGTGTATAAAAGATGTAAACAGCTTGAAAAGCCTCTTGAAAATAGCAAATGCTGAAGAAGATTCTTATAGTGATTCACCTTCTTTCTTTTTCCTTTCCTTTTTCAGACTGGCTTCTCCTTTCATCATCTCCTCTCATCTTGTCCTTCAGCCAAATTTCCCCTTACTTGCACAATGCATGGTCTCTTGTATATTTTGTTGCATATTTTCCACCTCATATAATGCAATCTATATATTTTTTCCTTTCGATCTGCCATTCACCACTTCCTTTGTACTCTCCACACTTTCTCCTTGTACTTACCTACCTTCAGATAGGTAAGTACAGAAAGAAAAGCACTCCTCTTGCCTTTCTTGTAAGGCAAGAGAAGTGTATAGTTTATTAATGTCTTGTCCTATGTAGCAACAGTGTCATTTGTCATTAATACACTACATTTTATTTCTGTTATCACACTTTAATACAACACAAACTGTAGCAATTTGTATTGCTAAAATTTACATTTTTATTGAGCTAACTAACTTTTTATGACTGCCATTGTTGTTTTTCACATTGGCATGCGTCAAGCATAACACACAAAAGTCCTGCAACGGCCTTTGTGGAATGATGTGTAACTGGCATAATAATTTAAAGGAATTTGGTTTTCAAAGACTAAAATTTAAAATGAGCTAAGTTTAAAATGTGACTGGTGATGAATTCTGGAAAAAGGCAAGATTTGTAACATTTGATCTATGTGACTTCTCACTTCTCTGGAGGTTGAAGAGCTGTGGCACCCAGCTCACTGTTCGTTTTCACTAATTATCCACTGCTAATTAAGGTGAAGAAAAGGCAATCAAAATGGCCACACCTGTCTAATTATAAACAAGTCAAACTGTGTGGGGTTGGATCCAAGAAAACGCGAGTGATAATACTCTTGAGCCTGGACTCCTGGGCTGACAACCTGTTTAATTAGATTAAAAAGTAAGTTGTTAATTAATTAATGCATCATGGTTGACCGCTGTTGGATTCCATGTAGTGAGAGCTGATAGGTACTTTGAAGACGTATTGTATGAAAAACTTTTCAGGAAGAAAGGTGACTTACAAGAACATAAATGTCTTCGTTTTTGCTCAGTATTACTAGTTCAAATCTAAATTGTGAGAAAATATGTATGAAATTACATCACAGAAGAGTATAAGGGAAGTAATGTTTGTAAACTTATATGATATAGCACTTTTCTAGTCTTACCAATCACTCCAAGTACTTTACTTTAGAGCCACATTCAGTAACACATTTATATACCAATATGCAGCTGCTACATAGTTACCTACTCTCTACCTGGTCTTTTATATAGTTTTCGATTATAGGTGTCTATAACAATTTGTTAAAAAAACTCATGAGCAAAAATGACTCCCTTTGACTGTGTGTTGTGTTGCATCATTCAGCGCCAACTCGAACAGCTCATTGAATGAAATACATTTAAAAGCAAGTGGCCCAAAAGTAAGTGCTTGTTTCATTTCTTTATTTCTTTTTGTCTCAGAGTGCTGTTTTTTCCCTAAGTATACAGATACCTGATCTAGAGGCCAAAAAGAAAACAGAACAACAGTGGTGTATATTACAAATATAAATGTGTATATTCTCTGTGGGAATCTCTTTGAATTTGATCCAAGATATGTCCAGTATATGATATTATATAAGACATACTGAATTTATTTGTAGTACATCAACAGAACCAATTAAATCACCAATGGTGTTAAAAATAAATAAACCCCAAAACATTTGTTTCATAGAAAAGACATATTTTTAAAGTCTGAAAAGTTAATGCACTGCAAATGCAGCAAGATGCATCACCACTTGCACTTGTGATTTTAGTATTTGAACTTAGACACCCAGTAATTGATACCAGTTCTGAAATACTTTTTTCTCACCATTACAGAGCTGAAACCTCTCCAGTGCCCCCAAAGGAATCCACCACAATAACTGCTATTTTCACTTTTTGGACCAAACACACCGCTGGCAATAAAGAGACATTTTTTTGTCCATTATCCATGTAATCCAAAGGGAACCTGAAACCTGCAACTTGGTTCCCATTGGCACCTGTGTTGGCATTTTTTAGGAATTCTAAGAGCTTCTGTCTGGGGCCTGGAGATAGAGTGATTTTAGTGCTGTAAAGGAGCTGATTGAAATCACCAGAAAATCAACCCAATCAAACCCTCAGGGAAGATTCCTGAAGGTGCTGCTTTTGTCTCCTTTCATTTTGCCGAGGCTGTGTTGAATGAAGGAAGAGGGGCAACACAGAGTCATTGCTTTAAGAAGATGCCAAGAGGAAGGGAAATATATTACCCCTCTCAAAATTACAGATGACATTAAAATGATGTAATGTTTAGAAATATTGAGTTGTAGTAGATGCAAGTGTTGTGTCTAGGAGAGATATCAAATGAATGTATAAATTATTGATGCCCTGTACAATTACATTGGTGATTCAGGATGTCATCATTTCCATTGAATGCCTATGTGTGGTGCCAGTCAGGCAGCATTTTGTGCTTCAGATAGCAAACAGTAATTCGTTACCAAACTTTATGTTTTTCAACCTGAATATGGTGTAATCACATAATCTCTGCCCCAATCATATTCCTAAATTACCTCATGATCCCATGGACATTGTTTTTTTAAATATAGGTTATGAAAATTTGCTAATAAAAGCTTGATGTGATTTGAATAGCTTCTTAGATTCGACCTAAAATAATGCAGAGAAACTTTGAAAAGTAGGTTTTGATGGCCTATTGAAGTTATACATAAGTGAACACTTGGATCATTGGAAAATGATCCAATATCACATTATATGAGTGGTATGAATAAAAAGTATCAATTCCTGCTTTTAGTAGGTGAAATTATTCACTACTTGCAGTAATAAGTAGAAAAAAAATGTCACTACTACTTGTTGATTGGTCTTTTCACATAAGCTTGGAGGAATTACCCTATTTATTTGCATAGTTGGAGTGTGTGGAGCTGTCTTTAAATTGTAGCTGTACTACAATTTACAATTGCAGTCCTTTCAAAACATTTATTCAGATTAATGTCAAAGCACTGACACTAATAAGCAATTTTTTTAAACTTTTTTTTCCTTTAATGACTAGTATGGTCATTAAGGTTGTTTTCTTCCTGGATGACCAAGTTTCCAAGTATTAATTTTTCTTCAAAATTTGCTGGAATAACCAGGTTGATCGCTGATTAGATGGACCTAAACAGGCCATAACCACAATAATTCTAACACTACTGATGTCAATAATTGTGTGTGATTTGTCTGGGTATACGGCCTAACAAGAGTATCTGCACCCATTGTACTTTGTAACATTTAGTGATATTATAGCCACGCTAGTGTTTTTGGGCATTTTTTATTTATTCATGTACTCATTTATTTGTTTATTTAAGGACCCCCATTAGCCTCTACCATAGTAGAGACTATTCTTCCTGGAGTTCACACTACAAACATTTCAATAAAATCATGCTTTTACAAACATTACAAAAAAGACATAATAAAATACAGTAAGACACAAACAAAATCAAAACACAAAAATCCAAATCTACCATCTCAGCAATTTTGACATTTTACAAACATTACAAAAGGACATCAGAAAATACCTTAAAACACACAAACAAGATCAAAACACAAAATTTTGACAATTTCAAAGATAAATTAAGAACAAATAGTAACAATCTTCATTTCGAGTATAAATTCACACATTCTGTTAATTCAATATTATTTCATTATCTATTACAGATTTTTTAAGATTCATTTTAAAATTAAAGCTGCAGAATGTAACGTTTATAAAAAAAATTTTTTTTTTTTTTTTTTACATATTTGTTAAAAATGTCACAATGTCATAACAGAATGCTATGAGACAAATAATCTGCGAAAAGATCGAGCCATCTCCTCCCTGAGTTACTATTGCCGTCTGAAGAAGTGCACTGCTCCCAACCAAAACCAACCAATCAGAACCAGGAGGAGTGTCTTAGCGCTGTCAATCACCCTCATTTCCTTGCTGCTAAATGTGCTAATGGCAGAGAAACAACTTACCGTTACAGGAAACCCGTTTATCCGTCGTCATGCTAACTAGCCTGAGAAGTCACTACAGTCTCTGTGAGCTGCAGCGCAGCAGAGAGCAAGGGTGGGGGTGGGGAGATCAACAGCACCACTCAGACAGTGATCGACAGCGCTAAGATCCTCCTCCTGGCTCTGATTAATTGTTTCTAGAGAGCACTGGGAGAAGGCAGAGGAGCTCGATCTTTTCACAGATTATCTGTCTCATACCATTCTGTTATGACACAGTGACAGTTTCAACAAATATGCAGAAACATTTTTTTTTTAAAGTTACATACTGCAACTTTAACATGATCAGCAATTAATTTAATTACAGAAGGGAACATGTTCCTGTAAGACATTGCTGTATACACAGCTGTTTTTTAAGGGGGTTACTTTGAGGCAGAAGTAATATAAAAGTAACAATAGAGGCTCATCTAGTATTAAAAGCATGTCCATTGTAGGTGGGTAACAACTGTGGGAAAAGGCTAAACGGTTTGTGTGAAGTCCAGATTTTGTGTAAAGAAAAAAGAAGGCTGCATGATGGTCTGACATGGACTTTCATCCATGATAGGCATTGATGCATGAAATTGACGGCCGTTCTAAAGTGACATCCGAGAGCTAGTCTAGCAGCTTTATTTTGAACTACCTGCAGTTTGTCCAGATGTTTTTTTTTTTAAGCACTTGACCAAACAACTGAACAATATTCAAGCTGACAAAGAACTAAAGAATGTAATACTAATTTTCTTATTTCCAGACACATAAAATGTGCATTATGTGAAATTATAGCAATGTTTCAGCTCATTTGAGTCACAATCTTATTAATTTGTGCAGACCACGAAAGAGTTTCATCTATTATGATTCCCAGTAACTTGGCCTGTTCAACTTGCTCGATTGATTGTTTTTGTACAAAGATATGCAACCTTTGAGTTTGTCTTATAAAATATTTAGAGCCCAATACCATACACTTTGTTTTTGAAACATTCAGTTTTAACTGGTTGTCCGTCACCCACTCAGAAATAGACAGTAGCTCTTGTTGTAATACCATATTTATTTGATCTAAACTATCAGAAGACACATACATTGATCTATCATCAGCATATACAGCTATGCATGCATTGTCTAATACAAATGACATGTCATTTACAAATCAAAACATTTACTAATCAAAACTGGGACCATGGAAATCAAGGCAGGGTTTTTTTTTGACAGAAATTACAACAACCCAGGATGAAAGCTGGAATTATAACTACGGAGGAAGGTAATAAGAAATTCAATACAGGTGTGCTGATTAGAAATTAAAGACATATGTAAGACACAAAGAGGAAGTAGACTTCACAAGATGCATTTGATCAGAATCAGCTTCATTAGTTTAGACTGGACAAACAAAGAAATTGACTTTGGCCTCATGCACTCAGCACACAGACAATAAGTATACATATATAAACTTCAGAGGAAATAAAATAAAGGATAAAAGGAACAGTATGTGCATGTGTGTAAGGTGAATCTAACAAGAAAACAAAATCAGGAAGCAAAGTTAAACAAAGCTGAATCACAAACTAGTTAAAAGTCAGAGACTTGAAAATAATGAATGCACAAACCAAAGACAAACTTTACTGACATGAGTACAAAGTGTTCCTGGTCAGTAGGAATGTATAACTCTTTTTAAGGTTTTCTTAAGGCTTTTGATTTAAAGCTTCTAAAATCTGCTCCTTTGAGAGAAACACTTGGAGGAGTAAATTGTTGATGGCTGAGATAAGACTGCAGTTTATCCAGACTATGAATTTGTGTCATCTCACTTTTCTTAGCCATATAATCCAAAAATAATTAGTTTGAGATCTCTGGCCTTAATGGTAAAGGTTTATTGAAAGTTAAAATTTGTTGGGGTGGGATTGCATTCAGCTTAATTTATTTTAATTAAAAAAAAAAAAAAAAATTAAAAAATTAAAAAAAAAATAAATATTGAAAATACTTTGTTTTTCACTGTTTATGCTTTGGAGAACAAATCCACAAACAAAGTAACTATTCAGAGAATGCGAACTATACTTCCTAATAAAGCTTGACAGATGAGAAATTGTGAGCTGAAAATAGTCCTGATTTACAGTTTTGTGCTATCACAGCATTCAACTGACATTAAAAAAAGAATTATAGGGATATTTAACAAGATTCAAATAAGTTTACATGAAACAGATCCAACTCCTGTGAAGAACTAAAATATTAACACAACAAAATTGGTTGTTGCTGTAGCTGTAAATATGGTATTTGAATTATTTTTATGGAACCAATACAAGGAGATTCAGTCTGTTGACAGTCAATCTATTGAGGATTTTTGTCAGCTACATTATGACTCTCTTTAAATCAGTGTAAGCTGTATATATTTTTAGATGAAATCCTAATTCAGTTTCAAATATTGGGGCTTAGGATAAAAGTCTAGAAGCGAGCAGGCCCTTTTGAAATAAATTTGAATAAAGAGTAACAATATATTAGGTCATATTGAAAATGAGATGGCTACCTATTGCACAGAATATCAGGCTGTTCCGTCTCTCCAGCTTTTAGCCATACAAAACTGATTTTTGGCAATTTACTTGTAAAATACCATCCAACCTAACATCTAACCTAACATTCATCAACTTTTAATTATTAATGCTGGATAAACCAACACTACAGATGGGGCTGTGTTCTACAATGCTAGCTAACGTTAGCTAGCTGCTAATCCTTGAGGTTTTCAAAGCTTCAAATTGGAACAGATAATACAGTGTGTCATCATTCCCAGATCTGGATGCTGGTTTCCAAAGTAAAAGGAGGTCTTGATTGGATGTCTAAAACCCAGATTTTCTCTCTAGGTAGTGAGATTAAAGTATGCTGTTTCTTTGCTAACTCTAGTTTATGCTAAACTCATAGTTCATAGTAAATATTTGTCTAAAAATAAATATTGTGATTTTACAAAGAGTGATGGTTAGGATTCCTGTGGTTGTCAAGCCTTAGTTTTTGTCTACCACCAAATAGTGGACTGTGTGTTTTTCAGAGGTGGAAACTTTAGGGGAATTTTGCTTCTTTGCTGAAAGTGCACAGAGACAAATGGGGGTAGTGCACAAAATACTTTACTAAATCAACAAAAGAAATATAAATCATAGAAATGATATGGTGCAAAATTTTTTTCTGGATTTGAAAGTTTATCTTATTTTAAACTGCAGTAAATCTTGAAACCAGAAAACTCCCTTTAACATATCTTTTTATACATAAAACCTTAATTAATATGCTAAATGCAACTACTTATTTTCATGTACTGAGACTCAAATGTTCACTAAAATGACAGTGAAAATTATGAAACAATTAAATGGTCATCTCACATCTGTCATTAAGCAGCAGAACAGGATGAGGCTCACCCTCAGCACACCACAGCTCTACTATGTCTCTCGCAGCCCCCTGCCCACCCTTTAGAAGCTGCCCCCCTTTCCCCCACACACACACGTCATCAGTGTGTTTGGTGTGTGTTTGTTTGGTGTTGTTTTGATCGCCGAAGCTTGTGTGTTTGGGCTGTGCTGGCTGGGCGGCGAGCGTGCCCGGTGCAGAGCTGATGGCGTGCCAAGTGTTCCCTGCGGGCCGGCTGTGCCTTCCACTCTGCTCAGCCACCGTGAACACTGAGCCGACAGGCTGCTGCAGGGGGAAACACCACCCCCTTTCTTGTTCTCTTTCTCTTATATGCAGAGAAGCTCTGCATCCTCACTCTACATCAATTTGTTTTCCCTCAAATCCCTTTTCTTTGATCCTCTAGTTATTCCTTTTCCTCTCTCAGCCTGTTTCTACCTTGTTCTCATATTTTAGTCATTTCATGATTCCTATGAAATAAATTAGTGAAATATAGAATGTATAGATAAAAAAAAAAAAACAAAAAAAAAAACAAAAACAAAAAACCATTTGGGTGCACTTTTAAGAAATGAAAATAGGGAAACATGATTTTCTCCAAAAATCAGAACTTACATTAACTTAGAATCTTTTTTTACTATTAATATAGCAGTTTTCAGTACCCACTACTATATAGTGGGTATAGCTTATATTTGTCAAACCACACTATAGATGTTTAGAGACACCCTATCCCATTAGGTTTAGCTGGAAACCCTTGCCCTGGTTTTGAATTGCAATACCTACTGTTCATTAACATTTAACTCTAATTAGCAGGCTCATTATAGCATTGAATTAGCAGCAAAATTCTTTCAGCCTCCTCACTGTGCTTAATCGTTAAGCAAATGGGGCGTCCTAAGTTTGAAGTGATTACTATTGAGATGTAAGTGCCACGGCCCCACAGAATGTTACTCAGCTGACCTTAACAAAATAATAGTGGGATGAATGGAAGCAGTTTGCTTCCACTTGGCAGCAAAGATGTTTTGTGTCGCACAGAGAGATCACTTGTACCTTCAAACATCTCAGACAGCTAAGACACCACCGCTGCATGTTATGAGATGGCAGCCGCTTAACAGACAAATGCTAATGCCTTAAGCTTTTGTTTAACTTCCACTGCACAAGTTTTGTGTTCATGTTTGCATGATAATTTATGCTGCAAAAGACAAAGACGCACATACTGACATGCTGCTTGGAATTCAATAGATCAAGAATAAGCAGCTCCTTCATTGGCTGATCCTCCAAAGCTTCGACCTTGAATAGGTAATGCATAAATTGATTGGTTATTCTTCTGCAGGAATGCAATGTACACAATGACTTAGGAAAATTCTGACATGCATTCAAACACAGATGCATGAGTGTGTAACCACAACCAGACATAACTGATCAGTTTCTCAACCAAGACTTCACCACAACCAGATCTTGAGCAGAATAACGCAGCCATGTAGCACACCAAATGATGCTAAAGCTAGGTAATTCATGCAGACTTTAATATTTTTGGGGGTGAATTGAAGAAAAATCTTCTGAATAGATGAATTATGCATTGCCCCAATGGCTTTCAAAATATGATCAACTGAGGACCAAATTAAAATATGGAATATAGAAAATGGAAATTGTAACAATCTAAAACAGCCTAAAGGTTTGATCTTTGACATACAGATTGCAATTGCTTTTGCTCAGTGCTTTTAAATTTGGTTGTTCATCAAAAGAAGTCACAAGATCTGCAAGAGTGAAAGACAGACTATTAAAATTTCCATCAAGCCAATGACAGTCAATCCTTGGGAATCTAAGAAAAGGTCTATTGATGTTAATTGCAAAAAAAAGAAAAGCATGAATTCAGCTGTTAAACAGTAAAATTATAGGCAAGAAAAGAAACATGGAGGTATTTAATTATTTTTTTAAAATGTAATTTAATTTAATTATTAGTATCTGCCTGTTTAGTTTGACATTATAGTTTTGATTCTGATAATTCTAAAAAGTTATCTTGTAGTTTTAAAAATACATTTTTATTTGTTTTATTTATATGTTTAGGATTGTTATCTGAATAGTCATCATGCTTATATCAAAAGGCTTTCAGCGAAGTAGTTTTGACAGTTCAACAGTGTCTCATTTGCTACCCTTCCCATAAGAGTTAACATTTAAGCCAATTTAATTACTTATGTATGCATATATTTATGTAGTAGAGTCAAATTAAACTGATACATAAAAATAATAGAAATTCAAGTCAGACATTTCAAGGGAATTTCTCCGCTGCAATACACAGGTTTAGAGATACCATGTGTGTTTTACTGAAGAGCAGCAGGAAACAGAATTAATGTGGTGTATCACTAGCTGAAAGACCTGCTTCTATTACAAGCCACTCATCTCAAACAAACTCTCCCATGACTCTTTCCACCTCCACACTTCTGTCTCTATCTGTTTCTCTAGGTCTCACCTCTCTGCATTTCATGGCTGTTTTCTTCCTCTATTTGCTTGACAAGACAATGGATAATAACCCTGGAATAGCACAGAGACCGGCAAATGAGAGTAATCAAGCTGTCTTGTCCTGGTGGTGTTCAGGTTCACTCATCAAACCCTAATTATCACCCTGGAAACCAATGTTCCGCTTTAATTGTTCTGATGAATGAAATATTACAGAGAGGAGTCAGGCTGCAGCCGAGCGGAATAACAGCTTTTAGCCATAAAACATGGCAGAGTAGAAGGATGTGGATAAGGAGGAGGAGGAGTGAAGGTGACTGAGAAGAAGGCAAGACAGAGATGCCAAAGAGTCGTGGATGACAACAGGTAAATAATGATGATGTGGCAAAAACAAAAAAAATGGAAACTCATAAAAGCTAAGAAGGCTAGGATATTGCTGTGATGGCGTTCTGGGTACAAATAACTCAGACAGAAAAATTAAGTCTATTTTTTTAAGAAAGCACAGAATGAAGTATCTGTCAAGTGAGCAAAACATATTTCTTCCAAAGATCTCTTACATTATTCCCAAGTGAGTTGTTCAAGACTGATTTATTAGGTTGTATTTTTCCATTACCTGTTACTAGCGTGTGAATTTCCCAGTAATTATAACCAAAACGTTGTTCATCAGGGGCTGACATAATAATTTCGAATTAAATTCACGTCTTGTTTCGGTGAAACATTCAGATGCTGAGCATGATTTTTCTATTCTTTCATTTATTAATTTTCAGTCGTTTTTAATTTGCCTGGCAAAAAACAAACCAGGAGGGCATGAAATGAGACAGTTGCACACAACATCTGCCAACAAACTTTGTGAGCATGAATTTCTTCCTTCAGGCTATACTGTGGAGCACAGCTGTACGACTGTGGATGCATTTGTTTTTCGCGGCTGCATATGGAACTGCTGAAAGTTCCTTTCACATAAGTTTACTTGTTACTGTAGCCATTACTGGAAGGGCTGCATGCTGCCATCAATAATGAAGTGCACTGGACTTTTTCTGCAATAGACTCTCCCAGCCATGCAGTTGTGTCCAGTGCAGGAGCAGGCAGGGAAGAGTCGTGGAAAGAGATAATGATGTGTAATGTGTAGCAGGGCAAATGAATTTAAAAATAAGACACAATTCATTTATGCCTCCATTAATCCATCCATTTAACATAAACATATACAGCAGATGTGACAAACAAATATCGCCTGTAATTCCAGTAATCCTCATTTTAAGAATTCACGGGTTGAGCAGATGTAGTGACGGTTCTTGATTTGGGTTATATGGCTCAAAATCCAGGGTGTGGCAACCCCTGTGGGTGGCACAAACACTTGAGAAAACTAAAAAACGTAATTCACTTCAGGTGGTAAGTCTGATATGGCAACAGAAGCCAGCTACATTTATCAACAAAGTCAGATGAATCTGACCAGCTGCTTGGGCTTTCTCTTTGAGAAATTAAATCCTGGATGAAAAATCTTTTTTTTTTTTTTTTTTTTTTTTTTTTTTTTTTTTTTTTTTTTTTTTTTGCTCTTAACTAAAGTTTTCATCCATAACAAGCTATGAAAACTTTAAGTTGCTTCTAAAGACTCACTTTTACACCATGGAGTTCAAGTTAAGTCAAATTTATTTGTACGGCACATTTCATCAACAAAGCAATTCAACATGCTTTCCACCAAGAAATCATACAGTAATAAATTATGAAATGAAACGAGCAATAAACATGACATTTTGTCAAATGCCATCATCAGAATCATCAAGAAAATATACATCAAATATGTTGATCAATGTTCTGCTTACTACTAATCAACGGCAGCTCTTAACAGGTGGTTTTTAACCTTGATTTAAAGGAACTCTGTTTCAGCATCTTTGCAGTTTTCTGGGAGTTTGTTCCAGGTTTGTGGTGCATTAAAAACTATATGTTGCTTCTCCATGTTTGGTTCTGGTTCTAGGGATGCAGAGTAGACTTGAACCAGAAGACCTGAGTGGTCTGGAAGGTTGATACAACAACAGATTTTTAATGTGTTTTGGTGCTAACCCATTCAGTGATTTATAAACTAACAGAAGTATTTTAAAGTCTATTCTCTGAGCTACAGAGAGCCAGTGTAAGGACTTTAGAACTGGGGTGATGTGCTCTATTTTCCTGGTCTTAGTGAGATCATGAGAAGCAGAATTCTGGGTCAGCTGCAGCTGTCTGATTTTTTAGGCAGACCTGTGAAGACAGTTGCAGTAATCAATGTGACTAAAGATGCATGAGCATGAATGAGTTTCTCTAGGTTTTGCTGGGACTTTAGTCCTTTAATCCTGGAAATGTTCTTCAGGTGATAGAAGGCCGACTTTTTAACTGTCTTCATGTGTCTCTGAAGGTTCAGGTCTGAGTCCATCACTACAACCAGATTTTGGGCCTGATCACTAGTTTCTAACTGTAATAACTGAAGCCATGTACTGACTCTAGATCCAAGGTCCTTAGGTCCAAGGATTATTATAACTTCAGTTCTGTTTCTATTCACCTGGAGAAAGTCATGGCACATCCACACATTGATTTGTTCTAAGCATCTGTTCAGTGCTTGGATGGGTTCAAAGTCACCCGGTGACATCATCTGCGTAGTTATGGTAAGTAATCTAATTTCTTGTTATAATCTGAGCTAATGGGAGCATGTAGATATTAAATAGAAGGGGTCCCAGGATTGAACCTTTTGGTACCCCACATGTGACTGCTGCCTGTTCCAATGAGAAGTTACCTACTGACACAAAGAAATCCCTGTTTTTTTAGGTAGGATTTGAACCAATTAAGTACTGTACCAGAGAGTCCAACCCCGGTGTCCAGTCGCTTCAATAATATATCACGGTCAACTGTGTCAAATGCTGCGCTGAAGTCCAACAGAGCTAACACTGTGGTTCTTCCACAGTCTGTAATTTTGTGGATATCATCAAACACTTTGACGAGGGCAGTCTCAGTGCTGTGGTGAGCACGGAAACCGGACTGAAAGACACCAAAGCAGTTTGTCATCGTTAAGAAGCTGTTTAACTGTTGAAAAACAGCTTTTTCAATTATTTTGATGATGAATGGAAGGTTAGAGATTGGCCTGTAATTCTGCAATATTGATTTGTCCACATTGTTCTTTTTTATTAGTGGTTTGATAACTGCTACTTTTAAAGCCTGGGGGAAAACACCAGATGAGAGGAATGACTTTACTATTTAAATCAGGTCAGATGCAATGACAGGCAAAACTTTCTTAAGGAAAGTTGTTGGTAGGATATCAAGACAGCAGGAGGAGAAGCTTAATTTTTTATAATTTCTTCAAAGTTTTCATGGTTGAGTTGGTGAAATGTTGCTATTTTCTCTGCATTTTTTATGTTTGGGCATAGCATTGGTCCTGGATTTGGTGTTGATGTGCAGACTAACCCTCCAAGTTTTTGAATTTTCTCTGTGAAGAAGTTGGCAAATTCATTGCATCAAGTTATGTAAAGCCTGACAACATGATTTATCTGTAAATTTATTGTTTTATGGGATGATGTTATTCCTTTGATTTTATCGTACTATTATTATTACTACTTATTTTGATGTTGTACAAAACTTTGATGCCGCTCATTGTTTTTAAGTGCTTTTAAATACATTAACATTGACATGTAACTCAGTAGCTAACCGTACATTGGGTCTTCTCAGCTTCAGACTAAGCATCTAGTGCTACTGTCCAGCAGCTTTCAGGAGACCTTTCTTTTAAATACATTGAACCAGTCACTACAAACTATTTCACCTGAACAATGTCTCAAAAATCAGGGGCATTTTGACTCAAAGTAAAGCACAGAAACTGGTTTAAGCATTTAAATTCTAAAGCCTGGAGTAATGTCTTCAGGTCTTTCATTATTCACGTGCATTTGAAAAATACTAGATAAATAAAGTTCAACTGAATCAAATTAAAAATAAAAAGTTTCACTCTACCCTGAACAAAGAAGTAGGATATACTGCTGACAGGAAACATTTCTTAATTATTACTGAGTAACAGAACTTCTCTCAAGGCTGTTTGATTTCAGCATCTCCCTCTTCGTTGATTTGATAAGGATTTTTCGATGTAGTGTATCATTTAAGTCATTGTGTGTTATTTACTTCAAGTTGGCACAATACGGATTCAGTTACAAGAACAAATTTATGCAGGATACATTTTATATCTATATTTGTTCTAACAAATCGACCATGACAATCTTCCTTTGCATGCAACTTTGTAAACACAAAGTTCCTTTTTTCCTAATTTTTTGTTAAAAAAAAAAAATCGAACTAATTTATTCATAGTCACACAAACATAACTGCACTAATTAAACTTTATGCATTTAATCCATTTTAAATGAATTCATTTTTAGTGTTAAAAATGAATGCATTTCATTCACTACAACCATTAAAACCTAATGCATTTGATTTTATTCTTATGTAATAGGTGTAAATTTACTGTAATGATTTGGCTGATGTTGAATGGGAACAGCAAGTCATGCAAGTTAAATTTGCACAACTTGCTGCCATTTGTCATGAAAAGAAAAAAACAGAAAGAAAACAGTAAATGTCACAAGTACATGTATGGGCTGTTTTCTTAGCTGGTAATAAATCACTCTTTAATTGCATATTCAAACTAATAAGGAAACAAGGCATTCAGTCAGTGCAGGCTGGGTTAACTTCAAACAGCAGGTGCAGCGCCAGTAGGAGGAGCATGCAGAGTGAGGTGAATTTTAAATGGAAAAGATCAGAGAACCAGCATGCTTCTGCCAAACTAAAACATTTTCCACCTAATGTCATTTGTCCTTGGGGCTCAGAGGCTTGACAACTCTGTTTCAGTTTTATTCTCAGCATAAAAGAGAAAGAAAAAGAAAAAGAGCATAATTCTGATTCTTTACAGCTCTGAGTGTAAGAGAGCAGTCTAAGTATATGTTGTAAATAACAGCATTAGAAAAATGAACATCTCAGATTACTTTTTTTCTGTCTATTTTTTACAATTAACACATCAAATAAGCTCATCGGTGACTAGAGAGTACTTCAATCACCTTAGTCATCCCTTATGACTAACCCTAACGTCTAATATATGTATATACTACCAGCTTTTGGCAAGTTTTGACTGTTATTTGGATGAATTATCTTTACTTTGGAGCTCCAAGTCTTTCAGGCTGGAAGACCTCCTTGCCATAATCTCAATCTTTAGCTCGCTCCACAGACTCTCGTTCAGATGCAAGTTGGGATTTGTACTGGACAACTCCAATACACTAAGACTAACTCCAGTAGGAGGAAACATGTTAACGTAAAAATTTTTACTTTAACCATGAATCATTTTAGTTTACATTATTAAAATTATTACATATTTACCTCTTCATATAGTTTAATTATTATGTCGATGACTTAGAAACCTCTTTTTTTCTTCTGACAACCCAGTTTTTAACCATACTTGTGGGGCGATCCAAGATGAAAAACCTCCCACAAGTTGTTGGAAGTTCTAACGTGTCGTTTCTACTGAGCAATGAAGTCAAGCTCTCTGTGTTTTTGCCCAGCCCTTAAATGGAAACTGAAGGATACAGCAACTTAAGTCAACACCAATTCTACTTATGTAGGATCAAAGAAAATGATTTATGACAAAAGATGTGTTTTTCCCCACCATTAATCATTTTTTGCTTTGCATGTCTATCAGATAATTATGGGACTCTATTGTTGATATTGTGCTTGCAATGGCTATCATGATATTTTTTTTCTGTGTTTACAATTCATATGTAAATGTCTGTAAAAAAAAAATAAATAAAAAGCCTCTGCTAAACTAGTGTTTTAAATTGTCTTTATGATTGCAAGCATGTGTGAAAGAGGGAAGATGTTCAAAATATGATAACTTTTTTTTTTTTTATTTTATCTGGAACATGTCTTGAAAAAAATATCTTCTCTGCTCTTAGGCTGTTTTCTTATCCAAACTGCACAGTGTTAACGCCTGGTTTAGGTGCTTGGCTTGCTCAAACAAAAAGTCAGACCACAAGTAAAGTAAGACAGCAAATCTAAGCAAATCTGAAGCCAAAGTAAATGCATAAAGCAGCGGGTCAGATAGAAGGTAAATGTAGGCCTCCTGGCCCACTGTCTTGTGTATTTATCCATCATGAAACCACTCTATTCCACTCAAAAGCTGATTTCATTTTCAGATAACAAATATTTTACTCCAAAGAAATTGATCTCTTTTTTTTTCTTTTTTTTTTTCACCATTCAAGTGATGTGAGAGTGTGCGTAATAGTAAAAATCCACATAAAAGTGTAAAAACTTTTCATTGTTTTTTTGTTAATTAAACATTAAGAATTTGCATTAAACTAAAACTGTTAAAATAATAATAAAAAAATCCCATCAAACTGATAAGTATTAATTTGAACATTGTTGGAAAAATAGTAACAGGTTTTTGTTGCAAATACTGTGGAAATTAGAAGTTTTGTTCATGTCGAGGGCAGTAAGACCTTGCTTCTTATCTGCGGTCCAGCTGAGTTGGCTGGTTCTATCAGCGGGCTGTTATCTTGGTGCCCCCATGAACCTCAGCAGTGTATGAGCTACCTGGGTCTTATCAGAGTCAGTCCTCCCAGTAACAGATCCATGGCCGCCAGGCCTTCACTAACCCTAGTTCGACCTCACTGTGGTTCTTCTCTTTCAGCCTTGCTGGCCTGTTTTAGCCTGTGTGCTTTTTTTTTTTTTTTTTTTTACACTTTCTGGCATTCATTATTTTTAGTTCTGCTTAAGTTTAAGCTGTTTAAGTTGTTCTCTTACTCTCAATGTCATGGCATATTTGGCTGGATTTCTAGAAAACTTTCAATATGTTACAAAGGAAGAAATAACTTCTTCCTTCGGATAATAAATTAAAGTAGAATTCAAAGAAATAATAAGAAATATCGCTATTTTTTTTTTTTTTTAATTTTGTCACGTAACATTTATGCTTATGTTATTAAAGTGACTTTCTGGTTCTCTTTCTACAGTGCCACGCGAAAGTATTCAAACCCCTTGAACATTTTCAGAGTTGTCACTTTCCAACCAAAAAGTTCAAGGCATTAAATTGGGATTTCTGGGAACATGCCAACACGAACGAAGTGCATGTTTGTGAAGTTACGGAAAAAAATGGTTCTCTAAAATGCAGTTGTAAAATATTGTAATAAAACTGGGATGTATTTGTGTTCAGCCCCTCGCAATCAATACTTTGCAGAACAATCTTTCAGTCCAATTAAACCTGCAGATCTTTTGAGTTATGTCTCTATCATACATAGAGACTGACATTTTTGTTCATTCTTCTCCGTGAAACAGCTCAAACTCACGCCGAGGACAGAGAGCATCTGTGTACAGACATTTTAAAGACTTGTCACGGATCCTCAGTTGGATCTAGGTCAGCAATTTGACTGGGTCTTTCTAATGCATGAAAACACTTTGATCCATTATAGCCTTGGCTGTTTGTTTGGGGTTACTGTCCTGCTGGAAGGTGAAGCTCTGCCTTAATGTCAAGTCTTTTGCAGCCTCTAGCAGATTTTCTTGCCTTGGATTCAGCACCATCCGTCTTCCCATCAACATTGTCCAGCTTTGATGTCATTACTAAAGAAAATAATGCCCCAAGCATGATTCTCCCACCACCACATTTCACTGTGAGAATGACCTGATCAGGATGAAGTGAGGTGTTATTTTTCCACCACACACCCTGTAGCATTTTGCATGGAAGTCACAAAGTTCAGTTTTGGTTTCACCTTATCTGGGCACCTTCTTCAATATGGTCCTTGTGTGCTGGTTTTTACTTTAAATTCCAAAGAAAAAAAAGCATTACATTTTTTTTTTTAGCTATAAAGCAGCAAAATGCAAAAATGGGGGTATCATTACTTTTTAAGGCATTGTATATTCTATTCATTGAACTTTTTGACAATGGGATCTGACACTGGAGATTCTTTCTATGCCGTAAAATGAAGTATGTCAAGTCTCTTATTTTTAATTCTTTCCAACATTTGTAAGACTGAAAGGTAAAGATTTGTAAGCATTAGTGTAGGGGAAAAAATCCCTTGTTTGTATCCACTATTTAATCCTTCCTGAAAACCTAATATTGTCCGGCTGTCAGCTACAATATATCATCACGTCTCTTTATGCTGGAAAGCCACATTGGTATTCATAGTGTGCTGTATTTTGAGCATCTAGCACATTAAAGCCAGCCAATTATTCCATAACAACTGAGAACATGCATATTAGAAATGTCAAATTACAAAACCTAAAAGTGCTCAGGGCCTGCCTAGTCAAAACAATATCTAGGGTAAACAAGACAGCACAGCTTTTCCAAGTTCCCTATGCCAACAGTGAAGTATATAAATGCATTCAGAGTTTGTTGTACACAAAATCCAAACAAAATGTAAAGTCTCTCGAGCAACAGTATTTTTGGGAACATGGGAGAGAGGAAAATATTGGAAATGACAGTGGCAAACAGAACTCATATAACGATATCTGTAACTTTGAGTATTTATTAACTTATGTAATGAGAAGAAATTAAAAGGAAAGCTAATAGATCATTTCTATTTGAGGAATAACTGGTGAAGTTTTAATGAAGCAAACTTGATTTTGAAATATATAATACCACAGGGAACAATCAAGTTCAGTTGTAAGAGCTTACTTTCTGCCATAAAGATTAATTCTGCAAATAATAAATCATTTTCAAACATAACTATCCATATCACTCCGTCACAAATGTCAGGCCAGGCAAGTTTATTTGTATAGCATAACATTTCAGCAACAAGGCAATTTAAAGTGCTGTGTCTGATAAAAATATAACACATTAATCAAAAACACTAAAGTGACATAATAAAGGAAAGTAATGAAAAACTGGAATACAGACTAAAACTAATAATGTCCAAGCTATTATTAATCGATCATTATAAATGGGTGGATTATTTAAAATAAAAAATATTGGTTTTTTGCTTTACAAATAGTTTTACCAAACTGTTAAAATCCCAGATGTTTCAAAATTGTTATACTTACCAAGAATATATAAGAACGTCAAAGAGCTTTGACAACAGACCTAGCTATGTAGATCGCCACACTGGGAAAAATACAAAAGGACGCTCATTTTAAATAAATCTGCTACGAGTTCTCTAATTGACAGGCTCCGAAGGTTTCAGCTCACTGTTATGCTGCTTACTCTGCTAGCTATGTGTTGATTGTGGTGACTTGTGAGTTTACAGTGGCAGTAATTATTGGAGTGGCGGCAGTGACAGCCCCGCTAATGAGTGTTGACAACCACACCCCCATGGCTGCTTGTTCTAATAGCCTAAACATCAGGCATGGAATGAATTAGTTTTTTCTACTTAAACACACATGCACACAAGACGGGGCTTTGTAAACCAGGTCCCAGCCACTAGAGCATGTGGACTCTTACATTTTTCTTTTTGTAATTATTTGTAATTAAATGTGATTGAATTCAACAGCTCAAGGGTATAAAAGTCACATTTGACACATTTATTTGCGAAAAATTTTCAAATTAATTTGCTAAAACTGATTTTTTTTTTTAGAAGGATTTGTAACATGTCTCCCCCCCCATTATCCCTGCCCCAATTTCAAGAAAAATGATATGGTATTTATCAATGATTGTACATACATGTATGAAACTGTTTATTTTATATTAATAACATATCTTAAGAAGTCACGGTTTGTGCATGAATTGCACCATGGATGAGCCTCTCCTTTTTGCAAAACATGTTCAGTTATGTACTTTTAAGAACTATGGAGAGTTTAAAAAAACATGTATCTGTTTGATGTTAGATCAAATGTTTTGTATGCTTCATTAGGCAACCATGGCATATGGGCATATTCTCTTAAATTACACACCACACTAAGAGAAACTCACTCTCTATTGACTAGAAATGCAAAAAAAACAATAAAAAAAAAAATTAAGAGTTTGCGTGTCCTAGCTAGCCTATATTGCCCTTATCAAAGTCTATCACCATTAATAACTCAAACAAAAAAAAAACTTCAAAAAACCTCAAAAACTACGTAATGTAAAAAATTTCCACTTTTTGAATAGTTTTTTTTTTTTTTTTTTTTTTTTTTTTTTTTTTTATTAATGGCAAGAAATCAGTACATTTGTTGAACTTATTTTTCAAATTTGCAAACAACAGAAAGCATGACCTCCCTTGTAAGCAAAACGCCTCACAAGATAGGGGAATAGGACACGCTGCTGTAACATTTATCACATCATCTAAAAGATTAAGATGTTGGTCGCACTCTAGTTTGCTACCCTCTCAAGTGATAAAAAATCATTTTAGGCTGCACAGTGGCACAGTTGGTGGCACTGTTGCCTTGCAGCAAGAAGGTCCTGGTTTCACATACCGGTCTGAGGTCTCTCTGCATGGGTTTTGCTTGTTCTCCTTGTGCATGTGTGGGTTCTCTCCGGGTACTCCGGCTTCCTCCCACAGTCCAAAAAAAAAAAATAAAAATAAAAATAAATAAATAATCAGGTAAATTGCTCTCTCTAATTTTTCCTTAGGTGTGTGCGTACATGGTTGTTAGTCCTGCGTGTCTCTGTGTTGTCCTGCGACGAACTGACGACCTGCGTATCCTGCCTCTCACCCAATGAATGCTGGAGGTAGGCGAAGCCCCCGCCCCCACTCCCCCATCCCCGCGACCCTGCAAGGATAAGCTGGTTTAGACAATGGATGGATATATTCTATTTTCTTCAGGAGGATTGTGAAAGAGGAAGGCCACCAGCTGTTTCTTGGTGCGGTACTCTAAACAAGGAAACGAAGTAAAATTAAAAAATATATTATTTTGTGACAATGTGCTTTTTAAATGTTCTTCATGCAAAGATATTGATTAAAAAATATTGCATTTTGTCTTCGTATTCACTCTAATGCAAATACAGTAAGCTGTAGAAGTTAAAAAAAAAATTGCATCAATTTGACTGAAGAAGATTTAAGCAAAAATAAATAATTTACAGTAACTTAAATAAAGAAAGCTGACAACTTTCAAAAACTTAGGTATAAAATTAAATTGGCTCAATGTGTTTAGGCTTGTAGTCACAACATCACATGAAGTTGAACTTAAACATTAACAGAATGTTAACTTTGAAAGCTGTAAAGTTGGAGCTATTTTAAAAAGTTCAGTGTTCCCTAATGTACTTTGAGTTTGACCGGTATGTGTTTTCCGAGAGTGCATCGGCACAAGGGAACTATGTGACACAGAAGTTGTGAAAGTCTGCAGACTGACACCTGCAATTTTCATCTTAATTAAAAAGAGGCATGAGTAAAAGAATGTTAAGTTGCTTTCTTTTCGACAAAAAAAAAAAAAAAAAAAAAAAAAAAAAAAAAAAAAAATTAGAGACCTAACAACATAAAACAACACCTCCGATTTCTCTGATTATTTCATTGTGACAACTTATCAGGCTCTAATTTGGAAATAATGAATTGCATTAGCTGCAAATCCTGTTCCCTTCTAATTAGTGGTTCTGGGACCAGGTTTGTCCTTTATGAGACGTTCCAGAATGGAGTAATTACGTTGTATAAATCAATTAGAGCCTTTCATTTATGTACATCGTGTTTTCAGTCACAGATTAAATGGTGCTTATGGTAGAGAAAGAAGCTGTCCAGCACACTATGAAGTGGGGAATTAAGAGAAAGAAAAGGGGAAGGGAGACGTAAGGGAAACATGTCAGAGAGGAGGGAGGACGATCAAAACGGGGCTGCAAGGGCAAGGGCGTGCTGAGAGGATAATTTGCACTTCCAACTCAGGCGTTCACATGCAGGCAGTGAGACAGATGTGTGCAGAAGGCCAGAAAGAGGAAGGAAAATACAATGAAAAACACATCCTTAACCTGAGCCTTAACCATGCGAGCCCCTGAACACTGAACAGGACAATGATATCTTTTGATTTTCAAGCAGGAATTTTAAGATTTATTTACCTGAATGACAAGGAAAATCAAAACATTAGTAGATTTGGATATTTTATGACATAATAATAGGAAGAGAGGGTGGCTGATCAGACTGCATCAGTTTACCGAGTTAGTGTTTTTCAGTTAAATATTTTTTGGGTATTCATTTTTATTTTCACCTCAAAATAATTTTCTTGTCAAGGCTTTGGACTACATCCCGATATCCCCCTCCAACTGCGTACTTGGCAATCGCAAAGAACTAAACATAAACTAAAAACAAATCTCAACCGAAAAAAATACTGCTCAACTGCAAAAAGATCGCCACATCACAATGACAAGACCTCCTCAAACAACAGATATCAATAAAACAACTAACAGCAATACATGCAAATAAACTGAAATACTCAGTTATATCAAAATATATTTTACTATTCTCAATGCCGATGAGTTAACACCACTGAAAAAATAAGCACATCAGGGGAGGAGAAAGGAATATGGAGAACAAAATAATGATGCCACAAAATATGCTTTTACTTTTTTTTAATCCAATTTTTTTTTTTTTTTTTTTTTTTTTTTTAATTCCACACGAAATTTTCTGATTGACTAAAACAAGGAATGACAAAAAAATATTTAATAACATATATTTAAATTACATTATCTTAAGTAATAAGCACTTTTGTTAAAATATTTTCATGCTTTTTTTTCAGTTTTAATAACACTCTGCAGAAGAACTGATGACAATGGCTTACTTTTTAGTAACCAGGTCATAAATAAATCAAAATGAAGAAGAGGCTTGCGTGACAAGAAGCAATTTAACTAGCTGCTCTCTCTTTTCTCCGGGAGGGGCATAGTGCTTTAGCCCAACTCATCCTCAAATGTCACAGTTTCTGATGGTGACAGAGTTCACTGGTGCAAGCCAAACAAATGTTGAATGAATTTGGTGTGAATCCCTTACAGGCTGAAGGGAGCCGGGGCAAAAATGGACAGAGCTTTTAGCAATACACATCATTGCACACATCATTCTATTCTAAGACTGAATAAAGACACAGAGCGTCCTCTGCTGCTGTCTGCAGACTTCTGTCTCCTGATGACTGTCCTGATAAGATAAAATTAATTACTATCATCATGCTCATATTATGCTTGTTAAAATAATCAGAACAGAAACAAAATACATAAAATGCACAGTTCACACTCATAATCTAAAAGTGTACTGTCTATGATCCAGAACAAAGGCTATATTACATCCACCTTGACATATTTACTTATAAAATAAAAATAGTATGAAAAATAAATATCCCAGTTATTGCCATCAAGGCCAGCCACACTGTGGTACTCTGGTTCAGACATGGCTCGATTGTTAAGAAAAAAAATCTTTCTGTGAGGAAAGATGCAACTAAGTACATAAAAACGGTTCAGCATTTTTTTTCAAGGCATTAAGAAAAATTACTTTTGATTAAGACTGGGAAGCATTTTCCTGTCTGGGAATCCACATAAAGAAAACTCAATCTTCAATTCTGCTTGAGAGCCTAGGCAGAAAAGTGGTAGAAATTTGATTAGTAAAAGTGCAGCATGGAGTTTTTGAAGTTGTAGAAAACACGAAACAGTAAAGAAAAATGGAAAAAGGGTCTGTCTGTGAATGTTGCTGGATATTTTTTTTTTTTTTTTTTTTTTTTTTTTTTTTTTTTTTTTTTTTTTTTTTTTTTTTTTTAAGGTTAAACCAGAGAAGCGCCATGTGTTCAAAATACCCCAAAATTTTCAACAACACATAAACTATGGGACAACGTGTGAATGTATCATTTCAGTTTGTTTTAGTGAGTAATTACTAAAGTAAAGTACTAACACCCCTCAATTGTTCCACATTTTATCATGTTGCAGTCCAAAACTTCAGTGTATTTAATTAGGATTTTTTTTTTTGCCACAGATCAGCACAAAGTAGGGCAAAGAATGTGAGGAGGAGGGAAATTAGTACTTGCTTGACAAATACAAAACAAATAAAATACTGAAAAGAGTGTTGTGCATATGTGTTCAGACACGCATCTCCCTAGTGCTCCCCATGGCTCGCATCGAGCATCAAGTGCTCAGTTGTGAGCTTAGTTTGACTGCAATTTACCATGGTGGCAAACAATTCATTGTGCTATAATTTCCTTTTAAAATTCTGGCAGCTTTCATTTGCAATGAACTGCTTCCAGCCCAGTAACATAAGTTACAGAAACTGTTAAAGATTACGAGTTGCCTCGTCAAGTTTTCCTACAGCTGTGTTTCTCGACAAGCTACATGTATTGGTTGGGTAGGACATTTCGTTAGAACACCTATTACCTATGCAAGTCCGCCATCCACAGAAACGTGTACCAAGTCTCATTTTCAATACAGCCACAAACGTAATCCAGCATATCAGTGAGCAGAGGATGTCAGCTGCTGACGATTTTCTGTTTTTTCGTTTTTGTAAGGGTGAACTGTGCAACAACACCGTGATCAACTGGAGAAAATGTTACACAGATTTTATTTATTAGCTATCCTTTAGTTTTAGCAGGAATGCATTGGTTATAGGGCTGCAACTAACGATTATTTTATTATTCGTACGATTAATCGATTAAACGGATAAAAAAAAATGGCCACATTCTGCAGATTTTTCATTTAACCACTTAAGCCTTTTTTTTATACAATATTAGAAAAACATTGAAAGATGCAAATAAACAAATACTACAATTCCTTTTTTAAATAGGGAAAAAAAACATTTTGTTGTCTAAAATGCTATAACACAGCATTCATTTAGTGAACGCTTGATTATTTGTAGCAAAGGATGTATCTGCAGCTCAAAAAAAAAAAAAAAAATACTTCTAACATCCATAGTTGAAAAGCTGAGGCCTTTCTGCATGACTTAACATCAGTACAGTGTAGGGCAAATCTGCTGCCTATTTTTTGGATTAACCGATTAATAATTGGAGAGAAAAAGGAGTTTAGTAAGATTTTTTTTTTTTTTTTTTTTTTTTTTTTTTTTTTTTTTATAGAATATGAACCAGGTGAATCAAAAACTATGCCACTTGAGGAGTTTTGGGTAGAACATATTTAAAGACAAAGGTTTTTTTTTATTTTTTTATCTTAAATGGAAAATGTATATATATATATATATATATATATATATATATATATATATATATATATATATATATATATATATATATATATTTTTTTTTTTTTTTTTTTTTTTTTTTTTTTTACAATTTTGACTTAATTACTATTCTGAGTGCTATTCCTTTAGTAAGTGATCTTTTCTGACTATACACTCCAGTTAACGATTAACTGATTGCTAAATTAGTTGATTATTTCAATAATCGATTCATCATGATTAATCTGTTTATTTTCTCATCTTTGTCTTAGTTTCTATAAAACACAAGTAAAATATCCACAAACTGGTTTTTTTTTTCATATTTTTTCCTATCAGGCATGGGCAGCAAAAATAAGCAGAGTTAAAAAAAAGTTACTAAATGCAGGATATTTCTGTTTATGGAAGAAAAAAAGCATTAAATGGCAAAGACTGGGCCAGGAGCAAGTGTCAATTGACAGATAAGTTCTGCTGTGTGACATCAGGGGATAGAGATCTTTGTTTTCCAAACCAGACAATGTCTGGCACTTAGAGAACAATGCAGGTCAGTGAGAAGCAGGATTTAGTTCACACTAACTAGACAGAGGGACATGTACATTTAAGGAGTAACTTAATTTTTACAACCAACACAACACTACTGCCTGTTTTAGTTTGTAGAATTTATCCTCAAAGTTCTTTATCTAAGCTTGTAATAAATCAAATTTGAGTTCAGTTTAAACCATGGAAGTTTATATTTTAACCAACGCTGTAATTGGGTTGTGGCTCATCAACTTTGTATGGAGCAAATTGAACTTGTTGACAATTAGCCCGAGTGGTTAAATATTTTTTGAGCCCGAGAGAGAACCTTTTTCAGCCCCCTTTTATTCTTTTCCTCTAAATAAAATACCATGTTAATGTAGTACCTGTGTGTAATTTAATCTTAGTAGAAATACGGTTGTTTCGTGGAGTCTTCAGAAGTCTATTAAAGAATATCTGTGAACTAACATCATTGTGAGGATCAATTAACACACCAGACAGGTCAGGAATAAGTTGTGGAGAAGCTTAAAGCAGGGTTAGGTTAGACAATAATACCCCGAACTTTGAACATCTCACAGAGCTCGACTACATCCGTTCTCTGAACATGTAGAGAGCATAGCTTAACTGCAAACCTTCCAAAACATGGCTGTCCACCTAAACTAACAGAGTGGACAAGAAGAGCAATAACCTGATAAACGACCAGTGACGCCCATTTTCTTCAGTGGGACAGGGAAACCAGACAGAAGAATGGAGATGAAACTCTGTATTTCTCATCCCTACTGGAGAAAGTACAAATTGCCCCACAGCTCACAAGTATAAAAACATTAAAACACAAAAAACTCATATTTCTAAAATATATCGCCCATCACCTATTATGTGGGTTTGGGTGATAAATTACCAGTTACTACTAAAAAACTCTAACAGCTGTGGGGATAAAGGATCTTCTGAACTTTTCTGTCCTGCAGCTCATTCTGTGTTGTAAAGATATATTGGATATTAAGAATGGAACGGATGTTCATCTTCTAGAAATACAACAGCCCTAAAGTTAAAATCAAAGCTGCAGATGGAGTGGTTTACATTAAAACACTTTCATGTGTTAGAATATTGTGTGCACTTTGTGTTGCTCTGTCACATAAAATGCCAAAAAGACACATTAAAGTCTGTAGTTGGAACGTGACAAAGAGAGAAAAACCTGAAGGAGTACAAATACTTTCCCAAGGGACTGTAAGAACTGTATTTTGAATGAAAAGAAGACAGCTTAGCTCTAAACCCCAATTCCACTTAATTTTTCTTCATGGCCAAAACCATCACAATGTTTGCCTCTGTGGTGCAGAAGAGAGGCCGTACTAATGCCAGTGATACTCAGTTGTTGAGCACTGCAGCTGCTGAAAAGTGAGGGTTGTGCCAGGATGTGGCAGGTGGTGGGATTCATGAAACTCTGGGTATCCTTTCGCTAACATTATCTATCAATAATCAGAGTCATTTTCCCCTCGATTACCTTAATGAGGCTAAATGATGAAATGATGACCAACATTTGATCCAAAAATCTAACATGACTCCTTATATTAAAACTGCCAGCCAAGGCATTGAGAGTTTTAAATAAAATATAATACTGTGAAGTGATATTTCATTTTTCATGTATATTCCAGTGATCCGACAATGCACTCTATATGCCACATATAGCTTTCTAGAAATATCATGGGGCAAAAACACACACACACACATATACCTACACACTGCTAACTCCCCTTACGCTATCGTTAAACTCCATATGCCCATCTCGAATCCTAATCATAATGCAGGCGGTGTTAATACAACTTAAATATCTAAGCCTATCAAATAATCTATTTCAAAATAATATCCTTTACCTTGGGATTATACAGATTGCTGCTGGGATTTGGGTGATGGTGTGAAGTGATTAACCTTTTCGGGCATTGTATAAGCTGGTGGGTACATTAGCTAGAAGGGTATTTTGATTTATAAGAACAGAACTGCTGCTCCTGGACCACAGATATATTCTTTTCCAGAAGCTGTTTGTTTGGGTAAAAAATACTTTCCTCAATCTTCCTCCTGACTTATTGGCATGTGGTACTGCAAAAACTCCTGATGAGCTGGGTCATTTCAATTTACAAGCACTCAGATGCTTTACACTTTGCATTTATAGTAAAAAGTTGTCCTGATAAGACAGCTTCTTATAAGACAAAACAAGCTATAAGACATAAGTTAGGAAAATGGCCTTAAGATTTTTTTTCTCTGTGCAAGGACTGTGGTCATAAAGGGATGAACATGTCCAGCAACAATACTTTGGTAGTCCGTCATGTTGAAGAATTATTAATTGGTGCCTGTCTCCTGCGGTCAGTGGGTGAGAACTTAAGGTACACCCTGCTCACACTGAAGGGCATTTTAGAACAGCCAATTAACCTAATATACACAATTTTCAACTGTAGGAAAAAGCTAAAGAGCCTATGCACATGCACAGGGAGAACATGTAAGTTCAACACATTCAAATTCAGGACTTTCTTTCTGCAAGGCATCAATATTAAAAAGTGTGGCAACATATAGAACCAAATTTACGTGCCACTTTTCATCAAACATTCCTCAAACATTATATTTATATTTGTATAAATATTAGATTTATCTTACTGATTCTATTCTTAACTTCTCTGTTATTTTTCACTATTTTAGCCTCCATAGTTTATTCTGTCCTGCTTGGGTCTTCTAGTATAATGTTTATTCTGTACCGTGCTCAACAACAGTAATCAAAGAAGATATTTTAAACTGTCTTCTTTTTCTCCAGACCAGCTCAACGTAATTACAGCCTACAGCTAAGTTAAGCAAGCGTATTGTTCAGCTGACGTCCTTCAGATTGAGAGGTAGTTGTATTTAGTGTTTTTAAAATCACCAAAGGAAAAGTAATATCTTTCCCCTCATAACATAAAAGGTACGGCAGGACAATTTTATGTTTGGGACCTGTATGACGTCAACAGCTAACATAAGACATTTAAACACCAATTTTACAATTTCAGGTACAGATGCATATTTGCTTTTACTCTTTTTTTTTTTTTTTTTGTCTCTTTGCACAGTAAAATCATATGCTTGTTCTCCCTCCTAAAACAGTGTACATAAATTTCTCTCCCAGAAATGTACCCTTGAGGTAAAGTAAACAGAGATCCAAAGCGTCAAGCAGGAGTTCACCATCCTGTCCACAGTAAGGTAGAGATCAAAGAACTCATTCCTCTTCACCGCCTGGGAACACATGCTTTGATCCTCTATTGGCTTGACCTCCATTCGACCTTGTGATTTCAAACAAAGGCCTTTGTTCTCTTTCTCAGACCTCAGGAAGAACCGAGACAAGAACAAACCAAAAAGTTTGAAGTTTTAGACGCAAAACGGGACAATATTTCCTGGAGAAAAACTTTTCAGACCTTAAGGAACATTCACACCAGATTAACACTGAACTATGAGCTCAAGAATCATTGTGTCTTGGATGATTCGTAGGGAAGTGTAGTGGCAGTACATCCATCCTGCAGAGCTGGAGCACACTTGTTCTATGAATTTGAATCAATCACTATCAAGTCATTGCTTAGCGTTTGACAACTTTTACCAAGCTGCAATAAACAATTAGCGCTTGATATTGCACCATATGGAGGCCCTTTGCTCAAAGAAATTGTAACTTGCTGAGCCCCCAGTTAAGGAGATGCACATCCAAACTGCACCAAGGCTTGGCTTCACCAGCTCTTGGGTGACCAAAGGATATTTTAAGTTTTTCAGGCTGAGAAGCATAACCTCCCCCAATAAAACGAAACAACCAAACAAAAAAAAACAAAACAAATAAAACTATACTACTTTCAAAGATAAAGTCTCAGCTTTGTTATTAGCATTAAGGAGAAGGAGGAGGAAAAACCTTAGCAAAGTTTAACAGGTTATATGATACAATTTTAGTTGCATCATGACTTATAAAAACTAACTTCAGGCTTTAAAGATCAGTGTCACATAAATCAGTTACAAAATATTCTGATTTCTTGTACTTTTTGCATGATTCCTTCTTATTGCAGGTGCCAAGGTTTCCCTTAAAAAGCTAGTGCTTTGTGATGTAAGTAAACAACAAATAGACCAATTATTTACAGCACCTTTATGGTAATACCAGATATGCAGGGCATTAAGCTTGAATCAAATCCATAACTTTCCGATTGCAAGACTACTACTCTTCCTATTGATCCACAGTCATCCCTGTAAATTACACAAATTGTTTCAGGTAGCAATTTCAAGGTAGCATCTTAGGACATGTGTGGTGGTGGCATTGTGATATGACAGCTAGAAAAGGACACAGGTAAAACGTTATTTGGCAAGAACTTAAAAAGATAGCAGTGTCATGATTGTCTTTTGACAAATTTTCCACAAACCAGCCACAATAGGATGGCTAAGGTGATCTTGGAGGGGCAGTCTAAATCTGGTTTGAAAAGGTATAGATGCTATATTTCCAGAACTTTGATGATCTAAAAATGGAAATTTCGATAGATAATACAGTTTTGATTTCTCCAATAAATCCTTGAATACTTAAGTTGTTCGAAAATGATCTCCATACACCGCTCATCTACTAATCAAGTATAGCTTAACATATGTCTAATCAATTTAATGAATAGCATGAATTTGAATGGTTTTTAGCGATATGTGACACACAATAACCTTTATGTGATTAGCAAATTGAGCAACCGAGGACTATTACAGATGACACTCAGGCTGAGACTAAAAGAAAATGTCATTAAGTTATTTTGTTTTAAAATCTGATTATTCAGAGACACTTTGCATATGTAAGATGACATTGTCTTCATTCCATCTTCTAATTAATGCGCGTCATTCCTCCAGAACTCTTAGCAGAAACCTACACATATTTTCAATGGTAAGCTGCCTTTTAAAATGCATTCAAGTTTGAAAACATGCTTTCTACTACGTCAGTTACAATAATATCTCACAGTTTAGTAAAATTTTAACCAATACATTTATCATTGTATTTTACCTCCATCCCTCCACATCAAATGTAAAGTGTGCGGCTAAATAAAGAACAGTCTTAAAAGAATGCCCAAGAGAAGTTGCAGTGTAATACAATGTAATATAATGTAACAGGAGAACCAAATACACTGTCAAGCAGATGAGAGGTAAGCACAGTTGGTAACACCAGCCCTTCACAAAGTATACCCACTCCACTACATCTCTGCTATAGGACATACTTTTGCAAGCTTAATATGAAACCTACTCCACAGCTGCTCTTAGCCATGTATCCCATTACATATATAATCATCATTGTCACCCATATGTCAAATTGTGTCAGGGACTTTGTAAAGGGACTCTGGCCTTGTGTCGCATTGCTGGAGTTACCATGGAAGAGAAATATTTATACCTGCCAGACTGATGTTTAATTCACTGGTTTCAGACTGTGGCCCTGCTGACCCCAGATTGTAGGAGATGGAGTCTTCTCCAGGTTTATAAGCCCTCATTAATGTCCAGTGGGGACCAACTCCTCAAACTGGTTCACTTGTGCACGTGTGCTTGTAGGACTTTGACCACATGGTTAAGAAGGTGTTTTTAATAAAAATGTCCCTATCTTTATCATCAAGGCTGCTTCATACAATGGAAACAAAAAGATTACATTCCCCTCTTAAAATGCAAGATGTTTATAATATAAAAAAAAAAACTCAAACCATGAAAAATTATTTCAGAACTTTTCTCACCATCAAGGTGACATACATCTTATATCGTTCTTCTCAAAAACAACAAAAATGTTCAAGGGAATGTGAAACACAATAAAGCTGAAATAACCCGAGTGCAAAAGTCTTAAACTAATACATTCTTTTTGGACCCAAACCTGTCATCAACTGCAGAGAATGCTATATGCCTATAAAAACAAATATATAAATAAATAATTAATTAAATAAATAAATAAATAAATATCCTGCATAAATAAAGTTCAGCTGTTCAAACAGCATTTTCTTGACTTTTGCTCATTTGCATATTTTAGCTAAAACAATGTTTTACCTGCTACATAGGATCATCATAGGATCAATAAGTCATCTTATTGTACAAAGGTATCAGTCAGGAGAAGAGATTTAAAAAAAAATAAATAAAAAAATAAAAAAAAATAAAAAATAAAAAAAAAATCACAGCATTGTGTATATACCATTCCACAGTAAAGATAACCATCAGTCACTGGAGAAAATACCGACAGTGACATTTCCATACACTGATTTTAATGCTATTACATTTAAAATGACATGTATTATAACTTGTTGAAGTCATTACATATTTTACACTATAGTTTACGAAATAAACAATGCTTAAACTGAACTCAATTATTCATCATAATGGTACCATTTTTCATGTCAGAAACAATTCCCAAAAACTTCTAAATAAAAGCTAACATTTACAATATTGCTTTAGATTATATTTACTTAGTCCAGTCTAGCAACTCTTTACATGTTTGTTTGTTTTTTTTTCTTACTAAACTGACATCATAATACATACCATAGGGCAAGGGTCTTCAACTCCAGTCCTTGAGGGCCGGTGTCCTGCAACTTATAGATGAGTTTCTGCTTCAACACAACTGAGTCATACAATTAACGTAATTAGCAGGACTCTGGAGTACTTGACTGAATTCTGAGGAGGTAATTCAGCCATTTGATTCAGGGGTGTTGGACACATCTAAAGTTGCAGGATTCCAACCCTCAAAGCCTGGATTTGAAGACCCTTGCCAATAGAGTGTTCTTGATGGCAATCTAAGTTATTTAAGAAGTAACTGACATTTCCAAATCTCAATCCAATACCTGAATTGTTTACATCACAGACTTGCATACTGCATATTATAAGTACTATAAAGTTATTAACATCATGACTTTGACTGACATCTCGGGCGTACTACAGAAGTTTGAAGTGCTTGAAATGACCGATCATCTTCCTCTCGGTAGCCACTGATTCTGTGATGGGAGTACTTCACACATGAATAAACATCCATGTGGACAAACTAGTCTATGCTTGAAATCCCAAAATTATCCACCACTTTTGTTTTTTGTTTTTCTTGCATTTCCAAATAACACAATGTTGATGTGCTCTTGGTCCATTCCCCTCAAATTTTTCCTTTTCTTGAGTGCGTGCTGAGATTCATAGGACAGTCAATTACACAACAGCCCTTCTTTTTTGCCAAAACAAAATCTCAGTTAGTTTGACTTTCTTGGCTTTATTTGATATTTTACCTAACATGCACATATTCAGATATTGTTTATTTTAATATCACTGGCACAGCTCACAACTTATTGTATTTATGGCAACCTTTCTAGGCTTGGTGAGAGTTGGATGATTAAAAATCCTAAATGGTGACTTTGAGAAGAGGGTTTGTGGATATAAAACAAACTTACCCCAAAATTTAGGAATTGAAAGCTGTAGATGAGCAAGGAAGATATGTAACAGAAAAGAACAGAAAACAAAAAAGCAAGAAAAAGCTAAGGGGATCTGAACTGAATCCAAAACATTATAGATCAATTCAAATAAACAAAGCTGAAGCCATGGTAACAGCACCATAATCTTTCACACATGTGAGGCAATTCTTAAGCTCCATTGCATTATTTTTCTTTTCCCAAACATCTGACTTTTAATTTAAGCCAAAAATATTATAGTATCATCCATTGAAAAAAATATGTTTCTGACAGCCTTTCTGCTTGTCCTTGTGATCCTTGAAAAGCAAAAAAAACCCTTTCACTTTGTGCATGCCTGTTGAGAGTAAGGCGAAAACAGATGGGAGCGCTAAATTAGTATTCAGTCAGTCTTGTTTTTTTGCGCCATCTGTTAAAAAAAAAAGATGGCACCCTCAGATTGCAAGGCATAGATGAAGGGTTTCGTTCTGGGTATAATTATTCTGCCAAAGCTATGGTTTCTTGGCTTTATTATGGTAGTAAAATTTCTGATTTTAAAATGTAGGTTTTACTGACTTACTTTTACTTGCAATAGGATGTAGCTAAAATTGTTCTAGATAATTAAAACTTAGGAAAAAAAATCTGAATGGTGACTAACATTGGTCTCCAAAAAACTATAGGGCACACTCATGTTGTCATTTAAATCTCACCATGACAAATGTCCAAGAGCACTGCTGCAAACATTGACTTGTACAAGTATTTATTGTCCTTTGAAGGTTTTTTAAAATATTTCTTCATGACACAACCACAAAATGCTGAATTTTTTATTTTTTATTTTTATCAGGAATCTATATGATAGAGCAACAGAAAGTAACACATAATGATGAAGTGGAAGTAAAAATACACGTATGTATTAAAATACACTGCAGTTTGGGGTAGCAATATGAGAAAATGCAAAAAAAGTTGAAGCAGTCTGGTTACTTTTTTTCTATTGTCATTTGCTCTTGTACCATGTGTTTTAATGCTGTTGTACCCAAGCACCTCAGAAACGTTGTGGCTAATGATGTAAGCAGCACAGAGACGAATTTAGTGAGACAGATGCAGGGGTTCAACTCTGGTACCACCACCTGATTTGCATGAAATCCTGCTAGCTTATCAGTCATTAGGATGTTTTTAAGCTCACAGTATCCTGACAGCTGAAGAAGTCCCCCTACAAAGGAGTGCAGTCATGTTCATATATCAGAGGGGAGAAAAAAGCCGCAGCAGCGAGTTGGCCATGCCTCAATTTATATGTAAGGCTGCACCGTGATAACACTGGGAGAGTCTTGTCAAGGTGCAATGCAGGCAAAAGCAAGTCACCAAGGAATGCTCAGCCAAAAAAGTCACTCAAGTGGATATTTTAATTTTAACTTGTTTATGAGAATAATATGCAAGCTCAATCATGTCTGAAATGCTAGTTGGAGCATATAATACTTACATCCCCAGTCTTAATTTAATGACTCGTATATAATTTTACATTTTGTGCACATGCAAAGATAATTTGGATAATCTTTGACTACCTTTTGCAGAACTAAGCAATTTTATCTATCTATCTATCTATCTATCTATCTATCTATCTATCTATCTATCTATCTATGTCTGTCTGTGTTTTATTTCCACTTTCATTTCCCACAAATTACACAATCAAGAAATTGGATGTTAAATACAGGAGAATTTAAAACAGTGCATAAAAGTACAAAACATAATTAAGGAACAAAGTTCAAAAGAACTCATCTGAACAGCAATGACTACATGTAAAACAAACAGGTTTGGAAGGACAGATGAAGTGACAAAGGAACCAGGGACTGGTAACTATGAATCTCTGATAAAACAACATTAATGGATAAAGGCCATCATATTTTAAAGCCAGAAAGCCTAAAAACTTGAAAGCATTAAATATAAGTAAATCACAAACAGCCTTATCATATTTTCTGGTTTTGGATAAATCATTTTAAAACACTTTTTGGAAAATAATATTGCCTTTTCAATCACTGAAACAAAAAGGCACTACTAATGGAGGATGATGATATATATCTCTCTGACTGCAGACTGATAACCAATTTGACAGAGGGTGTCTTTATGACAAAAACCCCCCAAAAAAAACGTTTTTACTGTGAACATGTGGAAAGTCTCTAACCTTTGTTGTGAAAAACCAACTGCAGATGGACTTATCAATGTTGATTGGTGTGACAGCTGGTCTCTTCATAGTAACATTTTGACAGCAGCATTAGAGTAGTGCGGTTAAACCTGCACAACTAAAACATGGACTGATCATTATAGCTCCATGATAAACAGTCTTCAGAATTACAATTCTTGTAAGAACTGGTGCAAAAAATGCAAGGTCTAATCTGAATGCTGCTTTTGATTTAGTTTTTGTCACAAGCTTTTCTTCCCCATTGTGGTGTATTAGTGCCAGACTGGGCTCACCACAGAGCATTTTTAAATACCACTGATGCTGGTTTGTTAAGTTTTCCAGCTACTGCACTCCAGTACCATGGAGTCAGGAGAGGCAGGTAAGGCAATGCCTCACCTGTCATAATGACAAGTAAAATAGGTTCTAGCAATGATAAGAGAAATGAATCTGTCCACTTGACTGTTCAATAATTTTTTTTCTGTATGATTTCAACATTTTTTATGGTCAAAATCTCTGAATTTACACATTGCGTGTTCAAATACATGAAAGAAGTGCGAGGTGAGGCAGTGCTTTGCTGTGCCTCACCGCTGGTGGTGTCGTCACACACACTGAATGAAGTTGGCAGTTTGTGCATGTCCATTACCGTCTGTCCTTATATCACCAATACATGTTTGATTTCACATGTGCGACACATGTTGACATTCCACAGTCTGTCTCACATATTTCTTGAATGTGTGTGACATAGTCTTTCTGATCGGCCATAAATGTGCAGTGAAGATCATGCCCCACTGATAGGGGGCAGTGTTGAGCCCCATAGATACAATTGACAACAGGTGCTCTTCTTCTTCTAACTCACTGAAAAGACTGAAAATAATTGGAAAAATACCAAAAATTCTGTGGTAATAGAACCGTTCCAGGGCAACTCTCCTCCTTGACAATCATCTCTATTAAAGCAACCAAACTTTAGAAAATGAAGGCAAACAAGGACCTTTTTTTTTTTTTTTTTTTTTTAAACGACAAAACAACAGAGATATTCATGGAGAAGAATAGGCGCTTCTTATATTTCAGTTACAAATTAAGGTAAGATCATGCATGATTTTCAATTTTATAAAAAAAAAAAAAAAAAAAAAAAAAAAAAAAAAAAAAAAAAAGAGAGAGATTGGCCAAAAAGTATTTGAATAAAAATAAATCAATCAAATTTGACTTTAAATGAAATATTATCCTATTATTTTTATTGGTGTTGTATTGTTAAACATATGGAGTTTCTTAAAGCACAATTAAAAGCTTTTAAAAATCATTAAATGTTTCAATTAAAGTCAAAATTGAAATATAACAATTGAAATATAATATTTGTGCACCTGGCTCCAGGGGAGTCAGTGCCTCTCCGGTCATGAACCTTACCACATGTCACTGCTGCACTCAGACGTTTCTCCTGACTTCCTCCTTCTCACTGGATAAATCACCATCTCAATATTCCCATTATAAAAAGCTTGCTGTCACTACTTTTGTCTTGGGTGGACATTGTGTCATACATTGAAGCCAGAGTTTGAAGTTGCAGATGTAATGTCATCAACTTGGCAAGTTTTAGCTGCACTCTTGGCTGCCACGTGCCTGCTTTCGTTGCTTTTTCATGCTTTTTATGTATTTGTAGATTTCTGTCATGGAAATTATTATGACCTAGAAGCCAGAAAACAGTTAAAAAAAAAAAGAATGTTGTAAAAATGACATTTGCACAATAAATCAATAGCAAGACACATGTGAAGAGGATAAACGTGTCTTCCCATAGCCCAGTGGCTGCTTCAGTATGAGTTGGAGTAATTTTTTTGGTCTATGTTAGGTATTAAACTGTACAATGAGAAAGAAATATTGATTTTAAATTAATTGTGAGCGGTTTAACTGCACCATGATTTTATCATTTTGAAGTGAAAAGAGAAAGAAGGAATCTGCCAAAAAATCTAAAATGTACATTTGCAAAGTTCATAAATATTAAAACTAAAATAGCAGTAAGGTAAAAGGATATTAAAATCACTATAAAACAGCTTTAACCGAAGTGATTATCAAGTCATGGGTATTTTTAAGAGAGGTCTGGGACTCAATTCTTTGTTTTTGGTGAAGCTGAGAATTAAACCAGTAGGCTCCTGAATGAAAAGGCCACACTAACGCCTGAGCTAAATCCACCTACGGTAGAACATTTGAATCTTACATTGGTACTACACTGGTATTTTTTAAAATGTGAACTGGGAAATGTGGGGATCTGACCTGCAAACCTCCAACTGAACAACTAAGCCTCTGGATAGTAGGGAGACTTTTTTGACCAAATTAGAATGGCAATGCTGAGATAGTCTGGACATGGGCAAAGGATGTTGAATATGGAGCTGCCAGGAATGATGAAACGATTAAGACCACAAAGAAGGTTTATGGATGTTGTGACCGTGTGGGTGGGTCAGAGCTTGGATTGCCACACATCCCTTAAAATATGAACTCATATAGTTGTTGATAATTAAACTGTCCATCCTGTTCCCACTGGCAGCTTTAGTTGTCTGGATTCCAACAACCCAACAGGTTGATCTGAATACAGCATCATCTTCTTTAGAATTTCTGTAGAAATGCAGCTGAGTTTCTGTGTAATGCACTAGTGAATGGGTAAGATGTTTAAGTTTAGAGGCCTTCAGAGGCAAAGGAGGGCAGGTCTGTTAGCAGAGCGTCATTAAAACATCAATGGCATGCTCCACCAGCATCCACACTAATTAAATTACAGGCATAAGTGGAATAATTCAGGTTTTGAAAAAAAAAAAAAAAAAAAAAAAAAAAAAAAAATCTAACAGAAGTAGAGTAAATCATAGGAATGTTTTGGAGGGTACATGTAGCTTGCACACATGCAACAAAACAATGAAATAATGCTTGACTCGACTATGATGTCATATGTTTGTCAGAAACGATTAAAGTTAATGTTGAATACATGGGAATTTATTTAAGGCATGAATAAACATCTAGTCTCTAGCAAATTAAAACTGCAGTATGTAACTTTGCACCACTCCCAACCTAAAACAACCAATCACAGCCAGGAGGAAGGTCTTAGCGCTGTCAGTTAACTTAATTTACTCGCTGCTAAATGTGCTAATAGCGGAGAAACAACTTACCGTTACAGGAAAACTGTTTATCGGTGGTCATGCGAGCTAGCCTGAGTATTCATAACAGTTTCTGCTAGCTGCAGCACAGCAGAGACCAAGGGGGGTGAGGGAGAGGAGGAGATGAGCAGCGCCACTCAGATGGTGATTGACAGCTCTAAGACCTGCCTCCTGGCTCTGACTGGTTGTTTCTTGAGAGCACTGGGAGAAGGCAAAGGAGTTCGATTTTTTTCTCAGATTATCTGTCTCATGCCAATCTGTCACGACATAGTGACAGTTTCAATAAATATCTCAAAAAATATTTTTTATAAAAGTTACATACTGCAGCTTTAACATGACGTGGTATTATAAACCAACCTGGAAGACTGCATTTTAAATGTGGGAGATTAACAGAATGCTATACTGTAAAACTGGATAAAGAAATCTATATATAGTTAAAGACGACAACAGTTAAAAAGTTTAATTTACCATTTGTCAGTTTCAATAATAACTTTAATTGTTAATGTATTTTGTAACGTTTAATCATGTAAGGCATTATCTGTTAATACCAAGTAGTGTTTGTAGTCTAAAGTCTTTATCTTGGCTAGAGATGAATTTCCTTTCAACAGTTCTACAGCTATTATAAAAATCCCCAGCAAGGTGCAAAAATTATACATTTTCTATTTAAGATTTCACCAAAATACATTCTTATTAAAAATCATGCAAAAAATGGTCATGTTTCTTCTTAGAGAACATCTGTGTCATCCAATATCACAGTGCGTTGCTAGGAAGACAGTAGATGGCTTGACTAATTATAAACAAGAAGAGCTACTAAGCATACCATATGATGGACTGTCAACTTTGGACATATTACAGTGTGGATCTTAAAAGCATTTTCACATCGGACAGACTTTTCCCCAGACGAATACAACTCAGACATAGAAAGCATTCCTGCTCCAAATAATTAAAGTATATATTTAGTGCAGAATATGACTCAGATGGCTCACAGGCCATGGTACAAGCTGATGTGTGTACAGAAACTGAAACAAAAGGTGAGGATGATGATCGAATTCATGAATTTAGTTATCTTCTTTTTTTGTTTTTCATTTGATATAGTTTTAAGTTTGTTCTTGGAAATGCTTTATTACTTGCTATAGCCTCTATCAAGTGTTATGCTAGTACAGCAGTCATCCAGATGACTACATAAAAAGTCAACTGCTATGTACATTGAACTCTAAAAAGTGCATAATCAGAAATAGAATTGGTTGCTGTATTTTAATATCCTTTAATATCCTTTCTCTGGATCATGTTGCATGTGCCGCCATTGTGATCTAGCCGATTTGAGTGGACCTGATTATTAATTTAATAATGACCACAAATAAAAACCTCATCCTAAAGGGCCTAATCCATCCCAATCTTAATATACTGCCTTGTATAAACACTCCAATATCAACATAAACTTGAACATTAACTTAAACCTCAAAGCATTCAGACTGCAAAGTTCTTTGTATGAGCAAAGACTGCAGTAAAATCTGAAAAAAAAAAAAAGATTGCACAAAATGATTGTGTATTGATTTCAGCAACATTTACAACATATATGAAATAATCATAGAAATGAAAGTTAAAAGTGAAATATTGCCTCTCACTTTTTCTGCTGGTAGAAAACATCCTATCAAAGAAAAATAATGTGCAGCAGCTGCTTTTCTCTGGCACCAAGTACTGAGTCCAAACTGAAAGATGTGTTCATGCAGCAGGAAAAGGATATATTTTGTAGGGCAACACTGTCATTGCGTTCTTTCACAATGAAAAGTTTCTTGCTCCGGTCAAAGAGCACTTTTTTCACTAATACTAGACCTAATTAAGCAAAATGCATCAAAAAACAAATGCTAAGGTCTGACAGCAAAAAAGAGGGAGGGAGAGAGAGAATTAAATTGGAATAGGAAAGACAAACGCTGGTGACAAGGACTGCAATTAACTGTTTATATATTATCACCAACATAGGTTATGCCTCCATCGGAGCAATGCAACAATTAAATGGTTGTTTTAATTGCGGAATTGTTTGTGAACTCGCATATTTATTTTACAGCTACCAGTCTCCATAACTTTGAATAATGTGTATTTGGATGTCATATTTTGGTATTTCACTACAGGAATTGAGGAGGTCTGCTGTAGGGTGAAAACATATGACCTTTTCAGCAGGGCAACTTCTCTTTACAGTGAGGCACGAGGCTACGTATTTCTGCTCTTTGGTGAATTTTCAACTCTTAGACCAAACTCCGTTTCCTTGGGAAGTCAGAACTCCGACGTGGGAATCCAGTGTTCCAGTTGCAAGTTGGACAACTAATGTGTTTACTTACTTTGCACAGTTTAGCAATGCAAGCCTATAGCAATGTTCTTCATTCAAGCCCAACGGGAAGCTATTCGTGAATATATAAATCCAGCCTACAGAGTTTAAAGTTAAATTATTTCATGGTTACAGTTTTTCCACCTAAATATGTTGAACTAAATTCACTGACCCAACATGAACTGTTTATCAGTCATCGTTCTTTCATAAAATAAATTCTAACTACAAACGGATTAGGACTTTATGTGTCAACGAGCACCCTGATTATGACATCGACTGATTGTTAGAACCTGGACTTTGTTTAATTCGATCCTGTTCTCTTTGCACAATTACAGAATTTTTAAAGGTTCTCGGATTTACACACTGTCCTGTTTTAATTGTTCGAAAGCAAATAAAGTGAAGCTCCAACAGAAGTACTGCCCAACGAGATAATGTTTTTATTATATTACCCTTAAAACACTACAAGGATTGTGTTCCCTTCTTTAAAATAAAATCCTTTTCTTTTTCCTCTTAAAGCACATAAGCTGACAAACTCTTCAATCATGTAACTTCTAGATTTTTGTTATTTTGGCCGTACATAGTTCTCTTTGTTTCAGCGACACAGTAAATTCAGATTTTTTTTGAGTTGCTCGGCTCATGTATAATTATTGACTGGTCAGGGGGGAAAAAAGTAATGTTCTTGGAATAGAGCCTCATTATTTCAGTTTAAAACAAGTTTACAAGTGTGTGAGTGTGCATACAGACAGAAGCATACAACACGCTGAGGCATACAACAGCCACCCCCTCCACCCTTGTTGAAGAAATGCATCCACTCTTTTATGCATAAAAAAGCCGAAGATTAGCCACCAAGTTTTTTAGATTACAAAGCTTTTACTCCTGAATAGAGCTTTGTTTACCAAAAAGGACTGCGGTCAGTTCAAGTTTTGAATATATAAAACAGTTTGGTCAAAATTACAGTTCTTAAAAAAAACTCGAGCCACTCATGAACACACTCATTTGAATAACGTCTGGAGCCACACTGTAAATTAAAATGCAGAACAAGAGAACAATGCCACAAACAGGCATCTGACAATGTGCTGAGAAAGGTGAGGAACTTTTACAGATTTACTGGTTTATTTCTTAGATTAAAGCACTATCTTATACACATGTGAGCACACTCCCACGCAGACTCATCACGGCCCTTAACTTTTCATTTTACTGTTAATTTTCTTTACAACCTTGAGCTACTCGTGCATCTGGTTTAGTGTCTGTGTTGATTATTGCTCATTTGGGCATTAATGTCAGGGCTGGTGAGACTAATAGTTTGTTCATATTACCAGAGTTAGGGTAATAGGGCTATAAAACTGTGTCTCCCCACACTTATCACATGCATGGCTGCAGCATTTTAAAACGGTTAAGTGAACACACAACAGTACACTAAGGCAGTGGTTCCCAAGCCTGGTCCTCAGGGACCACAGTCCAACATGTTTTAGATGAATCTCTATTCCAGCACACCTGATTCAATAATTGCATGACCTCCTCTGCATGCCATCTAGTGCCGCAGAAGACTTAATCACCCATTCATTTAAATCGGATGTGCAGCAGCAAGGAGACACCTAAAACATGCAGGACAGTGGTCCCTGAGGATCAGGGTTAAGAACCACTGCACTAAGGTATGAATGTTTGGACAATGTAAGAACAAAACAAAAAAACAAAACAAGATTTTAAACAAGTGAAATTTATGAAGCTATGAAAGCTGTCAGTCACTCTCAACTGAATTGCTATTTTATAAATGTTTTATGAATGAATCTGGTAATAACTGCCTTAGAGACAATTAAAATGACAAAGAAATGCAGAAATATGAAAGTACCTGAATGCTAAATGCCAATTACTTGATTGAGGCTTTGTTGCAAGCTTGCACATCCCACTTTAGCACCCTCACTAAATACACATAGTTCTGTATTCTGGCCTAAAAACTTTCACAGCGGCTCCTTTGAGACCGTGTATTTCCACCTCTCAATATCTAAAGGTGACCTTCAGTCATTACTGTAGAGGAACAGCACAATACTCTCTCTCCAGATCTCACTATTCAAGCTGTGAAATGCAGAAAACAGCTGAAAAAAAAAAGCAATGTGCAAAAAAGTACACCTAGGGAAAGGTGTTTGAGATGGGTGATGAAAGGGATGATGGGATGCAAATGCATGCATAAAGTGTTTACACATGGCTAATTTCATCCTGTCAATCATGCCTGAGATTGAGGACATAGTAAAACATGTTGGAGAAACTGGAAAAAGGAAAGAGTAAAAAAGAAAATACAAAGTTATAGTTATGAGTGAACTAAAGTTTACTAATTAAAACCAGGGAGAGAAGAGTTTTTAGTATGTTGAATTAAGTAAGTCAATTTCATTGTAATGGACCATATATTAAAATGAGTGACTTGGAAATATAATGACAAGAAGAAAAATTAATCATAGGTTACATTATGTTAGCTTTTAGCATTTTACTGATAATGGGCACTCTTTCCTCTTTACCTGAAAGGCCATAATGTACAGATAAGACCACTAATACCCCCAACACACTGTTGTACATCTGCCTTGTATTTCAGTGGCCTTAAAAGATATACTTCTAAGGTAAATAATTCTCTAGCATCACTTTCCTTCACTTGTAACATTGTGGCATATATAATTTCAACACTTGGTAAGCCCGGCTGACAAAGATATTTTTTTACTAGTGTCAAAACATTATGTTTGATGAGCTCCACAGCCTCTCAGGGCAAGTTTACCCCACACACAAACTACTGCTGCGAATACTGCTGCAATGCCCCAATAATACCACTGTAATCTCAAGTGGTATATAAAATACTGCAACACTAGGTGTTGTGCATCCAGCCATGAAGGACTGAAGGAGCGAATACAAGCCGGTACGAATTATTCATTTGACAATGCTGCATTAACTCTGGTCCCAGCACTAGGAAGAGGAGGAGCTTCAGAGGGTAACTCTGTGGTGTCATGGACGCTTACATAAGGAACTCTGACATAAATCTTTCTCTTTCCATAGTGATGCTACATTGGAGAGGATCAACAGCACACTTCCGTACCCCACCTTCTCTTGCGGGCCGAGAGAGGGCCTGTTTCTGAAACTCCTGAAGCTGTCGATCCAAATGTAGGTTCCGACGCTGGCTGCCATCCCTCGGTGCTTTATCACCGAGGGACAAGAATAGCAGCCGATGCCTGTTCCAGAGCTGAGATATGCAGCTTCACAGAGTCTGGCCCCATGCCAGCCAAATGCTACTGATGCTGCTTAAACCAGAGCGAAGAAGACGTCCCAACCAAGAGAGAAGCCTGGCGGCAAATGATCGTCCCAGAGCTGAGAAACGCAGCTTCACCGAATCTGCAGCTGATGACTGTTTGAGAGCTGAGAAATGCAGTGTCACCACTTCGATCCAAAGCCGAGGGTGCCACGTTCGGAGCCAATGTGTGCTAACCGGCATTTGTTTGCACCGCCAGCCTTTAACAGGAAACCAGCCCCTGATCTGGCCTCCAGATGTAGATGAAGATGCAACACAGTGACGCTTCTTACAATTTCTGAGTGCCCCAAGCTAGCGTGAGCTGTTATTTACTGTTTTGGACTTCGATGAGATCGCTTAAACAGCAAGACATCTGATTATTTTGGTCCGCTTAAGACGCCATTTAGTGAGTGGCAACACGCTCCCGTTTTGTTACTCCAAATTATTAAATTACCAATGCATGAACTGATAAATAGATTAAGAATCCATTTTCCAAAAAAAGCCACTGATTTCTATTTTAGTCCGAATTTAATAAGACACTACTTCCTCAGAATAATGTTTCATTATTGCACATTTCTGGTGTTGCTGTATGGAGAATAAACAGCATATTTTGGTGCAAATGAACCTGAATTAGTTAAAACTAATTAACACACTTCAGTTTCCTCATTACATACATATGGGTTCTCAATATTCACAATTCATACTGAATTATGACATCACTGCATCATTTTATTTATTCTAATTTTAATCAATTTTTACTGTTTTTCTTGTAGTAGTTTTAATTGCAATAATTTCATTTAATTTCATCATTTTAACTTTTTCTCAGTAGTTTTAGTTGTGTTACTAGTTTAGCAAGTTTTTTGAAGAAAATGCTTGAACTGTGAAGTTGAATTCATTTTATTGATAAACTCTTGCATATTTGAGAGAAGCTGCCTGTGTTTATTCCTTATATAAGTGTAATATCTTGCTGTTCAAATAACACAAGTGCTGGATTTATGCCTTCATCTATCATTTTAAAACCTAGGCCTTATCATGCAGGTATGATAAATAATAAAGGAGACTGATCTCTTTGGCTATATTATATATAGATATATAGATATATTCGCTAAATTGAGATGGTGATCTGTCTTATTCATAGCCAAAGTTAAACCTACTGAAGTACAACATTTTGATGCCTGCATGCAATATGTTGGTACAACATATGCAAATGATCAGTCTGAACTAACAAAGATTTATTCACCTTGTGAGTTTTGATACCTCAAACTGAAAGAGAAAGAGAGTCGTGACAACATGACCTACTTTCTGATTAATAAGGCTAATAATGATCTTACTATTAGGGAGACTCATAGATCAATGAGCATTCCATGTCAGATGATCAATTGGTTCGTAAATATAATAATAATAATAATAATAATAATAACAACAATAATAATATCACAGTGAATGGTGTGAAAGCAGTAAAGTAACTTCATCCTCACATAGTTGAACACTGAATCCAACACCAATGGTCCCAGTACATGTGCACTATTGAAACCAGGAGGACATAAAATCCCACATGCTTCGAAGCTATGACAAGACTTCCTTATTCACAAAATCTGCCGTATTTCCTCACACTTAGACCTGCATATGACATGCATTTACTTAATACACCAACACAGATGGCAAAATGGGAGAAATTGCGACAGCAGCTTTACACTGACATCATGGGGTCTGTCCAAACCAAGCAAAGTTTTATGTATCAGTTCCACAACAGTCTTTCATTTTAACGCGTATCTGGATACGGCTGATCATGCTATGAAATGTACAAGCCTCTGTAACCTTTATGTTACTGCTGCATTGCTTTGTTTTTAACCTTTAGTTATTATTGTTGGGGTTGCTGGTTGTGAATGCTAACAAACCAAAGGTATGTTTTGAAATGATCTTGTTGAATGTCAGCGCTTTTGTTTTTTTAAAAAATACTGACATAATATAATAAACTACTGTGAAACAACTTCTTTGAACAGCATACTTTACTCCCACACACACATACTTTAAAGGAGGCTAGGAATCTTGTTTGTAAATAGGGGTCAGAGGAAAACTAAGAGAGAGAGAAATATGCTGATCAAAACAATCTTATGGAGATAACGTTAAGGGTGACACATAGGAGACTTGCTTTAAAGCAATTAATCCATTTGAACAGTAGTAACGGGCTTCCCCATTACTAATAAAATACTTCCTATTTTTTTTAGCTGTGGACACAAGACATTGGATGCTGTGATGTTGTATCCAACCATGTAATGTTTGCATCAGATTGTGTTGGGTGTTCTTTCTGTGCAGCCTGGGTGCTTAAAGATTTACCCAAGTCTTCATCCAGTCTGGGCTCTTCGTCATATCTCTCATAGCATTCCTGAACAGTTCTGGTATGGCACATTAGTCTGCTCTCAGGAAGTGCTTCTGCCTTCCACCTTTTGCTTCATAGAAAGGGATCTGAGGCTGGTATGTGTCAAACTAACAGCCACATGAATGCCAGGCATATCATATATTATATATATATATATATATATATATATATATATATATATATATATATATATATATACACAATCAGTTATTAATGTTGCACAGTCTTTAAGCTGAGAGCAATCATGAGAACAGGATGAATTTGGGGATAATACGCAGCTGAAAGGTGATGCATGAAAAAGACAAGAAGAAAATGGGGGTAAAGCCTTGATGAAAATTTCAAGTCAATCTATTTCTGAAATGTGCCACAGCGTGTGGGAAAACGGGATATGCTGATAGACATGAAAGGCAGCTACTATTGTATAGATGTGTTTAAAATTGTATGACTGGGCTGTAGAGGATTTCAAAAGAATTCAAATGCAGGGTTCAGCCAGAGTTTAAATTAGAATACTGCGCCACTGCTCATCTCACACTCATACTCTGTGGAAGCCAATGAGAAGAAACTTCTTATTTATCACAGAAAGACTATGTTTTTTAACTTTTAATGAGATTATTTTTAGATATTGCATGTTTTTAGGGACCCTATTACCTTGTGGTTAATTAGCATATTAGCTCATGTCCTGAAAAAACACCCTGGAGGTTGCTTAGATCTTGTCCATATTTAGGCATTCTATAAATTTACTAAGTCATTTCTGATTAACATAAAAATGAGAAGCTAGTGCAGTTGACATGAATAGACCTCTACAAGTAGCAAACACATGCAAGTTATAAATTAACTTCACTGTGAGTAATATTCTTCAGAATCTGTGGATGAATAGGCTCGTTATCCGAAGGCTGTAAAGCAGACAAACTATATATCCAGTAGTCTTAAGATTTTCAAGACTGCTGTACAATTCACATGATGCCAACCTAGTAGCAGTTGAAGAAGCTTGTTTGATAACTGCCATCCTTCTTACCACAGCTTTTGATGATTTCGTGGTCTATGCCTTTCGAGACGGTGCACTCAGTTGTCAATAGACTGCCACCCTTGCGGTGCACAAGTTTTATCAAAACAGCCTCACAACTTTAGTGAGTGTTGAGAAACCTTCAAGACTTATTGTTTTGGGCCAGCATTCATGTATCAACATTGTTTCTGACAAAACCTTCGCACATCCGAGCAGCAATACAGCTTTTAAAAGGACTGAAGAGTGGAGAATGCAAAAAACATTTTTTCAGGAAAGCAATTCAGCATGTGAAAAATGCTTACTTTTCTTAAGGAAATAGTCAGCAGTGTTGATAGCAGACTGTAAAATGAGAGATTATTTGTGCAAAAATTAACTTTATAAACAGGACTGCATGAGAAAATGGCTTTAAGGTGGATAAACGTACAGACATGTGAAAAGGTCTTTGTTCCCTCACAGAGTTCCACTTTTTTTTGCTATTTTGTACAAATTAAATGTTTTCGATCACTGCCATTTTGCATCCTTTTTTTTCATGTTGTTGAATCATAAACACAGACCTCAGCTGAGACAAGTTAGGCCTGTCGTGCTTTATACGTTATTACTGATTCTTTTATGACCTACTGGGGTGTTGATGTATTCTTGGAATAATTTTGGCATGTTGGTCAATCCTGGAAAGCTTCCCTGCTGTTCCATGTTTTCTCCATTCATGGATAATGGCTTTCACTATTTTCACTGAAGTCCCAAATGTCTTTGTAACCCTTAACAGAGTTATTGAGATTAATGACTCTGTTTCTAATCTGTTCTTGAATTTCATCCAGGAATCAGGTATGGGTATGGCCATTTTCCAAAAACAAAAATTGTGGCTAATTAGTTATTCTTGACTAAACAAGGCCAACGATCACTTTTTCACACAGTTTCTGGTTGGTTTGGATAGCTTTTTTGCCCTAAACAACTGAAAATGTAATGAGTATATCTCATACTCATGTATGACCCCTCCCTCTGTGTCTGGAACCGGACTCCAAGTTATGTCTCCTTTATACTAATCCAAATGTCTTCTTGTATGTTGCAGATGTTCCTGGACATGGCAACTGAATTAAGGATGCAATATTGACTTTTGTGTGACAGCGAGAGCTAGGCTTAATCTGAATAAGCAGACATAGCTCTCACCCGGAACTGACAATATTGTGAGAATATGTGCTGTGGTCAGCAGTTCTAGAACAGCAGTACTGCTTAAGGTCATGGCAGCTTTGTATACTGGATGCATAAAGAAGACTACAGTCAACTAGACAAGTGATTCTCAAAGTTGCAGAATTCCCAACATGAGGTTTTTTTTCCCCTTTCAGTAAAGTCAACTATGGTGTAAATATTTTCTAGTCAGTTTTTATTATTACATCAACACCTAACAGAGGATGAGAGATGAAGTTTTATTAGTTCAGTTAGTAGTGTATATCTTAGTGTTTAATCAGTAGAGTTTCCCTTTCAGAGAAAAAATAGACTTTGCACCTTACAAATACTGACAGCTGTGCCATTTTTTTATTACCTAAAAATATTCATGCCTAAACTTTAGTGTTTAACAGTTGTCAGCTGTTGAGAGGTTAACTCGCAAGTTGCTGGCAGCAGGAGAAAATGAAAATGTGTAATAAATGCCCAAAATAGATTAATTGCCAAGTCATGTAATTCTTAATTTAATGGAAGAAACCCAGTAGTTTGTTGTGTTTTGTTTGGTTTGTAGTCGATTTGAACCTTCCAATCCAATGCCTATTTCATGTAAACAAGCTAAATTACATACCTAAGTACTTAACCGTTGCATATATGTTTATTTCTCTTGGCAGAAAAGTATTTTGATGAATTACGGAGATAAGTAATTGTGAAAATGTTCAAATCTATATTCTACAGAAATCACTTAAAGTTCTGCCTGTCATTGCATTTGACTTAATCAAATAGTAAACACATCACTCTCATCAGGTGTTTTCCCCCAGGCTCTAAAAACAGCAGTTAACAAACCACTGTTAAAAAAGAACAATCTGGATAAATCACTATTTCAGAATTACAGGCCAATCTCTAACCTTCCATTCATCAGCAAAATTACTGAAAAAGCTGTGTTTTTCAGTTAAACAGCTTCTTAACAATGACAAACCGCTTTGGTGTCTTTTAGTCAGGTTTCTGTGCTCACTATAGCACTGAGACTGCCCTCGTCAAAGTGTTTAATGATATCCACACAAATACCGATTGTGGAAGAACCACAGTGTTGGTTCTGTTCGACCTCAGCACAGCATTTGACACTGTTGACCATGATATATTACTAAAGCGACTGGAAAGTTAGGTCTGGTACAGTACTCAATTGGTTCAAATCCGACCTAAAGAACAGGGATTTCTTTGTATCGATAGACAACTTCTCATCAGAGCGGACAGAAGGCACATGTTGAGTACCCCAAGGTTCAATCATGGGACCCCTCCTTTTTAATATCTACATGCTCCCACTTCGCTCAGATTATAACAAGTAATAAGATTAGCTACCACAACTACGCAGATGATACACAGCTCTATATCACGATGTCACCAGGTGACTCCGAATCCATCCAAGCACTGAACAGATATTTAGAACAAATCAATGCGTTGATGTGCCAAAACGGACCTAAAGTGGAACGATCTAGAGTCAGTGCACAGCTTCAGTTATTACAGTTAGAAACTACTGATCAGGCCCGAAATCTGGGTGTAGTGATGGACTCAGACCTGAACCTTCAGAGACACATAAAGGCAGTTACAAAGTCAGCCTTTTATCACCTGAAGAACATTTCCAGGATTCAAGGACTAATGTCTCAACAAGATCTAGAGAAACTCATTCATGGGTTTATCTTTAGTCACACTGATTACTGCAACAGTGTCTTCACAGGTCTGCCTTACAAAAAAAAAAAAAAAAAATACATTCAGACAGCTGCAGCTGATCCAGAAAGCTGCAGCTTGCATTCTCAGTAAGACCACAAAAATGGAGCAAATCACCCCAGTTCTAAGGTCCTTCCACTGGTTCCCTGTAGCTCAGAGAATAGACTTTAAAATATTTCTGTTAGTTTATAAATCACTGAACGGCTTAGCACTAAAATACATTAAAGACCTGTTGTCATTGTAGACCAAAACCTTCCAGAACCAGAACCAAACATGGAGAAGCAGCTTTCAGTTTTTATGCACCACTAATCTGGAACAAACTCCCAGAAAACTGCAAAACAGCCGAAACACTGAGTTCTTTTAAATCAAGATTAAAGACCCACCTGTTTAGATTTGCCCTTGATTAGTAGTAAGTAGAAAATTTAACTATATCTGCTTGATGATGATTGCTTGACGATCCTTATGATTTTGATGCATTGATATTTGCTCGATGATTTTGATGATTTTCATGTGTATTTGCTTGATGATTTAGCTGCATATTTGCTTGATGATTTTGATGTTTTCGATGATTTTAATTATTTGCTGTATACTTAATTGATGTTTTTATGATGTGAAGCACTTTGAACTGCCTTGCTGCTGAAATGTGCTATACAAATAAACTTGACTTGACCTAAAGCCGACTTGGCCTTACAGTCGACTATTAACAGATTGTAGGAAATTACATTAATCAAAGTTTGTTCCACTAAATCTGAGGCCATGGTTATTCGCCAGAAAAGGGAGGTTTGATCCCTCTGGTTTGGTGGTCTCTTTTTTTGTCTCTATGAGAGTTAAACTATGTTGGTGTTTTCTTCAAAAGAACTGACAGAATGGATTGGAAGATGGATAGACATTTAAGGGTCTTATGTGCATCACTGCAGATGTTGATCCAGTCTGTTGTGGTGAAAAAAAAGAGTTAGGTTACAAAGTGATACTCCTAACACAGGATCCCTCTACATACCCTGGCATGTAATCATGAGACACTGATCATGACAGCAAAAACAAGATCCTGGCTGCAAGTAGTTGAAATGAGCTTCCAATATAGGATGACTATACATGCCTTAGAGACCACGACAGACGTTCTATCATTCATGGTGAGCATGGAGAAGACCTGCTGCTACTCCGTTTTGAAAAGAGTCAGTTGAGGTGATTAAACCGGAAAACAATGGATGAATATATGGACCTTCAATCACTGATTGTCAAAACAGTAATAAAACATCTCCAGCGAGGGTGTGAATTGACACATGGCAGGTATAAAATGTCCAATGGAAAATCCCCTTTTTCTATCCCCAAAAAGTCAGACAAAACAGCAAAAGTACAAAAAGGTGTTGGGACAAAGAGACAGTACCAGTTTTTCCTATTTGCCTGTTCTTTTATTTTAATAGACAAATAATATATATATATGAGGTGGTCACAACTCACACACTGATAAGATACACATTTGAATGTAATTCAGTGAAAAGAGAAATCTTATGACAGTCATTTGACTGAATTATTTTTTTTTTTTCATATTAGGTCCAGTAAACAGGTTTTTGTAGTTGTTTTTGGGGTTTTTTGTTTTTTTTTTTTATATAAAAGCCAAACTGTGTTTCCCATATACCTAAACACATACAGACTAACAATATTCATCAGGTCTTCTTATTTTCTCCTTTCTTTAAGGATTAGCAGACTTAACCTGCAAGACCCAGCCATTCATACAACTGTTCTTTAAAGTTTGAGAAAGTAAGCCAATTTGTGCACCCAGGTAAAGGCATTTTTTAATTGCTTCATAAAGGTGAGTTTTATTTATTATACAGAATAGTTTATAGATTAAATTATAAGATCAGTTTTTCAAAATCTGGAAAGGTGTATAGTCAGCAAAAAGGAAAAAAAGAGACCAATGGCACAAGTTCATTTTCTCATTGATTAGCCCTGCAAATGTGCTAATCTAGTCTTGCATGCTTTCTCAGTAAAACACTAGCCTCATCAAGACCCAGTTAGCTCCTTTGAAACTCATGGTGATCCATCATAACACCATAGACAAACTCATCTTTTCTCCTTAGCGCAGCAACATGCAGTTGCCTGCACAAGTCAATACACCTCCCTTGTGGAACAACAATGGAATGGTGGTCTTCCTTTGATCAATAGCTAACAGAAATGAATGCAGAATGAATGAAGCTCACATGCTTATTCATTAGTATGGGAGCTTCATAAAAATAAATGTGTATATGGGATTTTGATTTCAAAAACAAAACTAAAGCTACAACTGTTTTTGGGTTTTTTTTTGTTTTTTAAAGTTACAACATTAGGGCAACTTTTGTTCTGCAGAAGTGACACCACCATTACAAATTTAAATGCAGTTTTCTGGGTGCCATTTTTCCTGAGCTATTATCAGAGATGTTCCCAAGTCATTTTTACCAAGTCCAAGTCAAGTTTCCTATCTCTATTGACTGAAAGAACCATTTTCACATCAGATGTGTTTGTCTAAAACCAAAGAATTGCTTTCTTTACTTTGCTTTACTTGGATATGAATTCATATCAATATCCATAAGGCTAATTTAACTCATGAACAGTTAACATCTTTAGTTTTTTTCAGAACATTTAATTCAACGTATAAAATTCTGTTATGAACAGGAGTATTGTTTTCCTAATTTGAAATATTGGAAGAATCATGGATATTGATTAATACCATTTAATGTTAAATTTGTCGTTTCCCATGCTCAAATTGTCCACGCCTGTACGTCATAGTGCATCGTGATATTACATAGGAGCTGATTATACTTTTTAACAAATTTCCAGTCATTTGTGATACCTGAGACAGCACTGATTTATTTGGAAACATAGAGGAACGTTTCACATTAAACATCGCACTCAAATACATAATTTACTCTTGGACCCAGGTGTTCAGAATCTGAAAGGGCTGAAAGGACTATTAACCATTTCAGGCAAGAAAAGGGCACCACATTTTTGTATTGTCTCCTCTGGGCGTCCTTTTCTTGATTTCCAGAGAGAGCTCTTCACTTTAACGATTCAGGTCTTGTTGACATGTTTGTTCTTGGGTTATCATTTCCTTGGCCAAGAGACGATTGAACTGCAGGTGCTGAAAAGTGTTCTTTGCAGCTCGTTGCAAGACCTGGTTGTCTTGTCAGTACTGAAGTCACAAGTTGGTGATGGCCCAATCAATGAAGTGAAGCAGGTGTGCCCAAGTCCAGAGAGCTACGATTCAGTAACTTTTACATGTGCCCCTTCTCCAACATACCTGAATTAAATAAATAGCTTGTTGCTAGGCCTTTGAAGAGGAGGTGAGCTACTGACCATCGACAGGGAGCTCAGCTGTCCTGTGGTCTGGTATGTGTGAATCAAGTTTTTCTTATTTGGACTGGGCTGATCTTTGCCGTCATAAAGCTTTGTTTCACGGTAAAATAGCGAACAAAACAACAAAGGCAAAATGAGAGCACAGGGAGTGAGGGAAAAATCATAAGATGATGATTAGAAGAAGCTCATTGTAAAGTAAGATGTTTTGGAATTAACTGGTGATCTTTCTGTTATATTTTTAGAGATAGGTATGAGTTTGGACAAATGAAAGTTCATCACAAAAAATGAATGAATCAGTCACAGGGAAACTGAATGAAGCAAGAACTTCATGGACTGAGAATAATGAAGAGCGAGAGAACTTTTCTTCTGTTAATTCAGCTTTAAGCTCCAAATAAAAATAGTTGCTTTTGCTAAATATAACATTTTTAGCATTTAATCAGCTGAGGAAACTTCGTTAACAGTATTAAAAAAACAAAAACAAAACAAGCAAAAAAAAAAACAAAAACAAAAACAAAAAAAAAAAAACGTTAATAGGATGATCCCAGTTTCTCAGCTCAAAATAACCAAATTCTAAAAGGAAAACATAAATCTATTCCTTTATTATTAAATTGTACATTTTCAGTATGTTTTTGGAGGACATTGTGATAATATGTCTGTTTTAGAATAGTGAAAGACTGATAGAAGAGGAGACAGGTGGAAAATAAAAAGAAGAAAGAGAGAATGACAGCAGAGGAAAATGGGAAGACTGACAGAAACAAGAGTTGAAAGATGAGGAAAATAGACCGATGGAAGAAGAGTAAAGGAAAGAGGAGGGAGAGGCAGTTTATTGGATAAGATAAAATAAGTTGAAGAGCAAATTTTTAAAAAAAAAAGCAATGCGTATATAAGCATGCTACTAAATTGTGTCTTATTTCTTGTATTTTAAATGCTTGACTTTTAGTGGCGGCTGGTGACAAAAATTCTTGGTGGTGCTGATGTGCCAATCGAGTTCCCTTCCTAGTCCAGTATAAGGATTCAAATGAATGGCAGGAAACTGACAACAGTTCCATAATAAAATAACATTCTTCATACAGCAAAATAACATAAAAGGTTAAATTACGTAATAGTAAAAGGTCTGTTCAGTAACTTGCAAAATATAGAGAACTTAATTATTAAATTAGTGTCAACAGCTAACCCTGAACCAGACACAAAACTGTGAAAAACACCAACCTAATGTATGATTGCCAAAAACTCTGCCTTAACTCTGAACAAACAACAGGCTAAATTCTGTTTGAACTGAAGAGAATCAACTAATGACATCAAGCAGCAGAGGCCTTACTTCCTAAAAGAAACAAAACACACTATTATAGGATGAAATAATCACAGCTACAAACAATTAACCCAGGAATCCAAAAGACTTAACCAGGTTCTCCTGGAACCACAACAACAAGAAACCCCCCTGGATTTATCTGACAGTCAGGCACTCAGCAAAATCTTACAAATATAAATGTTCATAGATCTGAGTCTGCAAACAGGACTTCAGCTCCTCCTTGTACAACACATCAGAATGGCCATCTGACCCAGCAAACATCATGATATTAACCAAACATTAACATTATAACAGCAGCAGAATCTCAAAAAAGGAAACAAGAGCATCATCAACAATTTAAAAGAAATCTTAATATTTATCCAAAGCAACATCAGCATCATCCAAACCAGAGCAACATAAAAACATAAACATAAAAAAAACCATAGCAATGTTAACTGATCATCAGCAAAGAAAAAATGATGGCAGCTAATGCACACGAAAAGTAAACAACGAAAAACAGCAGAGCAATATGGCAGCTTAAATTAATAAAACACGCTGAAGAACAGCAGTTGTAGCTTACCGGCCATCTGGAAAATCCTCGGCGTTGTCATACAAAGTGGAGAATTTGGTCTATACTTTCCCTCGACTGCCGCCGTCGCCATTATCAACTTTGTTACCATAGTGACGCAAAAGTTTTATGGCAGGAGTGAGATTCTGAGTGCCGCAAAGACATTAAATTCATCGATGCTGATTGGTCAAATGTTTATTAGTTTCCCCTAGCAACCACACACGATTGGCTAAGAGAAATGACAGGAATCTGTCAGGGAAAAATCACTGATGAATGAGTCAGTTGATGGAAATGTTGTGAAAATAATTCAGATTACATTTAGGCACACACTATTAAAGAAAACAAGCTAATACATTTTAAAAATATATTTATAGTCCATTTTTGGATCTCCCCGTTCTACATCGGGGCGTGTGGCGCCCCAGCGCCCCCTATGGACCGGCAGCCACTGTAGACTTTACAATTACCTGCGCACTTTCAGTTTTTTGCATAACCTTTTCTGTACCTCTTCTATCCATACCTCCATGGCTACCATGCATCGTCACCATGGCTGACGGCTAATTAGACAAAGAAGGCCTTGCTGAACCAGAGATTAACTCATGTTAGCGGACTTCCTGACCAGAGTTAACTCACCTCACACACACACACACACACACACACACACACACACACACAATACCTTTAACCCGTTTGAGTGCTCTGTTTCTACTGTTAATACTACTATTAGTATTAACGGGGTGGTGAATCACTGTATAAACTATTTCATCGAGTTAATATTGCTGCATTTGTCAATTCTCCGAAGAATTTTATTTAAAAAAAATAACATCACCTCTTGTCGAAGATTGTTTTAGCAGGCCAGATTTCCCTCCTCAGTAAAAGGGTGGGGTACGGTAATGATATGTGGGTCTACCAAGGTGACTTACTCTGATTGGCTACAACCATATTTGGGGAACTCTTCAGTAACATGCCCTGAATATTGTCTCAAATTGAGACAATATAAATGAACTTCAGCCACTCTTCTCTGTTTCTCTCATCCCTTGGAAGAAAAGTGGAAACCACCAGCCGTTTTTGAGCACCCTCGGACATAACAGCTCCGTTTTTCAGTAGCCATCCTCTTCTCAAGGGGAGTAGTCAGACATGCTAGCGACTTAGCCCTTAAATTAGCCGGTGTATCAGCTGGAGGGGAGGGCTGTTTGCTTGATGGTGATCTCTAATTGGAGAATATGAATTACACAGAAAGATAACCAACGTGGAACAAAAAACTTTTTTCTGATTTGTCTGTTTTCGAGCAAAGAAACAAAGCTGACCGCCTATGAGCAGGGCTTCTGATACTAACTCTTGACATTCACATGGCCTCATCAGTGAACAATTGATCATATTATACCCCCAAAACCACGGAAAAATGATATTTGTTGTCAAATATTTGTTGTTTAAGGAAACAACAGTGTGGAGAGACACATTCCTGTTGTTACACTTCATTTTTATTGCTTGCTTATTGTCAGCAGATGCAAGGAATACCAGCAACATTTTGCTCTTTGTCGTCATCTTTAGCTGTAGACTGCTTTTGTAAATTTCCTATTGACAAATGTTACAATAAATTTCTGGTACACAAACTGGTTACTACTATTGTCTACAGACGTCAAAATCTGTGGTTTTCTCAAATATTTCTTTTGTTTGTTTTTCTATTATTTTTGGTCTATTTTATTCTTAAGAGACACAATTAAGTAACAGTAACTTTACTGGACTTATTTCAGCTCATCTAGCAGTCATTCATGCCGTTTTTGTTTCATCTTTATAAAACTGTCACAAATGTTTTATTACGTGGTAACTGCATTCGGGCTTTAAAGCTGAAAATTGTAACTTTTATAACAATATGTTTTTTCGTATTTGTTAAAACTGTCACTATGTCGTGACAGTATGGTATGAGACAGATAATATGTGAAAAAAAAAAAAAAAATCAAGCTCCTCCACCTTCTCCCAGTGCTCCCAGTGCTAGTATTACCATCTGCAGAAATGCACCGCTCACAAGCATGATTGACGGCACTAAGACCCTCTTCCTGGCTCTGATTGGTTGTTTCTGACCGAGTGGTGTATTTCTGCAAATAGCACTGGGAGCACTGGGAGAAGGCAGAGGAGCTTGATTTTTTTTTCTTCACAGATTATCTGTCTCATATCATACTGTCACGACATGGTGACAATTTTGACAAATATTTAAAAAAAAAAATTTAAAAACCCAAACATTTTTTTATGAAAGTTATATACTGGAGCTTTGATAGGTAAAATAGTTAAACTAAAGTTTCCATGTTGTGAGACAGTAATAGTCTTGTATTTTTTTTTAATCTTACATTTCCCTTCGTTTATAACTCCTACACAAATCTTTCTACACATACCAGCATGGCATCTGTCAGTTTAATGATCGCAATTAGCAATTTAAAAATTATGAAGGCTTGTATTTCTTCCCTCTTAATTGTTATAATACAAATTATAAACTGTCTTTCTGAAAATTTAAGCAGTACCATTTTCATGTCATATCTAATCAGAGGAACTGAAAACAGAATTCTGACCATACAACTATTTTTCTAATGATGGGATTCTGTATAAGGCCACTGATATGTAATTGCTCTCACACTTTTCCTTTTTTTAAATTTTATTAGGCATGATTATCCTACAGCCAGAGGTATTAAAATCAGTAAAACCTGTCACAAGTAAAACAGTTTAGCAACCTAAAATAGCGCCAGGAGTAAGGTCACCAACTTCTTGCTGTGACACAACAATCCACTGTCACTCAACTAAGTGGAATTTTCTAATTTATATCATCTGAATATGTGGCAATCATTTCTCAGGAGAAGACAATTTAAGCACGAGAGCCGGTTAAACAGCTCCTCAGATTTTGAAATGCTGCCCTTTGTTTATGGCATGATGTGGACTAAAGCTTGGCAAGTAATTAGATAGACTTGTTCTTGAACAAGCTTTGGTTTAACTTTTTTAATAAGAGTCTCATGGGATGTTCTCTGAAGAGTTCAGGTGGACTCTTGCAAGTGAGTTGTTATGACACCAGTACAACATTTGTTAAGGAGCTTGAGCAGTGATTAAGTCAAGCAGATTTCCAGATTTCTCTCTTTTTTTTTTCTTTTTTTTTTTCTTTTTTTTTTTTTTTTTTTTTTGCAATTAACGCATGTAAAGCTTTTAGATTTAATTCCAAATTACAGTAAGTATTAAAGAATGATTTGTATGTATTTAGTTTATTTATGATTTGTGGCAAATAAAAAAAAATCTATTTAATTTTGGAAAAATGTATACAAATTATAGATTGTTAAATGGAGGCAGGCTTTTATCAGTAAGAGTCATGAGTGAGTTATCGTTTTGGAATCTGGTTATGGCTGTGTAGTACATGCTGTTAAAGATGATTTTAATACTTCTGATCAGCTATTGTTAGTTTAGAAGGCTGTAATCATTGCAGCTGTCTGAGAAGAGGAAATTATGTGTAAAGTTATGCCAGTACAAGTACAGCTCAAAAAATTTGAATATCTAATTGTCACTCATTTCAGGAAGTGAAACCCACATGTTAAACAGATTCATTATACATGGAGCGAAAAAAAGAAAAATCAATCTTTCATTCCTTGTAATTTTGATGGTTATGGCCTACAGCTGATAAAAAAACAAAAATTCAGCCTCTCACCAAATGAGAATATTGTAAAACAGTTATAGCATACTCATAGAAAGTTGAGTGGAAGGAAAAAGTGTGTCAGGAGAAGGTGCATAAGCAACAGGGATAAACATAGCCTTGAAAGGATTTTCAGGTAAAATCCATTCCAGAATTTAGGGAGTTTCACAAGCAGTGGACTGAAGCTTTAGTCAGCGTATCAGAAGCCACGACAAATTCTACACATGGGCTACAAAGGTGTCAAGCCAAATCTGAGCCTGAGATGTCATAAGTGTCTTACCTGCGCTAAGGAGAAAAAGAACTGGACTGTTGTTTAGTGGTCCAAAGTTCTCTTTTCATACAAATGTGAAGTTTGCATTTTATTTGGAAATCAGGGTCACAGAACCTGAAGGAAGAGTGGAGAAGCACAGAATCCATGTTGGTCGAAGTCCAGTGTCAAGTTTCCACAGATTATTTGTGGTGCAATGTCGTCTGCTGGTTTTGGTCCACTGTATTTTCTGAAGTCAATAGTCCAGGCAGCAATTTACCATGAAATTTTAAAGCCCTTTCATGCCTCCTTCTGCTGACAAGCTTTATGGAAATGCCAATTTTATTTCCCAGTAGAACTTGGAACCTGCCCACAATGCCAAAGGTACCAAAAGCTGGTTAAATGAAGGATGAACCATCCTGACCAGAATAAACGTTGCTCTTGTTCCACCTGAAGTCAGCTAAAAAAAATGTCTCTGTTGTTGCAGAGTATGTGCGCTGAGGGAAAGTAATGACTTAACTAGGGTACACAAATGCTGAGGAAAATGAACTCTACAGAGTCCACTAAAATGAAACAGTAGTCTAATAAAATACTACACAGAATGAGTAAGGTGCAAGGATCTTCTACAATGTGAAATAAAAAGAAAACAAAATTAATTAAAACCTAGCTGAAAGAACAGACACCAAGTCTTTTAGATCAGGACGCATTAAGCTTTTAATAAATGATGCAGGCAAAATATAAATCTGAAATAAACATGGCATGCAATTTATGTAAGTCAAAGCTGCTGACAAAAGCATTTACTGAAATATATTCAGCATTCAAATGATCTGGTGTGCCTTCACCACACAGTCAGGCTTTTTACACACACAGTTTTGTACTTTTACCTTCTTTCTCCAAATCATTTTCCTTTTCGTCTTTGTTATGTCATGACGATGTAAACATTGCCAAAATAACAGCAAAGGCATATTTGTACGTGAGTGCAAGTTTTATCAGATGACAATAACTAAATAAAATCAGTTCAGTGCTTTTAGTGTGCCCGTGCTGAAATGTTGCATTTCTGCATTTTAGAGATTTTGTGATTTCTTTTTCATCCTTCCATTTTCTGTAACTCGCAGGGGAGTGGGCTATCCCCAACTGTTATTGGGTGAGAGGTGGGAACAAGCTGCCAGGCCATCATGTGGCAAGACATAGAAGCACAGAACTAACAACCATGCATGCATACACTCACACATCAGAGCAGTTTGGAGTATTCAGTTAACCTTACAGTCATGTTTTTGGACTGTAAGAGGTAGCCAGAGTACCTGGAGAAAATGCATGCATGCACGGGGAGAACAGCAAACTCTATGCATAAAAACCCCAGGCTGGGATTCGAACCCAGAACCTTCTTACTGCAAGGCAGCAGTGCTACTAACTGTACCACTGTGCAGCCCTGCTTTCTTTTTCATTTATTTTAAAAGTGATAATTTAACGGTAACCGGTTCATCTTACAACTAGGAATTTTTAAAAGGGCTCTGAATGCTCCATGTCATCTTTATACCATACCAAGTGAAAATGAACCACATCAAAATGTATAAAATTTAAACTGGGCAAACCAGCAAATAAATAAATAGAAACGTGTGGAGCGATTTGATGTTCTGATTTACACAAGAAACCTTGAGGTTTGAAATTATGGAAAATTTGATGATTATTATGAGTAGCACAGCATAGGACCAGCTGTGTTGTCAATGGTTTTCCCTCTCCATCTGCTAACACCACCAGTGAGATTACACTCTCCCACTTCACTGGCTGTTACTTCCTGAAGACACATGCATGCACAAATTTAGACAAATTCACAGCTGTTCTTGGGCTGTTTATTTTTAGGACATTTGATTGATGTGGCAATGAGACTTTCTATGTCATGACAGTTCAGGAATATTGAAAAGTTTAATATATGGAAATTGTATTCAAACAACCTTTAGGAGACTAAAATGCTTTAAACTTTATACAAAGATGTTAGTGGTTTTTGTATGTAGACTTACTACTTATCAAAACCGAAATAACTAAAGCTGAAGTTGGTTTGGGATTTTACTGTATATGCCTGTAATAAATAACTAAAAAAATCTGATAGTCCAAAACTTTGGTCAAAACTTTGTTTCTTTTTCAATGTCACACAAATACATACAGGGATAAACATAAAATATCCACTATAACCACCTTGGAAAGTCCAAACAGACTAAAGCTAAAGCTTTATCTATCTATCTATCTATCTATCTATCTATCTATCTATCTATATATATATATATATATATATATATATATATATATATATATATATATATATATATATATATATATATATATATATTGGGGACAAAATGAGATAAAAACTGAGAAACATGAAATGATTTTTAAATAAGAATTTTACAAACCAGTAACAAAAAACAATCATGCCACATGACTACAAAAAATCTGATTAATCTTTGTTTGACATAAGAAGATTAAAAATAGCCACGAAGTCTGGACTTAATTTACAAAGTCATTAAAATAGCACAACCAAAATGTGCAGACATCTAAACAAACCCTGACATATTAAAAAGTAGGCATTTGAGTGAAACTTCAGCTAACTTCATAGATAACAAGAAACGCCAATGATGTAAGAGCTAGAGCATGAAACCTTGAACTAGTGTGAGTGAGCTCACAACAGCACCAGGCCTCCTGGGAATACCGGCTAGAACAACACTTTTGGAGAAAGTGCTTTCCTTTTTATTTCTATCCTCAGAATATTTTCAAATCACATTGCCATGGAGTTAAAAAGAAGTCAGCATATAACTATGAGCCCCAAAGACATTACTTCTTTCCAGTAACAATTTGGTTATTACATATTTCCTGCTAGACATAAAAAACTTTAGAACCCCATACACTGTATGTAGAAAAATAGTTACTAAAAAGGGAAATCTGGTCATTTTCATCTTGTTTTAAAACACTAACTGCACAAAACCAAACAATTCTAAGATATAAAAAGAAAATCAGTTTATGATTTGTGTCAAAGTAGCCTTACTCAAGACCTTAGTGAGTTGTGTTGTTATAAATGTGGGGGCTGCAAGCTAGTGGGGCCTAAACAGAAGGACTGCAGTGTTTCCCATGACATGAGGGCTTACTGCTGCAGAAAAGTTTTAAAGTCAGGGTGACATTCTGTTTGGAAAAGACCACAATTTATGTTCTGAATTAATACATCTGTTGCACTTCGTCAGGGACCAAACAGTAGGTCATAGGATCTTGATCGAAAAAATATCCTCTATTTATTTTATCCAAAAAATGTTAATAAGGATCCATCAAAAGCAACCTCAAAAATCTAGAAAAATGGGCCCAAAAGAAAATATAAATTAAGAAAAACCTAACTAAAGATAAACAAGAACTGACCTCTCACAATGAACACACGGGAATTTATTCACAAAGGCTAGCCTACAAAAAACAAGGACGGGAGAGGAGAGGATACTAAGAAAAACAATAAATAAACCTAGGCAACTAATTCAAAGCAACAAATTATAACTACGACACAAATGTGAAAACTAAAACATCCTAACACCAAAAATGCTTCTAAACAGTTGAACTTTGAGAGATTTGTAGCTTTTCCAGAATCAGCAGCAGCCTGATGGATTCCTCCACTTTCTGGTATTGCATCATAATCACTCCCCCAGCCAGTTCCAGCAAATCTCAGCAAAAAGAATAGAACAGTTAATGATGTTAATCTGAACATATATAAGGTGTTTACTGAATGCGTGCACCCATATTAGCAAACATCTTAAAGTAATACTACAGAAAAGTGCAGTTATAAATAAATGTACTGTGTGAAAGAAACGTGTAAGTAGTAGTGGCAGTAACACTGAGAAATAGCTGGAGGAACCTCCACACACTTTCGAGCATCCATCAGGACATGCACACATAGTGCACATAAATATGAACACACACATTACACTCTAGTCCATTTCCCCTCATTTCCTGGAATGCATTAATTAAAATCCACAATTATTCCTGTTCATCTCCTCAGTTTTTGTAAGTAGAAATATCTTTTAATTTTTAATATATTTGGTTTTTGGAGTTTTGAAAAGAATAATGTGATACATGGTAAATTGATCTATAGTGCTCCATTAGCAAAAAGCAGACAAAAAACCCTGTTTACTCATACAAAGTATTATATTTACTCACCATACTAAGATTATAGAAGTCTCAATTAATCCCCTGTATATCACTTCCACAGGAAACAACTTCAATTTCCAGGCTTTCTGGGATAGGCTGTGTGTTTAGGTTCTCCCTCAACACTATCCTCACATGAAAGTGTTAACTCTTAGAACTACCAGCTTGGTTTTGGTAGATAGCAGCAGAGTATTGTGGTCACAGTATTTGGGGAATGCAAGCTTTTGTCCATATTGACATCCCTTTTCCAATCCAGAACAACTTGTAGAAGTTTTGCATCCTTTAATGCTGTATGGCGCTCTAGGGGTTGGCCCACCAATAAAAAAAATGTGTAAAGTGAGTCATTCCTATTGTTTCCTCTTCCTAATTATGAACAATTGTGATGATTTGCCTCAGTTGTAAGACTGAGACCAGTTCTCCAAGCACTTGGTTATGGTGCCAGGTACACCTTCCTTGGGAGAAGCTTGTGCATCCTGATTATATGTGCCTTAAAGGCAACAGATCATGTAGTTTCCTGTTTCATAAATTATTTGAGTGACAGGATATTAAATATCTAATAGCATATTATATTATATATTTAATAGCATATTAAATGTCCCTCCTATTTAACATATGTTAGCTCAGGTAATAAACAGTAAATGGCCTGTACTTGTATCATCCTTTATCAAGTCCAGAGGACCCCAAAGCACTTCACACTACATTTAGTAATTCACACACATAGTCACACACTGATGATGGCAAGCTACTGGATAGTAGCCACAGTAGCCCTGGGGCAGTGTGACTGAGGTGAAGCCTCTACTGGCACCACCGGGTCCTCTGACCACCACCAGCAGGCAAGGTGGGTGAAATGTCTGTTGTTGTGTCCTTGGAGACTTGGAGATTAAGACAGAGATAGAGCGGGGCTTGAACCAGCAACCCGCCAATTACAGGACAAATTCCTACCATCCTAACACCTACCATCAACCCTCTTATATAACAAGTACTTTTCATGACAATCTGGACAACACAGATCCGATTTTTACAAATGTGACCCAGGCCACTTGGATATGTGATCCTAAATCCGATACGTATCTGATCTTTTCAAATGTGACCTGTGTCTGTACGGCCAGGTCGCATTCATCCGACCTGTATGTCACTGATCCTCGACAAGTGTCACTATTCTGTGTCCTGATACGCAGAAACAGGAAGAAAAACAACAACCATGGCAGACAATAATGTGGAGAGCAGTTAATGGAAAGAGTTGCTAATCTGCTGGCTCCAGTTGGACACCAATTTTAAAATCGGAAGATATGCTCCACCATTACCATCCATGTTTACTTCCACAAACACTGAGGACGCTCCCCACGTGTGACATTACTGCGTCCTCTACTGTGCGTGTGGGACACTTTTAGGTTGTTTGCAGCTCACACAGGAGATCACATACAAGTCGCATATATTTGGAAATGTGAATGACCACATGAAAAAAAAATGGATTTCACAAAAAATCAGAATTGAGCATTAAGACCTGCAGTGTGAACGTAGCCAAAGTACTCTTTTTGAACCTACTGCGATGCAATAAGTCTGTTTTCGTTTTACAGTATAAATACCCCAAATAAAGCAACAACAAAAAACCATACATAATGCCTTTCTCTGGCCAGAAAGTCAGTTTGGGGAGTTTGTAACCCATGCCTTTGGCAAAGAGCTGTGAATGACTGTGTAAACTCCTATGAAGTGCCGATTTACCCGCCATTGTCTCAGAGGCAATGTCAAATCCAGTGCTGATTGAGCCTTGCCTCTCGCATTCATGGTTCAAGCTGACGGCATGCCAATGAGTTGGGCTTCAAAGTGTTTGAGAGAGGGTGAATGGGGATGTTTGAGCTGCAGAGACAAGAATGCAAGCAAGTCATCATTTGCCACATATAATTACTGCTGTATTTGTTGTGCTAATATGCCAATGTTAGAATAAGTTTAAATTTACATCTTACAGTGTTGTCCAGTTTCCAATCCAGCAACAAAATAGGAACTTTGACAGAATAAGAGTTGCTTAAAGGAAGGACCTTTAAATATTCTCAACTGCATTCACAGCAAGCTGCTAAATTTAGTCTAACAACATTCATAAGTAAAGTTATTTTGAACTTGGAAAATACAATAAACTGTAATCTCACAAGAGAAAAAGAAGACAAATCTACGAATGGATATGTATTGACAAACACTCAGCATTAGAAGAGAGCAGCTGCTTCTGACCAGAGAACAGTTTTCCTCACTGGCCTATTGCACACAGATGCACACACATTGATGTCTGTTTGCCAGCTGTCATCTAAGCACAAGTCAATTTATCTTAAAGATAAATGTGAGTTTTCCCGAACCATCATCAAGCCTTTACCCCCACAAGACAAAACTCATGAAAGTGATATTATTATTGAACACTGCACTTGGAGCTTATAAAATCCTTTATGTCTGAGTACGAGTGACAATCAGAGAGAAAGCAAGAGTTTGAAAGGCAATCTGATGAAGTGACCTAGGCATGGGTATGTACTTTAGGTGAAATACTTCCTCAGACAGCAACAAGAAAATGGATAGTTACTGTAAAAGATTTTGAATTTGAATCCTGATGTACAGATTGATTTTATGCCAGAATGGCATTATGGTCTATCATTTTCATTTTAGTAATTCCTTCTGGACTCATAATGCATCTTGGCGTTGCAGTGTTAGTATGCAAATTTTGTGAATGAAACAGATCCTTCTTGTCTATGCAAACTTCAGTTATGTATGGCACATAGTTTTGTTTGAAATATGACCATTACCTCAAGTGTAGAAATGCCAGAGAAACATACCATAACTCAATATAAATAAATCCTGTCAGGTCCATGAATCACTTCACTTTAGAACCTTAACCTTGTCCTTTTTATTCCCAGCAGCCTTGACAAACAAGAATATTATATGCAAGACTGTAAAGACAGTGATCAATCTGCATTACATTTACAAACTACTAAAACAATGCTCACCTTTTCTCCTTGCTGCACTTCTGTCATACAGTCATTCCTGCCTTAGGCAGGGAAAAGAAAGCATTAAAGAAAAAGGTCAGGCCTCAGTTATTAGGCATGGTACTGTTTGCTAATAGCTCTGCCTGGAGAGGCAGTTATTGATTAGAAGCTGTCTCTTCTATAGCACTGAGGAACACACACATTTTGTTTGTGCTTCCTAATTGAGCACAGTTCACCTTGTGGACACACTTGTAGTTGCATTACAGATTAAATATTTCAGGGTGCTTCAACAAACAAAAGTACATCTTTGTCTGACAGGACAAGGACACAGAAACTCACCTGCTTGTAGATAAAGATTTAGTTGTAATGAGGTGCATAAATTTTTGGGGTTTGTTATTTAAAACCTGCACAGCTCTACTTCTACATGACCAGGAGGTTATATACTTTATATACTATAACAGTATAAGATTAAAGGGATTCCAAAGAATCCTAGACTATAAAAACAGTACAAAAATGAAAGAAAAAGTGTTAGAATCTGCAAAAAAACAAAAACAAAAACAAACAAAAAAAAAACTGGAGACTGAGCTATTTTACAAATAAGAAAGGACAAAAATTTCAGCTGGTATAGCACAGCTCAAGGATCATACATCTCTAACTGAGACAAAAGTTTTGTTTTAAAGGAGCTTAATGTAAATGTATGCCACACTTTTACATTTTTTTACTTGTAAAAATGTATGAAAACTATTATATTTCCTTTCCATTTCACAATTATTTACTACTTTGAGTTGGTCTATCACAAAAATGAAAAGTGCACTGAAGTTTGTGGTTGTAACATAACAAAATTAAATGTTCAAGGCTCTTACTTCAGTACTCAGGATATTTTTTCAAACAAATCTTATTTTGTCACAATTTGAAAAAATACCCAGCAAACATTTTTAGCCAGAGTGTATTTCAGCACTCTACAAAAAGAGTGTTGAAATACTCTTGTTACAGTATTAGGTGGTATTTACATCAACATTACAAAGTTGCTAATGATTCTCACAAAACAATTGTGCTGATTTATTGGCACTTTTTTTCTTGTTTTAATCATTAACATTTCAAGCACATGGTCAACATTTAATAGCGAGTTAAATGTCCAACTAAAATACCTGTTCTCAAGTGTATTCCAATCTAAATAAAGTGCATAAATGTAAAATAATACATTTTTAAATGCATTTTTTTTATTATGGTCAACACAGTACAACTTAAACCAGTAAACAGATTATCTTGGTAATAACTAATCTTTATGCCACAGTTTTTCAACAAAACATTCAGTAATATTTAAACTAATTATTTGCCATGTAATTCCAAAGGATTTTGTACTCCACAAAAACTGGGTACTTCTCTGAAGTCATGTGAAGGCATCTTGGACTTTTTAATCAAACTGGCTCTCTCCACCTGTAATAATTATATCCTCCACTGGAAGGCATAAGACAAGTATATAATTTGATACAGCAGCTTTTTGAGGAGGAAATATACCTACTTTGTAATTAAGGTAGAGGTCACAGAATTATGTGTTTCAATAATGACAAGAATTATAGGGTTAAAGCTCAAAAATCCCTAGACGAAGCCATACTAGCAGTATACAATTGGTTATCTTTAAAACCCATTAGGTACCCTTCACAGTACTTATTAGTGATTTAAGAACACACCAGATTGAAGCTAATTTGTTCAAAGCCAAAAAACTTTTAAAAAAAAACTAACTTAAAAAAACTATACATTCTTTGAAAAGTAGTTTGTAGTTAGATTCAAATGTAAACATGCATTATGGCTGCAAGAATGGTCTGACAAAAATCACCCCCAACATACCATGTTTTCTTCAAGGGTAAACCTTTTCAGAGCAAATCTGGTGTCCATGCCACATCAGGAAATATTTGGAGGAAGAACAGTGAGTTACTTTTAAACCACAGAAACTTCAATGAAATGTCAGCAAACCCCATCCAACGGAGGGCATAAAATTGCTCCTTGGCTTTCCTTTTTCTTTCTGAATTCGTGTGTGATGAAACACATGTCTTTTCCAGCCATGAGGCATGTGATGAATTGCAGTTGTTTAACAAAAGCTACTGCTATGTGGCGGGTCAATAACTCATCTATGATCAGTGAGTGTGACCACAGTGACACACTCTGATCAGAAGTGTATAAGACTCTCTGTGATCAACTATATATCTGTCAATGCTCTGCCCAATGACACAGCCTTAAAACAAATGTACAGCTTCATGCTTTCCACACAGTTCCATTAGTAATGCTGTGTCTCAGCAAGGGGAGCTATGTTCTGTAGGACTTTTTGCACCATAAATCACCTTGTGGTTGTGAACTATATGCAAGACCAAGCGTGGTGACAAATTAGGGACCCTAGAGGAGCAACGGTATGCAGTAGCTTTAAAAGTACTTGTTTCTGGGGCTTTTTTTTAAGTTAATGGCTAAATAGAGTGGCTTTAACAACTGTAAGCATAATGTTTAGTTTGACCTCATGGAATGTATTTCCTAGTGCTTTTCCAAAAGTGTACAATATTTAAAACAAACCAAGCAGAAATGCCTCCAAAATGTAAAATAAAATATCAGAATACACAACTGCACAAGAGCGTAATAAGCTATGTCACCTCATACAGAAGCTAGAATGTAGCTAGGAAATCTTCGAGTGGCTGAGGTCGGGAAGGGTGAAGCAGTAGGTAGGCATTGTTTTTATGTTCCTTGTGTTAGGTTGGCAGTTGAGTGATGGCGTGGAGAATTGAGGATTGACTGCCAAGACGGTGTTGGTAAATACCTGTTCTCGCTCACCCATGAATCAGCAGCTATATCAGGTGGAAATTTAAGTCAGGCAGCTAAGTCTCATCCATATGCCATGCAGGTAAATTCAACATCTGTTCTCATGTAAGTAAGTAATCTTTAACAGTATTCCATATTTGAAGACATAAGCATAACCAAACAAGGATTTGTTTGCACTGAAATGTCTTTACAGTCTGTAAGCCTTTATTGTGAAAACACAGCGTTCTGTGCTGGAGACCAACTTAGTTACAATATATTCTGGACTCAATAGGTTTACATTAGCTAATGCCAGAAATGTTTACCTGAAGCTAGACCTGAATTATCTTTTTCACTGTAACTTAGCTTTTCATGTTTATGTTTCTTCTAAGCTGATTTTAAAACGTTATGTTCTAAATCTGTATAAAACTGTTCATGTTTTCTTGGGTTACCATTTCAAATAAACTGATTACAAGGTTGAATGTTTGCTTCTAAAACTCCCATTTGGTAATATACCATATAATACCTGCCTGCGGTTGACTTCCTATTCGTTTTCAATGAGAAACTTCACAGCACAAATTAATACACCTCATGACATAGGTTTTATGAAAGATGTGTAGGAAATTGACTGAAAAAAAAAGAGTTTGGAGAGAGTGTGTGTGAGGTAAGAGATTGATAGAAAAAAGAGGAAATCAGACAGTACAGATAGTAGGACAGAGGAGGGGCACCACTGTTGAGCTTATTAGGATTGACTCTCCCATGCTTCAGACAGTTTAATAACTGTTCTTTATATTGTAATAACAGAGGGCTGTCCTACCAGAGATGGTTTCAATTTCTCCAGCAGTGTCCATCATGTGCAAGGCAGATTAAATGTCTTGTGTGGACTAATCGCAGACAGATTCAGATTGCCCTCAGCCGGGCTTCTTTGGCCATTAATGAGACCATTTTCCTCAAGCGAGCTCTACTCAGGGAAAGCTAATCTCTGAGTAGTGTGAAGAATGGGGTACAAAGCGGACGGAGAGAGGCACTGACCATGAAAATAGCTGCAAGATCAATTGCAGGGTTTTTTATTTGCTGGCCTCAGGTGGATCAAAATACGTTGTTTAAACAAGACCAAAGGTTGGTAAAACAATTCTGTGCTACAATAAAATATTTTTGACAATTCTACATAATAATTCCCTTGATGTGAGAGCTATAGATACACAAAACCTTAAAACATAACCAAAATAACAAAAACAAATTCTAATTCGAGATAGTATAGTTTACTACGGCAGTTGGAGATTGATGAGATGCAACAAAGATACCACTGCAGGACTGAGCCAGGGAAAAGGTGTAGGACAGAAACCTTTATTGAACCACACTTGGTTCACTCTCAGTAGAAGAGTAGTGTCACACCAATCTTTAAGAGCTTTATGCTGAGAAAAAGTGAGCTGTTGAGTCTTTTACCCACTGCATAAACATAAATCACCAAGGACTGGAATACAATCTGAAGAACTAATTCCAAGAAATTCAAATTCAAAAATACTTTATCTATCCCAAAGGGAAATTAAATGTTGATGTAACTCATTTAGTCAAGGAGTTATTATAGATGATGATGGCTATGGGCAGGAAAGATCTCCTGTAGCAGTCCGTTTTACAACCAAACTGAAGAAGCCTCTGACTGAAGAGACTCTGTTTTCCAATGATAGCCTCATGAAGAGGATGTTCAGGGTTGTCCATAATTTTTTTGATTCTATGCAAAAACTTTTGCATCATCAACTCTAGAGGTTCCACTGTCGTCCCCAAAACAGAACCAGTCTTCTTCAACAGGATGTTGAGCCTTTTTAGGTCCCTGGCTCTGATGCTGCTGCCCAAACAGATGATGGCAGAGGAGATGATGCTTTCAACAAGAGACTTATAGAAGACATGCAGCATCTTGCTGCAAACCTTGAAGGATCTTAGCTTCCTCAAGAAGTACAGTCTGATCTGTCCTTTCTTGTAGAGGCTTCACTGTTGAGTCTCCAGTCCAGTCTGTTGTCTAGATGAACACTGAGGTATTTATATTCCTCAACCACCTTCACTTCTTTTCCCATGATGGAAATAAGGTTTGATTTGACCCTGTTTCTCCTGAAATCAACAATCATCTCCTTAGTTTTGTTCACATTCAAAATGAGATGATTGTTTCCACACCATGACACAAAGCAGTCCACCAGCTCTCTGTACTCAGCTTCTTGTCGATCTCTGATACACCCTACCACTGCAGAGTTATCTGAGTATTTCTGTAGATGACAGGAGTCTGACTTGTGCTGGAAGCCTGAAGTGTACAGAGTGAAAAGGAATGGTGAGAGTACAGTCCCCTGTGGTGCTCCTGTGCTGCTGACCACCTGGTTAGACACACAGTCCTTGAGTTTCACAAACTGTGGTCTGTTTGTCAGGTAGTCATGGATCCAGGCGATCGTTGATTGAAGAGCTATCAGTTAGCACCAATTCCTTAACTACTGCTTTATGACAAGACAGTGAGACATCAAAATAGAGAGCAACAACCTTGGAATTTTATTCAGTCTGGATGAATAATATAAAATTAATTCATAGAGAGGCAATGTGATAACAGCCTAAGCCAGAAAGCTACAATGCAGAGTAACACGTCTATTGCAGCTAGAAACACGTGGACCTCATTAAACAAGAATAGCACCAAAAAGTCAATTAATTTCAGTAATAAAATTTAATAAGTGAAACTTACACTAAAAGGATTCATTACACATAGACTTAGATACAATATGAGGCATTTACTTTTGATCATTTTGATGTACAGCTAATGAAAGCAAGGAGGATATGCCACAACAGGTCATTGCTTGAGACACTAAATATTTACAGTGCTCTGTATCAGAGCATATTATTGGAAAGTTAAGCAGGAGGAAAAAGGCTTGCAGAAAAATGCTTCCTAGCAAAAGAGATGACTACAGCCTTGGGAAAAAAAAGTGTAAAGCAAAACTCATTCAAAGGTTTTGATAAGAATGATAATGTGTGGATAGCAGCTTGAGTCAGATCTACAAGAACCATCACACAGACAAATGCAGGACATTGGCTACAACTGCTATAATCTTTGTTTTAAGCTAGTAGTGTCCAAAGTCCTCATCCTACATGTTTTAGTTCTCTCCCTTATTCCACATACCTGGATCAAATGATGGCTCGTTAGCAGGCCGCTGCAGAACACAGACATGCTGAGGAGGTAGTTACTGGCAGAAGGGAGAGAACTAAAACATGCAGGATGCTGGCCCTTGGGCACCAACTTTGGACATCACTATTAAGCTAATCCTAAGCAAGAGACAAAGAGGAAATTAACTGTACTGTTGGCTGGGGCTCCAACCTGCTTTCTGTAGGGTGTTAAACATTGTACTGGCCCTGGGTGCTCTCTGGCAGGGATGTGTCTGGGATAGATACACTATCTTGGGCTCCGGTTGCCACGAAATACATGTTATATTAAAAAGTACCGTGTGCTGTTCAGTGATGTTGTTATATATGCATATATGTCACTGTGGTTTCTCTGTTGTTTTTTCTCTCTCTTTCTGCAGGTGTAGAAGCAGACTTCTATAGTGTTTTCTTGTATTCTCTTTATCCTTCTTCTTCTCCTCTGTTCTGATCTATTTTGTTCCCCTTTAACTTCTTCTCCTACCTCTCTTCCTTCCTTTTTTCTTTTCCCTTGCTTTTCCATCTCTGTGTCCATTGCATTTGAAAGCAACCCAAAGCAATTTCTAATAGAGTTTAGTTTATTTAATATCCATGTATATCAAGTGGTGGATTATAGGAAAGTCATAATGCTCCACTTGTGAAAGTAAATCTGCTGAGCTCACCTTGGGACTCAAAAACCAAAAAATAAAAAAATCTGTGATTTCAACAGTTGGTCATACAATTAGGGCTGAAACACATAGGGTGTCTCAAACAGATACATTCAAGAGTCACGGTTTAAATACTCACTTTCATAACCAGGCTTACTTCACTAGAGAAAATCACATGCTAACAGCTACTGGATAGCACTTTGTAATACTAACATCCTCTAATGAAAAATGTCATGGGGTTTTAATATTACTCCTAAATAAAATTAAAAAAATATATATTAATTTCTGATTTCCTCGAATTAGTTTCACTTTTAAAAAAGGTCGATTACAAAAACTCCCTCATGCTTCTGGCCAGGTTTGAATATCGGCTGTATAAATAAAGCTGACTTGATTTGCTGTGACCTGAACATTAGCATTGTGGCCTCTTACCCTTGGAGGGCACTGTAAAGCCGCATTAGAGTCCCTAAATAAACTTGCACTGTGGGAAAAGAAGAGGAGGAAGAAAGTTAAAACAAAATTTAATGTATGACAATGTACCAGCAACTTAGACTCTGTGTATGACTGAGAATGTTTGTTGCAGGTTTATTAATTTGTGCAAAATGCATTAGCAAGAATTTAGATGCAATTTTACTCATGAACCTAGAGGTATTCAGTTAAAAATAAAGATCAAAGGAAAACAGCACACAACAGCTAAATCTTGCTTTTGGCAGGAAGGAATGAAGGAAGGAAAGAAAGAAAGCAAGGAAAGAAAGAACATTAGTCAAAGATAGGTTGATTTACTAGTGACAAAGACCTTGACAGAACAGGGAATATATTGACATGACAGATGGCAGTTACAACTGGGCCACTTTCAATGGGAGTTCTGCTTCTAAGTGATATTCTTATGTCCTGTCGTGTTTAAAAGGTCATCATCCACATTTTGTAAAAATGATGATCCATTTATTAGTGCCAGGATAGACAAGCCTAAGGGGTGGAACAAAGGCTGAGAAAGGAGGGAAATGGCTGAAAACATTAGGATTTGAGGGTTCATATCAATTGGAAAGTTAGGGCAGTATAAAAGGTTAATACTACTTAATCTCTGACCGACTGTTTTTCTTTCTGCTTTTCATTGTCATTTTTTTCTTTCACAGACCAACCCCAGAAACAACCTCTCATTTTATTTGGCAGAGAAAAATAAGGATGTAAATATATATAGCAGCAAGCCAATAATTTAATTAACTGCAATTAGTTTGCATTTATTTACTTTTTATAAAACGGATAATTTCAAGATCCTCTCAGGCTGCAATTACAAAAAAATAAAAAATGTGACACAAAAACAAGTTCATTTTAAATCCTACTACATACAGTTTTCTCAGTTCCACTCCATGTTAGTATAGTCCAATGGGTTCAGTGCAATCAGATTATATGTAGGTTACTGGAAATGGTCAAAATTATAATGGATGACTTTTCAAAGCAATTTACATGATAAATAGAACCAATTCATATTAAGTTATACTGGTCCCAGTAAATGTAAGGAAGTGTTAGTTGGATACAATGTTTCACTACTAAAGCTTACACATGGTGATCGGCCTCATTCAATAAACTGTTGTCAGTCTCAAATCTTTCAAATTTTAAAGGAAGTTACTCTGAGACTAGAGAGCTCTTGGATCTTTGAATGTTCCTCCCTTGGAATTCAGAATTGCAACCTATCCAAAAATCTAGCCTGCTGGAAGATTAAAGAAGATTTTATGGAATAAAACTGAATTTTAACCAAGCAGACTCAGGCTTTACTAATCAATTTTTGGGCATGTATTTCTCCATTTCTCCTTCATCTTTTCATCACTTTTCACACTGACTCAGTTCTCAGAAGCACAGCAGTACAATGTCTACATTAGATAGCCGTCAGGAAAAATAGATTCTACTTATGTCTTTTTTTTTTTAAACCCTGCTCACCTTTGCCGAGAATAGAGAATTCATAACATGCCAGGTGAGAATATCAACATCTGGAGCCAGTGAATTACTTCAAGGTCTGAGACCTGCGCTGAGATACTGTTAGGACAGAAAAGACCATTACTTTTGACATGTATTTATATGCATTTAAATTTTGCCAAATGTTTTAAACATTTAATCATAACAACTCTTGTATTTTGGGAATCTGGAGAGCACAGTCGGTGGAAATAAAAGAGAATTTAATTCAGTGTAATCGTGCACTGCTGATGTACTTTCACCAACTTCAGTTTCTTATGGTTTTTTTTTTAGTTTATATATATATATATATATATATATATATATATATATATATATATATATATATATATATATATATATATATATATATATATATATATATATATATATATCTTCCATGGTGTATCTTTTTTCACTGGGTTACATTGGGCACTTAAATCACAGTGAACATAACTAATCATACCAATCTATACCAATTTCTTGAATGTGTTAATACTTTATTGTTTATTCTGAGTCTTTGATCGCAGTTTGAGAACTTTGTTCTTAAACCTAAACCTATGGAAGATGATTCCACAAAAGAAAAGTTAATATTTGAGAAATATGTCTTTTATTTTTTGTCATAGTTTACAAATGAGGATTTAGGATCAGTTTGAGCTTTTCAAATTCTTTTTAACATCTTCACATTAGACAATTAATTACAAGACCATCTTTAGATTTGAAATGTGCATGAACTTGTTTTTTTTTCTGCCTCACACTGAGACACTGTATTTATAGCTCTTTTTTTCCAACTTTATAAGGGCAAAAGGAGGAAGCTTCAGACACTTGTTTAACTAGTGAGGGGCATATGGGAACCATTTATTGGTTGAAGTTAATTTAAAGGTTTCTTTCACAAGTATAGGCAGATGAAGACATGCCATCCAGAGCATTAAAACAACTGGAGCAAGTGCTGATAGCGAGTTCTTCCATGATGCTATCAATGTTCATTTTAAAACATAACAAAAATGGAGCACTTTTATCATGCACAATTTAGTCTATTATTTTATATATCAGAATGTCTTTTTTAGTCCCTCAGGGTGGAAATTACATTTCAGTATAGCCCATTCAAGTAGACAGGTGTCTGAGGCTGCAGCCGTCAGAGAGGCGCTGCCCTACCTTCTATATTTTTCCCTTGAGCAAGAATTTGATTAAGACAATGCTTTAGACAGGCATATTTGAAATGCAAGGATCTTAAATAACCAGCATTCCCTTGTTATAATTAATCCATCCGTCTACAGGCTGTAGTTGTTCTAAATGAGAACAGAAAAATTTACAAAATTCCCAAATAATCCAATAAATGACCCAAGCTGTTTCTTGTGAGTGGTTGTCTGAAATGAAGAGGCGGGGAGAGTAGCTGAAAATTGCTCTCAAGTAAGAATAGGACTATTTCAAAAATATTTTACACAAGCAAAAATTAGTCATCCAAGAAATTACTCAAGTAAGAACAAGAAAATATAGGTACAATTTGGGTATTTTAAAGACTAAAATAAAAGAAATTGTAATTTTTTTTTATTTACATAAATTGTTATAAACTATAATGAATAATTTAACAAATAAATTCAGGCAGAAGGAACACTTTTCCATGTCAAATTTTATCAACATAAAGCTTATTAAACCAAAACAGCAAATAATGTAGATGTTAAAGCATGTCAGCAAGGTATATTTTTTCAAAAAAATTACTCAAGTACATGTAACTGAGTAAATGTAACTAGTTGCTACCCACCTCTGAAAATGAGACAAAGGAAACTGTACACAAAGACTTACAGTACATCTACATTCTAATTTTAAAAAGACGACAACTCCTATTTGATGAATGATTCATGCTCAACACTAAAAGTCTTTTAAAATAAGTGTTAAAACTATCAGATTTTATAGTATGTTGAAGGGACAGTTCAGATTTCTTGAACTGAGGTATTACAGTGTTGGTATCAGCAGTCAATATCCTATCTGCCGTACAAAATGCTCAGACAATTGAATTCAAATGGATTTTAAAATCACACTGGGACAGAGATATCAATATGTGAGTACACATTTTGACATGGAAAGAGAAAAAGAACAACCATCTTGTTCAAAACTGTGGACCTTTTTAAAAATATATTTCATGATGATAAAAGCTATGGTCAAGAAAGCAAGTTAATCTGTCTCCTTTATTCTGATACCCCAAAACAATTGCCTTAGCTTTTACCTAATTTAGGTCCAACCACTGGGCTGGGGACCAGTACAGGCTGCTGGTTTATTTGTAATAACTTTTTATTTTGGGGCGCAGCAATGGCGCAGGGGTAACACGTGCGAACCATGTATGGAGGCCTTAGTCCTCAACGCAGCCATCACAGGTTTGAGTCCTGGCCCGTTGACCTTTCCCGCATGTCTTCCCCCTCTGTCACAACCTGCTTTCCTGTCTGACCATTGTCAAATAAAGGCCACTAGAGCCAGAAAAAACCTTTAAACCCCCCCACAAAACCTTTTATTTAGATACACCAGAAGCATCCATGTATTGGGTAACTCACTGGCCATATGTAATTTGCATAGCTCTTAAATTTAACATTTAGATATAGAATGCTTTTGGTCTTGTTTTGATTTTAAATATGATGAAACCGTGTAAATTGTGAGAAAAGAAAGGTAAATTAAAAGAAAAGGTTATCTAAATCTTTTGCATTAAAATGTTATGCTTGGTACCCCATATCTATGTGCTCCCGACAGTGCGCTTGAGAAGTGGGAAGATATACAGTCGAAAGGTAGCAGGAAGCAACCATGTAATGAGGGCGTATATAACCCGGCAGAGGTAAAGTTTTTTTTTGCTTATAACAAGCCCTTTCTTTGCAATTCACAAAGCTATTTAGAAGTATGGGAATAAAGTTCAGTCTTCAGATGTACAAAGCTGTTAGTCATACCCTCACAGACTTATAGAATTATAGAAAAACTTAATTAAACTATACTATAAATGAGATTTAACCAATTTTTTATTAACATTTTATTTCTATATGTAATTGAAATACCTAACTACTAAGAGAAATAACACTTGTGTGCAACATGGGGGAATGAAATAGGGAAGGGCCGAAGAAACCTGCAGCCTTACAAAATCTGTCATGTCTTCATGTGTGTGCTCACACATTGAAAAGGCTTTGACATATTTGTGTTCGCCCACGCATCATCTCGGATTATTGTTTTGCCCTGTAGGTGAGTGAAGGACGTTATGCACCAGAGTGAACTCATAGCTGATGAGAAAATCTGCTCTGGTGGAGCCTTGTCCCAAATGAGCTGCTGCATGAGCAGGTGTGAATGAGTCAATTAAGAGTTTTAATGAGGGGGAGGCTTAGATGAAGGAAAGCAATGAGAAGATGGAAAGGAGTGTGTTGAGGTGGGAGTGGCTGTGCGTACCTAAATGAAGGCAGGATTCTGATCTAAGGAGGCTCTCATGTGGATCGAATCTCTGCCAGTCTTCGGCTCTTTCTAGCCTCCGTCCAGCTTTGCCAGTTTTAGCTCGACTTGTTTGTAGAGCGTTTACAATCAAAAGTGGCTCAGAGTGTATCTGTTTAGTTGTGTTTCTTTCTTAGATGAAGTGCTTAAGGTAACTACAACTGCCAGTAACTTTTTTTTTAACATATAAAGCACACCTGGTGTGTTTCTGTGTTTTTGTGCGTATGCTCTGTCCTTTTAAAGGGATCCATTATTGGTTGTAATAACAGACCTTATTTTGAGAAACATTTGTTTCAGATGTAAAAACAATACAGTAAAAAACACTGTTGGCTGTTTAGTTTTAATAAAATTACATAAAATATTGTAACCCTAACCCTGACGTTGTCATGTTGTTTACACAGCAATGCATTCTGAGTAGATGATGTATGCCAGAACCTACAGTGCCAGCTTTGTCTAGCTGGAACAGTAATTACTATGCAATAAGTAACATTCAGTCCCTTAAATTTGAACTGGAGCATGTTGAAATACAAGGGAATGCAGAAATTACGAGAAGAAATTAAAATGAGGAGGACCAAATGGAGGAAGAGGAGAGATTCGGTTGTAAAAGCTGGTGTTTTTGCTGCTGCTGCTGCTTGGAAATGGCAATCCGACAATATGCTGCAAATCCCAATACCATAAACACTTTCTAACTCAAGCTGTTTATGGTATTGGGATCAAAACATTTTCTCAAATACATTAGAATGTTGTGTTACAAACACTTTAAGATGCTTTATTGTAACTTTAAACATCCATTCATTGTCTTCCAATTTGTTTTGATTTCCTGTTAGCTCCAGCTAATAGTGTTAGTTCTAGCTTATAGTGTTAGCTCTAGCTAATGGTGTTAACTCTAGCTAATACAGTGAACAGTAGATTACAAGCCAACCTCACCTCTTAGTTTCAACATATATCTCATGTATAACGGTCAATGAAAACTTTGAGGCAGTTTGGTTCCATCCAGACATTTTGTGGGCTTCCCTATTCAGCCTCTATCACCTCAACTTCTTGTGTTTTGTTTATGGACTTGACTCCACTTGATCCTACATGCATCATCGGCCTGGCATGCATTCCATAGGTGAAAAAAAATGGCGACCTCCGTAGGTGGAAAATATAATGAAGATATTCAATTTTTGAAGTAATTATGAGTTTTTACATGTCTCAAACAACAACATTTAGGTTAATGGGAAAATTACAATATATTTAGGTCAATGATTCAACTAGTCATGGATCCCTTTAAAACACCAGTCAGTCATCACTGTTTACACTGAGCTTGGTTCTGCTGGAGGTTTCCTTCTGTTAAAGGAACATTTTCCTTTTGGCTAGTATTAAATTCACGCGCACCATGAGTGATTGCTGCAATTCAGTGAATGGGTGCAATTGACTGGGTTTCCTTGGACAGAAAACTTTTTAACCAGTTTGAATAATAAACTAAACTTGACTGCACTGCCCTCAGGTAAAGGGATTTAAAAAAAAACAGTCTGACTGAAAATAAAAGACAATGAAATGCTTTGATTGTTATGCAGTTGTATACATAACCAAAATACAACCGCATAAACTTTTTGTACGTTCTCCCTTATAAGAAAACATTTTAAATGTTTTACAATCCATTGTGTCAACTATTACATCTCAACTTTTTTTCTTCATTGTCAGTTATGACCACCTTTTCTCTCTTGATCATTGAACAGGCCTTGTTCATTGAGTCATTTAGGATGATTAGATTTGGGAATGCATAAAATGGCTCGGTGCTTGGTCCAGTACAAGCCTATCCACACAGAAACACACACCTTTGCACACACACACACACACACACACACACACACACACACACACACACACACACACACACACACTGGATTATGCAAATTAGGGGTTCATGCTTCCTTTGAAATGTAAAGAATGAGTATGGAGGGTTTGCAGTAGAGATAAACACAGGGTTCAGATGGAGGACACGGAGAATGAGCTAAGCTGAGCTTCACATGATGTAAATGCATTTTCTAAAATTAGACTGTGCTTTAACAGCAATGTGATGTACTTGTATTTGCACACTTTATATGTGTAATCTCAAGTGTTAACAACTGATTACAAATTCAGCTGTTGGCTCTCTGAAAATGTTCCTTTCAAATAAATTTAGCTATAGGGAGATGTTATAAAATTGTACATATAAGGTTAAAAGATTGTAAACCCCTTTGTAAAAACACTTTAATAGTTATAACCCAGTGAGCATTTATTTGTTAAAATATATATAAAAAAATAAATTTAAAAAAAAAGCCTAAATGCTTTATTGGCTAAATTTGGTAGATGTTTGGTTCAACAGTGGAAGTCTAAATATGAATTTGTTTCAGCAAAGACTGAGCAGCGTGCAAAAAAATAAAAAGTAAAATATTGAGTGGAAAAAATGAGTGATTTTTTGAAATACAAATCAAACCCTGTTCTGCATCTGTCTCAGCAACATCCTGTCAGAGCTGCATCCTCTCTGATATGAACAGCACTTTTACAATTGTGTATTTTTTATTTCTATTTGGAAATTATGATTACATTATTTTTAATATAGTGTAATATATTACATGTACCACTATTATCCAAATATTTACCCTAAAAAAAAAAAAAAAACTATTTTCCACACTTTGATATTATCATCACAACTGAAAATGGATTAAATCAGTTTTAAGCCGTAGCAACTCATCCTGTGGCTAGCAAGCCTTGAGCTTAACATGTCTGGCCGAGAACTTCAATCAGCTGGTCCGTATGAAAGCATTGTCTGCAGGGGTAAGACATTTATTCAAGATAGTAGCTGTATGTGTTGAGTCAGCTATATCTTTAGAAATAAGCAATAAAGCTTTGTAAGTTTTGACTGACATGTCAACCCATTCTTGCAGCTTTTGAGACATGATGGTAATACTTATGTACTCCATGTAATACTGATAATATATTGTGTTTTATCGCACTGTCAGTTTTCAAACATGTACAGTTAAAACCAGATACATAAACCGGACTGAACCTGTCCTCCTTTAGGTGAGTTAGGAAAACTAAAACTATTTTAAAATGGCAAGTGTGACTTAATATTTTGTTAAGTGCCAAATAGTGAGTGTGAGAGGATTTTTTAACTTTCCTTCGAAATCTGAAGGGAAGTACATATATTTTCTAGTTATTTAGTAGAGTTGCTTTTTAAGATGTATGACTAGGATCAAGGGTTTTGGGTATCCTTCCACAAGCTTCTCACAATAGTTTACTAGAACTTTAACCAATTCTCACTGACTAATTAAAGTGAGCCAGATTTGTGAGCTGCCTTGCTCAGACAGACCTTTTCATCTCTGTCAACAAATTTTCTATGATCAAAGCTTTGTGATGGCCACTCCAAAATACTGACTTAGATTTCAGTTATCGCTCTTTTTATGCTCCTATTTCTACTAATTCTGCTGCTGTACAATGAAAGAACTCCAAGATTTATACAGGCAATGGAACATCCAAGGAGACTGTTGCAAAGCCACAAATCCGGCAATGCAGGGCCTATTGTTGCCATGAAATGACCCATATCATAATAATAGCAGTTTAAGTATGCATGATTTCCGAAGAATAGAGGTAGGAAGAAACAATGAACTGACACACTGTCTGATTATTATTCATATGTTTTACAAATAGAAAGTAAACTGCTGATATGGATCCAGCCAAAACTCAGAATGAAACAGAGAAAGGAGATTTGTGTGGTGTGTTAATAATCTGTGTCAGCTCCTTTTCACTTGTACCTCCAGAGCAGAAGACCATGATTATCTAAGATCTGGCTTATTTACCTGAAGAAACACATCCATATTAAAGTATGAGGGAATCAATTGGGAAATAGGTACAGATAAAAAAAAAAAAAAAAAAAACACCTTCAGAAAAGAACAGGATTAAAGAACAAAATGTAGCTTCTGTATTTCAGGATTCAGCAAAATACTCCCTTCTCACCAACTGGTCATCCCCAGCAATTACGCTAGAAACAATTTTGAGATTGGGATTTTAGGAGGTGATTATTATAATCACAATTTTAGTGATCCTAGCTGTAAGAAATATGAGTGTTTCTGACTTTGGGACTGCATACCTTATTCGTGATGGTGACCCTGATACAAAGCATTAAGTTTTTCTAGTACATAAAAGGTACAACACTGGTTTATTGTGAATGACTAGTTAATAATCACACACGTAAGTTACTGGTTTTGGTAAGTCACATGTTGGCAGAATAAAGCCTTCTACTGTGTCAGATTCTTCTGTTCCATCTCAGGCATTCACTATACTTCACTTTGGTGAGATTTAGTTTGTTCAGTTTTGACTTTTTCAGAGTTTTTCCCATCAAATAGTCTATTTTTTTTTTTTTTTTTTTTTTTTTTTTTAAGTTTTGTCAAAATAAAATATATTTTTCTCAGACATCTGATTGCAAAGAATGTGTTTCAGGATTATTTTAGGATTTAATATTTTGCAATCTAATTAGAATCAGAATCGCTTTGTTGGCCAAGATTGTGTACAGAAAAGGACTTTGACTTCGGTTTTCAAGCGCTCACAGTTTACAGACATAGGTGTTAAAATATTAACTAAAATCCTAAATAAAATAAGAATAAAGGAACAATATGTACATATATTTGCAGTCATTTTTTGAAAGATAAAGAAAAAAAAGAAGGTTTGATGTGTAAAAATGCTTGTTTTGTTTCACAGCAGAGTAGCTGACTACTCTGGCTGTAAGGTGTTCATTGTGTTCATGAGAGAGACAAGATGTCTGCTCATATTATTTACATATTAGATTACTCTGATCATCACATCAGAATTTTTACAAACAGAAACAGAAAATACAACTTAATCTACATGCCCCACATTTACTAAACAGAACTTTATCAGAGGTATTTTTTCATAGTATATGAATATGTTACCTAGAACATTTGGTCTTATTTATGTATCTAAATGAAATGTTTAGTAGACCCAACATGTCTACTGTATTTGCAATAAAAAAGACAAGTCAAATTGAAGTCATGAGGGATAATTATGGCAAATGTAATAACTACATCTTTGAGATACATTTGAATGTATTTATTTCTTCATTTATTTAATCTAAGAGCTACATTTTAAACATTCTCCTGGGACCTGGTAGTGGCCATAGAGGACGTAGCGGGGAGAGGTATGGCATTGAGTGACTGCTCTGTTTAGACAGAACTGAGGCAAGATAAACTTTAACTTTTGCATCTGAGGTTTAGGAGGCAAATGCACTCGTTTTGTTTGTTACATGGATGGTTAGCCGACCCATCACCAGAGCAGGGCTGTATCTGAGAGTGGAGGAGAGAACAGAGGAGGTGTTCACCAGCTGCATGCTGAGCCACTGAGCCTGTCCGCTTTGCGTACAGCGCATCACATCGAGAGATCTAGTTTCGAGCTTGGGATCTGGCTTACGTGGTTGGGGACGTCACTTGTGTGTTCGCGCGTGCGTTTGTGTGGATGGGGCAGCGAATGGTACGGGACCTAATGACACCCTAGACAAGAAGCTGCCTCGGGCAGCTGCCCATGTCACCCATACCAGAAACCATCACTGTCCACAGAGATGTTAGCCGCCCTTTTTCTGACCCTAGACCTGTACAAGTCCTGGATGGAGGAAAGTATGACCCTAATGATCCTCTCTGTAGACCTAATTGTTTGTCGTAGTCTGGTTACCTAATCTAAAATTTAAAGCCATTGTGTCTAAAAGCTGGTTGTGACATATTGCAGCATAGGGAAATGTAAGTAGGAAGGCCCAAAAAACAAACAAAAAGAAAAATAATCTTGACAGAATTTATTAAAATGACAAGTTTCAAAATAGGACAGGGGTTAAGGTTATTCACATGGTTGTGCAGCTCAAAGTGTCTGTGTGCTGTCTTTTTAAAATACTGAGCTTGGGATCTGGCTTAATTACTGTAGAATACATATGACAATGAACGCACAAATGTGCTCATGATCCACCATCACGTTTTCATTATCAACCTGAGTGTGAGATAATCTCCACATTCTGCACATACTCCATCTTGGCAACAGGGGAGTGTCAGATTTTTGGCAAAATAGGTTACTTGGTGCATGTTTTTCTCCTTAGCACCAGATAATTGCATGGTCTTTGTCATATATTAAGCAATCCTATTAACTGAAACTCAGCCATCATGCTTCATCATTAGGCCATTACAACTCAGATGTAATCTTAGCTTATGAATTAAATTACCTGTGTCCTACATGACATTAATAGAGTTTGAGCGAGGGTTTTATGTCTGCATAGGAAATGGGTATTTCCCCCGGGACTGCAAATTAAACAGTTTTAATGTCTGAAGTTGCACAGCAGGCACTTTAGGACATATGCTATATTTTTTTTATGTCGCAGTAAATATAATGCAGGAGTGTTGGGTTCATGTTTTTTTACTTTTCATTTTAACAATGCTTTTCTGTCTAAAGTAACTACATGGATAGTTATTTGTCTCCTGCACAACTGGGGTTTAACTCTGTTGACACTTTGAAAAGAAACTACTTCAAACGATTTCCTCAGCTTCCTCATGACAGCTGGAGTCTTCTCCAGCTGGCTCAGAGTTCACAAAGAGGGCAAGCCAGCATATCCAGACAACATCATATCAAACTATCAGAGAGCTGAACCAACACAGAAGACATTTTGCTGCCAATCTTAGAGGAGGTAAAAACAGCCCTCAGGCTTCAGTTGATGAGCCTTTTTACCTAGGTTAAACAAGGCCTTGTACGCAACATTTATTTTTCAGTTGTGTCTATGTTTGGGAACTCAGACATCTGTTTTGGCAGGGGGGTGAATATTGATAGGGCTTGTAAGATACAAACTTTAATGTCAATCTTCTATTAGTTTAGAATGACTTGATCACCCGCCAAGGACATTTAAAAATGTTGCAAAAATATGCGAGAAAGAAAAACAAAAAAACATTTGATTACCATTTTCACCGGAATTTTAATGTGATTTCCAACTACAAAAAAAAAAAAAAAAAATTACTCTGTTGGCTGCGTTATGAAGATTTAATTTTTCCATCATATCAGTCAAGCCAGCTTCCTTTTCAAATTTTTTACAGATAAGACAAACCCAACCAAATGCTACATGAGAAAATGTGCCACACTTTGATCATAAAATGGCCACTGGAGAGAGCAAAGCAACACCACTCCTTATTGTTTTATTTGGACCTTGAAGAGAAGCAGTAGTGAAGACATCATAGTATCTCTCTTCTCTCTCTGAAACATTACTGTTCTTATCCATAGTTAATATCTAAATATGCCCTGTGTTCTCACTGAGAAAAAAACTACACATTTCACAAAACCATGAAGAGCAGGACACAAAAGCAGAGGAGGCAGAGGCTGAAGAATTAAACCGTTTACTTAAATGAGGAAATCCAAAAACTTAGAAAAAGCAAAGTCCAGGGAAAAACAGATGAATAACACACAAACCAGGAGACATGCTGGCAGTAACAGGATGAACTGACAAATTGAGAGATATTTAAGCTGAAGAGTTGATTAAGGAACAAAAAGCAGGTAGTTGATTGGAAACTGGGTACAGCTGTGAGGGAAGGCAAGTCACTGAAGTTGGACTGAGGAAATGGGAGAAATGGCTGTTAGAATACACAGGGAATATGGAGGCAGAAAATAAATATGACAGTGCAGACAATAGAGCTTTCCCAAAAGACACTAGCATTGCCAGAGAGAGGAAAAAAAGGCTCAAAAAAGTTGATCAATATTTCAAGTGTTAGAATATCTGAAGTCTTTGGTTCTGCTGAGAGGTTATGATCAGTCAATATCTTCTCTGTGGTAGATGACTTTATTGTGTTCACTTTGATGACACAGAGACTAGTTTTTCAGCCAATTTCATGTCAGAAAGGAATCAAAAACAATTTTTTTTCTTGCCCTTAACAACTCCCATGTCAAAAAATGTAAAGTGATTCATTGGAATATTTTAAAAGCATTAATATATGACAAAGAAGTAAGGCAATGAAAAAAATAAATACATCAATCACTTTAACCACCCTTGTCTTTATGTTTTCCTCCATTGCTTTACTTTTTTCATATAATTGCCCTGCCATATACGTTTAACATGTTTCACTTGGCTTTAAGTGTTTCAAATGAAATGTAATAAATATTGCAGACAACCATGTAAATACAGTAAACTGTCATGTGAATAAGCATCTAATGTAAAAAAAAAAAAAAAAAAAAAAAAAAAAATGGGAATGCAAAACATTTTATAAGAATATGTTTGCATGAACTTTTATGGATTTATTGAGAAAAGAGTTTTTTTAACATGACTGAAACCTGCTTTGCTCCAAGCCCCTGGCTAGTTGTTGGCAAGAAGGATCTCTTAAATGTACTTTAATTATTTTTTTTTTTCCTGTAATGTGCCTGGGTAACATAGGGTATTTAGTAAATGTGTTGATTACTATTCAATTTGGTATAGTATTTTAATGTTAGACTATCAAAAACTCTTTCATGTGTTACATACAGTGTTATATTCAGCACAGTGCTTTGCAAACAAATTCATAACCTTTGAACCGCAACTAATAGCACATTTTATTGAAATGTCTATGTGATAGACTGACAGAAAGTAATGTAGAAGTTTAAAGTGTTATAGGTCTCAATGATTTCTATCTAATCAGGGGACTTCTGGAGACAATTGGTTGCACTGGATTTTATTTTGGAGTATTAGAGTAAAAAGCGTGCATGCAAATGCACATTTAACTTCTCATAATTTTTTTGTAAAATATTTTGAAAATCATGAAGATTAATTTCCTTCCACTTTACAATTTTGCACTCTTCTATGTTTGTCAACACATACAAGGTGTTAAAGTTTTACGACTATGATCTGCATAATGCGTGAAAAAGTTCAAGGGTTATTATTTTATTCATTCAACCCTTGGAAGTATATTTATATCTGCAGAATTACAGAATGATCTTGGTTTTATTGTTTATTAAAATATTTAAATATGTATTTATAACAGTCTTCAGTTTACTCTGAGACCAGTTAACTGATTTTCACCAGCTCAGCAATTTTTCTCTTTTGGTAAACCCATTTTTATGTATCCATCTTTCTAACCAAATGTCCACTTGCAATAAATAGTAAATCTACAATGTGGCCTTGTGAGGGGATATGATGTATTCTGGGGTTGTGGGTTAGTGCTAGAATGATGCATGTGCATATTACAGACAAGGATATACAGAGAGGGAGACAGGTTTTTTCACATAAGTGTCTTCAGAGGTGCAAAAGGGGGATGTGAAGGCCCTTGGCATTGGCTGGCGCATCTAACGGACTGGAAACAAGGCTTTATATTCAGCAATTTATGATCTCAATGAAGGTGAAGGAGTATAGAAGGGAGGAGAGCAAAGGGAGTACTGATAGAGACCTTGGGAGGTGAAACAAAGGACATCGTCCAAGACAAACTGTCATCAACACATGACGATGAAAGACACCCAGCAAGCACAATCGAATGAGATTGTTTCCTTCAATATTTGATTTTTTTTTTTTTTTTTTTGCCTTCTCTCTGTTTTGCCTTTATTCTTTTTCTTTCTGACTATCATAACAAAAAAGCATTTAAGTCTGTCTCAGACACAGGTATCAAAGATAAAAATACAATAAAAAATGAATTTCTGATGCTGTTTTTATGGTCTATAAAGATATCAATAAAACTGAATCCAATATTTTGACAATCAACTTCTAACTTATTTTTGCAGTGTTTTATCTTGCCTGTTACTTTATATTGTGATATAGCAGTGTCCTTATTTAGTCACCACCCCTACTTACCCTCTTCAAGTTTTTCTGTTTCTACTGCTGTTTGCTGTTGGCAGATTCTCCCTATCTTTCCTGGATGATTATGTTGGCATTTGGCAGGTTGTTATGAGACCATGTGATTAATTCCCCAGGGAGGGGAAACAACATTAACCTGCCTCTCTGTATTTGCCACTGCATTACCTTAGAGAAACACCTTGGTCCAACAGCCCACAATATGCTATGGCGTAAAAGTGGGACGATAAGCACATTCCCATTTTTCACAGGGTCCTTAGCTGTCTACTTTAAGTTGGCATCCAGCAACAGTGAGAGTTGTGATTGGCATCCCCAAATTCCCCCCAAAATCTGTACTAATGTGGTTGGATTTAATCCAACATCACTTGGTATTACTAAACAGCACATTAGTCTATGCATTACACCTTTATTCCTGTCACCCAGTACATTACTTTGAAATTTTTTTAAAAAGAAAATTGTATTTGGAATTGTTTTACCATGATAACATTCTGTATGCTGTATTGAGCATTCTATATTCAGTTTGAGCTCAAAAAAACAGCATTGTAATGACAATGGTACATACTGCTGCCTGGTCAGTCGCTTAATCCTGTGTCAGTATAGCAAATTATTTTTTGGAGAACTTCATTTAAGTGGCTCTGAAGGTAAGACTTTGTCCTGTAACTAATGGGTTGTGGGTTTGAAATGAACCCCCGCTTTGTCTATCTCAGTCGTTGTGTCCTTAGGAAAGGCACTTCTCCCGCCTTGCCTGCAGGTGGTGGTCAGAGGACCTGTTGGCACCAGTTGTGTGGCAGTCATCTCTGTCAGTCTGCTCCAGGACAGCTGTGGCTACAATGTAGTTTACCACCATCAGCGTATGGATGGGTGAATGACCGAATGTAGAGTAAAGCCCTTTGGAGTCCTTTGAACTAGATAAAGCACTTCAAGTATATTACAATACATTGTCTCCTCCTTTTTCCTTGACAGAAGGTCTCCCCAGTGACAATCTCCAGCATATTTTGGGGGATCCCAGGGCATTTCCAAATCAGAAGGGCAGCAGCTTCCAGCTTGTTCTTCAACTGAACATGCCTGGAAAAACTCCAAAGAGAAGCATTCAGATAACATCCTGATTAGATGCTCAAACCACCTCAGTTGACACTTTTAAAATGAAGGAGATCATTATCTAATTTCTAAAGCTAAATTCAGCAACCCAGCAATGGAAGCTAATTTTAGCCACTGGTCTCCACAATATTGTTCTTTCGGTCATGATCCACATCTCATAACCACAAATGATGGTTGGGACATAGATGGATCAATACATCAAGAGCTTTACATCTTGACTTAGGTCTTATTTACTTGACAAACAGGAACCTCATGTTCTTTACTGCAGGCAAAATCCCAATCAATCTATCTAAATTCAAGTCTGTCCTGCCATCAATTAAGAATAACACACCAACTACTCCACTTTTGTAAGAGACTCACCCTTGATTGTAGGGAACAATCAACCTTTTTCCTTTTGAGGACCATGGCCTCAGACTTAGAAGGGAGGATTCTGGTGTGTAAGGGAAAATTTTCTAGATTTAGATTTGATTTCAGAACTTGATCAGCCATGCTGTATGATTAAGGACTTTCAGCGTACTGCCTTTTTTTTTAATTGACCCACTGTAGCGCTGCCCAAAACATATGAGAAACCACTCAGGATTGTCAAATGGAAAAGACTAAAGAGTCTAAAGGCAGTCAACAACCTATAGATACACTGCCAATAAGCAGTGGAACTTGTGAATGATAAAATATGCAGTCTGACAGGTTTGTTTCCCTGATTGCACCCTGTAGGTTTGTGTTTTCTCCTAAACATTTGTCCGTACCATCCAGCGTTCTTCCAATGCTGGAATCCATCTGTCTTCCTCTCTGTTTGATGCAGATGGAGCAACATGACAAGGGCACGGGAGCCAATCCATTCCAACCTTGTCATTTGCAGGCATTTCGATCTGCCACAGCACTGTTCCATCTCGATTAGGGGTGTCCTGCTGTGGAGAGACAAGCCTGTGGAAGTGTTTGTGCATGTTTGTGTGTGTCTGTGTGTATGTGTGTGTGGTAAGGAAGTGGGAACATGTGGTCTTTAGCTGAGGCTGTACTGTGATATCCCCCTCTTACTCATCCCTCTGAACCCGTCAAAACCAACACCATTGTCATATTGTGGTTGTAAGCAACACTACCACTTTTCCAACCTAGGGACAATTACTGTTCCTTGGAGATGAATAAGAGATGTTAGAACATAAAGAAATACATGCTGTAGATTTATAGACCCATCTGTGCTGGTATGGTACACCTGAAATAATGTTTGCTGTTCATTAGCTTGGAAAACATGGGAATACTAAGGTTTGGTTTGCTTCTAAGGCCTTTTAACATACTGACATGTTTTCTATATAATTTTATATTCATGTATGTTTCCTTAAAAATAAATATGTATATTAATTTCATTAAAATTGTCCATTTTCTCCTTAGAGACTTTTACCTGATTTTCAATTCCACAAAACTCTATCTTCCTGCTGAACTGACTTACCAACAAATGACTGTAGAAGATGAAAACTTGGACCAAGAAAAAAAAGTAAAAGTCTGATGAAGAAAGGATTGAGGATGATCCTTATGTGGTTCTGGTAATTCTCATCAAATGAATGCCTGGGGGATAGATTTGACTGTGTTCTGTAACATTATTGTGTATATCTATATAAAGGACTTGAGACAATCATCAATACAAACAGGACTACTGACATTCTCAAAAGAAATGCCCTGATCTGTTTGCGGAGTTCTTGACTAAACTCTTTTCTTGATCCCTGATGTTGTGGTATCTGTGATACTACCAGATAGAACCACTCTTATTTAGGTTTAAATTTGTTTTAAATTTCAAAAGAAATCATGGCCTGCTGGTATGGGCATTGCTTGTAACACTATTTTATAGGTAGTGAACATTATTTTGTTGATCCAACAAACCTGGGTTATCCTTTATCTTGTAATGTGTTTTCAGTCTTTACAACAGTGTTCACATTGTGACAGAGACTGTCCGGGCTGCTGCAAATTCCTCTCTGTGGCATGTGGCCTGCTCTGTACACCATGCTTGGAAACTGCCAGCAACATTGGCAAGAAATTTCTGTTTATCTGTATTGCACAGATTAAAAGCAAATGTTATTTCAAGGCACTTTACAAGTCAAATGCATCCAAATTATGCATACAAATATAAAATCCAACTAACCCAAATACATATACAGATTCAAATTTGATTGCAAGTTTATTCTACTTATAATACAATGAAGTCAAATTCAGTTTGTATTGCAAATTGGAAGACAGCTTTCTGTCTCAGGAACCCCTTCTGATTGGATCACATCAATGTCTTGGCAGACAATGTCTTGCTTACTCTTCCTGAGTAAGCATATATGTTGACAAAGGATGGTTGATTTTACCAGATTTTACATCTTTGAAAGCAAAATGCTAGCTCTATGAAGTCAGAAAGGAACCTTCCACAAAATATCTGTTGGTGTCTCGAAAAGCATACCGAACACCAGGGCTGAGTGGGTCGCAATTGCAATTCAAGTGTAAACCCTACGGATCAAATGTAAAATACTATTTTTCTAGCTTAGTTTTTAAGAATATAAATATTTTTTTAAATTTAGATCAGGACACCCTAATGCATTGTTCACATCAGTTTAAAATAGGAATATATATTAAAAACATTAAAGAGAGAGAGAAAAAAACTTCTAATTTTCTGTGCTGAGTTTGCACTCTTTTGTCTCAAATGATGCACCAGGCAGCGTCTCTCAAAGCAATGTGCATATTCAGTCAGATTGTACACAAGTTATGATAATCAGAGGACATCATTCTGCACAAACCTTATCTGGATTTAATCAAGGCCTTTTCATATTAGAGCCAGGTGGGTGAATATTTATTTACAGATGTGGCAATTCCTGATGTTTGCTTTATTCTTTCAGTACAGTCCCATCTTGTTCAAACAAAGAGAGACAGTATTAGAGAAGACCCCCCCCACACACACACACACACTTATCCGACCTGTTCTGTATGTTTGCCCAGACTAAATATGTTTACTAATCTATTTCAGTGACCACAAATCTCACCAGCCAGCTTTTAATATTTATCTTATTATGGTGTTGTATAGTTGTCCTTCAGAACTCACTAGCTGGACTACAGAAACAATTCTGGGATGCACTGCCAAAAGCAAATTTAGGACATGAATTTTTCAGACTTTTTTTTATAATAAGGATTATCTGTTCCTTTTGTGTGTAATTTTGCATCATAAAGATGCTACAGTAGAAATAAGGTCAAAATGGAAAGAAATTAAAGGATCAGCTTTCTGTAAATCCAATTGTAAACAATTATGATAAACAGCTGGCATTTATCATTTAATTAGTTACATTTTTTCTTCATAGGCAGTCATCACACAATACAGGAGAACACCCCTTGTATGATATGAAGTGATTATTACTGCTAAAGAAAAAAACATGTTGTAAAGTAGAAAAAAATATATTTTACTTCCTCTGATTTTTAATTAGCTTTCAGGCTTTTTCACTTCAATTTAATTATTGTTGAAAAGTAATGATGAATGGTCTCAGGCCTGCATTTTCCAGTGATGAACTATGTCTGATCTTTTGTCCTGGTAAACCTAATTTTATAACTCTTCAAAATTGCAAAATTAGAAATACTCACTGGTGTTTCTATAAATGAACTGTTGGGTAATAATTATTTTGCCCCTTTGTCATTTTGTACTTTAGTAGTTTTGGTTGTTTCATCTCCAACTTTTTAGGGTTGAAAAATTACAAGATTTAAAGTGATTTTTCAAAATGCCAGTGGAAGCAAACAAACAGCTGGCCTGAAATTATAGGAAGGGTTGCTGCAATGTCAATAACGATTTTTTTCCATTGATTATTGAGAAGCATATGAATAATTTTCAACCTGCCTTTCATTATTAAAAAGCAAATGAAGATAAACATTTTTTTTTTTCAAACCTAAAGCTCATTTTACATCGTTTTAATGTATTTTGAGAGACACCTGTCTCATTTCCTATGAGAAACAAACTCCTTGGTTGAATGAAAATAATTTTATATTTAAATCTGCTGGAGATATGAATACTTTTGGGCTTAACCCTATCTACCACCGAGAGTTTGTTGTGTGCTATTTTGGTTTTTTTTAGCCTCCATAGCCTCTCATATTTCACGAAAGCAGACTGTATGGAAATAAAGTACATTATGCAAATGTTTAGAACATACCATAAAACTAAGATAAACTACACTTGATATTTGAGTGCTCTTTGATTATCTCTAATAATATAATATACAATAATAATAATAATAATAATAATAATAATAATAATCTATAATATTCCTAAATGTTACTGATAATGCAATGGGTCAACACATATGTATGAAATGGAAGTGTTGGTACAGAATGGGGGCATGAATTGAAAATGGGGTACATAGCTCCAGAACTGAACTGTAAAAAAGAACAACAGCAAAGCTCTTATATAAATGAGATGTTGGTGATTTAGGATTAAATGGGTGTATTGTTGTTGAAAGGGTAAACGTTTTTAAACTGATATTACCTATGTAATAATGAAAAAAGAAAATCAACTAAACCTACAACTATGCGCTGTGGAAATTAAAACCTAAATGACCCAAGGCAAAAAGTTGTTCACCTACCAAGGGGAGCATGTAATTTTCAGGTTACCGAATGTCATTTTAGTAGTCAAAGGCACCAACCCCGGTATCAATCTTAGGCTTAATGACAATGGTTTTGACCTCATTATCCTTGCCCCCCTGACCATCTCGTCCCCCTTACTCATTTATCTCTCCTTTTTTCTTCTTTAATTCTCCTGGTGTGTGACCCATATATCAGGTTCATGCTGGTCTTCTTTTAAAAGTCGGATATTGCCCTGCTATGTCATCCGTACATGGTATGATGGAGGTTTCTCTGTGACTCCACATAACTGAAGTGTACACCATGGATCAGCAGTGCCATTGCAATAAACTTGCAAAACACAATCATATAGATGAAACCCTGCATCTAATTTTTGAGGTGAGTGTTTCAAATAATTACCCCTGTAATGTAATCTTATCTAATTTTCCTCAGTTACTGAAGAATTAAGACCTTTTTTCCTTGCAATAACAATGGTTATAGCCATATGTAGCTGACATCAAGTGAAAAGTATCTTGGTAATAGTATAAACCTCTAATGCTTTGTCAGAATCATATACCATTTTATTAATGCAACATTCAGAGGCTGCATTTTTTTTTTTTTCTTCATTCAAGGATGGGACTGATAGGATGTTTGGGAGTGTTTTTTTTATTCCTCCATTTCTCTCTGTTTTGCTCTTTCTCTCATTTCCTGTCAATGAAGAGTATCAAAGCTCTGCTTCTGACATCCCTTCTGTTATAGAAATACCAAGAGAGCTCTCCAGCAGCAATATTGTGAGACAAACTCCACTTGATACAGTGAATGAGACATCCCGACATGCTCTCCAGGATTGAATGTATTTGAGATAAAACACTAGGGAGATATTGGAATTTAATGCTTTTAAGATCATGTTCTTCTACAATTAGGTTTATAAATTCTGGCATGTTCATCTAGAAATACTTCCTATTTATTGTACTTTCTTGGCTTTTTAATACTTTCTCATAAATAGTTATTTCTTTTCAGCAGACCTCACATTTATTTCATGTCACGCAGCCTAAACTACAGCCCCCGCTTCTCTTCAGTTGTAGGGATGAAGCCATTAATGCTTGAAAATAGTGATCTTGTTTTGGGGGACATGTTTTCAAGTAATGTGTATTCTTTCCTGATTGTAGCATTTTTTTCCATATAAATGAAAATTTTCAAAGAATTTTTTTTCCTATGTGCCATAAATGCATTTTTCCTTAAAGTATTTACAGTGTTTAGTCTTTATATGCCACGTTATATATGACTAATTATATAAGAAAGTTTGATATTTTAATTTACATGCACCTGCAAGATTTTTTTTCAGTTAGATATTGGATGTGTTTAGCTTTAGCAAACAGTACTTTTGAAGCCTAACTCCTCAAAAATCATCAAGTATGCCTACATATATGGGGGAGATCATAGGTCAGATCAACCATTTTGTTTATGGAAAACATGCAAGGAAGAACTCAGTAAAATTTATTTGCATCCACTTGTGTTGAGACTTGGAGAAACTTTGTTTTTTCACAATTAGTTCTGGAAACATTGTTAAAAAGCATGTCACTGAAGATGAAGACTAACAAGTAAACAGCTCTCAAATTTACTTCCACTTTGCAATCATTCCACTTTTTCAGTATTCAAGAGACCTGTTTAGCTGTCTGTCACTACATATAGAGCTACATGCATAGGAGACAGAATAGTACAACAGATGAGATTTAAAGAATGATGATTGCTTATTGGTCCTCCTGTTCTTTCAAGAGACCTGGGCACAAAAACAAGATGCACAACAAACAAAATGCATAGATAATCATTTAAATTTACTGTAAACAACATATGTGGCATATGTTGATCTCAGTGTACACATAAATAACATATTATGAAGGCAAGCCAGTGAGTTGAAAAACAATCTTGATATACTGACATAGTATAATAAAACAGAGTTATTTTGGATTTGAGTTGTTGATTTGACTATCACATTAAAGCTGCAGTATGTAACTTTCATTAAAAAAAATGTTTTTTACATATTTGTGAAAACTCTCACGATTTTTTGACAGTATAATATGTGAGATAATCTATGAAAAAGTCGAGCTCCTTCGCCTTCTCCCACTGCTCCCAGTGCCATCTGCAGAAATACACCTCTTGGTCAAAAACAAGCAATCAGAGCAGGGAGGAGGGTCTTCAACTGTCAATCATGCTTGTGTATGGGCGGCTCACCCCCTCCCCCTTTCTCTCTTTTAGACTACAGCTTCTTCTCAATAGCAGAACCTGCCATGAATGCTCAGGCTAGTTAGCATGGCCACCGATGACAGCGGATAAACAGTTTTCCTGTAAGTCATTTCTCTGCCATTAGCACATTGAGCAGCGAGTACACGAGCGTGACTGACAGCGCTAAGACGCTCCTTCTGGCTGTGATTGGTTGCTTCTGACCAGGTGCGGTGCATTTCTGCAGACAGCAATAGGAGCACTGGAAGGAAGTGGAGGAGCTTGTTTTTGTTCACAGTTTTTTCTGTCATACTATACTGTCATGAAATAGTGACAGTTTTAACAAATATGAAAAAAACATATCTATCTATCTATCTATCTATCTATCTATCTATCTATCTATCTATATATCTATATATATATATATATATTTTTTTTTTAAGTTACATACTGCAGCTTTAAACAGTTGTTACTTAAACAGCTTAAAAGATTGTTGTGGCCATACTTTGAGGTTTCAACATAACTTCATGCTTTATTCGGTACTTGTTCAAAAGAAAGTTAGCAGGGTTCTCAGTCCACGTATAAAGTATTGTACAGCATTAAAAGGCTGAATGGATGGATGCACTAACAATTATCGAGCTATGCACAAAAGATTTTCTAATTATTTAGACTTTTTAAATAAAGCCTAATAAAAAAAATTAAAAATACTTTAGATATACCTATATCACATGCTCTTATGCTTTTTACAATATTTTCAATAATTTTTAAAATAATATTTTCTTACCAACCTTTAAGCAGCTATATAAACTTCCTTTGAATCTTCTTTCCAAATCAGTATGCAGGCATCGCAGTGGCAGACACTTCGCTTTCAGTTCAATCACATTTTGAATAGACTAGAACCAATTAAGAGATTTCAAGATGGGATCATGTTTTCCCAAAGGTTTGTGAGGTTAATCGTTCAGCAGCGATAGAGGGAAAATAATCAGAGCCAAATGATGAGTTACTAATCATCCACAGAACACAGGCTCACCTCCTGCACTGAAAGCTTGTTTCCATTGTGATAAGGTTGAAAGTAAGTTGGTATAATCAGAACAAACAGTTTACCTTTATTGTGATAAGCATTTGTTCCATTTAGAGATAATTTGGGGGAAATGATCCTTCTTAATAATTATTGTTTCTTTTTTTGATCTATTTTTTGGCATGTAGAACTAAAGAATAGTCTTCCAATGTTGTGATCCAAACTTGCTTCAGTGTTACAGAATCTACAAATCATCATTTCTATGGTGTCAGTAGAACGTGAAACAAGGCTCATCTGTCCAGTTTATTCCATATAGGCCGTCCGACATATGATGAGCTACGTGGGGGAAGTTTTTTTTTTTTTTTCCGCAGCAGAGAACTTGCACCGTGGTGTTGTGAACCCATTGATAGATGAGGACATAAACAGATGAAAAGAAAGGATACTGTGATAAAGTGACACCTGAAGCTCACACATGAGGGAACCGCTATTTTTGCCAAAGAAATAAAGCTGCAGTATATAACTTTTACAAAAATATGTTTTTGACCTATTTGTTAAAACTGTCACCATGTTGTGACAGTATGTCATGAGACAGATAATCTGTGAAATGATTGATCTCCTCCACCTCCTCCCTGAGCCTCTTTTGCCGTATGAAGAAATGCACCGCTCCCAACCTAAAACAACCAATCAGAGTCAGGAGGAGGGTCTTAGCGGTGTCAGTTACCCTCATCCACTTGCTGCTAAATGTGCTGATGGCGGAGAAACAACTAACCGTTCCTGGAAAACTGTTAATCTGGAGCTCGATTTTTTTTCACAGATTATCTTATTATCATTTTGTCACGACATAGTGACAGTTTCAACAAATATGAAGAAATTTTTTTTTTTTTTTTTTTTTTTTTAAAACGTTACATGCTGCATCTTTAACTCAGCAGGTACAGATATTTTGGTTGTTTGAGAACAACTAGACTATATGTCCTAAGGTTAAAATAAGTTTAACATTTTGCATTGTCTATTAGTATTTTTACCCCTAATTTTCAGTTAAAACTGTTCAAAACCTACTGAAATTTATTCTAGTAAAATTGCTGGAGAAAGCTCTTTGTATGTGCTCTATTTTTCTAATAAACTTTGAAAAAAATAACTTTCTCAGAGCAGGAAAGAGCAAACTACTTTACGGCATTGTTCTGAGCGAAAATCTCCCTTCCTGTGTTAAATGCTTTCCTGGAAATATGGGGCTTGTCAGTAGAAATTTATCAAAAATGCTCAGCACATATACTGGGGTCTAATACACTTAGATCAAAAGGGTTTTAAGATGGGAACTTAGACACTTCATATAAAATGAACTCAGCAGATCAGAAACCTAATGCTAAGGTTGACACCCAAACTGCAGTTCCTATTGTTTGGCATTAGTTGTGTACACAATACACTTCTATTTGCTCTGCTCTATTTTCCTCTTCAAGAATTAGCCTCAGGGCAGGGTTTATGATTTCACTGTGCTCACCATCCCATCCCTGCCTCCTCATTTACTTAATCACGTCACCTCTCGTTTCTTTGTGCACGCAAACAGGCCTTTTGGCTGCTGTCTGCTGATTGGCCGTCTGCATGTTTTTTTTTTTTTTTCCTTTTCTGGAGAAGGGGTGGTGTTTGAAACTGGCTTCATCTGACTTCCTCAAAACTCTGGGAGCTTTGAGTGGAACTTTTCTGTCAGACAGCTTTTGGTATAACTGTCGCCAAGTATTAAAATTATTTACTCACAGCTGAGCATGTGACAATAACTGATTGCACTGAAGGTCTGAATGGAATTCCTCACCAGAAACACCCTGATGGAGCACTAGGGTAAAGTATAAAATTCAGAGTTCAACTTATATTATTGAATTTTAACTACAATTTAACTGCTTTTTGGTTATAGATATGATTAAAAATTGCAGGTAAACTATAAAGGGGTATATCCAAATCTATTAAGGTTATGTATTCATGTTTGTTTCTCTCTATTATTTGGGATTTTCTACCTGAAGCATCCAGTTAAAGAAAATATTTGTCACAGAAGCTTGACTGCTTGCTGAGGAATTTCCAGGCGACCCAAGCAAGAATTTGACATAATTTGTTGAACTATAAAGACAATGAGCAAATGAACAAAGTACGTTTGGACAGTTCTCCATTAATACCAGCATGGAAATAAGAGAATGTCAACAAAAGGCTTCCTTCAGAAACATAGACAAAGGAGCAGATGTATTGAAGGAAAAAACTCTTTGCTTTTTTATGGAACAAAGAGAGAGAAAGAGAGAGAGAGAGAGAGAGAGAGAGAGAGAGAGAGAGAGAGAGAGAGAGAGAGAGAGAGAGAGAGAGAGAGAGAGAAGCTGAACTCCTTGAACCATGTTCCACTTTCTTTTGGGTTTTTAGGCTAAACACTGGAGAATGTGCTCCTAAATCCTTCCAGCAATTTTTTAATCAGCTCCTCTGTGTCGAACAGGTAGGGAGGAAAATAGAGGGCAAAATGAGGAGTTCAGCACAGAGGGTACTTATTTTTGAGGTATAAGACTTTTACCTTTATTGAAACACGTACACACAAAGTTATGTTTTTTAGAATCTACAAAGAAATGGGTTAGTCTGTGATTAGCAGTGCTTCATTTCCTAATATCCAAACACTCTGTTCCCACAACACAATCACATGCTCACCAAAGATTATCCCCTGACCTCTAAGGTACAAATCTGTGTGGTAATAAGGCAGTTCAGAATGTTTGGCATGCTGTTTTAATGCAAGAAAAATGGTTGCCAACTGTACGTGACTTAGAGCAAATTAGATTCTGAGTTGCACACTTTCTTTCTGTACAGTATACTGCTTTAGAATTGCCAGAATAAGCATATTATTATACACACTTAAAAATTGTTTGGGATAGGGTTACTGTAAACATATGTTTTACTTGTAATATAGTAATGTTCATAGTTTAGTTGATGTAGGTACAAATCTGTGTTTTTTACTGTTCATTGAATGTAATTTATATGTTCTGCATAAGGGCTTTTTTTTTTACTTAGAAGGAAAACTGAAGTAAAGTTCCTCCACTGTTTTGGCGAAGTTTGCTGATGAAGCCAAATAACTCAGTTCTCATGGGTAAATCGCCTCCAGTCAGTCTGACTGATAGTATAGATAAACAAGCAGATAAACTTAGCCTTTTTTTCCTCGTCATGCTATTTTTATTTAGGTAATATACTCTGTTTTAATGGGGAATGACAGTAGTTTTATGTATGGTTTTTTTTCTAGCAGGATTCTTGAAATAAAAAAACAAACAACAGGCATTTATGTATATTACATAATGTATTATTCAAAACTGACACTTTTTTGTAAAAAAAAGAATAAAAGAAAAAAAGTGGTGTACAAACCATCAACCCTTCACTTAAGATTTGATTTTAATAACTTTTAACAAAGATATTTATTATTCATAATATAATTTGATACAGTAGTTGATTCTGACTTACAACAATTTATTATAATCACAAAAATGTTTCTTTAAAGAGGAATATGAGTACAATGTGGAAAATGATTTTAAACCATTGACTGCCACGTTTAAAAAGTTGATTGAGAGGAGCTTCGGAAACAGAAATATAGCGGGCCAGGATCTGTTTCTTTAAAGAACCAAAATATAATTTTTATATTTAGTGGTTGTTGAAGTTTTCAAGAACTTTATGATTTCTTTCTTCCAGTTATTGCCAGCCATGGACTATATCATAATGAACCTCACATGTTTGTTCTTTCTTTTCAGAATCATCTCGTCAGTGCTGCCGATATCAGTACGTTTAAAAATTTGAGTTTTGAAGAGAGGGGATTTCCACAATGAGAGATCGATTGGAGGAGCTGCAACAGAGGGCTCAGGAGCTGTCCGGGACAACAGCTGGGCCGACCAATACTTTCTCAGTAGAGGGTGATGTTGATGAATCTGTGGAAACTGGGGACATTACACAGCAGGCTGTGGTGTTTGAGGAGGAGCCGATCATTCAGAATTTTCTCTCTGAGGCTCAACAAATCAGAGATGACATCTCAACACTAGAAACTGAGGTTAGGTAGAAAAATTACAGTGTCATGCTAAAGTATTCATACCTGAGGCACTATTTAAAATTTTGTCATGATGCATTAAATTTCAATACATTGCTTTTGGGGGTGGAGGTGTTATGTCTCTACCAGCTTTGCACATCTAGAAACAGAATTGCCAATTATTTGCTAGTTTGACAGCTCAAGCTTACCCCAATTTACAATGCTTGCATCTCCACTCTGCCATGGAATGGACCCCACGGTAAATATGCACCTATTATAGTCGATGAGAGCTTCAACACTGCCTCCGCATGTGGCACAAGTGCAGAGTCAATCTTTAAAGATTACGGCACACCAACATGAAAATGAACTAGCACAATATCCGTATTTTCAAAATAATTTACCAAGACAGACTACTTTTTCTCGAAATACTAGCTATATTAATGAATATATGGGTATATTTATACAAATATGCTGTCAAATGTATTGTTTCTGGCTTTGGATACACAAAAAACATGTGAATTTTATTCTGAAACCTGTTAAGTCATGTTCTTTTGTTCAAGTTGTAGTGGTAGCGTAGGCCAAGGCAGAAGATGTGAGAGAACAATGGACGGAGAAAGATTAATTTTGGGAGTTGAGAACTACAGCATTTTATATGACATCACTCATCGTCTTTATCATAGGTTTTATCATGCAATCTCGCATTTCCCAGGTATGTTTCTTGGAGCACTTCTGGGCTTCACTGAGGAGTGTGTGGCTCCACTCCTTGTGCAAAGTGCGGAGTAAATCCGGACAGTGTAAATCCGGGGTTAGTCTGATGGGATGTAGAGCATCTGTAAGCATCAGTATTTTAGCATTACCACAGATTCTAAACTGAATTTAAGTCTGGTTTTTTACTATCTGGTCATTGTGACATAAACATGCTTTGATCTAAACCTTTCCTAGTCGCTCTGGCTCTAAGGGTCTTTAACATGTTGGAAGGGGAACTGTAACCTTCATTCCATTCACAAGGATTGCCATTTATTTAACTTTATCCATCTCCCCTTGTCCCTGCTGAAGAAATCCACCTCTACATCATACTGCCACCACCATGTTTTGCTCTGGGGATGGTATGTTCAGACTGATGTGTGGTGTTTGTTTTCCACCACACATAGTGTTTTACCTGGGGGCCAAAATGTTCACTTTAGGTCTCATCATACTAATGTATCTTTATTCATAGGCTTATATTTTCCCCTACATAGCTTGTGGCAATCTCCAAAAAGCGTATAATGGTATGTTTACTTTTTTCCATTTGTGAAGAATTGATTGAATAGCGCCCCTTTAGATGTTCAAAGCTTGGAATATTGTTTCATAGCCCAAATCTGCTTAAAAGTTCTCCTCACATGATCTCTCCTGCTGTGTTGCTTGGTTTTTAGGATGGTGTTTATTAACAAATGTTCTGTAATAAACCTCCGAGGCTTCCACGGAGCAGCTGTATTCATACTCAGATTACTTTTTACCTGTTCTGAGGGCAGTTAGTTGCAGTGCATTTTTAGGGATATGAGATTAAGTGGGGTGAATACTAATATACTACACTTTTCAAATTGTATATATAAAAAGCCTTTGAAAAACAAAATCCAAATTATACACTACTTTGGTTTGCATTCTCACGCCATATTTTAATATAGAAAACTAAGGTTTATGGTTGTAATATAACCACAAACTACAATAAAAGGTGGAGAAGTCTAAGAGGTGTGAATAATTCTCTGATATGATTATTTCTCCTTTTCATTGTTTGTTTGGGTTTTTTTGTTTTACAATATTACATATTTTGCAATCTCTTGCTTAACATTGAGGACTAATGAGAAATTTTAGAAGACACCCTGTTTTTTTAAAGTTATGTTTGTGGCTCATGCTAAAATGTTACATCTAACACTATAGGTCCTGAAGTTCTGTCAGCAGCAGAAGAGCCTGGTGGCAACCATGCGTCGGTTTAGCGTAATGAAGAAAGAAAGCAGCATAACACGAGACATCAAGCTGCAGGCCGAAAGCCTCCACCGTCGTTTAGACACCCTTTCAAAACAAGCCCAAAGAACTGAGGACCAGTTGGGAACTAACGCTGTTGCAGTGAGAATACAACGCTCCCAGCATGCAGCTCTGTATCGCAGATTTCAGCAGGTTGGAAAGGACAGTTTTCTCTTTACATTTGAAACTTGAAACAACTTTGTTTTGTTAACTTTATTCTAAAGCTGCCTGAATTCTCTTGAATAAAATATACTCTTCATAAATGCATAAACATTTTTTTAAAAATGGAAAGACTGAAGATGGATATAAAAAGTAACCTCTATGTAAAAATTCCTATATAATAATAAATATACTCATTTAGGAGTCAGAAAACAGCACTGCTAGAACTAATACACATAATTACTCAGTTTTATGTCTTTCTACACCAACATGTGCAGATGCACAATAAATGTGTAGTGTGGGGAAGCTCAAGAAATCAAACATAAATTATGTTTATGCTAAAAAAGACGGGGGTGAAATACCCTCTCATTCTTCACCCCCACCCCCCAACCTCCCTTCTCATTTTCTCTTTTGCTATAATTACTTCCAGGTGATGCGCCAGTATAATGAAGGTCTGCTGACCAAGCAGGATCGTTGTAAGCACTTCATTATGCGGCAGCTGGAGATACTGGAAAAGAAAGTTACAGAGGAGGAGGTGAATGAGATGGTCGCTACAGGAAACTGGGAGGTGTTCAACGAGAACTTGCTAAATGATGTCAGAATCACGCGGTCACAACTGTCTGAGATCGAACAGCGACACAGGGTGAGAGCAGAAAAAAAATGGGTCATGAAGCCTTGAAAAATGTTCACTTAAATATAAACATAAAGAACAAAACTGCTGTCTAAATAGCTACGTTTTTTTCTCCCTTAATTTGTTATTTTGCAATTATGGTATTTATTTGTTTTTTTTTTTCATCTGAGTCTTTAAAATACCAGACTTTGCACATAATTTTTTTTCTGTGTGATGACATCATTGTAAAATATGAAGTAACATGTTAGGATCATTACTTAAGTAGCCTTTTTTTACTCTCACTTGAGCAATTTCTTGGATGGCTACTTTTTACTTTTAGTTGAATAAAAATATATTGAAGTAGTGCTACTCTTACTTGAGTACAACTTTTGTGTACTCTACCCACCTCTGATTAAGACTACACAATGGTCTCCAGGATCACCAAGATCACTTGAATGTTGATGGATTTTTGGAAATTTGGAAAGTCTCATTTCAGAGCGAAGGAAATGATGAGCCTATAGCTCCTTTAGGGTTTTCCTTACTTCTTTGGCTAGCCTATCAAAATGCTGCAGCAGGATGTTTCCTAACAATCCAAGGAATTTTCCTTTAAATGTGGGAGGTTTCTACACTTCCACCATCAGTTTTACTTGCTCTGTGGAGGTGAGAACACCTTTAATATTAGTATTTTTATGATTTTATCAGAAGCACAACAGAAGAGAGCAGAGTAATTTTCCTATTTAAAGTGCAGTACAACATTGAAAAAGTCTTTTTGTGCCATAATTTTAACCTGTTGTGGCTATTTGTACAGATATAGTGTCAGAAAGAATCATACACGTAGGTTTCCGAAGGTGGTTGCATTTCCTTTTACCTGGGAGCGTTACTATAGGAAGCATGGCAGTTATCTAGCTCTACGTGAAAGGAGCTTGGACATAGAGCATTGTTTTAGATTTGCATTTTTTTATGGCTTCATTGTTGCAGCTTCTTGGTTAGATAGTTTTTCCCATCAAAAGCAGCAGCAGTCATTCTTCTAAAGGCCTTACAATAATGAAACTTAAACACTACAACTTTAACCACTACACATGCTCAGAACAGTCAGGGAACTCTCAAACTCCATCATGCTCAATGCATGAACCACAGCGGACCTCTAGAAGACCCTGCACAGACTGTTAATGTTCTGACTGATTTTTAATGTTATGATCTTAATCTGTGGTAAAGGGGTCTAAAGAGGACAAAAGCTTAACACATTAATCTGTAAGCATGTAAAAAAATTAAAATCTGAGACAAGGTCACATGAAAAGTTTGCAGATTATGTTCGCCATCATCTAAGTAATGTCCCTTTTTATACCTGTTGTAATATTTATATTATCTTCCCCTGCACCCAGGAACTCTTGAGCCTGGAGAACAATATGAAAGAACTAAGAGACCTCTTCATGGATATCTTCATGCTTGTAGAGGAACAAGGGGCTGACATTGAACACATCCAAACCAATGTTGAGCGGACACAAGATTATGTTGCTGCAACTAATGAGAAGTTCAAGGCGGCTGCAAGATATAAGAAGAAGAACCCGATTCGACAGCTGTGCTGCTGCTGCTGTCCTCCCTGGAGATGCTGCTTGTGAAACATGAGAATTTTTTGCCTCAGAATTTGTTCCAAATAAGGTTTTATTTCAAACAGTCGTGACTAACTTGGAAGTCAGCAACACAAGTGACATTAAAGGGAAGGCAAAGGTATCCGAGTTGTTGCTGCTGCTAAAAAAGAGCAATGGTGAGGAGAGACGCAGCAGAGCACAGAAAACAATTAGAGAGAAGGGCAGGAATTGTTATGGGAAGGTACTTGTTTCTTTCTGGAGGAAGTGAAGCGACTGCGATTGGAAGAGACAGTTCAGTGAGTTCTACTCACCAACACTATTGCTTATTGGAGACCTTCACTGTCATCCGACAGAGGTCACAAACAAGAGGAGGCGACTGACACTGCTGGATCAGCAAAACCAATATTCCAACACTTCTTCCTAAAAAACAAAACAACTCTGTTTTTTCCCCCTCTGTCATAAGAGTTCTAGGTAATAGGGACAAAATTCTTCTACAAATCATGCTCTTTAGGATTTACTTTTCTTTTATTTAGGACACATATCATATCATAAAGTTATCATTAAAGTTTATTATAACAAGGAGAATTTTATTTTCAGAAAGATGCTTGGTCATCCCATAAACATTTCATTTTTTGCCCACATGCTGACTTATAAAAAGATGATAGAACTTGTATTACAATGAGTCATTATTCATATTTGCATTTCAAAGTCTAATAATTTTTAATGTTATATTAATTTATTTATATTTTACATGAGCAGAAGTTCTCTTGACATTATGCTGTGATAAAAAGTTTTCTAGCATGATAAAAACTTCTGAACATTGCTACATCTGCTAATCATCAGCCATTTAGTTAAAATGTAATGCAACATTATTTTTCAAAAAATATATTAAAATTCTCCATTTTTATTTCGTGTACAGTATGAACTTTAAATCTGTATAAAAGCTGTAATTTATTAGACAAGATACCAGTCAGCATACTAGGATTTATTTTATTATAGAATAGAATAGAAATATCCTATGTTGTCCCACGATGGGGAAATTTCTGTGCAACAGCAGCAAAGTGACAGTGACAGGCAATAACAGAAAACAGACTCACACAAAGAATATAAAATATATATAAAAATAGAATAAAGAATCCAAAAATACTGTACAGTAAGGCAAAATTTCAACATAAATACTGTGTAGTTGTAAAAAAAAAATACTACAGTCCAGAGGAATGTGCAACTGAGTTGGTTAATCAAAAATGTATAAGATGTGCATGTCCCAGAGTATTAAACAATACAAACTATTTACAGTTAGTGACGAAAGAAAAACAGTAAAGTTCTACAGATACTAGATATAAACACTTATTGATTTTGTTGGGAGCAATGATGGTTATACAGGTTGTGGTTATTATACCACTATGTGTGACAAAGGGAGCAGTGGCCTTGGGGAAAGAGCAAGCAAAGAGTCTTAAATACTGGGAATTTTGTATTTGACTTATCGATAGAAGCAGTACACCCATAACTGCTGACTGAATTATCTGTTCCCATTTACTTGAATTCAGCTGGTAATTCACAAGTGTGGTAAAGTAATGGGAAAGCAAATGCTGAGTAATGCATTCACTGTCACTCCAGCTCCCTGGTGAACCATCCTTTAGTCAGAGATGACGATGGTGTTCCTCAGTGACTCAGCGGCCAACGGTGTCCGGTGTCCATGGCAAAATACAGGTGCAGATGGGTGTGTGAAAGCCAGCCTGGAAAATCCAGTTGGACCACTATTCCCAGATAGCTGTGGGATAGCTGCATGCTGGGAGAAGTGGATAAACAGAACAGTTAAGCTGCAGAAGACATCTCCTGCTCTGTTTATGAGATTCTGTCTCACAGACGCTGAAACAAGTAGAGGATTATATATTTTAAAATCAATTTACTGACCTTCCAGAGACTTTCACGAATTCAACTGAAGTCCAAAGCTTTCTATTGAAGTGTTTTATAGCTTTTTTTTTAATTTCCTTCTTTACTTTTTTCTTTGGTTCAGTAGATGAACAGGGCAGGGCAGATAAAAGGTGAGGTGTGTGATGACTTCTGCTTGCAACGAGAAAACTCTTTTCATGAAGCTGCTTTTCTGTGTTGTACAGCAGGTTTCTCCAGGATTAGAATCCTAGCATCAAACCAAACTATGAATGCATTAGATATTTAGTTTTGATTATGTAAACCAGATCACAATACATGTAATGCATAGATGATACCTTTCCCTTGTGATTGTGAAGAAAAATGAAGCTGCTGTAAATTCCAAGGTTCCTGAACAGCAACAATGCCATCCAGTGTTCAATAAGATAACTACTGGTTTAAAATGGGTTGTCACTTAACGCTCAAAGGCATACGGACACCGATATGTGATTCTCAGAAACAAAGTGCAGGCATTTTTTTTTTTTTTTTTTTTTTTTTTTCATACAGGATGAAGAAAGATTAGTCTATAAATTTTGTTACAGCTTCAGTCTAGGACATCAAGGATTTTAAAGTGGCCAAATGCGTATCACTTAAACATGTCTGTAGAGTATTAGAAAGAAAATACATTTCAGAAATGAAAACTTAACAACTCTCAGCCACAGGAGAGAAGTAGTCCGCTGTTTGACCTACTGGTTAATGGAGGTTGCTGCGCAAAACTGTCTCCTCTGAGTCGTATCTCTTTCTCTGATCTGTCTCTCTGCACTTTGTTCAACATTCAGTCAAATGTTTTTTGACTGTTTAGAAACTCTTCAGTGTATCGATTTTAGTTGTAATCAATACACTGTTATCAAATGCGTACTGGGACATAACTTGACTCTAATTGAAGATTCGCTAAGCTTTTTTACAAAATCTTATCGTTGTGTTTTGGCTCCCTCTCCAAATCTGCCTTTATAGAAACAAATTGTTTTCTATTTGTTTTGTTTTCATAATATAGGACCTAGAAAAGCGTCACTTGTTTATGGCTAATCGTATGTAGTGAGCTGTTCTTTTAAAGTAACTGGTTTGCAGTTTAGCTAAATTCTGTATTTTTGATGTTCACCATCTTAAAGACTTGTCACTGCATAAGTTCTGCTATTAGTTGTACTGTTTGAGGCTGCACCTAACATGGCTTCAACATCAAGACAAAGAGTCCACAGAGGAAAAACACAGACTCTGAAAAGGTCTACCAGCAATGCTGAGTGCAGATCAGTTATGATTTTAGGTTTCAAAAACAAAGAGTAACGTAGTTAAAATCCTTCTATGATTACCTTACCTCATCTCAGTCTTGCCATGTCTCACAACATTCTCAACATACAACAGAAAACTGTCACTTAACAATAGTCAAATACAAAACTAATGTGCTTTCAGCAAAGAAAATCGAGCAATATAGCAATTTATCATTGTAACTTAAATAATATTGCAGCTGTATGGCTGAAAGATGAGGGTCCGGGTACATTTATTTTATCCCATTTAGGGTGTAAAAGGTATTGTTCCTCCAGTTTTTTCCATATCTGTTTTATAATTCTCACACAGCATCATGGGTCATAGAAATAAGGTGGATTTTATTTTTCATTTAATTTATTCCCTTCAACCATCATGACTATTCTGAACTAATGCACATTTTAATGGAATACTGCTGCAATGACATTTCTGTCTTTTCATGCAGCTTATGGTTTTGTACATGTGCAACATTGAAAACACGTGAGTTGTTCTTACCTCTTCCCATTTCACTAATTGGACACATTAGTAATGTGTGATTAAACGATGATGTAAACATAGGAAACACACGAGCATCTGCAAACCAGCCAGTGGCTGAAAGGGTTGCACTGATGTCTGTTTGTGACTGCGTAATGTACAGATTCCTTTCATCTTGACTGTCAGTCACAACATGGGTCCAAAAGTTCTTCTCCAAATATCAGTGGAACATCAAAGTACTCCTCCACTGAGTAGCAGCAGTTGTGGTTATGGAGAACTGACACAATTTTACTGCCTGGTTTTATCATTCCTATCAAAAACTAAATGCAGACATATCCAGACCTCAGAAAGATAAATCACAAAAGAAGTGCAAATCCAGTATGGCAGCTCCAGCAGCAGCTTCAACACCAGAATAAATTGAATACAGGCATGAAGTTAAGACTACAGACCTAAAAGTTGGTAGATGAAATAAAAACAAGGACCAAAAAATTTGTGTAATAGTACAATTATATTTGTTTGAAATACTTAAAGGTACGGATAGAGATCGTACTGTAATTTTCACAGCTGTACCCTAAGAAGCTTCATTCAGCAGAAAATTAACCCAGAGACTCTTATTACTGTAAAATTAACAAAAGTTGTGTTTTTTCTTGCTTTCTGCCATTTTCAGGCCCTTAATAGATGACCTTTGTTTGCTACACTCATAATCAATACAGCCACCAGAGGGTGATATTATGATGGAAAGTAGAGATCCATCCATGCATTGTCTATATCTGCTTATCCTTGCAGGGTTGCGGGAGGACTGGTTCCACCCTGGACTGGTCACCAGCTCATCACAGGACAATAGAGAGACTCACAGGACAAACAACCATGTGTGGACACACTCATGAAAGCAAATATTGGTTATAATAATTTGTTGAAATCAAAATGTGACACTTTTTTTTTTTTTTTTTTTTTTTTTAATGGTAGGCTGATCTTAGTTGAAGTGGTCTAAAAAAGTGAGAATGCATGTAGATTTAGTTGCATGGTGAATTGTACAAGACAAATAAACAAAATTAACAAAAATGAATCAGAGGGTTAAAGGTGCAGTATGTGACATTATATGGAAAATAAAAAGGTCACTTTTTTCCACCACTTGAATCTCAGCTGCAAGTGGTCTGGGAAAAGAACATTGTAAGAAGTGTGGAAGAAAGAGATAATAGCAGAATGGGACATCTGGTAAAATAATCCATATCTATTTTTGAAGTAATCAAGTCATTTAATTCATTGACTAGTTATCCTTCAGATTTCTATTTCTATTTACAAACTTACAGGTTGCACCTTCAAAGATTTTGAACATTTTTGGAAGTTTTTTGCTCTGCAGGAAGGTATACAGTGTCTTAAACATGTTATTGCATATAGTTGAAAAACAAATGTTTTATACTTTTTCTTTAACATTTCTTTATACCAGAATACAGCAAATGCATCAGTTTTGTTTGTTTTTACAGAAGGACAGGCATCACCACTGCCACCTGGGGATGTAACAAAGTAGGCTTATCTGACAATAATATGGCTTCGCTTCCTAACAATATAAAATCAATAAAACAGATCTGGTCATTTTAGAACACTATTGAAACACATTGCAGGCCTTCACTATGTAATGCAACTTGATGTGTAATATTGAAAGATTTTTTTTGTTTTCTGATTGCTGAAGTTTTGAAAAAGTCAGTGAAGAATAAAATAATAGGTAACGGTTTATTATTATAATGCATTTCTGTGTATGTACTTCATTGTCTACTGTTTCATGCATCTTTTGTGCACCAAGGGCTGCATTCCAATTTTATAGCATTTATTTACAATGACAATATAAATATTTTGTTTGTTAAACATGTGTAAGTTGCTGCTACAGTGACTTGAGGGATGCATTTACCCTATTTGACAGATGGAAGGATCATCACATGTGGGACCGGTGTAAATCAAGCCAAAACCAAGTTTTAGTTCACTGGCACTGTACTAATATACCAATCCTTGTTTATGCACACTGTTTTATGCATTTTAATTCCTGTGCTTCTCATCTAAACTGTTATGCCAGCCGTCATCTGCGATTGTTGTGAAGGACCCCAAAACAAGCAGGAGGCAGGCATAATCACACTGGAAGTGATTTATTGAAAAAAGAGGAAAAGTGCACAGCAGGGAACAAAGTAGAAGATATCAACAGGGAGAAAACCTCCAGCGCACGGATAGGGACACAAGAAAATCCAACTGCAAATGTCAGAATGAAAAAAAGTAAAAATACAAAAGAGGGTGATTAATGGGACAACGATCAGTTGAGTCTAATTAACTGATGTGTCAGCTGGGAGGGGACCTAAGCTGGGGCAACTGAGGGAGAGACTAGTAAACAGTATGGGAGAAAATGGAAAAACACCAATCAAAACAGATGAAGAGAAATATAGGGATGAATAATAATTAAAATAAATAAATAAATAAAAAAATCACACAGGAGAACATGGGTAAACACTGGTATAATCAGGAACACACCACATACAAATTCACTGAAATACAAAATGTAAAACCAAAGACAAAGGAGATCAACAAAATGCAAAGTCCAATGTATCATGGCTATCGTATCAGCTCTTTGGCAACAGAAATACTTCTATTCATTTTCACATTGACATTATGGCTGCTCTTTTAACATCCAATTGATTTCTTTTCATTTTCACACTTTTCGTAGACAGTTACTCTTACTTGGCTTGAGTTCAAGTAAAAATTTCTCTCCACAATTTATCAAACTAAGCAACAATAATAACTGCTTTCAGTCAACAGCTGCAGCTGTGAATAGAACCTGCAATCATACAGCCAGTCTGTGCCACCAAATAGAAGAAATAACACATTCTCATTGTACGCTTTGGTTTTTCCCCTGAAACTTTACTCCAAGAGATTAAAATTCAAAAGATGATCCACTAAGATTAGGAGAGGGAAAAAATAAAACAGAAATACATGTCCCAGTTCAAGTTTAAAGTTCCAACCCACCAATGAATACCTCAGCACAGCAGATGAAAACAGTCATTGATTTAATGTTTCCCAAAACACCCACCCTAAAAATACATTAAGCCAGCAGAGGGAGCTCATACCTAATAATAATGGGACCTCACATGCTTTTCTGCTCAATAGTTCTGTACAAACTAATAAACAGTCCTGGTCAGACTTTGCCCCCCAGTTGTGAATATTTTGCAGCTTATGGTTGTAAACAAAGCATTTAGACTTCCATCCGTGTACCATTACCGCAAATTCAATAGCATCCTTTTCTGTTCCTTTGTGTCGTGTATTGATTCATGCGTTCCACAATGAGAGGTAAACAGTAGGAGGGCAAGCCAAGGCAGAGCTGACGCGTGCACGTCAGGACAGAGCAGAGGTGAAAATTAACTGAGACGTGGGTGAATAAAACATGTCTCTGAGGATGTTTCCTTGTTTTACCCCTCTGTAGGCTCAGAGGGAACTGTGAACCTTCCTGATGATTAATCCTCTCTGTAATGAGGGGGCAAAAACACTGAGCCTCATCGGCACGCACACACACTTTTATTCTGCAGTCCTTGGCTGAACCACATTAATTGCAATACATATTATCCAATATAATTTGTGCATGCTGCATGTTATAAAAAAGTTAGTTTTGCTTTTTATATGCAATAAGAATAAATTTTCACTCAGCAATGTTACGTTTTGCAGTGCTTTCACTTACTCATCAAATATCTGCAGGGTGTTATAACCAACCCAGTTGGCAGTAAAAGCTTTGAAAAAAAAAACTCATCTGACTAATTCATTTATTGTGGTTTTGCTGCAGAAGGTTAACCTTGTGAAGAAACAGACAAGCTATTATAGCTGATGCAGTTTAGGTTCGGTTCTGTCAATATAATAAGTAATATGATCTCGACTCTGGGCTCTACTTTACCTTGTCATCAAACTCTGCAGAAAGTGATTAGATTTCACCCTATAAGCTTCATAATTGTATTTGCTCTGTTGTATAACTGAGTATGGATACAATTGTGGGGTCCAGTGCAGAAACAGTAAGTGCATTCAGCACAATTTTTGCAGCCATAGTCAGAAGAGGGAAGTTATGTCCAGTTTACCAGCCGTTACAAAATCCAGTTCTGACTATAAGATAAATATACGTTATAATGTCGACATGTGTATGTGTGTGTGTGTGTGTGTATTTAAATTAAATGCATTCATGATGCAAATCATTTTTATGGACTATGATTATTGTTGAGTTTGATGTACTGTGGAGAATTCCATTGTAACTCCACATCGCCATCTGTTCGTTTTATTAAGCTAGTCTTGACACCATATGAAATGTATGAACATGAAAAAAAAATCTGTCAGCTCTCTTGGGTTAAAGTACAAAAAACATTTGAAAACTTGTGCAAATAGTATTTATTGTTAAAACAAAAAGAAGATTTTTTTGATGGAGTTACTTCTTTTTGTAAATTAAGAAAAACATTTGTTGTATTTGTCTAAAATCTCCCCTCTCATATATTACAAACTGTCACATTACAACAAGTAACTTTAAGTTATTTTGTGAGGATTTTATGCGATAAACAAAAAACTAAATTAGTGTATTATTGTGAAGAAGACAATAAAGCATTGTTTTTCCCTTTTTTTTTTTTTCAAATAAAAATCTAAAAATCATGGCATGCAGTCATACTCATATTCTCTCAAGTTCCAGTCCAGACTTTGCATTGCTGGCTTTTGTTGCAGTCACGACTGTGGTATGTCTTTACCAGTTTTTCACATCTTGACTGAAATATTTTTTTATTCATTGCTGCAAAAATGCCTCAAGCTCAGTCAGACTCATTTTGTGTGGTGTCTTTGAACATCTAACCTTGACACAGATTCTCTATTAGATGTATGCCTTGACTTTGACTGGACTATTGAAATACATGAATATGCTTTCATTTAAACCATTACATTTTAGCTCTGGTTGTATTTTCAGCGCTCTTGTCCTGCTGGAAGGTGAATCTCTGCTTCAGTCTCAACTCTTTTGCAACTTCTAGCGCGTTTTGATCCAGGATTGTCCTGGCTTAAGCTTCCTTCATGTCAACTCTTATCACCTTCCCTGACCCTGGTGAAGAAAAGCTTTGATACAGCATGGGCTTTTTGGGTGCTGCTCTGATTAATGCTGTCATTGCCCAGTCTCTTAGTTTAGGTGGACAGCAACGTCTTGGTTATTTCATTTGCACTTTACTCTTTGTAAGATGTTATTGTTTTACAACCTAAGCCTGCCTTAAAGTTTTCCACATCTTCCTCGTGATAATGTTTGTTCACTAATGTTATACAAACAAATCTCTGAGGTCTTCAAAGAACAGCTGGAATTATATAAAGATTAAATCACACACAGGTGTACTCCATTGCTAATTCGCTGACTTCTAAAGGCAATCGGTCTCGGACTAGAGCAGACAGAATACAAATATGCATTTTTCCGATGTAAAAACAATAAAAATTATATAGCTTTTTTGATTTCACTTTACAGTTACGCACTACATTATGTCGGTCTATCAAATAAAGTCCCAATAATACATTGACATATGTGATTGTAACATGACAAAATGTGAAAAATAAGGAATTTATCCCCCATCGGGATTTTTTTTTTCAGCTGGTCTGATATCATTCAAAGGGAGACCAACCTGACTTTATGAGCTGCATTAAAGAACAAGCAGAGAAGCTTTTCAATTAGCTAAAACAAAGTATCTCTCAAAAATCTGAAACACTATTTAAAACAAACAACCATAAATAAGTTAGGAGTCTTTTCTCTCTCTCGCTCTCAAGGAAAGATTTACTGTATTTGCTGCTCCAGTGAGAAAGTTTAGCAGCCCCTCATAAGTGTCATTGGGTTATGGATTATAGCGGTGTCACCCAGCCCCGCACTTTACCTCCGGGACTTCATAAAGCTCCTGACTCCTGGCCAGACTCTCATTAGGCCCACACACCCCCATACGCTTTATCTGACAGCCTTTGGCAAGCAATGTAACAAATGTGTGTGTGTCGAACTTCCAGATTTGTGAAGCCAAAGTTTATACTGTGCATCACAGCTCAGTGACAACGATGTAAACACACACACTTAGACACAGCTCTGTTCCTCAGATGATTTAGAGCAGTGAGGACAGCCTTTGTGTGAAACATGTCAGATGAGAAACTTAATCTCACCAAACTGGCAATTATTTATTTATTGGTGCTCTTTGTTAGGCCAGTAGGGTTCCAGAGAGTATGCGGTGCACAGTCTTTTCATCATTTTCTCCTCACACTATTGAGAATCTTATTATTATGTTAACTAAAATAGGAAAATAAAGGTCTGAAGCTACAAGCTGATTAAAAGTTTTACAGCTTAATTGCCAATTGTTTCAGGGGGGACAATTTTATTAGTTGTGTAGAACAGAATGATTAATCAGTGAATAGAACATGACACTATATTTGTTACCAAATAGCTGCATTTTATTTATTTGTATGGGGACAAAAAAGCAATGATTTATTTATATTATGAACCTTTAATTTAAATTGGCTGGTCAATATACGTTTTGCTTTCCATACAACTTATTCACCCAAGTCTACAAGTGTAGTGCCTTACAAAGTATTCATACCAGTTATTTTTTCACATTTTGACACAATACATCCACAGGATATGATTTTTGCAAATAAAAATCTGACAAGTGTGCTGTTTATATTTACTTACTACGTAAAATATGGCAAATACGGCAAAGTATTAGCACTGCCATTCTGTGAAAGCCTCAGAGGTTTGACAGAGAACATTAGCAAACAAACAGCATCATGAAGACCAAGAAATATACCACACAGGTCAGGAATAAAGTTCTGAAAAAGTTTAGGTTTTAAAATACTATCTTAAACTTTGATACCTGAAACTTTGACTGTGCTGTTAATCGTATGAAAATGGAAAGATTAGGTCACATCTGAATACCTACCAGGAGATAATCCAAGGAAGGTGAGTATTATTCAGACAAGCAGGCAAGAAGCCGATGATAACTTTGGAGGAACTGCAGAAGTACTAAGCCCAGGTGGATGAATCTCCTGACTGTACAACACAAAACTTTGGCCTTTCTGATAGTGGCAAAGAGTAAGTCATTGCAGAAAGAAAATCAGAGCAATGTCTCATTTAAAAATGCCATGAGCCTTGTAGGGGACACGGCAAATATGTGGAAGCAGGTGCATCGATAAGATGAGACCAAGATTTAACTGTTAGGTGTACATACAAAATGCTGTATGGCAGAAAAGTAACACTGCATATTACCATGAACACACCCTCCTCATCATAAAACGCGATGATCGCAGCATCTTGCTGAGAGATGCTTTTCTTCAGCAGGCGCAGGGAAGTTGTTCAGAATCGATGAGAAAATAGATGAGAATTAAATGCAGTGAAAAATCCTGCAAGAAGGATGCAAAAGGTTTGAAACTATGGCAGAGGTCCACCTTTTAAAAGGACAATGGAATATACAATAGAATGGTTACAATGGAATGGTCTAGATCAATGTTGTCCAAACTCATTACCACATGTACCACAACAATTACTTGTTTTCATATTTTCATGAATGTATATTAAATGAACATCTTTACAAACTGAATCATAAAAATAATTTTGCTGTGTTTTTTTTATCTGCTCAACAAGATGTGCAATAATTTAAAGTTGTAGAAAAATGATATGTACGGGGTAAATAACTGCAGAACTGAAGGACAAGAAGGATCATGCAAATTTGCCTCATTAAAAGAAAGGTAAATAATTTCCTAAATTTTGGGGGTCAATAATTTATTTATTTATTTATTTATTTATTTTTTATCCAACTGAGCTTGAGCAATTTTGCAAAAACAACTATGTTATGTATGTTAAATTTTAAGAATGTAGATAAAAGTATTCAGTCTCCAACAGATTGGAGAACTCAAACGACTTACCAGCTGTCTATGTGCTACTTTGTGTTCTTTTTTCAGATAAAATTCCAATAAAATGGATTCAATTTGGTGACTGTAATGTGATAAAATGTGAAAAGTTACAAGAGGTGTGAATATTTTCAAAAGGCAGTGTGAGGTTGTGGTAAACAAAACACTTTTCTCTACTCTCGGATAATTATGATATCCAGCCAGTAATAAGAAGCAAACAAAACACCCTAAAAAAGCTAAAGAGGCTTGCTCCTGTGAAGAAAACTGTCTAGTCAAAGAAGCTTTATATGACAGGCCAAAACAGCCTGCTTTTGATTTTTTTTCATTTAAACATACACTGAAAACCTTGAAAAATAGGCCATGTGAGACTATTCACACAAAGAAACCAAAACATTTCCCAAATAAATCTGTCTCAACTGACTCTTACAGAATATCCCTTTAATTTGCCAATTATATCTGAATTTATACAGAAGCTGTTTTCCCCCCACGCTTGACAGAATGGCTGTCAGCGAGAAGGCAATGTCATTCATTTTCACTTTTCTTACCACATCCTATTTTCACTGTCTGTGAACAAGCTCTTGTGTCAATTTAAATAGAGTGTATTTAGAGGAGATAGTGGGCTTCACCCTGAAAATGACTACTGACACTTAACAGACATAAAGTCTATGCTGGGAATGGAAGTGGAAAAAAAGAGGCTAATCGTGAATAAATTTCCTTCCTCATCCATGTGGTGATGATATTCTATTTACAACCCATTTCTTTGGGTCTTTATATCCAGTTAATGAGATTTCAAATAAATGTGAGGGGAGCTGCATTTAAATTGCTATTCAATCTGGATGCATGGCACTGGAAACAGGAAGGATTCCACCAAATGACAGAGGAACTATAACTAATGCATTCAGTGACTAGGGCAGGTCTCGAAAATGCAATGAATGGTGGATAACTATTTCTGAATTTTAGACTTTTTAATCTGGTGAAGTTGTGAAGTAAAAAAGACAAAGGAAAGAATATGAAATAATCAAAAGGAGATGAAACTTTTTATAAGTGAGAATTACATGTTTTTCATCATTCTGTTACATTGAAGTGCAGAACAGGTTCAGGTATGCTTGATAGGTTTCTTCAATTAAATGTACAACAGATTAAACCAAAAATAAAATAGTTTGTATTTGGGTAAGCAGTGACACATAGTGCCATGTTTTTTTTTCAGTTTGTCCTTCAACTATCATAGCAGTTGAAAGATACGAAGTTCCTCATATTCTGATAAATCAAACTAGATCCTAGTAAATTAAAAAATAAATATCAAAGATATATTTTAAATCATTTTCAATGTTCAATTACTGCGTGCAGTTCATAGCTTTTGATATTTTCATTGGTGAACTGATGTCAGGTTTTCTTCCATTTTTCATTCATTTCCTTTAATCTTTATCACTTTGAAATTAGAAAGAAGGTAAATCCATAAAGAAAATCATTGGGTGTAGACATTTCATTTTACAATGAATCATTTTATGCTTAAAGGGGTGGTGACATCACTGTATAAAACATTTCATGCAGTTGATATTGCTGCTTAAGTAAATTCTTCAAAGAATTTCATTAAAAATAATAATAATAATGTCACCTTTTTGTAAGGGGTTGTTTTGGCAGGCCATATTTCCCTCCTCTGTAAAAGGGTTGGGTTTGATAATGATATGGGAAACATCTGTTAATGCAGTCTGTACTACAACTGGGTTGCATCAGCACCAATCCAACTACAACTTTATCTTGTTTCTCTGGGTTAAAATTACTGATTTGGTGAATCTAGGTATACATGGTTGAAACTCTTTAATTCTATATCACCAACATTGAAGAGATGTTAAAGCTGCAGTATGTAACTTTTTAAAAAAATGTTTTTTGTTTTTTTTTTGTTTGTTTTTTTACATATTTGTTAAAACTGTCACTATGTCAAGACAGTATAATAAGAGATAGATAATCTGTGAAAAAAATCAAGCTCCTCCACCTCCCAGTGCTACTATTGCGATCTGCAGAAATGCACCGCTCCCGGTCAAAAACAACCAACCAGAGTCAGGAGAAGGGTCTTAGCGCTGTCAGTCAACTTTATTTACTCACTGCTCATGTGTTAATGGCAGAGAAACAACTTACTGTTACAGGAAAACTCTTTTTCCAGCGTCATCGTTGCCCATGCTAACTAGCCTGAGTATCCATGGTAAGCTCTGCTGTCACGAAGAAGCTGTAGTGTCGCAGAGAGCAAGGGGGATGATTAGAGCGGCACAAGCATGATTGACAGCGCTAAGACCCTCCTCCTGGCTCTGATTGGTTGTTTCTGACCGAGTGGTGCATTTCTGCAGCTAGCACTGGGAGCACTAGGAAAAGGCCGAGGAGTTTGATTTTTTTTTTCACAAATTATATATCTCACACGATACTGTCATGACATAATGACAGTTTTAACAAATATGTAATAACATGCTTTTTATGAATATTACATACTGGAGCTTTAAAGATAGTATTACAGGAAATGTACTAAAGTATGTGTTTTGAACTTAAAAGAACGAGAGTATAACACACAGGTGAAAAAAAGTTACCTGTTGGCGGTTATAATGTTAAGGTGGGGACCATTATTATGTATAATATTGAGGTTTTATTCTTTATTCTAAATTTTTAAAAAAGTACTAGACAAAAATACGCCACCACAACTGCATTTACACACACACACACACACACACACACACACACACACACACAGTCCCAGTTTGACATCTCTATCAGCAGAAGGAATGAGATGACAGGATGAATGAATAGTGATGAGCTTGAGAGGACGTCAGGCAGAGACATGAGTAAGACATGAGTGAGAGGCAGTGGAAGACTCCGTAAAAGACAGGGATCAACTGCTTGTGAGAAACCAGAGGCCAGGAGCCTTAAGCGAGCGTCCGTGGGGACCTGCCAAATGCCGACAGCCTCCTCTATGACACCCCATTACATTTCAATTGGAACACTACGTTGGGGGGGGAGGGCAGGGAATAGTTTTTGTTCTGAATTTTGTTGAGAATTTAAATAAGATTGTGTGGTAAACTTTATTCTTCTGGTTTTTTTTTTTTCATTCCCGAGATCCCATGTCTCTAAACTTGATACAGCTATTGGAAAAGACCTCATCGTGAACAACCATAAAGTTATTATAATTTCTATATTGCTTTAGATAGCAGGAATAACATGATTTGTTCATGTAGTACAAAAACCTGCTCAGAAATTCATTCTCGATATAAGTTCAGTGTTGCAATGAAGATTACCCATATAAGTAACTTAGCAAGAAAAATAAATCACTCACAGATTTAGTTCATCAAGAAAGCTGCAGCTCAAGTTCTCACCATCTCAAAGAAGATAAACCAGTACAACAATCTTTATATCGCTATACCAGCTCTGTCTTTATTACAAAAACTAATTTTCTACAAACTAATTCTGATCTAAGGGAGACAGGACAGTTTTGTATTATTTCACCTGTACCTCATAAGGCATCCAAATCATGCACATCTTGTGCAACAGGTTGCCTGAGAGTTACCAGGATTTGAACTAAGCAAGCTTGAGCAGATTTCAACTTTTATGCTTACTACATAACGAAAAAAAACCTGTTGAAAACAATAAAACTATCAGTTCTACTAAGCCAGGAATTACTGCATTAAATTTTAAGTAAGCCTTTGCTCAAATTCCTTAAGATACTCTAAAAAGTATCTAGAATCACCAACAGTGATTTCTAGCATTTTTTACTTTTTTAACCAGACCAACAACTTTTAAAGTGTAAACAACCAAACAGGCTTGACTAAACTTTTCCAAACATGAGACAAACATAAATCCTGCATTATAAAGAAATGAAAAACAAAATACTTACATTCTCATATTATACAAATGGAATCAATGAAGAATCATTAAAATTTTTCACAACTCAGTTTTGCTACTATGCCCTACACACGTCAAACAGAAGCTGCTTAGACATTGCTGTAAGTTTTCAAAAACTAAGAAATACTTAGAATTAACAAGGTGACAGCATGCATGCCTTTGGACTGCAGGAGAAAAACAGACTATCTAATGTAAATAAAGACTTGCACAGCTGAAGATTGGACTGGAGACCTTCCTGCTGGGAGGCAAAAGCACCAACAACCACACCTCAACCTCGCTGTATTTTTCTAAGAGTGAATTATGTTGGTACAGATCATCACCCCCACCCTAGCCTTTGTTCTTTCCCTCCTCTTCCTCTGGACATCTCAGCTTGCACCCCATCCTGTCTTAGCCCACTGAGGCTCTGTCATGTCCGTGCAGGTTCCACTGATTCCAGCTGAAACCAATACCTACGGATTCCGTGCAGGAAAAATGTATGCAGACATCAGCGCAAGACATCAAAATGACAAAGCTGCCACAGTTGTGCTTCTAAAATTTCCTTCTGAATAGAGCACATAAATACTCATTGGACATTTTGACTTTTGGACAGCTGGTTTTCTAATGCAACTACATTCTTTGCATAATGGTTTTTGGGGGATTTTTGCAGCCACTGTTGCTTTTCCTCAAAGCCGACATTGAGAACCAGGTAGCAGTGTAATCCATCTTGTCAGGGATCCTGCAGTGCCCCTCACTGTGGGTCCTGTTCAGATCCTTCTACAGGATATTTATCATGGCTGCTCTTCTTAAGTTGTGCTTTTGCTGATTGTAAGTCAGCAGTCACTTTCGCTTCCTATATATATATATATATATATATATATATATATATATATATATATATATATATATATATATATATATATATATATATATATATATATATATATATATATCTTCCAAAAGAATAACATGCCTCTTGGGGAACAGCTATGAGTGTGTTTACAGTTATAGACATACTCCCAGTATTAGTTTAAAATGGTAAACAACATAAATGTGTTTTGGACTATTGCATGTCACACAAAAACTTCAACATATCCAAAACTGATAGGGATGACCAGCACATATTTAAAGCAAAGTCATTGTTTCTGCTAAAGTTTGCTCCTCTGTAAAGCCTATTCTCTGCACATGCTCATAATGTTCTGTCAGGAATCTCTGGAGGCCAGTGTGCGGTCCACAATAATACACGAAACTCAAAGAGAGGGACCAAACATACAGTAGATAAAGACAACCCAGAATCTGTGCAGAAGAAGAAAATGACAAAAGAGCTGGGGGGGTGGGGGAGTTTAATTTAAAAAAAATAAAATAAAATAGTGTTAAGAGATCTGTTGTTTTCCCTGTTTGGATAATTTATCTCAGAGACAACAAGGATATAAAAACTACATTGATATTCAGGTGAGAAACTGCTTTTTCTCTCAGCTGGTTTCTTCTTCTCCACTTCCGAGTAGATAGTTGACAAGCCAGTGCGTTATTGCCCCCATGAGGGTGAAGTGAAAAACGAACATCACGGAGTTGAACTCAGTTTTTCAAAATAGTAGAAATACAGGTGCATGACAGGGATCTTAAAGGCTTTCTTGCTGTGAAGCAACAGTGCTAACCTCCAAACTGCCACTTATTTCACCCCCCTTCTTTTTACACTTGTTTTCTCACTTTCTTTTCATCCTTCCCATCTTCTGCTTCTTTCTTCCTTGAGTCCCCTGGGTCTTACTGACAGCTGGTTTTGCTGGCATGTGTTTGCCAACAAAAGACTGTCTGACACTGATCGCTCAATACTCCTCTGTCCAAATATTTCAGACTGTTTCCATATCATACTTGAATCATTGGAAATTCGACAGCATCTCTTATTCATGGTGACCATAAATTATTCTCCCTGATATGAGCTCCAGTCACGTAAGGCAACACCAGAGATGTTGGAACATGAAAGAAAGATAAATATGGAGAGAGATGGAGACTGGCTGACAGGAAAAAAACATGGACAGAAAGGGTCAAAAAACAGATTATCTGAGCACAGAATCACATAATGTATCAGAGGATGACATTTTGTGGATTCTTTGGGACCTGAAACACAAATAAGCAGGCAAGCATTTCAGAATGTACTGCTGTCAGACACCTGTGGGACCCAAAGCACAAAATAGTGTCATAAACTCACATTTTTTTTTATGTCATTTGGTTTATCTTGTTTTTGTATTTTTCATTATGAATTAATATTTTTACAAGTGCTTTGTTGCTAATATAAAAATGTTCATGTAGTGGTATCCTAAAACTGTTAATTAAATTAAATTCAGTTTATTAATTTAGCAACAATTCACAACACGTCATCTCAAGGCACAAATTCAATTCAGTCTAATCATGAATGCATTCCAAATGATATAAGCAATGCAGTCAAGTTCAGTTTATTATTTAAACTGGCTAAAGAGACTCCCTCCCTCACTTCCTCCCTTCCTTCCTTAAGCTATTTGCTGCCAGAGCTTGGAAATAAATTCATGAACAGTGTCTCGTTTAATCAAGAAAACTTTCTCGTTATAATAAGATTTTTAAAAACTCGTTATAACTAGATTTATATCTCATTAAAACCAAAATATATTCTCTGGTAAATAAGTAAGGTCATAACAGTAAAACAGCAACACATCTTGGAATTTTTAGATGTCGTCTAGAAGAAACAGTGTGACAAGAAGGAGTCATCACAAGCCCTTTTATGCCTTTTCAACAAGTTGTAATCTGTCAGAGGAGCTGGTTTTATATCGTTAAAATAAGAAACTTTCTCATTGTAACAACTTTTACATCTTGTTATAACAAGACGGTTTCTTGTTTTAATAAGAAACTTTCTCGTTATAACAAGATACCGCAGCAGAATTTATTTCCAAGCTCTGGCAATTGAAGGCTTCCTTCCTTCCTTACGGTGGTGGTCAGAGGGTCCGGTGGCACCGGCACAACAGTCTCACTGACTCCTGTATTTACTTGATTCACTTTTGTGTTCACTATAGCAATTCTGAGGGCTTTTAATCCAGTGAATTATTGCTTTATAAATTCACCCTTACTGAAAATCAGTTTAGCTGTGTTCAAACTTTAGAGCAAATAAAGTCCATTTATTTTTCTTTTTGAGCTTTCTGTAAGAGAACTGTTAATCTGCACGGCTACATTTTCCTTTTTTAATGTTACAACAGATCTGGAACTGCAAAGGCAGACATGAAAAAGTAAAAAGAACAACATCTGTATTGCGATTTTGAAAAGAAGATATATTTTTAACCTATCAAATTGTACCAAGCACAGAAAATTACAACCCTCTACAAAAAAAATTATATATTTTTTCTAAATATACATTAAATTTTAGGAGGAAAAAAAAAAAATCCTCATTTTGATTTGTTTCTGACTTTTGTCTGAAAAGTTTTTGAGTTTTCTTTGCCATTATAAATTTGTGATTAAAACCTAAAAATCCTTTTAAAAAAATATTTGTTTAAAATACCAGTCTGGACAAAATATACTGAAAGGTGTTTTTTAAAGACAAAACTAAAATTTATATAGTTATTATAATGAGGCTGCTTATAATTATAGAAATATTACAGGAGTTTTTTTAAACATCTGTCTTCTTTTTAACACAGTAAAGAGAAAGTGAAATGAGTCTGATCCGGATCATTACGGTGCGGGGAAATTGTATTTCATTACCATTTGTGCTGAAGGATTGCTCAAATACACACACACAGAAAACACATTCAAGGTCATGTTCCTACAAATAAGGGACAGATCGGCATCATAATAAATCTGCTCCGTGTTTCTTATAGGTTTGTGTGTTATTATTGAAGCCTCCATAGCTCAGCACTAAAGTCTTTGATCCATGAGAGTGCCGATGTGTGTCACTGTGATGGATTTAGTCATTACTATGCCCTCCTTGTCTCAGAATCTGTCCTCATGTTGAATGTTTTGCTGTTTTTTTCCCACATATCTCAAGATTTTTTAAATAAAATATAAGCAAAAAAAGTGAAGACAAATCATGAGAGAGAAAGAATACATTCGAGACAGTCATGAGGTTTTTGTATATGTCTTCAGGTCTGAATCAATTTACATTAACCAGTTTTTAAAAATTGTTCCTTTAGATAAGTTCTCAAAAATGCTACATTTATATTTTCCAGCATATTTTCTTCATGAATAAAAACTTGAAAATATTAACCCTTCATACCTATTCACCTTACTTATCTTTTTTAAACTTTGCTCTCTTTGAGGCTTTCCCTTGAAAGATATTATTTGGGATCCAACTTAATATGTTGGTATCAGCTTTCATATTTCTTTCACAGGCCTTGTGTCTTTTTTTATATTGCGTTTCATCTAATCCTTTCACCCGAATGTCTATTTGAACTTTCACACCACTTCAAGTGGGAATACCTCATCAGAAGGTGTAAAGCCACCTCTGCGTGACCTCTCAAGGCCTTCAAGTGATCTCACATTTCCTGCTTGTTGTAGTGGACTTATTGTTTCGCACATTGGCCAGTTGAACAAATTACTTTCTTTTACGCTGAGAGATAGAGCGTAATACCAACTGACAATTGGTATTAAGCAAGACACACTGTACTGCTAACTATCTCAGCATATAGAAACAATGTCACAAATGTACATGTGGATCTTTAACCCTGTATGAGGATGTTTCAAGTAGCAAAAGAATATAAACTGAATTTGAAAACCCTGCAGTCATGAGGATGGTTTCATGTCGCTAACATAAGTATCAATGTTCTATTCATAGCTGTTTCATACCGTTCAAAATACATTTGACATTTAAGTAGATTTGAAAAATTCATGAAAGAGGTTATATTCACCAACAAAGGCTCTCAGAGGAGCTGATTGTGCACTCCACCAAAAAACCCTCAACTACATTAATCAAACCGAGGCTGACCAAGGAGGAATATTTCTTGAAGCTAGTCTAATGCCAAACATGGAATAATTAACAAGGAAAGAGAAAAAGAAGGAGCTTATGTTAATTTTTTTTGATCATGTTATTTATTTATATTAATTATTCTTTTAATCATGCACATCTCACTTTGTAGTTGCTTCAACATCAGATTTACTTAGTAATTTGAAATGTCCAAAATTTTTTCGGTGGTGTTCATGTTTTCTTTGTTCTTTTTTTTTGTTTGTTTTCTTGATGTCACATTTAAAAAAGGGGAAACAGACGGTTTAAGCATCAATTACAAGATTTAAATAGGATTTGGGAAAAAAAAACAAAAAAAAAAACATATAAAGTGTAAATCCTAAACTTAATTATATTTATGTGCTAAAAAATGATAATGAAAAAAACTGAACAAGCACAATTTTTTCAAGAAAGAAAAAAAATTCATAATGAAACATCAGACTCCTGGTTTAAGCTCAACCTTTTAAACATGTTCAAACCATAATATTGACCAAAAGGTTTCATTCTAGGACTGCTAAATGTGAACCAAATGTGGCCTTTCCACAATACAAAATATTCCTTCATTGTTGTTTTCAGCTTTCAAGATTGTGCAACGGAGAAGCAAAAGAAGAACAATATCTTTTATTCAGTTTCGTAATCAGATGGGTCTTACTGGCCTGAACATGCGGCAGAGTTTTTAATTGAAAATGGAAATTTCTCTATTTAAGCGCTGATTACCATAGCAGGTGGAGAGCAATTAAAATAAATGAATGGTGAAATGTCCTATATATGAGTTATAGAAATGCTCCAAGCATTATAACATGCAGCGATACTTTCCTACAGTAAGTCTTAGATCCTTTTCCTTACTTTTATCACAATATTCATTTAGCTCACGTATATTCAAAGGAAGTACAAAAAAGCAATTGTGTTGGATATTAGGTGTTGTGTGTGTAAGTTTGTGTGTGTGTGTGCACATCTGTGGCGTTTGGTGCTGGGTTAGAAAGTACGGTTTGCATTCAGTTCGCGAGTATTGAACAGCTGAGAATGCAGGAAACTGAAAGCAGAGGCAGTGTGGAGACATGGGCCATATGGAAAACTGAAAGTTCACATTATGTATCATTATCATCATCATCATCATCTTGATCATACGGACAGCAACCACACGCTCAAACACACAGACAAAGAGGATGACAGGGTGATGAATCCCAGCATGAAGTGAGGAGCAATAGCATGAGAGCTTTGAAGAAAAAAAGATTTGTTTTATAATGTGAACAGGATCTTTACAATTCCCAAAAATTAAAGTTAATCTCCAACAAAATCATGTTTGAGGAATCCCAAGCACTGATATATCATCTTTAAATGTTATTTTTTAAATAATATTCTCTGCTATACCACACACGCAATCTACTTTTACTCATGAATATGTATGTTGTAAGAATGCCATCTGAAAATATCGATGATTAACAGTGAAACTCAGTTGAGATTAATATCATTTTTTATTTGTGCACCAAAACTTAACCCAAGTTCCATGCTCAAATTAAACCCTTTCTTGAAGAGATATACCTCAATAATTGGGGAAAAAAAGTTACAGATAAAAAAAGGTGCAACAACACTGCAAAGTTCTCAAATTCACTCTGATTGTGAGGACATCCTTTGGTAACCCCTAAGCTACATTTAATTCAGAGCTCTGACTAAGTATTTCAAAACTTTCATTTTCACTGGTGAAGCTATCCCTTTTTTTTATTTTTGACAGGCTTGGGCTCACTGTGATGCTGACAAAATATAATCCCTCATCAGCTTTCTTGCAGACATCTGAGGGTCTTTGGTCAAAACTGACTGATATTTAGAACTGTTCAAAACTTCATCCATTTTGACAAAGTCATCAAGTAAAGTGAAAGTAAACCCACAGCACAGTGCTGACACCCCCACATTTTACCGTGGAATTGTGTTCTTTTTGTGATGTGCCGTGTTGTCTTTGTGCCAAATATACCTTTGGAACTGTCTAGAAATTTCAAGTTTGGTTTCATCACAGTGTAAAATATTCTTTCACAAGGTTTTGGGAGATTTTAGCCTGGATGTTTTAATCGGAAGAAAAGGTTTCTCATTCTCAGCCAAACTCTTTGGTCCAGACATATGAAGAATACAGGATGCTGCTGGCACTTGTAAAACACAACCAATACTAACCAGGAACCTGCAGTTTCTTCAGCATTAATATGGGGCTCTTGGCAATCTCCCTGATCAGTTTCTATTTTGTCTTTTTTATCATTATTATGAAATAACATACAGTTTTACTTTGCTTCAATGATGAATGACTCTGCTGTGCCATAGTATGGAAATAATTCTGTGGGTTTTTTGTATTTTGTCCTGATTCCTTCAAGGAGATGCCACATTCTGAGGTGAAATTTGAAGTGGTTTTCAAATTAGTCTTTCTGTATTTCTGTTTCCAGTATTGACTACTCCCCCGATAAGTTAATTGAAGTTGTCTTTTTCAGCAAAGTCAAAATGTCCATTGTTTTTGTAGTTGAGGAATCAGATAAATCTAGGAAGTGATGTCAAGGAAGTTTTATCAGAGCAAAAGGATATCCAAAACTTCCTGAGAAGCAAAGCAAAGATGTAAGAAAGTTCTTGGTGTTTGACAGATGTCTCAGTGGTGTGTCTGACAGGAAACAGAGACATGGTGTCATGCAACACTCCAGCTGGGTGTCGTCCTCAGCTCGAGCCCCCAATGATGTATGGTGAGACACCACTGGGAGCGACTAGTGAGGCAGGAGACGGTGAAATGGAACCAATATCTGGAGCTGCCCCCTCTGCCATAAATTAAGTGAGGATGACAAGGATTAAATAGCTCAAGCTTTTGAGTGTGTGTGTGTGTGTGTGTGTGTGTGTGTGTGTGTGTGTGTGTGTGTGCGTGTCTGACTGTACTTTTGTCTTTGTGAAAACTTTCAAAATCTGACATTAGCAGAGGAGACAGTTTTATTAAATGAGATCATCTCTGTAGCGTGATGAGGGAAAAGGTTGAAACTGTATAAATGTCAATATTTTATTCAGTCAATGTAAACTTTTGTCACAATCCATATAAAAATCAATAGAAATACCGGTGGGAATGCAGATGACAAAAAGTAACACAAAAGTGAATTAATCTAAGATACAGAAAGAAACACAGTCGTGTGAACAAAATGAGTCCATGTATGAGCTTTTTTGCGTGCTTGCCCATGCGTGACGATCCAAGGGTATTGACTAGCATATGTTTGGAAGCTCATATTGCATCCAGATGTCACAGCAAATCAATTCCAGTCATAGAAGGCCAAATGTTTTTCATAAGCCTCGCAAAGCCTGGCAGGTGCAAGGTCTTCAACAACTCAGTTGTTGGTAACATGGGTAGAAATGGAAAATGCACAGATATTAAATGTTAAATATCTGCTTTATATTAAATATCAATGAGCCATATGTGACAAAATAAGGGGACATAGATCTATAGCTTTGTGCTATTTGTTCAAAGGTGGTTAAAAATACAGTCATTTGGTTTAATTTATTAGAATACAAAAGCTTAAATACTAAGAAAAGAGAAGTTGAATAGGTGTTTACGGCCACAACTAGCCCACCAAGAGTACGCTTAAGCTCCTGTCACAAATTCTTGTCTTGCCACACATGTTGGCTTATTTGAAAGCAAGTGTCATGAGGATCTAAATGTGAAGAAAGGAAGCAGGTTTTGTGAAACATCAAGTTTTGTAATGTCTATAAAGTTTGAGTGTTGCTTATGATACTGCCCTTGTTTTGCATTATCCAGAAGGGTGTAAAATTATGAATTTGCTACTGTGTCAGGACAGCGCAAGCTAGTTTTCACCATGATATCGGAGGGTTTTTTTCAATACTTAACTATAAGCTCAGAAGTTTACTGCACTATATACGATGAGTGATTATTTATCAGTGCAGACATAGCATCTGTAGCAACAGATAAAATGATGTAATAATTGGGGCCTTGCTGCACAATGCCACAGAACTATTTGACATGTCCAAAACATTTTTTTACTTCTTGATAGTTATAGATTAAATTGTGAAGGCTACAGTATTTGATGCACAGAAAGGTTATGGTGAAATGTTATTGACTTAAAGCAACATACCTTCGTTGTTTCAGACCAGCTTTTTTAAAAAACCTTTTTTGACACTTGTTTTCTACAAGTTATGTTACCAAAATGTCTGTATTCTGTTTGAGCTTCAGCCAAACACCCGCAAACAAATTGTATTCTGGGTGTTTGGCTCTAGGCATTAAGCTGGTGCACCATGTTCAAGGTTACTGATCCCTAATGGAGATGACCTAAGTTTTATTTTCAGCTCTCGGCCCTTTGCCCTTCCAGCCCATTCTGTCAAGTCAACATTCAAATAACAACAAATAATACCATAGAACTTTTTTTTAAACACACCATGTTCCTAAACCAGATTAGGGTTTAATAAGAGAGCAGCGTTGTATACTCCTTTTCAATGATCCTAGATAGCAAAAACAAAATAAAACCACTTATAAGATTCTCATGTTTGCGGAAAGACATGCCAAGTTTGAAGATGAGCAAATGGAGACTTGTCAAGACTGGCAGAAGGACTTTAACAAAGCACACAAGCATTTTATTTATTGTCAAATATTTGGTTGGGTAATGCCAAACATAACCTTTTTGAGAGTATTTCTGAGCCCTCACCCTCGTTAACAAAGTTGGTAGCCTTCCTCAAAAATCTACTGCATTAGGAAATGTGTTGCTAGGTATTTATTTCAAGCATTCCTTATAAAACCATAAACTGCATAGACAAAAATGATATAGTTTTTAAAAAAAATCTTAAAAGTGATAAATACTGTCAAGGTTTGCCATGTATTTTTATATTGCACATGGAATATATTTTCATTATGATGACTGCATGATCACAAAGTATAGAAGCCAAATTTTGTATCAGTTGTGATTATTCTTTGCATCAGTCTTGAAAGAGTTAAAAGTTCCTCACTTCTCTTCTTAAACAGTGAGGATTGAATGGTGAATTTATTTCTAAAAAGTGAATACTTCAGCCATTTCCTTCACACTTTCCCAAGTGTGAAGGAAATTCTCATAAAAGTGTTTGGGTAAGGTACAAAAAATATGATGTACAATAAAGATGAGTTATATTGAACTCTGAAAGCAATCTGAAAACAAAAATCCTGTGCAGTTATGACTTCCTCTATAGCTGCTTGCTACCCAATGTGATACTTTAACCGTATGAAGTTAAAGGACTTTCACACACACACACTTGCTCATAGCCTTCAGACTCCATGACAGCTTTATAAAAACATTTGTGACATGCCAACTACTTCAAGTCCGTCAGAACATGATCTATTACTCTAAATGTACATAACAAATAGTATTTTGCGAAAATGCTGGAATGAGAAGTGAGAGGTAAAGAGATCTCTGTTGAAGAGAGGAAGAGAGACATCGTGGGACAATCTGTCATCTGTCTGGTTTAGATTGTGCCAGAGAGAAAATGTACGTGGAGCGCACAAAGAAAACACTATAAATTACTTTCTGTACAACTCATTCATAACCCAGCATTATCATCTCCGATCCATATATCACATGGAGAGAGCTGTTTGCATTTCGCACAAATGCACAGCCATATGGAGAGCGGCACATCTGAGGACACACACACAAACACATTCACACTGAGCTGAATCTAAGCCAAAAGTCATTAATCCACTTTGTGACTGGGAACAGGTCCAAACAGGCTTGTTTATCTGCTCAGGTATCTGATGTTTTAATATAAAGTATGAAACAATTTAACTAACAAAATGTTTATAACTGTGTCAGCTAAAATATGCAACTTTGACAGAAGTAACAGTGGAGTTTAAACAAATATTGCATAGAACATGCATGGTAGAGAAGATAAAAAAATCTGGACCTGTAGTTTGTAAAAAAAAAAAAAAAAAGCTGACTTTAGTCTCCACTGCATGATGCTGATTATAATTTCTTGATATGTTTGATGTACAGATGTTTTCATTCTGTTATTACTGCTGTTCAAAGCAGTAAAACTTTCTTGTACAGCCCCTGTGTTGCACCATTTTTTTTGTTTGTTTTGTTTTGTTGTTCATATCCTTGTTGATATAAAACTATCAAAAGTAAATGTGAAAAGCTTTTGTTAATGACAGTGGATGTGTTATCAAAAAAGCTGAAACCAGAAAACACTGTTGCCCAAAGGATTTGTTTGCCCAGGGAGATTTTTAGCTGGTCATTCAGTAACCATTCTCACCTGTTGTTAATGGGATGTCACTAAAGTTTAGCCTGAAGTTTGTTTATGTCCATATTAGGAATGGTCCAGTTGCTGGTAGTTCCAGGGCTCAGACCCGCTACTGTCATACCGTCTGCAGTTTAAAGTCATTTGACTTGAGGTGCCAGAGAAAGTGCTGGAGCGACCCAGTGACAAGTGGTGAGGTTCATGACTGATGAGGCATTGATTCCCCCAGAGTTGGTGTACAAATCCAACATCCAATAGCTGTAGGAGCTTATATTTCAATTTTGACCGTAATTGTTTAAAGCTTTTAATTATGCTTTAATTGATTCCATACAATTCAACAATATGATTGCAAGAAAAATAAAAGAATGTTTAATATAAGGTCAAATTTGATTTTTAAAAAAGTTAATGTTTCCTTTGGCTGATCTCTCTTTTCTCTGTCACTCTGTAAAAAACATCCTTGTCTCTCATTTTCCTTTCATTTTTAAAAATCTGACAGCTTTAATTGGGATGATCGCCAAGGACGAGAGTGGCCTTGAACAGTCTTTGTCCTACTGTATTTTTTTTTTTTTTTTTTTTTTTTTTTTTGCAGTTTTCCAGTTGTTTTCAGTCTTTTCAGTGCGTAGAAGAAGAGCACCCTTGGTCTGTTGTGCCTGTGGGGTTCAACACTGCCCCCTTTCAGTGAGGCACGGTACTTTCTGTCTCACCCTGCACATTTTTACTGCACATTTATGGCCAATCAGAGAGACTAGATATGTCACTCACATTCATTAAATATATTAGACATACTGCGGAACATCAGCATATGTAGAACATGTGTAATTAAACAAGTATATTGGCAATATAAAGAGAGACAGCAATGGGCATGCACCGACTGCCTGCTTCATTCACTATGTGTGACACAGCGCCACCACAGGTGAGGCAAAGCACTGCACTGCCTCACTCTCGACTTCTTCCACATATTTGAACAGGAAATTCATAAATTCAGCGATTTTTACTGTAAAAATATCTCTACTACCAACAGAAAACCTAATTTATAGAAAAGTCGAGTGGAAAAATTGATTTTCTCTCATCATTGTTAGCATCTGTTTTACTTCTTATGTGCCTGTTTTACTTGGCAGGATTACAGACGAGGCACTGCCTCCCCTCACCGCACGTCACCAGAGTGATCAGAGTTTTAATAGCTGAACTGCCTTTTGCTGTGAACTCTCAGGGTTTCACTTTACAATACAATACCATACAAGAAAGACAAATTTAGCTGTTTTGGAAATGTTTCCAGTCATTACAAACAGTCATGTGCGATACAATTTAGTTTATTTTTGTAGTGCCAAATAACAACAAATGTTATGTTAAGGCACTTTACAAGACAAACACATCCCATACGCAAACAGAAATATAAATTAAAATCTCTCCATTCTTATAGATTGATTCAAAATCAGTTACATATACTCAAAGTTTATCCTAATTGTAATAAAATGCGGTCAAGTTCAGGTTATTATGACATGTTGTGAAAAGATTTCTCCCCAATGAAGCCCAGCCAGTTGCACCCAGCCACTGACTTTGGAGCAATCCTTCCTACTAAGCAAGTATGTGGCAGCAGAAGATAGTTGATTAGATAAGCTGTTGAAGGACTGCCACCTACCTATCACTCTCATTAAGGTAACGTTGTTTTAAAACTACAGCTGACAAGCTACGAGCAGCATGTCTGTACAGAGGCAGACTGCAGGTCACTACTTGCACATTAAATCCATTAAACCAGCTAATTTCAGCTTGCTCCAATTGTTTTACTCTATGAAGAGGTAAAAGGTAAAAACGGGGTAGCATTCTGGACAATAAAAACATGAAAACTACAAAAAGCAATGAATATTTTTTCTATATATTTTAATTGGTCTATGCATCAAACTAACAACGCATAAAATGTAAAGATATGATCATTATAACTTCAATAACCATAAAATTCAATTTATAAGTTATTGTCTGAAATATTCTGTTCTTCAGCTTTCTCACTTTATCCAACTCATCTTTTTACTTTCCATCTATAGATGTACATAACCTCTCTTGTTCCCTTTATTTCTCAAATGAACAGACATAGTAGTTTACCTGGAGATGGGATGAATTATCTGGAGCAGTAATATAGATGGAGACTCTGACCTGCCAGCACCTCAAACTTCTTCCAAATCAATTTACTGTTCCATCACTGTGACCCAGTTGTTCATCCTTCTCCCCCTTCCCTGTCCCTGTCCTTACAACACTGAGCAATCTCCATTTATCAGTGTCTCTATCACCATTCCTTGCTCTCATCTATTCTTTTAAAATTACTAGTCAGATTTTTTTCCACAATGAGAAAAGTTTGTCTTTTTGGGCATCACTTCAGAAAAAAGGAACACTGGAGAATGGATTGGGATTTGAAAATAAGCCTGCCCTGAAACCTTTTGTTCCACTGCTCTCATGCAGTATTCATGGATCTCGATGAACAATTCCTCGCTTTGCATTCATTTTTTAACCTTGCTAGTCAGGCGCATGGTTAATGACCTTGAGGCATAAGCAAAACAGTGTGACTCACACCTGCTGTTTCTTTGTGAAGAACGCAAATGTGTGACTCGATGTGTGTTTGTGTGCAGGAAGATTGAAATGTCGTTTTTCTATCAAAAGGTTGGATGGACAAAGGTTAATAGCACATTCAGGCGCATCTAAGTGAATGGGAATATTACTGAAAAGTTGATTATGTAGCTCCATAACACACATAATGACATATTTCAAGCATTTATTCAGGTTATTTTGATGATTATGCTTAGAGCTAATGGAAACTAAAAATTCAATTTCTCTGAAAATGAAAATTTTATATTAAACAAAGGGAAAACAAAATCAGACCTGTGAGCCTACTGAAAACTATGCTCATGTGCTGTATTCCTTTTCCATGTATTACCACATTAGTGCAGAGTGGCATGGACTGTGACACCGCTGAGGTGTTTCAGCTCTTTCAGCTCATCTGTATTGCTGGATCTGGCATTTCTCATTTCCCTCTTTGGAATCCTCCATAAATTCTCCGTGGGGTTTAGGTCAGACGTATTTTCTTTCATGAGGTGCTCTAAAAATTCTAGCCATACTGACTTGATGACATGGTTTCCCAAATCATCACTGAGTTGGGGGCATGTCATCTGCTGGATCTCGGGAGACTTGGATTCTGAGCCTCCCCACTCTTCGTTCAGATTCTAGGACCTCAATTTCCAAATAAGAATCATTAATCTGAAAAGAGAACCTTGGACCACTCAACTGCAGAATAGTTCTTCTTCTCTATTTTGCCCCACTAAGATACTAAAGTTTCTGGTTCATGAGTGTTATGGCATAAAGAAAGCAACAGTTGTAGCTCATGTCCTGGATACTTTTATGTGCGGTGGCTCTTAAAGCTTTGATGTCAGCTGCAGTCCAAACCTTTAGAACTCACATAAACTCTTGAATGAGCTTTCCTTCACAATTTTCTAAAAGCCAGAACTATCCATGTTACTAAGGCAACTTTTTCTACCTCACTTCTTCCTTCTACTCAACTTTCTATTAATATATATTAAGCACTCCGTGAACAACCAGCTTCTTTAGCAATAACCTTTTGAGACTTACGTATCAATGACTGCTGGACATCTATCAAGCCATCAGTCTCTCCCATGACTGTGTAGCATACAACAGTCATAAAATAATGTTTCTGTAAATAACTGAATTAACATTTTAATAGTTTTCTAATTTATTGAGATGAACCTGTAGTTAATGGGACATATTCATCTCAGTGAAGAAGAGTTGCAAGATTACATTTTCTATTTGGTAAAATATCAACCGAGCATCTGTGTATGGTTGTTTGCCGTAAGCCTGCATGTAAATCTGATAACTTACATTTGTGAAATAGCTATTTTTATAACCATACTTTAGCTAATGTGACTGATGTTTTGACAGGCACAGAAGAAGACCAGGGTAAATCCCTTTTGTGTTCTTTCTTTTTAAATCCTCTTTCTTTTATCCTATAGGGTATTAGGAACACATCAGACATTTGAAACAGCAATGGTATTTGCACAATTCATTCACAATCACTTTGCTTATCTACTATCATAAAAAAAACCAAAGGATTCCATTCTTACATTTGCTTACTGTTGACAGTAGAGGAAGGAGTGGGTGGAATACATCTTTCTATACATTTTATTGCAAGAATAAACATTTCCAGAGCAAAAAGCACATATTTTCTTACAGTAATGAGTGATCTGTGAGCAGTTATTGCCTTTGTTTTTTTTTTTCTCTTGTTACATTGAACCAAGCAGAATCTGTACTAGACATTTTAGTTTATTCAGCTGACCACAAAAAAGCAAATTTAGGTATGGATGTAAACAGTAAAGGACATCAGACAGAACAGAACGAAATGGTAGAACAGTTACACTTAACAAAAGGGGAAAAGGGGACAGTTCTAAAACTTGCAAGGAAGATTACAAAGTAGGAACATTTCTTTTGCTTTTAGTAAAAGTGCAACAGCAGAAGAATTTGTTTTTGTTGAATTCAAAACTCTTGATGTGGTTTACAGTTTGATGAGGGTGAGTACTGCAGAACCAGAACAAAGAGCTGAAACATACATCTGCCCCCTCTACTCTGCATGCAAGAGACCACCTCCAGCTGTCTGCATAATAAACACTCCCTCATCCACACATGCACGCATACCGAAAACAGGAAAATATTCCAGACACATTTCTGCACACAAGCATACAAAGATGAACACACATGGCTGTGAGCTCGAACATTAAGATGTTGTAATTTTGGGGATAATTAGTTCGCCTGTCAGTTTTATGGCTGTACCTTGCTAGCTCCAAGATTAAGCCTTTGAGACCTCTTGCTCTGTTACACACACACACACACACACACACACACACACACACACACACACACACACACACACATTTTTGTCTCATTATGTGTGTGCGTGAGAAAGAAAAAGAAACACATAAAGAGAGGGAGTGGAAAGGTGGTGGTGGTGTGGGGGGTGGGTATAATGCCACTATTTAATTAGCAAAACCCCATTCAACTTTATCTCTTCCATCAGTGATTTTCAGCTGCTATAGCCATTATTAAGCTTGCAGTCAGTCATAGTCTTAAATGTGCATTTACTCATGCGATAATTTCAAATTGATAGTTTTCATTTATATTCAAATATCCCTTGCAATCACTGCCATCCCAACTTCTGTTAGCAATTATTTCATCCAAATAAGAAATTGTGATGATGAGGCTGAAATTCTTATCCTGAAGATTAAAGAGAAGAACTCCTGAAAACTTTGAACATGCAGGTTCTCATTTTCTTGTGATTATCCAGGTCAGAAAAAAAGGCACATTTTAAACACTGTTAAATGTTTTAGTTCAGTGCTTTCCTTGAAATTTCAAACTTTATGTGCTGAATACTTACTGAAATTTCAGGCCATTACCACCTATGTCCATCAACTGTGTGACTTTAGATTTTGAAATGAAGTAATTTACGTTACTTTCTATGAAAAATTTCAGATTTATTTTTGTTTAAGCAAGTACCAGGCTAAATAGTTATTTAAGGTAAAAGAAAAAAAAAGTTAATTTTATTTAGCACATTACAGCATCTTGTTGACATTTTAAAGACTGTATTTACTGGTTGTAGTCCATTAGCTGATATAATCTGTTAATAACTCAAGTCCTATGTGTACACACAGAAACATACAATGATTCACATGCACAAAATGATTATTCATGATCTGAAACAGGTGAGGATAACTAACTGAATTATATTCCATAAAAACAATAAACTCAGGAGATGTAAACCGGCTGCTTCTGCAATCCCTGCTTTGTACTCAACCCTCTGGCAAGTAACTGGTGTATAACACACACAAACACAGTTTTCTTTTTAACTGTCTTAGTGATGACTCTTGAATACCAAAAGTCCCCTGTTCTACCACTGACTTTTATGAGTCACTGTCTAACCCTATCCCACTGTTAACACATTTTTCTAAGTTTTCAGACTTGTTTTTCCCTATAGAAAAACAAATATAGTAAAAAAAACATTTTCATGGTAAATATTTTCCTGCTTAGATTACCCTATTCCTCTCTTCTCCAACTTGTCTTCCCTATCTCAGATATGAACAATACATCGTAACAAAAATAAAATGCTGATTTTCCAACATTAAAAGAAAAGGGAAAAGCACAACATGTAATGAGCATGCATTTAAGTCGATCATGTGTAAACGCATTTGATTTTGCACATGGTCACATTATTTCTTTTGCATGTCAACTGGAAAAAGTTAGCATGTCAGCACGCTAACATGCTAACTTTATAATATGCTAGCATTTTATACAGAAAACAGGCTAAGTCTGTAATTCTTGAAATTAACACTCTTTAAATAATCCAAATTAACCATCTGATTTTAGGTTTAATGTTATTTTTAATATCAAAGTTATAGAAATGGAAACTTGCTGTTAGGTTTAAATATCAATAAATGACAGAATGACAGAAACTAAATTGACATATTTTTCAAATTTTCTAGCTAGAAGCCAAAGTGAGGGTGTGTAGCTGTAATTGTGCCAGTGACTACTACTGGTTTAGTTGACATATAACTAGCTTTTTCTTTCAAAATTATATTCTTGTATATATTACCACCACTCCCAACCTAAAGAATGCCTGCCTGGCACTCTAAAATCTGGTGTTTGCGCCTCGAGTTACATAATCATCCATCTCCTGATTCGTGCTTGTCTCCAAAGGTTCTTTTCCTTTTTATTCTTAAAGAAATTGTGAGGAGGAAGCCTATTTTGTTCAACTTTTCACATAATTTGAAAGAAGAAACTGTAAATATTTCTAAGATTGCAGGTTGAGAATAATTAAGAGTCTACTTGATATTTGAGTATTTGTGAACATTATTTCTAGAACAGTAAAGTAACAAAGGAAAACTGAAAATGATAACCATTAAAAGATACGAGGTAATCTTTGATGAAGGTTATTACAAATTTATTTTCACTGGATTCTTTAATTTCTGTATTTCAGTTAAAAAGTGAATACATTAAACAGATCAAAGACTAAAGATCTTTTAATAAAACACTTTATAAAGCTGTGTCTCCCCATTGCTGTGATTTATGTAACAACTTCAGTGACATGTAGGTTCGAAATTGACCTGCTACTGTTATGCAGCTGAGATGTTTAAGGAAACAGAGCTGGATAATAGGGGGAGGTGAAGCAGAATATTAGAAATGCCACGTTCATAATCTGTTTTTTAAAACCTTTGACTTACCAATACCAATTTTAGCCAAGTCTGATTCTCCTCTTTAAAAAAGAGAAAATAAAAAAGGAAATAACACCACTTGCTGTGGTTGGTGCTCACTGTACAAAAAGCTTTTACTAGTTTAAAACAAAGACAGAATGATTACAAAGTTTACATATTAAGCTGTCTTTATCACTTTATTAGCGATTACTGAAGTTCATGAAGTTAGCATTACTAAAAGGGCACCCTCTGTGTACATAACCAAGAATATTTTCAAGACTGCCATAGATTTCCAACATTCTGCCTTTACTTCAATTGTTAATTTTCCCTGACACAGATAAGATAAAGGCTCAAAAAGATTTTAAAAAAGAGCAACTTTGCAGTACTTTTAGCCTTCCTTTTATCTGCGGAAGATATGCTCTCTCTCACTTTCTAGCAGCCTGAATGAGATGCAGAGATGTCCCAAAATGTAATTGAAAACACATTTCTGTGATACAAATCTTACAGGATACATGTTCAACATGAGCCTGAAGCTGGGGAAAGTACCACAGCTGTGGAGGACCTCCTGTGTGGTACTGGTGCTAAAGACCACACATCAGATAGACCTTAGCAGCTACAGGTCGGTAGAACTGACCTTGCACCGACCCTCGATAGGTTGATCCTGAACTATTTTCACCGTCTTCATTGGATCTAGTGCAGTTTGTCTATCACCCTGGCACTGGGGTGGATGATGCCATCATCTAACTCCTATACTCACCTCTGACCCACCTGGAGAGCACTGTGAGGATCATCTTTATTGATTTCTCCATTGCTTTCAATACAATTCAGCTGGGACTTCTGCAGGAGAAGCCGGAGCTGTCAGGAGTGAAACATCACATTCCCCCGGTGGATACTGGACTACCACACTTGCCGCCCACAGCATAAGAAGACATGTGGCTGTGCCTCTAACAGACTGGTCTGCAGTATGGGGGCCCAGCAAGGAACTGTCCTGGTATCATTCCTGTTTATTTTCTACATGGCAGACTTCTACATCAACTCCCCAAGCTATCATCTACATCTAGTTCTCTGATGACTCTGCCATAGTTGGCCTCATCACAGGTGAGGACAACTCAGAGTACAGACAGTGGACTCAGGATGTTGTGGAGCCAGCAGAACCATCTACTAATTCACACAGGGAAAATCAAGGAGCTTGTGGTGACTGCAGACGCACACTCACTGCACTGATGTGGTGAACATCCAGGGAAGTGACACTGAGATTGTGGACACTGGGTGTTCACATGAACAATAAACGGCACTAGCGTCACAACATTGATGCTTCTTACAGGAAAGGTCAGAGCAAACTCTACCTGCTAATGAAACTGAGATCTTTTAGAGTGCAGGGGGCACTGCTGAAGATCTTTTTTTGAGTATATGGTAGCATCAGCCATCTTTTATGGTTTTGTTTGTTGGAGCAGCAGCTTGTGTGTAACTGCGAGGAACTGGTTAGATAAGCTCACCAGGAAGTCCAGCTCTGTACCAGGATGCCCCCTAGACCCAGTGCAGATGGTAGGATACAAATGAACTCTGCCAAAATACCACCACTGTTAGACAATATTTTCAACCCCATGCATGAAGCTGTTGCAGAATTGGAGAGCTCCATTAATTACAGACTGCTTTATCCTAGATGCACAAAGAGTCCTTCCTCCCAGCAGCTGTTAGACTTTATAACCATCATTGCTCTCAACAAACACAGTTTATATTCATATCTCTGCTGGTGTTTGGACAGTTTTTTCATTCTTGTAAAAAGTCTGCTGGTTTTTTTTTTCTTTTGCACAGTATGCACAAATATATATTCACATTTTGAACATTTTTTAATTATCCTACTCAGTTGCACATTTCTATTAATCTTAGTATGCGATTTTTCATAACAGTACAGTATTTTTCTTATGCTGTAAATTTGCCCTTCCTGTACAGGCTCTTGTTCGAGTCTTCTGTTTTTATATTTTTACCTTAATGTGAATTTGCATGCTTCCATTTGCCTGTCACTTTGCTGCTGGAACACCTACACATTTCTCCACTGAGAGACAATAAATTGTATTTCTATTCAATTGTAATGCATCAAGGCCACAAGGCTACTTGTTGTAATACTACTGGTTTCCCTAAGTGACCTTACAACCTTTGTGATTTGAACAGCATCTAGAAGGCATCATGTTGAGTCCTCTCCGGAGGCGTTACCCTGACCAAAACACACTCCCCCAAACACAGACTGTTCAGATTTATTCTCACATATCCCCTGGCTCTGTCCTGGGCAGCATATGGCTGACCATGAGGTTCAAGGACACCAGCCTTTCACAGATTTAGGAAATCCATCACTGACATACACACATTCATCTTGGCCTTACCCTGCAGAAAATAAACACACACACACTGCACATTCATGGACACACAAACAACTGGGCACTACATACATGACAGAGAAGTCATGCAGAAACAAAGGTAGCAGCCTTCTCTACAATGAATGGTTTCTGATGACAGGAGGCGCATGATGAGGTTCAACAAAAGGGCCCGAATGGAGAACTAAAAACAGAAACACCCACACATCAACACACAAGCTAACTGCTTGACCTTGCATTGCAAAGAGTGTTTTGTTTGAGTTGAAACTATGACATAACCCTCATTTCTCTCTAACAGTTTACACATTCAGAAGGGTTTAAATTCTCATATTTACTTTTTCCACAGCAAAGAGAAGCCTTGAAACATGCTAATTTCTTTTGTTGATGTGAATAGGATTAAATGTAATCCATCTACAGAAAACTGAAATATATAGACATGTTGAACATGATACGGAACGCTGATGCACACGCAGAAAATGTAGCTAGTGTGACATATAATCAACAAAAACAAGCGTTGGCCAGCTTCTCTTATTTGTCAGCTGCCTGGCCTTGGTATCTCAGCCTGACATGTTTGAATAATCCAGGTTGCGCTTGAATAAGCATAGCTCCTATCAGCCTCACATAGATGTGATGGATCATATCTGTTGGTCCAATCATTTGTCACAACAAAAGGAGGGAACAGACACAATGGCTGTGGTAGCTCACATTTTATCAAATGCCTCCCTTTTCACTCTTACACAGTCATATGTATTGTGTAGAATGGTTCCACAAAATGCAACCAAAGTGAACATGTCTATTTTTGTTTTTTCACAATCAAATCTTTATTATGAGTCAATATAAATATGGTTCAAATAGTGCTTTGAATGACTGTGATAACATTAACTCCATAAGAAAAATCAGTCAGACTAAGTAAATACATACACTTTTAAATAAATATACAGTATACATACAAATTGAATTGGTAAAGGTGTATTTGAGCATTTGTTCAACACACTTGAGTATTTAACTTATGGAAGGAATACTTTCCTAATTTTTTTGTTTTGTTTTTCAGACAATATAGAATGTGAAAATATTTAATAAAAGTATACAATCAAAACCTACAAACCACTGGATGTCTAACTGTGGCAGGAACTGTAAAGACATAGATATAAATATGGGTAATTCTTTACAGGAACTAAACATGTTTTATATAACATGCCAAAATATGTCACATAAAAAAAGGCTGTGTGAAGTGCAACAGTGCAACTGTTGATCAGTGTACTGTAGCAGGAAAATGTAAATGATGAGCTTTATTAATGTGTGTGTGTGTAGGGTACTAATTAGTCAGTTTGTTCTACATGGGTTTAGGATCCTGGGGAGGACGTCAGGATGGGTCCACACAAACTTGTTTCCTACAGAGGCCATCTGTTCAAGAGATGCTCAAACACACACACGACTTTAAATTTGCACTGGGAAAAACCCATGAATGAAATGCAGTTTAGTGCTCTACTTTAGAAATATCACTTTACTGATTGGAGATCTTTGATGTCAACTTTGATGGTTTTGCCATAGTCTGTAATGTATAAACCAATAACAAAATATTTAGTCAAGTTGCAAACAATAATAATGTTTATTAAAATGTTTGAGTAATAATCTAGTGGAGCAGCAGAGCTAAAAAGGAAATTGTCTAAGTAGAGGAGAAGTGGACTAGAGAAGTTAATATGATGGTTTGTCAATTATGATGTATGTATTCTTACTCACAGGTGAACTGAATAAGGCTCAAGTTAAGTCTATTTGTATAGCACATTTCAGCAGCAAGGCAGTTCAAAGTGCTTTACATCATAAAAACATCAATCAAGTATACAGCAAAATCATCAAAACATCAAAATCATCAAGCAAAATCATCAAAATCGGCAAAAATATTGATAAATGATTCACTTACTTTATTTAACTGATTTACACTCAAACTTCCACCCTTTGGAAAACCAAGCTTAATTTACCCAGATTTGTTTGCAGATTTATAATCCAGACTACTAATCAAAGGCAGCTCTAAACAGGTCGGTTTTCAGCCTTGATTTAAAGGAATTTAGTCTTTCGGCTGTTTTGCAGTTTTCTGGGAGTTTGTTCCAGATTAGCGGTGCATGAAAACTGAAGGCTGCTTCTCCATGTTTGGTTCTGGTTCTGGGGATGCAGAGCAGACCAGAACCAGAAGACCTGAGTGGTCTGGAAGGTTGATACAATGACAACAGGTCTTTAATGTATTTTGGTGCGAAGCCGTTCAGTTATTTATAAACTAACAGAAGTATTTCAAAGTCTATTCTCTGAGCTACATGGAGGCAGTGTAAGGACTTTAGAACTGGGGTGATGTGCTCTATTTTCCAGATCTTAGTGAGAACACGAGCAGCAGCATTTTGGATCAGCGGCAGCTGTCTGATTGATTTTTTAGGCAGACCTGTGAAGACACTATTGCAGTAATCAATGAGACTAAAGATAAATGCATGGATGAGTTTCTCTTGATCTTGTTGAGACATTAGTCCTTTAATCCTGGAAATGTTCTTCACGTGATAGAAGGCCGACTTTGTAACTGTTTTTACGTGTCTCTGAAGGTTCAGATCCAAGCCAATCACTACACCAAGATTTGGGGCTTGATCACTAGTTTCTAGATGTAATAACTGACTCTAGAACATTCCTCTTTAGGTCCAAAGATAATGGTTTTGTTTTTGTTCAGCTGGAGAAAGTTTTGACACATCCACGCACTGATTTGTTCTAAGCATCTGTTTAGTGCTTGGACGGGTTTGAAGTCACCTGATGACATCGTAATATAAAGCTATGTATCATCTGCATAGTTATGGTAACTAAGCTTATTACTTGTTATAATCTGAGCTAATGGGAGCACTTAGATATTAAATAGGAGGGGTCCCAGGATTGAACCTTGGGGTATTCCACATCTGACTTTTGTCCGCTCTGATGAGAAGTTGCCTACTGACACAAAGAACTCCCTGTTCTTTAGGTAGAATTCGAACCAATTAAGTACTGTACCAGAGAATCCAACCTAGCTCTCCAGTTGCTTTAATAATATATCATGGTCAACTGTGTCAAACACTCCGCTGAGGTCCAACAGAACCAACACTGTGGTTCTTCCACAGTCTGTATTTCTGTGGATATCATTGAACACTTTGACGAGGGCAGTCTCAGTGTTGTGGTGAGCACGGAAACCGGGCTGAAAGACGTCAAAGCGGTTTGTCATTGTTAAAGAGCTATTTAACTGTTGAAACACAGGTTTTACAATAATTTTGCTGAAAAATGACTCAGAGGAAGTATGAGGGTGGTGGGTAAGTTCGGCAGAGGCTCAGGGACTGTTGGCAAGTCTGTCAATATTGCCGTACTTAATGATTTACTGGTGTTGTAATGCTGGAGGGCAGACAGGCAGGTAAAAAGGAGATGCACAAAAGACAAGCAGCGTACTCTTGTGGAGATCAGAGGAAATCCCAAATGAATATTGCAGCAGTGGTTTCAATCAGAAGGTAGCCAGCCAGCAGTTTGAAAAGTTACTCTGGTGGAGATATGAGGTAAACCTCATGTAGGTGGTTCCAAAGCACAAGAAAACACACTTTTTTTTTTATTTATTTATTTTTTTTATTATATACACACGTGGACAAAATTGATGGTACCCCTTTGTTAATGACCGAAAAACCCACAATGGTCACTGAAATAACTTGAAACTGACAAAAGTAATAGTAACTAAAAATTTACTGAAAATTAACCAATGAAAATCAGACACTGCTTCTGAACTGTGGTTTAAGAGAATCATGAAACAGGCCAGGACAAAAATGATGGTACCTCTAACTTCATATTTTGTTGCACAACCTTTTCCTATCAGAACTCCTTTATTAGTCCCCCAAGGGGGAAATTACATTCCAGTACAAGCCACCTCCCAAAAAAACAAAAAGCAAAACAGACAACATAAGACATGGGAGGACAGGTGTCTGAGGCTACAGCCGTCACAAGAGGCGCCACCTTTTCATTAGATGAAAAAAGAAAAAAGAAAAGACCACATTAGGTAAGAGGAGGGGGGGGATCATATTTCACAATTTATCTTTGGTAGGATCCAGTTTAAGATTGCAAAAAGCCTCAACACAAAAAAGCAACATACAGACAGCAGACAACATTATACATAATAAGATAGGACATAGAGGGCTGAAGCAGGGCAGAACAGTGAGGGTGCAGGAGGCAATTACTGCAATCAAACGATTTCTGTAACTGTCAATGAGACTTCTGCACCTTTCTACAGGTATCTTGGCTGACTCCTTGTGGTCATCCACTCCAGTTGTCTGAAGTTTGAAGAGTGCTTTCTCCAGACAGCATGTTTCAGCTTCTTCCACAGATGTTCAATAGAATTTAGCTTAGGGTTCATAGAAGGCCAGTTCAGAATAGTCCAATGTTTTGCTCTTAGCTACTCTTGGGTTGTTTTTAGCTATGTGTTTTGGGTCATCCTGTTGGAAGACCCAGGACCTGCAAATGAAACCAAATCAGACTCAAGGCACCCTGTGTTAGATGCATCAGAGCAGCTCCAGAACAAAATCAAGCCTCCTCCATGTTTCACAGTAGGGAGGGACAGTGTTCTTTTCTTGGTATGCTTCATTTGCATCTGTGAACATAGAGCTGATATGCCTTGCCAAAAAAACTCCAATTTTGTGTCATCTGCCCAAAGGACATTCTCCCAGAAGCTCTGTGGTTTGTCAATATGCACTGTGGCAAATTCCAGTCTCACTTTTTTATGATTTACTTTCCTCCTTGGTCGTCTCCCGTGAAGTCCTGTGGACCTTAAACTGTGGAATAATATGTGTAACTGTAGTCACAGTAGCATGAAGCTGCTTGGAGATGGTCATATAGGCTTTACCTTTAACATATTTATCTATAATTTTCTTTCTAATCTTCTGAGACAACTCTCTCCTTCACTTGCTGTGGTCCATGTTCAGTGTGGTACACACTATGTCACCAAACAGCACGGTGACTACTTGTCACCGTTTAAATAGACAGACTAACTGATCACAAGCTCGAAGGCACATGCAATGCTAATTAGAGAACACACCTTAGTTTAAAATGTTCCTATGATCAAATTATTTTCAGTCTTTTTTGGAGATACCATAATTTTTCATTAGTTTATTTTTTAAAATGATTCTGTTGAACCACAATTCAAAAGCAATTTTTGATTTTCATTGGTTAATTTGTAGTCATTGTGGGTTTTTTGGTCATTAACAGAGGGATACCAACAATTTTGTACACGTGTGTAATGGCAGGGACAGCTAGTATACTGCAACCATAACAGGACAATCTATCAACGTCTAGGAGTCCTTCAGGTGTCCTTTTTACATATTACATCAGACCAATAAAAAACTATTTTAAAAAACAGATAAAGTAGGCTTAATGAAAAGTATGTTCAATACCTGTTTAAAAGTTGTTATTTTCAAAAATAATCTAACAAATGAGACTCATCGGGAAGTATATTCTAATTTACTGAAAATGACTGGAGATAACACAATAAATCAACTCAAACCAATCTTGAAGACCATGTATTACAATCATTATCAAAATGTAAATTCTTATGTATGACTTGTAAATGTACCTTTTTAAAACTCAGCATGGTAAATTTATATCTATTTCTATGACCCACCTGCCAAACATGCCTGAAAAATATCACACGTTTGTGTGTATTCAGTTGTGTTAGTCACAAACTTCTATATCTGTCTTTCCATCCAGCTCTTCTTGGTTTTTGACATTTTCTTCTATTTCTTTTGAGTATGTGCAATATGTTTTTATTCCTCAGAAATGGATATTTGACTCAGTCTACATATTTAGCTAACAAGTATCGTGGTGTTTCACTTCTACAATATCAAGTTTCAAATACACAATGGAGGATCATGACAAAATACCTCTCAGAATCAGAAAGTACCCATTTCCCCCATGCAGTTTTTAGAAACTCACAGCCTCGAGGCTGCGAACAAACTGGCTGAATTCATTTGATTATCTTGCTCCAACACTGCTCAGCTCAACAACTCAAACAATAAGGAACCCCCAATGCACCCTATCAAAAAAAAAAAAAAAAAAAAAAAAAAAAAAAAAAAAACCTTAGCAACACAAAGAAAGTCTGAGGAATCAATATTCCACCTTTTGGAGGCACACATAACTGTGAGTCTGAGCTATAACACATTGTGTGGTAAGCTCTTTTTCACTTGGCTGACCTTGAATGAAGCCTCAGATGAGAAGAAAATACTATTTTCACCTCACTAGTGGACCAGAAGTGACTTGCTGTTGGCTATGTGTGTTTGTGTGTGTGCGTGGGAGAGTGCGTGTCCAGTTTGTGTCCAATTTTCAGTTAGAGATTACTTTCATAAAACCATCTTGTTACTGGCCAGTCTATATTGCTGTGATCACTACATTTCATTGATGAAAAGGTTGGAATATATTGATTTCCCTTAGATAATACTAATTACTGTAAAAAATAATATTTTCGGTCGACAAAACCCACCTCATTAAGCTTTATACTACAGAGGGTGTTTTGATGCATATGTTAAGCCTCATCAGGAGATAACAAATTTGATGAGGTTAGGTAGGCAACATTAAAACTAGAAATTTTCTGAGCCTATTATAACACAGCCATTATGCAAATTGTTACATTTCAGCAATTATACCACAGCTGTGACAGAATGTGTTTCTTTGAGTTTTCTTCTGATTGTCTCAACTTTTCTGATAGAAAATTGCTTTTTGCAATTTCTGACTCATGATGGTCTAGGAGGTTTTAATATCTGTTATGATGCATAGACAAGTCATTAAAACCCTTAACACAGAGCACAATACCAATGCATATCTACATTGTTTTTTTTTTCTATAACATATGAAAATATGTCGTTTTAAAAACACAGAATTTCAGCATCTCCTTTCTACGCATCTAACACTGTAGCATACAAAATGTTATCTCGAGCTGAGACTGCTGCCACAGATGTCGGACATGTTGAAAAATGTTATAAGTGTTACAACTTATAACCACATATACCACACATATGCGCCTGACTGCTTAGGAAATGTCAGACCAATGACCAAATAATAGCGTTACCTAATTTTATGCTATGCTACACAAATCTTCTGTTTGTGCTGATAAAAATTCACACATCCCAGCATGTCAAATCCTTGGAGTGGCTGGTATGACAGAAGAGTTGACCCTTTTCTTTTGAGTACTTCAGATAATAATTACCTAAGTATTTTATTCTGTTCCAGAGCAGCAGCACACATTTAAGGGAACTGCTGATGCGCAGTCACGTGGTTTCGGGACCTTTGTTTACGCACACACCCTTCACAGTCCACAAGACACACCAAGCTGAGCTCCTGTGAAATGCCTCCCACTGCAGTATTACGGCAGGGTGTTTTGTCATAGGTTTACAACAGGATAGTAAACACAGCAATCACGGCAGAGAAGAACGGCTATTACGAGTTTACAAGTTCGTCGGAGGAGGAAATAGTGACTGACGAGCTGCAACATCTCATTTAATTTTCCATGTTATTGGAAAAAAAAAAAAAGAGCGGAAGGTGTCGGTAGGATGTTCGCCCACTGTGTTGGATCAGCTCCTGGAAGTTGAGTAGTTTGGACTGTTTTTCACATAAACACACCCTTGAAATTCTGACCGGCCACACAATAGTTTTACATACAGAGGGGGGTGAAATGTTCACCAAGGGGGTTATGACTAGAAGGCGTGAACAACATGAAGTTGAGAACAAAATGACATGATTTTCATCATGCAACAGTGACAATGAGGACTGATTTCAGCAGTTCGGCTTGACTCTGCAGAGCCCTTAAAGTTTACATCCTTAATCCCTATAAGATTCAAAAGATTCAAGCTAAGAAACAGTGTTACAGCAGCTGAAGTGATTTCGGAAATAAGAGCTTAAAATCAGAAGACAGTCTCAAAAAGAGATAGCAGGGTGTTGGTCAGAAATAAATTGAATAACAACAACAAGAAGGTAGATAAAAACCATGTGTAGCATACAGCTTGTAATAATGTGGAAGGTTAAACTGCTGTCACACTTTCCTATTTTTCTATGTATGATGGTGTATTTAAAAAAAAGTTTCATGTGGGTCTAAACTTGAGGAAATTACGGAGAACTTCTCGAACTACGTGAGGAATCAAAATTCAATAAAAGAAAATAAGGCATGAAATATTTTCATTACAGATACATATTTCCTGCCTATATACCAAACCAGAGTAGGATGCAATTTTTCACAAGTTCATTCATCTTCCAAATGCTCTACCCCACTCATTTTTTTGAATGTGAAGGACCTTCATCACATGTTTTTCTGCTGCCTGTTTAACTCTTAGTCCCTTAGAGGGTTTCTTGATTCTGAACAACTTTCTCTGTCAGTGACCTTTTAGGTTACATCCTCTCTGTCCCTGACCCTCTGACTGAGAGCAGCCTTGGGAATGCGTCGGTAGACTGATTTACACATTCACGGGACAGTGGCGCATTAGAGAGGTCATCAGGGCTTTGTATTTCTTCACTATCCCAAGAACCAGGCCTGTATTCTAAGTTAGTGGTGATTTACTGAATGGTGCTGTGGATTTTAAAGACCATGTCAAAGGACACATGGAAAATATGCAGAAATCTGAGAAGTGTTTTGCAACAGAGTTATGTTAATGTTTGTAGCTTAGTCATTTTAGACAAGGAGAGAATGGAGATGTATAACTTTGGCTTGTTTCTTACTCAAAGCAATGAGAAGTGAATTTTTCTGTTGTCTGAACTTTAAAAAGGCAGAGATCTCTTTAATATTTTTATGATTTTAGATTATTTTATATCATTTTTGTATTAGAAACAACTTTATATGCACTAACAAGTTGTTTAATTTGAAACAAGAAATTGCATATGGTAGCAGCAAATTTTGGATAAGGCCTTACTTGGAATGAATGTTGTTCTCTGGTATTTTGCTTTTTTTCATCCTGTTTATTAGATCAATGTGTCCTAACCTGATCGTGCAGAATGGGAGGGGGACAGGAGGGGATGGGGGCAATAACAACACACTGAAGGATTCTTAAAAGTTTAGTCTCTTATTGGCAATAAATACCTCTGTTATACAACGAACTATAATTTCCAAATGAGTCTATGGCAATAAAAATATATTAAAAAAGAGTCATAACATTTTTTTTTCTTTCTTTCTTGTTTTTTACCTTGATAGCTTCTGAAATGCAGTAGTGGTTTTTGCCTGAATAATGTACAGCTTAAAGGGGACCAAATGCCAAAAATGATTGAAAATGCTTTTTTAGGAGAGGTGGTCAACTACTTGTAGCTCTTCCAACTGAAGGCAGTCTTGCTCATCAACCACTGTGGATTTAAGGAGCTGCCTGATGATCAGCAGATGCCTGCTGATTAACCTATGGTTGGCTTTATTCCTGCTAAATTTGGCCTCAAGTCAGATCCTTTGAGTCCTCTTTTCCCCTGAGTCAGTTCCCCTTAAGAACTTACCTGTTCCTTTGGTCATCACCTGCAGCTCTGAAAACCTCAGTACTCACCTCCTTGCGTTGGATCTCCTCGTGGATCACAAACTCAACTCTGATGCTTCATATCATGGATTTAGGACACCTCCTCCAAAGCCATACCAGTCTTCTAGAATCAGCAAGCTTTGCATCCAAATAATATCCACACAATCTCCTCTTCTTTGCTGCCTTCATCTGATCAGTCCTCTGCTCTCTGCTATAGACATCTCCTAAACCAAAAAAAACAAGCAAGTGATGGCTTCACTTTTTCTCCTTTGTAAATATTGTGAATAAATCCTCTACTTTTCATACTGAGATTGTCCTACATGGACTTATATGCAGAGGCTTCACAGCATGTCTGAGAAATTTACGGAGGATAAATGCTTTTTTTTTTTTTTTTTTTTTTTTTTTTTTTTATCAGATATGCAAATACACAATAAATACTGTCTGTTAATGTATTTGCTTTAGGAAGAACGTTCAAAAATATGTCACAAGCAAATCAGGACCCACTGCAGTTTGCTCATCGCAGTGGAGTCGATGCCATCATACACCTGCTTCAACAATCCCACCGTCATCTGGATAAAGCGAGCAGCACTGTGAAGATCATGTACTTTGAGTTCCCCATTGCATTTAACACAATTCAGCTGGACTTGCTTTGTCAGAAACTCCAGAAGCCTCAAGGGCTCTGCATGGTCAAGTCGAAGCCGAACTGTCCATCGGTCACGTGGTTCTCGGACGTTTGTTTCCGCACAGAACCTTCACGGTCCACAAGACACACGAAACCGAGCTCCTGTGATACCCAGGGGTGAAAGTAAGCCGGTACGGTCCGGTACTGCGTACCACTAAAAGATTCTGCGCCGGAAGAGCGGCTGCGGTTAAAAAAAAAAAAAAACAAAAAAAAAAAAAACAAAAAAAAAAAACAAAAAAAAAAAAAGTAATTCAGAACCAGTCACAGAATAGGTCTGCTTGCAATAGGCAGTCTAAAACACTGACTTAATCTGTTTATAAATAGTTTCCCCCTCATTCTGAATTGTTTCTGAATAGTCCATGCTGTGCTGGAGCCGAAATACTCCAGCCTTGCCTCTGTCCCCTCCGCTCGCAGCTTAAGGCTTTCGTTAGCGGCCAGCACTTCAAGACGTGCACCACTGTCTGCTCGTTACAAAATATCCAAATTAAAAGCAAACAGAGAGTAATTACTTATTTCATGTTATTTTGCTAAATTGCAGCTTGAAAAAACCCGCTTATGCGCTTATTGCCGGAGATTTCGCTTACAATGCACGAGAGCGCGTGTGACGCGCGTCTACTTCCAAAACACAGTGGTTACTGAGGGGATTTGGTGCGTTCGATTTAATGGACTGGGACATTTCACACAGATGGTCCACAGACATAAAAATACGGCGCTTGCATCGGGACAGGATGAATAATAAATCGCTAAAATACAAGTAAAGTTACTAATATTAAAAGTAAAAAGTACCTAATTAAAATTTTACTTTAAATACAGTACTTAGTTACTATTTTATGAGCAGAAGAAAGTTACGTTTATCACAAAGGAAATGAGAACATATTGGCCTCAAACTGTTTTTAATTAAAAGAGCACCTTTACAAATAAAAATGCACCACAAAATAAAACATGGTAGCCTATGACATCATGAACATTTGGGAGGTCCTATGTGTAATTTTTAATTACACATAAGAAATTTATATTGGGACATAAATTCCCAATATCTTCTGTCACCTGCTGCCTTTAGTGTTCTCTACAGCTGATCATCTCCCCTTCTCTGTCACACCAAACCCCCTGCATGTGTCACTACCTCTATGAAGCTTCTCTATGGTTTTCCAATTCCTTAGAAGCTGGAAATTCTGATCTTCATCTCATCCTTTGTCCAATATGTCCACTGTCCCTCCTATCTAATAGTTTTAAATAACTGACTACAAACTAAGCACCTGATCCTGTTTCCAGCTTTAGTCAACATCATATAATCACAAATACTAGATAAAACTGATATTATTAACATTTGTTGTTAAAATATCATGCAGAATGTTTACATGGACAAAGTGTTGAACATAAACCAAACTAAGTTTACTTAATTTACATCTCTGTCTTCCAGTTGATGCAATACATTGAGGTCTTTTCTGGTGTTTTCTTTTCTTTTTACTCATTAACAGATTCGATTTCATATGTAACTGAATAAAACACTTTCAAGTAAAAGTTCAGGTTTTGTAAACAACTTTTAAAAAAAGCACAAAATAGAGGCAAATTGTAACTAATTACAGCAATGCCAGTAAGTGTTACTTTCCACCCCTTGTGTGCCAGTACCTTAAACAAAATATGTATTTTTCCACATTGTCAAGTGCTTATATTTTCTGTGTTAGCCTACAGTACAATAAAATATTGATATCTTTTTTATTTGTTTGGGTTTTGATTTTGATTTTGCTTTTAGAGAGAGAGAGAGAGAGAGAGAGAGAGAGAGAGAGAGAGAGAGAGAGAGAGAGACAATGAGCCAATGATGGTTTTTGTCACAAATGAGTCTAAAGTTCTGCTGTCTACATTAGGGTTCAGAGTCAACAGCTTATCCCTGCCCATATATATATATATATATATATATATATATATATATATATATATATATATATATATATATATATATATATATATATATATATATACAGAGGGGTTTTTTTTGGAGTTGGGCGGGTTTACTTTGTCTTTGGGGTGGAAACTGTCAGATCTGGCAACCCTGCCGATCGGCGTCGTGACGCGCATGCGCCATAGAGAAAACCCTTGGCGCTTGGAGGTCTTTGTTAAAAAAACAACAACAAAAAAAAAGCGGGGGTTGTATTTCAGTACGGAGACATGAAACCGGCGTTCTGAAGTTCATTCACTCTGTAACCCGGTTTAAAATATGATAATTTCTCGTCTCCCAAGATGCCAATCCGCATGGACGCACGGCCTAAATGACTAAAAAGTTTTGCGGATACACTTAAAATCGTCGTCCGTTTAGTTGTGGCCATAATAATTTGGCGCTGTAAAGTTCTTGTTGGACTATCAGTGCTGTGGGCGAGCAGACCGCTTGAGCGCCATGTTTTGAGATCGCTGCGTTTGTTTACTGATAAGTTATTCTTCTGACACCTTATTCTGAGTTGTTTTTGTTTTTTCCTGATGAAGTTATGGAAGCCTTTTTTTTTTTTTTTTTTTTTTTTTTTTTTTTTTTTTTGCGTCTAAGCAGAGCAGCCGACATAAACGGCCCGAACTCGGTTTCTCAGTGGCTTGTTGCTTGGCTTTGGCTTGCTGAAACAGCTGAGAAACAAAAATGGCGTCTGAAATTAGCAGCAGACCGATGATGGACATTATCGGATTACTACAATCAAGATGAGGACCCCTTCAATCAAGATGAGGATCCTCTACTCGTCTAAAGGTAGGTCAAGCATTTCCGGGAGTGGTGGACCTAGAAGACTTCACAAGGTAGAAGCTGCTGCTGGTGATTCTGATGTTAAAGCTGTAGATGAAGGCCAAAGCGTTTGGCCTGTGCTGCGCTGTTTTGATTCTCTGCTGAGAGTCGATGTGCTAAATGAGCTGAGAAGGATTCTACTGTGTTGAAAATCCTTCCTCTTTAGTGAGGTTTTCTGTGCTGTTTGTGAAGCAGCGGATGTGGTCATGTGATCTGCGGAGGTTTTAATGCAACTACCATGTAGGAATCCGAAGTTAAAGGTTGAACATCAGTTGTGATGGGAAAGAAAGATGGCTGCCAAGGCTTTGGGGAATGCAGTTGAGATGTTGCATTCCCCAGGAAGTCATACAACTTAGGCTCAGTAAATATCAGTGTAATAACCTTTGATAAAATTTGTAGGTATTATTAAAGTGATAATTGAAAGTCGATATAGTGACATAGATACGATTGAGCTGATGTTTTTGGGCTAAAATAAGGTATTTTATTTGGATTTCAAAGAAAAACTTCAGTATTTAAATCACAGAATAACTTTTCTTCTTTATATCTACTAAATGCTTAATTTGAATTTGAATCTAAATATTTAAGGGACAGGTATCCATACTTATCAGTATCATGTACCACAGTTATAAATAATTCAAACCAATATTGTTCATGTTCCACAACAATGGAAAGTTAAATGTGAGAACCGATTATTCAATTTAAATTTAAACCTGAAAACCGATTATTTTTGCACCGGAAAACTTTGTGGCCTCTTGCGATTTCATATTTTCTGCACGACGACGGTTCTACTGAACCTGCAGGTCAGAGGTCACAGAGGTAATGTTCACACTGTATTATCCACTGTCTGATTTTTAGAATATAACCTAAACTACACTTTTATTTTGAAGTTAGTCAGTTTGGGTTCTCTACATGTTTTCCTTGAACCTGTCTGACTCATTTATAGAAAATTGGAAACTGTTAAAGGAAACCTCACATACTGTCAGTTTTTTGTCCTACAATCTGGTGCTTTATTTATTTAGTTCTCAGCTAAAACTTAAGGTGTAACAACACAACCTATACATTCCAGACAACAGGGGTTTTGCCCATCTGTAAATAAGTTAAAAAGGTGCTTTACTAGAATAAGGTCCAGTGTGTACTACCTAACAGAACAGTTGAGGGTAATTAAAGTACTTCAGGAGGATCACACTTTCTGTTTAGCTGTGGCACCTTCCTTCCTGCAGGGGGGCATCGGCTGAGCTACAGCAGCAAATAACTCCATGTTCTCCTTCCACAGATGATCCACTGAGCCCTATCTTTTAGTGTTTTTAACCCTGTATTTCAGTGGTTTTTAAACCTGTCTTTCTCCTAGGCTGAGCTACTGGCTGATCTTTTGTTGCAACTAACTATTGTTTTATCCCTTCAGCCTTTAAAACCATCTCAGATTTATTCTGTTTAGATCTTTCTCTCCTTGATAAAGCCACCAAAGGAGCTACTACTGCAATTAACTCTCTGAAATCTGCTGACTTACTTAGAAAACCTTTAACCAGTTCAAATAACGATGAATAATGCACTGATTGATGACTAAGATTTTTCCCACTTTACTTTGGAGAGTGCCATGAGTTTTGAACTGGTGCTGTATGAATAAACAGAATTGTGTGTCAAATGTGGAAAGCAGAGCAAGTGGGTCACATAAATCAGCTTCTGGAAGAAAATCCAAAAGCTGTTGAAGGAAAAGCATCAATAAGAAAGAAAAGGAGCACATGACAAACTGGAAGATACGGAAAAGGAATGTTCTGATCCAGAATCGAGGCCCCTGTGTATCTAATAAACATCATGGGCCGTTGCTTCGTTATGACCAAGAGAGTGAGTTTGTTCAAAGATGCTACATCTCAGCTCTATCAAAGGATTCATGGAAGCAGAAATAAGCCAGATTTGGGGATGAACAGGAGGTTTCACATGGTTACATGGAAGAAGTTTTCTCTTAGCCTTCAGTTAAACACTGATGTAAAAATGCTTCAGGATTACAACCTTTTCCTTAGAAGATGTTCTAATGCATTGGAGGAAGTACGCTACCTGGATGAGTTGGACATGATATGATGATAGCGGTCATTAAAAGTTGCCTGACAAACCACAGGACAGGGTATCACATTAAAGAAGATTTCTCCGTGGTGATGGATGATAATTGTGTTGAGAATTTGATGCCTTGTTATTTCCAACAGGAACACTACATGGTGTATGGATGAAGAAGAAATAGAGATGCCAATCGGTTTTTGACGAGATGGAGACTTTGAAGGCACCAGATGGACTGGAACTGGTGGGGAATGTGGACGGCATCATGGTCGCCATGGGACTAGACTTTAAACCCAACGGCAGGAAATGTGGTTTGCTACTTTCTGTAGCCGGTCGTCAAGCCACTGAAGGCTTCAATGGTTGAGTTCAAGGAAATTGGTAACAGAAACAAATATGACCAACCAGTTGAAACACATACATTGCTCACCTCAGGAAAAACACGGTAGGCTATACAAAAGATAGGTGTTCTGATCTTGGTTGCAGAGACCAGAAAAGAGCTTAAAGATTCTCTGGTCATTGAACAGATATGTGTATGTAAGCAATTATAAATAGATGTTATAGGGTCACCTGAAAAAAAGTCAACGATAACAAATGTAATAAAAAAAAATCAACAAAGCAAAATAATAAACGTGAAAACAACAAAAACAAAATGATAAAATTGAAAAAAACAAAACAAAAAATTTTAAATGGAAAAAAACCCCTAACAAAATAATAAAAATGAAAAAAAAAAAAAAAAAAAAAAAAAAAAAAACCCAACAAAATAATAAAAATGAAAAAAAAAAAAAAACCCCAACAAAATAATGAGGACAAACCCCTCAAACAATAATTTCAGAAAAATCTCAAAAGGAATGTTCTGGTCTGTAGCCAATAAACATCATGTTCCAAGAACACACAACCAACATGAAAGTATTTACAGTATCAGTCACAGGTCAGGAAATTAGGAAACCTACAAAAAACATTTAAACACTCCACAAACAACCAAATACCCAACACCAACAACCAATAAACAAAAAAATTAAATACCCCACCAACAAGTACACTTCACCCACCACCACCACCAATGCACCCCACCACCAACCAACACCACAAAAAATATTTAACCACACCACAAACAACCAATGCCAAAATGGAAAACCATTTAACCATACAACCAATACACTCCACCAACAACTAATCACAGAAAAAAAAAACATTTAACTACCCCACCAACGCAACAATAGAACACTACTTAAACACCCAACAACAGTAAAAAAATTAAATACCTCTCTACCAACCCATATGTGCCACCAACAACTTGTACCAACTTGCCTGGTGGATGGATGCGGGAATGGCAGGAGACTGTAGATGACGTTGGCGGTACAGCAGAGCCTACAATTCAGTTTTTAAAATGGGGGGGATTCCCCCCTTACGTGTGTCATATGTAAAGGAGGAATACGCTTTGGTGGGGAATTACTTAGCTTGACTTCGGATCTTGTATTGTCTAATGCACAACTCTAATTTGTGGTCGCTTTTTTTTAACCTTCCTCGTCATTCTACCTGCTCTCTCTCCTGTCTGTTTATCCGTTTGGTTTCTACTGCTTCATCTCTTCCACTTAATAACAGAGTTTAAAGGCATTTTTATGCCTTTCCATACTTTAGATTTTTTCTGTAGAGGGGGAACACGTAAAAAAATATGCTGAAGTACAAAGAGAACTGTGAGAGTGAATTTTGGATTTAGATAAAATCCCTTTTTCATGGGTTTGTTTGACATGGAGTTCTTCTGCTATAAACACATTTTGTTTATTCAAGCATGCATTTTATTTATATGTCAAACAGGATTAAACGTGTGCTAATAGGGCAATGTGTCTCCTCCATTACTTTATTCCTCTTAGAATTGTGAACAGGCATTTACTATCTGCCAGTGTACTTTATTACATCAACATCAAAATACCTCTAAAGATGCAAATGTCACTCACTGAATCACTCACTCATTATGGTTATAAAGCTTTAGCATGTTCAGAAAATTTTGTTCTAAGACTTTGATATACAGTGTCATGCAGTTTCTCAGCAAAACTAAGGCTGACACAGCTTACATTATTTTAAGAAACAGCTCTTTCATTGATGCCTGGTATTGACTTTTGTTTAATTTTACATTCGACAATAAAGGTCTATGAATGCGTTTTGAAAGTGCTTAATATTCCTTGTATCTTGCCTTCAGTGTCACCATCATGGTGGTCTTTCATTTATTGCTTCAAATAATCATCTGGTAGACATTAACTCTGTCATGGATGGTATCACATGGATTTACATCATAACAAGCTTAAGATATTTCTGACATCTTGAGAAACAATGTCAAATCACTTATTGACATCTTGCTGTAAACAAATCTAAGTCCATCACATATGTTAAGATTTTTCCCCCTTTATGAAGTTTTACTCTGATATTAATTTGATCTCATTTATGCCTTGCTTTTGTCATTAGAAGAAGAAAAAACATATGGACAAAATGCCTTCTCTAATGGTTTAATTAGGTTATATTCAACATGGTGCATACGCTACTTACACTACTTATATAAACTTACAAATGCACAGACTTTTACCTCATATTACAGTGATACTGACAATTATTGGGACTCGGGAAAACATTTACAGGATATGTTTTTTAAATGGCCGAAACTTTGATACCTTAAATAACTGTACTATAACTTTGTTTGTTTGAATCAAGCTCGTTTACAGAGTAAGTCTGAGCCGTTTCGGGGGCGTGGGAAACCCAGAGCTGATTAACATACCAGTTCTGTTTGGCTGTTCAAACACTTTTGTTATTGGTTTTGGTCAATAACCTGCATACTTGAAAGAAACTCATGGCTACTTATCACCACCACAACATTTGAAGAAGACAGATAAAGATGAAGATGCATACCTTTGTAAACAGACCCGGCTACAGAGGAATTTAGCTGGGGGGGGGGCTATGGCTTATTTTGACTTTGCTCTTCTATTGTGGCAATAAAGATTTATTTTAAATATTTGAAAAGCGAAAGTGAGCAAAACCTCTTCAAAGAAATGAAAGATGTTTGGGTTTATTCCTGGCATTACATAACCAGCAAGGGATGGAACATAGGCAGAGGTGGGTAGAATAGCCAAAAATTGTACTCAAGTAAGAGAAGTACTCCTTCAACATATTTTTACTCAAGTAAAAGTAAAAAAGTAGCTTTTCAAGAAATTTCTCAAGTAAGAGTAAAAAAAAGTATTTGGTAAAAAGGCTTCTCAAGTACTGAGTAACTGATCATAAAATCTGATTTAATATTTTGAAATGTCATCAAACAAATAAAATATATGCAGAAATTATGGCATTTTAAAGACTAAAAAAAAAAAAATACTACAAATAAATATCACATTCGGGCAGAGGAGACTCTTTTTCAAATCATTTTTTATATCAAACTTTACATAAAATAATACAGTGGGTGATGTGTATATTAGAACAGGGTAATGTATAATTGATTAAATTATACACAGAAGGTGATTCTATGATTCTATGATATGAATTTGAATGCAGGAACTTGCTACAAAGCAACAGTACTAAGAATGTTGCCACTGTACAGTTCTTGCTAAGAGATTTGAAAGGCAAACCAAGGTCTTGAAAGAATAAGTACTGTAACGTCACAAAAGGCAGTGACAACAGGCACTGCAGTCGTTTAGAGAAAATATGGGAGAAGAAAATCAACTGGAAACTATAAAACTAAGGGGGAAACCATATTATTTTGAAAAGTGAGAGGGTTGTACCTTCAGGGCTCTCCCAGTGGAAATTATGCCTCTGCATGCCAGTGGAACTATTGGCAGCCTGCATCGATGATGTTTTTGTTGTACCTCCTGTGACTGGCAAGTGGATTATTTTGTAACTTCAGCATGAATTCAAGACTGATGAAAATAACTACATCACAGCATATGTTTCTCTGTACCTGGTATTAGGAGAGAAACTTAAAAATATGGACCAATTAGTGATGTTTATTTTTCCACTGCATAAACTGAATTCATATTTCAGCCATACAATTTAATGCCAAGTTTTGATGATCACTTTTTATACACAGAAAATTTAAAGAAGGTAGAATATGTTAGTGAACAGAAAACTTTATGAAGACCAAAGAACACACCGCAGAGGTCATGGACAAAGCTGCAGAGTAGTTTCAAGCGGGGTTAGTTATGAAACAACAAATAAAACACACAAGTCTGGACGTCTTGCAGAGCAAAAATTGCACCCAGCACAAATAGAGTATATGCCATTTTAACACACACATATGGGCCTAACCTGAATCCAAATTCATCCTTTATCAAAGATGCTTACCATCCAATACACTGCAAAAACATAAAATCTTACAAAGTATTTTTTTGTCTAGTTTCTTGTGTAAATATCTTAGCACACTTACAAAACTAACTTACAAGTAACTTTCCAGCAAGATATAGGAGCTTGTTTTAAGTCCATAATTCCTTAATATTGATTTTAAAAAAGTACAAGTTGCACTGGCAGATTATTTCACATATAACAAGACATAGATTTGTAAAACTGATAGAGACATACTCCAAAAGACTTACAGGTGTTTCTGCATGAAAATGTTCTATAAAGTATTGACTAAGGGGGATTGAATACAAATGCAGACCTTAATTTTTTTCAGTTTTTAATTTTTCAAAAACACATAAATAAAACATGGAAATTTTTTCCTAACAATTCTGCAAAACTCATTATTAAATAATAATATAAAAAATACTAAAGACGACAGTTTGTAGTTGCGAGTGATCAAATGTTTAAAAAGTTTGAGTCGTGAATACTTTTGAAAGGCAGTGTAAGTGCTGCCAAGTTAACCTTTAAACAGATCTTAGACATTTGATTCTAAGAACTTTCACACAAAGCAACTGCAACTTCCTATACACAGCTGCACCCTTACAGCATGAGTTATAAATTGAATACTGAAAGAAACTTAAGATGGCTAAACCATGACACATTAGAGCAGCCAGCATTATGCCAGCTGCATCAGCTACAATTCTTTGTTATAGTTATACAGTTTACCTCAACTATAAATATCTTCATCCTCACACCACAAGAGCTTAGATTCAACATTTTTTTTGACTAATCTTTAATAAGCATAGTTGGATTCAAAGCATGCATCAAACATTAACACCGGATTTACACGGGCCTGGTCTCCAGCACGCCATCCTTTTAATGTGATCAAAGAAAACTATTCTTCCTGTCCAAAAAGAAATCCAGCCCCCACTCCCTCTGATCAAAGCACAGCAATTTTGCCCAACTTTTGTTATTGTTTTGTATTTTATTGAAAGATATGTTTGTTTTTAAATGAACGATCATGTTATTTGCCTTATACTGTGGTGTACACTGTTTTTCCTTTTTCAAAACAGCTTTTTGGCAAGACTTCAGCCTCCCAACTGTACTGCAGACCTCATGATCAAGTGAACTTTTGGAGGCCTCAAAGAGATTGGTAAGGGCTTGTCAGAGTTTTTGTTTCTGTCTGTTATGTTGACGATACTGACAGTGAGGTTCCAAAGTCAAGGTATTATGACATTTCTCCTAAGCTATAAAGCTGATAAAGTTTAACATGAAAAAGTTAGCTTTTAGTATTTACCAAACAACTCTCTCTCCCTCTTCCTCTCTCTAACACAGCCGCACACACAAAGGAAGACAGAGCGAAAGAAATAACGTCTGGTCTAGTTTAAAGTAAGGCAATGGCTGTACCTCCATTTCAACATTAATTGACAGTTGTTTAAGCTGTTATCAGAAACAGATTGGGGAAACCATGGGACATAAGCTTTTTTAATACGCCTATAATGTGGCCTCAGTCTGACTCACAAATGAAAATAAGTACAAGCCGTTATGATTTTTGTGACTACTACCACAGTCATGTCATTCCAAGGACATGTTTGCTTTTTTTTTTTTTTTTTTTTTTTTTTTTGTGTCCTGTAACCTTTAAAGCTGCAGTTTGTAATGTTTATGTAAAAAAAAAAAAAAAAAAAAAAAAAAAAAAAAAAAAAATCTTTACATATTTGTTGAAATGGTCACTATGCTGTGACAGAATGGTATGAGACAGATAATCTGTGAAAAAAAAAAAAATCAAGCTCCTCTGCCTTCTCCCAGTGCTCAAAGTGCTATCTATAAACAATTAATCAGAGCCAGGAGGCGGGTCTTAGCGCTGTCAACCACCATCTGAGTGGCCCCCCTTGCTCTCTGCTGCGCTAGCAGGCTAGCAGAGGCTGTTGTGAATTCTCAGGCTAGCTAGCATGACCACCGATGACAACGGATAAACGGGTTTCCTGTAACACATTGAGCAGCGAGTAAATGAAGTTGACTGAGTGCTAAGACCTTCCTCCTGGCTCTGATTGGTTGTTTTAGGTCGGGAGCGGTGCAAAGTTACATACTGTGGCTTTAATTGATGTAGTGCACTTGGAGGTCGTGCTTCTGTAATGCTTTAAGTTTTAAGCATTTTGGTTGCTATCATTATTTACCTAGACAAATTATGTGTGGATGGACAGAATATTTAAATCCAAAGCAGGATAAAACCATCAGTTGCTTTCAGAACACTAAAAATAAAACAACAACAAACAAACAAAAAATCAAGAAGCATTTAGGCAAAACAACCTACTATTAACATTGCAAACAGTCAAATTATTTTGTAATACACTATTAAAACCAGTAGCATGACATCAATAACCTTAAAAAGAAGTACAAATTATATGTTCTTGTTGCCAATTATGTTGCATTTTTGAATATGAAGTTAAGAGTGACAACTTTTTTTTTTTTTTTTTACACCACAAGTCAGTGCTTTCACTGTAGATTTAAGGAACGCATGTCTCAAAAGGTTTCAGTTTCACCAAAATATTTCAAAGAGATTTATGCATCCGTTTGTTCTCTAAAATTTTGGCTGTATTTCTCATTGATTCAAAATGTAGTAATCATCAGTCAGTGCATGAGGGAAAACACTTTGCAGGAGATTAAAGCAAATTTAGCTTATAAAACAATGTCCAAGGTTTTGAACATATCCTGGAGGAATGCTCAATCTATCATATGCGAATGAAATGCTTGTAACACAACTGGACACCTTCAAAGACACCGTTGTCCACCTAAACTGTCAGACTGGGTAAGGAAAGTAGTATTCGAACATCCAGGCAGTAGGTCCGTGGTAACTCTGGAGGAGCTACAGAGATCCACAGGCTTCTAGCCGCAGTTCAGACCTGAAATCATTTAAAAATCGATGGAAAGACCTAAAAAACAATCTCTCCATCCAGTCCGATGGAGCTTATTTGATTTTGCGAAGAAGACTGTTCTAAAATTTCTGTCTCTACAGTTTTGACTGAAGACAAATGCATACTCACTTTTTATTTGTAAAGTAATTTATTTTATTTTCCTATCACTTCTTGATAAGATGCACTATTTTGAGTGGCTCTACCAAATAAAACATTGTTGAGATATACTGAAGTTTGTGGTTGTAGCATGTCTAAATGTGAAAAGGTTCAAGGGAAATAATTGTGTTGACAATACAGTGTGTAAAAATCTAAAACTGTATGGTGATACAAATAATATATTTATAGGTATCAAGTTTCAATGTTTACCTGGGAGCAGTGATGAATTGAACACAGCCAAAACTTACCTCCTATTATCACATTATATTTGATAAATTAGAAAGCAAACTATGCTTGATGGCACAGTAATTAGGGGCCATGAATTTTCCCAAGCAGTGTGTCACCACAGTCATTACCGCCCTTCATTGTTATAAATGTTTAACAAGGCTTCCCGGTTATAAATATATTTGTTCACATTTTTATGTACATATTAACATTATGGAAACGTTCGCTGAACTTGAGAACATCTCAGTTTAAACTTTTTGATAGCAACTTTACTCCTGGTGCTACCCCGGTTTTTCTAGCATGTTTCAGATGTGTAGGAGAATAATTAATTATTTTAGTTATGCTCTTGTGCAGGAACCATTGGAACAACTTTGTACCTTTGGCAGATATATTAAATTTGAAAATTATTCAATTGCTTCTAATAAACTATTTCACAAGCTGTGAGTAAGATTTAGTGACAGGAAATTTGAAGAACAAAAATCCTGCAAAAGTGTAAACAAAGTAAACACAGGTTTCAAAAAGTAAATCATAGAGACAAATCTGCTCACACATGTTTTGGCAGTAGTACGTGCTTTGTTTTACTGGTATTCAGCTGCAGTGCCAAGCAATGTTGAGTAAGCCCGAATAAGAGCTCCACAGCTTGTCTTGGTGTAAACAGTCTGAACTGGGATGACTAGTTTCTGATTTCAGCCAGATAGGGATAAAGGCCGTCAGCTAAGTTTTCCAAACTCTGTAGAGGTAGAATGAGAGAAACAGTTTGAAATATGCAAGGATTAAATAAAATCCCAGGTCCAATTTCATAAGAGAAGGGATGTTTAGATAATTTCAATTCTACTGTGAAGACTGACAGGTTGAAATGTCAGAACTCATGGTTTTATGCTCGTGTGATTTTTCCACTATTTTGTCCACCATCTATGTTCAGGCTAGACCTTTGCCGTTTATATGGAATTTACTGTAATTTTATTTGAGGAAAAACACAATCTCAAGATTCTTTTCTATGGCATATTCATAGCTTTCAGTTTTTTCAATTAGTTTCAATTGTAAATATGTGATATAAAAAAAATACATGTGTGTTTTCATTTACTGGGCTATAAAATTAAATGTATAATTAGTCATATATTTAAAGAAAAAAACACAGGCAACAGTTCTGTGTTTTGACCACTGGTATACCTGTAGAGTGGCTGGCAAAAGTATTAATGACCATTGAGGTTTGTCATGTTTTGTTCCATCTTAACCACAAAGGTTAGTTAATTTTATTGGATTTTATGTGATAGACTATCCTGTGATAGACATGAATCTGTGCATAATCATGAAGTACGAATTTTTTTTTTTTTTTTTTTTTTTTTTTTTGCAAAAGAATCCTCTACCTTTTTAAAGAGTGCTTTTCATCAGAGTCAATAGAGACAAAAACAATTGCCCATTTCTTCTTCCAAAATAGCGCAAGCACAGTCCAATCAGATTGAGAGCGTTTCTTAACCCAAGTTTTCAAGTTTTACCATATATTCTCAACTGGATTTAATAATAATAATAATAATAATAATAATAATGATAATAATAATAATAATATATTTTACTTATAAGTGCCTTTTAGGACACCCAAGATCACTTTACAATCAAAGCAGACTAGGACAGATTGAGGCCTGGAGTTGATCTAAACCATCCCAGTGTAGCTCTTCTGTATTCTTAGGGTTGTTGTTCTGCTAGTAGGTGAACCTTCACCCCAGTGTCAAGTTTTCAGCAGCCTTTACCATATATCTTTTTGTCATTGCCCTGTATTTAGCTTCTTCTTTCTCTCCATTAACTGTTCCATGTTCCTGCTGAAATAAAACAACCCTAGAACATGATACTAGCACCATTTTAGAATGTTGTGAAGTGTTGGTTTTCACCCGCACATTGTGTTTTGCTTCTGAATGCTCTCCAGCAAACCTCTAAGGCCTTTCCAAAACCACTACATTTATACTGACATTGAATTACACACATGTAGACACTATTTAGTAAATAGGTCAATTTCAAGGGCAATTGACTGGATTGGGTTTTTATTTGTATTCAAGAAAAACATATATCAAACCATGTTTCTTTGTCTTCCACATCACACCTGTCTTACTTTGTGTCATTCTAACATAAAATCCTAATAAATTTCAAGCAGTATAAATAGATTTCCAAGACCCTGTAAAAAACAAGTTTATCTACTTTGATTTATCTGGTTGTAAGATTTGAATAGCCTTCCAGAAATGTGCCTTTAAAATAATTCTGTAAGCCTCAAAGTACATTTATGTATTGCATCGTTAAATCTCAACTCTCAACACCCAAACTGAGAGTGCATAAGACGACATATCTTTGACCTTTGTTCATACTATCGTCTTTCTATGACATTCCTCACACACCAAAGCATTTTTCCAGTTTTTGATGTCAGTGTGAGATTGATCTTCAGGTTATAGACATCTTTCCAAGTGGGATGACGTTATCAGCTTTTAAGAACTCCAGAGCTCTGCAATCTCGCTGAGAACCACAACTATGAAAAGAAGCTGCCTAACATGACTTAAGTGTACTTCTGATGTTACCACCTTTTATTTCAGATGGCAGGTGGAAATGAGAAGTTTATGTGGGTTTCATTTGAACAGATTGGAACTTTACAAGAATGTCTTGTCATATTTTCCATCTGAAAATGCTGGGGAGTTAGCAGACCATCACATTATTACAAGACCTTTGATAACTATACCTCTGTTATAAGGGAAAGTTGGCAAGATGCCCTCAGTCAGCGTGAGTTTTTCTGTCCCTCGTTTTATTCCATGTACGTGTGCCAACATGTGCTCATGAAAGATTTTTTTTTTTGGTCAGTGATAAGTTTTTTTTTTCACATTCATTCTTTCACACGCTTTTATTTTATGCCGAACTGCCAATCATTTATTCTTACAAATGATGTATGAAATAAAGCATACATATATTGGCTGAGAACTACAACCAACAAAACTCTTTTTACAGGTCATTTCAAGTCCTTGTAGGACCATAGATTTAGTTAAGGCAAACTTATATTCATGCACCTTACCAGTGTCTCAAAACATGAGTCTACAACCTTAATAGACTGTTATTGTCCCGTTTATTTACCCGAATGCCTGATAAGGCATGTAAAAGTTTCTTTTAGAGAATGAAGAAAGAGTTTTATTAAAAGGTGAAAATCTATTTAATTTAGAAATCCAGAAAACTTTGAAATAATTCATAATTGCCTTAAACTTGATTTTTGAATATGTCAAATTTTGAAAACTTGAAATGCTGTGAGCTATTAAATGAGTATATGTTTGAGATTACAGGATGAGACTTGACCATCATCTAAAAGATTAGAGCTGTAACGGCACACCCAGAGACATGCAGGCTGGGTCTACAAGAGTTGAAATAGTAACAACTAAACCCTGAAGTAAGGTGCTTTGTTCTGTTCTACTGAGGTGTTTGTCTAATACTGGTAGAGTTAAGTAAAAAAGTGGCCCTGAGAATTGACAACATTGATATATCCCTTCTTAACTTTTTCCTCTCTGATCTAATTGAGGAATTAAACCCAAGAATTAGGCCATAAATTCTTTCTGATCAGCCTCTGAGAAGTCAGTAGTTTTTGGTAGCTTCTGGTAATTCTTAGGTTTTTAGTCTGTTACAGTCATCCTTACTTTTGAGTATTCTTTTTTGAGTTCTGATTTGACTTCATCACATGTAAAGCCAAATTTTTGTAGCTTTGTAAATTTTACATTTAGATTTTGTATTTTATGATACATTCAATATTTCTTGACAACATAATTAAACTCAAAACAAATACAGTTATAATATAAGAACTGTACATTATAACTTCAAATAATAAAAATATTATGGCATTAAAAAGTTAAAGCTAACTTTTATACAAAAAAACAAACATTTTTCTGCATATTTGTTGAAACTGTCCCTATGCCATGACAGTATGGTATGAGACAGATAATCTGTGAAAAAAAATTCTGCCTTCTCCCAGTGCTCCCAGTATTAACTGCAGAAACACGCCACTCAGTCAGAAACAACCAGAGTCAGGAGGCGGATCTTAGTGCTGTCAATCACTGTCTATGTGGCGCTGCTCATCCCCCTCTCTCAATCCCCCCCTCCGTGCTCTCTGCTGTGCTGCAGCTACCAGAGACAGTTGTGAATGCTATGGCCAGGTAGCATGGCCACCGATGACGATGATAAATGGTTTTCCTGTCATGGTAAGTTGTTTCTCTGCCATTAGCACATTTAGCAGCAAGTAAATGAGGGTGATTGACAGCGCTAAGACACACCTCCTGGCTCTGATTGGTTCTTTTAGGTCGGGAGTGGTGCATTTCTTCAGACAGCAAAAGTGCCCCAGGTAGGATGTGGAGGAACTCGATCTTTTCACAGATGATCTGTCTCATAACATACTGTCACGACATGGTGACAGTTTTAACAAATATGTAAAAACAAAAACAATCATGTTTTTGAATAAAAGTTATATACTGCAGCTTTAACATGTAGTAGCTCAGCAAAGAAGCTGAGGCTTATGTTAGTTCATCCAGTGGTAGATTAACAATGTAATGCCTCCATTTGGGCAGTGTCATCTTACCAAATCAATACAAAATGTCTGACAATCTCCACAAGTCTGTCTGTGTTTGACTCGCTCACTGTTCATGTCATTAGTACATTATGACAGTCACTTCCCTGAACTGCTGGGCCAGCTGTAAGTGGAGAGGAAGTCAGAATCATAGATCATGAAAACCCAGCCCATACAACTTGGCTTATAAATGTCTTTTTCCCCTCTCATCACAATCATCAGAAGTGGAAAGATTTTTTTTTAATTTCTAAAACAATGAGTTCCCACCGGTTTTATGTCGGTCCTCAAAGAGCCAGCAAAATGTCTTTCAAAATACCTTCTGGTGTGTGTGTTGACAATGACATAAAAATCCCACCAAAATTTCCTTCACAAGTAATCTGGACCATGATCGCATTTGTTTAAATCTGCAAAATGGAAGCATGCGTTTGAGTCAGTATTTCTGCACCCATGCTCTCCTTATTCTGCACACCCACTCTACCATATACACACACAATCCATAAGGTCCCTATGAAAAGAAGGCTGAGATCTAAGGAAGCCGAAACCAGGCTTGACAGTCAACAACGCTATTAACGCAAGACTCAGCTGCAACCAAACACTGTGGTAATTGTAAATGTCAGGCAGGATTAACACAGAAATAAATACATCACTTTCCTTGCATGTTTATGTGAAGCAAGAAAGAGAGATTACAAAAACAAGGAAAGCCAGTTATCAGCTAAAGTCAGAGCATCTAGTCAATAGAATTTTAATGGTAACCAGAATATTAATATGCTACAAAAATGGTAGTAAAATATGAACCCTGTCACACTTATGATTTTTCATCATAATGCATTTTCCAGAAAACATTTGGATGTAACTTTACGTTTCCACAATTTGCACCCCTCTGAAATTACGGTGATAATGTATGTGACAAGTGAAGAAATTAATGCAGTGTTATAGTCTTCTTCATTTCTGCTGGACCTTTGTCACATAACTGATTAGATTTGGACAATGGCGGCGACAGTGGTAGGAGTTCGACCTGTAATTGGTGGGTTGCCGGTTCAAGGTCCCGCTTTGTCCGTCTCTGTTGTTGTGTCCTTGGGTAAAACACTTCACCCACCTTGCCTACTGGTGGTGGTCAGAAGGGCAGATGGTGCTGGTGTGTTACAGTCTGTCAGTCTGACCCAGGGCATCTGTGGCTACAGTCCTGTAGCCTGCCATCTTCAGCATGTGAATGATTGATTTTATGGTAAAGCATCTCTGAGTGTCCAGAAAAGTGCTGTGTAAGTCTGATGTCATTTTATTTCATTGCTGGCTGGCTGACAAATTGTGGTAAAATGACTCACTTTGTGAAAATACCAGAAAATATTGTGTCTCACCTTCCATTATGGAAAAATGCATCGTCTACACTCTTTTTTTTTTTTTTTTTTTTTTTTTTTTTTTTTTTTTAATGCAGAGAGGTCGGTGCCTGTCTCCAGCTGTCTTTGTCACCAGGGTACCCTGGACAGGTCACACCATAAGTCCATCACAGAGACACACAACCATTCACATACAGACACACTCTCACGTAAGTACAGTTTAGAGTTTAATCTGACAGTCATGGTTTTGGACTGTGGGAGGAAACTGGAGTACCCAGAGAGAACCCATGCATGCATGGAGAGAACATGCTAACTCCATGCAGAAAGATGCCAGCACCAGGAATCAGAGACAGAAAATATGACAAAGATAAAATTCTTAACAAGTAGACCACATAAAAGCATCAACAGATGCCTTCTGATGTTAATGTTAAATCCTATTGTTTGTTATAAACTATCTCATGTTCATGGGTCACCCTGTTAAGGACACTGGGCCTAAATGTGATGACTTTCCCTAAAACAACTCACAATATGCCAGACTGCACGTTAAATTCTTTTGATATTAAAGCATTAAATGGTTCCACGCTAAATACATGGCCTTTTTATTAAAAGTGATTCTAGACAATATAGCTCTAAAAAAAAAATAGTACTGTATGCCATATGTGGGTTTCTTTTTTAGTTTTTATGCAGGGCTACGTTCACCTACAGATAAGAGAAGTCACGGTCAGATGACAGGGGTGCGACGGGGGTGTCCCATCAGCCCGTCAGTTCCCAAAACCATGAAAAAAAAAAACTTTTAAAAGCACACAAGGGGTCAGTCTAACCCCTCCAAGGAAGCTGGAGGCTTAATTAGTGAGTGCAATAACTTCTCAACCGTCATTAGAACCTGCCACGGGTCCAAGACACAGAACGAACATACTACTGTGTATGTTGTTACGTTCAGCACAGACTGAAGAACAACCTCTTTTGTGCCTTTTTTTTAAGGGAAACTTTACAACTCAGCACATCGGTGCTTCTATTCTGAATAAAACCTGGTTCACATAAACCCACATCATGATCGAATTAATTAATTTTGTGCCCATATAAACAATACATTCAGATTATTTATTCTGAATACATTTCAATCTGATCAAGGAATTTTGTGCATGTAAACATAGTTATTGTGATGTCAGTCAGTGGGAGACCATTAGCTAAATTATTCTTAGTTAAATGCTATCATTAAGTAGCACAAGCAGGCCTCCCCTTCATGTCAACTTTATGAGGTGAGCACCCTCTTCCTCTTCTCGGCCTCTTCGATGCAGTCTTCTTAAGGAACCCTTAGCTTTGGCATGATGATGCTCTAAATTCATTCGGGTACCAATTAAAAAAAACCAGATTATCTGTGGAATAATGGTGAAGTAGTAACTATTATTAGCTTGTTAACATGCAAGCAAAAATGTAAAGCTTTTAAATGACTTTTCTTTCAAGTAAAAATCACAACAAGATTGGTGAAAGTAACACCGAAAGAGTTTTGGAGTAACACATTTTTTAAAAAAAGGACTATAAAGTGTATGTACAGTAATTATCAAACATAGCTTAAAAGAAATTTGACCTTACAATTTGATGCGTTGAAATTGGCCTCTGTCCATTTAAGAAGCTCCTGCTCATTCTGAAACCTCGCCTTCAACAGATCATCACAACAATGCCTTTCCATTATCCCGTTTACAGTAGTTCTTAGAAGCGTTGAATTGAGAAGTTGTTCATATGATAAGCGCTGCAGACTTGCTCTTCCACCAGGTGTTTGGTAATTGCCGCTGTTGCTAGTCTAGTGGAGCCAATTGGAGGAGGCGCTGGGGGAGGGTGGGCTGTGAGGCAGAAGCTCGGCTGGGGACTGCAGCTCTGAGACTGAGCTTTGTGAAAATAGGCGGCACTTTGTGAGCACAAGTGTTTAGGCACCCCCAAATAGCTGCCATGGGAGATTCTTCAAACATGCATGAAGGATCAAAGCAAAACCCCAGGTATGTTTTTGATGAGGGAATGACATTATAACGTCAATAAAACTCAAAAATGTCAAATTTACATAATACCCTCCTTTAAATAAATTATAAACTGTGAAGACTGTAGAGCTAACAGTCAGAGCACTTCAGTCAGCTTTTTTTTGTAACCATCAGCAAGCTTTTAGACCTGCTTGATAGCTGTTGATGCTGGCAAAAAGGAAAAAAATCTAATTAGCAACTTCGATCTGGCTAAAATCAGAGTTGAACAGGAGCAAAAATTTGGCAAAAAACGGCAAAAATGCTTTCTGTCTGACCATTACTACAACGTATTTAAATTGGATGTATGTTAAACAAATTGGGATAAAGATGTGTTTTTTTTTTAACTTTTTGATAGTTTGGTGTTTCAGTTTTCTGAAACAACCCCAGATCAACTTAAATACAGTTAAAGAAACATTTCAGCTTCATTATGAAAACTCTAGCAGTCGTTGTATCCTCCTTCACTACCTGGAACACATGAAAAAGAAGTTGCAACAATGTGGCAACCTACTTTCCAAAAATATGAGCATTCCTTAACCACTGTAGCAGCTGGTAAGGACTGACTGCAACATTCTGAGCAGTTTAGTTGTTTAAGGAAATGGTGACACCAGCATGTGGCTTTTCCATTCACTAAGGTCAAGCTGAGCGAGAAGGCAAGAAAAATGTTGGGAATAAAAGTAATCAAAGCAGAGGGTAGTCAAAACTGTATCTATGGTCTGCGACACCAGTCATAAAACTCAGACATGGAGGAAGTCTCCAAATAAATCAGCCTATGTGCCATCTCTTCCAGACAGGGTTTGAGCCAGGTCATATATGATTTTAATATATTGACAGAAAGATGGACCAGTGGAGAAGATAAAAGGCAGAAATAATAAAAATGTAAAAACAGTATTTAAGGTCTGTGAAAGTTTCTTTTGTCTCAGGGGAAAAAATGTTATATGTTTCATTAAAAAAAAAACAAAAAAAAAAACTAATATAAGTTGTCCATGAATGTTCAGTTTGATACTGCAATAGTAAAAAAACAATTTTTTTAAAGTCAATTTAAACTAAAGATATAGTTGAAGGTTTCACGTGAATAAGGCATACTACACTAAAAGAGAAAACCCCAAATCTACTCAAAAAAATTAAGTCAACACATTACGACCAATATTATTCATTCGATTTTATTGTTTGGATTTGAGGTAAAGTTAATTAGTTTAGATCTTTTACATTTAGTAATTTAAGCATATTCAAATAAAAAATATTAATTGTAAGTTAAACAAAAAAATTAAGTTGGAAAAAAGAGAGAGAATCCTCTAAATTTATATAAATTTATCATAAAAATTAATTTAATTCAATGTTATAGGATGGATCTAAATTAATCAGTCAATTGATTAGAGCTTATTAATTGTGTTCAAGAAAATTTATATACTCATATTTCTTTGTAATAATACACTCAAGCAATATTTAAAGATCTGGTTACTTTATTTGAAATCCTTTCCAAATGACAAGTCATATACAGCTAAATGACCTTTAGAAAACTGGACAATCATTTCCTAAAAACCCTAAAATTTGAAAAGACTTTGTGAGGGCTTGATAATCAAATCCTTCATTACTACCGTGTAAACTGTATATTTAAATTATTTAGAATTAACCAGTAACAAACATCATATTCAAATAAAACCAAAATTACAGCTTAAAAATGCAAGTTAGATGTCAGGTAGGTATGATCAATAGTGTCAAATGAAACTTGTGTATGAAAAACTAACAGGCAAACAAAAAAGAAATCTGAAGTGATTTATTGAAACTGGAGCTTTGTGTTGTCAGTAATGTAAAATAAAGCAGGTAATTTTAAAGGATCTGATTATAACACTTATACCTCTTTAACAAATGAACCGAATTTGCTGTCCCAGATAACCAAACAATTCACATGTATAGTAAAACAAGTCGGAAAAATTCAAATTACGTACCATTTGACAAATATACTTCAGGAAGATAGAAAAACAAATTGTTTAGAAAAAACTAAATCACAAAAGTGTAATTCCACAGTTCTATGGGCAAGTACTGCACATTGTGGGAGTTTGACAATATAGGTCTATTTAAATCTGTGTACGCTGTTTCAAGCAAAATGCTTGCTCTTTTGAGTCTGGACCTTGTTGGACGACTTTGAAGTATCCAGTTCCAAGAAAAGTTTTCCAAAAACTTTAACTGTGTATGTACTTGAGCTGATTGGGACATTTAAGATTCAGTGCATAGGTCAAGCCGAGGAGGCAATAGTTGATTCTCTGACTCTCTCACTCTCAATAACAACTCCGATGTCTTAGGGTCCATCACATGTGGATGGTCTAGCCTTTGAGGTTACAGTGATTGCCATCACAAGTTGCTGAAGTTCCCCCAGGTTATCAGTGTCCTACAAAATGAAATTGTAGGACACTGATAACATAGCATGCAGCAAAATACATTGTAGGCATATGCTTACCGTACTGCAAGTACAGTTAAAATTAGAATGTTGTGAAAATGTTACAACATTTGTCACTTATCTGTTTATGACTTATTGGTTGGATCTCCTTTTTACATGAATTATTGCATCAATGCGACATGGCATGCATAATAACATCAGCAGCTTGTGGTTCTGCTGTGTTATACAGGAAGCCCAGGTTGCTTTGACAGCAGCCTCTCTATGAGGGTTTCTGGGGAGGTCAGTTTTCTGGCCATTCAGATAAAGTTTCTGGTTTAGCAGTACTTCATAAAAATGCAATATTTTTAACCAATATGGAAGACTTGTCCGTAGTGGCCTTTGATGCGCCTAGTCCAATATGTAATGCTTTCACAACATTTCAGTGATCTGATGCTCTGAATTTTGGGTTTTAATTGTCAGAAAGCCAATATCAAACCTACAAAAAAAATAAAAATAAAGGCTTAGATTATTTTACTTTGTGTTATGAATCTATATAATATACAGGTTTCCCTTTCTGAAATGAGTTAAAAAAAAAAAAAAAAAAAAAAAGCATACTTTTTCACAATGTAAAGAAATACAATTTGATCTCAAAAAATGTAGCTTAGGGTTAATAACACTATTGCACATTTCAAATCCATTCGAAATGATACTGAAAAATAAGTCGACTCTCCAAGCAGCAGTAAATAAAGGAGTTAGATATACTTTAACTTTGAACAAGAGCACTTACCTCCTGCACTGGTCACACCATTCAAATGATCCGTGGCTTGGTAATGTCCTCTGACTGCAACAGGAAAGGCAAACGTTCACAGAAAGTGCTTTTCACTAAAAAAACTGCCTAATTATATTCAGTTAAATTCACTGACAAAAATGTACATAAACAAAATTAGTTTAATTTAAGAAGAATAAGGAGATTTTACTCCAAACAGTTTTATTTCAGATTTAGATAAATAACTGCCTCAAAGTTCAGAAAGTAATTACATTAAATATATTTTACTTAACATATTAGTTAAAATCTTTTTGATCACAACATAATTTTCTACAGTGTATCCTTAAATTGATATAAGAAATGAATGAACAGCAAATGAAAAAAACATGTTTGGCACATTTTTTTGCAGATGTTGAGTATTTTGGAATTTAGATAACTGGCAGGCGTTTCCATGTTGAATTATTTTTGTTGACTTTGGGCTATGTGGTTGAAAAGTGAAATGTACAAGCTCTTGACATCAAGATGTATTTTTAATGCCAAAATGTGCCTGAACATTTATTAGAGTTGATCAAATGTCCCAAACAAGCCTGACTTTCAGTGTCATTGTTTGGACTAAATTTACATGGGGCTTAGAATATATAATCTCAGTCGTTCAAAAATTCGGGCCACTTTCTTTTTTGTTTGTTTGTCTAACAGCTTTAACAATTTTTGATTGGGTGCAATGCGTGGAGGCCATTCAAGTGAACAAATCCAATGAGCAGCCCTACCTCTGCTCTGTAGTCATCCACTAAGTCATAGATGAAAGACTTTGTTCTGTATGCTGATTAACAGCTGGATGGTTGTTTAACAGTTTTCACAAAAAAGTTGTAGCATCGATGATTTCTGAGAACACACTTAACCAAAGTACAGTTTACCTGAAGGTAATATAAAAAAGACTGAACCCAGACATGATGACTTGTGTTCTTTATTGTGAAGGCAATATTGATCATATTCAGTGAGTGCTTCTGGAGCACTTCAGTTCATGCAGTAATTTGCTTTGAGGAGAAGGCAGTGAACAGCTATTCAATGGAAACTTGACCAAATGTTGAGTGAATAAACCAGATTTTAATATGCATTACAGTTCTGTGCACACAAGCTTTTATATACTGCTCACAAAATTAAAGGGAACATTAAAATAACACATCCTTGATCTCAATTAATTAAATATTCATTGAAAAACTTTATTATTAACAGAGTAGAACTGATTGCGAAGAAAACACAAAAATTATCAATGTAAATCAAAATTATTACACCATGGAGATCTGGATTTGGATTCACACTCAATATGAAAGTGGAAAATAACATAACAGGCTGATTCAACGTCAGTGAATATTCCTCAAGACAAGTCTAAATGAGGCTCAGTAGTGTGCCTCCACGTGCCTGTATAACCTCCCGACAACGACAACGCCTGGGCATGCCCCTGATGAGACGGCGGATGTTCTCCTGAGGGATCTCATCCTAGACATGGATTAGAGCATCAGTTAGCTCCTGAGCAGTTTGTGATGGGATGTGGCATTGGTGTATTGACTGAAACAGGATGTCCCAGATGTGCTCAGTTGGATTCAGGTCTGGGGAACGGGCAGAGCAGTCCATAACATCAATGCCCTCATCATGTAGGAACTGGTGACACACTTCACCAACATGAGGCCTAGCATTGTCATGCATAAAAGGAACCCAGGGCCCACTGTACCAGCATATGGTCTCACAATGGGTCTGAGGATCTCATCCGGGTACCTTACGGCAGTCAGGGCACCTCAGGCTAGCACATGGAGGGCTGTGCGGCCATCCAAAGAAATGCCTCCCCACACCATGACTGACCCACCACCAAACCAGTCATGCTGCAGGATGTTGCAGGCAGCATAACGTTCTCCACGGTGTCTCCAGAATCTGTCACGTCTGTCACATGTGCTCAGTGTGAACCCGCTTTCATCCATGAAGAGCACAGGGCGCCAATGGCGAATCTGCCAATTTTGGTGTTCCTTAGTAAATGCCAGTCGTCCTGCATGGTGCTGGGCTGTAAGCACAGGCTCTATATGTGGATGTGGGCCCTCATACCACCCTCATGGAGTCTGTATCTGACAGTTTGAGTTGAAACATGCACATTAGTGGCCTGCTGGAGGTCATTTTGTAGGGCCCTGGCAGTGGACCTCCTGTTCCTCCTTGCGCAAAGGACGAGGTAGTGGTCCTGCTGCTTGGTTATAGCCTTCCTATGGCCCCCTCCATGTCTCCCAGTGTACTGGCCTATCTCCTGGAACCTATTCCATGCTCTGGACACTGCTGAGAGATAGCAAATCTTCTTGCCACCGCTTGCATTGATGTTCTGTCTTGGATTAGCTGCACTACTTGAGCAACTTCAGTGGGCTGTAAAAAACGCCACATGATGCCTCTATGCGAGACAGCACTGACAAAATGAAAAATAGTGACTAAAAGTTCAACCAGAAAGGATGAGAACAGAGAAATTATCTGTGGTCACCACCTGCAGAATCACTCTTTTAAAGGGGTTGTCTTGCTAATTGCCTCTCATTTCCACCTGTTGTATGTTCCATTTGCACAGCAGCAGGTGAAATTGATTCACAATAAGGGTTACTACCTAACTGGTGACATTGATTCCACAAAGGTGTGCCTGATTTGGAGTTATATTGTTTTGTTTAGGTGTTCCCTTTATTTTTTTTGAGCCGTGTGTTGGCGTCCGTCATCTTATGATTTTGTAACAATACTGTTGTCTCCATTGCTGAATAACTTTAAAATCGATCTATAGACAGCAGCATCCACTATAACTTTTGTAAACAGTGCACTGCTGTGCGAAGTCTACTTTCTTTTGCGCATGCGAGTTGCTTTGGGGTAGTAAATCATTCACACAGAAGTCTGATTGCAGTTGCATCATTCAGTAGTGTCGACGACCACGCAAAAAAAAAAAAAATTGATTTCAGCAAAAAAGTCGGAATTGAGCATCAAGACCTGCTATGTGAATGCAACTGTAGTGTCCAATAAGCTGATGTTAATAGCAATAAAATGTGGATACTGCCCACGACCACTATATAACTATGCATTGTTTTTGTATTTTTTAAATAAATGAATTTATAGAATGAGCTGTATCTTTAAATTTGTGGTCAGATGGGATTAAGCAGAAAAGTCTGTTGGATTGCTCCTGTTAAAGTTAAGGAAAATAAAGCCTGCACTGATTAAGTGAATATAATCGGTCCAGTTTCAATTTTATATTGGTCCATAGAGTCATTTGAACATTACATGTGAGTCTCAATTTTTTTTTTTTTTATTTTTTTTTTTTTTACATTTTCCATTTTTTTGCATAGAGTATATGTTCGATACTAAAAATTAGACAAGCAACTTACTATAGGTAGAATCAACAATTCTGTAAAAAAAACAAAAAAAAAGTCTTTTAATAGCTGCATTCTTTATTTCTTTTCAACCTCTCCAGATCTACAGCTGTATACACTGGAATTTGATTTCTGGTTTATGATTTTTAAAAAAGTATTCATTTTGGATGCACTAGTAAAATCACAAATTTCTTTCAATTCAGTTAGCAAAATGTCTTTGGCAACAATATGACAAACAGCATTTACTCTGACATAGAGCATGCAATATGTTTTATTGCTACAGGGAAAAACATTTGAAAACTGCTACAAATACTGCCACAAAGATCAGAGCAAGATAATAATAATAAAGCTCAGTTAGTGGTGTTAACATCATTGTGTCTTTTACTTAATAAAAAGGCTATGGAGAGGCTGGTCTTGGCTGTTATTGACACTGCTATACATTTTAGGGACAATTGATTTTCCATAAAAGTAAAGCAAAGTAATGTGGTGGGAATGCTGCCAATGTAATATCAGCACTTTGGCATCTCTCATTTGAACTTCCCGTTCAACATCATCTTCATTTCAGTCTCTATTTTTCAATCTTTTTTTTTTTTTTTTTTTTTTTTTTTTTTTTACAGTTGGTCTCCTTTTCTTTTCCTTATACAGTTCCTGACACTTGTAGCTTTTTGTTTGCTCATTCTCTTTGAGATCTGTTCTTGCCTGCCTTTTTTCTCATCTCTCCTCAGTGTTACTCAGCCCATCTTAATTTTACCTAATTGGTATCAGAAGGAATATGTCCTATAACATCAATTTACTTTCATCACATCAGTGGCAATCAAGCCTGGCTTCTTCTGTTTTTTGAATCTTGTGTAACAGCAAGAAAATTAATAACAGAGAAAGGGAAAAACTCATTTACACCATTGATACCTGTTTGCATCATTCATCTAATGTTCCATGGTTGACTGAGATTATCTATATTTAGTACATCTAAAATTCAGGCCATTGTTTAATTACAGCATGTTCAGCTCCATTTTATGTTCAGATTACCAGGACTCTGCCAGGAGTGTGTGTAGTTGGGGGGGGGGGTATTGGAGTTGATTAGTATGAAAACTGAAAAACCTTAAGCACAAGGTTAACAGAAAGAAGGGATAAGTTTCTGACAACCACAGTCTTCAGTGTGTATACTGAAGAAGACATGTTTTTTTTTAAGTCAGAGGAAGCACAAAGATATAAAAAGCTATTTGTTATGACATGACAGTAAATTTATTTTAGATGCCAATTGGAATATTAATAGGTTACTGTGACTTAGTGGGAAGAGTAGTTGTCTTGCAATCAGAAAGTTATGTTTCGATTCCAGCTTCCTCCTGCCACATGTTGATGTGCCCCTGGGCAAGGCGCTTAATCCCAAATTTCCTGTTGATCTACATATCACTGTATGAATGTCTGTTTGTGAGTGCAGTATGTGTAAGGACTCACAGAGAGGACCCGGAAATTCAACCACACACAGAAGTACGTAAAGGAAAAACAAGTTTATTTAGTATCAGGAACTGGTAGCAGCTCAGGAAGAAACAATGAAGGTCTCCACAAGGGAATCCAACGCAGCACCAGGTCCTAGACGATAATCAGGCAGAGGTTATACACGGAGAGGCAGAGAGAGCAAACTTAACTTGAGGGACAGGCAATACTCGGTGGTCGTGAAGCGGAACTTGAGTCAGGGTCCAGAAATCCAGAACCAAAGGAATCCGTAACAGGCTTGGCAGGAGGGGAAGATCCGTGGACGGAAATGGATCGAAGAAACACAAGAAGGCAAGGCATGAAATGCTGGATTTCTACTGGCTCGTGGCTGTCGATAATCTGGCAGGGAGGCAGGGGCTGAGAGGAGTTAAGTAGAGCAGGGCCCAGGTGGCACAGATCAGCAATCAGGTGACACAGGTGAGTTGAATGAAAACTAACATAGCATGGATAGGACAGAACGTGAATCATGACAGTATGACTACAAAAGCATGATATGAATTCAGTCCATTTAACTTTTTAAAATTTATTTAAAATATGGTTTTCTAAAATGTAATACAGCAATCTCTATGCTAAGTATGCCAAAAAGGTTAAGTACGAAGCTATAGTTGACTTTAATACACTGCTAAAAAAATATAAAAGGGAACACCTAAACAAAACAGTGCAACTAAATCAGTCAAACCTTTGTGGAATCAATGTCACCAGTTAGGTAGTAACATTTATTGTGAATCAATTTCACCTGCTGCTGTGCAAATAGAACATACAACAGGTGGAAATGAGAGGCATTTTTCCCTTGGCATTCATCTCAGTGCTAGTTGTTTTTCTTTTCATAACTTGTGTTGTCTGCCATTGTTTTATATCTGCTTTTATAACAATTCACTTAATATACAGCACAATTTGTTGTTCTTAAATGTGCTTTTTAAATGAACTGGATTGGATTATTATTTCTGACCAGTTTTTTGTATGTTCCCTCTGGTAATCAGAGGATTTACCTCTGGTGATGAGTTGCAAGTGTTTCAGGTTGCCATCTTCCAAATCTCTCGCTGCCTCTCCAGATTTTCTGTTAGAATCAAGTTTGGACTCTGGCTGAGCTACATCAAAATGTTAATGCTACTTACAGTCAGTTCCTTCATAGGAGAAAACATTGGTAAAAAAGGTGGCCAACCTCCATCACATGGAACACTCTGACTTTCATCCCATCATAGCCAGCAAAACAGCAATTCCAGTTATGTAGAACTCCCTTCCGGTGTAAGAAATTTTCCATGGATTTATGCCTGGAATTCTATCAGCCCTGAGGAAGTACTGTACTTTTAAAACCACAATCATGGCATAGAATTTAGGTTTATAAAGCCCAAGGTCAAATTTACAAGTTTTGTATGCCTTGTGTAGATTGAAACCACCTTGTTTACTAGTGTCATTGTTTCACTTATACATAGATGGAAAATCAAACTAACATCTGACATTTTTAGACTACTCCCAGGCAACTCAGTCAAAGACTGAAAAGATTAAATCACCAAAAATTAAATCCACCTAAAGATTAAAGCCACTGTATGTGTTTCTATAAAGAACTCAAACAGATCTAAGTCAAAAGCAGACTGTGCTCTATCTTTAGGTGTGTTCATATGTACACAATACTGTACAGGTTACAGCTCTGTGACAGGTTAGTGCTCCCTGCACTGTGTACACAATGATGCTAGTGTGTTTGTGCTTGTACTCTGCACCACACTGGAAGGGCAGAACCATTCTTCCACAATTTGCTGCTGCAATAAGACAAAAATGGTTTGTAACACAGATAACTAACAGATTACATCTTGGACCTTTATCAGTGAACTCTGTTTGCAGGAAGTGATTTTACAAGACTGACATCTTCACAGCAGGCAACAGGACCAGCTGAATGAAGCATCAGAAGTTTGTCAGCAAGCCATGAGCAGCAGCTGCACACAGCTTGGGGCCACTTTTTACTGGAAGCCTTAAGGAAAAAGCAGGGAGATAGATGGATGAGACCACAGAGCATTCTTCAAAGGGAGGAGATGAATCTTCACAGGGAGGAGATGAACCTTCACAAAGAGGAGGTGATGTGGGCAGCTGCTTGTCTATATAGTTTTTTTTTTTTTTTAAATTCTGTAATTGTGTGTATGTAAAAACTGGATATTTATTTATTGAATATTGTACTCAAAGGGGAATATGTTTTTTTCTTTACAAATAAAAACACTAACCTAAAATCAACAGAAAATATCAAGTTTTGCCATAAGGAGCCCACGTTATTCACTTATGTTGATCAAACTGAGGTCAGTAATGTCAGTGGACTGGATGGTATCTAAACTCTAAGTGCCCTTCAAATCTATTCCCACTCCTTGAACTTTCCCACAGATTGTTAGGGAAATGTCATCATTTTTGCAAATACAAACTGAAAAGTGACTAATTTGGTGAAAACTGATTTTCCTAGTATCCAACCAATCTGATTGAGCTTAAGGTATTTTGCAAAGAAGAATTAGGAACATCTGTGGCATGCAGATAAGCAAGTCTTGTAGCTGTAATTGTCGTGAAAGGTGTTTGGCTCAGGGAACTGAATACAAATGCATACTTGTCAGATTTTTCTTTGTGAAAATTTGGAAACCATATATCCCTTTTCAATCCAGTTCCAGTTTTGCAATACTATGTTTTGGTATATTATATAAAATCACAAAATTACATGCTGACTATAATGTGACAAAATGGGAAAATTGAAGGGATATGAAAAGCTCACATTGTCACTACATGCATAAATTCCTCTTGCAAAACTGTTTTTGTTGGTTGACTTGCCCATGTGCCTATGTTTCTGTTATCTAATATTTAGGGTTCCAAGCCCAAGCAGATGGCCAATGCAAGGCAAGTGTTGGCTCCTAGTGGAGCAGGCAGACAGCCTTGTCAGTGCACAGCTTCAGTTATTACAAGCAGAAACTAGTGATCAGGCCCTAAATCTGGATGTAATGATGGACTCAGACTTGAACCTTCAGAGACACATAAAGACAGTTACAAAGTCGGCCTTCCATCACCTGAAGAACATTTCCAGGATTAAAAGACTAATGTCTCAACAAGATCTGCCCAAAAAGTCAATCAGACAGCTGTAGCTGATCCAGAACACTGCTGCTTGTGTTCTCACTAAGACCAGGAAAATGGAGCACATCACCCCAGTTCTAAAGTCCTTACACTGGCTCCCTGTAGCTCAGAGAATAAATTTTAAAATACTTCGGTAGTTCATAAATCAATGAACGGCTTAGCACCAAAATACATTAAAACACCTGTTGTCATTGTATCAACCTTCCAGACCACTCAGGTCCTCTGGTTCTCGTCTACATCCCCAGAACCAAAACAAAAAATGGAGAAGCGGCTTTCAGTTTCAGTTTTTATGCACAACAAATCTGGGACAAACTTCCAGAAAACTGGAAAACTTCTGCAACAAGCATCATATCTCCAGGATAGACTTCATCATTCTTTAAGTTTCACTTTTCCCTCCCTCTGGATCTACCAGCTAGCTCTTCAGTTAGCCTTCTGTTTTTCCCATCTCTGGTAGTTTCAGTGCCATGAGGTTTTATACATGAAAATAAATCAAAAGCGGTTGAGGTAAGCATACGGTCTTCATTGTTTTCTGACTTGAGATGGCTAGTACCATTTTTTTTTTTTTTTTTTCCTTTTTTTTCCTTTTCTCTGTGCACATCTGCCTCAGAACATCTGGATAGTGTCAACATTTGGGCATTGGGCTGAGTCATCACCACTCTTCCCTCTCACTAACACATCTTGTCTCCCCCAAGTAAGACAAAAAAAAGAAAAACAGATAATCTACTTTAAAGTCAGACAACAAATCAACTTTAACCACGGATGATCGGAAACAAAATGCTTTATTAGATCCAGATGAAGAAACAAGGAAAAGAGTAGGAAGGATTGGCAACAGAGACTTAAGTAGGAGCAGATGTAGAAGATTTTTGAAAAAAGGAAGGTCTTGTGGAGGTAGATGAGTTGTGCCATAAAAAGGTCTCTCAAGAAATCCATTGTGGAGATATTCAACAGTTTCTGGGAATGTTTTAAATATGTAATTTTTAGTTTATTATTTTAACACATATACAACATAATTGCAATAAACTGATTGTAAATTAACTATGTTTAAATTAGGAACCAAGCACTTACCTATTTTAAAATGTTAAAACATGCATCACAATGGCTAAAAGCTAATGAGAAACATATATTTAAGCTGCTGTTTTTTATCCTAATTTAACAAAACATCAAATTCAAGATTAGCAACATTCTTATGTGTTGGGTTTGATGTGAAGTAGTCTCATTTTTATCATTGATGTTTTGTTTGTGTGTTTCATTTAAAATGTAGATTTGGTATTTTTTCTAATTTGTCAATTCAAACAATTCTGCACAACAGTAGAGTGAAAACATTTTATATTGGGCTAAAACGATGACAGCTTAAAATGAAACTGAAAAGAAATATTGGCACTGAAAATATAATTGTGGCTATGAGCTGGGATATTTTGGACCTAAAAATATTGCCAGCAGAGAATGAAGCATTTAACAGTCTCTGTTTTAAAGGATTTTTGCAGTGCTGGACACCTGGATTGCTGGAACCATTTACAGATCTGAAACAGAGAGGTGAGTATGACAGGTTAGCACAATCTTGCTCAGAATGAGATTGACCAATCTGTCGGAGTTATTACATATGCAATGGAGAAATCCCAGAGGAGACGTGGTTGAAGTAATGGTCTGGGTGTGGTGACATGGGCTCTACTGTTCAACAGGTTTAACAGGGTGTCCGCGCATCCTCAAAGTCTTAAATTCATGTTTCTAAAATTAAGGCCTTAAAAAGTCTTAAATTTGTTAGTTGGCCTAAAATACGTGAATCACAGGTCTTAAATTTTTGTCATGACAGGACTATTTAATCTTGTATATTTCTTTTTTTTTTTTTTTTTTTTTTTTGCCTGACTTTTCTGTCAGCCAAAGGTTTGAGTCATGTACAGATATCTTCATTGTGTTCTGTGGCTTGGGGTGGTTGAGGCTACTGCTAACTAGCTGCTAATATACCTTTGCTAGTTAGCTAGTTTTTTGTGTCTATATGGGTTACTGACTCGACACACCAGGGTTTGACGAACATCGACAGGGTAAAGTCATCGCCACTCGGGTTGAAATGTGACGCGATAGTAACGACAGCGACAAAAGTTGTACATGTTTCAACTTTCTTGTGTCGCATCACAAGTACAAAATTTTGCATGCATGAATGTCAACAGACGCTTGACTGCAGGAGGGCAATCTGTTGCAAACCCATACGAGGCTAGGCGCATTCTGTTCGAAAAACCCTTTAAGCTTGGCTCTATTGGGTTTAGGTCTATAGAGAGCCATATGCAATATGAGGATGAGAAATACAAAGCTGCTGCCAAGAACCACAAAAAGATCCCAGAAATTTCACAATCTTTGCTGTGCTTTATTGTAATACAGTAGGACCCATCAATATTCCCCTATATTAACAGTTTTTTGGTCTTAAATTTCATTCAAGGTGGCATTAAACAGGTCTTAAAAAGTCTTAAATTTGACTTCTTGAAATCTGCAGATAGCTACTCTGTTTAAGAATGTGGCAGGCAGAGAAGAATCAAAAGTCAGAAGAGGGTCAAAACCTTTAGATCAGAGTGCAAAAACTAACCAGGCATGTAGCTTCTGATAATTGGCACTGGTGCTGTGGCTGGGAGATGCTTATATCCTCAAGAGCACAGGTGGAGATAATTAGGAACAAGTGAGTAGAGTTAATGGGGCGTTCAATTTGTAGTAGGAACTTCCCAGTTGGAAAAATCAACTGGAACACTCCCTGGAATCTGACTTCCTATTTAGAAAATGGGAGAAACTCTGACTACCCACTGGTTAGGATTTTCAAGGCTGACTTCACACTTCAGTATGACCGCTCCTCACATCAACAGTAGTCAGTTGTGGTGGAACCATGTTTATTTTACAAGACACACCTGTAAGACTGCGTCTAAAATCAGTGTTACATTTAGCGCCTCAAACTCTAGACTGAACAAATTAAGAGGTACTGCAAACAATGGCTACTTTGGTGTTGCCATATTGAAATCCTAACTTCTCTGACTATGTTAACCAGAACACTGTTACCTTGGGTGTGACGTCAAATCCAGCTCCAAGTTCCAACTTCTGAGGTAAATGGAATGCAGCAACTGGGCAGTCAAGGGTAAGGAGTGCAGTGAGAAATGGAATACCATTACAAAAAAAACAAAAAACAAACAAACACTGACGGCATGACATGAACTGTCCAGAAACCTGACTCATGGATGTAATTGAAAATAACATTGACTCTGAAATAAAAGTACTGAAAAATTTTGTATTCAAATAAAACAAAAATTGATAGCAAAAGCAAATTAATCAAAACTCTAAATATATTCAATAAAACGACTCAGAAACAACCAAGTTTTCACAATGTTTTTTTTTTTTTTTTTTTTTTTTTTTTTTTTCTCTTCGATGATGCTGTTTTTTTCAGTACTGCTGATTTTCAGTTTCAAATCTGTGTCACTGTTTTGGCAAATATGGGTGCTCTTGAGAGGCGGTGGTTCAGAGCCATTTTGCCGATTGATGAGGTCAGGTCATTTAATGTAATCGGAACAAAAGAAGAAAATAACTCAGAACACTGAGGCTCATCTTGAAAGGAAAGGTAGAGGAGCTCGGGGATATAGTGGATTTCAGTTCCATCACCTTCTCTATGAAAAAACTGAGAAACATGTTACAGTCAAGGTTGATGAAGCATGGGGTGCTGGAAGAGATGAAAACTCCCCAAAACAAATACCATTGCATATGTAGAAGGAATTCTAAATTGAAGAGATCATGCCATATACAGTGCAGCTGGAAAATATTCACAGGGTTTCACTTTTTCCACATTTTATGTTACAGTCTTATTCCAAATTGTACTAAATTGATCTCTTTCTATTCCAATTCTACACACAAATACCCCAATATGACAATGTGGGTAAAAAGTTTGAGATTTTTGCAAATTTATTAAAAATAGAAATCCAAGAAATTACATTTACATATGTATTTAATACCTTTGCCATGAAGCTCAGAATTAAAGTTGTTTCCACTGATCATCCTTGAGATGTTTTTATGGTTTAAATGGTGTCCACCTGTGGTAAATTCGGTTGACTGGACTTGATTTGGAAAGGCACACACCTGTCTATATAAGGTCCCTCAGTTGACAGTGCATGTCAGAGTGCAAACACCAAGCATGAAATCAAAAGAATTGTCTGTAGACCTCCAAGACAGGACTGTCTTGAGGCACAAATTTGAGGAAGCATCCAGAAAAATTCCTGCTGCTTTGCAGGTCCCACTGAGCACAGTGGCCTCCATCATTCATAAATGGAAGAGGCTTGAAACCACCAGGACTCTTCTTAGAGCTGGGCAGCAATTGGGGGAGAAAGGCCTTAGCCTGGGAGGTGAAAAGCTTTGAGTTTTTGATATGTTCAATGCAAAATCTGTGAGAGACTTTCCCATCAACATTGGAGTAAAACATGAGTTGGCACAAGGATCTATGAATAAGTACATGAAAGTGTAGAATCTGTATCAGGAGAGCTGTTTAACGGATACCTCACTCAGATCTTCAAGAGGAAGCATATGCAAGCCCACCATCTTTGTTTGCGAAGAATAAAAACAAATGTATGTCAAACAGCCAGTGCTGTCGGCGTTTACATTCTTGTACATCAAAATCAAAAACAAAGTTAAAAGAGAATAATCAAAGCCATTCTTTCCCATGTTGTGAATGAGGTACCAATGATGCTTACATGAAATGAGAGTTGATTTATATAATCTATTTGAAGGTAGCAAATTAATATACTTTTCTTCTTGGTATGTTACTGTTTTTTGTCCTTTATAATTGAAGATAAATGTATATGAAACTGAAGTAAACAAATAAGACTTAATTTTACAGAGTATTCACCAAGGAAGTCTGGAAAAAATATTTTTCCTGAGTTATTGTCATAGATGTTGAATCATCCTATAAAAGAAATATGCTTATGGTTCTACTTTTGGCCAAATTGAATATGAATTTTCCTTTTTCTGTTGGTTCGTAAAATAAACTCTTCACAGTGTAAGATGTGTCAGCCACAAAACCTAACTTCCCTTCTCACTGGATCAATATCTTCCCATGACCTCTAAACCCTAATTTCAGTGTAGGAGTAGTCACGGTGCTAACACACTTTTTTTCCCTCAATTATCCAACAGCAATCCGTTTTTAAAATTTTTTTTATTAGTTTGAAAGTAAGCAATTACTTATTCGTGTTCAAAAAATGACTTTTATCTATGGAAGAAACGATTAATCAGATGAATCATGCTGAATCGATTATTGAAATAATCGTCAACTAATTTAGTAATTGATTAACCGTTAACTGGAGAATGCAAACTCAAAAAAGGCCATTTGCTGAAAGAACAAGCTCAGAGCAGTAATTAAGCCAAAACTTCACAAAAAAAAATATACATTTTGCATTTAAGATTAAAAAAATCCTTTGTGTTTAAATATGTTCTACCCCAAACTCCTCAAGTGGCAGTTTTATCTTCACCTGGTTCAAATTCTGTAAAACAACAAAAAAAAAAAAAAAAAAAAAAAAAAAAAAAAAAAAAAAAAAAAAAAAAAAAAAAAAATCTAAATAGCACCTTCTACTATCCAATTATTAATCAGTCTAAAAAATAATTAACACATTAGCCCTACATTGTATTAATGTTAATTCAAACAGAAAGATCTGAGCTATTCACATGTTAGAAATATATTTTTTGTTGCAGATGCATCCTTTGCTACAAATGATCAACTGTTCACTAAAGGAATGCTGTTAACGCATTTTAGACAATAAAATGTTTTTCTTACTTTAAAAAGGAATTTGTTTATTTGCATCTTTTAATGTATTTCTAATATTGTATAAAAAGGCTTAAATGAAAATTCTGCAGAATGTTTTTTTTATCCGATTAATCGTCAAAATAATTGATAGATTAATCGATAACTAAAATAATTGTTTGTTGCAGCCCTATTTCGGTCCCAAGTTTTGAAAATGCTGTCAGGAAATTAAAATATTGCTTACTATTGATAAACCAATACAAGGTTGAATGTACACTATTTTTTTTAACTGTGGAATTGATGACAAACTGGAGTTGAAATGTCCATAGAAATGATCAGTGTCTGCTATTCCTTTGTTAGGTGTGTCTAATGTCCCATTTTTCGGGCAGACAACTTTTACTTGAATGTGTTTACTGCAGTTAAAATAACACATTGGTTTTGCTTTGTGTTAAATAAAAACCTTTCAGAGGTATAATTATTCTTCTTTCTTATTTTGCTTAATAGCATTTAACTCTGCAGGTCATCCCTGAAATTCCGATGCAAAGAATCACAAGTCTAAGTGTAAACTGTATCACAGACAGTAAGCACAATAAAAACATACATTATCTGCAGCATTTTTCATTAAAATAGCACAACACTATTGATGTATTAAAGAAAATATACATAAAGTAGGCATACTTAATGATATTCTAGACTATTGCATCAGGGAATATATTCAACAAGTAGTTTTACTTTCAATACTTCAAGTATTTTTAAAAGTAAGTACTTACTTTTACTCAAAAATGTTAGTGAGGTATTTTTACTTGAGTACATTTTTGTCAGTTTATTTGTACTTTTACTTAAGTACAGTGTTTGAGTACTTTCTCCACCACTGCTGGCAAGTATATAGAGTATATTACCAGAGCACAACACAATTTTACATTTGTGACAATAAAAGGACAAGGATTTGGACGGGGTCAACAGCCAGAAAGAAGAAGAGGAGTGAGGCAGAGGACATGTGCCAGTTTTCAGCGCTCCAGCATAATCGGGCAATGGTTTTCAACCCTCAACAAGATGCTGATCGAGTTCCTCCCATCCTACTCCTCATTCCTTAGCCCCATTGTCAAGGTGGGTGTTGGAGAGCCAAAGTGCAGACAGCCACTGATGTGTGGTATTAGGTTGCTTTATTTATTTATTCAAAAAAAGGGGAGGGGGGGGGGAACTTAAATAGCCTTTGCATGACCGAGGAAGTGACCTGAACTGAACAAAGCAGAACAGAGAATCCAGCACTGAACAAAGAAAAGCCAGGAACTTAAATAGCTGGTGAAACAGGTGAGTGGCATAGCTTTGTTGAGGAAACGCAGGTGGATTCAGTGGATTCAACGATTGTTGAGATAAAGTAGCTGAACTGAGGAACTGTAACCAAAAAGAGACACAGGCCTGACAATAATCTAAGAAAATAAATGCAAATACACACGAGGCATTACATTAAGAAAACCATGACATAGCTAAACTTACTAGATAAAGAAATGAACAGCAAACCTAAATAGACAAAATGAAACTGAGGCTGGATAGCAAGAAAACCAAAACCACTGATACAAGAACATGACAGGAATAATCCAAAGGGGAAAAACAAATAATCAGGGCTAAAGGATAACCTATGAAACTAGACATGAACCAGCATGAAACAGAATATAAAAATACTTTTTAAATAGAAGAATGAAAGGGAATAAACTAACACACCAACAGAAACAATCTAGAGAAACTATTTAGGAGGGGAAACACTAGAACATAATAGAAACAAACCTACAACAAAGATCTAATAATGAAAAAACTATGAACCATAAATAGCCCATAACAAAAACCACAAAGACCCAAGAACCATGACACCCATTGAGGAACCTCCGTAGCATGAAGATGGAAAGTAAAGGTAGATTGCACTGTAATTCCTATAGCACTGCATGTACAGTTTCCCTTGACATTTTCAAAACATTAAGTGCATTTTTCAAATCAATTTGTACAAACAGCAAAACACCATGGATTACCGCCTCATAAATATTCTTCTGCAGTATGTTGGTGATTATATAAAAAAAATATTAGAAGAAAACCTCCATAAGAAATTCTTCTAGCAGTCTTCTCTCTGTGTTTATATGCATACAGCACAGTTAGAGAGATCCCGATCCATGTGGTCACTCAGGATGGATTTAAATACCCGGTCTGAATGATGCATTCAGAGCATGAAGCTTGAAATCCGATCAAGTAATACTGATGTCGATGTCAGGGCTGAACACAATCTCTGAAATATTATGTCTCGTTATATTGCGTTTTTTTTTTTTTTTTTTTTTTTATACTATTGGTGGCTTGTATACTTGTAATGTCATAGTGGCGGATTAAGTCGGTAAAGTCGTTCTGAAGGCCCAGGTACCAAATGCCTGGCCCGCCACTGGTTTAGGTCATGAGGCAGCAAGAGGCTGAGGAGTGGCGAGCAGGGACAGGTATGGACAGACTGTTTTCTGCTTAATTTAGTTGTTCTTGTCACATGTTTCATTTAGTTGTTTGACATATTTTATGAATAAATTGATTAAAACAAATGGTAATTCTCATTAACTCATTTAACAGTTTTATTATTATTTACAGTTGTTCTTTAACATACAAACATAAAGCTAACTTGGAATCATTTAAAATGAGTAATGAATGAAAAGAAAATGAAAAGATAATGAAACAAGAATGTTTAAACACAAAAATATTTACCAAGGGAAAAAATTAATGCATATTTATAGTTGATCATGCAGGATTAATCAGAATGACCTCCTCAGTCAACAGCTGCCAATAAGATATATTCAGAAGGCATTTGGCCCCACCAGAGAGCACCGCTGACCATCTCCAAACCAGCATCCCCCTCATCCTCTGCCACATCTTTCTCAAGCTCATCCTCATGGGGCACAATGTCACCAGCTCTAAGGTAAATGTTGTGGAGAAGACCTGCAGTGCTGTAATAATAAGTTTCACTTTATTATGTTGTTTTATTGTTGTACTGTTTTTTTGAAAATATATATAAATGATCCACATTGTGAAGTTTTTACAGCCAGTCTATGCACACAAATTTATAAGATCTAGATAATATTAGAAAATATTTCACTGTATTCTAAATTTGAAAGGTATTAAGTTTATACATGTTATATACAGATTAATATGCTATGGTAAGTGTGTACATTTGATCACCTGTCATTCAGTGGCTGAAATTATCCATGAAACTAATTTAAATTAATTTCATTAATTAAATTTCTGAAAACTTATCGAATAAATAAAATCACTTTACCTGGATATGATTATCTTTCAGCCTGAGACCGCTGAAGCTCCTTGAGCATTAAATAATAAAAAAAAAAAACCTCAGCAAAATTTTGAGCTATATTTTTGCCAGCCTGTGTTTAGTGCTGTCATGGTTGCTAGGTGACAGGACATACGTGGATGTAAGGGTGGGAATAAATCTGAAGGCTAGACCGTCCCAATTCAAATCCGCTGGCTTACAGTCTTTGCGGTTGATGAAGTATGCATCTGCTGAATTAAGACAACAGGCACTGTTACTTCCGGTGTAGTTCACATCACTTCTGTTGTACCTTTTGTAGTTGTGCTGCAACTATTGTATTCATGTTGTAGCTTTTGTATCTCCGTTGTGGCTTTTTTATTTGTGTTGCGGCTTTTGTATTTCTGTTATGGCTTTGGTATTTGACCTGAGACCTCTGGGCCACCATAAAAAAGGAATCATGCCAACAAAAAAAAATCACAACTTTGCTAGGTTCCTAAGAAACAGCACAGTTGAGTATGGGTGCAATTTGGGGGAGTGTGAACTTCTCTCCAACTGGGATCCATAATTCTCTAAGCGCAAGGGACAGGTTTGTAGTTCTGTTACCTTCAATGTAGAGACTTTAATTGTTGGTGGTACCAGTCCAGTGTTGATAGGCTAAGATCAGTCTCAGTCTTGGCATGGATCCAGTGTGGACAGTCCTGCTTCAAATTTTCTGATGACCAAACCATGTTGGTGAGTGCAGGTTAGATGTCATAGGCTGTTACAGTGACTACTGGACTCCAAAATTCTCAGGACCCAAATTGCTGCCACCACAAAAATGAACCAACATGATTACTTTGTCACAAATGTTTTGTACATCTTCAAACCAGTTGAAAAGCTTTTCTTCCTCATGATGGGACATGGGGAGAGCACTACATTCTGGATACACCCCAGAGGACCATATTCTAGGTGCATTTGATGCCTTAGCCCAATGGGACAGGGCCTGAATTTCATGATTTCATTGTAATTTGTTAGTCATTAATTATAGCATTCTATAATTAATTATAGAATGCTATAACTAATTATAATTAATTAATGGCATTGATTTTTGTGCTTTTTTTGAGTCATGTTGTGAAATAAGGCACAGGAGCATTTGTGTAATCATTCATTTTTTTGAAAATATTTTGTGAATTATTTATTATAAAAATATAAATGTTTTCACTACAAACCATTTTACATTAGTAGACAAGGCCATCTACATTTGCAAACATAAACTCTCACACAGACACACGTCAGTCTTTAGACATAAAATTAGGGATCTGTATAGGGTCCATAACAATATTGCTCTCTCAGATGTCTCAGGTTTATGAAGTTTGTGTTAAAATCATAACATAGACATCACAGACACATAATTTAATCTACGCTCAAAAATCATCAATGCATTGTATAATGTTAACAAATAAATAATGTAATCATAATTGCCTTTTTATTGTAGAAAAAACTAACAAGTATGATTCAAAGTAGGATAAAATATCATACAGATGATTTTTTTCCTCAATTTTAATTAAAAATGTTCCACAATTTTTATTCAGTCATTTATACATACAAACATTTGTACAAAAAAAAAAAAAAATAAAAATGGATGGCCATGTATATAGTGCGATCTGGAGTGCTAGTTGCTTTCTTTATGATGGTTTTACATTATGTACATGCTAATTTCAAACACATATCAGCAACAGCAGCATCCACAGGTAGATCAAATAAAGGAAGACAGAATTGACAGACTGAACAGGGCTGGGTTTCCCAAAAGCACCAACAGCACCCCTGTGCTTTAATCAAGCTTAGTCTACAGCCAAGGCAAAAACGTTGTCATTCAAAGTGCTACAGTAATGTGTACCAAGTGCTTAAAGAGGCATAAAGACAGCATCTTTATTGTAAATATTACACGTTCAAGAGCACAAAGTACCAAAGTGCCAGCTCAAAAATACTGGGTTAAGTGTTGCACTGAGGGACCAGCTGGGTGACATCAAAGCAGGAGACTAGTATCGTTAAATATGTACTTTCGTATACATAGATATTTTAAGGTGCCTTTAGGAAATCCCATGATGGACATGTGGCAAATCAGGTTACTATCTCAGAAAGCAATAATTTATTGGATGTATTGCATCGTTATCAGGGCATTTTAATATTGAGTCAGACTGGGCCAACTGATGATTGAGCTATACTCTAAAGAAAACACAAGAAACACTTACTTCATTACATTAAACTAAAAGAAATGTTTTCTTGGTGATTCCACCATGATCAAGCCCAGCTACAAGAGGCACTCTATTTTTTGCTTGGAAAACAACAAAGATTCATTAGTTATAAGTTAGTTTTCTATATTTTTTCTGTATAGTTCAAATTATTTGAAACCAAAATTAGAGAGAGCTTTTCAAATGGCTTTAGTCAGTGAGTTATTGTATAAATCTTCAGATTGACCACCTTGTTAACTTACTTTGCCAAGCCAAAAAAAGAAAAAAAGCTGTTTTGAGGTCTTGGTGGAAACTTGTTTTTCCTAAAGAGGAAACTTAATCTCAAATTAATACTTAAAAACAGCTCTGCATCACAATAACATTTCATACAGACAACTGGGTTCTGGTTCAGTTCATCCTTCATCAATTCGTAACCTCATTTTTTTTTACCTATGCATTGCTATTTAGTTCTTTCTACTTTCAGTTTGTACTTGCAAACAAACCATTTCTTACCCATGGACTTAAAACACTGCTTATCAGTATTTTTGGTTATGTTTTTATATGAGCAATGAAAAATCCCTCCCAAAAATCGCATAAATCTTGAGTATAATTAATTTTAGCAGTATATTTTATGAAAACTGGTGTTTGTATTACATCGTATTCTAATTTTTTTTTTTTTTTTTTTTTTTTTTTTTTTTTTGAATTCGATTGTAATTTTGGATAATTGATTCTGATGAACACCTGGTCAAACTACAATAATTCTAAGCAACATCCTGCTGGGTGCTATTATTAACTGAAGTCAGAAAGGATTACCATTGTTTCTCAAAGTAAGGACGACTTAATGAATGGTATCTGCAAAGTGTCTGACAACAGATAATGCCACTGTGAACCCAGAATACTCAGGTTTTAAACAACCATAATTGCAAAGGTATGAACTGGAAGAGGGGTGAAATGACCAACAACCAACAGACCACGTTTTCTGTTTTGGGCTCCTCCTTGCATTTGCTTTGCTCAAAATATTTCCTCTTTACCTCCATGCTATTCACTACCTTCCATCTCAGCTCTCCACTGGTTTCCTCTTGTAGGAAAAAAACAGGATATACTCATCCTGAGATTCCATATGAAGGTGGTGGGTTATAGTACTGTCGGTAACATTAGCACATGGAACAAAGATGTCACAATGATGAAAATTCTGGGTGTGCAGTGTGTAATGGCCACTCCGTCTTCAAAGCACAGCATTTAATGCATTACACATGTAACATACTCATGACTTCACCACAATGAATGAATTTGATGGATTACAACCTTATTGCTTTTAGTGGCATGTCTACTGAATGCAAATGCTTTATGTTAGAGCTACAGAGTAAAACAGGTAATGTCAAGGTGAGTCCATATAAGCTTGGCCATGTCTTGGACTGAGTACTGAAAGTGTGGGTAGCTGCAACTCATGTCCCAGTCTCAGACTTCATCTATCCAGGAGAAGTCCACATATGAGTCAGCTGTGGATGTCTGCCATGCTCTTCTCCACATGGCATTTCAGCTGTTTTTCCTGCCTCCAGAAGAGGCTGGCATTAGCCAAGGACAGCTCCAGCATTTTGTCATTCCCTGCCCTATTTTCTAATAACGACCAGGCATGCGTTCCTCATAACGTCTTTCTGACGTCCTTACTTTTTGTTTTCTCTCCTCCTCCCTTCTATTAGTCAGTAAGGCATTTCAATGTGGGCATGTAGGGAGAGGGGTGAGCCTGCCAGTTTACAAGGTGGCTGGTCAATTCTGAACTCTTTTCCCTCTTTCTCTGTTACAAAGCTTTCAACAATGAGTGAAAGACATCACATGAGACATATCTTTTTTCCATCCATTTGCATCTCATTATTTAGATATGTAGCCACTGTGTTAGTGTGTGTCAACACAGACCAACAGAAACGTCTCTGGTGGTTTTTATTTCTTGTTATTGTTTTTTTTAAACAGGTACTGGGCCATTCTTGGTATGAGATTCTAGGGCTTTCAGGCTGCTCACAATCTTCTTTTGCGGTCCTGCAATAGTCACTCCAACCTTTTTTAGATCCCTGGTTTTTAAAAAACAGAGAGAAAGAAAGCAAAACGGTCAGACAAAGAGAATATAGCAGCTAGAAATACATGTGCCTAGAAAATGTAGCCATACCCCTCAAACTTTTCCCATTTTGGCTGACTTTCTATAACAGTTTTGTTTTGATGACTGCATTGTATTTAGCTTCATCCATCCTGAATAAAAACATCCTCACAACCATGTTTCCTTTTACTTCACATATATGTAGATTTTTTTTTTGTTGATCTATAAATAATACCCTATTAAGTACATTAAAATGTGTGGTTGCAGCATAACAAAATGGGAAATATTCAAAGGGTATGACTTATTCACTGTAAGAGATGGTGAACGTGGCAGTTGTGAAATTTGATAACTTGGCAAAAACTTGTTAATATTTTCACAAGCCCTAAGACAATTTCTTGTTCCACATGCATTCAAGAAAAGAGCATTTGTTTTAAAGAAAGTTTTAGCCATTTAGATTCTAATTGTTAGGTGTGTTAAGGAGCATAAACCTGAAGAAATAAACAGCTAATTGTTTTCAGCTAACTATAGTGACTGGCAACATTTTGAAATGCACAAATTATAACTATACAAACAAAAGCAATTTTGTGACTACAATACACACAAAGCACTGTCACATGTAAAGAAATAATTGTTTCTAGATTAGGGCATTGCATTAGTAGAAGCAGTGGAGTTGCATACAGAATTATTCCAATACTACAACAAAAACTTGTGCCATTATTAGATTGCTAGTTGTGAGTGGAAGCCCAGCAGCAGCTCTGGATGTAAAGTTTTGCTCTCAGGCAGGGCCTGGGCCTTAGTCCTTAACCCACCATCCAGACCCTGTATAGGGTGGAGAGGAGCTGGGCGTTAGAGGGTGGTGATTCCCATGGATGGCTCCCATTCTGGGCATGTGGCTGGTGTGATGTGGACCTCCGTCAGAACCACTCTACTGAAAAATAGCCATGCCCATCAACATGTTATAAGAAGATATCATTAAGAGTTGGTATGTTCTGGACAAAAATTCAACACTTAATATACTTTAACAGATTATGACTGGATTTCTTTTGAACTTGAAGTGAATTAATTACTGTTAGATTCTCTGTGTTTAACATGTATTTCACAAATTTCTTTTTGTTAGCATTGTTGTATTACCGCAAATGGCTTTATGCAGTACCTCAAGTTTAGGACACCCATGGTAAAGGGTTTTTTGTTGTAGCAGCATGATCTCACATTTCAAATGAGGCAAAAATTCCAACAATTTTAAACAGTAGGAAGATATTTCAAAACAAACAAATTTTAAACAAATTACTGGTTCTTGATACTCCAAACAATCTCCGTAACATAAATTCAGCTGAAGCATGAAATAAATTTAGACTGAAATTTTTCAACTTAATCAGAGCTACTAACAACATCTAACTAGTAATTCCTCACTTTCTGTTTTTCAACATATAAATATGTCCTGACACAAATGGCCACCAGGCCAGGACCCATATTTAGACTGTCATCAGGCATAGAGCGCAGGATGGTGAAGAGTTAAAAACTCCCCAGAGCTCACTGTTGGATAACTGCAGCAAAGAGTAGCATGTTCGGTCAATAAAACTCCATGACACCCATTAGATGCAATCAAAGTGTTAACCAGTTGTTCAGGGCCGATACCAGTAAAAAAAAGCCTTTTTCTGTCCTGCCATCACAAACATAAACGTGGAGTTTCCTAAACTCTCCTGAGACTTTAGCTAGAACTGTGAATTACTCAGACTCTTATTATGGTAGAAGAACACTGGAGGTAGAAAGCACGAGTGTGCATGTTGCACATTACAATAGCTGTTAAGGTAGCTGGTTGTGCTGCTGTTAATGTCACAGATGATGAAAGAGCAGAGCGTGCCGCCTTTAAAACAGAAAAGACAACCTAGAAGAGCAGAGCGTGAGCTACTGACCACCGACCGATAGCTGTCCTGTGATATGGTACATGTGAATCATACTTATTTTGTTTGGACTGGGCTAATCCTTGCCATCATAAAGGTTCACGGTAAAAAACTAATCTTTTATTAATGAAAATTCCTCACAAAAATTAAGGCATTAGTCAGTGACAGGGAAACTGAATGAGACAAGAACTGCATGGAGTGAGAATGACGAGGAGGGAGAGATCATTTTTTTTTCTGTTGCATCAGCTTGTAGCTCCAAATAAAAATAGTTGTTTTTGCTAAATATAGTATTTTTGGCATTCATCATCTGAGGAAACTTGAGTAATTAAAAAAAAAAACCCATTAATATTTAAACTAAGGTTATACTAGGATAAGCCCAGTTTCTCAAACTAAAATAACCAAATCCTTAAGGAAAAAAAAAAAAAAATAAAAAAAAAAAATCAAATTTTGTTTATTAAATTGTACATTATCTCTATGTTATTCATTCTAATGTTTTTGGAGGGGATTGTGAATATATTGTCTGTTTTAGAATAGTGAAAGACTGATAGAAGAGCAGAGGAAAATGGGAAAAGTGATATAGTTGGAAAGTTGACACCTATGTAATTACATATGTCCACATTCATGCACAACATACACTCGTGGACAAAATTTTTGGTACCCTTGTTAATGACCAAAAAACTCACAATGGTTACTGAAATAACTTGAAACTGATATTACTGAAGTTATTATACTATAACTGAAGTTGTAATAAATAAAAATGTACTTAGAATTAATGAAAATAAGACATTGCTTTTGAAATGTGGTTCAGCAGAATCATTTTAAAAAAGCAAACTAATGAAATAGGCCTGGACAAAAATGTTGATACCTCTTGAAAAGATTGAAAATAACTTGACCATATGAACATGCTAAACAAAGGTGTGTCCTCTAATTAGCATTACAGGTGTCTTCAAGCTTGCAGTCAGTCAGTCTGCCTTTTCAAAGGGTGACAAGTAGTCACTGTGTTGTTTGGTGACATTGTGTATACCATACTGAACATGGACCACAGCAAGTGAAGGACAGAGTTATACCATCATTTTTTGAAATGACTGTTGAACCACAATTAAAAACCAATGTCTGATTTTCATTTGTTAATTTTTATTTATTATTACTTTTGTCAGTGTCAAAGTTACTTCAGTGACAATTTTGGGCTTTTTGGTCATTAACAGAGGGGTACCAACAATTCTGTCCATTTGTGTATGCATGGTCACTTAGGTAGTATACACCCTGCCCAGTTTTACTGCTCTATTACTATTACTTATTATTACTCTTATGAAACAACAGTGTGGAGAGACCTGTTCCTCCTTGAACACTTGATTTTGTTGTTTAAATATTAATAAATATGTTAACTGTAACAGTCACAGTTTATTCATTTTATTTTGATAGATTGAATTCTTCTTTATCTCCGAGCTAGAAATGTCCCCAGATTTAATCTTGGAAATCTGGTCACCTTAACTTCAGGTGGTTCAGTGTCTGTGAACCTATGGGCCAGTTTCTCCTCCTAATGCCCTGGAAACCTTAACAGAGAGCATGACATCATGAACTCTTTGAAATACCTGGCCTCTAAAAAAAAAGTATAAGAATCCATTTTTGCAGGATAATAATCCAAAATACATGCTGGACTCAACACAGACATGGTTCCCCAGACAAAGAATCAATCTTCTTACATGACTCTTTCAATGTCTGCAAAGAGAAATGACCAAAATTAACTCTTTCTGTGGAATGTTATAGGAGAAGTATAGTCAATTGCTGTTCTATTGCTAAAAGGGGGTTGTACAGTACTAACCGGAGTACCAATAACTTTAGCACCACTAATTTTCTTAACACCAATTGTTTCTTAACAAGGAATTTCTTCCCCACTGATTAAGTAATACAAATTACAGAGTTGATTTTATTTGTGTGACATTATTCCTTCACAATAAATTATTAATTTATTTTAGGACTTTTGTTCCTGTATTAAAAAGGGGGACCGCAGAGTATGTTCCAACTACATGGGCATCACATTCCTAAGCCTCCCTATTAAGGTCTATTCAGGGGTTCTGGAGAAGAGGGTCCACCGGATAGATGAATCTTGGATTCAGGAAAAACAGTGTGGTTTTCGTCCCGGCCATGAAATACTAGACCAGCTCTACACCCTCAGCAGGGTCCTGGAGGGTGCATGGGAGTTTGCCCAACCAATCTACATGTGTTTTATGGACTTGGAGAAGGCATTCGACTGTGTAACTCTGGGAATCCTGTGGGGTGCACTCCAGGAGTATGGGCTACCAGGCACTTTGATACAGACTGTTAGGTGCCTTTACGACTGGTGCCAGAGCTTGGTCTGTTCTGTCGGTAGTAAGTGAGAGTTGGACTCCACCAACGTTGCCCTTTGTCATGATTCTGTTCATAACCTTTATGAACAGAATTTCTAGGCGCAGCCAAGGTGTTGAGGGGATCAGTTTTGGTAGCCTTTGGATTTGCTTTTTACAGATAATGTGGTCATATTGGCTTCATCAGATGATGAATGTGATGTTCGCAGCCAAGTGTGAAGTGGCCACAATGAGGATCAGTGCCTCCAAATCTACCCTTTTCCGGTCTTGAGCCGGAAAAGGGTAGATTGTCTTCTCCGGGTTGGGGAGACACCCCAAGTGGAGGAGTTTAAGTACCTCGGGGTCTTGTTCATGAATGAGGGAAAAATGGAGCGGGAGATCGATAGGTGGATTGTGCTGCGTCTGCAGTGCTGCGAGCTCTGTACCGATCTGTCATGGTAAAGAAAGAGCTGAGTCAAAAGGCGAAGTTCTACTTTCCTACCCTCATCTATGGTCACAAGCTGTGGCTAGTGACCGAAAGAATGAGATCGCAGATACAAACAGCCAACATAAATTTCCTCTGCAGGGTGTCTGGGCTCTCCCTTAGAAATAGGGTGAGAAGCTCGGTCATCCAGGAGGGACTCAGAGTAGAGCCGCTGCTTCTCAACATTGAGAGGAGCTAGTTTAGGTGGCTCAGCATCTGGTTAGGATGCCTTCTGCCGAGGTATCCTGGGCATATCCCCATCAGGAGGAGACCCAGAGGAAGACCCAGGACACGCTGGAGGGACTATGTTTTTTGGCTGGCCTGGAAATGCCTTGGGATTACCTTGGAGGAGCTGGCCCAAGTGGCTAGGGAGAGGGAAGTCTGGGCCTCTCTCCTTAGTTCACTGCCTCGATGTCCTGACCCTGGGTAAGTGTAAGGTAATGCATGGATGGACTTTTGTTTAAATTTTTACCAGGGGTGCAAACAAATTTTTACACATTAGTGTGTCATTTCATTTGCTGTGCAGCTTAGGTAGAGGTTTTTCCTGTTGTCAATAAGATATTCACATTGCACTGTCCCTGCACTTTGCAGATGGAAAATATAGTATCCCGAAGCAGACAGTATTTTCTCATCCATCCCATCTTCGAAGAAGGATTAATCAATTACTCCAGCAGATGAGTCAGCACAGTGTACACTAGTATGACTGTTCATCTAAGGTCAGAGGATTGCCAAGCCTTGTGCTGAATGTCAAGGACTAGATTAAGACTGTACAAATCAATAGAGCAATCTATACTGAGCAATACATAGTCTGAGCCAAGGCTGTTAGCCTTGTAGCTGAGCTTTGGTGTCTTAGATGGAGTCTTCAGTGGATTAATACCGCACTGATCCAATTATGCATTTACAAACAGGAAAAGCACTGTGGAACAATGCATTTTTTTTTCCCTGTGTGAGATTATTCTGGGGCAGTTTACTTGTGAAAAAGAGGAGACAAAAGGGATAACAGGATGATAGTAAATAATATAAACCCTAAAAAGCAAGATACAGAAGACCTCTTCAAAATATATCAATGTTAGCCAACTGGAGATATCAACATTATCTAATTTGTGCTTCTGTCTAACACATTTAGTCCAACAGTAATGACTGCCTTTTTTTTAGAAGCTACTGGATTTCGCCCAGTTGTAGTTGTGGCCACCACTCCTCATTTGCCTCCACTGTTGCTGTCACCACAATGAATGACTTATTTGATCTCAATGATTATCGTAATTTAATTATCTATCCTGTCACATTTCACATCAATTAAAACAGCAGGCGGCCTACTCAAAAGTGTGGGAAAAAGAATGTCATGAGGGAAAAAAAGATTGGCTGAAAAGCTAAACTTGCACGGGTTCTGGACATTTTGCCCCTTCGCCTTTTCAAACCCAGTTTTTTTTCATCAGTAGAAAAGGAAGCCAAAGAAATATTGGTACCAGTCTTGTCATTTAGTAACCAGCGTAGGACTATTTTATACCTCCTTGACAGCCGTGCAGATAGAAAATTTCTCTACAGTCTACTTACTGTCTTTTGTAGAGAAATGTGGCTTTGTGTCTCCACTTACTAATACCTACAAACAGGAAACTGCTCAGCTTTATTTTAATTTTAAACTGAGGTCATAATTTTTTATATTTCATCAAAGGTCAACTGCCCCAAAAAGGGATCAGAACCACAATACATGAAAATAGGGTGTCAAAAAATTATTTAATAATAATATGCAATTAAACTACATGTGCGATTTTAGGATTTTTGTGACGATATTTCTTGATTATTCATCAGAAATACTTAACTACCAAGACCAATAAACTGATAAGCATTGGTTAAGTATATAGATGTTTGATTTCAGGTACAAAATGAAAGTAGTAGGTGATGAAATTGTAAGGCATTGGTACAAAATGAGGGTACAAACTGGCCAAGGGGTGAATTGACCAGCAGCCACTTGTGTCCAGGTTTATTTATCAGTATAACCTGTTTGTTTGGGATCAGTGCTTTATGCGCAGGTACGGAGTACCACTACTTCTAAATTTTACCCCTCAGCGTACCGGGACTTATTTCTAGTGTTCAGTGCATATCAGTACTCTGCTCGCACATAGAGGGACTATGATAGCCCGTCATGTTTCGTGGTGAAGAAACAGAACCCGTGTGCAGACAACCATTGATCAGAGGAATTAGTGACCATTTTAATAAGTAAAACTTACAAAACCCAGGAACAGGAAAAACGGGGCATGGAAAGAAGCAAAGAACTATGCAAATCAGGGCATGAAAAAAGAGAATCCGGTGCTGATTCCACATGTAACCAGTCTGGTTACATGTGGAATTTTATTTCACTGTTATTCGGGTCTGGGAAAGTATGGAAAGTATTTATTTTTTCTTAAATGTTTTTAAGCTTCAGTCCTGTTGTATATAATCATTGTGTCCTTCATTTCTTACCTTCTTGGTTTGTTCCTTCTTTTTCTTTATATATTTTCCCTTCTATCCCTCTATCCTTCCTTGAACCCTATGACCTTGTCTTCCTTTTGGCCTGCCTTCCTGTTTTTGTTTTTTGCAGGTTCCACAATTGAAGCCTGTATACTGTAGTAATATCTGCTATAAATAGTGAACTTCAGGGTTCTATTGTTACAGTGAATGTAAAGGGCTGTCGTTCAGGAAACTTTAATCTGGAAAAATCTGTTGGAACCCTGATTACAATCTGAAAAACAGGAAACAAAAAGTGAAAAAAATAAACCAAAAAGCCTAAAATGTAAAACACTTTGGCTAATTGATCTTTTTTAACCTTGTGGTGTAAATACATGTTTTTTCCTCCTGAGTTTTGTGTTTTCTAAGTATCTGTTATGATTTCAAGTACAGTATTTTTTTATATATCAAAGTCAAAATCAAGAGCTTAGGCGGCACATCAGGTAAAACAAATGAGGATGATGAGGCAGTGCTGATGAATGACTTGTAAACATGAAGACAATACAAACGGGAGGGAGATTAATAATGTGACAGAAGCTAAAGAGGACATAGTGATGAACCAAAAAAAAAGGCTAAAACTAATCTATGAAAACTAAATAGAAATGCACAATTAAAATGCAAGAATAAAGAAAAAAAGTACAAAAGAATAAATATATATGGCAAGACTTTTCGAGCAGTAATAAATACAGGGGATTGAATAGAATATGGCAAGAACTGAACTGAAATAAAAAAAACAAATAATCATGATAGGAAAAACTCGAAAGACACAACAATAAACTATGAAATAGACGTCAAGGAAAGAACTAATATGGCAGAAACTATGAAACATAAATTACCCACAAGCAGAGGTGGGTAGTAAGAATAAAAAAAGTATTTGTTAATAAGGCTACTCAAGTGCTGAGTTACTGATCACAACATCTGATTTAATATTTAAAAATGATGTCATCAGATGGACAATAAAGTATGAAGTTTGGTATTTTAAAGACTAAAATGAAAAATTATCATTTTTAAACAACATAATTACAAAATATCAAATTAAGGCAGAACAAAGACTTTTCCAAGTAATTTTCTAATGTAAAACTTGTTAAACTAATGCATTAGGTAATGTATATGTATGTTGGAACAGGTTAAAGTACTTCCAGTGACAATATATAGTGTTTACTGCATCTTTTTGACCTTCAAATGTCTCAGCAGGCTCAGCAGATAGAAACTAACATCAGATCAATAAAGCTTGTGTTCAAACAAGAATTCTCTCTTTAACATAAACTGTAGGTGTGTGTCTGTATCTGGTGCAGTTTTGGTTGGATCCAGGGTATCCAGAAATTTTACTTCAAAAAGAATAGTCAGTCTTCATAGTAATATTTTTCAAAAAGTGTGATATTGTAAAACTACTCCTAAAAGTAATGTTTGTCATTAAAGGCCAATCTTTAAGACTGTCAGGTTACAGTGAGGGTTCTTTTGCTCCCCCATTTCTTTTGTTTGGTTTTGTGTATGGATTGGAAATGGAGCAAAGATGCGCAGAAAAGCTGCAACTTTGAGCTCTTTTTACTAACCACTGGATAGAACGTAACTGAAAAAACAACATAGATGTATTTAATTTGCATGATTAAAGACAGGATTTTTTTTAAGGAGGAAGCTCATGGTGGATTGAATCCCTTCTAATCAAAACTAAATATAGACAATGTGATTTTTTTTTAATTTTTTTTTTTTTTACTTTTAGTTTTACAATGCAGTGAGTGAATGCTTATGTCCCAAACATATTGGACTTTTAGTTTTTGGCAGTTTTTCCACTATTTTTGTAGGTTCTCTACTGTGTAATATAAGCTTAAATTGCAAAAAACCAAACAAAACAAAGTGACTGGGTAATGGTATAATACATGTGCTAATTTGTAGATAATGTCATGAACTATATTTTTTAGACACTATATCAAACAACTAAATGAGTACTAGTTCAAGTTAGAGTTGTGAACTTAGTTCAAAATATTTAGCGAGTGAATTATGAAGATGGATCCATCCAGCTTGTCTGTTTGTTGTAATCTTACTCTGCAGAGGTCTTGGCCAGGGTGTCGCAGGAGCTGTAGCTGACCCCTGAGAAGGCCTCCTTGCAAGGCAAGGTCCTCATGGCATCCATCCAGTCACCCATCGTCCCCACTGAGGGAACTTCTGCACTGCTTCTGTCCAACAACAAGTTGGCTGGTCTAAGAGAAAGGGGCAACATAAACAAATGATCAATTGAGAAGCAAATGTAGAAAAATGGCACATGACCTGTAAGTTTTCAGAATATTAAATGACATATATATATTCATATCATCGTTTCAAGGAAACAGGTGGATAATCATCACCTCGGTCATCAGAAAACTGATATACTGCCTGACAGGTGCTGTCTGGCCAGCATTCAACCACGACTTGTGCAGAGCAGCTTTTACTATGTGATTTAAGTATGTACATAGTTTATATTGCTGTCTTGGCTTCAAGCTTGTACTGCAGAGCATGTGCCATTCAAGCAAATATTTGAGTAGGGTGTGATTAAAAAATATTTCCCTGAAGGTAAGTCGAAGTTCAGAGGTGAACGCAAGTCATCTCCCAAAATCTTTCTGACACCTGTCATATATTACAACAAAGTCACTGTGGCAGGCACACAGATGTAGATCTACAGATATTTTGACTGACTGAATGCTTTGTTTTGACTTATACTTGGTTTAATTTTTGTTTAGGTTTTCAGGGTTCATTTTAATTTTCTTTGCAAGAACATGATGTAGGAAAAATAATTAACATTGGATTAATGATACTGTTTAATGACATAGGCTTTCAGAAACCCTTCGCTGACAAACATTTAAACATTTACTATCCATATGGACCACTGAGTCAAAAACATATGAAGTGCTAGTTCATTCATGGTGGCCAAGATGTTTTACATTTTCCTCATCACAGCATTTCCTTATAATAACCCCCCCCAAAAAAAAAAAAAAAAAAACACTTGTGTGTGTGTGTCTATGTGTATGTGGGGGGATCAATTATAATTATTATTTATATTTAGAACCAAGATCGCCATCAAAAGCAGCATCCTTTTCTGTTTAACTTGGTTACCACTTTCTGCTGAGCATGTACTCTGTAGCAGAATGCAAAATTGGATTTTATTACATTGGATGGTTCAAATTAGATCAAATGAAATGTGCCATGTTAGTTGGTGCTCAGTAAAACAGCCAACTAAAAGAGATGTGGAAAGAGGAGTGGACGCTGAAGATGAAAAATAAACATAAGCTGACAGGACATCACATTTATAATGGCTGTCTTGATGCTAAAGGATGCTAAAGGAGTGTGGTTTTGTAAGCAGTTGTGGAAACTGGATTGCATCAATGCAGTGAACATAAAACCAGGTCAATCCATCGAGAGATCAAAGTAGAACGATAACAGTTGAGCACTTTGTGTCCTTTATTCCTTTTTAAGGACATGTTCCACCTGTCTTGCCAAAAAGGCACCTGTTCCAAGACAGCACACAAGGGAATAAAGGAAAGCAGGGAAGTACTACACCGGAGGAAGAGGTAGAGTTCCCTGGGGGAATTCTATTCATAGCAATGTAAACAAACTCATTAGAATACCAGGAAGTCCACCTCTTTCTGGCAGACATAATACCGCTGAGGGGGTTTGAGGCACTATCAATGGTCGTTTGTGTGATCTGGGAAAATGCTACTCAAAGATTTTTACTATGAGAATAGAAATTATAATAGAGAAGTTTAAAAAAATAAAGTAGAAGTTTTACGTATTTTAAACAGAAGAGCTTTACACAAAACTTTGAGTTTTAGTTTTTATACACATTCAACAAGAACTCCCAGCAATTAGACACTCTCTGCAATATTCATGATGCTGCAGTAAGGATGGAATTAAGAGAAGCAAAATGCAGTCAAGATAAATTTATCAGACTGCTATTATACAACAACGTCAGAAGCACCTCACTGAGGCAAGGCAGTATACTGAGAGAAGAAAAGAGACATGGGATTTCTAACAGAGACAGTAGGAGAGAAGAAAGAGGTGGAGAAAAAAAGATGCTCTTGAGGTGGTGGAGTGGGTGTTTTTACAATGATTGAGTCTTTTCCTGCCAGATCAGAGGCCTGTCAAAGTGCTGAGGGCCCCCCAGGACTTTCTGGAAACACTGGTTTGTCTGAAAGAGAGGGAATTTGTAGCTGGATAGAGGGGGCGGTTTGCTTGAGAGGGGAAAAGACAAAAATGTGAATATTTAACTCAAAAAGTTTATATTGGTTATTGTTTTTTTTTTTAATCTTGTTTATTTTTATTTAAATAGATTGATTTTATATTGTTTTAAACTATGTAGAAAGCAACTCAGTTACATATACATAAAATGATCGCGAATTATAGCTATAAAGTATGTAACTTCATCTTTCTTGCAAGATTATCGATCCTTTTCTTTATCTTCCACCTGTACTGATCTTCATGTTCTGTTCTCTTATTATATTCTGACTATATTTCCCCCTCTGCTGTCTCTGCTGGGAAGTAAACTGCAAATGACCTTGTTTCCTCCCTCTTATCATTTTCTTTGTTTCCTATGTTGTTACATTTCTTGCGGCAACTCAAGAGACAAGATTATTGGTGAGGAAAGAGAATGATGTGATGCAAGGGGGGAAAAAAAAGGAAAAGAGAGCATCTGTTTGATGCCAGAGGATGTTTTTAAAGCCTCTTGTGGATTTAACAGCATATAGAAATGCAGAAAAATCCCCTGTTTGAGCAGAAAGAAGCAGAAAAACACTGCAGAGAATTAGTCTAGCCCCTTTATTGGTGTCAGTTCTTGTGCTTTGTAGTCTACCTTTCAAATTTTCAGGCTTTAAAATACCACTGCTATGTAGTTTTTTTTTTTTATGGAGCTCACAGAAGAAACAGAATAGGTGGATGAGTGGAACTTTAACAGATAAAGTACATGTGGGCAGGACAGTGAGGGGAGAAATGACCTCTCAGTGGGTAGCAGCAAAGGGAAGTCTGGATATTTTTGTTTGGTGGAGACGAGAGATTCAGTTTAACTGACATTTTGAATTTGTCTGTTTTTAAAAAATGTGAAATAGGAAAATCTGTCAGAACTGTGCTAGAAGTTCTTTTGAGCTCCCTTTCACATTGAACTAGGATGGCACAAAAAAGATTGTTAGAATTTGGATGGTCTCTGCAAACAGTTTTCTTGGGTGTTTCAAGAAAGCAGTCCACTTCCCTTTATGTGTGAAGGACTTTGACAGTTCCCACACTGGCTCCTGAATGAAGTGTGGTAGCAGCAGAGGTCATTTATCTGTGATCTGCAACCCACAAATTCTTTTTAAGAGGAGAATATGAAACAACCACCCTGGCCACATGACCAGGCTACAATCTTATTACAACCACACCAGCCTGGCAGCAAGCAAGTATTTATTGTAATACATAGATTGGTGCAGTCGCTTTGCACATTACCCTGGTGTCTAAGATATCCAAGCAATGGAACAGGCAATAAACAGTCTCCACTAACTCCATTAACAGAGCCATGCTTATGCCCTTGCACAAAGAAATCTATATGCTCTGGTTTAAACCATAAATTAGGGTTCCCAGCCATGGAGAAGCACCCACACCTCCAAATTGTGCTTAGACTGGTTGACTAAAGAAAGCTGTGAGTTTTTAAGCCTGCAGTTCAGCTACTAAATATTTATCTTTAGGCATTTATAGATCCACCTATTACATAGTAAGTTCACATATTTTAAATGTTCTCAGCCCCATTACAGCTATTAAAGCTTTCTCTGTAGCACCCGTCCATGGTTCTTTCCCAAGCTCTCTACAAAGAAACGACGCTTTATTTATCATTCCTTGCCTTCTAAGATCATTACTTTTATGCACATGCTTTTTAGAAATGTCTTGAAGTAACATAGCTTGGTAACTTATTATAACATGGTAAAAAAAAAAAAAAAAAGTGATTACAAGTGATAAGAGTCTCTGACACGACACTTTTTCAAACCAGGTCTCAGAGTGGAACTTTTTGGGAACACCCCATGCAGGGATGTGAAATACTCTACAAGTGTGAAATTGCACATACACAGAATGCACGGCCGCAAGATGAGGTGGAGGTTAAGGGTCAACATTCATGCTCGTTTCAACGACATGCTAAAATCATAGCGCCATATAGTTCCCTGGCATGACAACTACAGCAGACTCTAGGTGTTTTGGCGGTACAGTCTAAACAGTGACGCATTGCAATATAAATGTGGAACTTTTCTCCAATCAATATTCGAAAATATCAGCAGTTTCCAGATAGTGGTTCTGTGTAAACAAAGCCTTAGATTGGTTGCTCATCCCTCATAATGTTAAGACAGAAATATGCAGTTACTACTATATGAGTGCAATTTAAAATTAAGCTGAAGTTTGGATTGAGAGAAAAAGCACCTGGAGAAAATATATAAATGCATGAGAACAGCATGCCAGACTTTACATAAAATGAGATTTGAACATATCTTCCTGTGAGGCTAATCTCGGTACAACCATTCAACAGAGTATATCAATAGTTTAGGCTTTTTGCCACCGCCACACTTTTCTGATCAAAAATGGACAATGTCGTTTCTCAGAAAACACAAAAACCTACAGTTTCATGTTTTAAACACCTTGAAAAGCAATTTTGACAGTGACCTCCAACCCTGATTGGACTCCTGTTGGCCTATAATTTGTCTCTGACAGCCAACCTTGGCCCAGTGACCCCCACTTTTTTTCCGTCCGCATGCAGAGACAGTAAACTCTGACCAGCTTCCACCTCCCAGGTCTCCAGATGCTCGACTCTGGTCGCAGACTTCGGTCCAGGCTTTAGAGGGAGGGGGGCAGTACATTAGCCTGCCAGGACAGCCCTGAGACAAACGAGGTGTGTTGAGCTGAGAGCAGCTGCTCCTGCTGTGCAACTGCCGTTGCCACCACACACTCTCTCCCTCTCTTCCACACACACACAAACACATCCGCACTAGCAGTTCTAATAAATCACCAGGCAGGACTCAGTTGGCCAGGCCGCTCTCACCCAGTGTTAAAAGCCAATCAAGAAAATTACATGCTAACTCCAAGGGACCTATTTTCACTTTCTTAAGAAATCATTAGTCAATGTTATGAGCTCTGACATCTCCATAATACCATTGCCGTCTGCTGCAGACCCAACGCCTGTCTCCCTCCTTGCTCAGAACTGACAACTGTACATGTGCTGCCCTGCTTCCCCATGGCCCCCTGGGAGATTTGTCCCCGAACAATAGAGGCAAGCCCTGTGGAAGAGGAAAATAAGAAGCCACCCCCCAAAAAAACCAAAAAAAAACAACAAAAAAAAAAAAAACAAACAATGAGAACAACGGAGGAAGAAAACATAGAGATAAAGCACAACAACAAAAAATAGTTTTTGTGTAATTTTTTTAAAGTCTTACAAGTTGTTCTAGCAAGAGAGCAGTTCTTCAGTTAAAGTTTTGCATTATAATCTGTCAAATGCGTTTACTTTCATATACTTCAAAATATTTTAAAGTAATAAAAGAAATTGGTCCATCTAAAATAAATTGTAATATTTTTTTGTGTGTGTTTATATTGGTTATATAAACCTTTATTTACACTTAAACTTGCAGTTGCCATTAAAATTATTTATAAGCCTTTGAGTCTTTCTCACTGAAAGTTTATCACAGGATATTAAGTATGACTAGAGAGAAACCTTTGATTCTGTACATTTAGGATGTTGACAGAAATAACAATAAAAGTGCTGATCAACAAGTTAGATTGCAAAACCAAGCTTAAGTATAAAGAAGCAGAGAAAACATTTCCTTTGTTCAAAGTATGACTTTCACAATTCCCAGAATTTACTCCCAAAGATGAATTCTCAAAAGATTATTTGTTCCGGAAGCTCCTGCTCAGCAGATGATGGCATATCCTTTTGTGTTTGTTTTTTGTGCTCCTTTCTGTGTGCACAAACACCCTAAATGAAGGAAATAAAAGATTCAGTATCCTTCTGATACCTGGATGTCGTGTTGGCTGTGATTTTGAGGCTGCAGGGGTTGCGGATGAGTTTATCAAGGATGCTGACAATTTGGTCAAATTTGGGACGGTTATTCCGCTCCTTTTGCCAGCAGTCCAACATCAGTTGATAGAGTGTGGCAGGGCAGTCCATGGGTGGTGGCAAGCGGTAACCCTCATCTACAGCTTTTATTACCTGCAAGCAGGAATGCAGAAGATTAGGAGTTTATATAAAGTTGCTTAAAAAAAAATCAGAGTTCTCAATTGTTCTGGACTAAACATGGGTCAGTTATTAGGGTAAATGTCAAATATATTTCTGTAGCACATTTAAAAACAGCAAAAGTAGACCAGTTAAAAAATCTGCTGAAACACAATAAAATAAGACATAAAATGCAATAAAAATTATTCATGAATTCAATGTCAGTTATCCATTCAAAGCATACTAAAGTTTTAGAAAGTTACGGTATTTAAGACCACTGAAAATTTTTAATCATCCTACAGTTTAGACATTTTAATGAGATGTGCCAGAGTGACCAGAACTTTCTGCAGCTCCATAGAAGCATGCAATACTGCTCCTACCACACCTGTCTATCAGCCAGCTGAAAGAAGACTTCTACACTTTTCCCTAACTTACAACAAAGACAGATTTTGGTGTTTTGGAAATATTGCTCATTGAGATATACTGTATACAGATAGTTATGGTGTGGAGGTCAGTGCCACTATCACTCTTATGGCATTAAGACTTCAGTTAGCATGGTGTAAACAGCAAGTCTGTTCAGCTGTTGAGCAGTCAACTGCAGACTTCACCCAAGCAGCTTGCCCAACTAATTAATCAGCTAATATCAGTTTGCAGTTTGGGAAAGGAAAGAGAAGAGAATAAAAAAAATAGTATTTTTAAACACTTTAAATGACTACTAAATTAAATAGGTCTTTATATTTTTGCTGTATTCAAATGAAAATACCAAATGTGATAGATAAAATTGTACACATCAGTATGTCATATTATTTTACCAACAGTGATAAAATCGTTGCTTTTCTATTTCAAATAAAAGCAGTCAAATCATGTTATACACTTCTGCTTAAAATATGTTCCTATAAAATATTTTTATTTAATATATCTCTGTTAATACAGAACATATAATGTGAGGACCTCGTTCATCAAAGTCTTGCATATAGCAATAACCGGGTATGCTTTATGTTTTAATAAAAAGTTGTTTTTTTTTTTTTAGTTTTTTTTTTTAGAGTTTGAACTGTATTATTTTGTTTAATATAAAACTCTCCAACTGTGGGAATATGGGTCAATCAGTTTATTTCATAAAACTAATCTGAATGTTTCATCAGGGACAGTTGGGGATGAATCATTTAGTTTTGCACAAGCTTTCTAAAAAGGATGTAAGAGAATCTGAATGAAGATTGCACAAAGCTGCCAACCCTTTTGGTGTCATGGTTGCCCCACACCACACTAAGAGGAGGTTTAGTTGCTTCCCCTTCTTAAAAAGAATTGCAAATTGGCAACACTTACATCCTGATTGGACATCTCCCAGTATGGCCGTTCTCCATATGACATCACCTCCCAGAGGACAATGCCATAACTCCATGCATCGCTGGCTGATGTAAACTTCCTGTAGGCAATTGCCTCTGGTGCTGTCCACCGGATAGGGATTTTCCCTCCCTGTAATGCGTAAGAGAAAGAATTATCAAATAATATAATTTAGCCCAAATTAATTACTTTTTGTGGATGAGTCCGATAATATTTAATATTTGTGTGTTGCAGACATTGGGGGAGCCATGGAGTCAAAAGCTGCCGCTATGAAAAAGTGTTTGTCAAGTGTTGTTTCACGTCATTTGTGATCTTCACATACAAAGACAAATTACCCAATTGAAAGGCATAAATTACAAGAGTAAATTTTTCTTGTGACAGTTTTCTATTTTCTGAGCTAGACCCTTGCCACCTTGTTTCAGTGGTTTAGGAATATATGCTGAATTAGATCAAGCACTGGCCTTCCTATACATTTTTGGACATATTAAAAATTAGACAGCATGAGTTTTACAACAACATATATATACTATATACCACACGTGAACCACTGCTATGGTATTTACATCACTGCAACTCAAATATGGCAGAAGTTAGCCAGTAGTAACATTGCTTGACCTCATGGAACAGTATGCAAATGTTCTGTCTAAACTGATAAATATTCAATCATCTCAGCATGCCAGATCCTTGAAACTAAAAGTGAAACTGACAAGATGACCTTTTGTCTGATTTATTCAGCTAATCATTATCTAAACACTTGAGGGCACTCAGAGCATTGAAATTTAATTCCAAGTATAATAATATTTATGTGTTAACATGTCAGATCTTGACGCAGTTGAATGTGGTTTTCACAATCTTAACACCAATACCCAAGCACTATTTAAACCTGAGGCATATGAAAAGCAATTCACATACTTCAAAGACATAGCAATTCTTGATGTTCCAAAACATATACCTCATATCCCTCACATATAGCACTGTATGACACCTCTTTTCCAATATGCAATCATACATGGCAAATTGGAGAACTTTTGAGATCTCTAAAATCACTTTTCATAATTAGGACTGTACTCAAACCAGTTAAATTTAGAAGGCGTCTGGATCTAGGTTTATGATGAATCAAAGAGAAGCTAAACCAAAATAAGCCGTCCAGTTTATAAAAACTGAAAGCAAAATATTGAATCACGGAACTAAATTATAACAAAAATATTTGAACAGATTCAGTCTTAATTAAGATTAATTCACATGAACATTAAAGAAAGGAAGGAAAACATATAAACCAAATTATTTTCCAATGTTTCCTTTGTGCAACAAAATTAGTTTTTCTTCCTGAAAAGCAAGACAAATGAAGAAAATAGTGCTAAAGAAAGGATGTTGACAGTGGCCAAACGTAACAGAGAGATGGCCAACTCAGCTAGCTTTTGCTTTGGACTGCACAGCTATAAAGGCTGTTATCTAAAAAGTCTATTATTATGCTGCTTACTGCGATGGAAAGACTGGGGAAAGCATGAGACAGTAGAAACACAAACAAACGGTTGCATACATAAACTGATAAACCTTAGGAAAATGACACGCTCCTATACGGACGCTGTATCAAACTCTAAAGTAGAGGGGGAAAAGAAGTCTAAAACATACATAAAGAAGCTGAAAAGCAAGCATACACGTAAGTAGGAAAACAAATCAAAAGTTTATTAAAGTAGAGACAAGAGACAATAAAAACCTGTAACAAGACCTTGAATCTCCTGGATGATGGAGTTGTGAATCAGTGGGACCTGGTAGAGTTCCTTATTCTGTGTTATTATTCTGTTTTATGCATTTTCTGTGAGAAAGGCAAATGCCACACAGACTGTTTATTTGAAAAGCAATTCTCAGCCAGCAAATTAAACCCTGTTTTAAAGGGTTGCATGCATAGTTTAGACCAGAAGACGCTATGCTGACCACTCATGCACACACACATATACACAGGGGAAAAAAAGACAGATGAACGTCTGGAACATGACACGGCTCCTGCTATGTTTCAGTTTTTGACACGAGCATCTACAGCAGAAGTAAATCAAGAACAAAAAACACCAAAATGCTAATGAGAGTAAGTCATTATTTTCATAACAAATGGCCTTTTCTGCCACTTTTCTGGATTAACCTTTATGGTGTTTAGAGTTTTTTGTTTTTTTTTCTTAAAATTTTTTTTTCCCCTCTTAATTGGCAAAATATATATTTTGGGTTTTACATTCAATGTTTTTTTTTTTTTTTTTTACTATTATTTGACTGAATATAGAACTTATAAATCTACAAATTTCCACAGTAACCTTAAGACACATTCCACTTTGTAGGAAGCTGAACAAAAACACATGATCCCTTTTCACATAACATTTCACACCTTTAAAACAACATACTTCTGAAGCAGAAAAAAATCTGCTTTAAAAGGTAGAAGGAAGTTCTGTTCAGTCTTAGTGTGCAGTTTTGTGATTTAAAAAAAAAAAAAAATACCACAGCATATCTGTTCGTACTATGATACAGAGCAAAAAAAAAAAAATTAAGCTGTGTATTTTTGTGTGTGATGACCTTTGCACAGTTTTTTATTTTAACATGGACCTAACCAAGAAGAATAATGAGCCGCAGGACCTTTCTCAGCACAATAATTCATGTGGCCTGTTGTGTTCTTGATTTGTCTTTTTGCTCCAGCTTACCCTGGTGGTATAAGCAGCCTCTGGGTCGTCCTCCAGCACTCTGGACAAGCCAAAGTCTGACACTTTGCACACCAGATTGCTGTTGACCAGAATGTTCCGTGCTGCCAGGTCTCGGTGAACGTAGCCCATGTCTGACAAATACTTCATGCCTGAGGCAATGCCACGCAGCATGCCGACCAGCTGGATTCCTGTAAACTGGGCATCGTGTTTCTAAAAGAAAAACATGGAGGGAGAATGAGTTAAAGGAAACAAAGGGACGCTCTGCGAATGCTGTACATTTTCCTTATAAATAATGAGAGATGGAGTCTGACCTTTTTCAATATTTGCATAAAATAAACGCTTTTGTCATTAGCATCTGCAGAATTTTCATTGACCTTTAAAAAACACCTTTGACATTCCCATAATCTATCTTAATCTTAACTGTGAAATTCCAGGGCTATAAAAAATGATTGGATGATAGTTAGGGTCAAGCAAATAGAGTACCTTTGAGAAGTTTTCATAACCCCTAAACTTTTTTATGTTTTGGCACATTACAACCACAACCATTACTCAGCTGTCAGGTGATAAACCAAGGACAAAGTAGCACATATTTTAAAGGGGAAGAAAAATCACTGAGAAGTGTGCAATACACGCCAGCTGATAGCCTTGCCTAGGCCTCGGACAAAATAATCTTAGATTGACCCTTACTGGCAGTATTCTGTACCTTTATCGGTATTTACCATTTATAGACAGGATTAATCTTCTTCCTTCTCTCTTTCTATACTTTTTAAAAAAAATTTCCTCCTAAGAACAGGTTCTAAATGATATTTCTGCCGTAGAAAGCTGCCAGTAACACAAATGATTAGACAGACAGACAGACCCTTTGTTAGATTTAGGTTCAGACTTTTACCGGGGGATGTATATGATGAATTTAGCTTTGATCCAAACTATTTTATTTTATCTCTGGCTGTAGGTTTGAGGTCTTTCTCTTACTGGAAGGTTTGCCCCTGGCATTTCAAATCTTTTGAAGCTTCTTACGTTGCCCTGTATTTTTATTCTAACTCTATCCCCCCCAACAACTCTATCAAGATTCCTTGGCTCTGATTTTTGTCTAGAACTCATTTATCATTTCTCTGACACGTAATGACTCCAAACCCAGTTAACACATTTGTAAGCTGTTTGTGAGAGTTTACAGTATATGAACTGGAAAGGGTTTAGGCCTGCTTTGTTCTACGTAAAGAAATGACCAAAGAACTTATGAGAAGAACAAAAGTATCCAACATTTTTTTTTCGTTTATGTCTCTGTTTTGTATCAGTGGTCATCACTGGGTTTCCACTTGCTCTGACTTACCCTCTGCTTGTCAAACACCATGTGGAGAACTAAGAGTAAGATGAGTTTGTATGATGAGCGTGTTTTTCTTTGAAAACCAATCAGACCCACTTCTTCTCTTATTTCATCCGGACCCTTTATAGGCCAGACCACCTGGTTTAGTCACTTCAAAGCTTCAGTGGATTCAAAATGCTGACATAAGCTGCGATGCATAACACAGAGAACATGAATGTGCGTGTATTTGTATGGTGCACGCCCCCCTTTTTGGTGATGAAGAACAGGCCTCCGGGAAAACATGAGGAAATAACAGTTATAGCCGCCATGGGTATGTCTGGATACAGTACAGAGACGTGGAAGAAATGTGTAAAACAGGCACTGGCACTCATGCTTTCAAGCCAGTAATTTAACTTGGCTGATATACTTCAGCTAATTTCAGTGAGTGGATCAATTCTTCAGTACAGAATTGAGGCATGGCGACAGTAAAATTCCCGCTGAACTGGAAGAGCAGTGGGAATACAAACGGACAAACACTGAGATTTTATGAGCCTGATTTAAAAAAAAATAAAAAAAATAAAAAATAAAAATTAAAATGGGTATCAGAACCTCTACATACTTTTTAGAATAAAAAAGAAAAATAAAGCTAAATAAACCTGTATTGTCAATTTAAAGTGTGTGTGTGAAATATGGATGTGAACCTAGGAAAATTACAAAATTGCTATTTGTAACATGGTGTTAAAGATGTTGAAGCTTAAAGTGGAATTGTTTCCTTATACACTTCTACCACAAAATCAAACCTATGGTATGTAATGCATGAATCTAACCAGACAGAGAGTAAAAATGTAAGTAAAAAAAAAATAGTATGAGATATTAATTAAACTAAAATGATCAGAGCTGTGATGGCAGAATTTTCATAGTTCATAAATAGGTTGAAACATATTTTTTATATATATATAATTATTTTATATGTATACATTTTGTATTTTAAAATTATAATAAAATCTTTGAGTTAAACTCCTTACATTTTCCTGAATACATTTTTTTTTCCTTTCACTACACATTTATTTTGTTCTTTAAGTCTGTCTTTGATGTCTTTAAAACTCAATAAAATAAGTCCTTAAGTATGAATACAGAATTAACAGGTGGATACCCCCTACTCCTGATCCAGCAACAGATATTCATTGAAGAAAAATATACAAGCAAAATACCACCAATCAAAGCATTTGCCATTGTCATATGACTCCATTTTCATTTTTATTAAAATTTCTCAGATGTCTAATAATATATTTTTGTATGACAATGGCAACTGTGATGTCCACGATCACTCCATTTTCTAAAGGGCCTAGCTGTGAGTTGTTTTTTTCTTTCTTTAATTATAAATGAACAGATCACCAAGTGCCATAGAAGGAAAAACAGCTAAAACTGGTATTACGGAATATGTTGTTTCAATTATACACATTGAAGACTTAGATATAAAGTATTTTCTTTCCACAACAACTGTTCAGTCCATCAAATTCAATGACAGCTGCTGTGTTGCTGTCATTCGAAAGACTGATGGTTTCATTTTTGGAACAGCATTTTTGGAAATTTAGAATGTTGTTAGAAATACAAACTAAAGCTCAAAAAATGACCTCGTACGTCAAAAACAATGTTTTAGAATGGCATGTTAGATTACCAGCACAACTCTATTACTTTGTCCTTTAATTTAGGTAAATTGCAGACATCATGATGGTAAGTGTGGGATTATTAATTCAATTTGGTTTATTTCTATTGTACAAATTCATAACAAATATCATCTCCAGGTGCATTGTAAGAAAAAAATCTAACTTATTAACCTAAATATAAAATTTGATTAGCCACTCCAAAAGACAGATTCAAATTAAGTTATATACATTCCAATTTGATCCTGGTTATAATACAACACAGTCAAATTCAGTTTATAAAGTTTATATCAAAGAAAGCCCAGCTGATTGTATCAGGTCTTTGACTTTTCAGCAGTGCCGTCTCCTAAACAAGAATGTGGCGACGGACGCAACAAATAACTTCCCTTTAACAGGAAGAGACCTCTAGCGGAACCTGGCTAAGCATGAACGGGTCAACAGCCACACTAGATTAGGACTTTTAGAAGAGAGCAAACACAAAAAAAGGCAAATTCACAGGTCCAGTTGTACCTTCTTCATTAAAAAAGTCTACAGAATACAAGTAGTTAGTGTCACCAGTATTTGCTTAAATTTCTTTGTCCAGAAGACGACAAAGATTGAAAATGTAGCTAAAATTGTATCTTCACTTTTTTATCTGGCCATAAATGTTGTGTTTCTTAATTTTCTGTGGTTTTATGATTTGCACTTCTGATGTGCATAGTAAGTTATCTTCTCCTCCATTGTTCCATGTGTTTATGTTATTACTTACTCTTAGGAAGCTGTCAAGAGATCCGTTCTCCATGTACTCTGTGACAATCATGACAGGCTTACCTGCAAAGAGAAAACTTCTGTCAGTGGTTATATTTCTTACAAAGACAGACTCTCCCACCACCATAAAATTTGCAAGAAAGATTTATTAGCCGAAACGGGAAAAGTCAAATCTATTCAATAGAGAGTGTGGTGAGTTCAGTTAAAGCAAAAATAAAAGCCCCATAATGAGGACCAGAATAAAGACAGCTTTTTTTTTTCTCACATGAGCATCAGTTGGGTCATGTCACAGGGTTCCTATAGGTCAAATGTCAAAGAGAGGCATCTTTATTTCTTTGGATCAACTGATTGTAAATCCATGCTTCTTTTTGCCATCTGCACTTGATCAGTCGTTGGCCAGGGAATGTTGAAAATGAATCTTCAGCTCACCCTGATGTTGATTGAAAACAGTTAGAGTAAGGACTTGTTTGTGTCCCAGATGCGTTCGCTGTACATCACTCTTGACCTAACGGCGGCTTGTGCTTCATTTCCAGTTTGATACTGATTAATGTGCCCTCCTTCCCCCTGTCCCTTTTTTTCTGACCTACCTTTCCTTTGTTACCCCATCCCTCGCTCTCTTCTCTAACTCCCATTTCTATTTTATTGAGAGTATTTTTTTTTTTTAAGGGCAAAGGCTGAGAGGAAAGAATGAAGATATTATATGTTAAAAATGATGACTATTAAGAATCTATGAGACCCGCTGGAAAAAAAAAAAACATTATTTAATCCAAATAAAGCAAACAAATCATATTTTGAGTAAATTACTATTTGATTTAAAAATATTGTTCAGATGAAATTTAATTCAGCAATATCTACAAATTAATTGGGCTTTTACTAATTTCCCATAAAAAAACATTGTATTCAGACATTGTATTTGTGTATTATTGTTGCTGTGGCTATTTAACTAAAAAGTATGGATTGTCTCGGAAATTGCAAAATTTTCTGTAACAATTATAGTAAAAACATCTCATTGTTCAGATAAATCTGGTGTAAAATAACCTCCGCCCACCACCACTTCCTAAAAGCCTGTGATGGATTGTTCCCTTTACCAACAAATGACTTTTATAGTGGCCGACAGGAACACACACACACAAACATACTATCCTCCTGGTTGTCCTCCGCCCTCTTCCCTTCCTTCTTTCTCTCTTTTCTCAACTTTGGCAGTAAAGATAAAGGCCCCCAGGCCTCTTTGTTCCGTCAGCTAAAATGCGAGCGTATGTGTGCAAATGCAGATGTGTGCGTTGCGGTTTGAAAGAGAAGAAAGCATATGTGAGAATGTGTATGTGTGTCTGATCCTGCAAACATGCAGCCTGTAGATCAGCCAAAAGCAGCAGCAAGGTAAATGGGGTGTGAAAGTCTCAGGATTATTAAGAATTAACAGGAGCAGCTTAATAAATCACCCTCCAGCTGTGTGTGTTTGGGCGTTTAGGTGTGTGTCGGTATGGGTAAGCATATCAAATGGACCCTCTAAAAGTAGGCCTTGCACTTGTGCTGCTATGACTTTTCCATGTGTTCAGAACATCTCCACAAATACACATATACGCACCCAGTGTGTCTTCTGTATTCATAATATTGTAACAACTGAAACTAGTTCTGACAGGTTTTCAGTGCCGGTTCATTAACAGCAGACTCAAATAGATTCGCTTTCAAATGTATCAGACTTCATATAAGCATACAGGAGCATTTCAGAAAATTAGAAATCATTGAAGAATTAATGCTTTTCAGTAATTCAGTTAAAAAAAGTGATGACTATGACTTATGGTTAATTTAAACCAAAATTATTTCTCAGCAAATTTGAAAATTACACAACACCAATAAAAACATGTTTTTATTGGTAATGCGATGATATCATCTACACAACCAGAGGGTTATCAAGTTAACTTAAGTTTACTTGATAGTTTTCCAAAAGCATCCTCCAAAAGTAAGGTAAGCCACAAAAGGCATGGCTTGAGAAGCTGGCTGTTCACACAGTGCTGTGTCTAAGCATGTTGACAGAAAGTTGCGTGGAAAGAAAGAAACCTTGATTGTGAAGCAAAGCCTGTTCAAGAGTTTGGGGGGAGTTCACAAGTCATCAGTTTCTTCAAATGCAGATGAGCTAAAGGCTACCACAGCAGCGCTGATCATCTCCATGTCACGCCACGTTCAAGAGAGTGCATTTCTGTATTTAAAGACCTTTTTTTTTATTTTATTAGTCTGATGAAATATTTTACTTTTTTTCTGAAACTTTTTTTTTTTTTTTTTTTTTTTAATTTGGAGTTCAAAATTAACAGAAATAAACAGATAATATGTCATTCTCTGTGTAATTATACTGCGTAAACTGTTGGAACTGGGGCTGTATAGTGGTGCAGTTAGTTGGAAAGTTGCCTTGCAGCAAGAAGGGTTCAAAGCCCAGCATGGCCCTTTTGCATGGAGTTTGCATGTTCTCCCCATTTGTGGGTTATCTCTGGATACTCCACCTCCCTACCACAGTTCAAAAATATGACTTTTAGGTTAATTGTTCTCTAAATTATCCTTAGACCCTGTTCTATGTGTCTCTGTGTTGCCCTTTGATGGCCTGGCGACCTGTCCAGGACGTACCCCACCTCTCGCCCATTGACTGCTGGATATAGGCACCAGCCCCCCTGCAGCCCTGCAAAGATAAGCGGGTATAGTCAATGCATGGACGGATGGAAGTTTGAATTGAATTACTGTAATATGTTAACTTTTCAGAGATATACTCATTTATTCAGATGCACTGTGATGAGTAAATGTAGTTTGCTTTTGTTTTTCTGTGCTGGTTCATTAACAGCAGACTCAAATAGATTCACTTTCAAATGTATCAGACTTCATATAAGCATACAGGAGCATTTCAGAAAATTAGAAATCATTGAAAAATTAATGATTTTCAGTAATTCAGTTAAAAAAAAAGTGGTGACTATGACTTATAGCTAATTTAAAACCAAAATTATTTCTTAGCAAATTTTAAAATTACACAACACCAATAAAAACATGTTTTTAATACTGTAATGCGATGATATCATCTACACAACCTGAGGGTTGACTATCAAATTAACTTAAGTTTGCTTGATAGTTTTCCAAAAGTACAAATGTAGTTTGTATTTGTTTTTTTTTTTTACAAAAGTTAATCATGTAATGAACTCATGTCTTCTTCACAAAATGTCATATCAAAATGTTTGCTAAATTTAACTGACAGACAAGTTTTGGAAAGAAAAAAAATTCTATGAAATTAACAAAATTGCAGCAAAATTGCTTGACTTTAACAGGATTAACCAAGTTATTACTGAAAAAATTATGCTGATTGAATTAAAGAGTTTGAAGTTTTTGTTAGCCAATAGAAAACAGGGAAAGTAAAAATATGACATAAACGTGGGATTAAAAATCTGGAAAGTAAAGTCAGGGGAATTTCTTCAGGTATTTTATTCAGCTCTTAAGAACAACTGCAGCAGATGAACTGCTTAACTAGGCAAGTGCCGCAGGGATATTAGGAGGCCAGGCCTATTTCTTAGCGGCAAAGTTCAGACTCATTATTTTCCTCTTTCTTCAGTTGTTCCCTTTTAAAGAGGCCTTGTGTGTGCTAATGATGGTCTTATAAAGAGGCCCACAGGGGGGAAAGTCAGAGATATGGATTTATGGATTTAATGCTTGTGCCTGACACAGACTTTGATCAGAGCACATTGATCTGCAGAGATTTACATCACAGCAACTCAATAAAAGTTGTTGCTTTTACACAGAAGTGTTGGGCATTTGTTGAACCATTTGTCAAAGACAATTGCAAATCCAGAATTCCTCTGAAAAAACAAAGCGGAAAATCCCCATCCTCGCAGGGAACATTTAAAAGCCATATGATTTTCTGCTCAATCTGTTTTCCGTTTGCAAATTTTTTTTATTTTGCAAAAATAAACAATACATCAAACCAGCCTGAATACTAGCTAATACAAAACAAAGTACCTTACAAAATATTTGCAATCTTGAATTTTTGCAAATGTTGTTACATTGCAACCACAAACCTTTACAGTTTTTCTCAGTCGCTTTGGTGCATTTCTCAGAACAGAACTGAAATTCTCAAAACTACTTGTTCAATCCTCAAATCAGTGTCACTTGTGCACATCAAAAAAGCAGTTTCTCATTTCTGTGAACAAATTGCAAATGCTTTTGCACATCCATGCAACTGATGTACAATTCTCTGCTTTTTCTTACATTTTCAATTGCTTATGTCATGTTGATCAAAATGAATTATATGGGTCTCTGTTGAATAGTCTCAACCTCCACAACATTTAAGCATAAGTTGGTTGTATAAATCTGAACATGCAAAATACTTGAAGAAGTACATGTCAAGTTTATTTCTATACATTTTCATTAAATGGTTTTTCTAAATCTGTCCTGAATTGGTAAATTGCAGGTTAATTCTGAGTTTCTCCATTGTAGGTAAACATGTAAAGCATTAGATCAACCAATGACCAACCAGTATTCTGACAGCTCAGAGGTGCATCTCATGAACCATCAACTTGCAAATATATAGTATACATAGCTGGAGCACGATACAGTATTATATTTCTGACAACAGAAGGACAAGGATTTGGATGGGGTCAACAACCTGAGAGAAGAAGAGGAAGAGGAAAAGGAGTGAGGCTTTGGCATAGGAGTTAGGAGGCAAAACAGAAGAAGAGGCTGAGAACATATGCCAGTTCTCATCGGTCCAACATCATCAGGATATGCTTTGCAAGCCCACATCAAGATGCTGATAGAGTTCCTCTCACCCTGCTCTTCATTCCTTAACCCCATTGATGATTTTTTTTCTCAGCATGGTGATGGAAAGTATAGTAATACTGCACTGTAATCCTTACAGCACTACATGTCTAGTTTTCCTTATGGAGACTGTCTTATATTCCCATTTCTACTTTTGTTTTTTTCTTCGTGCCTTGCATTGCTTTCTTCCTTTCTGAATCACAATGACATGGTTTCTTAACAACTTACAGTAAAAGCATAAATGATCTTCCATTGATCTCCCACAATTACAATTTATAATACTTGTCCTCAAAACTTTAGCCATAGTTTACAATACAACATCCCTCAAGAGTACACTGTTATATTGACATGACAAAGCAATTTGACTGTCTTATATGTACACAATGAAACAAAGACTACTGCTGAAAGATGAACTAAGAATTTTGAGAAAGATACTGGCTTTTTCAGATAATTTATGGTGTTTTGCTCTTTGTACAAATTGTTCTGAGAAATGCACTTACCGTTTTGCAGAAATACACCAAAGCGACTGAGAAAAACTGTAATGTGTTATATTGGGATTTTTTGTGGTGTATTTAAGAAATGCATGATTGTGAGGTGGAAGGGAACATGCTCCAGATAAAATAGAATAAACTACAAATAACACAAATAAAAACCCATAAAAAATTGCTCTGTGTGTCTATTAATATTTAAATGGATTATGAACAAACTTACTGCGTGTCACTACACCCTCCAGCCTGATGATATTGGGGTGATCAAATTGTCCCATGATTGACGCTTCTGCAAGGAAGTCCCGTCTCTGCTTGTCTGTGTAACCTCCTTTAAGAGTCTTGATGGCCACACAGATCTCCTTCTTGTTGGGCAGCTTTAGGCGACCACTGCACACCTCTCCAAACTCACCTAAAGTTAAGATAACAAAGACACAATACAAATCACTTGTTTGAATGCATAATATCATTTTAGATTTGTCAAAGTCAAACAATCCCTGACATTTGGGTATTCATGAAATCCTGCCAATCAAATACCTTCAGTGTATCAGGGTATAGGAACCTGAGAGGAGTCTGTTTATTTCTCCAAAATACAAAATACAGCGTAACTGATATTATTCTTCGACTTCTAATTTTATTTGGATAGATACATATGCTAAATTAATGAGTATTATGTACTGTAAATAATCATTCCAAATGATGACAAAAAGACACTAATGTAAATTTTTAACCTTTTTATTCATCTGAAATAAAAAAAAAAATGTTATCAATATTTTGAGAGCTTATGAAACTTGATTTGATCGTGAGAAGATGGCTGTTTGTTCAAGCTAAACTGAGAACGTCTGTGGGAATATGTGTATGTTTTTGTAAGGGACTGTAAGGTTTTTAGGTAGTCTAGCCACTTCAAAGGGCCATGTGACAGACTTTTGGCTAGACTGTACAACTGTAGACTGCCCATACCTCTTTGTGTTGTATTTGAATGTGTGTTGCACCCAAATGCTTGCGCACTCTAAATATGTCCATGCGAGGTAATGTCAGAGCTGAGACGTGCAGATCTTTTTCTCAATCCAATGCACTTATATCCTAAAGCAGCTCTGGATCAGAGAGTGTGGGTCAAACATTGGACATGAAGCAACAGTCTGGAATGACTTAAACCAGAATAATTATAACCTGTCTAAATACCAAAAAGTGTTCCAGTTCTTCCCTGCTTTGCTTCATTCCCCTGGCCTTCAGCTATGGACGGAAAAAAAAAAAAAAAAAAAAAAAAAAACAGGGAGAGGTACTTTCTTCATGCGGTCACTCGCAGAAAAAGGATCCTGCCTTAATAAGGCTTAATTAAGAACACTCACACTCCTTTCCTGTTTTAGGAGAGCCATGGTATCGAGATCTGATGCTCAAGTCTGACCCATCAAAGAGGAGGGGGAGCCTGTGTTGTTCTTGCTTTTTAACACAGGGTCACAAGTTGCCAACAAGATCAAAGTCAACCTAACAATCACAAATCAAACTGAGGCAGAGTTGAAGAAATAGTTTTTTTTGTGTTTTGTTTTTGTGTCATTGAAGTTGCAAATTTGGATAGTATGTAGGCTAGTGGACAGGGATGTTTACATCTGGTAACTGCTGGGATTCAGTTCAGATTTTAAGTTGTCAAAATTAAATTCCAAAATCAAGCTCCATTTGCAATTTTTTTTCATCTTCTGTTTTGCATTTGTGAATTTGTGCTCTTTCGTCCTGGTCCTGATATGTTATTAAAAATATCAAAGAAAAGATTTATTGGACACTGTAAAATTTAACTTTATAACAAAATGCAAAACTATTAAAGTAAGTTATAATTTATTTCGGCTTTTTAGTTTTAAAATCCAAAAGGTGAGGAACACTGTGAGTATACCGAGCAGGAGTCAAGATAGACGGATGATGAAGACAGTTTGAATTCAGTTTCTCACAAAATGTAAATATATGACATTAGACTATTAAAAAGGATTTTTAACTAAGAAATAAGCTACTGAAACACATGCACTCATACTTCTTCAGATGGCTTCCCTGGACTCTGGACTTGATATAACACTGTGGAGCAAAACCTGTGGATGAAATGTCTTCTCAAATCAGGACTGACTTTGAAAACTTCACATGGCACCTTAAGCAACTTGGATGTCTTTTTTGGAGGCTCTTAAAGCTGCACCCTACACCGTGCAAATTTCCTCCAAACACTTAAATAAGCTTTGAGCTAAATGCTTTATTTTCTAACAATCATTCAATCATCTTTATTATCCCCAAGGGGCAATTGTTGTGCAGCACAGTAGGCAAACAAAGAAACGAACAAAAAAATCAGTCTGCGATAACCCCCTACCATACATACATAGATACCCCCTACCATACAGACAAAATGACATATCAGGTCATTTCTTAATAAATAGGTCTATTGTAATACGTTGATATTATATTGTTTAAATGTAAGAAGGATACTGTTAGAACTATGAAGTTTTTAGAATGGGATATAGCTCTTTTTTTCGTGTGCCTGGTTGGCAACTCTACGCTTTCGTAGCTTCACAGTTCTCTCAAGGTCACAGTTATTTATTTCTATTGCTTGCTTTTACTACCACACTTTTTCCTTCAACTCAATTTACCATTAATACACTTAGAGACAGAACAGATTTCAGACAGACAGCTACTGTCTTTAGTGGCTTTGTATGGTTTACAAATCCATAACATAACATTTCTGTATTTTTCGAATTGGTCTTATGTAATTACCTAATTTTCTGAGGAACTGAATTTTGTTTTTCCAATAAATACAAGCTGTAATCATCAAAATGAACAGAACTCATTGCCTGAAATATATTGCTATGTGTGTGATAAACCTGCACAGAGAATAAATTTGACTTTCTGAAGTGACTTTCTGAAATAAAAAAGTGGGGGTAAAACAGTTGACTGTTGTCTCACATTACCTTCCGTTTTCCTCAACCATAGGTAACAAGTAGAAAGATGGATGGATGTTTTTTTTATTGTTGTATGTAACAAACAGATAACTCATATGCTGCTTTGAAAATGTTGATAGATGTGGAATTTCTATGTCCACAGCATTTATTCCTCATAGGATATCTTGTCCCATGTAGATACGTTATGAGAAAGAAAGAAAGCAAAATACATTAATGATGATGTAACATTGAGAGCTTTTGCTGCATTATTCATCTTCCTTTAATTGTTCCAATAGGTCATTCTGAAATTAGGATCATGAGGAAATTTCAAAATTACATATTGTTACAATTGAAAATATTAGTGAGTACAAAGGGGGTATATTTTTACAAGTCTAATTAGAACCTAGGAAATGATTATATTCATTCTCTAACATGTTCTGGGATTACTTAAAACCTGCCCAAAACAACTCACAGGGTGTATGTGTGAGTAATCCAACAATCTCTTCCCTCAGTCTTACCTGCTCCCACGACTTTATCAATAGCAATGCAGGAGGCATCAAGTTCCTTGGCAAACTCATGAACTGCCTGGCTCGGGTCCTCGTATGTGTGGGGGTCCACATAAGTCCTAATACCTGGCAGTCGCACTGCAGCAAAAATAAAAAGGATGGATCAGTTACAAAAAGGCAGCTTTGGAATTAGTCACTAATGTGGATGAGGCATCAAAAAAAAAAAGAAAAAAGAAATATATGAGAGAGAGAGAGAGAGAGAGAGAGAGAGAGAGAGAGAGAGAGAGAGAGAGAGAGAGAGAGAGAGAGAGAGAGAGAGAGAGAGAGAGAGAATACTCCAGTGTGTTCCAGTGCAACAGGACAAACTTCAAAGAGTTTTTATTAAAAGAGTCCTTGGGGATTCAGTGGGCATGTGAGTTTTTTATACGGCGAATAGTAGTCCTGTCATGATGAAATTTATGTTCCATAACTGACCCAAACAATGCAGTGAGCAGAGTCTGTTTAGTGCTTGGGAAGTTTGGGGCTAATGCTCGGGTTAGCGTTAAAGGTAAAATAATGTTAAATAAATATTGCTGCTTTCAGATGCTTTGATAAGAACAATGAGCAAAATGTAAAAAACTTTTAAATAAAGAAAATGTCAGTTGTTAGGGTTGATATAGTTTTTATCAAACAAATAACTTTTTAACCACTAAAATCCTTAACTGTAAACTAATTCTGGGAAAAAAGAGGACACTATAACAGTTTCTTCCACCTGTTGTGCTGTTTTTGGACATAAACCTTTCCACTTTGTAAATTAATGACACTTTTTTACATTAGCAGAGACATCCTTTTCAATATGGTCCAGTTTTTTGGGTCTTTTTCAATGTTTGTTTTGGGTGCTAGTCACCTTTTTTCCATTTTTTCCCGACAGTAAGTTTGACAGGAAAGGGGCAGAGACGGGGGGAGAAGACATGCGGCAAAGGTTCCAAGATCGGGAGTTGAACTCAGGACAACCGCGACGAGGACTATAGCCTCTGCATACGGGGCGCCCGCTCTACCCACTCCCCCACGCAACGCCTTAATATGGTCCAGTTTTTATTTAAATTTTAAATAGTTAACATGGAATCAAGTTGAGCTCAGCAATATCTGGCCTTAATCAAGCATCGATTAAGATATGTAATACTGCAGATACATTTTCAATTTCAAGAAATACATGAAAAAGGCAGCGCGCAGTATACTTACAGTGGCCATTGCCAAAGTGAAGTCTTTTCTCATCAGGATGTTTGGATTTGCTGCGGCAACAAAACCTGCCAATTCAGAGAAAAAAAATCCAAACTAGAGCCACTATTTCCAGTAAGACTTCACCCAATGGCTCAGCCTAGAGGCTGGTGAGAGCTTTGTGTGTGTGTGAGAAATCGGCTCTTATAAGCCTAGTGAGGATAAGTAAGTCTTGTAATGTGCCATGGATTTACAGTGTGGTCTGTCTGAAGACTCCTGTCAGCCAGCTTGAGCCACACATCTGCTTGCAAACACCACAGGCACAAATACACACAATATATGGATAGCTTCAGCTCAAAAATGCTTTCACAATAATACAAGAAAGCAGATGTTTTTGAATAAAACTTTGTAGTGTGTGATGTAGATGGTAAATAAGTCATCTTTCACTCACTTATTCAATCAGCAATCATTTCCAATTGAAAGCAGAGATTAAACAGACTGATGTGACCGAAGGAGACTACACTCAAATTTGAAATCCAGATGACTGATTTGGGACAGACCTGCCAATCAGGACGTAGAGCAGCACGGTGAGCAGTATGATGGCCACTGCACAGGAAATGGCAATTAAAACAACCTGGCTGTTCTCACTGGAGATCGAGAAGGCCGCTGAAAGACAAAGTGCAACTTGTTTTAGGAACATCAAAATGCATAGATTCCCCAGTAGCTCCTGAAAGAAAAGTTATATCAAGAATGCATTGTGGAAGAGGTTATGCCTCCAGAGCTTTTCACATGTAGTTGCATCACAACCATAAACATCAATGTATTTGGAATTTTTGTGAGAGGCCAAAACCAGCTAATGTACAGCTCTATCAATATTCTCCTCTGACCTACAGATGTCCCACAGCGTGATCCTGCATCATCATGGTTGACTGTTGAGATGGTGTGTTCAAGGTGATCTGTAGTTTTAGTTTTTCAACACGTCATGCCACATGTCACATGCCAAGATGCAGGACCTGTCCAGAGCTGTTCCTTCGACATGTTTGCTCTGTCCCCTGCATGGCTTGTGTCAAACAGCAAGAAGAGCTTCTCATGTAACAATGGTTATCCTCTTATCACTTTTCCACAAAGGACAGATTTGTGAAGCGCACAACTAATAGTTTTCTTACCGACAGATTCTCCCACCTGAACTATGGATTTCTTCAGCTCCTCCAGAGTAACCGTGGGCTTTTGGCTTGTTTTTTTAAGGTTGAGCTTGCTCACCGCGCCATTTCTTGATACGTTTGCAGATGTGCTCTAACCTTTACATTTTTGGATAGTGGATTGAGCAAGGTCCTGATTGGGATGTTGCTTTATAACCTAACCCTGCTTTATACTTTTCCTCAACTTCACCCCGAAGCTGTCTGCTATGGACCCTGGTCTTCATGATGTTGTTTGTTCACTAATGTTTCCAAACAAATATCCTAGGCCTTCATATAACAACTGAAGATTAAATTACACACAGACTAGCTCTGTTTATTATCGAACACACTGTTGGTTTCACTGTATTTTACTTGGGGGGTATCAGAGTAAAGCAGGCTAAATAAATGTGCCTGCCAAACTTTTCAGACCTGTATTTGTAAAAAAAAAACAAAAACAAAAAACAATAACTCATTCATTTGCTTTCACCTCACAGTTATGCGCTACTTTGTCTTGGCCTGTAATGAAAAATTGTTTGTGGTAGTGATGTAACAAAAAGTGAAGAAAAAGTATTTTTACTTGCACAGCACTGCAGATATTTGTTCAGAAAACATCCTCTCTATGCTAAGCTTACAGTCAGGGCTGGTTTCGAACTGGAAGCTGGGGCTGCTGGCTCCGTATCCAGCAGCAGTGCGAGCTCTGATCTGGAGCAGGTAGGCCGTGTTGGGCTTCAGACCATTTAGGGTCACGTTACAACCCCGAGCACGGAGAATGGTATAGCTGGTCTCCTGCTCTTCCTGGAAGACAGTAGAAAACAGATGGAAATTAAGTATTTGTAATCATGTTATATATGCTTCTTCTGACTGTTGGTACCATAAGGGAATATAGTATGCGTAATACACAATATTCAGTATTGTACAGACCATGTGCATGCCCATTTTTGAATATATGCACATGTATACAGGAAAAGGGAGGGGAGAGGATTTGACAGCTTCCTTCTCAGCCTGATGAATTATCCATTTTATATTTTATGACTTCTTTCCTACTGATCTCCAGTGATAGGACAACAGGTAGATTTACACACAAGGTCTGCATTCAATTCATTGTTTCCAGATGTGAAAGGAAGAAAACGACGGTGGAAAAAAGAGAACATAGCAAAGGTTAGATGAGAAAGAGAGGATATACTACATATCCATGTATATATTTTACTAACAGTTTTCTTAAGAACAAGATGATACTCAATGTAGCTGTTAGAAAAAGAAAATCGCTTTAGACTGAAACTATTTACAACACCAACAAAAAACCCAAAGTTCCTAATGCACCAAAGGTTCAGATTCTTCAACTTTTTTTTATGGCTAACATTATGTTGTCAGTCCAAGGCCAACGAAAAAATGCAAACACACTATTGCTGACCCAGTTCTAAGCAATGAAACATGATTTTACAGATCAAAAACAGCATGAGCTTTGATTTGAATAATAATAAAAATCTATTGCAGATGACTTCATCATCAATCCCAAAACTGAGTTATGTTTGGAAATGTTGACAAACTCATAAAAGTCAGTCGACACCAGAAAATGTCAAAGGTTCTTTTTATTGACCCAATTTAATGCCAGATGCTTATTGGAACAGGCAGACATCATAAGGTCTTGGAGACATACAGACACAAACACATGAGCCTGTGTCGTCAGTGTCCAGAAGAAACTTCACGCTTCTTCATGGGGAAGAGGTTTAATGGTACGCTAAGCTTTTCAAACATGTACGTGTCTGAGGAGGAAACTGATACACCAGACCTGGGCTGGAGCAACTTTTCATCACGACTATAACTCTTAGGCAGCCTGTCACAGGGCAGTGATTGAGACAACATGTGATCCCCTGAAAATAAAACACAGGTGTGATGGAACAACAAAAGAGGGAGGGAGAGCATTCACATCACAATATACGTGTCTCACTAAAATCCTGTTAGGTTTTAACAAGGCCCCTGTGTTCAGCTTTGCCTTGATAGTCCAAACAAAGCTGCAGCTAATTACAGCTCTTATGTGTGCACATGCAGTTATGGATGCACAACAGAAGTCTTGTAAATACCCTGTTTCAACAGGCATTCCTTTTGTTTAAGGAATCTAAAGACTAAATAAACAGCTTCAACTCGCTTGGTTTTGAAGCTCTCACTCAGCTTTTTAGATTATGCTGATAAAAAGTGCAGAAGCAGTCAGTAAAGTGTACTCCTACAAATTCTATTTTCACAAAACGCACTTGTAAATGTCTTACTAGCAGTAGAGCGCCCTTTTTTGCCAGTGAAAGTGACAGACAGATCATATAGATCATACAGCTCTCCAGAAGATGAAACACATCTTCTCTTCTGGGAAGCTTTCTGGTTGGGAATCCCCAAGAATATCACTGAAGCGTTGTAGCTCTTGCTATATATGGGATAGGAAATGAACAACACGACAGTTCTAACACTTCAGACATTTGAGCTGGTAGTTCCATGACATGAAAGTAAAGTCAGTAGTTTTGGTAGTTATTTTAGAAATTAGAAGCCAGGAACTGCTGATCAAATGTCTGCAGACCAGGAATGTAAGTGGATTAAATAGATCAATTAAAAAAAAGTCCCTATAAAATGTTTTTATAATGTTCTTTGTTATGCTTTTCCATTCACAATCAGTTAGTTTTGTGAGAATTTTGTAAATTATTCTCATGTATTGCTACTTCTGGAACTTTTCCACATTTTGTCAGGTTAGGCCCACAATCTAGATTTAAATTCATTGGGATTTAAAGTGATGGACACAAAGCAGCACAACATTGAGAAATTGAAAGAGAAGGATACATGGTTTACAAATTCTTATTCAAATGAAGATTTGAAAATTGTGGCATGTATTTGTATTAAACTTCTTTGTGCTGGTTTATCACATGAAATATGTGGTGATGATGTTGATGTTCGTAATTATAAAGCATGTATTGGACTACACTACTGACTGTATATAAATATCTTTCCATCTTTCATTTTTTTATATGATGTATACACAGGTAAAAAACACATATTTGTAAATTGTATAAAGAGATATTTAAACTTTTTCTCACTGTATGACATCCATTTAGACTAAACCTTTCATGTTTTAGGTCAGTTACAGTTTCCAAAATATTGTTAAATGCCAGGTTAAAGCTGCAGTTGGTAACTTTTATAAAAACATATATGTTTTACATATTTGTTAAAACTGTCACTATATCTTGACAGTATAATATGAGACAAATAATCAGTGAAAAAAATTCAGCTCCTTTGCCTCCTCCCTGTGGGCCGACTGCCATCTGCAGAAATGTACCGCTCCCGGTCAGAAACAACCAATCCAGGAGGAACGTCTTAGCACTGTCAATCATTCTTGTGCATGCGCTGCTCACAGTGTCCGCTGCCTTCTCTGCTGTGCTACAGCTCCGCTCCTCCCCCACAGCGGAGCCTGCTGTGAATGTGCAGGCTAGTAAGCAAGGCCACTGATGATGGCGGAGAAACAGTTTTCCTGTAACGTTAGATCATTTCTCCGCCATTAGCACAGCTACAGCAAAATGGCAATCATGAGTTTGTATGTGCTGTGTGGGGGAGGGTGTGAGCAGTGTGTACATGAGCGTGATTGATAGCACTAAGATATTCCTCCTGGCTCTGATTGGTTGTTTCTGACTGGTAGGGGTGTATTTCTGCAGATGGCAGCAGGTCCATAGGGAGGAGGCAGAGAAGCTTGATTTTTTTTTTTCACAGATTATCTGTTTCATAATATACTGTCAGGATATAGTGACAGTTTTAACAAGTATGTAAACAGCATATTTTTATAAAAGTTACCTTCTGCAGCTTTAACAAGAGAGAGAGAGAGAGAGAGAGAGAGAGAGAGAGAGAGAGAGAGAGAGAGAGAAAGATCATCATCGCAATATCAGTCTGCAATATTCATATCGCAAAGGACAGGTTAGAGTTCAATAATTGCTGGCAAATACAGCATATTCCAAGTGTTATGAACTTGCATTTTACATGCTCTCACCAGACACATGAAAAGGAGAAAGAAAATATGCATAAATTGCAACTGATAGCGTCGCAATATTTACCAATATTATCGTCATTGCAAGATTTTCTAATGTCATGCAGCTCAAAGTAATAACGATTTTCAATCATTTGGAAAAGCCCAGATGATGATGTCCTGGCTTTGTAAGCTTCTGATAGGTTCATTCAAAACATGTGACTTAAAAGGGGGCACATCCGTGGATCTTTTTGAAGGCAAACCCTCAAACCCACAGCTTCCTTATGTTGCATGATGGGAAAATTAAAATAAAACAAACAAAAAAAAAAAACAAAACAAAACAAAAAAACAAATCAAACAAGATAACATATGGTTCATCATTGGGTAAAATGTCCAGATGCCTGAAGGTGCCACATTCATCTGTTCAACAGCTCTACAAAAGTTGTTGAAACATCCATTATACTACTCATGAAGGAGATAGAATAGAATAGAATAGAATAGAATAGAATAGAATAGAAATATCCTTTATTGTCCCATGAAGGGGAAATTTCTGTGCAACAGCAGCAAAGTGGCAGTGACAGGCAATAACAGACTTACACAAAGAATATATATATATATATATATATATATATATATATATATATATATATATATATATATATATATATATATATATATATATATATAAATAAACAGAATAAAGAATAAAAAAATACTGTACAGTAAGGCAAAATTTCAACATGAATGCTGTGTTATAAAAAATACTCCAGTCCAGAGGACAGTATAGATGGATTTTGTGTCTCAGTGGGAAATGTGTGCATCAACCTCAGAAAAACAATAAAAGTGCTTGTGAAGATGTTAACTGAAGCTGGTGAGAGTGTGTTCTTATCTACAGTGAAGCAAGTCCTGTATTGACATGGAAAGAAAGGCCACTTATAAAAAGAGCAACATGAAAAGCCAGCTCACAGTTTGCACATACTTTCAGAGACAAAGGCCCTATTTTATGGAGTCGTGTCCTGCCGTCTGGTGAAACTAAAAGTGAAGTATTTGGCCATTACAACCACCATAATATTTAGAGGGAAAGAATATACTGTAAAGTATGGTGGTAGCAGCATCATATTATGTGGGTGTTTTGCTCCAAAGGGGAACTGTTGACTTCACTCCATGGTGTCAATGGGAAAGACCATTAAGTGGAAATTTTAAAGCTACATCTCAAGACATCACTCAAGAAGTTAACGCTTGGTCACAAATGAATATTCCAAAAGGACAATGCTACTAATCATACTGTAAAAGTAGTTACAAAGTGACATAAGGACAACAGCGGCAATGTTCCAGAGTGATACTCAAAAAGCCCTCTCAGTCTTAAAGAATTTGTTTGGGAAGAGCTTTAAAGGTATGAAAGAAAATGATGGCCCATGAACCTCACTCAGTTACACCAGTTCTGCAATGAGGAAGGACAGAAATTCAAGCCAGCTATTATAAGAAGGTTGTGGAAAGATGCTAAATATGTTTGACCCAAGTCATATAGTTTAAAAGGCAATTCTAAAAGAAAATCAATTTACACTTCTGAATTTGAAGATCGTTAAAACAAAAAAGGGATCTTATTATTCTGGCTTTTATCAAATAGAAATTATTTTGGTAATGCTAACCAACTCAAAACAGAACTTTAGCTTGATTTTATGTCACATAAAGTTTGTACTTCTTATTGTATGTAAACATCTGGTTTTCAGCTCTACATTTATCTAAATTTCGACGCTGAATTATTGTATGGTTTTTAAGAAGAAAATATGTGTTCAGATTTATGCACCTTGGGCCTCTTATTATTGGCATGGTAGGGGCCCTCAGCGAGCATCTACATGCTGGAGAAATAGGCCTCTCTCTTTCAGTGAGCTGGGAAGGGTCTTGTCTAGTTGTTTAAGTTTTGTTTTCTGGAACAGACAGAGCTATGTGACAATGGATTAAAATCCTTGGGCGGAAAATTTGTTTTTCTTGAGAGGTTTCAAATACTGGACATCTGTACAAATGTGCCAAGATTCTTCGTTCTGTCTATCCTTTGAGGTACATAACAGACCTGTTTTTAAATATCAACATATGCTAGCAGTTCAACAACCTCAGCTTACAATTAGACATGCAAAGAAATTTGACCCTTTACTATTAACTTTTTCTTGTTTTTACATCTGAGGAAAAGATATCAAAGCAGAGAACAGAGTTCAGGAAGCAAAGAGCTTTTGTCAGCTTACTAATCAAGACATAAAGGGCCACCATTGGCATTCAAGCAATATGATCTGAGTTACACTCATTTTCACACGTACACACGCATTAATAGAGAATAGGCCAGACTGATTAAACTTGCATCCATGGCTAATTACACCATCAAATGTCAACCTAGCACAGCATTGGCGCTGAAAGCCAGTGTAATTCGTTCTGCACTAATTTCCCTCACAGAGAAATGAGGGGCCCCACAGATGCATTTACTGTCTGCCATAAAACTTGTCTCCATTAAGGAGCTAACTGCAGAGGAGAACAGCATGCGAGAGGAAGGAAAAGATGGAAATGAAGGATGAAAGATAAAAATGTGTACAATGAGAGGGGGACTGAGGATAAAAAAATAAACAAAGGAAGAAGGACAACAACAAAAGAACAATACCAAATATGGTAAGAAATTGGTTGTCTAGACTTTCCAATTAAAATGCTGGATTTCTGTCACTTTTGAGCACAAGGCTAGTTGGCTGTACAGTCGGACTGCCAAAGTACACCAAATAGATTTCCAAGCTCAGGTGCTGATACAAGACTTAGAAAAGTACAAGTTCAACTTGTTATTCAGTCAAAAAAAATAAAACACATTCCTTGACATGTGTTTATGAATTAAGTTACCCTTTGGGTTTTTTTTTTTCATTAAAAAAAAAATTAAAACACTGACACAACAATTTCCCTAAAGATGAAGCTTAAAATACTTCCACTAAATAAGGCTATTACTGTTCAGAAATAACTTCCTGCTCTAATAGTGCTGTGTCTGCAGTGTTGTCTGCTTCACTTTCATCCACTTCCTCAGTGACTCACTCTTCTTGTCAGAAAGATTACACTCAAGAAGCTCTCTGTCTGCTTCATTACATTATGTCATTGCATCCTGTTAAGGTTTGTTGTGTACCAATGGCTACACCAAGACATAGTCATCTCTTGATAACAGTGTCTCATCTTTGTAAGACTTCTCAAATCAAGTTGTGGTTTTTGATATGGTTGATATGACTCTCAGGACAGTACACCTTTCTATCAGCATAAACACTCATGTACCTGTCATTTGCGCCACAAATTGTTTTTTTTTTTTTTTTTTTTTTTTTTTTTTTTTTTTTTTTTTTTTTTTTTTTTTTTTTTTTTTTATTATTTTTTTTTTTTTATTGTTTGTTTGTATCGCTAGTCGATATGAAACAAAGTCAGAGTTATTTTCCACCGTAAATGCTTCGAGAACATATAACCATGCACTGTGTCTGGGGTATGATGGCTGAAGATAGTGTCTCATTCAAAGCTATACACAGGCTAAAGATTTATGTTATTATAAGCCTTTAAATATTTTCCCCACCAACCTTTTCGTAGTATTTAATCTCATAGTCCAGGATGATGCCGTTAGGTCTGTCTGGTTCCTGCCAGGACAACGAGACACTGTTTCGAGAAGTCTTCTCCTTTCGGATCACTGTTACTGGCGAGGGAGCTGGGCCAAAGACATAGACAGACACAGGGTGTAGGAGGGAGAGAGAAGGTTCTGTTAAAGTAAGGTTCAGTGGGAGTTCAGTCCCTAGTCCTGAATCATGGAAATTGTCTATAGTTCCTCTTAGCCTAATTCAGTTTGCTGCCTTGTGGGGTGGTATTATAGCCCATGGGCTGAAACTGTGACAGGACAAAAAAACATAAACTTAGTTCTGTCCAAAGTGCCACAATTTGTCACTTCACATTTCCCAATATCCTTCCCAGTATCTTTTTTATATCAATATTTTTCAACTGAGGAAGTTTCCCTTGAGTAATAAAAAAACAAGGCTGTCAAGACTCAAATCTGTTTCCATATATTTTTTTGAGAAAAAACAGAATACAATGCCAAACAAACAAATAATACAAACAGACGCCAAAGATCCCGCAACTAGCTAACTAAATAAGTATCTCATTGTATTATAAAGTATAGTAAGGGAGGTTCATGTTTTTAAAAACCAAACTTTAGCCCAAATGTTATAATTTGTCTGTCAGGATTTACCACAGTTTCTATTCCTTCAACGCATTTTTTGGAAGGCCTGTGATATTTTTCTGTGAAGACATTGTGAACCTTTTATTTCCTTGTCTCTCGGCACTGTCCTCGTCTCTTTTGGTTTGTTGCTCTCTTCTCCTTGCCAATTTTCCTTGCCAATCCTTCACCCATGCATTGCCTTGCCTCAGGGAGTTCACATGGTCCCAATCTAGTGATTCAACACATCTCTCCCTCTATCAAGCACTGCTTTCCTCCTTCATTTTGCTACTCAATTTCTCTCTCTCTCTCTCTCTCTCCCTCTGTCTTCTCACTCCCTTTCTCATTTCCCTTTTTACTGCTCTCTAATTGCCAGGCAACTCTGGGCCCAACTCAGCATCTGAGGCATCGACTTTTAATTTTATTAGACCACAGGAAAAAACATGTTTGTCTTTGAAATGTTCAAGCCTCTCTTGATTATGATTATATGGCCACAGAATGCGTCTGAGTGTGCGCATATATATGCTTGTGTGTATTTCCGCGGGAAGTTATTTTTTCTCCTGTAATGAATCCAGATGGGGAGAATCTGTTTCTATACCCCCCTGCTCCTCCTTTCCTCCTCCTCTCCCTTTGGCTCCAACAGCGGGGTGAGGCTGTGCTTTTTATTGGCTCTGTGGTTTATGGTGGTAATGATTTACTGAGTCTGGGTCGCTTGGAGGCAGCTTCAAGTTCCTCTCCTCCCTGTTTTTTTTCTCCACACCCCTCTTCTATCTCTCTCTTAATGTCGATTGCCAAGCACTTAAATTGCTGTCACTCTCTTTTTCTGTCTAAGGCAAAACTGTAAAAGTGACACAGCATATCATGCCTATAATGGTTTTAAAAACTGACAATTGGTGTTGTTCACATGTTAGGAATATGATCCAGAAGATGGAAAGCATAAATCACATACAACAATGGCAAGCAGTGAAGAATGATAGTTGATTGTTGAACTTTTAAGTGTTACCATTTTAACTTTTACACATTTTCTCACATTGATACATCAGACAAGTAGACAACACAGGGTATGTAACTCATAAATGTGAAAAGAAATATTAGTGGCAGGATCATGTTGTAATGCTGTTCTTCAGCATGGACATGAAAGCTTGTCATACATGAAATGATGGATGGAGACATTTACAGGGCAATACTGGAATACCTGTTTGAGACAATGCCTACTAGAGGCTGCAAAAGACGTTTGACTTGTGTGAAGATTCACCTCCCAGTGAGCCAACAACCATTATCATACAACTGTTGCTACAATGGAATGGTAGTATACATGTGCAAAGATCATTGAGACATCCTTCAAAATAAATGATTCTAAAAAGTATTGACTCATTGAATGCTAAGACTTTTCTCATTTTTATTTGTAAAACAAATTTGAAAACCATGTATCATTTTCTTTTATCCCTGCAATTATTTACTACTTTGTGTTGGGCTTTCATTTAAAATTCCAATAAAATACATTTCAAATTGTGGTTGTAAAGTGACAAAAATGTGAAGAAGGGATCTGAATTGCAAGGTATTTTAAATGATCAAATACAATACAATAAACTGAGAACTAAACAACCATATTATTACACCAATAAACTAGTTAAAAGGGGTTTTCATTATGTATCAATCTACCCATAATGCCCCTTGTTTCCTTATCACTACCATGCTTGGTAAAGTTCAACTGCAGTTACATCTCACCAACTCTATTCACGTGTAGATCACAGTTACTCTGTTGTTAGCATACTTATGACTGCGAGTGGAGGGCAATGGAGGAGAGAGGAGGAGAACTATCTGACAGCACCTTGACAGTCCAGCCAGGACACATTGCTCCTTCCCAGGGAAATACTTAATCCAGCTTTTAACGGCTTTGGCATCTATAGTTGTGTGTATGTATGTGTGTGTATTTGAGAAAACCTAGCAGACGGATGGGGCTGGTGCCCTGACATACCTAATCCTTGTAAACTCTGAGGGTTGATGGAAGGTGTGCAGCTGCAGTCTGAGATATTTGTTAGAGACCAAGAGGACTGTGTGTATCTGTTTTGAACCATGGGCACAATGTTAAGGTGATGGATTTGTGTTTATATGTATGTGCTGCCATGTAATTTATCTGTGTGTTTGCTGATTAGTGATAAAAGATCTAGTCTGATCACTCAAACATTAGATTGCTGTTTAATATTCCTAGCACATGTAGGCCTCTTAGCGGTGATAAGCCTTCTTTAAATCTGTCTTCACATCGTGGAGAATGCCCTGACTAACAACACGGATTATAAAGCTTGGTAAAGAAGGTTTTAAAGTTTTACAAAATGACCTTATCATTCTCATTTGGATTGTCATTTTGATGCTTGATTTTTAATCCCAGCTGACCTTTGTCCTCATAACAATAAATCTTTTGTCATTTCCTTGAACTCATCTGTATGAGCACACATACACAGTGAAAATATGTTCTAGTTCCTTTTATCTATGATAACAAAGAGCAGTTAATGGAAGCCATATTGTAGGCCCATGAGCTGTTTAAACCATGCAAATAAATTTTTTTATATTCTATGTCAGGTATAAGGGGGATAGTTTGTTAAAATTTATATATGAAAATGATAATGAAAATGTCAAGGGAATAGAGCTTTGCTTGTGCAGATGTTCTTGGTTCAGACCATGCCTTTTGCCTATGGTTAACAGGTCATTTAAAAACACAATAAACATAAACTTTATTCTCTTTGCATGAAATAAGTCTAACATGATGTAAGAATTGCAGGAATCTCCTAAACTGCAATAGGAAGCTATCAGGGCCTTCATTGTATTGAGCTTTAAGTGGACCCAAAAATAAAGAAAAAAAATAATTTTATGTTGGAAGTTTTGGATCCAATTAAATAATCAATGTGAATACCACGGTTCCTCTGAGATAGAAAACCAGACTGATTCTGAGTTTGAAAGCCATTTTGTACAACGAAAAAATGCCAGTCAGAAACTCTTGGGTTGACAGCGAAGTGTTCTGCATTCTGTTCTGAATATGTTCAGCCTCAAACTACATCACAGCATAAATTCGGATAAATGTTTTGATTAGCTCATTATGGTTTAATTTTTAGTTCGTGGGTGTTTTTATTATTGTTAATCTAGCTGATCTACTGATGGTTTGCACATGTTGAAAAAGAAAATAAAAATTGTAAGTGAAATGAAACAATACCAAGACAAATAGCATCAAGCTTCCATGTAACCTTACTCTGTAGATACAGTTTTAAATCAAGGGTCTTGCTATTTGCCAGTCATTGTCAAAGTGATTGATTCTGATGTATCTGTAAACCCAGTCAGAGAGAACATCTTGATCTTTTGATGTATCACAAAGAATTCCTTTGTGAGAGAAATGTCTCAAAAATGAGGAAACAAATGAATAAAAGAAAAAAAAAGGCTAGATGTGGTTTGGCTGTGCAAAGGGACAGTTAGAAAGAAAAATGACTTAGAACCATGCAACAAGGGAACAACTCCACCAAGAAGAACCAGGGATGCGGGGTGGGGAGGGTGAAACTGTCAAACTCCTGACATCAAATTTAAAGACTAACTGTTTCGGAAAAGAGTAAAGGGGAAGCAAAAAAGAAAATATAAGTTAATGACTAGAGCTAGATTCTGTGAATTCCTAGCAGGAGTCAAAGATTTCTGAGGTTTGGCACTTTATCTTCCAGCTAGATTTTTTTCACTACAATGCTTCCCTTTGCCTCCATGTTCTTTAAAGAATATGGATAGGGAAAGGTATTTGTAAAATAAATAAATAAATAAATAAATAAATAAAATAAAAGATTGAGAGATTTAAGAGGTCATCCTTATGTTATTAGAGTTTTTAAAAGGAAGAGGCATTTCTTTTGAAAGGAAGGAGGTCATTTGATCCTGGTCGTTAAACAAGAGAATTTCAGTCAGGAATCAGCTCATAAATGTCCAGGGCTGATGGCTTGGGTACATATGTTTGTAGCATATCAAATGTAGGTTGTTATTACATGATGAGTATCATGGAGAAATACAATGAAAAGTTTTTCTGTTCATATGTGTTCGACAGCTTTTACACAGTTTAAAACTGTTTTAATTATACCTTTCTATTGCCTTAGACACTAATTTTAAAGTCTTGTTTCTAGAATGTTGTGTTGTCCTACCTGCTTGATTGGTGGTAATGGTGACAGCAGCATACTGCCTCATTTTGGGTGCCAGCGATGATACACCATTCTGTGCTTCAATCTCAAAGGTGTAATTAGTATGAGCCAATAGGTCACCCACTGTCACTGTGGTGTTGTGGAGCCCCGTCGCTCTTGGCAGAAAGCGGACGTTGCTTCGACAAGGCTCACAATGCAGAGTCCCACTGGTGCTCCCATTGGCGGCAACACCCCGGCAGCGTTTGCAGAGGACATTAAAAGTGATATCCCTGCGTCCTCCTGTGTCCTCCGGCCAGCTCCAGTCCAGGATAACTGAGGTCTCATTGATGGAGGAGATCACATTCCGGGGAGCTGAGGGGGGTCCTGGTGGGAGGATAAAAGAAGAGGTTGAGGCAAGGTGGAGGCATCGATTTGATTTACAGGAGGGAAAAGACTTTAAAATTGAGAGTGAAAAAAGACAGTAAAATCGTTTAAGCATACATCAACAATCTGACAATATAGAATAAGGTTTTAAGTGCAATTTTCTTTAAACAATGGTAAATTCACTGATGACAGAATGCAACACAAGCGAGTGTGTTGTCATTTCTATACAAAATGTTTATTATTTCAGAAAATGAAGGATATACCTAAAATTACCTACATGTTGTAACGTTTAGTTCATTTGTACTTCTTGTCTACTATGTTTTCTTTTAAAGTGAACTTTTGCTTTTTTTTGTATGTGTCTCTTTTATCAGGATTAATAATGCATAGCATTAGTGTTCACTCATACAGTTACAACTAACATTCAAATTTGGCTGCTGTAAGTTTTTGTCAGCCACCAATATTATGGGGTTAGCATCTAAAGGTGAAGAGAGTGTTAGAACTGTCCTAAAAGTTGAGTTTTTCCTAATGAGCAACTTTTAAACCAGATCTTGCTAGATGGGATCTTACTATTTTATGGCTATTTTTCAAACATTTTGGCAAGTCCACCTCAGTCTCCATAACCATTCAAACATTACTGGATTATAGTAATTTTGGAAATCCTAATTTCAGTGCAAAGCACCAGGTATGACACAGTGAGCCTTTCCTCATTATTTATAAAAAATTTTTGTGGGAGGTTTCTTCATCTCCACCATCAGTGTCAGCCTTGTGGAGGAGAAAAAAGGACTTCCAATAGCTTATTCTATAAAATAATTTCAGTTAGGCACAGTGCAATATACGCACATATTTGCAAGTGTAGTCAGACACAATCATACAAATTCAAAAATCTGTTTTTTTTATTATCTCCATTAACTGATCACACTGAGATTATGAAGTCTAAAAGTTTGCTGTTGCTCATGACTTGATCTGTGACTATTGTATCATTGTATTGCAAACCCTATCAGCTGTACTTTAACTTCAGTAACTCCTAAATCTTCCGTCAGTTAGTCCACCTATGCACAATCTGGAGTTGTGTGCGCTTCTTGACAGCTCTGAACCCTATTCAACAGTGAGCCCAGCTTATGTCTCTCTGTGGAAGATGCCTGAAGGTGGCACTGTGTTTATTGTCATGGAGATTGTGGATTGTTCAGTTCAGCTGGTTGGTGAAATCCTCTTGCCATTTCAGCTGGAGCAGTGACAGGAAGCACTGCTCAAAGGATCTGAGCTACCAAGTACCTTACAATTAATCACTCAATTGCTGCAAACCCGATGTTATGGTAATGTGATTTAGCCTTGGAATGAGGCCAATGTGGTCAGTTCCATTTAAAACTCTCTGTTACCAGGTACTTCCACACAAGACCCAGGACCCAGATATGCTGCCATCATGATAACAAGACATGACAATCTCACCATAGTTGTTTTAAGGGGGAACTGTAACACTCTGTAACACATTTTGGTGAGTGCACTGCTTTCTTGTTGCCTCCCAGAAGACTGATCCAAGACCATACAGAGACCTTTCATGTTCTGACAGGAATTTAATGTGGAGTGGTCTTAGTCTGGTATGAAGCAGACCTAAGAGGCCTTTTAGCAAAGTTCAAATGTTTTCTTGAACTTTTTTATTCAATTAATCAATTCATAACTCAATCAATAATTCAATCATTTAATGATGAAGTAGGTTTGGTATAAATAAACACATGAATAGTTACACAATTGAAAAAAATACGACTAAAAACATTCAAAAAAACAGCTGGAATTCTCAAGTAGATTAAAATTATGACTTTCTGGCCATTAATTATATGAACCCTATTACCATTCAGCTCACAAAACAACATCCAACATCCTGAAAAGTCACTGTAAACTTTAAGACTTAAACTTACGCTTTAGATCCTGATTTAAATTAGCTGAAATGTTTAAAGGATTTCTGTCAAATAATGGCCATGTTTCTGACAGGGGTACTCTAGAATGAGGAGTAAACTTGTTCAGGATATCAAAAGAAGTCTGACTTTGTGTAGCAAAAAAGTAAATCAAAGATATATTTTGTCTCAAAAACATTAAACACTTTATAAACAAGTAAAAGTGTTCCACATTTTTTGAGTTAATACTGATCAATGAAGGTATTGTTTCAGTTTGTGCCGGTTTCCTTCTCTGAAACTACAAGAAAAGAAGAGTATGTCACAACATGTCAGAAAAAAAAATTGTCATACTTGAATCAAATTTTGACTGACATATAAAAGTGCAATGCCCTATTACAAACAGATTTCCAGATCTTCAGATCAAAGCTATGACTAATGCACAGAAGACAAAACAAAACTGACACAAACCTCAGCTCAAGAGTGACCAGGCAAAGGAAGAATAGAGAAGGAATTGAAGTCCCTGGATTGTGACTTACGATAAATCCATTGTTTAAATGGTTTTAAAAATTCTCTGTCTAGCTGCTGTTTCAGATTTTTTTTTTTGATGGCTTGAGTTAAAGATTGCTTATAAAAAATAAAGGTTTTGTTATGTAAAAATTTCACCAAGCTTTTTTGGTATTTGCAGATCTAACAAACCAGAATCTGTGATACAGATGTTGTAGGAAGTCCAACAAAACAGGAAAAATACAAAAGTATATTCCAAATTTGGAAATAACCAAACCAAACAACTGAAGTCTCTTAATATTGAAAAGAGGTCAGATAAACCAAAGCAAAAAGTGTATAGTTTAGTTCGACACAACAATGTATCAGTAAAGTAATGCAAATTAAATCTCGTGGGGACAAAAGCAGTTGAAACTGATATTCCTAATATGTTTGATATCAAATAAAACAGTAAAATACACTTCAGTATTTCTCCTTAGCTGTCCGTGCTAACAGTCGAATTCTCCCTCTGCCCTCTCAGATTTTCTTTTCCAGTGATGTAAATTAAATTTCCAGAGTCAACTTGAAACAACCTCTAGAAGGCCGCTAACAGTAGATTTCCTCTCCTGAGATAATCATGATCATTATCTCCTAACAACTCATCAATTCATTTTCATCTCTTGCGTTGCTCCAACTGTCCCAGTGAGGTGAAATTTGCGTAGTTGACAAGATGATGTTGAGATAATCACAAGAGGGACCTCGCGTGACTGTCTTTCTAATTAAGATTCTGTCTCTAGCTGTAGGCTCTGATTTATACGTTCTACTGTTCTCCGCACAGCCCATTTTGTAACGGATGCATACATAATCTACCATCAGGGAATGGGGTGATTCATGGTTTTGAAATGAAAGCATTTTGGAATGCCTGCAGGAGGCACCTGCATCTGCAAGCCATTTGCATTTGATGTAGGCAAGAGAGTGTTACATCTGGAGTGGATAAGGTATTAAAAACTTGAAAAGTGGGTTTTTGGTTCTGTAAATGTGAATGTTAAATAGTTTATATTATTAAATCATTGGCTTTAAATAAAACTAACCCTTTTATATTAATAGTTTTTTTTTTTCATTTTGTTTTGTTTACTTCTCAATAAACTACAATGAACCACCTGGTGACAACTGAAAACCTATTTTGTGTAGACACATTAAGTTTGATTAATCTTATATAGATATATTCTAATTCAACTGTCAGTGAAAAATCATAATTAACAGACTTTTCAACATCAGAGAATTTCCACGTTTTTTCTTGTAAATTTGTGAATCTAAAAATTTCTGACATTTTTTTGACAGAAGTTTACTTTTCTGTGTCCACATTATTTTTGCTTTGCTCTACAATGGGCATAATACTCTGTCATATTCCCATGGTGTTTATACTTGCAAAGATGAAATATGGCAACCTTTAGACATAAGGAAATTGTACCCAAGAATGAACCTTGTGGACAATTCCGGTATTGCCTTAAAACACATCCACAACTGGGCCTCCAATGAACTCAAATGTTGTCATTTACCTCTAAGAAGCTTGCAGACCCATGAAATCATCATCTGGGCTTACTCCAAAATGTTTAAGGAATAGTAATCTTGGTGTATGTAAACCTCTGAATTTGAAGAAAGTAAAAAAATCAATTCATTTAAAAAAAAATAAATAAATAAATCTAAGTATCTATATACTTCACAGTAACAAGCGGTTTGTTCCAGAAACTCCAAATCTATTTATGTATTTCATATTATTCAAAAACGTTATTGCTAAGAAGAGTTTGAACACACACTTACGTGTACATGCCATGGAGGCAGGATCTTCCTCAGCCCGAAAGTAATTTTTCTCACAGCCACAGTGCAATGACCCCTCATGGTGGGAGAAGCTATGAGGCGGACACTTTGAACACTCCATGTTGCCGTGGGTAGATTTGTAGAAGCCTGCCCTGCACACTGGAAACAAAAGAGCACAGACAGATACGTGAGCATCATGCTGAACCAGCACATCGACAGCTATATAATAGTCTGATTCTTCTTCAGGGCAACTACAACAATAGCAAGTGTGAGATGAAAGATAGGGAGTCTTTAATGCAGTTTGTCTGTCACGCACACCCACACATACACACAAACAAAGTGTGGGAAAAATACTGAACGTACTGTAAATCTGCAGTCATTGTACCAGTAACCTGCTGAATCCTTGTAAAACAATATTTCTCTGAAACATCTTTGTCTCTGTAGCTCTCAGAAGGCACAACATGAATAATGCAAATTGTCCCCTTAGATGAAAAGGATGTTCTCTTTAAATATCTGTGGTATTAAATTTGCACTCAGCAGTTCTTTTAACTCCTACTCAACAAAAATATGTTGCAATCCGCCCAACTGGGGTGACACTTCACCACCCTGTATTGCATCTGAGAATATATGGGTGACGGTAGGAGGGAGAAATCAAGGTGAGGAAAATGGGAAGGGAAAAAAAGAGAAACTGGATGTTTTATTTTTTTCCTGCAAATTCTTCACCAATTTAGTTTCACTTCTCCTTGTTCTCTGCTTCTTCCTTCTTCTCAAAAGGCTGAAATTCCTGTGATTTTATGAAGTCCCACTGCTGAGATGAAATGTATTTGAACCTACAAAATTCTTCTTACTGACATACGTAAGCTCCTTTATAGGTTAACCTCTAGAGCACCATGTCTCTAAAGACTAAAAGCAGAGAATCGAACCTTTATAATTAAACCACATGTTGATGGACTGATTTAATAAAATTACAACATGGCTCCATCACAAGCACTTGAAAATGTTGTATGTTGACAAACAAGCAAGTTTTCTTTCCCTCTTTCTCACAAACACACACACACACACACACACACACACACACACACACACACGCACACGCTATTAAATAAATGGCTAACAGCAAAAGCAGCAAGCCAGCAGAATGTGTGGGCTCAGCAGAACAGGCCCGACAGATCCCAGAGGTAGACAGCGCAGTTCTGCAAAAGCCAACACTGCTGATATTACTCCCATATCCATCACTGACACTGCCACGCCAAGGTCCCCATGCTGCACTAAATACTCAACAACACATACATGTGCACGACTGCGTGGCTGCAGGCACGGTTCACTGTGTACAGGGTAATAGAAGGACGAGTGGAGTTTAAATAGTTCTGTGCACTCCAGCAACAACAAAGCTCACTGACACTTGGAGTACAGACCACCCTGATTGGAAGATACAGTGCGAAATTAAAGCTGACAGCCAGCACTCCTAACCTATTAGGTAGCAGAAGCTGCAAAGTGGATGCTTGGTTGTGGATATAATGTACCTGGGATATAAAAAAGAAATCAAAGAATGAAGTTAAAAGGAACAAACTTAATGTAACTAATATCCATAAGCAGCATCTGACATAACATGTCCAGGCCAAGCATTTCTTCGCTGGATATCGCCACAAAAATTGTTGAAGCTATTTTCACTCGAGTCAGTTCAGTTTCAGTTTCAATTCAGTTTATTTATATAGCGCCAATTCACAACAAATGTCGTCCCGAGGCACTTTACAAAAAAAAAAAAAAAAAAAAAAAAAAAAAAAAAACACAACAAAACAAAATTCCATCATGCATGCATTCCAACTGATCCTAGTTATCAAAAAGTACAGTAGCTCGATTAATTATTCAAAGTAGTTCAAAAAGTTTCTAAGGAAACTCAGCAGATTGCATCGAGCCATTGACTTGCTGCTTTCACTCCTCCTGGAACCATTGCATCACTGATTTAGCTTCAACTAAACTTACCTGTTTTCAAATTTTTGTAAAAAGTTGTGAACTACTCATGTTAAGATATTAATGTCAATATTCATATGGAAGTCATTCTGATTTGTGTTTTCGTTTTCAGATGTGGTACTTTCAGACCTGTATTGTCCTGACCTCCAACAAATGTGCATCTTTCCACTTCAGCTGTCAGGACTACAACCATCTGGTTTTGGCTCTGAAGCCAAACCTACTGGCTCCAATCTAAATGTTATATCTACAACCCAAATTTTAGCTTGTTTTACTCCATGGGAAAACATTGCAGACAGGAAGATGATGCTATCGTCTCCTCTTAATTATTGCTCTTTTGGAGGCTCTAAAGGTGTTTGGCTAAAGATAGTTAAAATGTAACTGCCATTCCTATGCACGAGATTGTTGTTTTTTTCCTCATTGATGAACATTGGGAAGATAGTGGCGTCCCACTCTTCCATCAGTAGTCTTTAGCAGGCTGGTTTCTTCCAAAAACACCTCCTCTCCTAACACTTCAAACATGCCAAACTGACACCTAGTTTGCACTTTTCAGCTGTTATTTTGGTTCCCCGTGTTTTTATTTTGCAAATATAATAAAATTAAAATCAAAACAAGTGTTTCCTTTTTTGTCTTAGCGAACAGTGCCTTGTAAAAGTATTCACACCACTCGGTGTTTTGTTCCGTTAAAACCCCAAGCTTTTTCGTATTTTTTAGGATTTTATGTTAGACCAACACAAGGTGGTTCATTACTGTGAAGTAGAAGGAAAATATTATCTGGTTTTAAAATGTTATTTCCCAATTAAAGACAAGTCTGTCATGCATTTGTATTTAAAGGGACAGCATTATGTATTTTCCAGGCACATAGTGCCATTTTGTAGCACAATCAAGTAACTATGTTACCTTAAGTTGTTATAAAAATGCTGCATATATCAAACATAACTTAAAGGTTGACACCTTGAAATTGGCCTCTGTCTCTTTAAGAAGCTCCTACTCTTTCCGACACTCCGCCTTCAGCATGTCATCACAACGTTTCTCCATTAAGGCATTTTGAACTGTTCTTAGGAGCATTGGGCTGAGTAGTTTATTTGATAAGTTCAGCAAACTTGCATTTCCACCAGGTGTTTGCTAATTTCTCCTGCTGCTAGTCTGGAGGACCAGAGCGGGGAAGGCACCAGTATTGTTTTTAATAACAATGATGATAACATAATTATTTCGGCGATGCCCCTTTTTTTTTCATGGCGATAACAAGAAGATGATGAAAAAACACAGCTCTTAGATGATGAGACGTGTGAGTTTTTGTTAATGAGACGTAACTAGATGAAAAAGTTAGTGAGTGGTCTATCAGACATTGAAAATACATGACATTTCTGCCTATTGTGCTTGTAATCTGTCACTCTGAAGGTGCAGTATACTAAATACTGAATTGAAGGGGTTGAATATTTATTCAGTCACTTATTTCATGTGAAATATTTTTATTTGTCATTATTTTGTAGAAATCAGTTTTCACATTGGCAGTAAAGGGTTTTTTCATTAATTTTGTTGATCATGATTGATTTGTAAAAGCAATAAAAGGGTAAAACATCCATGGTGGTGAATGCTTTTTATACGCACTGTTGTTCTATGATTTGTATTTGTAAACACTTTTAAAAACCACATAATATATAATTTTTCTTCTACTTTGCAAGTATGCACTTTGTTTTAGACTGTCAGCTTAAAAAACAATAAAGTACACTGAAGTTTGTGATTATTTTGTGACAAAATTAGAAATAAATTCCAGGGATTTCAATACAGTACAATGGATAATACTTAGATGTTTTGTTTGACATGCATGATGTCTCACATAATATCTCCTTAATGACAAAACTTGAATCTAAAACATAAATGCATGATTGTTGGATTTTTTTTTTTTTTTTTTTTTTTTTTTTTTTTTTTATGAGGCCATAAATACAATGAAGACACAGAATTCTCATTCCATGTGAGAAAAAACAATAATCTGGTGTTATTATTCTTAATCTGTAAATGTGTACTGTGTAATTGTACTGTAATGTGTAAGTAATCTGGCATATTATTATTATGGTGTCATCAGAAAACAGTTTTTTAGCTGGACAACTGCTTTTGGTAAATAATACTGGTAGAGTTACAGTTTCATGAACATTGTCCTTCTAAAGCTATAGAACTTCCTGCGACAGTGCGACAGTTTAATTTACATTTAAATTTATGAAAATTAAAATAGGCTTTTGGATAAGTATCAAGCATATCAGAAACAGATATTGCTTAAGCATTCATTGTACTTTTAAAGTTGATCATTAAAACTGGAGTACTTTGGGGCATCGCATCGCGTGGCGTAGCGGGTAGATCGGCCACGTCGAGGCTATAGTCCTCATCGTGGTTGTCCCGAGTTCAACTCCTGACCTCAGAACCTTTGCTGCATGTCATCTCCCACCTTCTCTGCCCCTTTCCTGTCTACATGCTGCCAGAAAAATTTAAAAAATGGCCACTAGCGCCCAAAACAAACATTGAATAAAAAAAAAAAAAAAAAAAAACCTGGAGTACTTTGTGACAGAACTATGATATGTTGCATTTTCTTTACCACAGACCTGAAACTCTTTTTACAACTGTTGGAAATGGATAATATGGTTCTACTCCCACCAGCCGTGTCTGTCAGAGTAAAAAGCCGCTCTGACATATGTTGATGGTAAAATCAGATTTTGCTCGCACAAGGTTTACTCTTCATCTTGTGGAAAATCAAGATGTGCTGCAGTAGCATCACAGTGTGGAAGACCCTGAGCTCATTGTATGATACCATTTGCAGAGGGGTTTTTCTTGTGTGTGGTCCTCGTTAGCGCTATGTTATTTATGATTACTTAAAACATGTTTTTTTTTCTTTAAGTCATTTATTCTATTTCATATAAACAGTCACAGTAGGGGAACTAGTCTTTCTATTTTTTTTTCTCAAACTAGTCTCAGTCTTACTGTCATGAACAAAAAGGAGAATAAAAGAAAAAGAAAGTCTCAACAACATGCAAGGACTGTGCCACTGCTACCTCAAGTGTTGGAATTTTACGCCACGTGTGGGAAAAATAATAACACAGCGATGTGTTACCAACTATACAATATCACATGATTGCTTCACCTAAATGTGTGATGTACAAACACATAACTGAACACATGATATGGTGGTTGTAATATAACTGGGGTTGCAATTTGCTCAATCAATGGCCTAGGTCATAGGACACCCTATCAATAATTAACATTACTGCTGCTTTAGTGGGAACATGAGGTCTCTCTTTTCAAGACATATAAGTAATGACCTAATCCACAGCAGTGATCCCCATAATACACAAAATGTATTGTGTGTCCATATGTTGCTAATCTTCCTACAGTTTGGATCAGATGTTTACATACATTCAGCATCAGAATGAATGTAATATTAATTTTAAGCTTCTATTGCATCTGAACCATTTTCAGGGTGACTGACACAACCTCAATCAATTTTAAAGGAAAGAACTTGGTTTAAGCATTTTGAATCTATTGGGGATTTTGTCTAAATTGAGCAGATACTTTTTGCAGGCATCAATGAGTTTCTGAAATAATTCTGGCTGGATGTCTAATCGTTTATCATAAATAGTAAAGCAAAAGGTAATTGGTTCGTTTCCTGATATGGATCTGGCTGTCAGCATAGTCCTTAAATTTTTAATAGGGCTTCCAGAACGAAGTCTGCTTTTAAAAAAAAAAAACAAAAAACAAACAAACAAAAAAAAAAACTGTTTTCATATGTTTGGGATCATTATCCGTAACTGAAAACTGAATTGACTCCACATTTCAACCAGTCATCCTTCTTTATTATTTTACCCACTTTGTATGATCCACTGTTACCACTTACAGCAAAAAAGGCTGTAATCATAATCCTGCTATCAACATGCTTCCAAATAGTTCTCTTTCTTTAGTTTGAAAGTCTATCTTGACCCCTCCAACCATTTTTCTTTATGTGGCCAAACAGCTCAATCATTTTCTCTTCTTACCTTAAAACTTTTCATCATTTTTCTTGTATATGTGGGCAGATGCAAATTTCCGTCAAGCTCCAAAGTGATTATTCTGGAGTAAGGGCTTCTTTGTTGGCCTGCATTTTTTAGCCAATGTTGAGGTGTTCTTAAATTGGACTGGTGTTCCAACAGTCTTCAATTTATGATAGTCTTAAGCCTTGGCAGTTTATAGGTTGCCTCTGAACCCTAATCAATTTCTTTTCATTTAAGCTGACATTTTGGGTTAACTTGAAACATAGACGGCTGGATGTTCCAACAGGAGAATGATCTTAAACACATCAAATCTAATTTTGGTAGGCTTACCTTAAGCTTAATGAATGGCCTCGAAAAAGCCTTAACCTAAACCCCATTGAAAACTTCTTGACTATGTTTAAAAGGCAAGTCCAGCCAGGAAGGCAACCAATTTAATGCGCTCAATCTATTCTTTTCGAATATCGAGCCAAACCTGCCTTTTCAGAAACTTGCTAAGGGATATTTGACAAAATATTGGTGGAAATATATGCATAGACATATTCAGTAAATTAAAATATGTGTTCCAATGATGCTCTGTATTAGATTAAAAGTACCTTTTTGAAAATAACCTTTATGCAGGTATTAGACATACTTTATCAATAAGCTCACATTTCTGTATTTAAAAGGTTTTTTTTTTTCTATTGTTAACAGCAATGTTTGCTGTAATGTGAAAATCATCATAACTAACAAAAATAAAAGCTTAAAAACATCAGTCTGTATGGAATTACTGTATATGTGTTTCACTTAGTGAATTAAGTTACTGAAATAAATGAACTTTTCCATACCATTGATTTTATTAATTGAATGGTTCTGTATACAATGAGCCTGTATGCATCATTTTAATCCCACATGGATTAGAGGAAATCAGATACAAAATTGAAGCTTGTGCTCCAAATGCTTGCTTTTAAAAATCACCAAAGCTGGAGGTAAACATTTGTTAAAATGTATCATCAGAAATTATGTAACATATTTTTCTGGAGAAAAAAAAAATACTGAAATGCTGTTAATGGTTTACATCGTAATGTTGAAAAAAAGGAAAAACAACAACTACTTTTTTGTTTTGTTTTAGCTTCTTGCAATCATCAATTATTTTGCCATTTAATTCATCTGCTTTTTTGGAAATTGTACATTGCCAATAAAAACAGTGACCAGACTATATTAATTTGGTGATCCAGAACACAGGCTCTGAGGGCCAGCTGTCATGCATGCTTTTGATGTGTGCGAGCTTCAGGACAACTGATTCAAATGACTGTATTCCCTCTTCTGTATACCATGAAGTTCTACTGAAGTCTATCAATGACTCATCCATTTCAATCATGGGGTAGCAACAGAGAAACAACTAAAAGATGCAGGACAGAGGGCATGAGTAGCATGGATGGGGACCACTGAATCAGCGGCTCTCACAACCTACTGAGCTAATCAACACAGTCACTCAGCTGCAACTCCTGTTGCTGATGTATTTTGAGCATCTGAGCGGTCTCAGAACACATGGTGTGCACGAGCACTTTGATTGGCTCAGGCATTGTCTACAACACTCTTGTAACTGGATTAAAGCTGATTCCTGCATCAGACTGGATGCATGTTAATACAATTTTTATAGTCTGCTAGTCAGATGCTAAAATCCTGTTGGCTGGACATGGCCCAGTAGCCACCAGATGACAATCACTGAATCATAATCTAATTAGAAAACTATATAAAGATTTAATAGCGTAACCTGTAATAAGGATTATATTAGCCCATTAACTCCCACGTGACTCACGTCTGTATGACCTCACCTCTTGGTGACTGACTGATATTGCAGAGAGAAGGCTCCTCTGTTCCTAACCCTGTTCATATCTGCTTGAGTCAAAGAGTCAGGTTTAGTCCTGAACTTCTTTAAACGCAACAAGGTTTAGTCTCACTAAAATTACTGTCTCAGAGTAAGACTCGCTACCTGCTTCCATACCTTCCCCCTGCCTGGTTTCTGTTTCAATCTGACAAGATCACGATGACTTTTTCACTTTCACTCTCCACCCCTTCTATTTCCCTCTGTACCGACCTCCTCCTTATCCTGCCAACCCACTTCCACTTCTTTTCACTGTTTGTCTCCCCCTTCTCTTTATGTTGCTCCGTCCTTCTTTTCCTAATTGGAATCATTCTCTTTGAAATGGAAAACTTATGTGCTTTGACAGCTCAGGCTTTTGGCTGGCAGTCTTATCCGGAGCCATTTGTAACGGTACTGGAAACATGGCAACAGTAAACATCCTACCCCCTGCCTTGAAATCTCTGCTGGGGCCAACCTGTAAGAAGTTACAGAATTGTTAAAAAAAAAAAGTCACATAATTCCATGAAGCCATGATTTTTAAAAATTTTTTTTATCTTTGATAATTGTGTTATAATTGTCTGTCTGTAAGTCCATTTGTCCATCCAGACAGATAGACATTTGGAAGAATTAAACAAGGAATTTTGGCATTTATACCCACAATACCAGGCAAAGATAGCATGGAAAGAAAATAATGTCATCCTGAGATACTGGCAACTGATTCATGATGACAGTACTTTACACACAAAGTGACACCGACATCCATTATGCTGAATTACAATCAATTTGGTGAAGCTAATATGTCGACAACCTAATAAAATAATTTTAGATTTGTCAGAAGTATAAATGAAACCAATAATCAGAGTTGCTGGATTTTGTCTTGGGGCGAATACCCATGCTTCCATCTCTGTTATGTTCGATTAGAAATGTCATTTTCCATGACAATCAAGCTGGAAACCCAGTAAACCCATGTGCCAGTATTAACTAAAGCAGACCAGTGGGCTCATGCCTGCCACTCACATGAGAAAAGTTAACCACAAGTACCCTCCAAATCTTAAATCCATCTACCGGAGAAAACATTAAAACATCCAAACTAAACGCTCAAGTTTCTTTTGGTGAACATTATGACAGCCACTAAAGCAAATTGTAAAACAGTGATACAAAATAGTGCCTTGGCACTTAAGCAAAATAGTTCCTGATACTTGTATGGTAAAAAACTCCACTTTTCAGAATCTTATAAGAGTTAAAGAGAATTGTACAAACATGTTTTATCATCATTCCAATATGCTTTGCTTCCAAAAACTCAGACTTTATTTTAGAACTCTTTTAGGTTGTGCTTGAGTTTGTATTTATGGAGATAAAAAATTACTACACACTTATAAATATTATAACGCAAAGCTTAATCCATACTAACATACAGCACTGTGCAGATACATGCATAAAAATTCACTTTGAATATTTAAAACCACAAATGTCAGCATATTTTGTTGGGTTTTCATAGGATAGGCCAACACAAAGTAGTGTGTTATTGTGAAGTTTTCTTACAGATAAAAACCTGAAACCTGTGGCCCGCACTTTATATGTATTCAGTCCAATTTTTTTAGATACTACCAAATAAAATTAACTGCAACTAATGAATAAGCAACTAGCATTATGAAGACCAACAAACACCAGACAAAGTTATGGAGAAGTTTAAAGGAGTGTTAAATTATAAAACAATATCTCAAGCTTTGACCCCGTCACAAAATACTGTTCAATCCAGCATGAAGAGTATGGCACACATGGCCAGCCTAGCAAGACATGACAGTGTACCAAAGTGTACAAAAGGTCAAGAACGGCATTAATCGCACGGGCAGCCAAGAGACCTATTTGAACCTTGGAGGAACAGCAGAGGTCCACGGCACAGGTGGGAGAATCTTTCAACAGAAGAGCTAGTGGTCATGCACTCCACAAATCTGGCTGTTTGGAGCAGTGGCAGAAAGAAAGTCATAACAAGCCCATCTGTAGTTTCCAAGCCAGTGTGGTGAAACATAGGCTACATTCACATGGCAGGCAAATGTGACCCAATCCTGATTTTTTTTTTTTTTGCCAGTATGCGACCCATATCCCCCTTCATTATGACAGTCTGAACAGCCCAATTCCAATCTTATCAACCCCACCTTCCAAAAAAAAAGAGAAGATTTGTGCCACTTCCATATGTTGTACTAAATCGGATAGGTATCCAGCTGTTTTCAAAGCATCTGCAGTCTGAATGGTCACGTCACATTTCGTCTGACTTTTATGTCATTGACGTGAGACATTAATCAAAATTCTGCACCAGAAGAAGTCGGGCACAGAAAATCCAGATGTAACCAAATGCTGAAAATTATAATTATGAAGTTATGAAAAAAGTGGAGCGAATCACATCACAATCCCACCACTCCTGGTCCGACTACACATCCAAACAGACTTCTCCACAGAAGAAGTGGAGAATGCAGTCAATGCTCCACAAAAAAACATTGCTATTAGTTGTCCTTTCTTTTTACCAGACTCTGTGTACCTTTCGTTCAGTTGTTTTTCAATTGAGAATCAAAAATTGAAAAAAAACAAACAAAAAAACAAAACAATGTGATATTTCATTATTAATTTTCATGAGATTAAAAAAAATGCATAATTTTTTTTGCATGTTTTAGTTTATTCTCACATCAAAAATCAAACATTTATAAAGTGCTCCTTTGACCTCACTTGATTTTGATATTTATTATGTGATATGCCATATTCTGCTTCCCTGTGAAGATCTTCGCCCTGGTGTCAGAAGAGCGCACTGCAGCCAGAGAGGTGGGGATCTGACATTCTTAACAGGACCGATGGCTGAAATATTTCAGATGGTTGAAATATTAGGTTCCCACAATGTAACTTCGCCAAATAAGGACCAAATGTCTCCAGATTCACAGGATAATTGTGTATCATGTGAGGAATGAATGAACCAAAGCAGACAATGGTTAATCCCTGTCCCATGGGGTAACAAAACATGCAAGGTGTGAGCATCAGGCTGAAATATTCTGTTCCCCTATGATGTGTCATTGTTTACATTACAACACCATTTACCAGAATAAGCTTACTCTCATCTCTTCAGAAAACCTAATTTTCCTTGTCTAGCAGAGCGAGCTTCCATCATTTTATATCAGTTATAAAAAAATATAAATATACACAATGTGATGGAAAGCACTGTGTGGTGACTGACTGATATCCACCAGGTTGAACTGAACATGACACAAGTTGGAAAAGACTTTAATTCTCTTGGCTATTAAAAAAAAAAAGATATCTAAGAAAAAAAATAAAACAAAAGAGCATAAATAATAGGGGAACAGAATATCACACAAGATGTCACATAACAAATATCAAAATATCAAAATCAACTGAGCTTGCAAGGCGTTTTATAAATGTTTAATTTTTGATGTGAGACTCAAATCAAACATACAAAAAACAATATATTTTACTTTTGTAATCTCATGCGAAAAATTAATACTGTCAGCTCCCATTATAACTTACGCAAACAGTGTGCTGCTGTGTGATGTCTATGTTCTTCTGGACATGTGGGTCACAATGGAGTGGCAAACCGTTCAGAGGTGGCAGCATCATGCTCTGGAGATACTTTTCTCAGCAGGGACAGCAAGTTTCGACACAGAATATAACATCTTATACATATGTTCCACAGAGTACCAAAACATTTAATTCAGTGTGTCGGTACATTTTTCAACATGAGCTCGAAGGTTGTATTCTTAGCAGAAATATAAATTACGAAGTTGCTTAATTAAGAAAGCATTGGAGGACCTAAAGGCCCACTATAGTTGAGCCAATGTCAAACAGCTGACGTGTGGTCACCTGGTTGCGGGACATTCGTTTTCACACACACCCTTCAAGGTCCACAAGACATACCATGCTGAGCTCTTATGAAACATCTCCTGCTGCAGTATACATCATGGTGTTTTGTCATATGTGTGGTTTACAACGGCATAGTAAACACATCATGGCAGAGAGGAATAACTATTACGAATTCACAAGTTCAGAGGAGGAGGAAATAATGACTGACAAGCTGGAAAGTCTCATTTTATTTTCCATGTCATCAGAAGCCAAAAAAAAAAAAAAAAGAAAAAAAGAAGAGAAGGTGTCTATGGGATGTTCACCTGCAGCATCGGACCAGAACTGAGCAGGGGATGTTCAATGTTTTGGTCCAACAGACGTGGCAGATGTATAGTGAGATGCACTTCATCTACTTTTGGATGATCGCGATCCGTTTTGAGAACCTCATTCTTTGGATCACCCCATTCATCCGACACGTGACGACAAACAGCATACCAGTCTGTACCGGAGAGGTTAACGGTCACACTCCTTTTGTTAACTTCTGGAAGCTCACAAACTGCTGTAGCTGCTGGTTATAAATTAGGAATATAACATTGCTGTCCGAGAACTTTTCTGGATAAACTAACACATCCACGAAATTCTGACCAATCACCTAATAGTTTTAGATGCAGAGGGGAGTGAAAAGTTTGCCAGAGGGGTTGACAAGAAGTGGTGGACAACAAGAGAACAAAATGACATGATTTTCATCTGCAACAGAGTCGATTTTGGGACATTGGCACAACCATGTTGGACCTTTTAGCTAAGTACAGGCAAGCTATTTGTCTAATTGAGTTTGTTTATCTTAACTGGTTTAAAGAGATGCCTCTGTTGCCTAAATGTCCTGTTTGTCTTAATGTGGACCCACAATGCAGACCCCCATTTGCTAATTGTCACCACACCGCCATCAACTGTTTCTTTCTGCCCAGGTGGAAAAAAAAACATTTGATTATGTGAGTAGCTTGAGTTCTCTGTGTATCTGTGGGTGATCGTACTTACAGACTGGTGCAGTAAAGCTTAATTAAGTGGTTAGATCCAGTCCTGATTTGCATAATAAAACAGCCTGATGAGGAGCATGCTGCAAAAAGAGGAGCCTAAAATAAGGGAGAGGGAGATGAAAAGAGCTGGAAAAGAAGTGGGTATGTTGAAAGAGAAGTAGGGAAGGACAAAGAAGGAAGTAGGGTCATCATTACTGACACTATAAAGACATGAAAGCAAGTGCTGTGAGTGTTATGGCAGTTAATATGTAATAGCAACAAACCTGATACTGTTTTCATGTTTCTTGAAGAACAATGTTTAAGTACATCTGACCAGGCTTTTTAAATCCATCCGAACTGTTGTTAAAGGCTGTATTTCAACACAAAAAGTGTAATATCATCATAAAGTGTGGCCACAAAAGCAAAATAAATTTTGATTGTGGCAAACATTGACTTTCATATGAACATCTAATTTGCATATGGAATAGTGTTGGATGAAGAGGGTGACCTCTTATTTTTCTCCTTTCCTTTTATCAAAGCTCTCTTCACCTCAAGAGTAAATTACCAGAATCAACACAGCTGATCCTCATAAGAATACACACTGACTAAAGAGATGTGCTGCAGCACTAGACCTCTCTTCAAATATGGCGAGGACTAAACATACTTTAAATCTGACATATATGGGGTATTCCAAACCCAAACATGTCTCTTTTTACTCTAAACATTGCAAATTGTGATTCTGAATGCGTCAATCTTCTTTTGTTTACTGTGTTTGCTTCCCTCCTTGTTAGATCTTTGCATGGCAGAAGCATCTCATCATCAACATTTGCTACTCGCCTTTTTAGTTTGCCAGCAATAGTATGTACCAAACTGACAGAGATGAAAAGAGAAAGGATGAAAGTGTGAAATAAGATGAGAAACACATGTTGGTAGACTTTTCACCCTGGGTATGACCAGATTTTGTCTACAATGTGGCGTCAGAATAAAGTGGGTAGTGAAAATCTAGTAAGTTTAAAATTGAGCTAAAAAAGTTAAACTATAGATGAACTTGCACCACAATTACTTAGTAAATTGTATCAGTGTGAGGAGTGAAAGGGTCAATAGTCTTCAGTTTTTATGCTAAAATTTTCACTTTTTGTTTTCATTGTGAGCTGCTTCAAACTTGCCTTATGAGGTCCACCCGGTTTAAACATCGTGAACATAGCCTTGGGAAAGTATTACAATTTATTTGTTGATTCCCTTTGATTCCCTTTTTGAAGTTTTAACATTTTGAAAATACAAAGTTCATTGCATTTATATGGATTTTATCATAATTGTGGACTGGAATGAAAATAACACATGATTTTGAAAATGTATTAAAAATAAAAATCTGAAAAGCATTTTGTGCATATTCATACTGCTCCACAGAGTCAAACCTTAATAGAGCCAACTTTCCAAGCAATTATAGTGTCAAATCTTTGGCAGTTTGTTTAGAAACTTGTTTGCCCATTATTCTTTGTAAAGTAGATCAATCTCAGTCAGACTGGAAGTTGATCCTTTATGAACATCAATTTTCCAGATTTTCCCCTTTACCTGGGCCACTCTAATATATGAATGTGCTTGAATCAAAATTATCCCATTGTCACTCTGGCCTTATTCCAGTCTCTGTCCTGCTCGAGGGTAAGTCTCCTCCTCATTCTCAAGTTGTCCACAGCCTCTGACAGGTTTCCTTTAAGTATTTAGAACCATCTTCTCATCAACTCTGACAAGCTTTGCTGCCTGCACTGAAAAGAGCATAAAGTTGTTTTTACCATACTAAACAGCAGAGAGCTTTCTTCCACGTTTGCTGTGTCCCCTGCAAGGTTTGTGACAAACTGAAAACTAAAAAAAAAAAAAAAAAATTTTGTAGGTTGTTTTCAAGATAGTGTTGTATTGTAATAGCTAGATTGGTAGAGGGCAAAATTAATAGTTGTCCTGTCAATAGATTCCTCCCACCTGACCGGTGGATCTTTGTAACTCCTACTGAGTAACTGTGGGCCTCTTGGCTGCTTCTCTGATTAACTGTCTCCTGACCCAGTACATCAATTGAGGTGGAGAGCGACCTACTAATCTACTTCAATCCATATCTCCTATGGTAGCTGCAGTAGTCACACATGTGATTAATGCTTCACTGAGATTGGGTATATTTGCTACCACACTCAGGTAACACCGCTGCTCAAAAAACCTTCCCTCCATTGTACTCACATGGAGAACTATTAAATCTATCTCCTTCAAAAACTATTGAAAGGGTGGTTTTCAAGCAGGTCACAGAATATCATTTACCAAACATCCCAAAAATCTGGGTTCAAAAGTGGCCACTTCAAGGTCTGTTAGCTGTGACAGAAGCCTTAAGAAACGCCATAGCGACAGCCAACTCCTCAATGCTAATCCTGCTTGACTTATTGGCTGCTATATAGCGAAACATCCTTTTGTCAAACTCCCCAGCTTGGGCATCACAGAGAAAGCATAAGCCTACTCTGAAATGTCAATCAGTCATTGTATTCTGGCTTGGCCACACTTCTGCAGATTCCACATTCTCCATCAAAGTTAGCTAAATCTTGGTGTCATGATAGATGACCAACTGACCTTTACAGATTGCGTTGCTCCCATTGCTTGATCATGCAGCTTTGCACTGTTGAACACAAGAAAATTCAGGCTGTACCTAAGCCAACATGCCACCCTGATTCTGGTGCAATCTATGATCATCTTCTTCCTTGATTACTGTAACTTGTCTCCCTCCCTGTGAAACCTCTGCAGATGGTCCAGAACACTGTGGCACACTGTGGTCTTCAATCAGCCAGGAGGAATGTCTTAACACTGTCAATCACGCTTGTGTATTCACTGCTCACAACCTCCCCCTTGCTCTCTGACACTGCTAAGACATTCCTCCTGGCTCTGGTTGGTTGTTTCTCACCGGGAGCGGTGTATTTCTGCAGATGACAGTAGGACCACAGGGAGGGGGTAGAGGAGCTTTTTTCATACATCATGTGTCTCATACTTTTAGGACATAGTGAAAGTTTTAACTAATATGTAAAAAACATATTTTTGTCAAATTTACCAACTGCAGCTTTAATGGAATGGCTCCGATCTACTTGAATGCTCTTGCAAAGGCATATGACATGACTTGGTCACTGTGGTCATCAAAGATTGTCGACTATCAGTACCTACATTAAGCTCAAGACAATTCAGACTCTTTTCATGAATTGCTCCATAATGGTGCAATGACCTACTGAGCTCTACCAGAACAGTGTCTCCTGTCTATCTTCAAGAAACTTTTTAAAGAGACAGCTCTTCAGGGAGCATCTTCTACCCTAGAACCTGTATGTCTGTATGTCTCTAACCCCTCTACTGCAAGATCTCTTTGTGTACTTCCCTCTATGTGTACTTCCCTCTTCCCTCTATGCCTGAACTCTATTTATACACTGACATCCCTGTTACATCTGGCAGAGCTTGAGAGGTAGATTTCCTTTGAAGTAGCTTAATGTTAGATTTGTTATAAAGTTCATTGTTATATCCTTATTTGTAAACCACTTTAAATAAAATGTCTCCCAAATACATAAACATGCTTGGTTACATTTTTGAATAATGGGTTAAGTGTTATGTGAAACACAAACTATTCCTGAACTGTCTGGTGGTTCCACTAGTCTCCATAATGCTGTTTGTTCACTGATATCCTCAAACAAACATCCAAGGCCTTGTATGTATACCTACCTGGTCTCTGATAATTTTTTGTTTTTACAAAACAGTAGATCAATCTAAATGCAACTCTAATTTCTTTATTTTCTTTATACAAAAATCATAGTTGTGGGTCCTGTCCTTAGCACAAAATTAACAGAGAATGGAAAGGTAAAGGCAGTAAAACAGCATCCAAATGCATGTGGGTATCTGTGTGCATGTGAAAAGTTGCTGTGAAGGACAATAAGTTGGGACAAAACATGGCAAAAACTGTGCAAATACCTCAAACAGAGAAGCATGGATCAACTCCCTGCTGTATGCATCAAGGACGCAATTACTGTTTCCTAAACACTTCACACTCCAGAGATTAGCCAGGTCAGTAAGAATATTCAGGGCATCCAGTACACCAGTCGGAATGCACTCTCGACACACACACACACACACACACACGCACACATGCACGCAAGCATGTATGTAAGAGATCGAAGTACATGGAATCCCATTCTTAAAAGTCCATAAAAAAGACTAAAACATGGTCTACTGATTAGCACAGTTGCCAGACAGCAATAAATTTAAGTTTAAATTGGTTTAAATTCCTGCTGGGGCCTTTCTATGTAAAGTTGTCATATCTTCTCTATGAGTGCTTGGGATTCCTTTGGGTACCACAGTTTGTCCCAGAATACAGAAATATGTTAATTGGAAACTCATTACTTGATTAAATGCATGGTTATCTATGGGTGCATTCACACCAGGCCTGTTTAGTCCGTTTTAATCGTCCATTTGCCTAAAAAGTCCAGCTCACTTGGGGAGGTGTGAATGCGCAATCGAACTCTGGTGCAGACCAAAAAAGCGAACTCTGGTCCACCTAAAAACCTTGGTCTCGGTTTGGATGAAGTGAACTCTAGTGCAGTTCGAATGCATATGTGGATGCAAGCAGACTGGAGACCGCTCCAAAAGCAGGAAGTGGACTACAGCACAAGGTATTCTGGGTAAATACAACCAAAACAAACTCGTTTCTACCACTAGCAGGAGAAATGGCTCATGGTCAGATGTGGAGTGAAGAGGAGGTAAAAGCCATTCCAACTGATCCTCGTGATCAAGCAGTAAATTAAGCTCAGTCAATTATTCAAATTAGTTTAAATAGTTTTTATTTAAGGAAACCTACAGGAGGAAGCCACATTCAACATTGCTGTTGAATGTTATTTGTATTTGATGTTGGATAATTTATTTGTTTATTTTTGATTATATGTGTAATGCAATGTTTTCAGTTCTCAGAGCTTGTAGTTGATCTCATTAATCTTAACTATACAAATAATGTCTGTCATATCACAGTAAATACACAATGTTAAAGCTGTAGCTGTAAAAAAAATCTCACACTATTAAGGCAACCAGCAGTTCCATGTGCCACATAAGGTGTCCTTTTTTTCCACCTGAGCCCCTGTCCCCCAAAATGTCTATGCATGCCACTGATCTAAAAAATTCAACAAACCTGAGCAGAAATGCATACACTGCTCAAAAAAATAAAGGAAACACCTAAACAAAACAATATAACTCCAAATCAGTCACACCTTTGTGGAATCAATGTCACCAGTTAGGTAGTAACACTTATTGTGAATCAATTTCACCTGCTGCTGTGCAAATGGAATATACAACAGGTGGAAATGAGAGGCAATTAGCAAGACAACTCCTATAAAAGAGTGATTCTGCAGGTGGTGACCATCATTTCTCTGTTCTCATCCTTTCTGGTTGAACTTTTAGTCACTTTTTCATTTTGTCAGTGCTGTCACGCATAGAGGCGTTTTTTACAGCCCACTGAAGTTGCTCAAGTAGTGGAGCTTATGCAAGGTGGAATATCAATGCAAGCGGTGGCAAGAAGATTTGCTGTCTCCCAGCACAGTGTCCAGAGCATGGAATAGGTACCAGGAGATAGGCCAGTACACTAGGAGACATGGAGGGGGCCGTAGGAGGACTACAACCAAGCAGCAGGACCGCTACCTCGTCCTTTGTGCAAGGAGGAACAGGAGGTCCACTGCCAGGGCACTACAAAATGACCTCCAACAGGCCACTAATGTGCATGTTTCAACTCAAACTGTCAGATACAGACTCCATGAGGGTGGTATGAGGGCCCGACGTCCTGACATAATGCTGCCTGCAACATCCTCCAGCATGACCGGTTTGGTGGGGGGTCAGTCATGGTGTGGGGAGGCATTTCTTTGGATGGCCACACAGCCCTCCATGTGCTAGCCAGAGGTGCCCTGACTGCCGTAAGGTACCGGGATGAGATCCTCAGACCCATTGTGTGACCATATGCTGGTGCAGTGGGCTCTGGGTTCCTTCTTATACATGACAATGCTTGGCCTTATGTGGCTGAAGTGTGTCAGCAGTTCCTGCAGGATGAGGGCATTGATGTTATGGACTGGTCTGCCCGTTCCCCTGAATCCAATTGAGCACATTTGGGACATCCTGTTTCGGTCAATCCACCAACACCATGTCACAACACAGACTGCTCAGGAGCTAACTGATGCTCTAATCCACGTCTAGGATGAGATCCCTCAGGAGAACATCCACCGTCTCATCAGGGGCATGCCCAGGCGTTGTCGGGAGGTTATACAGGCACGTGGAGGCTACACACACTACTGAGCCTCATTTAGACTTATCTTGAGAAATATTCACTGACGTTGAATCAGCCTGTCATGTTATTTTCCACTTTCATTTTGAATATGAATCCAAATCCAGATCTCCATGGTGTAACAATTTTGATTTCCATTGATAATTTTTGTGTTATTTTCTTCTCAATTAATTCCACTGTGTTAATAATAAAGTTTTTCAATGAGAATATTTAATTAATTGAGATCTAGGATGTGTTATTTTAGTGTTCCCTTTAATTTTGTGAGCAGTGTATATTTGAAACAATCTGATTTCCCTCACACCCTTGATTAAATGTTTGAGTTAACAGAATACGATGTGATGCAATGTAACATGTTACATCTGGATAAAGTAAGAGAATGACATGTTGAAACTGAATGAGAATGATTTTAAAAACACTAACAAAATATTTTCTATTTTATTTGTAGTTTAAAGAGTCCCAGTGTAATACGAAGTCTTCCATACAACAGATGTGTTTAACAGCATTTTAATAATTTTGCAGTATTTCCTTTAATGTAAATTTAAAGAAAAATGCAAACTATAAGAGGGGTGTTTATAACAGCTCATAAATGAGAAAATATAAATTTAGTTACAATGATGGGATGCACAAACTAGTCATACCATTAAATCATAAATGGATAGAATTTATATGGTGCTCTTCTAGTCATAGTGAACACTCAAACTGCTTTAAATTAGAGCCAGATTCACCCATTTGCACTCACAAATGTGGACACATTTATGCACTGGTCCACAGATGAGTTGGTGACTTGGAGCCAACTGCCTTGTTCAGGGCACATCAGTATGTGGCAGGAGGAAGCTCGAATCAAACCTACACCTTTAAGATTGTACAACGCATACTCCTCCCACTGAGCCACAGTTGCCCTACACATTACTATAAGAGAAATAGTAAAAAAAAAAAAAAAAAAACAAAACAAAAAACTTTGGGTTTTATTAAATTTTTTTTAAAAAGGCACTAAAATAATCCAAACTTATTTGGACCCTATGACGAATTAGAACAGTAAACATAAGATTGCATTCTGCAAACACTATATCTAAACCACATCCCATGGAATATGGTTAAAATGGAGTACAAGTTGATGAACATGTTCAGGGTGACTTACACTGGATTGATTAAGTCCTAAATTCTCTTTCAGTGTTTGTTTTGTCACACCACTATAGTTCTCCTCCCAAAGCAGTTGGTCACAGTGGGATTTCCAGTTGAGAAAAAAAAATCAGTTCATTGATAAACATAATTTTCTTCTGAATGAAACAGATTTTATCATCTAAGAATTATCTCAAAAACTGCATTTGGTCACAGCTGCTATGCTGGTGCACTCACGTTGTACATATAGATAAATGAGTTTGGTACGGAGATGTGTTAATCTTCACATCTCTTTACCAACCCATTACCAGCAGCATTGTCTGTGCTAAAAACAAATACTGTATAGTGAATATTTTTTCAACTTAACCATTGTAAAGAAGACACTGACCTATCAATGGACCCTAACGTTTAGAAGAACAATCACATTCCTGCATTTGAATCCCAGGAAACAGCACACACAGCCCAATCTGACTTTAAGCCCCTTTACCACTGCATGTCCTTTACGTCTTTTATTCTCTTTACATGACAGATAACCATTCATGCCTTTTCACACAAGAACATTAGCTGCTGTCAACTTGGCAATTTAACAGGCCAGACCATTGTCCCATAATCCTATGGGTGACAAAAGTAGCCAAAGGCAACCATCTCCCAATATCCATGCTGATATGAGTAAACTAATAAGGAACCCAGTTAGATTTACATACGTTGCTGAGTACTTGTTTTACATGTACGCAATTGTACATTTGTAATAAAGTTGAATAAAGTTAGTACCAGAGGAGTTATTTGAATATTTATGAAAACAAAATTTAGCATAGGGGTAAGTAAAAGCTTTTGACATGGCACTACATTCCTTTATGTTTAAAAAGTATTGTGATATGATGTCTCTACTTGCACTATTTGGATAGCTTTTAGCATTTGTAAAAGAATATAAAAATGGAGAGAAACAGACGGGGTAATAAAGTAATACATTTTTGTCTAATTTATCAATTTATACACATCATGAGGGAAGTTCATGGGGGTTATTGGTTTACTTTCAGTGTCTTCCAAAATATTCACATCCCTTGAACTTTTACACATTTTGTCACCACAAACTTCAATGTATTTTATTATGATTTACTACAACAACCTAACAAAAAGTAGCACATAACTCTGATGTAGAAAGAAAATGTTTCATGCTTTTCACAGTTTTTTTTAGAAATAAATATAAAATCTTGAATTAATGTTGGTCAGAATGGGGACGTTCTGAGTTATTTACAGATTCGGAAAGTGTCGATTTTAATCTTTCTAATAATATCAAAGACACAGAATTCAAAAATAAAATGAAACATTGGTCGTTTGAATGTTGGCACTCTGGAAACCAGATCAGCGAGAAACACCCCTCAAAGTTTTCAGAAGCATTGTTCTCAAACCTGATCAACTACCTGGGGGTGTTAACAAAGGCTTTACATTACTTTGCAATAACCCCACTCCACAGCATTGAATGTCAACTAGCAATGAGACTTGTGGGTCTTTGAAGGGAACCCAATCTTCAGGAACATTTAACTTTAAAGAGTCATTCAAAAGATCCATTTTTGAAAATGTACATTTTTCTAAGAACAAGCTATTTTATCCCTAATATAGCTTTTATGAGTGAAATTCACAAAAAGGTAGAATCATCACATTAAGTAAAATTAATATTGATTCAACAGGTGCAAAATACAACCACAGTATGTTATTGCATAAAAAACGTTATGTATTTTTATAAAATATAACATTTTAAAATATAAATGTCATATACCCATGTAGTTCTTGACTACAACTGTTGAGTGCATTAATAACATTTTAGGGCTATTTGTAATATAGAAACATAATGAAAAGAAGAAGAACAAGAACAAGAATACCTTTATTAGACCCCCAGAGGGGAAATTACATTTCAGTACAGCCCGTCCAAGAGAAGAAAGAACAAACAAACAACATGAGACATAGGGTAGACAGGTGCTTAAGGTGCAGGCACATGGGGGCACCAAAGCCGAGCTTGCAACTTCTCCAAGGTCTATCCCCTCTCGCTAACGAGCCCAGGAACCGCAACTAACCTGCAAATCTGCGCAAGGATCGCATCCATTTTCTGATTCTGCTCACACAGCATCTCAATCTGAGTGTTCACACCACGGCATATTCCCTCACACATGCCGGCCAGCCTTACAATAGCCAGAACAGCTGCCAACGTTTTCGAATTTCTTGATATGCCAGGTAACCACCAGCTCCAAAAAGCAGAAATCTTGTTATCAAAAATCCAATTATGTACACATCTTGAATATCCTCGACTGACAATATCAGCAGACCTACAATCCTCCATTTCTGCCTGGAGTCCATAGTATATCTGGCAAAAAATGTAATGTCGGGACAAGAGGGCTCTCGTTTGCCCTGTCTTCTCGTCGAGAAAACTTGATCATTTGCGTTGAGAGACCAGCTGACCAGACCCATGATTTGCAATTCAGAAGATACGCAAAGAGAGGCTCCAAAAAGATTAGCAAAACAGTACAGGACAGAGAGCTGAAGCAGGGCAGAATAGGGAGGGAATGTCAGAAGAAAAAAAGTGTTCACCTTCACCAAGAGCAGGAAGCAATAAAAAAGAAACTGAAAAATATTTCTGCAGACATGAAGGCCTCCGATCATATAAGTAGTCCTGGCGTTTTTTTTTTCTTTTCACCTGTATCTTTATGGTGGAGTATCTTATCTATCTTGTTTTCCAGTGATCCGTAATTGGCGTGGGTTTTCCAGTGACCCATGCGTTGGTGATGTTAATGAGTCATGTGTTTACTTCAAACTTGCAACTTATTGGACGAAGCCAAAAACAAAAGCACGTGAACAGCCAGTAAAGCTCGGTATGTGAATCAGCTGAGCCCACACCCTGAAACACCTAAGATTTGCTTTGTAAACAAGCTGAATTCAAACACAAAGTTTACCATTTTAAAATCTCCAAAACTGCTAATTAAAGCATGGAAGTGTTTCTTCATAAGTTCAACTAGTATATTTTGCAAAAAATGAAAATCACTATTTTCTCAGAAATTTGTGGATTTTATCTTTTTTCTGCGTCACGTATGTATTCAGAAACCTTCACTGTGATCAAATAAAACCAAAATTCAGAGCAGCCAACTGTACAACCTTAAGAAGCCTTAAGAAGACCCCAATTGGTAATAAGAGTTCAGCTGTGTATAAATTAATCCCACTATAAATACAGAGAATATTAGTGAAAAAACATAATCATGAACACCATGAAACACACCAGATAAGTCAGGGGAAAAGTTGCTTTATAAAACAATTTCCAAACCTTCAACTATGTCACTATGTTACTGAGCACTGTTCAATCCACTATCTGGAAACACAAACAGTTTGTCATGACACTAAAATTGAATGTTTTGATCCGCAGGCAAACTGATGCATGTGGCTGAAACCAATACTGTGTATTTCTTCAGTCAAACATATTGGTGGCAGCATCGAAACAATCAACATAAATGTCGTGCCAGAGCTATAATGGAATGGTTTAGATCAAGGGATATTTATGTGTTAGAATGGCCCAGTCAAAGTTCAGTCCTAAATATAATTGAGACTTTGTGACAAGATTTGAAAACTGACTTCACAATTACATATTCCGTTGTGTTCATTTGTCTCATAAAATTACGATAAAACACATTGAAACCTGTGGTTATGACATGAGAGTGAAGAGTTGGTATAGAGGCTTTTAAATTCTTCTGAATGCTCTTGAAGAGCACCATAAAACACACTTTTCTTATCAATAGAAGAATAATTCCTTACTGTTTTGTGTAAAAAAGTTTTCTGCAATGCACAAAAACAAAGTTTTTGGGGGGAAAACAACTAAATGATATGTTTTGGGCTTTAAAAAGTGTTTAAATGCAAATTCTACAGAGTTGCACGTTTTTTAGTCATGTAAATCATACATTTTTCTGACATTTTTCAATGCCTAAAAAAATTACAGCTATGTTTAAAATATTTCAAACTATTGCAGCATTCTTAATCATAACAGCAAATTTGGGGGATTTATTTATCTTCTCTGTTCTCATCTTAGAAGAAAACAAATGGGTCTCTGACAGGGGAGTCAAGGTTAGAATGTTTTTGAGTGGCACACAACTTAGATGGCTAATTGGATTTTCTTACATGCCTCGGGGAATACAATGAAAGACTATTTGATCACAGCCCCATGTAACTAAATAATATTAATAAAGTTCACAGCTTCATGCCAGTTTTGTAGTCCCCTACTCAGCTTAGACAGATCAAATGCCTTCTTCCATTTCCTCATAATGTCCAGGAAAGAGAAGAACAAAGAAAAAAAGGACCTGTTAGAAAGTCATAGATTCTGATTTTTGTGGGTGACTTTGCCTCATGTGTACAAAAAAAAAAAATAAAAAAAAAAATCCCTGTTAGAACATAAATTAACTTCTTTTCCTCCAAGTGGTTTAGAATTGTAATTTTTTGAAGAATATGAAGAACATCCATAAACAACACAGAAAAGCGGATTTTGTATAGTTTTAGGTTGACTGATTTTGTTATTTTTCTAAAATGAAATCTTATGCAAACTGTAATTGTTTGTTTCGGGACACCTCCCAAAATCTCATCTATCATTTCAATGTCCTTGAGACAGTTTTTTTTCCCCATAAAAGTTAAAAACAGTTGCATATATAAATGTTTAGCAATGGGAGGCAGGGAGTCCATATTAGTGATATGAACAGCTTCATGCCATGAAGCTGTGCATGAATTGTGGCATAACTTTTAGAGACAATTCTGTAACTCTTAACAAAGCTGTTTTATACATGGTGAACTTCAGCTGAGTGCAGCATGTTTTAGTGTCACTAAACTGTGCTCTGACTGGGAGTGAATGAAATTTGTGTTTTGTTGGGAAAACTTAAGCTACTTTTTGTAGAAAAGAGCTGCAACATATCCACTCAAAGGTAATAACTTGTTGACGGCTGTGTGTGTTCACATGGTTTATACTGTTATGCACGTGTCTTTATGGGTAGCCAATATTGTTGTACTGGCTGTCCTCTTGCTTCCAACTTGATTTATGCTATAGCACTTTTTTGCACACAAGCTTTTTTATTTCTTTGCTGGAGCCTGCTGCTGGCAAGGGGTCTTTGAGAGGGTTTGGTTGTACATCAGTTTTACAGTAGTGTCAATAAAGTCTTAGCATAATGCATTTTGTCACTCCCAACTTTTTCTTGACAATCATAAAGAAAATGATAGGTATAATGCCTCTTTTTTATTCAAAATTTTGGACTGGTTTTGTTCTTTGAAAGTCAAAGCAGGAGAATACGTCAACTACTGTAGTTTTTTTTGGAATTTTGGCCATTGCAAAATATAACTTAGGAGAACGGAATGGAAGTAAGCAGATGTAATGAAAAACTGGTACTGCAATGCTTATCGGGACTCTGCTCATGCACATCCTATTTAAGCTAAAGTTAAATAGGATGTGCGTTTAACCTAAAGTAAAGACCAACATTAATTCTAGATTTTAAATTTACTTCCAATTGCTGTTGAATATGTTGTTTTATATGTTGATCTGAATTGTGGGAGAATATTTGTGTAAAAAGTACATATGAGTTACCCTGAAGTGCATCCTTTATAGAGGATCTCATAAAACAAACTTCTTCTAGATTAAAATAAATGTTGTTTCTTGACTATTTCAGAAATTACCTTGACACCAAGATGATAGAGCAGCAATGCTGCAAGGACCATTATCCCTGATAAGAAGAACAAATTCTGATATCAGTCTTCAAACAAGTAAATGGTGGAGTGTATTTGCTCCAAAAAGGATTTTAGTGGCTCATGAAACTTCTGGAACCCATATCTAAATGCTTTAAACTGTGAGCTGCAATGCTTTGCAGAAACAGATAAATGGAGTCTCTTCTGCAAGGGAGAGATGCATGAGGTGGTTATGGTAGTGCTAAACTACTTTGTGAAAATGTGTCCATCATGTACATGCATCCTTGATGAGCAATGCCTGTGAATATGTGTGTGTGTGTGTGTGTGTGTGTGTGTGTGTGTGTGTGTGTGTGTGTGTGAATGTGTGTATGAGAGACAGAGCTGCAGGATTCCTAGGGCAGGTGTCTCAGCAGTGGTTAGGGCAAAACAGCACTAAATCACTCCTCAAATGACACACCTCACCACGGGTGTCTTACCATGTGTTGCTGCTGAGAAAAAAACCCAGAGAGTTACTGTTTCATGCAACGACTGAGAGATACAAAGCTCTCTATAAATCAGCATTTTGTGATTCTGGTGACAGGCACAGATAGACTATGTATGAATATATGCTACCTTTGCCCTTGCTGAATCCATGTGAGCACACATTTCTCTCAGTTTATATGTAAATGTATGTGCGTACATGTGTGTATGTGTGTGTGTACGGATGACAGACTGGCGCAGGTGAACCACAGACAGGGCCAGACATCCTGGCACGATCCAAATACACATCAAGACTCTCGCCTTACCCCACGCTCACTACCTTCCTGCTTGCTGCTCCTCCTGGACTGAGATTGCCCTTTTGCAGCAGCAGCAGCGCACACAAAGGTGCTCAGGCAGTTATGCTATTGATTAATAGGAATTAAGCTGTTGTTTACATGTATCATTTATGATTCATGTTGAGCATGTGCTGTTCAGTAATTCATATAAATGTAGGAAAAAGACATAACAAATAATAAATAAAAGCAATGACAATGAAAGCAAAGGATCCCTCTTGGATGTGTGTACAACATGTAGTCTGTCGAGCCTTTGTTGTGTAATGAGTCATCACTGATGACAGAACCATAGATACTATTCACATAGGTCCATTCAACATAAAGTCCCTGAACTAATCTTAGAAAACGCTCATGAACCAACGACCACAGATCCATTAGAGCTTGGTGAAACAACAAAAAAAGAAGTGAAATACGATAAAATCAGATGAATAAAACAAATTAATGAAGACTGTTCAAAATGGGAAACAAAGAAAAGACGTAAAGCTATGTTTTCAAGTGTGAAAATTGCTGTTCCAACTGGCAGGATTAAAACAGGGAACAGTCGTCAGTGCAGCAGTGTGGTGCCACTGATAGCTGAGGTGTTAGTCCATTTTATCTGTACATTATCTATTAGTTTCATACTTAAAGTTTGAGATGGAGGAAAGAAGAAATAGTAGAACAAAAAAAATGTATAAGGTGAAAGAGAGTAATATAAACAACAGCAAATATTTGATCAAAAGCCTCAACCTCAGGCAGATTTATACAGAAAAACACCACGATGTGAAAAATTTATCAGCAATAACGCAGTCAAGAGCTTTTACTGTCCATGACCTTGCAGGGAAAGATTTTTGTTTAGTGACGATGTGCTTGGGACGCCTAGAAAAGCACACATTCAGCAGAAGTTTATTTCCAGAGTCGCACCCCGCAGAGCTAATGCTAGAGTACGTATGTCCGAAAAGTCCCAGCTCATTGTAGTGAAACAAAGAAGTTAAATTATAGGGTTTCAACTTGTCCTCGTAAAGCAGCACTCACAGATTTTACTTCAACTTGTTCCAAGTGCAACCACCCACTGTTCTGATGGCAAAAGAATCACATACACATATGGACAAACTGATTTTCCCAACACACTAATTTTGTCCAAACCTAATTAAAATCAAACTCGTTCAGTCCAATGCAAACCAGTCATGTAGTCATGTTAGGGTCCAATTACATGTAGTGCAATCAAACTCACTTTATCATAACATGATTTTAAGGCCACATGCTTGCTCCCACAGTATGGGAAAAAGCATGTGACTACAGAGGACAGTTGATATCACAAATAGTTGTTTTCTGTTTTAAAAATCCTTGAATTTATCTCGCCTCCTTCCACATGCTAAAGGGTGTAAAAAAAGTTGTAAGGTGACCAACCTGAAAGAAACACAGACCACCATTCTGAATTTTTGGACCCTGCTTCACACACTAGGAAGACTGCAGTGTGTAGTTCAAATAGTCAAATGCCTATCAGACCAGTCAATGTTCCTCTTATGGCCTGTGGATAAACACATAGTTATTCTGGAAAAAAGAGAGCACCTAACAACCATACAGTACAGCCTGCATGTAATGTCACCCCTGAAAAAAATGTGTAAATTCATCTTCTATAGCAACCTTAAACCTTTGAGATTTCTATTTTGTTTACCTCTCAAAGCAAACTCCTCACTGTGTGTGGCAAGATGTACTTGTGTCCTTGTTTTGTAGTCTAGCCATTTTTAACTGCTTTAAACATCTTTTATGACTAATTTTATTGCTTTGACATTAGAAAAGGCCAAATTTAGCTGAAAAACTTTTTTGCAGCCATTTCTTGACTTCTGTATTACTTAAATACCAGGTTCTTTTGTCTCTCCCATTTTAAAGACTTGCACAAAGAAACTGTCTCTTGTGTCATGTCATACTATACCCCAGGGAAACAGGAAGAGGGTGATTACTCTTTTCAGTTGCTCTTCCAACAAAATATATATATATATATATATATATATATATATATATATATATATATATATATATATATATATATATATATATATATAAAAAAAAAAAAATTCCCTTCTCACCCTCCACGGGTGGTCTTTCTCAACCTCTGAGCTCGGGTCCTCTACCAGAGGCCTGGGAGCTTGAGGGTTCTGCGTAGTATCTTGGCTGTGCCGAGAACTGCGCATTTCTGGACTGAGATGTCTGATGTTGTTCCTGGGATCTGTTTTAGCCACTGCTCCAGCTTGGGGGTGACTGCCCCGAGGGCCCCGATGACCACAGGCACCACTGTGGTCTTCACCTTCCAGGCCTTCTCCAGTTCCTCTCTGAGGCCCTGGTATTTCTCCAGTTTCTCGTGCTCCTTTTTCCTGATGTTGCAATCGCTTGGTATTGCTACATCCACCACAACGGCTTTCCTCTGTTGTTTATCCACCACCACGATGTCCGGTTGGTTCGCCATTACCATTTTGTCTGTCTGGATCTGGAAGTCCCACAGGATCTTAGCTCGGTCATTCTCCACCACCTTTGGGGGTGTGCCCCACTTAGATCTCGGGGCTTCCAGTCCATATCCTGCACAGATGTTTCTGTACACTATGCCCGCCACTTGGTTATGACGTTCCATGTACGCTTTCCCTGCCAGCATCTTGCACCCTGCTGTTATGTGTTGGACTGTCTCAGGGGCCTCCTTGCACAATCTACACCTTGGATCTTGTCTGGTGTGGTAGATCTGAGCCTCTATTGCTCTGGTGTTTAGGGCCTGTTCCTGTGCAGCCAGGATGAGTGCCTCTGTGCTGTCCTTGAGTCCAGCTTTTTCCAGCCATTGGTAGGATTTCCTGATATCAGCCACTTCAGTTATTTGTCGGTGGTACATCCCATGTAGGGGCTTATCCTCCCATGATGGTTCCTCCAGCACCTCATCCTCTGGTCCCCATTGTTTGAGACATTCGCTGAGCACATCGTCGGTTGAGGCTTTGACCTTGAGGTATTTATGGATCTTGGATGTTTCATCCTGGACAGTGGCTCTCACACTCACTAGTCCTCTGCCTCCATCCTTACGGCTCGCGTATAGTCTCAGGATGCTGGATTTAGGGTGGAACCCTCCATGCATGGTTAGTAGTTTCCGAGTTTTAACATCCATGGTCTTTATCTCTTCCTTTGGCCAGCTTATTATTCCTGCAGGGTATCTGATTACTGGCAAGGCATAGCTGTTTATCTGTATATAGCTGTATATATATATATATATATATATATATATATATATATATATATATATATATATATATATATATATATATATATATATGCCCTACAGTAAACATAAAAAATAGCAACATTTATGTTATATGACTTGTTAAGGGTGGCACAGATGCTTTAGTCAAATAAAAAGTTTTATAGTCAGACTTTTCCTCACTTAATAAATGTACATAAATCAAAGAATTGTTTTTTTTCTTTTAAAAACTAAGCAAGCATCAGTATCAGGGCCAGACTAAGATAATTTTTTTTATTAAATTACGAGAATAAAATCATTATGACAATAAAGTCATAATATTAGCAGAATAAAGATGAAATTACTGTAAAATAATCGTTTTAATGAGAGCAAAACTTCGATTGTTAAAGATAATGAAGATCTGACATGACAAGCTCGTAAAGTCCGAGTGGTTCTTTTTTCGAAATAGACACAATTGTTTGCACAATTGTTATAAAGTCCTGATACTGATAATAATTTGATGCTGATCTGTTAAAACATTTACTATATCCTTGTTTGTGAAACCGACAGCAAAGTATAACTTTACATTCCCCATTTTAATTTTTTATTATTTTTTTTGTATAGGAGTTAAAAACGTACTGTTTATTTCTCCCAATATTATGACTTTATTCTGGTAATATTGTGAGATTATTCTCAAATTATTTTGATCTTATTCTCATGACTTTTTTCTCAAATTATTACAACTTTGTTCTGGTAATATCATGACTTCATTTTCGTATTATTATGACTATTCTCGTGATATAATGGCTTTTTTGTCATACGACTTTCTCATATAATGAGGACTTTATTCTGGTAATATGAGTTTTTTCTCGTATTATTACGACTTTATTCTAGTAATATTACAGCTTTTTTCTCGTATTTTTACGACTTTATTCTCGTATTTTTATGACTTTATTCTCATAACACAAGGGCTTTATGCTCATAGTATTACGACAATTCTTTTACAACCTTTTTTCTCAGTATTATGACTTTATTCTCATGATTTTATAACTTTATTATCATAATTTCATTTTTTTTCTTACCCTGGCTCTAATACTCCATTGTACATCAGTATGAAATATTGTTACAACAAAAAAATATTATTTCAAGGCCCTCTATACATTTTAACCAAGGGTTCCAATAACTGATGGGCACTGGAGATGGTGTACAAGAGCTACAGTATTGATTTAGTTGTGTTTTTATTTTTATATCACTAAACTCTGTACACACTCAGAGTGAAACCTCTTCTAAATAAGAAACTGGTTCCACTCTGGTCTTACTTTTTTCTCAACCACAGCTAGTGAAACCTAACTTGATACCCTGTAAAAACCGCAATGAAACCTCTGCCACTCCATTATAAAAAGAGTGTTATTGTCCCACAATGGTCTAAAAACACTTTTACAACCATTTTTTCTGCCCTAGGTGGAGGTACTGAGTATAAATTTTCTTTAAAGGTGTATAAAACATCTTTATTAAATTGTAACAAATCTTATAGGTTCCAGCAAGCTGGTAAAGACCCACTATGCCCAGGCTGCGCTGAGCTAGATTTAAAAAACAGAACAATTAGTCAAGCTCCTTTTTTTCCACAGTTCACATAGTTTGTTGACACTGTCACTGTTATTAACTGTCAAACTGCCCATAAGAACCAGACACCAAAACATCCAATCAATTAAGTCTCACTCAAGGAAACCCTCTGTCCTCTTTGGAAACACTGGTTAGCATTAATTTAGGTTGTTGTTACGAGGAATGGCAAGAGAGAGAAAGGCGCTCACTGTCGTCATTCATCGTGGGAGAAAGTAGACATTCATCATTAGGGCTGCCAATGCATCTTGTAAAGAATGAGCTGCCATGGCCCATTTAAGTTAAAACCACAATTTGAAATCCTTTGTGTATTATTTTAGTATTAGGCATCAGTTATTAGGACCCGAGTGTATCATTTTTTTCCTACTTGGGTAATTTTTTGCAATTAAAGTAATGGTGATATTTGGAAAAATCACATAGTTCCATGGACAGTCTCTTTTTCTTTGTCTCACACACAGAATCACTCACTTATAGATATGTTGGAGTTCCCCCCAACACTGGGGCCAGTGTCAGGCTGAAAGGCAAGAGTGATGGATGGGCAGGGCTTAATCACCTTTAATCAGCTCTATCCCTGAATAATGATGAACAGCCCTTTTTATACACGCATAATGAAGAGAGGAAGAAAAGCTCTGAGAAGAGATGTGTATTGTGCATTTTTTGTTGGATTCATGAGCAGTGGCAGATGTCGTTCTCCTCCTTTGCTTTGTCGTTACTATGTTCTTCTCCTTTGCAACCTCACACAAATGTTTGGCATGTAACAGATTTACCTGTGATGTCCTGACCAGGATTTTTTTTCTCCACAAAGATCATATTTACCGAGTCCCATTGAAAAATCAGTAACTTTGAATCACAGTAAAACAATCTAATACAGCTTATTACAGTGCTCTTTGAGTTACTGATATGCACTTTGATTATTAGGGTAAAACCTCGTTTGTTAGATCAGCAAAATAATGTGCATTGCTTATAATATAGTTTCACAAGCTTGGTTCAGAAAACTAGCCAGTAATTTAAAAGAAGCAAATTGATCATCACATGGTTAGCTAAGGGTGTGACAGGCATTAAATCTTAGGCAGTACCCAACAAAAGGTATCAGGAGTTTCATCTTATTCTTTTAAAAATGCATGATTGGGACCCCACTTTTTAGTAGTGTAAGGACTTATTGATTTTAATTGAAACAAAAAAATATAGGGAAAAAATCTAGCACTTTGACTGTGCTAGAGTTTTACAAAAAATGTATGATTATGATTATTATTATTATTATTATTATTACTTACTTACATGACAGCAACTTTACTGCAAATGTTAATTCTTAAGCTGCTACAGTTTCATAGCCTGGAATGCATGTTTGTATATAAAAAATGTATGTTATGTACATCTAAACCTAGGGAATTGGAGCTAATTTTTGGAAACCTCAAGTCCTGTATGGTCTCTGAAGACTGTAGGCCACCATTTCTTAAAGTGCAAGTGTATTGGGATGAAACTGTAAAAATCCCAACATTTAACTTGACTAGGACAGGGTAAGTTGCTTTTCCTGTGATGGCACATTCTTTTTTTTTTTTTTTTTTTAATATTTAATAATCCACTGACCAAGACTTGTGTCCTATAAGTTTCCATAACAGTCAAATATTTGTTAGCTGAATTCATGAGTTCAGGAGTTCAGCATATGAAGGTCAGTGGATCTTCATCAGTGCAGACTGAACATCTGCATAAATTAAGTAATGTCATTACTATTGTGACAAATGTATTGCACTTAAATAGAACACATAGCAGTGGAGTGTATGTGCAATATTCATGGTGTTGCAGTCCAAGGCCTTTCCTCTGGGCCTCAGTCTCAGAGCTGTGATGCTGATGTTGCAGAATTTTTGTCTAATTTATTTGTCACAGTCTGGCTTAGCTTGAGATCAAATTGTGTCTGTTACAGTTTCAAATACATGACAAGGCAATGCTGGAATTTCCTTGAACCTTTGCACATTCTTAAGCCAATGCATTGTTGTTTTTGGCAGCCATTTTAGTTTTAGTTGTAGTCGTTTTGACGAAAATGCTTCTTATTTTTAGTCAGTTTTAACCATTTCTGAAAGTGTTAGTTTTAGTCCAGTTCTAGTCGACAAAAACTCCATAAAGTTTTAGTCAAGATTTAGTGGGAAGGAAAAAAGAAGAAATATTGGTCTTTACAAATTAAACTGAATAATGAGTGATAACAGTGGAATTAATTACTCTGAAAAAGGCAAAAACATTCTCTCTTTGGCAATTGGGGCTTTATTCTCAGAAGCTTGAACTAATTGTTAATTAAATTAAACAGCATCTGTTGCCTGTTTTATGGCTTGATAGAAAGTCAAGTTATCCTAACAGTTGATCCACATTAATAAAATAATACAATTCATGAAATGATCACTGAACACTGTATTTCTCAAAAATACCAACATTTCTCAAAAACACACAGAAAGTCCTAACAATAACAGTAACACACATATATAAGCTTTAACTGACGTTATAGCGCAACATAGGGACCTTCAGCATGAAGTCAGCGCCCATGTGCACCGGGAGTTATGTTGAAAACTTTAAGCTTACCATGAATTTTATCACAAGCTGATTGTGGAGTAACATTGGGTGCATATTGGTAGTAACTTACCTTTGAAAAAATATCAGCGCGATGAGCCTTCAGGTGCTGTTTAAGATTCCTAATGTTTTGTCCACCAAGTTTAAATCCACATTTACTGCCGTCTCCCTTGACAATGCAGCTCTTTTTTCAAAAGGTGTTATAGCCTGCTCAAAATAAGTCCATAAATCCTTTCTGGGCTTCCATCCACTGAGCCCCTTTGTATAGTATGCAGCGTCCGCCATGGTCCAATAGTGATTAAAGTCATTGAAGTGGTGGCCATGACCAAGCCTGGATAGGATGTTGCAGCATTACTGATACGTTTTAGCTTTTGACCGACAGATTACAAGCGCAATAGGCAGAAATGTTATACATTTTGGATGTCTGACAGACCATCCACTAACATTTTTGTTTGGTTTCATCTCGTCAACGAAAACTCAAACATCTCATCATGTTTTAGTTATCAAAGAGCCATGTTTTTTCATCATTGTCTCACTGCCGTCATGAAAAAAGTGCATCAATGAAATAATTTCGTTATCATCAATGAAAGACTGTAACGAACACAACACTGAGCCAATGAAACACAGGGCAGATGTACAATAGTGCAATAGAGGTATTACTTATTGTTAAAGCTCTCAATGCCAAATACCAGCTAAGGTAGCTGACAAACCAGTTATTGCTAAGGAAGCCAACTATTTCATGGTGTAAGGATGTTATATATTTTCTCTTCAACTTGATTCTAGTGCAGTTATTAACCTGGATATACTTTAGTGCGTAACGTACAACAGATCTTTCAGTAGATATCAATATTTCTTTAGACATTGTCGCTGTAAAATAGCATATATGTAAACAGCAGTTCCAAGTGACCACTTAACAGTGTTTGCTTCATCCTTGGCCCCATTTTCCCCATTTCTCCCACTCTCCAATCACCCACTACAGCCTTGGGGTGGTTGACAGGCAGCTGAAGGGCAGTGCTGTCAGGGAGGCCAAAGGCTGAAGCGTGGGGGGCCTGGTGGGGTAGCTGAGCCCCAGCACAATGCCATTACAGTGGGAAGAGAACTGAATGAATGACCTGAGGAAATCATGGGGCCAGCAGGAATGTTCCCCTGCTGAGCAAACACATGGTATTTCACTCTGCAGCGGGGTGATAACCCTCACTCTCCCAACAAAGGGTAGTCCATCATCAATAAGAAATCTGGTGAAGAGCTGTCATTGCAGACAGATGTAGGACACGTCATGGTTACATGTAAACAAACACACAAAAGTGTCAGTGAGGTCATGATCTTTGTGCTCATCAAATTTTTAGATGGACACACTATCCACAGAAGGCTTTTCTTGGTAGTGCTAGTGCTTCTATGAAATTTGATATGAAAAAGATTACTTGTCATATATGACTTTGTAAAAATTACATTATACAACAACATATAACTCTTGACTGTCCAAAGTTTTCAATCCGTAGCTTTCCTTGTCATTATTTGTGTACAGTAATTGATGCATTCTTGGTTATGTGGAAGCAGCAACCAGCAAAATTACGTTTATGAGTGGCCTCCTGTTCAAGAAAAGCATACCTCGACTGTTGTTTAAATGCATAAAGTGTCAGGGTGTATGCTTTTTGGAATCTCAGCAACATAAGTAAGTTAAACATTATTACTACTAACCACAGGTAACAGTAAGGTAAAAAATATAACAAATCTTATTTGAACATGATCACAACTAAGCTGCCATAAACAGGAATTTGTGGAAAAAAATTAGCTGAATGTAACTTAGGTCCTTCAGCATCTATTTGAATTAAATAAATTAAAAATGGGGCAATGTCAATGATGCCTTTCAGCCAATTGTTGTGAAAAGGCCTCATAAGTAATATCACTGAAATTTTTTTTACATGTATGTCCTATTTTTTGACTGAGAACATGAGTGCAGTCGATCCAAAGAAGGCTTTAAGGTTGGTTTGTAGCTCTTGACACCTCTGTTCCATGTGCCTATACTGCAAATCAGCAGTGTAGACACTTGATAAAGACAGTGGTACCTGAAAACAAATGTTATTTCAACCAATACTGCCTCATCACAAAAAAGAAAAAAAAACAAACAAACAAGTGATGAGAATTGCCAGTAAGCAAGAACAGTAAGGTAAGCCTTTAGTGGCAGAGTGGCAGAGCCTTGAAAGTGAGGAAACACCATAACGGCACAGATAGCCGCAGGCGTTTTTTGCACTGATATAACAGAAAAACAAACATATCCAGAAGATGTATTTAGAACTCAGCATGTATCACTAGACGCTGTGAGACTGAAGAACAGAAATGGCCATAAAAAGTTACATAAGCCTGTGATGCTTTTGCTCAGCAAAAAAATGCTTGTATCTTGAAAATGATTATATTGTTGTGTTGTCTGTTTTCTTTTTTTTCTTTTTTTTTTTAAAGAACACCAGCAAAGTTTAAATACTTTGAATATACACTAATTTGTTACCCAGTAGGGTGACAATGGAGCAGAAGAACAAATGACTTTACATTCAGTTTGAAGTAACTTTTATACAAAGGAGCTTGCAATAAAATAAGATAGGGTGTTTCTTTATATTACAGGAGACTTTGAAATGTAAAATGATAGTTGATGATCAAATTAGTAGAAATTTATAAAAGATTAAGCTGAATCCCCCAAGCATGCATACAGGATAATGGTGTACCATGAAATTAAAGGATCAGTGAAAGAGAACCTGATAAATATCACCTACCCAGTAAACAATCACTGGGTATTGTCACTGCATTGATGCTGTATACCTGATATATTGCACTGCTTATAAAACTCAACAATAGGCAAATCTACTCATTTTTTTTCTTTCTTTTTGCTACACCTGGTGCATTTGGAATAGAAAAGAAATCAAGATGCCATCCAATTTAAGTCTTTTTTCTGTGTTAGGTAATTTCATGTAACTGTCATCAGGACACACGGGTTAAGCATTATGTATATTTGTTCAGATAGGATAAAGAAAAGAGGAGGTTTCCTCAATAAAAGTACAACAAGGTTTAAGAAAATTATAGTTTTACTGGGAATATAGGACATAATAGTGGCGTATCAGCTGTCTATAAGAAAGATACTGTACTTTTTCTTAGTTTATAAGAAGAGCAAATTTGGCTCTTCCAGAAATAGAAGAAATATTTCTCATTTTAAAGAAAACATGGACAGTCACAGTGTTGAATCCAAAGGAGCAATGCTGTTTTAAAGCTACAGATGGCTATAAAGTTGCATCCCTGTTAAGTAGTACCAAAATAAAAATATCATGAAATATATTATACAATAAACTGATAACTGTTATCAATATATTATACTATTTTAGCAAGTGTAGCTTTTGTAGTTTTTACGTCTTATGCAGGTCATCTTAGAGATTTTTTATTTATTTTATTTAGAAAGTAAAAATGTTTACCACCACAACAATTCTTCTCTTCTTGAAAAAGAGAATGCTGCTTGACAAACATTTCAAAATCAGAAATCAGACCAGCTTCGATGTTGAGGGACCATAAGTCAGCTTTACATAAATAAAGCCAGCAACAATAAATAATCAGAAAAACAAAATCTTTCACAAATATCAATGAGGTTGTTACAGAGTACATTTCTTTCACTTGTTGATGTTAAATATGATTTTTTACACATACTTCTTCTGCATTATGGCTTAGTTTGAGTTAAATGAAAATTGGCCTGTTTATTATGTGTGTTTTATATCTGAGGTCAAATGTACCTGATTTTTGAACTTAGAGAGGAATAAATTATTTTTTTTACAATGACCTGATTTACAAAATGTACGAGTGAAGGGAGGACCTGCTTAATCTTTGATGACTGTACATGAAACCGTTCACCAATGATAAACACATGTCTGGGGTTGAGTGCAATTAACTGAATGCAATGTGGTGCACTCCCTCTAGTTCAACAAATCCTTAAGTCTCCCATGCATTGGAAGTATCTTTTGTGCCAGTAAAATCCTTCTTCCTTTTCCCCTATTGTTTTTATGGGACCATAAATAGTCCAGCCTAAATTAATGAGGCCACAGAGACAGTGATGGAGGAGTGAGGGAGTAAAGGAATGAAGACATGAAAGAAATGATAGATGGCATCATTACAACGCAGCACATCTTACTTAACAGTAACTGTTATCTTTGGAAGTTACATGTTTCAGCATGTGCTAGTTTTCGTCTTAAAATGCATGCATGTGCAATTATACACACATACACACAAAGAATGACAACGTTTTTCGTAGCATCCCATCCCCTTGGTGTAATTTAAACATACATACAGACATGGACACAAAAGCTAACTCAAGTGGAAGGGAGAAAAAAAAAAACCCCTAGTTGTACATGCACCATCATAACAGCAGTTATGAGAAATAAAAATAACCAGACTGTCACTACTGTCCATTTTTCCCCACCTGTGGATAATTTGAGTATCTCAGGGTAAGAGCAGTTGTAATTAACACTAAACCTTCCTTAGTTGGCTGACAGCAGTTTGCTGTCCCCACATCCAGTTTGTGAAAACCACACAAAAGAGTTATTCTTTATAAGAGCATTCTCAGTGGGAAAACCTAAATTAATGTGGAATGAAATACTAATTGATGTAAAACTAAAACATACTTAATATGATTGGCTTGACATTGGAGGCAAAACACTTCTGTACCACCTTGGACTAATAACCACTTGAAATATTACTAAAACTGTGACGTACAATGTTTTGGCTGTTTTTAAATTAACTCTAAGAGAGTTTTCCAAAATCATCTTTTTCTTACTTCAAGTTCTGCTAGACAAGGAAATACTGGCGATAGTTTGAAATAGGCAAAATACCCCTTAAATATAAAATTTGTCTGTGTGCTCGGTCATGACTTGACAACTAGAGAGACTGCAGAGAGAAATCAACTGGTGACCAGAATCAACTGGTTTTCAGCTTGATTATGCCTGACCATGGATCGATTGGTTGGATACTTAAAAATCGGATCCTTTTTCAAATGTGAACATTTTGCCATACTAAGCACTACCATGTCATCCTGAGAATGACTCACTTCAGTGTGGGAGCAGTTACTGTGGGAAAGAAACATTTAGCTATTTTCAGTATCAGTGGTTTGTTTAAAAAATAAATCAAAAGAAAGACAGAGATGTAGTGATCTATTTAATATTAAATTATTTTCTATAATATGCAGTCAAGTGAAGTTTATCTGTATAGCACATTTCGGCAACTAGGCCATTCAAAGTGATTTACATGATAAAAAAGTAATACAGTATATAAACAAAAAACTTTACATCGCAGTGGCAAAATAAAGATAAAGATAAGTAATGAAAAACTGCAATCCCCAGACTAAAACTAATTATATATATATATATATATATATATATATATATATATATATATATATATATATATATATATATATATATATATATATATATATATAAACACTGGAAAATATTTTTAAATTCAATGATTATTTATTAGTTGTATTTGTTAGATTTTATTTATTATTCTTTATTTATAATTGTATTAGTATGTACTATGTTTATATATACTTAACTATTTATTACCATTAAACGGGAGGACTAGAAAAAATATTTTATATGATGTTCTCATATCTTCGTATACAGACATGTTCAATGAGGCAGCGAGTAGATTTAGTAATTCTAATGAAAAAACAGAATAACAAAAACAACAGGGTACACAGGGGGCCAAAGCAGAAGAAAAACACAAGAATCCAGGAGTTAAAACAGCAGGGTTTGATGAGGAAGTAACAAAAGTTACTGGGAAGTAACGAGAGTGTCCAGTGAGGAGTGAAAGCAGGAGTGAAGTTTAAATACTGTTAGTGTGAATGCTGGAACAATAGACCAGGGCTGAATGGCTAACAGGTTGCAGGTTGAAAGAGGACTGAGGAGAAAGAGAGAGAGAATGGAAACAGGGGGTAAAGAAGAGCAAAATGAGAGCCAGGAAAATTAATCTAACAGTAAAAAAGAATAACTAAACACAAGGAATAAATAAACATAATTAAACTATAAACTATACAAAATAACTAAGAAAGCACTAAAGTAAAACAGAAACGAGGCTGATCTAATCAAAGAATAAGAGACTAAGGCAAACTTAGAAGAGTAATCAAAACTAAAATGAAACAATCAAAACACAAAACAACCCAGGACCTGACACTGTTATTAAATTGAAATTAGAAAGAGCAAAAATCAGCATGGGCAGCTCAAAGATTTACAGAAATCAAAGATTAGAAATTAGCTTTAAAACTCTGATTAGCTCTGTTCAGTTCCCTTCCAGTGTCTGTCTCTTTATGAAAAACAGAAATGTAATATTTGTAAAAAGGCTGCATTTTACCACCAACAATGTTGTATTTCTTATGAGTAGTTTATTTACTAATTCAATTTTCAGAACTAACACAGAGCAAAACACATGAGTGTAGAAACAATCAGATCTAGCAAGAATAGCAAATGAACTCCAAGGCACCTCAAATGATATCTCCTTATGAGGAATTGTGAAACTTAATCCGCACATCTTTAGTGTGGGTTGTGCTTCAAAGGGTTGTTTCTTAAGGATTTCCACCATGAAACAAATTTCCCCAACAAATTGATATAAATGTCTTTAAAGACAATAAAATAAAAAATGGATGCAGCACTAAAAAAAACAAGGCATTTGAGTAGAAAGAGATGCTAATGAAAGACATTTGGATCACAAACGTGTGTTCACCTGTGGTTTAGATGTGGCATCTACACCATTTAAGTGATAATGCAATGCAGTGCAATCTATCAACCAACAATCAAGCAGTCTAGAGCTATTTTTGCCACACAATCCATCACACCCCTTCTTAAAATCTTTATGTGTGTTGATGTGTCACTCAGAACAGCATTAGCATGGTAAGTACATGCAGATCCAAACCACAACCAGTAACCTTTCAGGAGCAATCTACATGTAAATCGATGGATTAATTGGCTAAAGCTCGTTAGAGTTGAGGTCTCATCAATACCTTACAGCTCAATTAACCCTGACATTGAACTCTAATTCCCACCTGCCCACACACACACACACACACACACACACACACACACACACTCCACACACACGTACAAGCAATGCCAAGTAAAGTTTACGACTGAAAAATCACAGTGGATATATTTATTGGCAAAGTTAATACTACCGTTTTAAAAATACATGTAGACTCTCTTTGATCTAAGTTCCAAACCTCTTTTTAACACACTCACAAGTGACACAATTTACCATTAAAGTGCTGTTATTCATTCATAATAAGTAGGGGTGTAACCATACAGTCAGTTCATTAGACAAGATGATAATGTGATGTTGGCTTTATGAGGAGAAGAGAAGATTCTAGTGACATTTTTGAGAAACCTAAAAACTCAGAATCATTGCTTCTGTTGCTGTTACTTCCTTGACAGGTCATAAACTGTTTATAGAATATGTAATGTAAATATTCCAGAACATCAAGTTTGACTTGTTCATAAAAATCTTTATGCTTGTCTCAATTCTAGTCCTCTAAGCACTGACAATGTGAAACTTTTTTCTCAATTCAATAGTGTTATGAGTCTTTGTTCAGTTTAGAATTGTCCAATTCCAGTTGTGCTTTAGGTTTTGAAACAGAGGTGGTCGAATTTCATCCAGATATCTTAAAATATGTGAAATAAACATTTATCTTAGTGTCAATAATAATGGTGCATTCAGTTTGTCTAGGAAGTGGGACTTAATGTCCAGCTTTCCAGTTGGATTTCCAACTTCAGAACTAGAAAACTTTGACTTTCAAGTATAAGATGAATAGATTACGCACTGTCGTGTTGTAGGCATCTATGGTTAGTCGGTCACCGTAAACCTAATTGCCAGATTTTAGTCAAGCACAAACATCAGACCTTGTCAGGGTCTTGGATTGTTTTGGGTTTAAATGTTGATTATGTGTTGGCCCTGTTTTCCTTATTCCTGCTTTGATTAGATCAGGCATGTTTCTGTCTCGCCCTCTCTTCAGTCTGCCTTCTGCTCTCTCCCCTCAGCTCTGGTTTTGTTCCAGCATTCATCCTCCTAGTATTTATGTATGGAGAGCCATTTCATTCATAACTAACTAACTAACTAAATACTGTTATTAATTATTAATAAATATTCCTTATTTGTTTATTATTTATTTATTTATTTCCTTCAAGATTTATTTATTTCATTGTTTATGCATTTCATAATGGTGTTTTACTTTGTGAAATGATTATTTTATAAAGCTACTTTACGTATTTGATTGACTTTTATTTTTTAATTCCATTTTTATTTCAGGCTCTTTTTATTTCATGTTCTTACATCCAAATGAGGGGGTGGAGTTTCTCTGTAGAGTGGCTCTGTCCAGAGTGCAGCGAGCTGAGAGACAGCAAACTTCAGTACATCTGCATGAGGGTGGAACGTGCGAGGCTATAGCTATAGGGCTTGAACTAACATACCGGTGTCATGCCAAGGTAGTTGTCACTGACAGAATTTGTGTCTTGTGCATTGACACGACAGTCCTTACTTTCCCTTATATGCGGGGGAGTTGAGCTATACTCATATGTTCTTGTTTTGAACGGATGGTTCAAAGTTGATTTGAGCGGGTTGTAGAAGAGCTTTTGATTAAATGGAGACAAGTTCCCTTAGAACTCCAAAGATATTCCACCTCTTTCATTGTCCTGGAACCTCAGTTCAAGCCCTTATAGCTTTAATGTTTCACCCTCATGCAGGTGCGCTGACGTTCGGGGTCTCTCTGCTCGCTTCACTCTGACCAGAAGGAGCCCCACTCCACAGTGAAAACTCTGCCCCCTCATTTGAAAATAAGAACATGAAATAAAAGAGCATGAAATAAAAATGGAACTAAGAATAAAAGTCCATGAAATACTTAAATTAGCTTTACAAAATAAGAGTCACAAAATAAAACACCACAATGAAATGAATAAACAATGAAATAAATAAAATAAATATTGAAATAATAAATAAATCCTCAAATAAAAAATTGTGAAATAAATAAATGAAATGAATAATAATAAAAAATAAACCAATAAAGTAAATATTTATTTTTTAAATATTAATTTTGTTTTATTTCATTGAGACTTATATTTATTTAATAGAATATTTATTAATAATGTATTAACAGTATTTGTTTATTTAATCTTGAATTAAACATATTTATGCACCTCTCCTCCTCTCACTGCTGGTTCCTCCCATTATACCCCATTCCTCATGTACCGGTCCCTGCTTGTTTCAGCTCCTTGTGTCCTCCTGGAAGTTTATGAGTTCTTGTTTATTTGTTTTTTTTGTTTTTTTTATTAAATCACTCACATCTACAGTCAGTCTGTCTGTCAGTCAGTCAGTCTGCTTTTGGGTCCACTAACATCAAACAACATGATAAACCTATTGATTCTAACAAGTTTTTACCTCAATGGTAAGACAATCCTATCTAAAGTCTCCTTGAAAAACAAAAAAATGAGTAGTGGTAGGATTGTTTTAATCAGTCTTCTCAAACATTTCTCAAGATTTTAAACTTTCCCATCATTTTCAGACTCTGAAGTTGAACCTTAAGAGTGAAAGACCAGCAGAGCAGAATAAATGGAAAAACTGGTGTCTTGTATCTCAGGGTGTGGGCCGTGCTACCTTCACCTTGAAAAATGTCTGCTGCCACCCATTTGAAGAGACAGGGGAGGAGGGAAATGAATAAGTGAAGGTGGGAAATCTGTGGATGATGAGTACAGTAATCATGTCGGACACTGCTGTCTGCCATTTTGCCCGGTTAATCTTCTTACTGCCTCTAACCTGCCATGCATATTTGTGGGATGAATATGTGAATGTGTGTGTGTAATCCACAAGAAAGGTCAGTGCTCATCTCCGAAGCATCCTTCAACCTTTAAAGGTTGGGTCCTTTGTCCTGGTGGAAATGACACTTCATTCAAGCTGTTGTAAGAGGAGAGGCTGAGACAAAGACTGATATTGAGGGCTTAAGTTTGAAAAAAGAAGCAATTTTGGCTGTGCAAATGCTTGCTGACACAAAGGCTGCTATTTATAAATACGACCTTAAGGGCTCAGTAACTAAACATTCTAACCTGTATCAGATATAAAACATGTTGAGAAAAAAAAAATATTTTTGTACTTCTTTATGCACAGGACATGAATAAATTGACAACTTACATGTATGATAGTCATTTAAATATATTTTTTTCAAAGCCAATAGTTGTCATCTAAAAAGAACACAGAGGAAACATCAGAATAGGAAAATATGCACACACAAGCACATCTGCAGGACGTTTAGGTGGTCCACTGTGGTCTTATGCTGGAATGTCCGTATTTGGCTCCGCTAAGAATGTGTACGGTTGCAGATTGTACTGTGCAGGGAAAGTTAAAGGTTTGACCACTGAGGCCTGACTGCATTTAATCAGCCCTCGTGAACTGATACATACACATACGCGTCCATCCCCAGCAGAACATTTACCACACACAAATAACCTACTCCACTCTCACAGATTGTACACATTCACACCACACACATTCAGACACACTAAACCACATTTCGTTCCATCTGACATCATTTCAAAGTTAACCGACACAGATGAAGGTAAAATGTCACCACTTGGCTCCTTGTGGGTGGATAAGGATCGCTCAACTACTCCACATATGAGTGCAGAGACCTTTTACTTCATCTCTATCAACTGTGGCAACAGGAAGGATCATAGATGCATGAAGTCAGAGTCTATAGATCATTTTAGAAAGACAGGGTATAATCTGAGAAATCATAGCTGTTTGAAGGGGTAAGATTTGATGTAAAATACGATGCATTATTACAAAAAGGGTATGGATTGTGTGTCTTAGCAATCAATCAGTAAAAATGTTGGATTTTTTTTTTCAGGATTTTCTCACCTCCAAGAAAGCAGAGATAAAATTCCCTTTTGATGGACATTAAATATGGTTCAAATCAGATTAGAGCCAGCTCATTTTCAAAGCCAGTTATCAACCCATCTTTGAGATGATGTCAGATTATTTTATCATCATTTTATTAGCTGATAAACTGCCTGTTACAGCAGGTATATTCTCTGACAATGACTCTCACTCAAAAATGCTTTTGTAGTGTGCATGGGCATGCACAGTATTGCACACTTAGCATACTATTGCGTACAGTGATTTTTGGACCTGAAAACCTGAGAAAATCAACTGTGTCTCATAAAAGTACTGAACTTTTCCAATTTTTTCACATGCACCAACAGCAGTGTAGTATGTTGGGATTTTGTGCACCACACCAAAACAAAGCCGTTCACAGTTAAGAAGTGGAAGGACAATTTTACATAAAGTTCTATTTTTTTCAATAAATAAAAATCTAAAAAAAAAAAAGCATTATGTGTCTTTGTATTCAAAAACCTTTACTCTCACATCCCTTAATGAAATCCAGTGTAACCAGAACCAGTAGTTCTGAAGTGGCTTGACGTCAATTAATTAGTAAGCTGAGTCTACTGGTGTGTAATTTAAACTCAGTATAAGTGAAGATCAAGTAACATATTTGACTGTTAAGGAATAAAGTTGTAAAGAAGTTGAAAGCAGGTTTAGATTTAAAAAGCAATATCCTAAGCAGAGTACTGTGTGAAGCTCTCACGCAGCATTGTTCAATCCATCATCCAAATATTGAAAGACTATGAGAAATCTACAAAGGTATGATGATATGATATTTATCTCTGGAGGAGCTAGAAATTTACAGCTCAGATGGGACAATCTGTTGAAAAGAAAACTATTAGTTATGCACTGCACGGCCTTCGTGGAAGACTAACAGGAGGAAAGTCATTGGGAAGAAATCACTAGATGTTCCAAATGCAAACCATGTAGGGGACACAGCAAGCATGTGGAGAAAGGTGCTGTGGGAAGATGAGACCAACAATTTTTGGCCTCCATAAAAATTCCATATTTGGAGTAAAGGAAACACCTCGCATCACTGTGCTTATAACCACCCCAAGAATTAAAAACAATGGTGGCAGCATCATGTTTTGGGAATGCTTTTCTTCAGCACAGACAAGCAAACTTGCCAGAGTTGATGTGAGGGTGGCTGAAGCTAAATGCAGCACAACTCTAGAAGAAAACCTGTTAGAAGCTACGAAAACTTGAGAATGGAAAGGGAGGTTCACCTTCCAGGAGTACAACCGTAAATATATTGCCCGAGTTTTAATAGAATGGTTTAGGTCAAAGCAAAAATTAGCTTTTAGAAACATGGTCAAAGTCTTGAGCTAAATCCAGTTGAGAACACTTTGTAAGACTTTAACATTGCTATTCAGACAGTTTTAATACAGTTTGATTGTGCTTGAACTTATAAGAAGAAAGTGTAAAAATGATAGTCTCTACACGTGCAAAGCCAGTATAGACATATACCAAAAGACTCAAGTAGGCACCATAGAAATGGAAACTATTATTTTCAACAGTATATTAAAAGTCATTCATCTTTTCCTTCCACTTCACAATTATGTTCTGCTTTGTGTTGGCCAGTCACATAAAATCCCAAAGAAATACACTGAAGATTGTGAAAGCAATGTGACAAAACATATAAATTGTAAAAGGGATATTAATACTTTGGAAAGCCTGTATTTTCAATGTTTTTTCAGTCCTGTAAAAACGTACTTACAAAGCTCACTCTTCAGTTTCTTTGCATTTCTTGCTTCTTTGACAAGGTCTAGTCACATAGTAACTAAGCCAAATGTATTAAAATTACATTTGTTTTAAATGCCAGAGCAAATGTTTAAAATGTTCAGTATCAAAACATGTAAGCACTATGACTCCCTTTTGCACCCCTCTGCTCATTTCAGGTTTACTATGATCTGTATGTATTGAAAGACATCCCTCTCACCCTTATGGCATGCGAATATTTTCTTTTTCTGTCTATCTCAACCTTACAAAAATAAGTCAACAAAGAGCCCAGAAGAGCTCACACCTCTCACCTCTGACAGACCTGATCAAAATCCAAGACACTGTATTAACAACAATGTTACTACAGCAAGATCAATGAATAATAAGCCAACACGTGCAAGGAATTAAATGCATTCACAATTGCAAAGCAGAGATGTTCACAGGTCATTTTTTTTTCTAAGTTCAAGTCAAGTCTGAAGTTGCTGCAATATAAAGTGTAGTAAATAAATAAATGCTGGTTAAACTTCTGAAGGAACCAAACAGTATGTGATTTTATTTTGATATTTCTAGCTGGAAGTGTGCTTGCAATGACAAATGTATCCTTTCACAGTAAAACATCAGCTGGAATGCCCATACCGACTCCCTTCTCTAATCATTACATGGGATAAAAACTATTACTAAAGGACTTTTTGCACTGTAGGGCCCAGATTGGGCTTGTCCATCCTGGGTTCATACCCGGGTTGGGCGTCTTTGCATTAACACTCAGGACCCAGTCCCAGCCTGCTCTCTGGAACCCTGAGAGCTGTGGTTTCTTTCGGGCCGGCCAGACGAAGCAGGTTTGAAGTCAACTAATGACTGGTTCATTGGTCGCGGGGCGGGTACAGAGACGACTCGTCTTCCAGACCGCTCAGTCAAAAGGTAAAACAAATATCAGGTAAAATACAAAATGATTAGAACACTTACAGCTCTGATCACAAGGTTTTTAATAATTCATTTGATTTTTAAAAACAAGAACTGAGGGAACAAATTTTGAATTCAAAGTTTATTTTCTCAAATCGAAACAGGTAAAAAATATAAAGGACCAAATTAAGGGATATTTCTATTCTATTCTAAATATATGCACACAACCCCACTAATATTGTATACAGTACATATGTCTTAGCAAGTTGAAGAGAAAACACACTCTCTTTATGACAGCTGGTTTAAGAGACATTTAAGTGATGACACATTGGCTTTTCATGATTGTGCAAGGTCTGTTGTCACAGAACCAGCTCAGCTTTACAATGAGACCACTCTGACGACTACTTGCAACATCATCATACATGCTCATAGTATGTGTTTAGATTAACTGAGACACTTGATAGCAGCAGCCCCTAGATGCACCTCAGGTTGCAGTTTGGGGCGCCAACATATCTTCATCATGTGTATTTTATAATAAAAGTAATATGTTTTTGAATGCATTGTTCCTTCTGAATATGATAGCAATTAAATCTAAATATGAGTTACAAACAAACATGTTAGAACAGAATTGTTATTAGGATGATATGCAGGGGTCTTTGTGTGGTGCTGCTTCCTCTGAAAGAAGAGATCACAGACATCCACAACAACAACAAAAAAAAAGTACAAAAATGATTATTCAGTGAAACAGCAATGGTTAGAGGTGGATGTTCAAACAACATATTATTGTGTATGAAAGCATGGCAGATAAATAACTGCAATCAAATCAATATTAGTAAGGAAGCATCAAAGCAGCAGAGAGACAAAAAAAAGTCCTTTCATTCTGAACTCTGAGAATAAAAAGAGAACAAAACCAGGATGAAGAGTTTCTTGAGTTGGGTCATTTGGTTTGAGCTGAAATGATGAAGTGTGTATCCTGGCTAACAGATGCAAAGCTCATTATAGTTAAAGAAATCTGTTAGGAGAGTAAATTGGTAAGGATTCTTAAAGGTACTCCTCTGACCACATCCGACATTCCCAATTTTCCATGAATCAGATGGCATTTGCAAGGTGACATGCTTTTTCATTGACTAACAGTTATTTTATGTGAAATAAATAACAAAATCCTAATACTGATATATCAGTAAAGTTGCCAAAAAGAAAACCTTTCACACAGTACTCGCTTTCCAACATGAGATAAAAGACAGACATTAGTTTTGTCTCTTGCTCATATCGCGTCATCTTTTCCCTTCGTCTGTCCAGCTTGCCTCCTCTCATTTATCACAAATGACGAACTAACTCCCATGTTCTGCTTCGATGTTTCTCTTTCCCTGGCCATGTTACATGTGTATCCAAACATTCACTTTGCGACAAGCGAGATGTTTCTTGCTGTTTTCATTCTCCTGTCCCTGTCTCCTGTTTTCATTGTCTCCTGACACACAGGCTGAAGAGCCCAGTCTCACTCGAAAATGTGCAACGCTGTTCACCTGTCAGATGCTAATGTTATGATGGACATACTGTAGTCACAGATCCTTGAGAATGTAGTAGTGTGGCAAGAACCTGTGAGATTTTCGTGTGTTTTACACTGTCAACCAATGTGGCTATTACAGACATGCAGCTTGAAGCACAAATTCACTTTCTCAGTAACAGCAAAATTATAAATAAGTGAATACAAAAAATAACTTCTTGAATAGCTGTTTGACAACCTAAGTATAAATATGTTTATAACAGGACTCCCACCCCTTTTTTTCTTAAGTATCTTAAAGCTGAGCAACAGAATGCTTGTGTGAAACTGCCAAGGAGACATTGAGATGCAGACAAATTTCTTGGCCCTCTGGTAAAAACTTTGTAAAAAGCACAAACCTAAACTGTTTATCATAGTATCTTGGACTGAAGAAAATCTGGAAAAATCCAGTTCTGAAATTTATGCAGATTGGAAAAGGATGTTAAGAAATACTTGCAGAGACCAAATCAGTAATGCCACAATTTTTGGAACTGTTCATACTTCATAACTCCCTATTGCAAAAAAAGGCAGCAATTAGTCTTCCTACAAAAATATTTCACAAGGTTGAAGCATGGAGAGGGAGAGATCTTTGACTTTTCCTCCTTCCGTAATTTCATTCAGTCCTCAAGGGCTGCTGTCCTGCCAGTTTTAGAAGTGTCTTTCCTCCAACACAGCTGATTCAAATGGTCTAAGTACCTCTTCAGCGTGCCATAAAGTTTTGCAGAAGCCTGTTAACGAGTCATCATTTGATTCAGGCGTGTTGAACCAGGGAAAGCACTAAAACGTGCAGGATACTGGCCCTTGAGGATTGACTTTGGACACCCCTGCTCTAGATCATCCATAGGACCTCTCTCAAGCTCACCCTACAGGTTTTCTATAGTATTTCAGTCTGGGGACTGAGACAGCCATGGAAGTAGGTTGATTTTGTCATTGTATCACAGATCCTCTCGCATGCCTAACAATGGGCATCAGGAGCTTTTAGACATAATCATCTTTTGCACTACACTAAACCTGTATGTCATGGTTGTTGCTGAAAAGCTCAGAATATGTGACACATGTTCACTTAATGTCACAGTCAAGTTTACTGCACAAGTGTACATTTGCCATGGTAAGACAAACCAGTTTTTCTTCCCACTATTACTCCCGAACAACTGTTTTGCACGTGAATAGCATTGCATGGTTGTTATGGAAACTTTAAACAGTGAGCTTTAAAGATTTTGTTTTACTTTCCTTACCACCAGACTCACTGTGTGTGATGGTAAGATAAATATGGGTCCTTGTCCTTTCTAGCAGCCAGCAGCTAAATGAAATATGCCTCTGTCATGTTGTATTTTTACCCCAGGGAAACAGAAAGCTATGCATTACTAATTACAAGTTCCTAGTATACATTAAAATAATGCTTCTGTTACATTTGTTTTTAAAAGGATTTGAGTGGTTAGAGGTACCAATAATTGTTCTTCTGGGAATTTAATTAAAAACAAAGTATTTCACTCTGTGGGATTTTTTTTTCCCACACTGAGTAAATAAAGACACATTAAAGGTTTAATTTCTCCAAATTTGTCTGTGTGCGGTTATGGAGCTATTTCTTGTAAAGGTTTTAAACGACTTTAAGATGTGTGCTAACAAATGCCAACAAAATTGTCTGCATCTATAAACTCATGATACAAACATATAAAGAATCTACTGACAATATACATGCAATAACACAACACACAGACACAAATAAGCCTATGCGTAAAGTACCTACTGTAAAGATGTTCAGTCAGCTAGCAGGGCCTCTCAAACAAACAAACGCCCCATGCATTCAGACCTCCATCAGTCTCCTGGCATCATTCTGCTTCTGTGCATTGGTGTATATATATGTGCGTGTGTGCGTGTGTGTGAGAGCCTCAGAGTTAAGTTGAATTCCTCAGCCTGTGGTTACCAACAGCTTTGAAGTCCCAGCAGCACCAGGGCCCCGGGGTGACAGGCTTTACCCGCTGCCCCCAGCCTGCATTGGAAGGTCCACAAAAGAGAAAAGCAAACAGGCAATAATACCCAGAATGAACAAACCTTTTCTGAATCCCTGGCTGCAGCTTTCTTTACTATCCCATGCCAGAAACACATTCACACACACTCAGAGGCACTCATAAAATCCATTGGTATCAGCCACTTAATGCATAAACACACATATGAAGAAGTACAAAGTAATTTAAAAGGGGGCTGACATACATGTATCTTAAAACATGTGATACATTAATCTCATATTTCATGTGGCTGTAATAGCTTGATTTGTTAATGGGCAGATTTCAGTTTTCACTTATTTATTTACTGTATTTGCCTTAAGAACATATTGAATTAATGCAAAGTCTTCTTGTTTAGTGTGCACTGTACATATTTAGACTGAAGCTGCAAATAGTCTATAATTAAAACATGAACTGCTTTTTGGTCACTCTCACTTCTTTCTTTAACATTACACACATATCCTTCCTGCTGCTTTATGGAGTAAGTAAATATGATTACTGATAAGCTCTCAGCATGCCATTCCTCAATCTACTTTTATTTTATTTTCACATCAAGTTTATGGAGAAGTCTTCACTAAGGATGCACTGATAGTAAGGGTTAGGGCTAATATTAATAATTCACATATTCCATATCAGCTTTCTTTTTTTTGTTTTTTTTTTTTGGATAGCAAACAATGCAAAAAAAAAAAAAACAAAAAAAATAAAAAACAGAAAAAAAACAAAAAAAAAACTTGTGTTATAAAAAGTACCAAAACAGTTATATCAGCAGTTTATATCTACATTTGAAGAACTGCAAACTAGGTAAAAACTTGACACAATACTAATAAAAATAACTGATGCTTAGTACAATATTCAGTACCACAGGAACATTTTTTGAAGGTCCATAGTTCTTTGTTATTATTAGACACATTACCCTCCAATGCCTTTACAACTAAAAAAAGGAGTAATAATGGGGGGTGACCAAGCCAGCAGTTGATGAACATTTTCCTGCATAATTCATACCACAGTAGAACAGAACGGTACAAGATTTGAATGGAGTGTCGCGTGGTTCTGAACTTTGCACCTGGGAAGTGCATCTCAGACAGAAAGAACACTGTCATTGCACTGTCTGTGAAGATAATATATAAAGCTATTATGTAAACAGTGTTAGCTTATGTTGTCCAGGAGGTTTACTGCTTCACTGTTACAGGTACAAACATCAGTGTTGCAGCATCGGTACAGTAAGCACGCAGCATCCGTCGACATTTCGCTTTCATTTCTCTTAGTATCAATTATATCAAAATATCCGTTATTTTGACAACCCTACTGCAAACCCATTGTTATAAGTGTATATCTGCTTCACTTAAAAAGCTTTTTTTTTTTTTTTAATTGAAAAATCCCAAATTTTAAATGAAATAGAAAAAACAAATTTGACCCACTCCACGTATCACTAACCCAATCCCCTAACTTATTTATTTATATATTTATTTATTGTACAAAACATATACATATATACATAAAACATATATATATATATATATATATATATATATATATATATATATATATATATATATATATATATATATATATATATATATATATAAAACATATATAGATATATATATATATATATATATATACATACATATATATATATATATATATATATATATATATATATATATATATATACATACATACATACATATATATATATATATATATATATATATATATATATTATATATATATATATATATATATATATATATATATATATATATATATATATATAAAACTAAATCCTGTTAGCTTTACAGCAAAGTTGAGGCAACACATTCAGGACACACTATACAATCTTGGTCACTGCCATCGAGTGATGTTTTCCTATTTGCCTTAAGGCCAGTGGGATTCCACAAGCTTTATATTGACCAACACTGATATTAGGTCAATCAATCTATGCTTCCCTGATAAGTTCAAACCACTAAGATCAACAAATAAAAACACTGACAAATGGTATGCTTAAATTTCATATTAAATGGCCATTTGTTTAATCCCTTTCAGCTTTGGGGTATAAAGTAGAATCATAACTTTAATCTGCCATGTTTAACTTTATACATCGTGGCAATCCCATTTTCCTATTTTTTTTGTCACAATACAGTCAAATCAATCAAAACGACAAATGCAATGACATGTGGGGCATTACAGGAAATAAGTAAATAAAATGGGTTACAGTCTTTAGAGAGATGGGAAGAGAAAACTATTTTAAAATGTAAATTCAAGAGGAGAGTGTGGATATTCAGTAAAGGTCATTAGTTTGTTTGAAGGAATCAGGACCGCATCTCTTATTCAAATGTTTAAATCAATCCTAAACTGGGTTATAATACACTGCACAGAGGGTTAAAAAAACAACTAAGCTTTCATTCATTTTTTGTTACTAAGCTAACCCAGTAACCAGTTGCTTTCAAACCAGACAGATGGATGGACGGACGGATGGACAGATGGATGGATTGATAGATCCATCCATCTGATAGATATATGAAAGTAACTTTCATATATCCAAGTAGCCCATAAAACATCAGCACAAAAAAAAATAAAAACCCTATGTACATCCATCCATTCTGGGATGTTCTTATAGTTTAAATAGCCTATAAATAGCCTGTGTGTGTGTGATATAATAGTAAAATAAAAAAAGAAATAAAAATAAAAAAGATAACCTATCCAAATTTAGATACGATGTAAAGATGTTTCACATGTGATGATATAAGTGATTTCAGCAATAGGAAAAATCTGACCAATGCTCTAAGATTATATGAAAACGTCTCCTCAGTGAGTTCTTACTTGTCTTTGCAGACAGAATACAAAAGGTTTGTAAAAATGTTTTTTTTTTTTTTGTAAATTTTACAGAAACTTTCTGGCAGCAGGATGCAAGTAAGTACTTTAGCTAATTTACATTAGTAGTACTGTATTTACAGTTGATTAAAGAATGTTGTATTTTATTGCACATTTTTGCACACAATTTCTGAGGGGCAAATGGCTGAAGATTTCCATTCATCCATTTTTTATATAAATCTAATTATGCTCAGGGTCACAATGGGTGCTGATTCCTTCCAGCAGTCAATGTGACAGAGGTGGAGCCCACCCTGGACAGGTCTCCATTAAATCAAGAGGGCCCGAGAGTAGATTTGAATCTGGCAAATATACTGTTAACAATCCGGTTCAAGACCTTTCCAATGAGAACCTTCAATCCAGGGCTTGTCCTTCTTTTCCCGCCTCTGTTCTTCTTTTCAAGTCCAAGGGGGCTAAATGCCAGGGAGCACACAGCCAAAGAGCTATAGCAGCAAAAGCCTCCCCTCTAAGCTAAACTGACAAGAGAAGAGGAGAGGAGACTTAAGCAACAGAACACCAGTGTTACAACAGAGCTATGTACTGTATCCTCGGTTCACCCAAACAAGCACGCACAGGAAAGATTGAATTGATCTGACTGCCTGGATTTGGTTTAGAAATTTGCAGCGGAAGTGTGTGATACTCAACCGTGAAGAGTGAAGGTGCCCTTTAACAGGGAATTTCCATTAGGAATGGGATTCTGTAGTGCTGTCTTTAACCCATTAAAAGTACATGCAAATTCAGAGGATGCAATGAAAAGCGTAACAGCTCACACATAGAAATGTACAGTATGCAAACATATGTTTGGGTATCGCTCTAAAGCAACCGAGTATTTTTCTTCAGTCCTCGACAAGAAGAAGACACTGCGCTTGCTGCAACTCATGAGGGATAGACAGCACCACTGCTGTGTGTGTGTGTGTGTGTGTGTGTGTGTGTGTGTGTGTGTGTGTGTGTGTGTGTGTGTGTGTGTGTGCGTGTGTGGATTTCAAAGGGGTTTGTGAGTGTGTGTGTGTGTGTGGAACTGACGTGTTTTTGTGAAAGCCGGGTGGTTATATAATGGCCAAGAAAAACAAACAGAGTCCTTCCAAAGGGACAAGAGGAGAGCCAGCAGCTCCATGTATTCACAGCACTCAACCTCAACAGTCTGGCAGACAAATATACAAAAAATGCTGTTCAAAAAGCAACGTGTTTGATGAAAAACATGAGGAAAGAGTCAGCACAAATGTAGGAGCTCTGCAGTGATGCACCATTTTGATTTATTGATTTGAATGAGTGAAAAGCTAATTGTAATATAATGTTGATGACATTTTCATTTTTCCTTCGTTATTAATAAATTTGCTATACTTTAAATCTCAAAAAAGGAACAATGAGTACAGTACTTTAAAAAATGTTAATTGATTCCACAAATAAAAGCTGAATTACATAATTTTGATTACTTCTGATGCTAAAGCAAACTTTTTAGGCACATCCATGACAAAGAGAGCAATAACATATAGTGTGGTCTCCCCAGGCTCTACATAAAGACAGACTCAAAGCCACAATGCCATTACAGAAAATCATTTAATTCATTGCGTGAGCACACCATATTGCTGAACAGAGCTTTGCTTATTATTAAAAGTGAAAATAAATCAGCTCAGGCTCAGCCTAAGTATATGATTGGTCAAGTTGATGGAGGCTCGCGTGACAGTGTCAGTGGAAGATGTATAATGCAAGTTCAAAATGTCTGCTTGAGAGCGAAGCAATTCTGTGCATGAGGGCGACCGCTAAATCACTTAAGCCGGAGAGTGAAGAGTGATATAAAACATTTGACGTGATATGGACCAAGTGCTTTGAACTCAGCAGCCAAGACCATCAGGCAGTGGGATGAGAAGAAAGTGTGGGACGAAGGACAAGAAGCAATCAACAGACATTTTTGTTTGACTTTGGACAGCTAGAAACTCATCTAGAAAAAGCTGAGTATTTATTTCTTATTTTTGTTTATATTTATACTTTATGGATGATATATAACTGTGTTAACCAGCACCTTTTTATAAATTCATACCACTACTACTACTACTAATAATAATAATGAATATGCATTTATGTTTATTTATTTACATTTGTGTGTTATTGTTGAAAGACTAAAGAATTTATTGAGAAGGACTTTGTAAATACAATATTTAACTTTATTATATTTTATTTTATTACATTTTTTTTTTTAGATTCTGTGTCCCTTTTAATCCTGAGAAGAAGAAATGAGAACAGAATGACTTAACTGATAATCTGGGAAGTATTTCTAATTTATTGCTGTTATAGTAGTTATATCATTAAATTTTCCAGGAAAACTCTCATTGAGATTGAAGTCTTTTTTTCAAGATTGACCTGGTTACTGGAATAACTATATGTTCAAGTCTAAAGAGGACAAAGAAAAATAGAATGATATTGAAAACAGGAGATTGACAAAACAAGAGGTTTGTGTATAAAGCTAGCCTCTTCACTTTAAATTAAAAAAAAAAAAAAATCAGCATTTCAAGGCAAGTGATACAAATCAGGTTGAAGTATACTTGATAGTGTGTCTGTACAAGGATTGCTCCTGTACTACAATGAACATTATGGAGCTGGCAAGTTTCAGGGCTGTGTGTCTTGATAAATCCAGCAAGAATGTAAACCTGGATCTCCCCTCACCGTACAACAGAACAGCTGCTTGCTCTTGCAACACACAGACACACAAACGGACACACAATCCTCTTAACACACACACACACACACACACTTTTCATGAACAGGCCGCTGTTGGCTGTTTTAGGATCAAATTAGGGTTGAAGGAATTTCACACTGATGGTGGATACGAGTAGGTTCACCTGCTCCATTCTGTTGTATTGACAGATGAAAGACGGACTTAGCGAGATTAGATCTGGCTTCACATTTGTGTGGAAAAGCTGAAGGCTGCTCCTAAGATATACAGTAATCCAGACAACCATATATGTAGGACTTTTCTGATACCCTGCTCAGAATTTCTACATGATGAATAAATCAGTTGACACCAGCTGCTCTGATAAGGATCATATAACTAAAATATATTCACATAAATACTCATTAAGTATTTTTGGTAATGCATTCAGTCATCCACAAAGAAAATACATACACTCTCATATAACTGCAACTTGAATATGCACTCTAACGGCCTCACCCAGGCAGAATGTGTGTTTTCTTTTAAAGGCGCCACTGAAAAAACAGCCTGACATTTAACCAGTAACTCTGGCCTTATGTACAAGCAAACAAACAGACACAAAATTACAGGCCAACTACACACTGACTGTCTATTACTAGAGCGTACTCAAATAATGAACTTAAATATACTTTAGAGACTCTGGAAACAAAAACAACCGTCCTCACACACACCCCCACACACAGTAATAGAAGATTTTAATGAAGTTGAAGAAACTACATTAAAGTGTTATTTAAAAATTGCTCAAAATGAAGAAAAGTTAATTCAAATCATTTCACCAGTCTTTAGTGAATCTCTCTGCTGAAGTCTGACTGCATTTCTTGTTTCATTTAAAATTATAGTGTTGTGAAAAAAATTGGTGCCCTTTCAGATTTTTTTTTTCCACTGCTGCTTCTTTGTCACAGTTGAATTTTTCATATCATTAAACAAGTGTTAATATCAGACGAAGACACCCTGAGTAAATACAAGGGATTTTTCAAATGATGATTTCATTTCATTTAAAGGAACATGTTATTCAAACAATCATGGTTCTATGTGAAAGTATAACTGCCCCCAAAACCTAGAAAATGTACATTTGATTTTTCTTTTTTTCTTTTTGTTTTTGGGACCTTATAGTTAAGCTGTTGATTTGCTCATAGAGTGGTTTTGGTAGGTCACTCCTGCAAAGATTCTCCACTATTTCATGTTTTCTCCATTTTTAGATGATGCCTCTCACTTGCTGCGTTTCCATTGACCATAAAATTGCGTAAGTTGGGATTCAGAAAATAAATTCGCTTAATGGAAACATGACAATTTTGAAAAAAAAACCCCACACTTTTTGATAAAAAGTTTTGCGCTCAGATGAGATGGTTTTTCAGCCACATCAAAGTCGGTGTATTTTACAAAAGTGCAATAGAAACACTTTTTTCACACTATAAACACTGGCCTCCTTAGATGATGCGCAGCTGGCTCCACCAGAGGTCTCACAGCTTTGCAGAGTTCATCAAAAGTTGAGCTTGTCATTCAAATTCAAAGCTCTTCTGTAAAATCGGCCACTACAATTTCCCCAAAACGTGGCATATGTAGCTGCTCCCAAGTACACTCCATCGCCTGAATAAGATGCCAACGTCCTCTCTGATGGCTGATGATGAGCGCCTTGGCTGAAATATGAAAATATCTCATGTAAGTGTTTACATCCGTCATCGCCATGATTTTTACTGAGTTGTGTGAACGGACTTATTCACTTCTGATTTTAATTGCATTTCTTATGTAATGGAAACACTTCAATAGCAAAGTTTTGTTTTTTCAACATTATCGTAATACCAAAAAAGTTTTGCGTGCATTTGTAATGGAAACACAGCTACTGTAGTTCATTGGAGTCCCATAGCCTCAGAAAGGGCATGATGTGTGGCTTTTTGAGATCAGTTAGCCTACTTCGTGTTGTCAGGGAGATTCTTTTGAGTGATTACAGAGATTCTTCAGTTCAAATAGTAATCGAGCCTGGGTGTGGCTAGTAAAGTTGAACATAGATGTCCAACACATTAAATTTAATTCATAATTTAAAAAGGGGGTGATTATATTTTCATGTAGGCCCAGGATGGATAGTAATAAAAATTGTAATTTGAAAACACACAAAATAAGCAAAAACACAAGAAATCTATATTGGGGTAAATTATTTTTAACAAATGTTTTCACAGTTTTAGTTCAGAAATGATACATAGATATTTTGATATTTTTTAAAATTATCAGTGTAAAATCGCAGTGGATTGGGCAAACACAATTTAATGTTTCATGTCCATATATAAGAAATTTTAAAATAAATTACTGATTTATGGGATAAAGCTTCACCGTATGTGCTTGCTTGAGCATCTGTAACGTGTTTACTTGATAAACCATCCCTCACAGATCTGTTTCTATCATTTTTCTCCATGTGCTGACTTGTAAATATGTTTTTCTCCTCTTTATGGTACCAGCGTATACAGTGACCTAACCCAATTTGGCCATCTATCTGTTAACGCAGAGGGCCTGGTGAGCGTGCACCATGATGGGGGCCCCTGACGGCTGCTTACAGGGGGCTACAGGGGCCTCTTGGTGCAGCTGTCCCACTCCATAGTAACACAAGACCTTATTAGAGTCCATTAGAGCACTCTGAAACTAATAAGAGATTGTCAAATACATCCAAACATTCACACAATTCACAGAGACGCAGGAAGCGAATGGAGGGTGACAGCAGGGTAGGAGGGGTGTGTGTGTGTGTGTGTGTGTGTGTGTGTGTGTGTGGAAGGGTGGTAGTGGTGATGGGAGTGCAACATATTTTTCCATAACATCATCCCATTGTTTTAATTAAACCTGTTCTTTTCTTTCATTTTTTAGAAAAGCTTAAATGGTAAATAGAAAAATTCAACAAAAATATGATAGGTTGTGTACTTTCACTAGCTTCTGAAATCTATTCAAATGATATACAGACATATGTCTGTTTATCTTTAATTCCTTGTCTTATGTTTATTTTATTGGGGGGGTTTTTTTGGCTTTATCCAGTTGCTCTGACTAAAATTATCCTTGCATCTGGGCAATGAGAAAATGCTTGTCTGGAGTCCAGAGTTCCAGAAAAAGAGTGTCCCCTGGCCCTGACAGCAGGGGCTTGACCTGGTAGACTGCCTTTGATCTTTAATTAACACCGGGCATGTCTCCGGAGAGGAAAGCGCTGATGAACAAGGGACCATTTGGGAAAAACTACAAAAACTGAGAATGCAAAATGGAATAATCTTTGTTTTAAACCTCAACACCGTTTCCGCTTTAAAGCCACAATGGGAAAATCTGCAGAACTGAAGCGGTGGTTTTAAAATGCATGCTTCTGTGTCTGACTTCTTTAGCTGAAAGGAAAACTCATTTAAACCAAGAAAAGAGGAACCCACATGGAGTTGTATACTGACCGCAGCCTCCTTCCAAAACAAAGAATACATGAGGTCTTTATGGCACATGTGCTGAAACTCTTTAGTGATCTTTTGTTGTTGTTTCTGTTCTTTGGCATGGCCAAATAAGAGAAACACAAACAAGCAAAGCAAATATCTATCATGAAAATCACACCTTTCTAATAAAATACAGAAAATGACAAAGTATTGTCACAGAGTTTCTGCACAGGACACAATTCTAAATCTTACAGCTTCTAACATGTTTTCTCTCACAATTGCCCTGTATCTAACTCCAACCATCTTTCCAGCAACTCTTACCAGCTTCCTTGTCCCTACTGAAAAAGTATCCCCACAGCATAATCGTGAAACCAGTATTTTTTTTAACCCTGAAAATGGTGTAATTCGGGTTTTGTGTGGTTCATTTTTCACCCAACATAGTGTTAGGCGTAGAGACCAAAAAAAAGAATGTTTGGTCTGATCTAAGCAAGGAGAGACATTTAAACTATGTGGCTATGACCTCTACAAGTTTCTACAAGTTGTATGCCCTACTTGGATTGTGGCAAACTGCAAACAGGACTTACTTTATAGCTTTCTTTCATACATGGCTTTCTTTTTTATTGGCACTGATCTATAAAGACCAATGGCAGAGTCTCCCAACTGAGCTGTGGCTCTCAGACACTTCTCCAGAGTTTAAAAATATTCAAATTGATTAATTATTTTCACCCACTTCACAACTACTTTCTACTTTGTGTTGTTCTGTTATAAAGATTCCCCAAAAACGTAGCGTAAGAACCTTTTTGCAAGTCACTGCAACAGAAACCAGTTCCCTTTCAAAACATGTGTGAAGATTGTGCAAGCAGCAGAACAGTCATAATGACCAGACAATGAAATGCAAAGATATTTGCAGCAATCTCAGTTTAACCTCCTGTCATGCTTTCACCCGCACCCACAGTCATCATCACAACTATTTCATTGTAATCCACTCCAGTCTACTCCCTTTATCAGACCTGTCTTTGTAGTTCTAGCTAAAATCTTTCAAAGCTAACGATGTGTCAAAGAGGAGGTAACCACCAAAGCACTGCAGACTGCACCTGGCTGCTGACAGACCTGGATAACACATTGTCCACGTATAGGGAGAGATGTGTGTACAGCTGGACAACTTATCCAGAGACACCCTGGGAGTCTTGGATTTGTTTGAAGGTTTCCCACATAGAATGCATCCACAGTCAAGGACAAGCATGTACACATGCACACAAAAATCACGTGTTTGATATTAAAGCTCTTGAACTGACAGATATGAAGTGTGGTAGTTTTCACATCAATCTGTGTACTTTTGTAGCCTTGGTAAAACTTTTGATTTGTTTAGACCAGAAATTCCAAACACAGGAAGAGATGAAACATTAGACCAGGGGTGTCCAAAGTCAGTCTTCAAGGCCCAAAGCTTGTATCCTGCATGTTTTAGTTCTCTCCCTGGTTCAACACTCTGGAAGTAAATTCCTCCTCAGCATGTCAATGTTCTGCAGAGGCCTACTAATGAGCCATCATTCGATTGAGGTGTGTTGAACCAGGGAGAGAACTAAAACATGCGGGATACCAGCCATTGAGGACTGACTTTGGACACCCCTGCATTAGACATTAAAGAAACTTAGACAACAGGCATCATTTATAAAAGAAAAAAACATTCTTACTTTGACAGGTGCTGCTTCTCTCCTCGTATCCTGGGTTACAGAGACACTTTCCAATTGGCACAAGCCACTCCCCCTCTGTGCTACAGTACATTCGTGGGGGTTCCTCCTCTTTTGAGTAATTGACACACAAGCCTTTGACCTCAACCAGGGACTGGGAGTCCATGGGAACAGTGTCAGGGAAGGAGGCCAAATTCCTCACAGTTTGTGGACACTTTTTAAAGTAAACCCTGACTGAAACTAAAGCTACGCAGGCACCCACGTCCTGGAATGCCAGGTAGAAGCCTTTCTTGCTCAAGGGACCCACCTCCCGCACCTCAGTGTTGAGCTTGAGGATGCGATCTCCAAGGTCTGTTTGAGTAAAGCTCTCATCGGCAGCAATGGTGTCAATCTTCAGAAACTGATGCTCCCTGAAGTGGCTCCCCTGGTCATCATCTGTCTCCAGGTAGAGGAGGTTAAAAGTCTCCTTACATGTGCCAAGGACCAGCGGGATGGAATTACAGTCCCGGAGGGTGAACTTAAGCTCCACGTAGATCTTCTGCGCCGACTGGCGAGGGATCCAGTTGGTGCGAAGCCAGTTGTTCTGGCTGTACTCCATCACATTGCAGACCTGGAAGGTCCTGATTGGGGTGTAGTGCTCGTCCACACCGCTGATCTCCTCCCACTGCAACAGATAAAAAGAGGGAGGGGTCGAAAGGAGAAGCAGAGGGAAACAGGAAGGAATAAAAGAACAGAAATATAGCAAATAAAGAAAGTAATGAGAAAATTATGAAGTGAGAATGGGATTAAAGATGGTGATAAGAGAAGAAAATAGGGGCAAAGAGATTCATATAATGTTGAAGACAATTAGGGGTTTGGAATTGAAGGAAAAAAGAGGGAAGGAGGGGAGATAGAGAGAAAAATAAAGTTATCTCCACCATGTAACCATTTAATGATGAATTATTTAGATCCAGATTCATTCTTTCTTAAAACTAAACATCTAATAAACACTTAAGGGTGAAAAAAAAATCACACTACCAGATCTTTTGTAAATGATTCAAATTAATTAAAAGCAAACTTGCTGCCATAGCCAAATTTTCTCGATTAGGTTGCTGTGAAAATATCTCTAAGATAAGCCATGAAGTGTGATGTTTTCCATTTCATTCGCTCTAAATTTGTGTGAAGCTGCATAATTAATGTTAAATATTAACATAAATCTCATAGTGTTTTTTTTTTCACCCTTACACTAACATAATCTCTTTAATTTCTCTAATAGTGAGGACTTTCAAGCTGTAGTCTTTGTTATTTGCATCACAGAACTACTTCTACTTAAAAAGAAAACGTGCTGAATCCACTATATGAAACAAAAAGAAGCTACGAGGTATAGACAGATGTGAGTGTATACCAGGAACGTTCGTGTCTATCTTACATTTTCCCTCCACTGGGAGAAAGCAAAGAGAGGAGAGGAGAAAAAGAGAGCTGGGTCATTCCTTTTGAATTCAACACAGCGGGAAGACTCATTGATCATGCTCTTCGGCTTTGCTGTCCGGCGCAAATCAACATTGAATCACAGCAATGGGGAATGGACACCTGTAACAGTGGGCTTATAATGGTTAAGATGAGAGAATGGGTGTAAATGAGCAAATGGTTGTCCCTTTTCTTTTAATAAAATGTTAATAGAAATTTGCCTAAATAATAAGTCTTTGTTTGGTGTCCAGATATTGAAGCCTCCATTCATTCACAGAGACTTGAAGAAGGATTCATACCAATACCACAAAGTTCAGTGCATTTGTGATTTTATGTAATAGACCAACATGAAGTGAAGATAATACAAAAACATTTTAGGGATGTACTGTTCATACGTATTCAATCCCCTCTGAACAATGATGTGAAACCACCTTCCACTGCACATACAGCTGCATATCTTTTTGTTGCAGGTTCTAAAGTCTGATATTTTTGTCCATTCTTAGAAAAATATTGCAAGTAATTGGATTTATGCCTAGACTTTGGCTATGTCATTCTAACTCAACATTATGCCTTCATTTACACTTGTCCAAATGATATCTCTGGCTGTACACCTAGAGTTGTGCTCCACCTGGAAGATGAACCTCTACCCCAGTCTCAAGTATTTTGCTGGCTCTAACAAGTTTATTTCCAGGATTACCCTGTATTTAGCTCCATCACTCTTTCCATCAACTCTGAGCATTTATATTTATACTGAGATTACAATACTCACAAAGAGACTGTAATTACGTAACCTCTAAAACAGTGGTGTCCAAAGTATGTCCTCAAGGACCAGGATCCTGCATGTTTTAGCTCTCTCCTTGGTTCGGCACACCTGGATCAAATGACTCATTATCAGGCCTCAGCAGAAAAATGGACATACTGAGGAGGTAGTTACTACCAGCAGGGAGAGAACTAAAACATGCAGAATGCCGGCCCTCGAGGAACGACTTTTGACACCAGTGCTCGAAAGGAAATTGGTTGGACTGGATTAAAGGTTATCAGAGGAAATGGGACAAAATACATATGGATGCCAGACTGTAAAGAATTTTCTTTGTAGAAAACTTTGAAAAAATTACATCCTTTTCCTTGCACTTCACAGTTTTGTGCTACTTTGTGTTGGTCACATCCCAATAAATCGCAGTAAAATACACAGTTTTTTATTGTAATGAGCCAATATTAAAAACAAATCATTGGGTATGAATTCTTTTACAAGGCACTGTAGACAAAAGTAAAAACCTTAAAAAGTAAAAGCAGAAATAGTAAAAGAGAGGGACATAATTAAAGGAAATCTCAGAGGGAGAGACTTCGTTTGTGTTTAGTCTCCCCCGTCATGGTTCCTTTTGCATCGCCTCATTCATCTGAGAGCAGTCAAAGCTCCCCAAAGCTTTTACAATAACAGGGAAATGATGGGAGAATTCAAAGGAGTTATATATAGAGAGGTGAAGCTAAAGTTAACATTTCACCTGACTGTATTCCCAGGTTTAAATGCTCAGCTCTAAATCCAAGCATAAAATGATGTGATGACAAGCCAAAAAGGTTTGCTGACAGACTTTAACAGAGCAGAAACCAAAAGGAGGACCAGCTCTGTCACAGTGATTAGTGACTCTGCTGACATTGTGCTTGATAAGAAAATTTACTTGTGTGAATACATTGACAAATGTGCATGCCTAAATCTGTTTCTCCATCATCATTAAAGCTTTTGGTGTTTGCATTATTAGGCCAACTCATCTTGTAGAGATTTTTTGCAGTGCTGCCGGTTTACAGTTTTTCCAGCAAATCACAAAAATATGTTTGTTGTGTCATAGAAGATGTTGGTACTAACTGAATAATGTAATATAAACATGCTTAATTAAACTTCAAACAGGAGTGTGGACATGTAAATATTTGTAATATTTACAATTAGATTTTTCATTTATTTTAGCTCTGATTTTATATGTTCAAGTTAACTTTGGGAATAGCTTCTTTAAGATGCATGTCACCCCTCTTTAAGTACACTAGTTGTTTTTCATGGGTCACCTTGTGTAGCATTCTTGGAAACTTTGTGCTATGTAGCCACCCAGACCACCTTTCCATTAATATTGAAGAGAACCATTTTAATATTTATAGGTATTGCACATCCTTGCTTTACTTAGATTTTCTTCACACTAACTATGCTCAAATAATGCATAAAACAAATCTTTCTAATGGCTTTCTAATCTGCTTATTTTGATAAAAACCAAATGAGTTGTAAGGTAACTGCATAAACCGAAACAAAACTTCTTCCATGGTGCCTCAAAAGACTGTTACTTAGTGTGAGACTTTACAATTTACAAACGTGATAAAATTAGTCTGAAAGTGCCTTCATGAAAAAGAAAGACTGACGATGAGTTAAACTTGGCCATTACTTTGAAGTGATTATCTTGTTCTGCTGCATCCACAGCATCTGCTGTCCTCCTTGAAATGCTCCCTGGATTTTCTGCTCTGGCTAGGTTTGCATGTGTGAATTTATAAAACATCACAATTGCTGAGTCTATAGCTTTGACCTCAAAACCACAAAGAGGACTTAATTTTGACAGTATGCTCTTATATTATACTTTACTTTGTATGTGTTCATGCATCAGTCCCACATTATAAGACAGTCTAGATTTGAATGTATTTATTGTGAAATATTCAAACAGGGTCAGACTGATACATACATTTTCTCCATCAGATAAGTTTAGTTGCCTAGATAAATTCTGACAAAAGCATTTGAAACTTCTAAGCCATATTTCAAAATCTTTGCCACAAAAAAAATCTGAGTATGTTTAGTTTTCAGCAATAATGTTCTTTTTGGTTTTCTAATATTTTTCATGCATATATTATGTTGCAGATGCATGTAGATAGACAGAGATTTCCATGAAAGTTCTCAGGTCTAATGCTGTCATTGTGTGATTTCATATTCACCAATATATTGCTTACTAATCAGTGTTCAATGGTACCCGCATTTTGGCATAAATCCAGATTAGTTAGTTCAATATGCTAAAGGGATTATCTACCTAATTTTAAAAATGCCATCGTAGGTTATGCAAATGCTACTCTACAATGCAATGCTTTTCCATCAGGTAGTCACTCTGATTAGAAAGGCTTAATGGTAGATTCTCAGCATGTGTTTCACAGAAAAGATCATTGGTATCGCATCATCAACTAACCCCATCTTTACGGTGAATGACTGGGTTCTATATAAATAAGAGACCAGTGTCAATGTGATGGTGATTTAAAGGTTCATGCAAAAGAATTAGCATAAATTCCTGCAACAGTTTTGAGACTGGAGTTGTTGAAAGGTGTTAAGTTCTCTTTGGTCTTCCCGTTTCAGGTTGAGGAAATAGCATGATTAGGCATCTTTCTAAAAGTTAGCAGTTTATTACATTTTTCTTACATATTCTTTAGGAAATTAAAGCTGGATTATTTGTTTATCAGGAAAAAAAAAGAAGGAGAAAAGAGGTCCAGATCTAGATATGCATTGGAGTATCACTAATAGTGACTTGGTACAGACAAAAAGTGTAATTTAGTCAAGTTACCAAGCAACAAAAAAGTTGACTTCGACAAAGAGAAGACTGTAACCATTGCATCAGCCATAATTCAACAAAACTCAAAGGTACATTTTCCCTGTCACACTACTGAGTGTGTGACTTACATTTCAGTGGTGGGCAAAGACACAAACTTAAGTAATTCTCCAGCAACAATTCTCTAAGCATCTAATATTGTAGCATATTCAGTTTTATCACGTGCTGAGCCAGGCTGAACTAATGTTTTGGAATTGTTAAATAATTTTGTGACATGTGTGTCACAACTCTTAGATGCCACATATGCACCACTTTTAGAGAATTTATGCAAGTGCAACTCAACTATTGTATTAATAACACAAATATTACAAAATATCATGTTATGCTTTGCAGGAACTATGTGTGCGCTGATGAAGATTCAGTCAGTTGAATGCTTAAATTGGGTGAAACTGATAGCACCTTTTTATGTTTCCTGATTAATGGTAGCAGTTACTGCTTGACCACCTGGAGACACTTATTCACTGTGACTAGAACATCAAACTTTCCTCTCCAGGGAGCCAGGTGATCAGCACAGGTTGCATCATAAGTAAAACATATTTAACATGACAGAATTTTGTTTTCCACAAAATGTGCTTAATTTGTTCACATGTAGATCTAAAATTAGTTCTTAGATATGCCAATCTACATGGTAAGGTAAGAAACATGGTCACTTGCAGAGTCAAAGTTTCTTTTATGATATTATTTCCTACCTCTGCAATAAATAGAAGTTTTTCCATCCCCTCAGAAACCTCCCTTTTGGAAATCTTTTATGTATCAACTAGAAAAAGCAAAAGTTTAAAAATAGAGCAGACATCACCTTATATTTCTCCAGGGTAGAGTAATTATCTTCTCCATTGTACTCTAATTGATATATAACAACACAAGGACCCTATACTAGTCTCTATGACCTCTGACCCTGACCCTTAATGGTCACAGCTGGGGCACAGGTTGGTGTGATGCTGCCCTCGTTTCTCTGATCTGTGCTGTAGGTGAAGCAGTTAAAGGGACAGTAATGAAATGTAGTAACCTGAGCTGATCAACACATAGCTATGGCAACAGGCACTTCTCAAAGCCACCTAGTCAGCACACTAATTCACCTAGTTCAAAGATGTCTGGGTCAATGGTAGTTAAGGGCTGCTATAGGGTGACAATGCACTTAGATGTAACGGAGTAAGACAGATTTTTGAGGAAACAAAATAGAACACCCTCTGTCGGGGAGCCTCGCAATACTTTTTTTCATAATTTATACATTTTATTATTGAAAAATCTTCCATCTCGGCGGCTTCAGATCAGTGTAGGTTGGTTAAATTAGTAGTGAACCAGCTAAGTATAATGTTGAGTTGGAGGACGATGCGATGAAGGCTGTTCTTTTTATGGCTTAGGGTTAAAAAAGAGCCTGAGTCATGCATGCAGTTGGTAAATCCATCAAAGATACGGTTTTGGCTCTAAAGCAAGATTTGTGCAATCATACATGATATCACTAGTTCAGAAAACATAACCTCATGTGCCAGATGGTTTGCTTCGCAGAACCATCTGGAAAGTCCTTTGGGAGTTTTAACTACGCTCAGAAAAAAACATATTTGTGATTATTAGCAAAACAAACAACGTTGTGTGACTACATTATCTGTTACTAATACTGCAAGTGAGGAGCGCACTTAAAAGCTGGAATATCGACAACAGGTCTACATTTCAGGATTGCAATAGGTCAGCATGGCAACAGTCAGAGCAACTGCTGGATAATAGTGAGAGGACATTTCATCAGCTGAGCCTTGAGACTTCACTGGGGATAACACTTAACTTTGTGTGTCTTATCCATGTTTCTAGTTTTTAAAGGAAAAAATACAACAAAGCTGCTAAGGAAAGCTAAATTTATAGCAGCTCTCTGAAAATATGTGGTATAACAGTTTTGGGAAAATAAGATGCAAGTACATTCTCAATTTTACAGTTTTCTAAAACAGTTTTTTTGTGCTTTTTTGTAGGTTGTCTGACTTTTTTCCACATCTCTGTTGTAATAAGCATACATACAGTGTCATACAAATTTATTCACATCCCTTTAATCTTTTTTCTTTTTCAAATTTATGTCAAACTGTAATGCTACAATACTAAGCTGCAGTGTAGCACAGATTCTCGACTGGAATGGACTGGATTAGCTGATGCCCACTCACACTGAGCCAGGTTCTGCGTGCACTTTCTGCGGAAAGGAAATTTTCCTTTCCACTGTTATCCAAACAACCTCAGTATGAGAGATTTCTCCAAAGTTAATGACTCGATGAGAGAAAAACCTTCAACCAACTGGCATGATGAGCTGAATTTGACTCCACCGATTTAGATCTAGGGACACATTAGATTCACTGACTTTGAATCTGTTTATGTGATTGGACCGGCTTGACTTTGAATTTCTGTAGGTAAACTGGATCATTTATTTTATAAAGTACCTTGAGACAATGCTGGTTGTAAATTGGTGCTGTAGAATTAAATTAAATTAAATTAAATCTGTATCCAAACCATTTCTGGATGTACATACATGGTCATGCTCCTGTTGAAAAGCAAAATTTTCCTCTATTTGCAAGTTTTTTTGCCCTGTATTGAGGTCCTTCCATCTTCCCATCAACTCTGACCAGCTTCCTTCCACCTACTAAATAAAAGTATTTCCACAACATGATGCTGCCACGACCATGATTCACTATGGGTATGGTGTGTTGACAGTGATGTGCAGTTTTAGTCTCCCTATACACATAGCATTGTGCATGTAGTAAAAAGCAGATTGTTCATGTGATCTGACCAGAGCATCCCTTTTCCACATGTTTGATGGGTCCCCTACTTGTAGCAAACTGCAAAAAAGACTGAATTGTTTTCTTTCGACAGTGATTTTATTGTGGAGTCAACATATTTTTCCACCTGAGAACTTTGACTCTCTGCAGCTCCTCCACAGTTACCATGGGCCTCTTGGCTGCTTCTTTGATGAATGCTTTCCTTGCCCAGCCTGTTGTGGTAGGTGGTTAACTATGCCTTGGTAAGTGTGGAGTTGTGCCAGCTAGGGATCCACAACTTTATCCCTGTCTGTTGTCTTCTTTGGTCGTCGTGATCCAGTTTGTTCTGACAAACCTCCGAGCTCATCACAAAATCTCTGTACTCACAACAACTTTAAATTACAAACATGTGCACTGTGTAGGTAACTTCTAAAGTCACTTTTTCATCAAATTTCTGGTTCCATGTTTTTCAATAAACTATTAATTTAAGGACAGGCATTATCCTGTGTCCTGTCTGTGGAAAACAAGAGTAATCCATGATCTGGCTGTTTTCACTGTTGAGATGGACACAAACTCCTTTGCTACTGCAGTACTTTCCTTTTGTTGATTTAAAAGTCACATTAGTCATTTTCACACCTAAGCTGAAGCCTAGACCGGAACCTTCATACTTTGAATCACAGACATTCAAGACAGAAGAAAATAATCAGTGTTACATGTATTCTCACAACTCTAATAAGGCAGTTCAAAATTCTATAAATCACAGAGAAGAAAGGAAATACTGCAAGTGAGTAAATCAAGGATTTCTGGGTGTTTCTTGCTGAGCATTGTGGAAAACCCTTCTCACTTGTGACTCAATGCAAGAAAATGATGCAAACCATGTGAATTCTTGAGAATCCTCTTGAATAATACTCCCTTTTTAACATGCATTGAAGTCCACTCCATGTAATGTCCTACTTATTGCAGCTCCTCAAATGTAAAACACATTTCTATCCTGCACTGCATGTGTGAAAACAGCTACATAAACTTGTTTAAAACCAATCAATATTGGTGCACATGAATGAAGATCTGAAACACTGCAGCAATAAGCCAAGTTTCTGGCAAAGACAGCAATGTCGTATCCCCCGTTGCCTTGAAGACTGTACTTCACTTTGTATGTACCCATTAATTCTATTCTGCATGCAGAGCCGGTGTCTGGGGTGTTGGTTTGTTGCTGAAGAATGCTTTCAAAGCATGCGAGAATGTAATCTTTAACAGTCTTTAGTGATGGGTTAAGCCCCCTGGACACTGCAAAGCAATCAGCCTGCCTCCCAGACAGATAACAGTATATCTGGATCAAAAACACTCAAACACACAAACGCACAGCCTTCAGTCCATTCGGTGGCTCCCGAGTGAACATCCTGGGGAGGCTAAGCTCTTAATTTGTTCTGACCAGAGCACGTTGCGTCTCCGTAGGCCAATAGTTGAAGCTTCTCCATCATTGTGAATGAGTTTGCATCTCCGTGTATGTGTGAGGGAGGTAGAAAGGGCTCTCCGCCATAGCCACACATTATGCGAAATCATTTGTGAGCAGTGGTCTCCGAGGGGCACGCTGCTTATCAGAGCGAAGTCAGTGGATGACGTGAGTAATTACAGATGATTCACCTTGAGGACCTGATCATGAGCAATATTTATCTCTGTCTGTGTCTCTGACTTTTCCCCGCTCTGAGCTTTTCATGCATTCTTCACACCCTTCCCTTCATCCTCTTTACTCATCTGTTTGATCCCCTTGTCTTTCACTTCTCTTCCGTTCTGGGGTCATTCTCAAACAGGAAGCTACTCTGGTCAGAAGAGACAGGCACAATCATGCTGTGGTAAGTAATTCACATTAAGGAAGAATGTGCTTTAGTCAAAGAAGACCAAAACTGAACTTTTTGGCCAACATACAAAGCACTATAAGACGTGGGAAACTAACATTGCAGATCCCCCTCAAAGCACATCTCCAGTGTGTAATATGAGAGTAGCAGCATCATGCTGTGGGGATACCTTTCTTCAACATGCATGGGGAAGTTGATCGATGTTGAAAGGAGAATATATGTAGCAAAACATTTAGGGCAATACTTAAAAAAAAAAACCTGTTAGAGGAAGCAGTTACAAATGTTTTACTTTGTGGACCTGAATATCAACAGGATTTATTTGTCTTTGTCTCTCTGTCCTTTTCTCCTTCTCTCACCTTTTTCTGGATTCTTAAAACTCTTCATCCATCCTTGCTTTTCTCTTCCTCTTTTTAACCCTTCCCTAATTCCCTGATCCTTCATTTTGGAAGGGTTCCTAGTTCGGAATTACACTGGCTGTCATTCCCGCAGCACTTTAACAAAATGGATAACCACAAACTTTTAATCTAAACTAGTTCAAAGGAGTTAAATTTGAAATAAAACAGACATTTCTCTGCAAACTGCATAACCTCTGTCACACATTCCAATGGCCAGAACTGGATCAAGTACCCATATCAGTGAACATTTTCCTAGTTGCTCACACGCAAATAACTTTAGCCAGCACAACATCAATCTCTTCCATCATTTAGTCGCACAGTTGCAATTGTGTAGTCTGCAATCGTCTGTAGACTAAATGGATTTTAAAGTGCATGCAGTTTTTTCTGAGCGTTATTTTTTTATTTATTTATTTTTTTTCATTGTGGTTGATCCTCATTGGAGAAACTCTGCGTGTTCCGACAGTGCCAGCACTGTATACGGCCGAAGGAAACTAGGTTTGGCAGTCCAATGGAACAAATGACGGGATTACCTTAAGCAACTGCCAAGGAGTAATTCTAACACTTAATAAAGGAAAAACAGGGAATTGTGGATGTGTGTGTGAGAGAGGGGGAAAGTTTGTGTGTGAGTCTGTGTGAGAGAGAGTAAAAGAGAAGTGGGGGTGGTGGGTGACAGGAGGCCAGCCCAGAGGCGCAGGAGTCTAACTAGTTAGACAAATAAACACTGAACAAGAGCCCACTGGAGGGCTTTGGTGGAGAAAGGCAGACTCACAGATGATAGAGGCTGCATTTTATTTTTTATTTTACTGCTTTGTCCTATAAGTTCTGCACATACAATGTTAGACACTTAAATGTTTTTCAACCCAAGTTCCCAACTGCAGAATGTGTAGTGTACAATTTCAAATGTATTTTATTCTTGTTGTCCATTTGTTGCTTTCATGATTGTAAACCAGAACTCAGTTTTTTTTAAGGGGTGACAATACATTTATGAAAAAAATACTTTTTGAACCCACAGTATCCTATAAGTCTTCAAGTTGATGAGATTGTGGTTACTATTTTGTGGGTGTTGCATTTAAATTCAACACACAGAGAGCATTTTGTATTTTTTGCTTGATAAGGAGTAGCTTGCATAGGCATCCAGAGAATAATTTTATTAGTAGTTAAAGGATAAGTCCTACTCTGTTCAATTCACAGTAAAAATCATACTTTTTTTCTGTTGTAAAAAAAAAAATCCTGAATCTTTTTTTTTTTTTTTTTTTTTTTTTTTTTTTTTTACAAATAGATAGGAACATTAAACATTTCAGGACATGTTTTTTATTAAAACGATATAGCTTTTTGTATCATAGATAAACGTTTTCCTGTAAATACAAATGTTACGAAAGAAAATTAATTTTGGATATCAAAATAGAAAATGCTGTGGCTTGAAGTAACTCACTTAAATGTTCAACCAATGAGACTGCTAAGTTTGCAAGCACTGTACAAACACTATCAATGTTGTTCTTGTAGTAATTTTTATAAAGGTAGTCATTTTTATACCCAGCCTTATGAAGATCATTTGGAGCGAACAACCTAAAGCCGTTTAATAACTTAATCTATCTTTAAACACACACAGATTCAAATACACAAACAAGAGCACATGAAGGCAGTACAGTTACCCTTGAGTATCTCACCCATATGGCACACTGAATACTTAACCCTTGACCTTCAAGATGAAGAACAGACAAAAACGTCTGAAAAAGTGGGTTAATCTGCTCTTGACTCTGTTGTTCAAAATGAGAATCAATGGCGTCTAAAAATCATGATTTTTGTGGCTTAAGTCTTCATGCAGTTCAGGCGTGATTAAGGTGGTAAAGGATTTAAAGATACTCACCCCGTGTGATGGGTAGGAAATCCATCCTAACTCCCCTTGGCTTGCTTTAGAGTCTAACAGGTTAACTGTGGTGAGAAAGAAAAAAAAACACAGACAGACAGCATATGAGTGACCAGTTCTTGTTAGCCCCAATTAGCCTTCATTTAATCCCAAAGGAGAAATCTCCAACCTCAAGGACTGATTATTTACTCAGCTGCCACACACTCTGACTCATACAATGGCACTCCATGGTTCTATGGCTAACTTTGTGAAGACAGTGATTCAAATAGAGTCTCTGTCTATGTTTTTAACCTTTATTAATTATTAGGTTCCTAACCTGGCCTGTAGCATAACATAACAATCAGACATACTCTAAAGTTACCTAGAAATAGCTTAAACCCTTACTGATATCACCCTCAATATTCTCAATATTGTTCCTTATGTATTATAGTGGTTTGCAAAAGTGTTCAGACCTGTTAAACTCTTTCTTTTGCTTTCTGACATATCACAAACAATTAAGAACTTTAGTGTATTTCATTGGGATTTTATGTGATCGACCAATACAAAGTAAACCATAAATGTGAACTAGAAGTAAATTTACGTATCTAAGGCTTTCAAAATCGTCTACGAATCTCATACTCCTAAATAAAATATGACAGTGGTGGGAAGAAAGTCGTTGTTGAAAGAAAACCACAAGAAGTCATGTTACATTGTGGAGACTGTATAATGCTGTGGAAATTTCTTTTTTTTTTCAGTAGCAAGAGAAGCTGAACGGAGTTAATGGGAAGTTGGATTAAGCTATCCCAAACTTTTGATATCTTATCCAGCACTGTTCAATCCAACATCTGAAGATGGAAAGACCATAGCAAAATTGAACTTTTTGCCCTACATACATTAATGCGCTAACACTTTACATCATCCTGAACACACCATCCCCACAGGAAAACATGATGTTGGCAGCATCATGCTGTGGGGATGCGCTTCTTCAGCAAGGAGAGAGAAGCTGATCAGATTTGATGGTAAGATGAGATGAATGGAGTAAAGTACACAGCTATCCTGGAACAAAACCTTTTATATCATTAAAGCCCAGTAACATACATTAAGGTCTGTAGTTGTATTGTGAAAAATTGGAAATTGTAATTTTAATATTTCAGGGCACTGTAACGTGAACTTTATAAGGAATATTAAAGTTTCTAAATGGATTTGCCAATAACATGTGACGTATTTCATTTTGATGAAGGAAATGTCCAAGATGGCATCCCAGATACATTTGACAAAAAAACGACATTACCAGGGTCGGTTGCAACATGCAGAGCTTTAATCACAACAAAAGGATGAAACACCTCCAACGATAAGTGATATCAGTAAAGCAATTGGTATCGCTAAATTCTTATCAGTTCCCATCCCTAATGGAGATGAAGCCAATGAGTGTCTGATGCTGTTATTCAACGAAAATAATCTTCCTTATTCCATTTGAGGCAAACATTGTATTTCAGTTTGTATAAGCTGAATATGTTTTTTTTTGTTTTTTTTTTTTTGTTTTTTTTTTTTTTTATGTGAAAGAGGTTTATATTGCTTGGACGACCACAAACACTGCATATGGCACAGGTGAACACAGAAAGCATGATATCTTTCCTTGCAGGTATTTTGAAGGCACTGAACAAAAAATACGGCCCAGATTGAAAAAAGCCAAGAAACACGTTTAGTTTCAAAGAGTCGTGCTTTTGACCCATCCAAGTCCCGCTCTACCTTCCTGCACACTCATTCATGGTGATTGAAGTGTAACCAGGTAAAGCAAAAATGCTTCAAATCAAAATTTAAATGCAATCACCACTTTCAGAGGTGGCTCAAAATTCCATTGGCCACACTCTGACCAAAATATGAATCCATTTAGAAAGAATGGAAATGCAGCTTGTGTGTGTGTGTGTGTGTGCTGTCAGGAAGCCACTCTTTTCAAACAGGCATTCAACAGCAGATAGAGTAAATCCATGTCTAATAGAGGAAATATGACAGGGAACAAATAAGACAAGGAGTTCAGTGGCGCTAGGATGCAAGCTGAGACACTGGAAAACAGTTTTCTGTGGTGAGCTGAAGTCATAGCCTTGTCAGTGAAGCATGGAAGCACAGTTTTACTTTTTTGAGAAATCTGCTGATAGAAATGCTACGGCCAGAATTGAAAGTAAATGGTACTCAAGGCAAGTGTCATTCCTGCTGATGGATATGTTGAACAAACTGGCTCTGACATATTGTGTGTATTCCCGAAGCTCTGAAATGAATTAGACCATTTTCTGTTGTTGTTGTTGTTGTATTGTTGCAGAGTGAAAGATCGCTATTGAATTGAGCTGTCAGCATGGATCATGCAGAAAGAGGCATATTGAGACAGCTTATTTGCTTCACACAAACCTGACTTCTGCAGGCAAACTGTCACAGCCACAAACGCAAACTTGAGATGCTAATCAAACAGCCAAGCTATTTCATTTCAAGCATCTAAAATGAAGAGCAGTAGAGTTCACTTATCGTAATTATTTCTCAAAATTCGTTTCAAAAATTTGTCTTCACGAAGAAGCAGAACTGAGAACCTCATTTGAATCTGCAAGTGTCAGAAGGCATAAGTCTCATCTGTAACACAGTGCGCCATTTTTTGGCTGAGAAAATGCTCATTTTTCTAATGTTCTTGTTAGTGAGCTAACAGAAAGACTTCCCAAAACTGTTTTTTTTCCCCCACCTGAATCTTTAAAGGATCACATAATATAACACAATATGTAATCAGGGCTAAAACCAAACAAACAAACAAACAAAAAAAAACACTGAAAAGTTACTGTTCCAGCAAAACGGACTCATCCCTATTGTTCATTTCCTTCCGAGAGCAGAGTGATTCAGATTGCACAAACAAGCAACTTGCACACACCCGCGCCAGAGTGAAGCAGCAGCACAGCGAGGCTCTGCAGCTGTGACCTCATACACTGCGAATGCACACTCATTGGATTCTCCTGGTCAAACCCTTTTTGGTGAGCAACACTGAACATTTTAGCTCATGAACATAATGTTTCAAACAAAACAGACCACAGCGCCAAGCAAATCTATTTCAGATTTATCCCAAACTAGCATCCTGAATCCAGTGATTGTTCTTTTCCAAATGTTACCCTGGGAAAGCCGAAAACAGTAATGTGGACCTGATGTCAAAAAGGTATGTGGAAATGTTTTTCGTGATTTTTTTATTTTTTTTATTTTTATAAGGGTTCATAAATCTCAAACCGTGTTTTAAAGAATCTATGTAGAAGCTAAGTATCTTTCATTGTTCTTCCAACCATATACAGGTGACACAGAACACAGTGAAACAAGATTAGGTTCCTGGAGGATCATGGTGCTTGTTATAAGTAAACATATAATTATTATTAATGCTATTAAATTGTGCAGCATAAAAAAAAGCATTGGGTAACATGTCATACCACTGCACTAAATTCCAAACAAAACTAAATAAAAACAGTGGAACATAAAGAGCAGAGTTAACCATTTAACAATATATTCACTGAAATGGAAGCCATACATAATACAGATATTAAAAGCAGTTTATGCATATTTTTGTAGGTGTATGTTTGTCAGCTTAGTCAATGAGGTTTAAAGCTGTTGTGAAAAGCAGCTTTTGCATTGTCTGGCTGCATAAAATAAAGTTTGTATTTAAGATTTGGAAAAGGAAATGCCTTTGTTGCTCAAAAAACAAACTTTTGCTGGGGGGAAAAGTAAGGCTAAGACAGAAGGGAACGTTTTCTTTATAAATATCAGCAGATGTGGCAACAAAAGGAGTCCAAAAAGGAAGAGGCACACAGAGACTTATTATCTACTTCTGGGCTTGCAAAGCTACTAAGCCGAGCCACAGCCATGCAACAGCACTCAGGCAGTTGAGTGGCAGAATACACATTACTATTAGAGTCTAATGAAGCTATCTGTTCATGTCAGATAATAGCAGCTCAGCATCCAGGGCCATTGCTTCCAATTTACATTTCTCAACAAGCCGAGCCCACATCTCAAATTGAGCCGAGCGAAGGAATTTGAGTGCAGAAAATTAGACAGCTCTCATATCGCAGGAAGGGAAAAAGGACCCTTCAGCTGCACTTGGCTTGAGGAATCAGCACCATTGCATATACAAATAAGCACAAAAACACAAATAAATTTCCCTATCAAGGAAACAATGGGAATGCACAAGCAGAAATGCACAGATACAAGCTACAACTTTTAAAAAAATAATATTTAAAGTGATGCACACAGCTCCATCGTTGCTGTATTATTGTGGGTGTGTCTTAGGACATGGTGGGTCTGGTTGCCTTGCTGTGTCAGTTAAGTTCTGTTCTATAAAAAGGAATGCAAGTGAGATATTCCTCCTGTTGCATAATTTACTTCAATGCCTTAATGGCATGACAAACCATGTCTGATTCAAGCAACAGAGTTGAACAGACAGAACAACTATAAGGCAACAACGATGGTGGATGAAGCCACAGAAATAGCAACAACAGCCACAAATATAGCATATGTGTGTGTGTGTGTGTGTGTGTGTGTGTGTGTGTGTGTGTGTGTGTGTGTGTGTGTGTGTGTGTATATATATATATATATATATATATATATATATATATATATATATATATATATATATATATATATAAAGAAGATAATAAAAAACTAATAAAAATAAAAACTATAACGTACATACACATGTCAAGTGTCTCTCATCGGATTTAATAATTAATATTATTATATATTTCATAAGTTGAAGTTAAATTGTAGAGATTTTCCTTATTGAAAATTCTGTATTTAAAGGGTTTTTTCTGGAAACCCAAATGTTAGTGTCCTTGAAAATTAAAATAGTACAAAGGATCAATAAAAAAAAGATTTCTTATACAAAATTGTTGTCCTGCTGAAAAGGAATATCCATGTGCTGAACACTGTATGCACTCACGACTTGTCCAGGACTCATTTTACATGAATCGCTGCCTTAGTGCAGTGTGGCATGGAAGCAGTCAGCTCGTGGCTCTGCTGTGATGTTATGGAAGCCCAAGTTGCTTTAAAAGTGGCTTTCAACTCCTCTTTATTGTTGGTTCTGGTGTCTCTTATCTTCTTCTTGACAATCAGTCAGTCAGGTTTTCCCAGCCATTCAACTTCAGTTATACCATGGTCATTTAAGCGGGTATCAGAACTATGGCAGTGTCGTCAGGTGTCAAGTCCCTCTGGAAAATGAAATGAGCATCTCTGAAATCACAGCTACAGCAGAGGAGGACATAAAATTCTTCAGAATGTTTTGGTTGGTGGCTGGGCTTACTTCGGACTTATTACAAAACAGTGGACCAACACCAGCAGGTGACACGGCTCCCCAAATTATCAGCAACTGCAGAAATCTTCATTGGGTGTGCTCCACAATCTTTTTGAAGCTGGGATTATCCCTGTCCCTTGTACACATTTTTCTCCTCTACTTCTTTCTTCCACTAAACTTTTTATTGACATGCTTGGGTGCAGCTACCTGTGATTCTTGTGAAATAACTGTCAAGTCAGCAGTCTTCTGTATGATTGTATAGGCCAGAATTTTTGTTTTAAAAATGTTTTTTTTTTTTTTTTTTTATTGTTATTATTATTATTATTGTTTGTCTTATATACTATCCCAGTTTTCTTAATTAACAGCTATGAGCCATCATCATCAAAATAAAATACACCACTGTGTGCAAGACATCTAATCCACCACTTTTACTCTTCGAATGAGTTAATGAACTTAATTAACAGTTTGGAAATGTTCAAATACACTGAAATGCATGTGTAAATGTGCTTACCGCTACCATTGGCAAACAGGTACCAAATGTAATTCACAATTCCCGAGCTGCATATAGATGTATGCAGTTGTGCACAGAGCTATATATGCAGACACTTCTTCACGAGTTTTCTGCTATTAGTGCGCATGTACACTCAAGCTAGCACAAAATGAGACCATACACAAAGATTTGCTGACAGCCTTCACTCTCTCTTGCGCTCTCTCTCTCTCTCTCTCTCTCTCTCTCTCTCTCTGTAACACACACACACACACACACAGACACACTGAATCAGTTAGCAAGCTAACGTCAGCCAAGAATATGGCCCCTGCCCCATCAGGGAATGCCTCTAAACGGGAGTATTAATAGCAAACTCAGCCAGCCTGTCTGAGAGGGAGCAAAACATCAGAGGTGGAAACAGGTGAATCAATATATATAAAGCAAACCAAGACCACCATCTAAAAACCCACAACGCGTAAGCTGAGCCTGACAAATGAAAGCAGTCAATGACACTAGATATATGATGATTGTGCATGCTGTATAATCATATATCTGGTATCACCCGGCATAGCTTATGTTGAGCAGGGGAGCCCAGGCACGTAAAGGGAGAGAGGGGTTGCTCATTTTGATGTCTGAGTTCTCATAATTTACAGCTGCTGATTTTTTTCCCAGCACACATATTAATCCGAGCTTCCCCTGCAACCAGTGCATAGCTGATGAACATGGAGACGCAGGGACTAATGGAATCAAGATGTTGATCAGGTACATAGAATAGAACAGAATAGGATGTTTCTGTGTATGATGCTGCTGTGCATGTGAGTGTTGGCAGGCCGCACTGCAGGCAAAGCAAGGCGACTTGTGTCTGTGTTAAAGGGTGAAGTGTTCACCTCCCATTATGAATTATTCAAGAGCAGAGTCGCTCTGTCTGATGTTGCTGCTACTTGCCCAGCCCCTCTGTCCCCATTCTTTCTTTCTTTCTTTTTCTTTTCTTTTTATGCCTTAAATATCCACCTTACTGTAAAAACATAGACACACCCACTGACATAAAGGTATATTCCTCTGCATGCTGTGTACAGCACAGGACATACAGTTTATACATAATACTTAAGTTTCACTCTAAGTGAAATCATGATATTAAACTGATGTTGCCAGTCTTCATCGTTAGGTGAGCACAAACGATGCAGTACATCCAGAGAAACTGGGATATATATATATATATATATATATATATATATATATATATATATATATATATATATATATATATATATATAATTTTTTTTATTTTATTTATTTATTTTTTTTATTATTAGTTTTTGAGCACTCGAAAATTTCCTGCAGTTCTGAAAGGTACCATAGCTCACAAACGTTCGTGTGTCCCAGAGGGACCGCAGCTCTGGGCTCTTCGGGGCAGCAACTAAAAATACCCGCGGCCTCCAGGCGTCCCGCAGCGGGCCTGTACCTCACTCCACCTGAGAGGACAAGCTGCGCCAGTTCACAACTTTTTTTTTTTTTTCTTCCATCAGTGATGAAAGAAAGAACCGCGACAACCAAATGTAGCCTATAACTTATATTGTTTAAAAAAAAAAAAAAAAAAAAAAAAAAAAATCAATACGCTACAACTGCGTTGAAAAGTTTCAAGGTGATCATCGTGACCTAATAGAGACCACATGAGTCAATGAAAAAAAAAAAAAAAAAAAAAAAAAAAAAAAAAAAAAAAAAAAAGCGGGACATGGGAAACGAAATGAGGAAAAACCTCAAAATTTTCTATCATTGGCTACAAATGGGGAGGAAATAAACAAATAAAAATATGTTTCATAATCTTATGTTTAACCTGTGATTACATGTGGCTTCCTGTAAAATATTTGTATTTAATTAGGAAGTAATGGTGCATTTTCTTATTAAAATCTATAAAAACGTTGTTAAAAAAACCAACCAAACAAAAAGAAACAAATACACATCCCTTGCACATTCCCCCCACACCTTTTTTTTTGTTTGTTTTTTACCTCCTACGAGTTAAATTGCACAGCGACAATATCAAAGATCCTGACATGATATCTTGCTTTATAGCATATTCAAATGGAGATCCAATCAGCTGCAAGCAGGAATTACCAGCGCATTGACGATTGTAAAATAGCTAAATAAATCAATCAATCAATAAATAAAAGCACCCACTTACAGTGGTCCACAACAGGATGAAGAAAAAAAAAACCCCTTTCTTCTGTAAAATGACAATAGTCAAATTGTGGGATTCCTTTATCACATCATTCGATGGAATTTCTAAACAAAAGAAAGGTTTAGAAAAATCATTCCGTTTTGGAAATAAGACCTATAAAAAGCTGCGCTTGGAACAGCTTTAATCCATTTCGAAAGAACACACCTATACAAGTAAGGAAAAACAGTTTGAAGTGCTTCTGTAGTGACTCTGGAAGACGCATTTGGTGATTCATAACGTTCACTCGGTGCTTATGGTGTGCTTTATAAATCAATGGCCTGCATGCATCAGCCAGACCCGTCGGTAATGATGGACGACGCCTTTCTGTTGCAGTGCATTTACATTCTTTCGAGCTGCTTAAAGTGTTGAAAATGTCCTTTCACCTCGCTCATAAGCTCCTGATATCTGAATGTTTTTGTGTAAGGAGGAGGCAGCTCCAGGCTGACACTCCCTGGCAGACTTATTCACGAGAAAACTCCGTTAATCGACCTCATTGCCCAATTTCTTACACTTTGCACTTGAAACTCCCCTAAAGGAGTTGGTTTGGATGCTTTTGTGTGGATGCCTTTTTGACATAAATGTCAAATACGTGTTAAAAGAAGAAATAACACATAAATACAAGCACACACACTCACACACTCCTTTGCACTCCAACGTAATATATTTTGATTGGTATTTTGTGGAGTCTGAACTCTGTTTTTTCAGTCTTCATTCATCTCTATAAGCCATATATCTCATTCAAACGTTTCAGCTGCGGTCTTGCGCAACTGAATAAAGTTTCTCCTGCGGAGTCTGAGCTCTGTTTGCTGTAGGTCTGCTAAGCGATTGGTTTTTATTCCGTTTTGTCACGCAGCATATTCTCCTAACTCACGCCGTCAAGGAGCGACCATAAATTACATCTAATGCTCTCTCCTGCGCTGCTTAATGCAAACTATCCAGATCCCGATCACCCTCCTGACTGCAGGGGCTGTGCACAAAAAGACAACTCTCTACTGTAGATATATATTTCTTGTTTAATGCTGTCGTTGCCACAAGCATTTCAAATCGTTCAAAACCAAAATCCGATTCTGCTTGACTTCTATGTTTTGCAAACTAACCTCTGATTTCATAAGGAGACTTTGTCTAACTCTGGAAAAGAACCCCCCACCCCCACCCCCCAAGTTCATTCACTTTAAAAGTCTCAAATAGGGACGCCACTGTGTGGCCTGAGTTTTCAATGAGCGGCGGGAGCAGACGAAACATAATTTAATAATGTCTCTCATTCTAATTTGTGATATTACATTTAATAAATTCGCTTTTTGCCTTCGATTAATCACGTTCTTATAAAAGTTTAACACATCTGTACTAATCTGAGACGTCTGTGTTTGTGTCCGACTGACTGATCAAAGCCTACTACATCGTTACTGTATTTATTAACTTTTAACCAACTATTACACTTTATCCTGCTTAATTTTTTTTTTCTATCTTTAATAGTGTTGAGTTGAGCATCTTCAACACGCGTCTGGCTTTTGCTCCTCTCTGCTTGGCACTCTAACTGTTATAGGTTTCAGACAGAAAATATAGATATTTTTTGAGAACATCCACTGTTTTAGGAACTTCATAAAACTTGCCAACATAGTAAGAATTTAGCAATCTAGCATTATTAATGTCTTTATTTTTGCTTGTGAGCGCCGTTTTACACATTTGGGGAAGTGACTGCGCAGACTTAGGACCCGTCTTATAAAGGGCGTAAAAGTCGCCTTAACTTTCGCAGAAAACACGGCAGCTGAACAATAACTGGTTTGACTCGAGGTGAAATTCATGCGCAGTTTTAAATTGTGGCCAAACCTCTTAACTGTCATTTTGTACATGTCCACAGTGGCTTAAAAGTATATTTTGGGGTCAAAACTATATGCGTTAAAAAAATAATAAAAAAAAAGGGAAAAAGAACCACCATGTGCGTTTTTACGCACACTGCGACTGTGCTCATCCTCTATTTAGTGCCATAAAATCGAGTTCGGCTCGCAGTTACCCAGTAACTGGGGCGTCTACCCCAAATGGATTCTCGGGAAGCCTATAACCGACAGCTAGACATGAAGAGTTCCTCTATGTCCTCGTAACAACTCCCAAGGCGCGCTTTGCGAGCTCTTTTAAAACTGACCTTCAGTTCATGCTGATTTAAATAACTAGTCCGAAATCTGTCTTTCACGCCTCCCTTGTTCAGATCTACATTCAGTTTGAACGTCCCACTCAGTTTGCCACTTAAAATGATGTCTTGTGTCTGTGATGCCACACTGTCACATCAGCGCGCTTTGGATCATCTTCCTATTGTTGTCGCGGTTATTTGAACAGTGATCCGCGACGGGCGCATGGCATGCTGTGATCAGTGCGGAGTGAAGCGCACCATTTAAACACACGCACTCTCTCTCACTCACACACACACACACACACACACATATATATATATATATATATATATATATATATATATACACACACACACTGACTGACAGAGACACACACACAGTGTAGCGAGCGCTCACATTGATAGAAATGCCCGTAGAGTTGCCTTACCTTCATTGGGGGGATAGATGATGAGGAAAGCAGGGACAACGGAGGACATTAGAATGTGTAAAATGAAAAGGAGTGATCGCGGATTGCAATCCATGGCGGCGAATCAGAGGTACAGAACTCCATGAAGCCACTGACTGGTCTGGGAACGTCTTCTCTCCACTCAGCTTTCCCCCCTCTCTCCTGCTCCTTCTCCCTTCAGCAAGAGCAGTTTTCCGCTGGGTCCTACAGAGTCAATCCAGCAGCACAACACAGCGCTCAAGTTCATCACAGGTCAACCAGAAACTGAAGCCCAACGTTTTTAGTTCTCAGTCTTAGTTTTACTTTTTACTTCTGCCTTGCCTATAGTGGATTTTTAAAAACTGTTTCAATCGACCGGATGAGGACCTGGGGTTCAGGGAAGCTATTTTTTTTCTTTTTTGTTTGGAGAAACATCATAGGACTGCATTTTGTTCTTTAATCTTACTGACTGAAACAATTCAGTCAAGATTAGCCAAATAGTAATTCTAACTATACCTTTATATCATATTATTCCTTGATAATATTTGGAAGCACAGTGAATGTGTAATGTTTTGATGAGGTATAATAGCTATTAATTTATTTTTTTAAACTTAATTTGGTTTGTTTTAATGCTCTTTTAATATCCTTTTGGATGTCTATCACACACCTCCTTTAAAAAATGAGGAATTTCAGTATTCAAGAACAACGGTGAACATGCTGAAAAAATCAAATTAGACTATTTTCGGTACAGACAATTAATCTTTTTTTTTCTCTCAGTTTTGCCAAAGCAACTTACCTGCGTAAGACTCTGAGAGAAAAAGAAAAAACTGTCATGCTTTTAGTTTGGTGTGCCACATCTAGATTGTGCCCCCCATTTGGATAAAGGCACCCCTGATACAACTGATAAAATTTCAACAGGTTCAGACTGCAGTTATTATCATTCATTGTGTTTGGTTTTGAGCTTATGACAGTAAAAGTAATATGTTCATGTGGTTATCCTATTATTGAATATATTTCAACTGAGCAAGAGTTAGGACCTGTCATGAGACAAGCGGTTGATAAAATTTTCTGCATTTGAACAAGAATTCAAATTTGTTACCAGCTTTAACTAGCTGAGCAACAATGCCGATGCTGGAGTCAAACCATGACACAGTCACTGCCAATGACGACACATCTTAGCAGTGGTTATTGGAGTTTGTTAATATTTCAGCCCAGTTTTATGCCTTCAAGAGGAGGTATGATGTAAAATAGACTTTCCTGAGCTGTAAATCATGTTGTAAAGTTATTCCCTCATCAAAAGCATACCTGGAGTGCTGCTTCAGTTCTTTCATGCATGTTTGAGAAATCCTTGAATCTCCCTGGGCAGCCATTTGGGGTGCCTAAATGCTTGCTCTCACAAACCGCCACCTATTTCCACAAGCCTCCCCCTTGGAGCTGCAGTCTCTAGTCGAGCTTCCACCTCAGAGAGCACCCTTCCCCAGCACCTTCTACACACGGCTCCACCGGACTAGTGGCAGCATCAATAAGCAAACACCTGGTGGAACTATGAGTCTTCTGAGCTTATCATACGAACTACTTCTCAGTCCAGAGCTCCTAAGAACGGTTGTAAACGGCATAATAAAGGAGGATTCTTGTGATGACCTGCTGAAGGCAGAGTCTCAGAAAGAGTAGGAGCTTCTTAAAAAGGGCAATTTCAAGGCGTCAATATGCAAAATAAATTTTTTTTAAGTTAATGTATGTTTGATATATACAGCATTTTTAAGTCAGGTCAAGTTTTTTTGTATAACACATTTCATCAGGAAGACAGTTCAAAGTGCTTTACATCATAAAAACATCAATCAAGTATACAACAAAATCATCAAAACATCAAAATCATTGAGGAAAATTATCTAGCAAATACACATGAAAATCATCAAAATCATCGTAAAAAACATTGATCAATGATTCACTTACTTTATTTAACTGATTTACACTCAAACTTCTACCCTTTGGAAAACCAAGCTTATCTTACCTGGATTTGTTTGCAGATTTATAGTCCAGACTACTAATCAAAGGCAGCTCTAAACAGATCGGTTTTCAGCCTTGAGTTAAAGGAATTTAATGTTTTGGCTGTTTTGCAGTTTTCTGGGAGTTTGTTCCAGATTAACATGCATAAAAACTAAAAGCTGCTTCTCCATGTTTGGTTCTGGTTCTGGGGATGCAGAGCAGACCAGAACCAGAAGACCTGAGTGGTCTCGAAGGTTGATACAACAAAAACAGGTCTTTAATGTATTTTGGTGCTAAGTCATTCAGTGATTTATAAACGAACAGAAGTATTTTAAAGTCTATTCTCTGAGCTACAGGGAGCCAGTATAAGGACTTTAGAACTGGGGTGATGTGCTCTATCTTCCTGCTTTTAGTGAGAACACAAGCAGCAGCATTTTGGATCAGCTGCAACTGTGATTGATTTTTTTAGGCAAACCTGTGAAGACATTATTACAGTAATCAATGCGACTAAAGATAAATGCATGGATGAGTTTCTCTTGATCTTGTTGAGACATTAGTCCTATCCTTTCATCCTGGAAATGTTCTTCAGGTGATAGAAGGCCGACTTTGTAACTGTTTTTATGTGTCTCTGAAGGTTCAGGTCTGAGTCCATCACTACACCCAGATTTTGGGCCTGATCACTAGTTTCTAGCTCTAATAATTGAAGCTGCGCGCTGACTCTGACTTTACAAGTACTGAAGGTAACATAGTTACTTGATTGTGCTGTAAAATTGCACCATTTGCCTGGAAAATACATCATTCTGCCCCTTTAACTTATTTAGCAGCTATGCTAGTCTTATAGCCAAACTTGCTAGCAGGTTAAGCAGGTGATATTCATCATCAATTCAATTCAATAAGTCTTTATTTGTCCCCTGGGGGCAATTTAAAGGCACAATGAAGCAGCACAAACATAAACACAATCACTTAAAACACAACAACAATTAACATGCATAAAAGTAAGTTGTTACCAGTGAATGGTAGCTGCAGTAGAACCCTTTTTTAATTGTTGGAATTCAGCTTTTTCATTAAGCTGATTTTATCTGTTAAACTTATATTGATTCTAAGATACATATAAATTGCTGCATCAACAACAATAGAATTTATTAGATAAAATCATACGGTGTGTTTTTGGCAACTGTCTAACTTATCCAACTGTCTGCTTTAAGTTTTTCAACCCAGTGCTTTAACTTCTTTACGGTTGAAGGTTAAAAAAACAAGTAAAATTCAGTAAATTGTTTAGGATTTTTTGGGAGAAACCACTGAGGAAGTGATATTTGTTAAAGCAACAGCCTGAGAATAAAAGTCATCCCAAAAAGCATTGAATGCTGTTATTAACGTTGTCATTACAGGCGTTGTTTTCTATATTAAATGTGCAACTAAAATAAATTAACAAAGTGAAGCTGAAATGTTACTGTTTTATTGGATGTATTTTTCATATGTCTGTGAATATATTGTTTTCCTTGTTATAATAACTACATGAAGGGACAACATTTTGTTTATTGCTATGCTGAAGGGCATGTGATGTGCATGTGGTCAGGTCTACTGAGGACAATTCTTTAAAAAGACCATTAGGGGCCCCTGACATCACAATGCTTGTTGTATACTGAAAGGCTTGGGTGGCAGTATAACGTCAGGGCCCTTGCTGAGACACCAGCTGTTGTGGTTGGGGGTTGGAAGCTGGAGGTTAAGGCAAGGCATGTGATATATGGGAAAAGTTAAAGGACACAGCACACTGTGAACACAACAATACAGCGTCATTTGAAATGAGATAACTCATTCCTGAATTCAAATTACTTCATTAGCTTATACATGGGACTAGACAAAGATCACATTTAAGATCATATATTTATCAGTGTTGAATAAAACAACACTGATAGTAAAACAACAAGGATGTTTTAAGCAGTTTTTTTATTGTATTGTACAGCTTAGCTTAACAGAGTACATTTTCTACCCTTCTGTCTGCATTTGAGTTGGGATTCTCATGCCACTAAAATTATATCTAGCTATGTTATTCCTTATCTTACACTGATGACATTGCAGCTTTTTAAAATTTTAAGTTCAATATATACATGCACGTTGTAAAATAATGCAACATGTGTGTGTAACTATAATCTCTAACACAATAATGCAAGACGGTACCAAATATTCTGATTTTTCGGATGTTTTTACATGTCATGCTCTGCCTTTCTTGGGGGGGTGGCATGTTGAAGCACCCTCTAGATCAACTGCAGAGTTTTTTTTTTTTTTTTTTTTACAGTGTATTTAATGCGAATCTGTTAGAACAAATTGAATCTTGAATTCAAACAACTTAATCATATATATATATATATATATATATATATATATATATATATATATATATATATATATATATATATATATATATATATATATATATATATAAATTAGGCAAGGATCATGTGTGCATCCATAATAGTTGTTGGCATTGACTGAAAAAAGCAGACCTACATTTACAGGTTGGTATACCCAAAAAACCTTTATTTTTCACTGCTGAATTTTTACAGTGTATTTACTGCAAGTCTTTTAGACCAACTACCTTAATAGCCAACAAAGAGCACCAACTGTAGGATTCACAGCTCTTGAGCTTGCAGTGAACAAAGAGAAGAATTATGCCAGGCGCTCTCCTCGCTACATTATTAAATGACTATGGCATGTGGATTTACAGCAGGTTTTAGACACGCCAATCTTTGTCATACATCATCCTCTACATCGTACTAATTCACTTATTACACAGAGAAAAAGATTAATATGAGAGGCCACACAGCCAACAATCAATTCAGAAGATTGAGATACTGGCTATGAAGTTTGAATGATTTATTTCTATAAATATATTATCTATGTAAGCACAGAGAAGATTTTGATACCGTTACAAAGAAAGCTACAGTGCCTTAAGATTTTTATACGGCTTTAAATTTTTCATTAAAGAGCTGTAATTAAAATGAGATTACATTGGACTCAGGATTTTTTTCTTAACCTTTGAGACTACTTCTGAAGGTGGTTGCTTGCTCTAGATTTTATTTAGTGGTATCAGAGTAAAGGGGGCTGAGTACAAATACATGACACTTTTTTTTTTTAATTTCCGTAAAAAAAACATCATGTATGATTTTTCTTCCACTTTACAATTATGCACTACTTTGTGTTTCTGTCACATTAAAGTAAATAAGTAGGTATATTGATGTGTGTGGTTGTACTGTGACGAAATGTGACAAAAGTGTAAAGGGATGTGATTACTTTTGCAATGTTCTTTAATTTAGACATAGTGATGTTTTATTATAGTTTTATTGTGTAAAACTACTAAACAAGTTTAAGAAATTAGCTGTAAATTGTCATAAAAAATGCGGATAGTCTTTTTGTAACACAGTTGGAAAGATTATTACAAATCATTTCTGATGATACAATATGAGTGGTGTGATATTGCTTTGCATTAGAAAGAGCTTTGAACTGACAGCCAAACATAATAAATTGTGATTGTTTTCTTTTGGTTGTCTGAGAAGCTATGTCACTGCTTTTAGTCAATAAACCAAGTCAGTCCAGACTAATTGCTGAAAATCTGTTTCTGATTGCGGTGAATCGGAAGAATGTGATGGGTCCCTCCCATTTATATTCACTCCAACATTTTTTTTTTCTGTTTTTCTCAAAAAAATGCTTGTCCATCCTGATCTCCTGCCAGTGGAACAATCCAGTACGAGAAGAAGGAAAATATTGATTTACAGCCACAATTTGAAGTCATGGTGTGTCCCGACAAGGCTGAATAGCGCTCCAAACTCATGGAACAGATGTTGTTTAGGAGCAGCTTTGAAGCTGCCAGGTCCTGGCTCTCATACACAGTAACACGCAAACAAACAAACACATAGGCTGACTGTGTTTACTGCTCGCTGTCAGTGCTCTCTTCCTCCCTGCGGTTGTAAGGGCAGTGCATTCCTCCATACTTGCAGGGTTGCGAAGGAGGAGAAGCCAGCAGGCTGCTGGCATGTAACACTATCCCCCCACAGCAAACATCATACTAGGAACGCTTTCATATGTTTGCCAGCACCACAACTCTTCATCCATTTTTCATCCTTTCTTTTTCTTAAAGCACCATAGGAGATTTTGAATCTAAACAAAAGTGTAATGGGCATTACTCTATTTTGGACTGGAACAATAAAACTGTTATATTGTTTTATGGGATAATTTTAAGGGAACATTTCCTGGATACATGAAAATACAAGCTGATTTCCCCATAACATAATGTTCAGCTTATCTTGTTCAAAATGAGTCCAACTCCATTTAAATAGAGAAAATATGAAGTGCTTCTCAGTTTCCTGTATTTGCACCAGTGATTAATTAGGTTATGGTTCATGAGGCAAATCCCCCCCAACTCAGTCACTGAGAGATAGTCTCGACAGAACTGACCAGCCAGCCATAACAGGGCCGGACACAGCCAACTCTTCTTCTGCGAGATCTCAACTTCCAAAACCACATCATATTTTTACACCTCAGCAGGATTTGAAGGTTATGGAATTATTAGTATCACAACCAAATGGTGACAAAATGGATCGTTCTACCGCCCCCCAAAAATGGATAAGAAGTGAGTGTTTGCACTCTTCTTTTTTTTTTTCTATGGTAGTTATAAGCTTCCTATGGCTTGTGAACTAAATCATGTGTTTACACTGCACAACGCTTTGCTAAAGAGCATAACATTTTGTTGTTTAATGTAAAAATGTTTTTATTTATTTAGTTATTTTTTCATAACATATATTTATTACATAAAGGAGGCAAAAGACCATAAATAAAACCAAAAGTAATAAATTAGATTTTCTTTTTTTTTGTTCAATACCTTTTAGTTAATTACAAGTTTATATTTATTTTTAATGTCACTTTAAAGTTATCTTTAAAAAATGTAATCTCTGATAAGAGAAAGTAATTACAGGACAAAAATAATGCATTGATGTTTTTTATGCTTGCTTAAATAAGGTGATTTCCAGACTTTTTATAAAATCATGTCCATTTAGTTTTATCAAAGACCTTACTTTAGAACTGTGCCTTAATAAAAACAAATGCAATTACAGCTGTAGTGGTTTTCCTGCTGGATGATATAATGGTCAAGTTAATGACACAGCATAAAAAAAGAATTTTATCTTTTCAATTTGAAAAGTTTGAATTTCTTTTGGTGCAAGCCAGTGTGTGCTTTTGTGGAATTTTAATAGATTGTTGTCCTACTTTGATTTGGTTAAAATATAATAGTCAGTACCACATCTTCTGAATGAATGCATGGTAACATTTATCATTTTACCGCTCTGGAACTAGTAGGAGGTGGTTGGTATGGAGTGCATGGTGGACAAACAAAGCAAATGACTCCAACCCGAGAAACCATGGTTTTGTTCTAGATTCCAGTGTGCGGTGAGGTTTAGGCAATAAAAGTTTTTTTTTTTCAAATTATAAAAAGGAGACATGAATAAAAAATATTAACATAAAAAATCCAAATTAAAAAAATGGCCCCTTGACTGTCTGAATTTAAAGAAGACCACAACTTACCCGCAACATAGTTCCTCCAATAGTAAAGTGGAGCTATTAAAAAGAGGCTCATTAATGCCTTATACAAGGAAGCGGGTATAAGAGTGTAATGTAAACTTGTATTTTTCAAGCTATAAGAGTAAAAGCAAAACACATTAAAAAATGTGTTGTTTCTGAATTATGTAGGCTGAAAATGCAATCTGTCACCCTGGTAAAGATGAGTAATATCACTTTGGCCTCAACAAACCCCCATCACTGAAACCTACACTGAAATACCTTTCCCTGAGCAAACAATTCAATTAAATTCAATACAGTTTATTTATATAGTGCCAATTCACAATAAATGTCATCTTGAGGCATTTTACACTCTTAACCCAGATGTTAATTGTAATTAAACTTTTCAGTAATCATTACTTGTTTTTTTATGTTTGGTAAAAATGGTGTCTGATTGTGAAATAAAATTAGTCGATTGTACTTTTCTACTAAAATATAGAGTGTAATGAACTTGTTAAGTCGAGATAACTCAGGATATTGTGTTTCTGAAGTGAAGGTGAAAGGTCTATTAGCAGTGCAGCAAATTACATTGATACTGTACCCAGAATGCATCGCTGTAAAACTACAGCTTGTCGTTCTACAGTAAACAGTTTAAAATCTACTAATCTCCTGCGTGCTTTTTGACCGAAGCCCTGCCAGCAAAATCAGCAACAGAGTTAACAATACTCAACTGTAAAACTGAAACCATGAGTGAAAGGTCTATTCCAAAGAATCACTTCCTAAAGTGCAAAATGTGCTGGTAAAATTGTCTGATGGCAATCTTAAACCCTGATGATGCTCAGCTGTTATATATTATAAAACATTTTAGCCATGGAGCTAATGCTGCGAAGTCCCGCATGTTTGTAGTGGTGAAGTACCTTGACGGCTTATGCTTTGCTCAAATTTTTCTCTTTTGTACACACAATTTGAGGATCAATGAAATTAAATGGGAGAATATAATTAATACCTTAGTTATTTGCTTTATATGGCTACATAAATTTGGCTTAAAATGATAATTTTATACAACTAGGTAGAAATTTATGTGAACTGATCAGTGTCAGTGAAGTCTGCTAAATGTGTTTGCTACATTGTACTGCAGCTTTAAGTTAGCTTAATTAAAGCAGTTTAGTTTCATCATTGTGTAAAAACTAGAATGGTTTAAGGCAACGGGTTTCCATGCAAATTTCTAGTAAAGTCAACTAATTCGGATTAAGAGTGTACAAAAAAAGTCATTCTATAAAAGATATTCCACCAAAGTACAAAGAGAAGGCATACAATGGTAAACCAAAGGTCTTTTTACCCTGCATGATCCCAAAAACCTTTGTAAGTCACACCCGACAGCATTCAGAAGTCTTGTGTTTATTTTTCAGTAAGTCTGGGATGTTTTGGCTTTATGAAATAGAGTTAACCTTAAGAATAACGGACAGATGCTTTTAATATTGTGACTAAGGGAGTGGGAGACAGACTTCTCTTGCCTTTGTGAGCCCACAGTTTAAACCAATTAGCCAGCAAGATGACAAAGACTGAATTCCACTCACTTTTTATTTAAGGGTGCCAAATGGGAGAGAATGGGTACATTTACCCTATAAAATCACATACAGAAAGCACCATTTTATCTGGAAACCCATTAGGTCAGCAAAACCTTAAACTGAGAACTATTTGAAGCAAATAGTCAGACTTAAAGGTTCTTTTAGTGTGGTAAGCAAACCAATCTCAACTCCACCATAAGAACTTGTAATTAGAGAAGCAGGGGACAAAACTTGGTCTCCTTGATGGTGTTGTGGCCAAAGATTACACATAAAACCTATGAACATTTAAAAAGGAAGTCTTTATTTCTTCTTTCACACAGACACATGCTTCCACACTTGCAAACACACACAACTGAGGGAGTTGTTGAAAGTAAAGTTCTGAGACATTCATTAATTAACAAATTCTATGTAAATTATTAAAACTATATTAAGACTTTTAGTTATTAATGTGACCACAAACATTATTCTCATCTCTTAAATCACAAAGCTGTTTTATCTTGATTTCAAATAAAACAGGTATAGCCAGTAATTCGGGTCTTGAAATGTAAAAGCATTGTTTACTTTAGCCGAGAAAGCCTGATCATTGGTTACCCCGCATCTGTCTAATACTTTCACAGATTTGTGGTATACTCGTCATGGCCAAGTGCTGCTTGAGTTCGGCCTTAAAACACTACAATATAATCACCTGCCATACGTCTTTGACGGTTAGCCTCTGTACTCCAATCTCACCTCCTCTGCTATTCCTGCTGCCAGGCTTGTGCTGGATACTGTTCATTCTCTCATTGCAATAAGATTAAATTTATCCAGTCCACCCAGGTTTCAGAACAATCTCTGACATACGAAATTAGCTCTTTTCATGTCCAACCAAATTTCAAACACAGTATGTTTAATCCTTCAGAATAAGCTTTAATGAGCTAAAAAAGATTTTGATTTCCGATTCCAATTACAGACCAGTTTACGTTTGTTCATTTTTATTATATATATTTTAAAGCGCTTGCAAAAACTGATATCCCTTAAAATTTTCAGTTTCTCACATTGCAACCATAAATCTCAGTGTAGTAGTACATGGTTTGTAACAACATGGAAATTTGACATCCTGTAGCTTTCTTTCAACAATGCCTCTGCTGCTGATACACCTGCATTTCTCCTATCGACAGATTCTCCTACCTTAGCCATTGATCTCTGCAGCTCCTCCAGAGTTATCATGGACCTCTTGGTTACTTCTCTGAAAAACTCAGTTTTGTCCTATCTATCAGCTTAGCTGGGCATCAGTGTTGTTTTAAACTCTTTATTTTCGGAAGATGGATTAAACAGTGCTCTGTGAGATGTTGGGATACTGTTTGATATCATCGCCTTGCTTTAACTTTCTCCAGAACTTTATCCCCGATCTGTCTGTTGTGTTCTCTGGTTCTCATGATGCTATTTGTTCAGTAATGTTTTCCAACAAACCTCTGAGTTCTTCACAGAGCAGCCATGTTCATACTAGAACTGAACTGCACATAGGTGAACCTTTTTTCATTAAGTCATTTCTTAATGTAGTTCATTGCTCTGGATTTGATTTAGGGGTTTCTGAATAGAGGGGGTTGAATACAAATGAATGCCACACGTTTCAGTTATACGTTTGAAAAAATATTGCAACTATGCATCATTTGCACAATTTTTTTTGCCCTCTCGCAAATAAAATCATATTAAAATGCATTTATGTTTGTGGTTATATGTGGGAAAATGTGATCAAGTTAAAGGGGTGTGAGTAGAATTTCAAGGCAGTGTATTTGACTGATGCGTATTTAAATATCTCCCATAAAACTGGATGTAAAACACAGTTTGGCACAAAACCATATAAAAATCCATAAGGGGGTATTAGTTGTCAAAAATTTTATAACCATTATTGAGCTTTCCAGTGGTTTTCATCCATTAGGGTCCCTCCTTGGGAAGATAGCTGGGTCAGTTGCAACACTGTTGCAGACACACTTAACTAAAATATTCAGAAGAAAAACACCTTAATTATACAGATAATGGAATACACTTCCTGAAGTAGTGTGTGTTAACATCACAGAGCTTTTATATAAGCAGCCAACTGGCCAAAGTCTCCTTAGACCTCTCAGTCTCATTGGTTGAATTTGTTCTGTCTTGACTATTGCTGTTTCTTTATCTATACATCCTCCTTAGCATCAGCATATGTACTGGGACAAACTGCATGTAAGTTTATTTCCACATTCTACATTTATGCTACATATACTGCATATGTAGAGTAGGTATACAATGAGATGCTATTCACGTCCAGATAAACTCTTTCCTTCTGGTCCTGGAGGAGAGGAAGACGACACAAAACCGGAAGCACACAAACATACAAGCTCACAGACAGACATACACATGCACGCACGCAGGCACATGGTCATTTTGACAAATGTATAAAATGAGGTTTTTTGGAACGTACCTGGACAGCTATCAAGTTTTTGAGCAATAAAACACAGCTGCTATTATAAGTGACACTAAGCAATCTTGCATTTGTACAAATTATATCAGTGTGATCACTCATTAAGTTTTAGCCTTTTAGACATAAGCGTTTCATAAAGGTTTAATGGCGATTTATTGTTGAAAGATAATTGACCATGGTTATGATGGACAAGTGTTCCCTAGACTCAGAACACAGTAAGGATTAATAATGAGTGATTTAAAACAAGTGGCTCCTTAAGGCTGCGATTCAAGCTGAAAGGGCTTGTTCCCTATGTTTTATATGAGGTTCTGTTCAAACGCTATAAGCTTTTGATATCCTACCAGCAGCAGATAACGCTATTGGATGTCATAGCAGTTTATGCAAACACTATTTTATGAACCTTTAAACCATTATCAGATTCTGACTGCACAGACGCCAAATATACTTAAAAGGGAAATGGAGGTTAGAGGCGGCACACCAAAAATGATGTTCCTGTGAAACATATTGAGAACGTAAGATTTAATGTCTTTAAATCTAATTAATGTATTTTAAAAAAAAAAAAATCTTTTTTTTTTTTTTTTTTTTTTTTTTTTTTTTTTTTTTTTAAGCACATCTCAGACAGTTGCTGTGAAATGTTTTACACCAGACCTGGGAATTTTATGGGCTCCAGGCTGCATACAGCCCCTCAGATGTCATTGAGTACCCCACACAAAATTTGAAATCGTACATATAGAGTAAATTTTGCACACAAATCCGAAGGCTTTTTTGAGGAAAAAAAGCTGTTTTTCACTTATTCTTTTCCCCTTGTAATAGTGTACCAGTGAGATCCCTAATTCATCGCTCTTAGCTTGCTCCACTGTCCTCTTAACCACAAAGTATGTGTGATGTAAGTTTCATCACCTGTACTTTTTCACTAGGGTTCGTTATCTGCAGATATCTGTGTGCAATCCAGTATCTTTTTATTGCACTGATTGCATGTGCCAACAGGAACAATACAGCACATATTCAAGGTGTAGTGCAAAATACAGACCTTACAAATAAAATGGCACATCAGGTCATGAGGAGACCAAGACAAACAACGTCAAAGCTTGTTTTTTTTTTTTTTTTTTTTTTTTTTTTTTTTTTTTTTTTTTTTTTTTTTTTTTTTTTAATGTGACCTGTCCAGCTGTGTGGCACTCAGAATTGCTGTCTGAATGTCAAAGTAAGGCCCAACCGATTTGCTTTTATAAGCGGAGCACTACAGCTTTCGCCATGATGTTCCCCTTGGTATATGTATATATATATATATATATATATATATATATATATATATATATATATATATATATATATATATATATATATATATATATATATATATATATATGAAGCTTTATTAACAATTGCTTTGTGTTTATTTCAAATGTAATGGACACAAAGAAAAAGAAAAAAAGGGAAAGGGGAGGAGAAAAAGATGGGGGAAAGGTTTAAAGAGAAAAAAGGAGACAGAAGTAGAGGAGAGAGAGAGAAAAAAAAGGACATAGAGATAAAACAAGTCAACACCCTTGAAGTCTGCCTTGAGACCTGTGAAAAGAGAAAACAAAGCAAAACAGAGAATCCACAACAACAGCATATGCATATCTAATAATAACAGTTATAACTTCAATGGAAAGTACACACTACAAGGTCTTACAAAGCTTGTTTTTAAGAGAAACAGAATTTCAGTGTAGGATGATTTGCATTGATAACCTGGTCAGCAATAACATTACTCTTTCTGTTCAGTTCTTTTGTTCTTCGTCACTAAGTGATACCTAACACTTTATCACCCCCTATGAGGCCAGAGTAAAATCTGCATATCTCTGAGCGAAAAGCTGCGGTTCAACTGAACGAAAACTACGATAAAAGTATCCGGACAGTTCAGGCGGCTCGCACGCACAGTTGTAAAAGAAAGGGCCTCAACCAGGCTCTGCAGCTGTAAACAGAGAGAGATGTGAGTTTCTTTAAGAAATGTCAGCTCATGCTGAAAAGGAATGACTGATACAGAGTGTTGATGTTTTTAACTCGATATGGAGCAAAGTATTTATTTACAAAAGTTAATGTGATGTCCTCATTTTTTGGAAACCAAAGTCAGACGTTATCAGCAATTACAACTTGAATTTAACTGAACAAACAAAACATATAGTGAAACATAACGCTGCTCATTTCTGGCAACTGATTTGTAAAAGTTAATTGTTTATCTTCATACATATAACCTTTCAGTAATGTTTGTCACATCTTATTGTTATGTTGCATGGTCAACTGTTGCCAGAAGAAGCTAAAATTATATTTACAATTTATTATCAAATATATACAGTACTTCATACAAATACTAAATACTAAACGTGTGTTCAGTCAATGATTTGGCCCTCAGCAACAGCCAGAATTGTGTGGACCTTTTGGAAAAATGATTACCCACCCTTGCTTTCCTTGTTTCACTCGAAGCACGTTTTTCACAAAAAAGATCATATGAGGCACACCATTTCCATTGTCTATATAGGCCTACTGTGTAAATAATCAGAGACCTCTGTGAAAATAACCACTCAGTGTACATTAATGACAGTTTAAGATTCATAAAACAGTTTTGTATTAACTTCTACAACATTTTTGAGACTAGAGTTATTGAAGATGGTAGAAGTCTGCTTTGGTCTTCGCCCCTGTTGTTGTACTGTCTGTTCACCTTATTTTTGGGACCAAGTAATCTGGATTTACGCTAAATTAAGACATCAAAGAGTTATCTGCAGCAAGTAATATAATAACATATTTAATTTAAATTTACAAATCCAAACCTATCCATTTAAGCACAAAACAAAACAGATCATGATGTAAAATAAAATGTAAAGTCCCCACATGTTGATTTGGATCTTTTAGTCACTGGCTTCTGGTCTTGCCTTTTTAAGTTTCGAGCAATTCAGCAGGCATGGTGAATAAAGAAAGCCATGGGTGTGGTGCATTGCTACCAGTATAAATACAAGTGCTTTAGTAACACACTGAATCAAAACACCCACAGTGTCTGGGTTACACTCATGATGGAAGTTTCATTCTCATTGGAATGTTGCTTTGTTTGTGGCAACACTCTTTAGGGTGCTGCTGTGCAAATTTTGAAAATTACAAGCACACTGAAAACACAACTAAACATTTTCTATAATGCAGTTATTCATTAGTTACATCAGGAGTCAAAGCATTCGGTCACAAGGCAGTTTAACTTTCAAACCATGCTAAGAAGTGTTTTCTTTAATATTATTTTTAAAACTAAACCAGTTAAGGAAATTAAACATTTTTTTAATGACCATACAGCTGAAATTTGTATTTTTAGGTATTTTTATCCCATGTGCACATCAATGAGTAAAAACTTTACAATGATACTTTTTAGGTAATGGGAGCTGTTTTGAGTGCAGTAATAAACACGACTTTACAAGAAGCTCATGGAGCTTTAAAAGTTTCTATAAACTGAAGTTGTTCATGGATTAGCAGGCAAGACTCTGTCAGGGATCTCACAAGAGAAAATGATCAAAGAAAGTGAAGCTGAACTGCTGATTTAAGCAAGTGAGCCACTGTGTGCCTCTTAGAATGTTTGCTCAGTTGAAAATAATCGCATCAACTCATAATAACAGGTTGTCATGCTAATGATTATACAGTGTTGCTGATGTTCAAGATGCTTGCTCATCAAATTAACTTACACACTTAGACAAATACTAGCTAAAGAGAAAGGTAAAACTATTTTTACCCCAGATTTAGTTGGTGAGATGCGTTCCCTCTCTTCTAACCAAAGTAATGGGTACAAAAGTACATGACAGAGTAGCAATATTCTGGTTGTTTTGCTTGTGTTTAGAGTTTCTTATTTAGAGAACTTAAAAGAACAACCTGAACTCTTTCATTTCAGCACCAACCATCCTACAGTCGCAACTAAACATGTTAACACTGAAAGACATCTTGATTTTTTTTTTTTTTTACAAACTTTGCAGCTTTTTTTATTTCGGAAACAGCATTTGAGACCTCATGGGTTGAAAGAGTGATCAGAATAAATCAAGCAAGAGGAAGGTAAGATAAATCGAACTTAATTGCAAAAAGGTCTGCACAGTGTTTGAGCCCTGCCAAAAAATTTTCATGATGATGAACTTATTTATAGACATGAAAAAGCAATGATTAAGATAGAGCAGCTGATTCCTTTCTATCATTCTGATTGAAAGAGAACAATGGGAAACATGCACTGGCTTCAGTTGTGCCCTACAACACCGCCATTAAAAATGGATACAAAATATCCACCAAAAGCATCTTTGCCCAATAACTCAGAAGTCATTTGGTGAAGAGCAATGTTTTTTTTTTTAGCACAATGAAACACCATGAGACAAAAAAAAAAAAAAATGATAATTAAATAGCTCACAGATGAAAACACTGACATTTTGTCATGTTATGGTGAGTTGAAGGACCCATAAACAGGCACCAGCCAGACAAGACTACAATTAGAAAGTTTAGATGAAGGATAATAAGCTCACACCTAGATCAACTGGAGAAAAACCTGGAGAGAAAAAGAAGTCGAAAAAAGAACTGCCAAAACTATCAATAACAACACAGAGACCTTAGGAACCATGGCAATGGAAAAAAAACAGGAGAATCCAGGGGAAATTGTTTGAAAGCAGAGAGGTACAAAACTGTGAGGGAAAGGTGAGTGTAATTACTGAATATGCTGCAACTATAGGGGGAGCATGAACTGAGACACTGAGGGAGAATAGGAAAACAGGGAGCCCAGGAAAAAATAAGTGTTGAAAACAGTCTCAAAGAAACAGAGGGTTAAATGGAACTATAATAAAACATAACTTAGTACCAAAGAAACAGAAATCTAAAAACCAGTAATAATTCAACACATAAGAACCATAACTCAGAAAAACCTAAACTCAAACTCCAACAGATGACACATTTTGGGTCAATGGCCAGGAAACTGCCCAGATCTTAATCCCATTAAGATTCTATCAATGTTTTGCATAACATTAATGTATTTCTCAAGAAAACACCTTTGAAAACGTTGAAACTTTTATTGTTGCACTTCAAATGCCATCGAAACATCTGACAAAAGATGTAACATCTAAGCAGTGCAATTTGTGAAAAACAAAAATTCTCTCAGCCTTAAAACCTTTGGATACAACTACTGTATTGGACAATTTGTTTGCCCAGACAAGTTAAAACATTAAAATATTATCAAGAATTACAACAGCTGTCTAAATAAGGCAACAGCACTTGATCATTGCTCACCATTTCCAAACCTTGTTCCCAGAAAACCCACATGGAGAACCCATCATAGAGAAGGTATGTTGGCATTCATTAGCTCATTATTTGTCAGCATTGTCTGAGGACGTACATCCTCTGGAACACATGGATATAATCAACACAATTCAGGCCACGAAACCACACTGTTAGTCTAATCTCTAAATACCATGTATAATGGGCTGTGTGTCATTATGCTGCTTCCTTTTATGACACACATACGGTTGACAAAAAAGAAGTGTGATGAATTGTGTGTTTACAGAGAATCCAACCAAAACATTGAATAACACAAACCTCATCAGGTGTCTGAGCGGATGTCTTTCAAGACAGGAGGATTTGATGTTTTTCCTAACATGTTTTAGACGTTTTAAAGCACACTTGAGAGGGATTCAAGAATTTTTCTAGGAAGCAGAAGGCTGCCTGAAAAAAAAAGCCGCTTAGATTTGTTCATGTAGGTTGAAAGGTTAAGAAGCCTAGACATTTAGAAAACTTTGATTATCCTGTCTTTAGCTGTCTTAATCGCTCTTTCTGTGTCTCTCCCTCTCACTTTTTCTACAATTCCAGCATCCTGAGAGCAGAGGGATTACCTTCATTTGTCTTCATTAGCATATTAGCTAAAAGGGTTTCATGCCAGAGCCCGTGGGAAACTGCTGTAATTGCTAAGATAGCTGTGGACTAAACCACTGAGTTTGATTTAGTAATGGGGAGAATTTAGAGAAAAGCTTTACCTTTACCTCATTTGTGTTTTATTTCCATGTTTGTTCATACGAAGGGGAAACCACTGAGAAAAAGCAATTCAAGAAATTACTCTTTGCAGCCAGCTTGTTCCAAATCTCATTACAAGAAGTCATCAACCGGCTTAATGCTGACACCAACCTCTGAGGGTGCTACCGACATTTTCATGAAGAGAATCATCACACAACTATCTAGCTGCTTTATGATGAGTATTTTTAACCTTTCATTTCGTTCAGATGAATACAGCAATAAATTATCAGTGCACATCTGAACCTCCTTTGGAGAAGACGCTGTTTGATCCATTCTTACATATGGATGGTTTCAATACACTTTGATTCAAATTGCTCTCACTTCAAAAACTTCCTATACAGCTAGATAGGCTGCTGAGGTGTTTCTAATTGCAAGGCACAAACAAACATGAAAATTACAGCAACTGAGGCCAATTAGTGGATGTTTTTCCATGGCTTGCTATACTTTTATGGGTTATTATGTGCCTGTTTTGTGAATTAGTTTGCACTATACATTCTAAAGTTTGAAAAGTTAGGATCAGAAGTCAAGTTCTAAGGTTTACGATGAACTGAATCAAATTTTGAATGTTGTAACATTATGACCACATAGGCTGGTTTGAAAAATAATGACTGTTTATTATTGTTATGATCTAATACTTAAATTTAAATAGTAAAGATTAGCATTACTGGATTTATTACTGAACAGTTCTGTTATTTAATTGCAGTGGAATTTAGTAAATATGAGCATGGAAATACGAAGTTCAATTTCTAAAATCTTTAATATTCATATATACATTCACAAAACTTATTGTTATTCAAAATAAATCAAAAATAATTTTTGATTCAGAGAAATTGGAAAATACAAAAACATATGATAATATTCTCCAAAATAGTGCATAGACACACAATATCAAGGTTTTGCCAGGAAATAGCATGCGAATGTGTGTAATCAACCACATATGCACATAAGTCATTGTTTGGTCAGCTAAAGTGTTTTGAAGTACACCTTGTTGCACCATTACAATGACATTCATGCTTAGCATCACTGTAACTTTTAATGTAGAAGCATGCCAATGGCCCTTGTCTAATTAATATCTGTGAGAGATGCTTTGCTAAAACTCATCTAGAGCTGGCATGTTAATGTTGCAAAAGTCTCCACTTAAAAATGGAAATAGGTATTTATACAATAGAATAATAAACTTTATTTAACAAAGGACAGTGTATAGTTCAAATATAAATGTCACCATTTGATGCACTGTACTAGTTTATAGCATAAGCCAATTCGTAACTGCAGTCCCAATAATAATAATAATAATAATAATAATAATAATAATAATAATAATAATAATAATAATACTAAAAAGTAACATGTTGCAATGTCTAAATAGACAACCATAAAAAATAAAAACCTACATGAGTACAGAATTCAGTGCCGCCAAACACACAAACATAGGTACACATTTTAGAAAACCATGTCGTAACCAGTAAGTTCCAAGAAAGTTCCAGATGCCACTAGCTTATACAGTAAGTTCAGAAGAAGTAACCAAGATAGCTTCAGTAACTAACCAGAACATTCTAGGAATGTACCCGGGAAGTTCCATAAAAGTTGCAGAAAGTAACCACTAAGTTCCAAAAAGTTCTTAATAAAATCTAGAAAAGTACTTAGTAAGCTCCAGAAGGTTTCCTGAAAGTTTATTGAAATCATCTTGCACATTCTGAACTGTAACTAGTAGCTATATTCAGGAAAGGTTTGTGGGGGTCTGGTAAAGTTTCTGGAAAGTACCCAGTAAATTCTGGTTTCAGAGAATAACCACTCAGTTCCAGGGAAATTTGAGTTATGTTGTAATGCTATCCACAGATATGCTTCAGAACATAAATGTGTATAAGCATAAAACAAAAATAAATAAATTCTGCATGTGTATTTTTTATTTGCAAATACCAACTTTGTGTTTCAGTTACTACATGTACAGTAGCTTCGACCATGGTAGTACATAAAAAAGTGGTTAGGTTCTGTTAGGTAAGAAACTGGTGGAGGAGGGTAATAATAAGGCTTTGGCTTTCTACAGAGGACTGATTGAATGTTAATGGAGGTGCTATTTCATCTGCAACAGTCCTTAGGCATAATTTAGATTCTGTTCTATTTGCCATCACATCCAAACTTGAACTTACTGACCATCCCCTTGGTTAGGGGGCAAAACTAGATGGGAAATTCCAGAGAGAACATCGCTGCAGCTGCGCTAACTGAGAGGAGATCTTAATTAACCTGTCTGTTAAAAAACTGAGTACTCAGTTTTTTTTCCCACATGTCTCTTGTTTTCCGTTTCCAGCCCTCCCCAGTCTATTTGTCAAAGCCACAGTCATTAGAAGACATGCCAGGTCAAACAACTCAGCCTCAAGTCAGACATAACACTCCTGCAAACCTATCCTCCTGTTCTTTCTCTGCTAGCCACTCACTCACCTCATCATCCCAGAGGATTTCATGAAAGCTTGGGCTCTTTTGTTGCGCCAAAAGTTGCATCTTTGCACTCCTCAACTGCTGTTCTTCTCAAGATACTGAAAGCTTGAGGAGGTATTCCAGACAGATTATTTTACTTCTTACTGGAGTAATAAATCATATTATGGCTCATGCAGGGGAGAGCTGTACATCTCTCCCTACTTCACTGTGATGGCAAATACAATTAAGTTTTTAAGGATTCAATTGATTTTAAGCTATATAGTATAACATACAGGAATGGACTCTTGTAAAAAGTTCAGTAAAAATTTGTTCACTTTATAGATATAATACAAATTAAAACAAAAAGTAATTTTATGGTGCATTACAGGAAAGATAAAAAAAAAACCACAGTCCTTTGCAAAAGTCAAATCTGAAAAAATCAAGCTAATAAAAAGGTCAGCTTACTTCTCGGAAACATCTCTCAGTTCAGTCTTTCATCATGAACATACCTGGAACAGGGTAGAAAAAAGTAATAATAATAAATAATGCATTTTATTTGTTAGCGCCTTTCAAGACACCCAAGGACACTTTACAAGAAAAAACAATAAAAATAAAAACAGATGTAGAAGAAAAACAAACAAAAAAATTCAAACAAGAAATTACAATGAAAAGGCAAACTTGAACAGATACATTTTGAGTTGTGATTTGAAAGAACGAAGAGAGTCAATATTGCAGATATCTGGAGGTAGAGAGTTCCAGAATTGGGGAGGAGAGTGAGAAAAGGCTCTGCTTCCCATGGTGCTGATGCAGACAGAAGAAACAGTGAGGTGGATACAAGAGGAAGAACAAAGAGAGCGTGAATGAGTGGTGATGTGCAGGAGATTAGACTGATAGGAAAGGGAGATGTTGTGGATGGCTTTGAAGGTCTACAACAATATTTTAAATTAGATTCTGTACATGACTGGAAGCCGTTGAAGCTGCTGTAAAACTGGGGTGATTTGAGAAATTGAGGGGGTTTTAGAAATGATACAGGCAGCTGAGTTCTGAACCATTTGAAAGTTTCCAGAGGGATTTGTGAGGAAGACCAATCACAAGAGAGTTGCAGTAATCAGTTCAAGAAATGACAAGACTGGGGACCAGGATGGAAGCAAAATATGGGAAAAGGGAAGGACGGAGTTTGTTGATGTTACGAAGAAAGAAGTATGCAGACCTGGTAATCTTGTTGATATGAGAGTAAAATGACAAAGTGCTGTCGAGGATGACACCCAGACTCTCAACCTGAGTGGAGGGAGAAACCAAGGAGTTGTCAATAGATACAATGGAAACTGTTGACTGTCGATAGGGTGGATTTTGTCCCAATGAATAGAAACTGTTTTATCACTGTTAAGTTTAAGGAGTTTGGTGCCAACCAGGATTTTATTTCAGTTAAACAGGAACTGAGGGAGGAAGGTGGAAGTGAGAAATTTGGTGAAGCGGATAAGAAGAGCTGGGTCTTATTAGTGAAGCAATGAAAACTGACATTGAATTTACAGAAAATATTGCTAAGGGGAAAAAGGGAGAGTAGGAAATGAAAAGAAGGGGACCCAGGACAGAACATTGGGGAACACCGGAATTAACGAAGCAAGAGTGGGATCTGAAAGATATTAGTTGGATGAACTGGGTACGGCCAGAAAAATATGAGTGAAACCAGTCATTGGGGTGTGTGGGTAATGACAATGGATGAATGCCTATGAAGGAGAATGATGTGGGAAATGGTTTCAAAGGCCACAGTCATATCAAGCAGAATTAGAAGGGAAACCAAACTAGAATCTGCAGTCATTAGAAGGGCATCAGTTTTTCTTAGGAGAGCTGATTCTGTACTGTAACCACAGCAGAAATCAGACTGGAATTGTTCATAGAGACTTTTAAGTTAAATGAAGATAGAGTTGTGAGGCAACAGTTTTATTTTAAGAAAGCGTAGAAAACCTCCAGTGGAATCAAGTTTTGGATGGCCATCTGTCCGTCTCAACTATGTGGGTTATCAGAGGATGCCACGTGCAAGTCAAGGATACCTGCTCTGAGGCAGAACTCTGAGCTTGTCTGCCTTCCAAGATCAAACTAAAAGCAGCTTCCTCAAGAGTGGAACATGGTAACTGATGGTTCATCTGCCAAGATATCCCTATTCTACAAATGAGAAACAAATCATCAGCTTGAACAAAACCGTTGCGTTAGGGTGATCCAGGACTATCAGAACCATAATGAAAATTGTTCTTCGAGAGGTTTCCAAATGTATCTCCTTAAATTAGAATAGAATCAAAATTGTACAGTTGAAACAAGATATTTATATACACCAAATAAAAAGACACATACATGTCTTTTTCTCACTGTCTGAAATTAAATCAGACCAAAATTTCCTTGTTTTAGATTAGTTAGTTACCAAAATTATTTCTGTTTGCTAAATGCCAGTAAAATTAGCAAGAACATTTTGCAGAGATTTCTCTGTAACGTTCATCGAATTTAGAAGTTTACAAATAGAATGATTACTGTCTCTTTAAACAATAAGGTAAAGCCCAACTGATGATTTCATAGCTTTGGAAACCTTTAATAGGTTAACAGACACATTTGAGTTAATTGGAGGCACATCTGTAGATGTATTTTAAGGGCACACCTGGAACACACTGCTTTTCTAGTTTAGCTTATATACTGCTTTTCTCCACTGAGGAACACAAAATGATAAAATGGTTAAAAATCAATTAGTATTCATAACTTCCACTAATATGGAAATTATAGCAGTAATAGTATTTCACTAGTGTTCCTGTTAATATTCTTTTGTAGAAATAGTACATATTTTTGTTTAAATTCAGCTTAAATTCAGAACAGTGAGAAATGTGATGTACAATTACTCAGTCAACTGACTTTGTTTTTGGATTTGTTTAATAAAATATAAATGTTGCCTAATGCTTTTGCAAACTCAAATCTATCACTGAGATCCATGCACTCACAGTGCCAGAACAGTGGGTCAATATTTAGACAGCTTTCAACAATGAACATCCTGACTCTCACCTTCACACTTCACAGCGATTTAAATTGTGTTTGCTTCTCTCTAACTCCTATAGATTTACAGTGAACCACCTGTGAAATGAACCAAACAGACACATACACAGGGAGTGCCCTGACACAAATACAACCAGCTGGGAAGGAGTAACATTGCTGTAAAGGAAGTGCGATGATTAATGTCAAAACACAGGAACAAATGAAAGTAATCAAAACTATCAAGAATGGCAACTCAATTCAACAGAGTCTGAGCAAACATACGGAACATATACACATAGCTGTAGGTTGACAAGGATGCAGCTACATCCTGATTACAGTAGCAGCATGTTGTACTGTATACAATCTGCTCCACTGTTAGTTTCAGTTTAGTGCACAAATGTTTACATAGAGGAGCAGTTAATGAACAATGACTTCATGAGGAAAAAATTTAACTATGATTTACTCATCTGAAATCAGAAACTATTTATATGTGTACAATTATGGCTATAGCTGTAATAGGTTCACAAAAATAGTTTTATTTTAAGTTTCCCATGACCCAGTTGGACTAAAAATTAGGTAGCTAAACTATCATTTTTTCCCAACCAATAATTTAGGTTACCTTTTGTAGCAAGGTACTGGCATATACCTGGTTGGATATTTGGCCACTTCACCTCTTTATGTAGAGCTATTTTAAATTTACTGGTTTCCTGACGGAGGGTTAGCTTTTAAGCCTAGTCCATTTATTTTCAATAAGAATGAACTTGGAGTTATTGCAGACACTTAATGCTTAGCTGGTTTTGATGTGTGTTGGAGAACATTGTCATAGTGAATGAGGGATCTGGCTCAAACTGACACTTAAATAAAAGGAAATATGTTTGGATGTTCCATAATAAGCCATAAATCACCAAGTATCAAGCCTAAATCATAACCTGGAAGTTCTTACAACACCAGAGGGCTCTTCGCAAAAGCAGGATTCAGAAATCCAGGATAAGAGATAAAGCTAGGCTTGACATAATGCGATCAGTGCATCCTGGCTTTATCCTTTTCACAAAGGCAAAACCAGGCTCAGAAGGTGTGGCTATGTCAAGACAGGCTTAAGTAATCTAGGTAAATGCACGTCCACAGATTTCTTCAAAAGACCACGAGGAAACTTCTAAAGAAATTTAAAAAGGGCCTGCCAAAGTGGTGCGGTCAGAACTGAAACAGGTGTTCTGATGCTAAACATTAACAACACTGCTAAGGTTAGAGAAAATTATGTCAGTAACATATGGGGTATCACTAGCATGTTGATTTCTTGTATCATACTCCATTTAGGATGCAAACAGCAGTGTATAAGATAAAATTAGTTAAAATCCAAAGGTTAGCTAAAAAGCTTTCAACAGCTTATGGCCTATCACTATGATGTTCACAAACATTGACTTACTCCATTCAGTATGCAAACATTAGAGTATAAGTTAAAATTAGCTAAAATGCTATGGTTAGCTTAAGTCCTGTCAGTAGCATGTGGGGTATCACAAGCAAATAGACTTACTCCATTTAGTATGCTAAACAGTTAATATATCTAAAATTATCTAAAATGCTTATTTTAGCGATGAGGCTAATGTTAGCATGAAGGCTATCACAAGCATGTTGAGTGACTATCATGTTGATATTACAAGTAGGATGTGGGTTATCACCAGCATGCTGACTAACACTGATGTACTCTGTTTAGTATGCAAAGCTTAGTTTTTATATAAAAATTAGCTAAAATGCTAATGTTAGCCTAATGCTACTCATAGTCTTATTTTAAAAGTCCAGTGTGGTTTGAATGTGTGCTATCACAAGGATGGAGCCTACATCCTAAACCAATATTCCATTGTAGTCTTTTCTCAGCTTAAAATGTAGAGAGTAGGAAAGGAACAATGAGGCGTTTATTATAAAAATTTCAGTAAGCTTTATTTTACAAAAGCCATACTAATCCCATGTGTAACAGTGGTTTAGTTAAACTAGTCATATAAAGCCCAAAGCTGTAATTACCTGCTGTGTAAAAAATGAAGGGTTTTATTTTGTAGGTCTTATTTTGAAAGTCCAGTGTGGTTGTCAGTTTAGGCTGGTCAAGTCTCATGAGTTATGGAGCTTACTTCCTTTGGTCATCTGCCATCTTGCTGCTCGGCAGTGTTCTGCCAAGCTGGAGTCTTCCTAGTTCTGAGCTCTGGCTGCCCCAGTCAGTGTTCTGTTACCATGGTAATTAATGACCCTCCGCCAACTGACCTATCAGTGACACACACAGGTGCTGACAGAATTCTCTCTGTCTGAGCCAGCCAATTTAACTGAAAAAAAAAAAAAAAAACAGTCCGAACAATTCCTTCCCACTCAGGAACCTTAAGAAGTATTGGAAAAAATTTTTGAAGTATGTGCGAGGGCTGTCCTTAGTCTTCGATTGTACTGCATTTCACACCTGTACCTCTGTCACATTGGAAGCACTGATGAGAGAGAGATGGTGTACGCAGAGTGGTCAGGTCTTGAAACTGGGAGGAAAGTGGATGGCCGAGAGTCCCCATTGCCCTCCAACATCAGTACGCTCTTAAGCACTTTGACAGAAAACCATTAGGCCTAGAGGAAATTTGAAAAAATTTTGTGCAAGCCGATGGACGGTATGACATCATGACCATATATGATGCCAGGAAAGTGATATTTGTAGCCGTGAGGGTGAGTTAAAAAAAAAAATCTTCAGCAGTCAGAAAACATTTGGAAGTAGTTTTACTACAATGAAGTATTGCTACTTATACATGAGTAAAATTTCTTGATTTCCTACCCACTGTGAGAACCTTCTCTAAATGAAGAACTAACATGTTTGAACCAAAAATTCTCCAAATACAGACCTGCAGCCCCTAACCCTTTATTTGTACAGTTTTTTGTATTAGTCTTTAAATACCAGAATTTGCACATACCTTTATTTTTTGGCCCTCTGATGACATAATTTTATAATATTAAATCAAGTGTTCTGATCAGTTACTTAGTACTTGAGTTGGCTTTTTAGCAAATACTGTTTTTACTTTTACTTAATTAACGCTTGAGTAATTTCTTGAATGGTTATTTTTTACTTCTGCTTGAGTAAAAATATGCTGAACTAGTGCTACTCTTACTGGAGTAATATTTTTGGGTACACTAACCCACCTCTGTGAATGATTGCTCTCCTGATCACTACTTTACAAGAAACACCACCATAAAATAAAGCATACCATTGCTGCGAACACCCCACCCTTTGAGAGTCAGACAACTTGGGCTGTGGTGGTCATGGCCCCGAGAAGCCATGGTGGGCGTCCTTTTTTCTTTATTTTCATTTCTGAAAGGTGGCAACCTTAGTCTTTGCTCCACCAGTGAACTGTGCAGCGGGGTGGAGCAGAGACACATAAAGTAAATCTGGGGTGATAGAGAGGCGGCTGCACTGCATGAAGCAATAACGTCAAGAAGGCCCGCCTGCAAAGTCATTTACAGTTGAAACCATATATTTACATACACCAAATAATAAGACACATACACAGTTTTTCTCACTGTCTGAAGTTAAATTAGACCAAACATTTATTGTTTTGGGTCAGTTAGAATTACTAAAATTATTTCAAATTGCCAAATGCCAGAAAACTTAGCGAGAACATTTTTTAGAGATTTTTTTGTAATTGTATGTACCCAAGTCATACAGTTTAAAAGTCAATTCTCCCTGATACTGACCAAATGTATGTAAACTTTTGAATGTGAATGTATTTTGATGATTAATTGAGTACTCAAATAAAAAATCTGATAAAATAAAATATTGTAAATTCTGCCATAACAACATTATTAATATTGGATGTCAATATTGACCCAAATTTTCATATCTGTTCATCCCCAACAATTACTTTTCTGTACCTTAGAAAATTAACCATAAAATTAACAACCTGGACTAAAATTACACAAAAATTTTAAGTTATATTCAATTTAATAATAAAAATAAATTAAAGCTGCAAGCAGCCTGGAACGACCCTCGCAGCTCAGCGCTGCTCCAGCCTCGTGGCGTCCGCTGGAGGTCAGGCAAGGCCATCCTGTTGCCATCACCAAAGCTCTTGCAGCCTTCCCACACCTGTTTGCTAGGTGGTGCATTTGGCAAATCTTCCACATTGCCTTTCAGTCCAGTTCAGTACGAGTCTGGAGGGAAGTCTTAAAAAATTTGCCAAAATCCAACCTTCCAGACAGAAGTTGACACTGACCAAGTTGACGCTTGGCAATGCCCACATGCTTTGATGCAGACAAAAGCTTTTGATAATTTTTAATCTTCAATGTCTCAAGACTGCACTGAGTGATTCTGAAGGCTGCATGTCAAAAGCTGTAGGAGAAGTTTGCTCAGATACAACATGTGTAAAAAAGACAAAATGGCAGCTTTGATCCAAAATGGCCGATTTCTTGTTGGGTTTTGACCATGGCTCCAAAAGACTTTTTCATAGGACCTGACAAGTTACACGTGTACCAAATTATATATTTGTTGGTCAAAGTATGGCTTTGATTTAGAGCCAAACGTATGGCAACGGCATGACGTCTGACTTCGTCACATCGCCATAGCCACACCCTCCACCTTCACCAAAAACTGTCAGTGCTGGAGACTAAGTTACAGCAACATGTCTTCTGTCACTGGACACACTGTCATGTTGATTAGGTCACAGGGGTCAAATTGTGACCTTTCAAAATAAAATATTACACTTCCTGTTCTAAGGAGGTGTGGATTAAGTGATGTCATGATTTCACCATTTAGTATTGTAGTGCACCGGATGTGGCTCAGTCCCAGAAGGTTTGGTGTCTCAGTGAGTCTTTGTGTAGGATATATGAGATTTTTGTGTTTCATGGCGAGATGTCAAAATTTGAGGTCTGGCCACGCCCCTTCAGCAAGCTCAAAAACTCACCATTTTGAGAATTTTTAATCCCACATGCCTTTTGAGCAAATTAAGCAGAGGGTCTTTTGAAAGTTGCTGGGGGGCGCTGTTGAGCAGTTTCTGTTGCGATTTTTGTAAAGACCTTAAAACACGTAATTTTCATGCAGACCTGATGCGCCTGCCAAGTTTGGTGAGTTTTCGTATATATTTAGGCCTCCAAAAAGCCAATTCATTTTATAGAAGAAAAATAAGAAACACTATGATTACAATAGACCTTCGAAGTGATTTCGCTGCCTAAAAATAGGGAGTCCTCCTTCTAGAGTTATACACTCCCTATGACATCACAGAGTTTCATTTCCTGAAACTCCTCCTTTTCCTCCTCCTTGAACCAAAAGTGGGTTAATGCAGTGCATTCTGGGATTAACAGTTTTTATACCAGTCTTTTTCCTCTCTGTATATAGTTTAGTCTTTCATGGCTGAAGGCCCAACACTCGCAACTTTAGGATTTTCTACAGTCAGGATCAACCAGGTGGAAATCATAACAGTAACATACCAGGATTCAGGTCTACTGATCAAAATTAAACAATAGGTAAATAAAGCAATGACAAGAATATGCAGAGCTGTAACAGGTTTCAAAAGCAGATTATTTAGCTTAACTTGACTTAATTTACCTATTGTGAAGTAATCTACTGACCAAAGACTCATCAAAAAGAGTTGCACCCCCTAATCTTTCTGCAGCGTGTGAACCTTTTTTATATTGGTTAAAATTACTTCCTTTATTTTGTGTGAACTGTGATTCTGATAGACACCATAGTGTCAAAATACTGGCTGAAGAACTGATTAATACGTTTGTGTTTTCAGAATGTTCATTTGAGAGGCAGAGGTTTTAGCAGCTTGCTGGTGTAAAAAGTTCTGATGCTAATTAATGACTCCCATGGTCATATTTTGTTCTCTAAAAAACCATTATAAATTCATAGACAAGGCCAGACTTAAAAGTTAATCACACCAATATAGAATACATCAGATTCAAACCAGAAACTGGGATTTTGCTGCAGTGTGAATTGCACTTTAGGACTAAGTCCAATTTACATGTTATGTAGCTTTTTCCACCCATACAGGGCTCCACACATGTTGACAACAGATGTCTCTTGTTTCCCCCAGTTACTGGCATTACTAACTGGCAGTAAAAAAATACATTCACAGCAACTGTACCATCAAAATTACTTTTGTGGTGAACTTACACATACACACACACACACATACATTAACACATCACATTGGAGCTTCTACACACTTAATAAGGCCACAATGTTTACCTAAGTGACCACAAAGAGGAAATTAAACTTATTTTTTTTATGCTTGTCTGTCTGATACGCACAAACACACCACCCACATTAAATACAAAAATACAAATGACAGTAAAGACATATTAAAAACCTTCTGGTTTAATTTAGAACTACATCACGATCTCCATTATGAGACTAATTGATGTGCATGGGCATATACTTCTGCAAGTTTTGTTGTGAAATTTCTTTAATAACATAAAGAGCAACACAACTCTGAAGCCACAGAATTAAGTGCAGTGCTTTAGTTTTAATTTACCTAATTACCCCTAAAGAGATTTGGTAAAGTATTCACCTTATTTAACTTTTTTCCATTTCATCATGTAATAATAACAAACCTCAATGTTTTCTCTCAGCATAGTATGAGATTGGCCAATTCAAAATGCCCATTCTTTTTTTTTACAAAATGGTTCAAGCTCTGTCCAATTGAATGAAGAGTGTCTTTGAACAGCAAATTTGAAGTTTCTCTCTCACCTTGTGTTGTTTCCATTTATACAGGGTCCATGGCATGGCTCCTCTGCCTCCACTTGACCTTGTTGCCAGTGTCCATCTGGGGTAGTTATACTGTCTTCATATCCTCCTTGGCTTGTCACCATTTAAGCCATACCATATTGGCTTGCGCACAGGCATTGGATACTGTGACTGCTTCTGAGGTGACCAGCGAGCCACGGTACTTCAACTTCTTGGTCTTGACTATCTCCTGTCCATGGATCACGATAGTGCCTTTCGTCTGGGGGCCACATTCAAGGTATTCAGTCTTGGCGATGTTCCATTTCAGGCCATTTTCTTTGGTGCAGATTACAGTAGTATATGTCCAGGTCATATTGGATCTGGCTCTTCCTCCAGGCCTTGCTTGTTTCTTCTCTTGAAAAGTGTACTTCCACCTTGGCTTTGTTTCCCAGACAGTTGTTTAGGCTGCCTGATGGACGTGCACCATTGCCTCGTTACACATGGTGTTTGGATCCTGGGTTGTGTTGACAATGAAATCCGCTAGAGCATTTTCAAGATTATCATTTAAGTCTTTGGGGCCCAATGACTGGTTTCTTCAGTTTTCCCAGCTCTTCTAAGCTTATGTCCAACACGAGGAGGCGGTGCTGTGGGACAATGCTATCATACAGAAAGACTTTGCTATTTGTCACCAATTTCAGATCTTACCTTTTTGTCATCCAGTACTCAATTTAGGTTGCGTGGGTGGGACTCTTCTGGAAGAAGGTATTGGTCAGGATGAGGTCAAGGCTTTCTGGGTAGATGCACTCACCATCCTTGTTCCTTTCTCTGAGTCCATGTTCACTGTGGTGCTGTGGATAACTTTGATTGCCTGAGCCCACATGCCATTTGAAGTATCTACTGAGGATGATGTGGTTGCTTGGTCGATCATTTGAAAGTGTGCATCTAGCTGGCCCTAAAAATCCTCCTTCTTTGCATCTGTACATCTAGTGTGGGGGGGGTCATGCAAATTATGTGATGCTCATCAATTCTGACCAGCCTCTCTGTGCATGGCTAAAAAAGGATCCCCACAGCATGATGCTACCATCACCAAGTTCCACTGTGCAGGGATGGTGTGGTTTGGGGTGCTTTCTTAGTTTTGCACGCAAGGCAAGATGCACAGTTTTGGTCTGATCTGAGAATAGCACCTTCTTTCAAACATACAGCAGGACATCTCATGGCTTTCTTTCAAAAATGTCACTCTTCTTAACACTGTTCTGTGAAGGCCAGTGAAGTGCACAGCTAATAGTTTTCCTGTAGACAGATTATGTCACCTGAGATGTGGTAGTGATGTCATAGTTTTTCAAAGTCCAGGATATTGTTGTATAACCTTACCCTGCTTTAAACTTCTCCATACTTTTATTCCTGACAAGTCTGATGTTTTCATTGACACTCATAATGCTGTTTTTTTCAGAGATGGCATGTATTAAACCTCTTACTGGAGAGCTGTACTTATGCTGAGATTAAATTACTGTCTGCTGGACAATGTTCTAATTAGGGTTACTTTGAAATCAATTGGTTTTGTTGGATTTTATTTTTGGGCATTGGAGTAGAGAAGGGTGAATGTATATGCATGCCATACTTTTACTGCCGAGTTCACACAGCAAGATTTTAAAATTGTCGGCTGATTTTCAAAACCTGTAAGACCCCACACGAAAATAAAAAATCCTTGATATACCAGGTTTGGTCGTACAGTGGTGTGGTGTCAATCCACGTGGCAGGAGCAACACACCACAGACGAACATATTTCAGTCACCAACATTCAGATGTCAGATGGGAAAACTTGCAAAACCTCTTGAGACCAAACGTGAGTTCAGAGTAAACAAACATGGCTGGGAAGAAGCAATGGGTGTAGTTTGTGGACTGTGTTTAACTGAGAAAAAAAATATAGAAGCTGGTGTGCTATGGTAGTTGTTTGTCTTTTCTATTTAGAATTCCCCTCCATGTTTCCATCACCTCACTTTCTGATTGGCTATATGTCACTTTCAACAGGCCGCGTACTTGTTTGTCCTGATTGGAAACACTACACATGTGATATTAGACCAAGACAATCCAACATGTTGAAAATTCCCAATTTTAGATTGGAGCAGTACTGACGTCCTTCCGAGTGGACCAGATCACTCTTAACACACTACACATGGCAGGAATATCTCTGAAGATTATCTTAAGGGCCATACCAATAATTGGGGCATCCTTAGGTTTTTTGGAGGGGGAAAATCAAGACAAGATCGGCATAAAAATCTTGCCATGTGAACTAGGCCTTAGATGAGTATTTATCAAAGATTTAAAGATCTCTGTATTTCTTTCTTTTTATATTTAAGGAATCATTTGTGTAGATCTACCCGATAGAATCTCAATAAAATACATTAAAGTTTGTGGTTATAATGAAACAAAATGTGAAAAGTTCAAAAGGTATGAATACTGCTACTTGGAACTGTATATCGCTTATGTGTGAGATAAGCACATCAGAGTTTTAATTTGAGAGTTCATTGTCTTTCCCAAGGACACTTTAACATATGGCTGGGCTGGGAATTGGACCCCTCATCTCCCACTTGGAGGACGACCACTAATATTAATCCACCCAAAAAAAACAGTCAAATGCACGAGGGTGACACAAGTGTCAACATCAAATCACTCAGCATAGCTATGCCATTCTGTGTCTCTAAACAAACGTCCATTGTTAGCAAAGTGCTTTTCTTACCAGGTCTGGAGCAAAGAGACTGCTCTTCATACTGATGTCAGACAGAGTGGAGCTATAAACAAGAGGAGAAGACACTGTCCCACAGAAGTCATTGCATCCAAAAGGAAAAAAAAATGCAACCAGTCATGACGACAATCATCATATTGAATTTTTCTCTAAGGCCCTTTGTCTGTTACAGCCATGTTAAGTGATTACACAGTGTGAGGACGATGATGTCTCCCCGGGAGGTAGTAAAGAAGTAAATTGGAAGTGAAGTGAGGGGTTCTATGTCCACTGAGCATAGCAGAGTAGGGACAAACCCTGGGGTCTTCAGAGCCTTCGTTAGCAGACTGGCCTGCGTGTTTTCATTTGCCGGCAAACTGCAGGAGGTCAATTGCCGCTAAATTACTAGCTTGGCTAGGAAAACAGCATGCAGATAATTAGTTCACTCTGTCCGTCCACACGATTGAGTTTTCTAAAAAACTGTCTAAATGATGATTCAGGGCTCTGGTGCTGCAATTAGACCAGCATTAGTTCAGCATTTGTGCTTGTCTGTGTATGTGAAGCTGAAGGAGAAGTGGGCAGGTTGAGAGAAAAACAACATCAAAGAGTAACTGATGTTAAATTTCAGCTGTTTTCCAAATTCTTGTCAGATTCTGGTCTCATTCTGATGAAATTAGATGCTTCCATTTTCAATGGCACATTAGCTATGGCGATTTTCTTAAAAACTGGGGAAACAACATTCAGTAAAGCTAAAAGAGAAAAAAAAAATGTTTATTATGAATCACCAAGAAATTTAGAAGCAGTCAGCTACACCTTCTAAGTAACTGCACCCTCAAGCATTTTTTGCTTCAGATAAAATAATAAATTTAGGACTGCCAGGGTAAAGATTACACCTTATGTGTTCCACTTGAAGGAGTCAGTGTGAGACAGAAAAGTTGGAAAGGCAAATACCACATATTTCAATGTAAAGACCCATTCAATAAATTAGATTCTTACTGAAAAGGTAATTTATATCAGTAACTAAATTCACTAAGTGAAACACATACAGATTAGCTATACATAGAGTAGTGTTTTCAAGCCATTATTTCTGTTAATTATGATGATTTTCTACTTAGAGCTAATGAAAATATGTCATCTAAAAAGAATATTACATCAGACCAATAAAAAATATTTAATACAGAAATGTGGGCTTATTGAAAAGTATGTTTAATACCTGCTTAAAGGTTGTTACATTTAATATGACAAATGAGCCTCATCGGAATGCAGATTCTAATTCATTCATAAAAGAACACACTCCATTCCTTTTTATTGGTTAAAGTTTTCTTTTCAAGGAAACTTAGTTGATAGCACTGAGTCACTGACTTGCAACATTTACTACCTGTGGACGTGCATGTAGCAACAGTGGACTGTTGCTTGCATATTGTCGTTGACTTTGCAGCATCCATCATAGTGAGCATGGATATGGTGACAGCAGAAAGGAAAACTCCACTTTAAAAGGAAGAAACCTGACTCATCATTAGCAGCCATTTGCCCCGACTGACTGGTTTTGAGAAGACAAAGCTTATTAAAAAAAGAAAAAGAATGATGCCAAAGTACGTTGTCAAAAAAGGTATGTTAAAAAAAGTTAAGAACTCATGGGAGTAATAGCTCCTTTATTGGCTTCATCTAGGAGAAAAACACAGCGAACCAGATAATCTCTGAGCCAGTTTTCAAGCCTATAGGATAAAAGAGAGCACAGAGACTTGATCTCAACAAAACCTCAGCCAATGGCTGTGTCTAGGAGAGAGACATGGTTCAACAATGGAGACGACGTGTTGTTAACTGGCACTACATAAATACATAAATAACTAAGTTGAATTCCATGGAATTCATGTATTTTAAAATAACACTTTAAACACAATTAATCAATTTCCAGTTCCACATTCATCTTTTGAAACTGTTACATGCTAAAGTCACAAGAATGCCAAACCATCACACTGTTGGTTCTATGTCTCCTAAGTAAATATGTTTTGGTGCAAAATGTGTGGATCAAACCCAGAACAAAAGCAAGAGGGAGCTTCCTGTAGGTTCCTTGGGCTGAACCCCAGGAGCCAAAGCTCAACCATACAAGGTCTGGTTTCAGGATGGAGCCCATGTCTCCCTCAGGGTCATCTCTTCTTGTGGTCCAGCCATGTCATCGGCTTTACTCTATACAGATTGTTCTTACTCTGCTTTGATTTCCAAATGTCAGAATCTGCAATAGATAAACCTTTTCTGGTCAGCTTCTTAAACATTCATGAATTAATGGTCAATAGTTGTGATACCTGTCTCGTATGACTATTTTGTGCATTATCTGCTCTGTAATTAATCTGTGAGAAAATATATTTTTCGTCACAGTAATTTTCCAGTCTTTCTGCTTACTTCTTGTTTGCACTATCACTTCTTCTATTGGCTAGTTTTCACAAAATTTGACAAGGTCCGACATGAAAGCACATGCTTGCCAGACGCTTGTGTTTATAGAATATGAAATTTTATTTCACAATGCACAACCTGCAAATCCACCTGCAGTTAACCACTATGTCCACGAGTTGCAGCATTTTTCCTAGCAAAATCATGTCTTTGGTCTCCCGGCTCCAGTGCTCAGTAACAACAGTACAGTAGAAACAATTAAGTTTTGGGTCATGAGGCCCACAATGAATCCTGGTGACCTGGGATTATTTGGCATTGTCCTGGGTCTTCCCTCTGTGTTTCCTAAGCAACCTGAAACATTCCAAGGCGATGAGATCCTTAGGCTCTGGCCTAGTTATGGAGTATTGACTCAGTTCATGCAGTTTCATACACAAGTCCTTTTGTATTTAGTTGTGCATTGCAGTCTGTTAGTCCTGATACGCTCAAATTACATCCTCTGTTCCAACTTTTCATGAGGGCACATTCGACGGCAAAAATGTATGTAGGAAATAGTTTGTCCATGTTCTTTGATTTAGTTTAGCTCCTGTTTATCACTGGTTAAGTCTAACAGCTGGGGTAATAAGAATGATTTATACAAAAATCTATGATTATTGCAACAGATTTTTTTTTTTTTTGTGAAAAAAAAATCCACTGTCAGTAAAAAAAATTTTACCTAGCCATCTTAGCCGTATAATCTAAGTCAAGGTTGTGGTATGTTTATGGTGTTTATCAGAGTTGTACTGGTAAACATTCCCATTGTTTTCTCAAAGCATAAAAGGCCATTTCTTTGGCCATCGTTCTCCAAATCTTACCTGCAGTCATACTCTAAAACAAATTCCCAGAATAACATACCGTGGTTACCAACCACATACCCACCACTCTCATATGTAGCTTTTTGGCACAATGTCCATGAATTTCTTTATTCCATGCTCTGGTCACTCTCATTTGTCACAATAAATGTCAATGTGCAATGGGAAGTGTGGTATTTTGTCAGATAGAGATTTTTAAATGGATTAAGTCAAGGCTGCAAGTGGCACAGTTGTAAGCAATATACTGGTTTTCAGTCCTGGCTAGGGCCAGTCTGCATGGAGTTTGCATGTTCTCCTTGTGCATGCATGGGTTCCTTTCAGGTTCCCTGGATGTTAGGTTAATTGGTCACTTTAATCTGTCCTTAGGTGTGAGTGTGGCTGTGGAAAGTCAGATCTCCTATGTGTCTGTGCTATCTTGTGGTGGACCAGCAACCTGTCCTCGCTTCATTCTGCTATTAATACAGCTGAAAGTACAACTCAGTTTTAGAAACAGGGCTAAAGGGTCACGAAATCTCCACAATCATATACTTATTTTTGTTCACATTCAAGATGACATAATTGTTCCCACACCAAAGTGGTTCATATTGTGAATCCAGTCATCTGAGTATTTTTACAGATGAAAGGATTCTAACTTGTAGGGTCCTATGATTTCCACAATGCGAAAAACGTGGGAATTTAATAAACAAAATGGAATCCACAATAAAACGGAAATTTCACAGAATTAGCTGATAGAAAAGGATATACAATACAATACAATAGTTTCTGTCGTGTTTTGGCCGCTGCAGCTATTGTACCTGTTGTTACCTGGTTGGTGGGGCTCGGATCTGCGTCTGCTCGGCTCTCCTCTCCACACAGACAGAATAAATGAGTCAGCCATGGTGAAAAAATTCTCTGAAACACTGATTTCTTCTCAAAAAAATAAATAAGCAATTCGAAGCTTAGCGCAAGGGTCAGGGCCAGCGAGCTTTATAAAATGGTAGAAAACTTTTCTGTATGTGTTGTAAGCACACAGTTGACTGGAGGCGCAAGGATACAACGACTACTCAGAAACATAGAAAAGAGGCGAGCTAGCAGGAGCCAGTCACGTTTGGGGGGCGGCAGCTGCAGTAACTACTTGTATGGAGATGGCTGTGACAGATAGAAGAAATAAAAATGAACAAAGATCATGATCATTATTGAAGTGTACACAAGCTTTTATTTTTTGCAGGTTTTTTAGGTGACAAATTTTGGTGTTCAGTTCAACTCTAAAGCAATTTTAAAAGGGAGATTTTCTTTTATATTGAAAATTATATTCTTAGTTTTGCATACAAGATTTGACTTCTTTAAAAAAAAAAGAGGGTGAGGCACTTTTTAACACCTTATAAAACCAATGTTCTGTTGAACCACAGCAGTCTGTCACATTTGTGAAACAGAATAACAGCAAATGTTGACCTCTCGCTATTTATTAATTTCTTTTGTTTGTTTGTTTGTTTTTTCATTCACACTATAATTACATACTTTTTGAGTTAATAAATATGGTTAAAATGGAAAAAATTGAATTCTGAAAAATAAAAACTGTAAAAGTGAAATTTGGAAAAAAAATAAAATGGAATTAGGAAAATAACAAAATGGATCTCATCGGGCCCTAAACTTGTATTGAGAGTCTGAAGTGTTGACAGTGAAAAGGAATTTTGGGAGTTTAGTCTAGTATGGTGCTACTAATCTTGACTTTAAGTAGTTATGGACTGTCCTGAACAATTCCCTGTCTCCTTCTCTGAGGGCTCTTTATTTCTTGTTAAGGGGTGCTTTCATGTAACAAGTGATCCAAGAGTTGTCTTAAGGGAGGCATATCACTGTTCTATGGATGGGACTGACAACACAGATGCATACATAGTCAGTCACACAATTAATTATTGCATTGATATCTCCAAGTGGCTCTGAGAATACATCTCCAGAGCCTCAAAATATCCTTCCAGAGTTTGTTCAGCTTCTTATGCCTTCCTCCTCATTCTTTTGGTTCAATTCCTAACAAGTTATTTGTACATAGAGAAGAGAAAGACAGCTCTATGATCTGCCTTGCCAAGAGTGGCTGAAGAAGAGCTATATGCACCTCTGATGTTTCCATAAAGAAATCCAGTGGGTTTTTTTTTTCTGGCAGAGAAATTTTAGACACTGCAAGTGTCTAAAAGACATGGGTAAAATCTCCAAATATACAAATGCATTTGGCTGTCTTGTCTGTGGCCCTGCAATAACTGAGCCAATGACATCACGCAGATTCAGTATCTGATGATGGCGGGATTCGTACTGCTATTAAGATAACAATGGTGAAATTCTTTGGTAGTCAATATGGATAAAAACTCACAGCTAACATTTCAGTGTCTAGACTACAGAAATAATATCTTATGCGACCAAAATCAAATAGCTGACAAAAAGCAACACAAAGACAGCAGAAATACTTTCAAGCAGCACAGAATCCAAACCAAACAGAAAACAGTTAAGTAATGTTTTCCATAGGAAAATGAGGATGAAAAATCTGCAAAAAGATGTAAATAATTTGAAATATAAAAGAGGCACTGTAACGAGCACTCACATCATACTGGGCTATTCTAAAGGAATATCTAAATAGAGACTGAAGTCAAGCATGCCAGAGAGACACGAGAGACTGTGCAAAGATGTTCCTGAGACAAAAACAAATAAGAGCAAATTTAGCTTGAATAGAAAACAAATCTACAGGAACACCCTCCCCTTTATAAGCTGGAACTCCCACTAGTGTGGAAGCATGACCAGGCTACAATCAACTGGTGACTTCCCAAATCCATGCCAATTTACTGTTTACATATTAGCAGAATCTTTTTTCAACAAATGGCATAGGAAGTCATGGATGTTGTTATCCAAATTAAAAACATGAAGAAGGAACTGGAGAAACTTTAAAGGGTGAGGAAGATGTTAAACAGCTGTGCCAGAAATGATTGCAAAGCTCCTGGTTGATGTCTAAATTGGTTGACTTGGAGAAGTTTCCCTGCAAAAGGGAAAGAAACACTTACCTTGCAATTAAATTGTTTTAATTGTAAATATATTTTTTCTGAGTTCCTTTGTTTTTTTTGTTTTTGTATTTTTTTATTTATTTATTTATTTATTTTTTACATACAACCACAAACAAATGCTAGCTGAATAAATAAAAATATGCCTAAAGCAATACTGACAGGCTTCATAAGCAAACCTGTTATCTACAATTATCTGCATTATACAGACCACTGGGTAAACAAAAAGTAATATCTGGAATGTGTATACAAGGATTTCCTCCCGCATGTGTGGAGATAGAGATGCAAACACAATTATCTGTTACACACCAAGTCCACACCAAACTGCACAGCTTTCAATGCTGAATTGATCATTACCCATGCTGCACACACAAGCCATCAGACTAAGCAAACACACCAGCATACAGAAATTGCTTGCTTTCTTACACAAAGTGTGCAAACACATTGACTGTGGGGATTCATGCATGTTTTTAGCACAGGTGCACCAGCAAAAAAATAAAAAATAAAATAAAATAAAACAGACACATACTCCCTTTGTAATTCCACTATCTTACCTTCTTCTGGTATCTTCATCATGCAGGCCCTCTGTGCCCCCAGAGAGGTCAACATCGGGAATTTGTCCTCTCACACAATGACCTCTGTTGAGGCTTGTACAGGAGACCCTCAAGGTTCAGTTTTGTTTGTCACCTTACACTTACAGAGTTCAATGTATTTCATGCTATTTCATGTGATAGACCAATACATAATAGGTCTTAACTGTGAACCAATTGCAACAAATTGCTTTCAGAAGTCACATAATTGGTAAATTATGTAAATATAATAACAGCTGTTCTGTGAAGGCACCGGAGGTTTGTCAGAGACCAGTTGTGAACAAACAGTTTCACATTTACCAAGAAACACACCAGACAAGTCATAGATATAGCTGTGCAAAGATTTAAAGAAGGGTTATGAAATAATTTCCTAAGCTTGGAACATCTCAGAGCACTGTTCAGTCTACCATCTACCTTGTTTCTGTGCCAGTGTTTTTAAAGTAAATAAGTGACAATGTTGTTAATCTATGTATTTATGTTACTGGCCTCTTGTCCAGGTCTCTTTTGTAATAGAGGTCTTTAGCATGTTCAACTACACTGACAGGCCAAGTGAAGAAAACAATAATCAAAGAAGCAGATGGAAAGCACATAACTCTAAAAGTACTAAAAGAAGATCCATAGCTAAAGTGGAATAATTTATTGACAAAGAAACTAACAGTCCTACACTCCCAGCATCTGGTCAGTATGGAGGAGTGACAAAAAGAAAGTTGTTGTTGAAAGAAGCAGTTTTACATTCCTTTTAAAGTTAAACCCCTAAGTCTAAGCCTTAAAGGGGACACATGGCAGATATGTGGGAGAGGATGCTCAGGTCAAATCAAAGCAAAATTCAACCTTTTTGCCTATATGCAAAACATTGTGTATGATATGATGATGATGATATGATGATGTGTATGGATACTTTTGCAAGACACTGCATATGGTATAAGGGATATATTAACCCTAGTTTCAATTAACTAACACAAATAAGCCCTCACTTAATAATGGTCAGTACAATATTTATTTTACTGTTTCCATTGTGGTAAATAACAAGCAAACAAGTTTGGCTGGAGTGGAGGAGACCAAAAGATCTCCCAATTTGTTTGAAGACAAAGGGGTTTTTGGTCCTAGCCACACTCATAGATGTTCTCACATCTCCTATAACTACACAAAAAATAAAATTTATTCGCAACAAAACAAAACAAAACAAAAAAAAAAAAACATGTTTTGTGAGCATTATAGTACTTTAAACATTTTAGTCATTATTTGTTAAGATTAAAAACTGTGAATACCAGTATATGAGGGAAGCTTTCTGACTAATTAGTGCCAAAAATGTCCCAAATAAGATTTTCTTCCAGATTGAAGGAAATAACTACTTTCTTTCTCACCATGCAAATCTTTAGGACATCATTGGAAAATCTCTTTTCTATACGGGATTGCCTTTCAGTTAATCTGCCTATTGTTATTCATTAGATCTGTCTAGAATTGTAGCTTCATCTGTGACCTTTAACTCCTCTGTCGAAATAGATTAGCTCATCGACCCTGATTAGGACATCATCTGTCCCACCTTGGGGTCAAGTTCATTATGCATCATCCTAATTACAGATCTACCTTGCATGCTAGGATTTGGGTTAAAAAAATAAATAAATAAAGGAGTCACCTTAGATGGGATTAATAACCACGATTAAGCAAGGTCTTCCAAAATTACTGGAAGTTTTAAAATTGCCTTGTCCTGTACAGATCTGCTGATTTTAGAAATGCAGTGCTGAAGAGGTGGTGATTCTTTTATGGCGCAAGGTTACTAAATTCTCAGAGAGGACTGATGAGGCTGTAAGTATCATTAAGGAACGTTTCCTGGGACCGATCATCAAAATAATTGAACCATTCTTGTTAAGGCTTCTCACTGATTCTCTCATCTATTTCAGATTTCTGTAGCAAAGATCCTTTTGTCCTGCCGGTAGATGTTAGAGGTGGCTATAACTCAAGCAGATGTAGTATGGGTGAGAAAAAGGGAAAAGAGGGGTTCAGCTCACATATATGAACAATAAAATGAAATACACACCTGATGTTGAAAGAGGGGCATTTCTTTTTTTTCTTGAATCTAGTGGATAGAAATGGAATTTATAATAAGGCTATATTTAGAGCTTGATAGCATGACTGCACTGAGTAATGAAATAGCGAAGGTGGGGATTCATTACCTGCCACATAATGATTTATTCAAGCTGCATAGAATTATATTAATATTTCTCTGGCTCCTTTATATGTGGCCTTTTCGTCTTCTTCATGGCATAAGGTCAGGGAAATCATGGGTTAACGCTTAAAGGTTTACAGCGAGAACAAGAATCTTTAAACTGCTGTTACAGTGTTTTCTGATTTTACCATATACTGTATATCGGTGTAAACACATCCTACACAGGTCCAGCAGTGAGGGATTGAAAAACACTTTGTTGAACATCTTGTTACATTTTTAATGTAAGTTACTGCCCAGTGATTAGAGGGTGAAATGGACTGTATGTGGGTAGATTTGAATCTGATTATATGATTTGACTGAACTGGTAATACCTGGTATGATTTGAATTAATTGAGATTTTATACGACTGTATTTAAATTGGGGCTGTTTGTCATGTAAAGTTCCTTGATATTACATTTTTTTGCAGTTGGGACTTTATAAATCAATTTAATTAAATTTTCTTTTGTAAATGTTCAACTTTCGATTTTATAAACATGTCCTATCTGAATTCAAGTGCTTTTGGGTCCTGCAGGCCAACTGGGGAATGTAAGTAACATGTTTACTGAGCGCCCTCACATGGTCAAATTATTATTAGCTAATTAATTAACAGAAAGTGGGTTGGGCTGTTTTCCTGTTGGGACCACTCTGAGCATTTAGCATGTGTAGTTCAGTAAATCTTCATCAGGCAAAGAGTTTCAGCGCAGAGCAGTAAAAGTCTAATGTTATTATTGGGTAATTTATGTGAGATCTGAGTAGTATTTGCAACAGTTCCCAAATAGTGGTGTATAAACACAGTACATATCATCTCAGAAGTTGCAACACTCATGCCCGTGGACTTTTCTGACATCTCCAAAAACTCTGTGATAGCCTTGCTTAGCTGACGGTTAAACTGTGTATGCTACAGCAGTGTGGTAGCATACTACACATAGGAAGGTAACGTTTCAGAATACAACTGTATTTACCTACACCTGCAAATCTGTCTGTGTCACTGGAATATAAGGAATATATGCATTGGTAAATGGTAACTGTAAATGGACTAAATTTATATAATGCTTTTCTAGTTATACTGATCATTCATAGTGCTTTACAACAGAGCTACATTCACCCAGTTGCAATCAGAAACATGCACAACTTCATACATCAATAGCAAAAATTGAGAGGTACAGGAGACAATCAAATAAGTGTTGACTGATAAAAATTATTTGCCATTAGCCTCAAAATCCTTTCTGAGTCCATCCTATAAGATAAGAGAAAAAAGAAACTATAATAGGTATATGGCATGTAGACACAAAGTGCCAAAAACCACTACTGACATTTTATAGTGCATAGTACATAGTGTGTCTTTATGGCCTCTAGAGACACAAAAGAAAGCTGTATATTTTCATAGCTGAATGCATTACTGCATCCAAAATCCTGTTCTGGTCAAAGTTCTGCAGTTACTTGGCCGACCTTCAATGTGGAACTGTCTCCTTTGTTTTAAATCCTCTGCACAGAAATACATTAGATATGTACATGAACATGTACTTAGCCAGAAGCTCCTTCTATGGGTCAGTGGGGTGTATAGAGGAAAATGGCTCTCATCTGTGATTACAGTTTACATTTGCCTGAAATATTTAGGGATAGATATTAAAGTGGTTGTTGAGACCTGATTACACTTATCAGACATTTTACTTTTGTGTTACTAGTATCTTGTTTTTCTAATGGTTAACCCAATAGTCAAAAACAACAGCTGTTAATATTCTCAATTATAAACAACATTGTTCAATAAACACTTAAATTTATTGGAAGATATACAAATTCCCAGTCCTTACAGAAAAACACAGCATTTTCTGATCATGGAACCTAATGAGGTGGTAACAGAACTTCTCTCTTTTTAGCAAGAAAAACACCCGCTTCATTACTTTTTCACTCAACAGAAGACAGTTGGAAAAATATTTTCCATAAGTTGTTCCAACAAGGTAACATGAGCTTTTTTTCTCATGCCATTTTAACCTTAGAAAAATCGAAAAAGTGTTTTGCCAAAAATAAACAACTTTTATTGGCTGATAAAGATCATTAACAAATACAAGTTTGAGAACTTAGGCTCAGTGAATTTTGTTTTATTGACTCCTGTTGTACATGCACTAAATTTGAACAACTAAATATATGGTTCTGTTTATCCCATCTTTCAAGTATATTTTGCTAAATTGTGATTGCACTGATTCATGTTGTCTTTGAAAAATACATTAACAGCATTACATTGTAAGTTATCCAGTTGTATCAAAAGACATTGTACTTTTCCAAGTGCCAAGTAAATCCTGTGCTTGAGAAGATTATTTGATAATTCCACAAGGTCCGTTATACTCTCTGTCACTGCTATAACTCACTGGGATGCACACTTTGCAAGGTAAACACTGTTCTAAAGGATCCTAAATGAGGTAATCCAGCTGTGGCCTCTCCTCCTCCTGCCCAAGGCAGGATTTTGAATGCGAGAACTGTTACACTCCCTCTTTTATGTTAATCTTGAAAATGAGAACCACATGTCTGGCAGAAAGTGCCATAGAGAGCAATGACAGAATGCTCTTTCACAGAGTGGATGTTATAGGACCTGACAGGGCAGCGATCAGATTGGCTTAAAGGCAAGATGCATAGAATCTTGGCACGATCTTGTCGGATCTAGGGTGGTTAGATACAGTAATTTCATAAAGTTGACAGTTGGCAATCTTAATTAACTGGGGCATAAGATATAAGTGGCCTTGATAACAATTTACAGTCACACTCCAACAGTCATTCACTCACATATTCTCCAACTGAATTTTTCCTATTGCATTACAATACTAACCTAAATCATTATTTTATATGCTGTGGGTTGGGTCAAGCCAATAGATTTTAAAGTAGTCTCCCATTGCTACAAACATTTTAAGAGTAACCGTCATCAATGAAGTTTGGCTTTAATTTGGTGTAAAGCCTGGACACCATGACAGTGTGGTTTCGGATGAAAGGAATTAACTATGGATGCTACAATCTGAATGTGGTCCCAGTCAAAAAATTTCTAAACTCAACTTTTGGTGCACTGTCTGTGATTTTATGTCAGCTGTTTTTAGTGTTAGCCACTGAACTGAGCAAACACATTTTGTGCAGACATAATTCTAAAACAATGGCTTGTTGTCTGGTGCCAGCTGCAAGCTGCATTACAGACACTTTTCAATGTAATGGTTGCCTCTAAAAATATAAATCTTTTTTTTCACTTTTTGTAACTGCATTGACAGTAAAAGATTGACTGCTGAAGCTTCCTGTGTATCTGACTATGCTTAAGCAACTGTTTCTGTGAGGATAAGCTGGGAAGAGACAAGTCAAGACACTAGTTGTAAAATTTTAGACATTTAAAGCAAAGAGATTTAAAGCAAAGTGCTAAGTTTTTGAATCAGGTCGCATGTAACTTTTGTCCACATATGATTAAGTGCAACTGCATAAAAATATTGGCTGACCTATAAGTGATTCATACCAAAACAGAGAGTCAATATGCAAAGATTTGCGTAGCACCCCAGCAAGCTACAACATTAGCAGGATGTTTCCCGCCATGTCTTCAGAAAAAAACTATAAATGATACACATTTAAGGTAACATGTTGTCAAAACATTATAGTTATTTTTTGTTTTTATTACCTAGATAATCCCATGATGAAGGGCCATATTTGGATTGCACTGCAGAGACTCCAGTTAGGAAGAATTATCTGTTGTTTCAAGAAAGGGTCCATCAGTGGTAAGTGAGCTATAGTATATGTAATACTGATGAAATGTAGTAGGATTTAAAGCTACTGAGTTTTCAAGCATATACATGGCATTGATTTTATTACCTTTATTGTGGTCTTTATCTGGGACTTAGTATCAGCAAAAGGCTAACTTTAAATGTCTCAGATAGGTATTGGGCAGGAGAAACATCCAGAATGTAGTTTGTCCAGTTTTCTTGTACTTCTCCTGGCTGGGATTAAATACCCTAAGTCTGCCCTGTTCCAAGGTAAGCTCATTACGAAAACCAGCATAATTAGTGACTGCACAGACAAATGGTGTTCCCTTTAATTCCTAAACAGTTGTTAGTGTTTCAAAATAATCCTTTTCCAATGTGGTCTTCATGGTGAACTATGAGTTTGAGAAATTATGTTTTTTTTGTCTAACACAAATTTGTAAATCTTACTGTGATTTAAGAATTTCAAATACCAGCTTTCATTTCAAAGAACAACACTGTCTTGGAGTTTCTCTTCATCTCCCAACCTTACCTTGTTCGTCAAAGTTTCTCTACATAGTTCTTCTGGTCAAAGCATTGATTTGCTGTCTGACAATCTATTACGACACAGCCTTCTTAAGGCACCAATAAGCTTCCAGATGTGTTAGTCTAATTAAATCTATAGTGTGGTTTGCTTCTTTGACAGCCCATTCTTTGACTTATCAATCTCACCCTTGAAGCATGCTTGTATTCACTCTGTGTAATTGAAAGATTTCTCTGGAGGTTCTCCAGACTTTAATGTGTCTGGCATTTGCAGCTCAGGGTTGTTTGCCTATTCTTTTTGCACTTCTATTACATTAGCCTTGTTGTTGTGATTCATGGCAGCGATAGATCTTTTAAAAGGCCAAACAACCTGCTATTACAGTTATTGTTTCCCTGAATGCGGCGCAATTTCAGTTTAGGCTTACAGACTAAAAAGGAGAACTTACCATTAATTATATACTCTGGAATGTTTGTGAAGTTGATCCTAAATTTAAATTGTAATGGAGCACACCATTCAGTGCACATTAGATTAGGTACATCGGTTTGTAAAGGTAGCTTCGTCATAAATTTGGTATTTTCTGTGTAAGTGTTGACAGTGAATGCTGTAAGAGGGCAAATACTTGCATGCCTGCACCTATTTTTGTCTTGTACAATACCAATTTAAATTATTATCTTACTAAATAGACAACTTTAGGCAAGAATACCAATGCTGTTTAACTTTTCACCAACCACGACCAACTGCAAGTGTAACAAACAGACAGCCAGATGAGAGACAAGTGAAAACTAATTGAGGAAGGGAGTGCTAACGTGAGAGGGCAGCCGGTGGCTGGGAGTATACATGTGTAACCCATTTCACAGAGCCACACCATGGGAAACATTTACCGTACGCTAGGCTCCAATTTCCATAAGATGAATTCAGTATGAAATAACAACTAAACTGCAGCACTTGTTAACAGGATCATGTTTCACCACTTATACATGCCTGTCTATTAATAATGCTAAAAGGCTCAAGACTGAAATGTTTTCTTATAACCGATCTTGTCCACAGAAAAGGTTGGTGCTTAAGAAGTTGTCTTGGATTCAAAATAAACCTTGCTTAAGCTCATAGGCCTCAGTCTACTTCAAAGAGCCATGTGAGAGCATTGTTATTCTTTTGGGAAGGTAAAGTGTATATTAGATAGGTTTTTCATTTCCCCTTGATTTTTTTTCCCCATTACCTGTACTGCCTGTGAGCCAGCCAATGTCTTTGTCTGAATGTGGGTGGTCACCATTAGTGGCGGAAAAAGCAAAAATATATTTTCTTAGTTGGAATTCCCCCTTTAAATTACATCATTCGCCATTTCACCAATGCATGTCCACTTTTTTTTTAATTTTGCTAAATTGCATGTAAAGAAAAGTTTTGTAGTTCAAAGGTAAAAAAAAATCTCCATATGTGGTAAAATGTTTGATTAATCACTAAAAAAATTTGAAAATGAGATGATTTTTTTAATTAAAGCAGGATTATATTTTATATAAATTGCATTCTTGTATTAATTTCCAAACTTTCACTCATTGACTGATGAGTGGGAAATATATATTTAAAGTTTCGCACATGGAGACAAAATCATTACAAATCCCACTATGGATTTAGTTATGAATCAGTGAACCACTTACTGTTGAAATTTCAAAAGCAGCTAAAATTAGCAGTATTCTTCTCTGTAATTTGCATCCTTTAATTTTTTTATTCAGTTAATTTTTTTTTTTATTTCATAGCAAATGACTGTATACAAGCCTGAAATATCATGTTCTGACAAAGTAGATGTTTCTAGTAGTGTCATGAGCCCAAGAACTTTGACTTCAGTTCGTCACTTTAGTTGGATTTCTCTTTACTTTGTTATTTTCTGTTGATGTTGAACCTTTATATATTGAGGAGCTTTAAGGTTCTTCAGTGTAAACAACAAAATGGTTCACATCTTTTCCAGACAGTTTTGCAAAAGTAAATCAGCAGATGAAATTAAACTAATTGAAGAAGGACCTTGACTTTTTACACATTAAATACTTTTCAGACTTTTCATTTACACATACAAATGAAGCCAGACATGCAGCACCCTCTAGCACACTCATATTTTAATGCAGTAGTTTATTCTCACAGACTGGCAAATGTTGATTCAACTCTCAAACACTGAGCTTTTGAGATTTTTTTTACCTCCTTTGCTATCCTACTTACTGTGTGTGACAGAACTGCACAATATTTGGAAAATGTTGGCCAAACATTGCTAATCGTCACAATGACAATATGACTGATAATAGGCAAATATTTAACTAAGCAGTACTGATATCTTTTTGCTTTGGGTTTATTGCAAACATAGAGCACAGAGAATTAGTAGTCTCTCCAGCTATTGAAAAAAGACAATTATTTTCAAATCAACCTTCAGCATGTCATCACAACAATGTTTCTCCATTATGCCGTTTACACCGTTCTTAGGAGCGTTGGACTGAGAAGTAGTTTGTATGACAAGCTGAGCAGATGTGCAGTTTCACCAGGTGTTTGCTAATTGCTGCTGCCGCTAGTCTGGTGGAACTGAGTGGGGAAGGCGGGAGGTTGCTCTGTGAGGAGGAAGCTTGGCTGGGGACTGCAGCTCCAAGGAGGAGCTTTGTGGAAATAGGCGCCGCTTTGTGAGAACAAGCGTTTAGGCACCTCTGAATGGCTGCCACCTCTGAATGGCTAAAAGAATAAAACAATACTCCAGGTATGTTTTTGATGAGGGAATAACATTATAATATGATATAAAACTTAAATGCCCCCCTCCCTTCCCCTAAATAAAAAAGTGAAGCATATTTTCTTTTAAGGAATAACAATATAGTATGATGCACAATAACCTTTTATGAAATGCACAACAGTGGAAACGTACATATATTATTTTTGGACATCTTAAAAAATATTCGTAATACTGAATATTTAGAACTAAACTGTGCTTTTCCACAATGGACTTACATAAATGGCAAGTATGGTGAATGGGATGACATGACTTTACAAAACTGATTATCAAAAGAATACACAATGTTAAACTAAAGTATGTACATCTGTTTAACCTCAGACAAAAATACTTTCAACCCAAAATGAAGGGCTTAGAATAGCGTTTAAAATGTAAGGGTCAAATATTTCGACAGGCAAATACAATTTACACATGTTGATTGTTTAATGAGAATAATGAATCTGGAAGTTTGCTCAGCCTTTACCCTTTCTGAACCCCTCTTCACTTACACTTCTACATCACCCTGTATTGCATGGCCCTTGTACTGCAGGTGTCTTTCTGTATGCCTCCCTTCACTGTAGCTTGCTTTCCCAAAGATATTGTCCAAGCTCCTTAAGTATTTTTTCTCCCTGCCACTGTCACACAATGCCCTTATACCAACAACTGTGTTATGGTTCTTCAACTGTACAGGCACCTCTATGCCAGGACCGATTAAGACCATGCAATAGGAATTAGACACACACAAACACATAGCAAGAAATGCATGCACACAAACGCACACAAGTTGCACACATACACACAAAGAGAAGTATGCTCTTAGTGCCAAGTGAATTGTCGGATTTGCATCTCATTTGACCAGTGTGTGTGTATTAGTTTTAGTGTGTGTGATTTTTTTTTAATAGCTCCCTGAATACCTTGGTGCCACACAAAAGCTTTCTCCCATTTACTCTAGAAAGGCCTGAACCATTGCAACAGGGAACAGATTTAGATGTGCAGTGACAGCTTAATAAACGGAATGCTTTCAGAAGCCTCGGTCTGTGGGGGTGGCAGGGGTGTCTGGGAGGTTCAGGGATCTGTGTTGGATGCATCAATAGAAGGTGGATCTTGCTTTGGTGGTGGTAAGGCCTGCACAAAGCCCACAGTGGCTGACCTACAAAATGGTGGTCAAGATGGAGCTTTATGTTTAGGGGGCTGGCAGGGAGGAGAGGTCTGATTAGCAGGTTAGAGAGAGTTCAGTGGTTCTGTAAGGCTGTGGAAGACCTGCCGACTGGGGTTTGAATAGGCCTGGTGGCATGTAAACACTGTGAATAGGGATCCGAAGCAAAGGGAGTGCAGCAAAAGCACAAGGTGGGGAGGGGTAGCACTTGTCTGAGTTCAGGGAACCCTCACAGGAGTTGTGTAGAGGGCACTGGCCCTGGCTATGGGGCTCATTCAGGCAGATGCTCTGCAAAAATGGGGCACCATGGCGAGGTGTTAAACCAATCCTACTTCACAGCTAACCTTCCATTATTCATTATCAAAGAATACCCATGATCACAGTAGCCTTAGCACTAACTGGTCCAAAGATTGAACATGCTATATATATATATATATATATATATATATATATATATATGTCCATGCCCCTGCAAATAACCAAATACCAACAATATCTTATTTGCAGTTTTCTTAGATTTACTATAATTACTGGGAGGGGGAAATTCAGAATGACTGCTTAAATGAATTAAAAGGTAGTTGATATGTCACACTGTATGTGGAAAGGTTTTGAAATATTTTAGCAAAATCATGTTTTTACATCACAAAACCCTGGCTATTTAAAAAGTGGTGAATACACTTTAAAGATCTAATGCACTGTAAATATACATATTTAGCCTGCAGAGTTGATGACATAGCAACAACTATGAAGCAAGATGTTTAGGTTGAAAAGGTTTTCCTGGATAAAACCTTTTTCCCCACATAACATACACTTACCAATCACATTATCAGGTGCAGTTTACTGATGCTGTTTGGGACCCTATATTCCGATCAAAACTGCCCCCATTCTTCAGGATGTATATTCAGCAAGGTGCCAGAAGCATTTCTCGGACATTTTTGTCCATATTGTCATGATAGTATCATGCAGTTTGTGCAGATTCTTGTTGGCTGCCCATTAATGATCCAAATCTTCTTTTCCAACAATCTCAAAGCTTCTCTTTTTGACTGAATTCTGGTACCTGAGTAGACAGTGGGTTGACAGTGCCATATTCGAGGAACCAGTTTCAGATGATCTGAGCTTTGTGACATGCTGCATTGTCCTGGTGGTAGCAGAGATCAGAAGATGAGTACACTATGTTATTAAAGGAATGGACATTCTCAACAACAGTACTCCGAGTTAGGATGTGGTGTTTAAATAATGTCCATTTGGTAATCAGAGGCCCAAAATATTTCCCACATCAGTCCACCACCAGCAGCCTAAACCTTGGATCTGAGACAGGATGGATTCATGCTTTCATGTTGCTTATGGCAAATTCTTACCCTTCTTATAATGGAGACTCATCATGTCATGCATACCTTGGTTGTGGTTATTTGAGCTACTGTTGCCTCTCTATCATCTCAGGCAGGTCTGCCCATTCTCCTCTGACATCTGCATGGGAATTTATCCACACAACTGCCTCATCCTCTGTAAACCTGAGACCTAGGTTGGATGTAAAACCCTAGGAGATCAGCAGGTTCTGAAATACTAATGCCAGCCCAACTAACACAAACAGCCATGCCCAAGTTCAAAGTTATAAATCTGCTCTCTTCTCAGTTCTGATGCTCAGTTTGAACTTAAGCAAGTTCTCTTCACTACATCTAAATGCCTAAATGCATTATGTTGCTGCCATGTGACTGACTAATTTACTGTTAAATTAATTTACTAATTTACTGTGTTAACAAGCATTTGAAAAGGTGTGCCTAATTAAGTTCCCATTGTACATGATTTCCTCTACTTGTATTGTATTTTGCCTCTGCTTTTATCCATGAACTATTCTTGATGGAAATGAAAACACACTGTTTGTTTCTGCTGTCTTCAAAAATAGCTTTATGAACAAATTTGTATTGACTCTCCAACACAAGGTGGAAACATCTTGCTATCATTTACTGAAATAAAGCAACCCTTCATAAATTTGTAACAACTGTAATTACAGTTGAAGAGAATATTCTGTGTGCTTCGGACTAAGATACCCAGATAATCATATTTTATATTTAATAAGATTAAAAAGCAGATATGTACTTGTTCTCTATGTGCTGACATTGTTAATTTGCTTTCATCACTTGCTTTTGTACACTTAGCTGATCTATAGTCATATACATTCATTGAAGAAAGCTACTATCTAAACAGAAGACTTGCAACCTTTTTAATCATTTCATTGGGTTTTGTGGGCATCTATGCTCTTTTCTCAATCCTTGAGCTATTCAAAGAGTTCAGCCCTAGTTCTTCCAACTCAGTCAAAGTGAATTAGGGGATTTGATATGGGGAAAGGCTCAGTGCCTTCTGCACTGGTGTCCAGTAATTATGCTAATTTGACTGTGTATGTAGAGCTCATGGCTATTGAGTGGACCACTCCCAAATCAAGTGCTTAACCCTAATCTAATGCTTCATTATAGTTACAATACCGTATCTCTTAGTCTGAATGCACACTGTCTGCCTTTTTTGTGTTAAGAGAGATCAAATGATCCATCCTTGAATTTTCCATATGAGATTATTTGACCAAGGATCCAAAAGACCAGAAATAACAATGGTATCCAAGCATCCGTACTCAGTTTGTGAGTATGCATGGTTAGATGCCATAATAGATCCAAAATAAAAACAGAGGCTTTGACTGGAGCAAAATCACAAATATTTAAACAAAATTATCCTTTTTAGCAACACAATATCAGTAAGGTGTTTTTGTGTTATTCCCACAAAAACAGCCATACATGTACCAACTCACTTATATTGAGAACTCCCTTTAGAACCACTATGTCTGTCACAGAAAGTAGTCTAAAATAGACCACTAAAAGTAAAGGTGCTTATTTTTTACTTTTATTTTGTGCAATTGTACTTGCAGGGCCAGGTGTAATGAGTAAGCAGAGCTGCATCTTCATCTTTAATTCAAATAACTTTACAGAGCTGAAAGTAAAAGAAAAAAATACATTGAAAACAAGAAATATATTTGAGAAATTACATAAACTATGTATAACATATGATGAATGAACTAGTCAAATACACTACACAATTAAAACAAATAAATAACTTGAAAATAAAGTGCTAAACTAATGCCTTGATGGGAGAACTGCAGTAAAATGTTTACAATTTGGTTTTAAGAAAGCCAGTGGCTCCTTCACATCAAAAGTTTTGTGTTAGTTGAATCCAGTCTTAAAGATGATACAAATTTGACAGTAATCCCTTATTGCTTGTTAAGTTTTACAGTGGTATCAGACTTATTCTACAACAGTCTTCAAGTGGTTGATAAATATGGGTCTAAGTCAATAAATATGGGACTCTGGCATGATCTAGGCTTTTTTGTCAGAGTCTATGCTTAACTCTAATCTTGCATTTTTGTCCTAAGAAAAAAATTAATTCTGTCTTTTCTCCATTAGGCTTGAAACATTTCTGGCCCAAACACTCCATAATGTGAACACACATAAGGGTCTGTGTGGTGAAACAGATAAAGTTGTGTGTCATCAGCACAAGGAGAATTGTGGTAATACCCTATATCAGGGATCTGCATTTCCATTCATCAAGTGCCATTGTCCTGCAACTTTTGGATATATCCCTGCTCCAACACATCTGAATCAAAAGGCTCAATTACCTCCTTGCCATGTCAGTAAGTTTTGGGAAGCCCTGGTCATTAACTGTTCATTTGATTCCCCAGCCCTATAAAATGAACCCCTGGTATTTGGGTGTCACTTTGTAGGGCCCACAACCATCTCTGATTTGTGGCTCATACAATATCTGATACACTGCCAATGATGCGATTCATTTTAGATATATTGATGGAAAAAAGCAATATGAATTGTCATCTCGTTTGATTCGGTGCAGATTATTTGACACCCATTTTAACAGACAGCTGTCAAGTAATTTTTGAGCACTTTTAAAAGCCTAAAGTACAATTGACAGAAACATTGACAGTGCAACATCAAAAAATGGCCAGTGTAGAGGGGTGAAAAATAAGTTGTTATAAGTAAATGAAAACATCAATTAAGTGTAAATAGAGAAAATAGGCATCTCAAATTTTTTTTTTCTTTTTCTATCCTTAATTTCTCTGTGTAACAAGTCCTTTAGAGTTATTTCAGTTGATCAGCGCTATTTCACATCCAACCACTAGGCGGCGCCTGTCGCATTGGTGGCATAGAGAAGGTTTATGGGCACACAGAAGAAGAATAAACCTTCCTGAGCAATTCTGATGGCTTTACAGTGGGTAAAGCAAAATAGGTTAGAAAGAATACTTATATGTTCAGGCTCATTGTCATTAATGTTCATTTTAAATTTCTCATCTGAAAGCCATATGGAGAACTGGTGTATGAAATTTTTGAAATTGTATTTAGATTTACACAAACTCAAGTAAAGGTTAGGTTTATGTGGATACCTGAGCATAGAGATATAAAGGGGAATGATGTGGAAAATCATCCAGCTAAACTGTCTTTAAAACAAGTTAGAGTTATGGAAATAGCATTTAGTAAATCTGAAATAAAAGCTATTAAGAATCAAGTGAAATCTGAATGGCAGCAGCTTTGGGAGGAGGGGACTAAAGGTCGTCATTTATTTCAAAAACAAAAGAAAGTAGGGAGAATGGAAATAATTGGAGGGAGTCGAAAGGAACAAATAGTGATGACAAGGGTTGGACATACAGGATTAATTAAAACTTTACATTTGGTGGGTAAACATCTAACAGATAGATGTGAGTGTGGTCTGAACATGGGGACAGTAGAGCATTTAATAATTCAATGTGAAAAATATAGGGTGAGTAGAAAAAAAAATTAAAACAAGAATTAAGGACGTATGGTGCGGAGACATTAAGAGTGAATAAGGTATTAGTTAAACTTAAGATAAAAAAAATGCATATATTAAATTTCTATAGGAAACAGGATTATATATAAGAATTTAGTTTAAGTAGATAGGAAAAAATACTCAGAGCCACACTTCAGCATAGCAGATGATGATAATAGATCTAAATGTTGGATGTCACCTGCCATAAAACTCAAAAAGAAGAAGAAGAAGTAAACCTTCCAGTTAAATGCTAACGCAAGCTCAGCGTGTGTCTCATCTTTTTTCTGTCGCAGGTCAGTAAATATGTATTTTAATACATATATATTGTTGACTCATAAGAGTTGAAGATATTATTAAATCGCAAGTCAACCAGTGAGTCACATTATGTTGTTTGTGATGAGCATTTTGTAGCAAACGGAACATATTTCTGTATGCTAACTAATGCTAATGCTAGTGGACTTTGGGCATGTTTGTTAAGTTAACTGAGAAACAACTGAAAGACTGGTGAATTCACTTTGAACTTACTGTGCTATGCTCTTTTCAAAACAGTTCTCACACCAAATTACATTATTTTGGTCTCTATGTGTTGTAAAATGGACATTTCTTTATGGGTTATTGCAAAAACCAGAGACACGATACTGTTATGTAATTTAGTGAGTAAATAATGGCTGCCTATGTGTGAAGTTTAGTCAAGAGACACAAAGTGAGAGGAGCATTGCACCTTTTCAGTTTTGTACTTAAAGAATAGAGGTTGTTGTGTTAAGAGACAAGCTGCTATGATTCTATTAAAACAACGGAAACAGTGAAAGGCTAAAATGCTTAAATATTAAAGTATATTTTATCTGTGCATAATAAAAATAGTAAAAGCTATTACAAAGAGTTAAAAGAAATTCATATTTTATTTTGTTAAAAGTACAAAAAGCCTGATTAAAAAAAGGACAAAGTATTTAAGTTCAAGCATTGACTAAAAAACTGTAATATGGTTTAGAGGATTAAAGTCATATGCAAAATGATTTTGTCATCTGATAAAATTCATAATTTCTCTTCTAACTACTTGTTTTAAAGCTTCTTAAAAATTCAGTACAGCAGTGACACCTTAAAATTTTAAATGTAATGACAGTGAGGTAGTTCATATCTAGACACAGATGATGTTTAAAGCTTCATTCTGAGTAACACTGTAAGGCTTGACATCTTTAAAGAAGGTGTTGGCCTCTATAACTATTTTGAATTAGCAGGGCTGTTTTAAAGGACAGAATGAAAAAAAAGTTGTTCACGGCTTTTGGTGCTCCTTGTCCAGGATGAGTCCAAACCTGAAGCAAGTGAAGCTGAGCTACAAGCAGACCTCTACATTCAAGACATGTCCTAATCGCAAGTGTATATAAAAATTATGAAAGTTGATGCTTCTAGATTTAATACCCAGAATCTGCATGTTTTTTCTGCTTCTCTATCTACACACTTGCATCATGCACATGTAGATCTGCATACTGATGCAAATCATTAAATCTTAACACCCCTAGTCAGTATGTTATGTACAGTCAAGGAACTACAGTTTATCGTGGTCTGAGAAAAATGATACAATTAATTACAAAAATAAATCTGGGCACCATATCAAAACAGCAAACTGTTAACTTTGGGTCAGGAACAATTTATGTCAAAGAAATTATGTATTTTACCTTTTGGTCAATTTTTCAATTCAAAACATGTCAGTGTTATGAAGTTCTATGAAGAAAAAAAAACATACCATGAGTTTCTCCCTACAATATATAACATTCACTGTTTCCATGAAATTTTGACCTAACTTTCAGTGTTTGTTGGATTTTCATGAACATAATATCTTACCCTGTGTGGACACCTCTTAATGAGTCGATCTGGAGCTGTTTTCCCATAATAACCTCGAATGCTACCCAACCCTATGACAACACTACTCTGAAGATTGTTCTGCAGAGGAAAACCGAGTGGAAGCCATTATTAAATTCCAACAGAGATTCTCAAATTGCACCAGACTTGCCTCATTAAATTAAAATGTGGAGGGTCTTTGTTTGCTGCAACAACATCAGAGCATGCTAATTGCCTTTTTTTTTGATAAGTGGAGCTTTAGAATTAAAAATAAATTCGATTTTTTTAAATAAGCAAAGGATGCCACAAGACACTGATTTTGAGGAACATTATATGAATTTTTCACCACACTGAGCAAATGAAGAGTTTATTTTCAGCAGGGGAAAAAAGTGTTAGTGTTTGTATACTCTGTCTGTTTTTTTAATGACAGGGTCTAACCACTGCTAATTTCACATTATTTAATGTTGCTTCCAACATTAAAAAAAAACAGTACAGAAAAACCTCTTCCTTCTATGTTCAAAGAGGGCAAGAGATAATCCTTACACCAAAGGAATGTTTAAGTCTGATCTGATCTGCTGGTTAAAGCCTCGTCTTTAACCAGCCAGTCTTTGTTTGTTTTAGACAACCCAGAGTTCGCTATGGTTAAGATGAACCCTCTAGCCCACATCACTTGGCTTGGAGATGGCTCTTGTGTGTGTGTGTGTGTGTGTGTATGTGGAAGTGCATGTGTGCCTGGAAACAGGATTTATCTATCATGTTGTACAAAAGGCTGTGGTAACTGGCAATCTGGATGACCACAGTGGGAAACTAAACCTCACAAAATTGAGTCTCTTGCTTTCTCTCTTTCACTACACACAAACACACAAATGGAAAAATCTGTGAAAGATGCCAGAAAATCCTATTTGCTTTGTGCTTGGACATGGTACCCTACGCCAGCTAAATGCAATCCTAAAAACACTAAGTCAAAGCTCTATCGTTTTGTTATGGACATAAAATCCTGAACATATGCATGTATATCCAGTCAAGGTAAAAAGTAAACATATCCTATTGAAATGTTTATTGTGTATGAGAATATAATAAACAGATCAGCACATGAAGTTTTTGAATGAGTTAAATACAACCACAGATTAATATATGACACACTGTCAACAGTAAATAAGTACATCCTTGCTACTTCCATAGAAAATAGATTGTTTCTCTAGTAGTGAGTTGTTATTCAAGCTGTCTACGGAGAGAGTGACTAATAGGGATGGGAATCTGAGTAGTTCAATTCCTTGGAATCGTTACTCTACCTGCCTAATGATTCCACTGGTTGGTTCCAGTAACATGTGACATATTTGCGTGATGACATATTGTACACGCTCCGTATTTTGATTTAGAAAATATCCGAGATGGGATCGCGGCAGAAGCGTTCCAAAGTACGGTTATATTTCACAAAAAAAGACGGTACTAGGGCCAGCTGCAACATGTGCAGAGCTTTAAGCACAATAAAAGGGTATAATACTTGCAACATCCTCAAACAGTTGACCACACAGCATGCAACTGATTTGTATAAATGTTAAGTGTCAGATATGTTGCTTAGTGACGGCAGTGACTCTTGAGAGGGGGAACACAATCACAATGTTTTCTGCCAAAAACGTCCCAGGTTATTGCATTAATGTTAGCGCCATGTTGTATGAATAATCCCCAGCTCGTATTAACATTTACAGTCATATTCAATAACATAGAATATGGGTCCCAACGAGGCTTGTTTGTTTGTCAGATTAATAGTACCTTTTGAAAATATTCTTTAAACAGGTATTAAACATTTTTCATTAAGAACATTTTCATTTTGCTTTAAAAATATTTTTTTATCAGTCTGTTGTAATATTCTAATCTTAAAAGTCATGCATTCATTAGCTGTAAGCAAGAAATCATCATTAGCAAATAAAAGCTTCAATACATCAATCTATGTGGAATTAGTCTATCTAAAGTGTTTAATTTCTGAGATGAGTTACTGAAATACATGAAGTTTTCATTAATATTCTGATTTATTGAATATGACTGTAGCTGACGAGGACTGCCAGAATGAGGCATGTCCACACATTAAACAGAGGTATGTCCTTGCACACTTTTAGTTACCCCTTTCATTGAGGCAGGGAGGGGTAAAATGACAGAGGCAGAAATAGATAACATCTTAGAGGGTGTTTTCCACAGCTGGAGACACCTTAAGTCTTGAAACATCCTTCCTGAAAAGCCAAACACGCAAATATGTCTGCACAAAAACTGGGGATGTGCCAAAAAAAGCATTTAATGTTAAAACGTTCATTTCAAAGAGGGATTCTTATTTTTTTAAGCCAGCTTTAATTTTGTTTGAATCAAATGCAACATTGTGCATATTTTGAATTAAAAAGTTTATTTCCTAAATCAATGAGAATCTATGAGAGAATCGATAAGGAATCGAATCAATAAGTAAGATTGATAATGGAATTTGGTATTGATAAATTCTTATAAATTCCCATCCTTAATAACTAATATCATCTCACTTGTTGACAGGCTACATATACAATCCTATTGTGCATTTTTGGTGATGCCCGAAAATTTTTTTCACAAGTTTGTCTCTACTGCTTTATATTTTGGACTTTCAAACTGTTTGATAGTCTGTAGTTATTTGTACTTATTCTTATGTGTGTTTATGTACTTAAGTTTTACTTAAAACATACTGTGCTGTTACTAATAATAATAATAAAAAGAACAGTATAATAAATCAATATTTTGCTTGCAATATTTAAAATACATGATTCATTTCAAAGTTATTTCAGTCATTGTTGAAACATGCAATTATTTTAAAGCATACAACAGTATAGTATACAGCCATAGATAATAAATTGTTAAAAAGCTGATTGATTTAAGTAACTCAATTCACCGAGTGAAACAGATTATTTACACACAGACTGATACTTGCAAGCCTTTAGTTTTGTTCTTATTGTGATTTAATGAAAACACAACATTTAATCCCTCACTTAAAATAGTCTTTTATTGGAAAATTTAAATGTGTTTAGCTCTCATCCTCACTAATAATACATAAATTATTTTTACTGTATTTCAGCAGTTTCTTATAGAATTAAATGATACCGCATTCTGTTTCCTAAGCTGAACATAAAACATCAAACTCAGTATTATCAGTAACCATTTTGTTTTTATTGGATATTTTCTTTGCACTCTTTTGGCCCCCCTAGTACAAATTTTACAATGTTTAGATACCATTACCTCCCTGAGTATTGTTGTCCATCCCTTTACGAGCAAGTGTCCCCATCTTATGATGGCAACTTCCAGGAGGATAGCACACCATGTCAAAAGTCTAAATGATCTTAAACTCTTTTCTTGAACATGATGATTTCAAAGTACTCCAGTGGCATCAAAAGTCATTAAATCACAGAGCAATAGAGCACCTTTGGCATGTAGTAGAACAGGAGAATCACAATGAAAATAAAAAAATAATAATAAAGATGAATAAGTCAATAATAAAGATGAATAAGTCAATAATAATTCTGCACCACCTTCGTTACACCATTATACCAATATAGACCAAAATCTCTCAGGAATGACTCTGAAACCTTGTTAAATCTAACCCACAAAGATTTAAGGCCATTCTGAGGGAAAAAGAGAGTCCAACCTGGTGTTAGCAAGATGCACTTAACAAAGTGGGCAGTGTGTGTGATTGCTGACAGGTGTCCTGGTTGCAGATAGATGAACAGTATGGAGAGCTGGAAGGTTAGGGCAACTAAGGAAATGGCTCAGTGAAAATAAGTCTGCATATGTAATGAAACACATATCTTTGTGTGTTAATGTGTGTACAAAGACAAATCCCTCAGTACTTGAGGTGGATAACATTTAATTTCAAGAATGTCTTCATACTCACCAGAAACAAGTCTTTTTGCCTTTTTTTATGTGGCTGCCTTTGGTGTCTTTGGCAAACTTGTGGAGTTCAGCAATGAAAACAAACCTTAGAGAAAAACGCGAAACACTGGGCTCCATGGTAAGAACTAGTGTTGCATTCATTGTTAATGCTTCAAAATGAATCACTGCCGCCCAGCCCTCACCTTACTCCCTGACCATTAACACACTTGGAGACAAACAGAACCACAGAAAACACCTCTTTTTCTAAATTTCTCACCCTCCATTTATTCCTTCCTTCCTTCCTTAATTCTCTCTAAGGAAGAGACCATTACAACTGTCACAGAGACAGTTAGGAACTATTAATCAGGCTGTTAGTCTTCTGGGACTTGTAGCCACACAGTTCAAAGCATGGCTAAAGAGAGGGTGGGCTGAACAAGCTGCACAATTAGCTCCAATAACAGATGGAAAGAACCACAAACAAATGCAAATAAACATGCAAAAAGTGTCAATGTACACATGTCCTTTATGTAAATTCTGCTGATATTCTTTTAACAAATACCTTATACTTTCTTTAACTGTTTTCTGCAGAGAACTTATTTTTTTGTAAGCTGTGTTTTCAACATAAGGCAAAAAATGTTGGCCAAAAATGTCGGGCAAAATGACATCCAGAAAAAAATGGGTATTAATGCGTAAATCCTGTTTAAAGTTAATCAGGTCTGTTTTAATGGACATACCAAGCCTGACCTTTGATGTCTTTGTTTAGGCTAAGTTTGGATGTGACCTCATGGTGGTGGTGGTGGAGGGGCGTCATAATAAAGACAAGGGCCGGCCATATATACATATAAAATAGGTTTCAAGCAGGAATTCAAACAGCTCTGATTTCTATATCAACTGGACAGAAACTGTGCGATGATTTGGTTTATTCATACTTCTCCACCCTCCTCTACAAGATATGATTTAGCATACATCATCACCCTATCCCTACATCATGTAGGGAATATCAGCATTAAAGGTCACAATGGTCTGATTAAAATTGTGTGATGAAAAAGAACACAAAATGAGAACTAAATGGCCCCTGTGATAGAGTATGCCAAAATGCCATCAAGTGGTCAACTAATTGAACAGTAATGAAATTCTCTGAGGTCATGGTTATAAGGAATAGGAAACACTGAGCTCTGCAGGATTTATTCATGATGATTCAGTTTGTGATTTAGGAACTGCGATGCAGATTTATACAAATATTCATCCATACATGGCTCCCAATAAAGCTTCCGAGTTGGTATCACTTAACTTGAAAGTACAAACTTATTGTTCAGATGGACTTTTGTTCATATTGCCAAAAGGAATAATATATTTTTAAAATCATTGTTCATGAATGTGCTTATTTGAATTCTATGACATACTGGTTCATTTGTTTTGGCTTGACAAATATAAATATCACATATGGAAGGAATGGTTAACGCAACAATTTTTGTCTGTCTTTTTTTGTTAGACAAGGGTTTCTTTTTTTAATTTCTATGCCATTTAATTTCTTTTCCACCAGCTTCAGTCAAGAGAAGCTTTTAATAGAAGCATATAAAAAATACAAATGGCTCATTTTGACAAAAATCAACATTACTGCTAAAGAAGAAGAGAAGCTGACAGAAGCCATTTTAATATCAAAAAGTCTATGTTTACTGTTTGATTTTTACCAGTAAGTTTTCTTTTTTTAGATTTTATTTGTGTTTGAATGTAAATTTTAAGTCCATATTTAAAAAAAACTTTATCAATTCTAAATCGTAGAGCTGTTCAAATTTAAAGCATAAATTACAACATGATGAATGAGACAAAGTGTGTCAAGTAAATAAGTGTTAAACTTTTGGATGAAAGGGACAGGGACTTTTATTTTAATATTTTCAGCTGGAAGTATCCTTGCAATGTTGCAGCTCGGTAAGTAGTGAGAGTTACTTTGTGTCCTAAAAGATCTAAAATCATTTAATACAAAAAACTTTTGGAGAGACATTCATGTGGTCATTATTGTGAAGCTATTGCTAAAATGAACAGATTGTTATGAGACATTAATAGCCCTTAATTCAGGAATGTCACTGGCTAATAATCAAGCACATCCATTCACAGTGAAACATACGTAGCAGTTGCAGCCTGTAGCTCACATGCAGATTTCCTTTCATTCTTCAATACATTAAATAAAAACTGTTACTAAGACTGGAATCTCAGATCAAGAGTCCATGTCAAGTCTCAGGGCTTCCGCTGGCAAGTTTAAATCGACTCTGAAGTCTTATTTTTGTGACTTAAGTGTGACTGAAATCTCAAACTTGAGTCTCCATCCCTGCTGTAAATTAAGCAAAGTCAATATGGTTCCCTTAGAATCACTGGTCACACAACATTTTTAATTGTCATAGGAGTTTAAACAGGCACAGAAATGTAAAAGAAGTCGATATAGGTAGCTAAACATCAGTCTGTTGGATTTTTTTCATGGTCAATCATCAATTTTATTTGTATAATATTGAAGCACTTCATAAAACACTGCAAATTCTTAACAATTTTTACATTTCTGAATACAGAAAATCCTCTTCAGCAACCTTCTTTTCCAAGCATCAGTCAGTCTGCTTTAAAATGCGTGGTACCTTCATACTCACCCCAGTTCTAATGCCTATCTCATGGCATGAAGAATTGAATAGAATATAATTTTTTTTTAGTATTTGAGCTGACGTTTATTATTTAGACCCAAAAAGGCGAAATGATCCAACTTCGATCTCTGACCAACTGAATGATCCATCTCTGCCTTTTCTCTTCTAATAGAGATTTTAAATTTAAAAGTGAAAATTGATGGTGATGGTAAGTTATTTTAGTTATTTAAATGTCTTTCAGTGTGTTTCATTGTTAATGTCAAGAAGATTAATTATTTTATCTACATATATCCTCACAATTTAGAGTTAGTATTTAAGTAACATTGATTGATTTTTTGTTGTCTGAGAAAAACAAATCAGGTATTGTCTTTTTAAAAAATCCTTTCTAATCTGTTTTTCTTTTTTCTTTTCTTTTTTTTTTTTTTGCTTTCCTATATTTTAATTGATGATTAGCCTATTTTTCCTTCATACTTTTTTCTTCTTTTGTCACTTAAGAACCTCAACAAATCTTTCTTTCGGTCTTTTTACCAATGCAGCATCTGCTTCCCTGTGCATATTATTGTCCCTGCTGGCAAACTTAGAGGTCACTTCAGGGTCTTATTTCAAGGGATGTAATTCCTCACTGCAGATGAAATTCACTAAGCTTCCCTCCAGAGGCTGAGGACAACACAAAGGAAAGGGCATCGCTAGATTAGAAGGTAATGACTCTAATAATTAGAAGGTTTTTTTTTTAAACTGTCTATGATCTCAGCCACAGAGAGTGATATGCAACCGAGCGTAAAACCAAGGTTTAAAAAAAGGTAACACAGGAGTCTGGTGTAGTTATATTCTACTATAATTTATTTGTCTTACTGATGAGCTCCAATTTAGGCTCTTCAAATGTATTCTCCTCTATGTGCAAATAGCGAAATGAAATGAAATGCACAATTGAGGCAGGTGTCCAGATCAACAACAACTTGAAAGAATAGTATTATATAATAGTACTATCCCGTTCATGAGTCATAGATGTTGGAAACAGCTGATGTCCTTTCACCCTTTCCTATAATCCAGTTCCTGGTGTTTGCTGATTAGTCATGGATCTCCATGTTTAGCATCTGGTTATTGAGCTTTGACTTATCGGCCTCAAATACAAGTGTGTGACCGTATGTATACGTCTTTGTGTCAAATAAAGGATAGAATGCTGGATTTTACAGTCATTGAACAGAGCCAAGCAAGTCTGACCTTTTTTATGCAGTGACCTAAAATCAGCAAGGATGCTCCACTAATGTTACACACCCATGCAGAAATACACACTACATCGATCACTCCGACATATACTCAGGATGACAGATACACTGACAGTAATCAGCGTCGAATGTGAAGAAGACCTTTTTGAAGCGCACACCAATTTATTTCAGACTGTGGCCCAATGATGGACAGATTGACACACTGATGCATAACGACAGGTAAAAAGAGGAAAGCAAAGCTGGGGGAAGACAAAGATCAGAGGGGGCAAAATGGAGACATGTAAGCTTGACCGACAGAGTCTGCAGACAGAGAAGGTGGAAAATGATGCCTGCTGGAGGTCAGACAGGAGCATTTCCCCCAATTGGTTGCGTCCTTCATTGGTGTATAGTTTCACGCTCTCTCTCTTTCTCTCTCTCTCTCTTTCACACACACACACACACACACACACACACACACACACACACACACACACACACACACACACACACACACACAAACAGCAAGCACTTATACCCCTCCACAAGGGGACTGAGATTGGATTATTGATTGCATTGAGACAGACACATCTCAAAGGAAAGCAGAGGTCTCTTATGGAAGGACCTCTTTTGCAATTGTCACAGCTAACAGGAAAACAATAGGTGACCTTAACTTGGGGATGATCAAATGATCACTCACCTCTATGAGCATTATACACCCACCTTCCCTTATACCAAATCTTTTTAGCAGAGTTGTAGTACCAGAGAATAATTTTGATAGGATTCTTACATACCTGCCCACAGATGTGACAATCCTGATATCAACCTTTACTGTAAGTGCATTAGTCAAAGTGCAGTGACATAGGAAGAGGTTGAAAAAATAAAAGCCCTGTTCTGTAAATTATCATTATTTGTGAACTTTTTCCCCAGCATAGTTGCATGATTTAGAATAGTATGAAGCTTAAAGATTGTGTAACTTCTGCATAAAAGTGAAGCCACAACAGTCCAGTTTCCACTTAATCAAGGTGGAAATTGCTGGATATCATCATTTTTAAATGTTATGTCTGTTTAAAATTTGGAATTAAAAAAAAAGCTGCATATTCTTTCAAATACTGGTTTTTGATTCAGAATTTGTGACGTCTAAGCTTGAGGAAATTATATGGATTTTATGGAACATCAAGTACTGTTATGTCTTTAGAATATGGATGCTGCTTTATATTTCCCTATGGGGGACTAATAAAGTTGTTGTTGTTGGTCTTCTTCTCCATGATGTTGTCAGTTGTCAACTGTCACCAGCTTAGTTTTCAGTTTCAAGCTTGAAATATCCCAAGGTAAGTGAATCATAATCATCATCATCATCCCAATAGACAAACTGTAAGGTTTTGCACGAGATTAAATAAATGTCTCTTTAAAAACTCTTTCTTTTTCTGAAATTCCACCTTTAGGAAGTCATCACAATAGTGCTCCTCTATTAACTCTTTAATAATGGTTTTATCAGTGTTGCACTGAGAAGTAACTTGTATAATGAGCTCAGCAGATGAGTAGTTTCATCAGGTGTTTGCTAATTGCTGCTGGCTAGTCTGAAGGAGCTGAGTGGGTAAGTCGTGGGGGAGGGGTGTTCTGTGAGGCGGACGCTTGGAAACTGCAGCTCCGACGAGGAGCTGGGTTTTGAAGGTGGAGCTGTTTTCACCCAGGCTTTTTTGCACAGCTGAATGTCTGCCACAGGAGATAAAAGGATTTCTCATACATGCATGAAAGAATCAAGATAATACTCCAGGTATGTTTTTGATGCGGGAATAACATTATAACATGATGTAGAGCTCAAAAAAGTCGATTTTACATAATACAGCCCCTTTTAAAAATGGTTATGAGGGTTATTCATTCTCATCATGTATCCCATACGAACATAAATATCAGAAGAAGACTCCGATTCTCCTCTGTAACCTGCAAACTAACCCCTGTGATCCCTGACCAACTGACCAAGCTTAGTGCACTGAGTTCCAAGGAAGGAAAAATGACACTTTAATTTCATTTGAGTGTTAGGTTAGTCTTTTGCAGCAGCACAATGGAATACAACATAGAATAAAAAAGGTACAAGAATTACACCATAATGAGGAAAGTAATAGTAATCCTCAGTAATATTCACTTCAGACAATATATTTGACATTGGAGTGTATTTTATGCATAACAAACTAAGACGTTCCATGTGGATACATGTGTGAGACCCTGATAATCTGGCAACAGGCGGTGTTCATTTTGACATTACAAGGTGGGTTAGACTCCTTTCACATGAAGGAAGTTAACCATGTGGGGGGGGGGGGTTTGTTTGTTTTTTCACTGCAAGGACCTCAACTTCTGAACTAAGGTTGCAAAACCTAGTTTAACTTAATTAATTTACATATTTAGGTCAATATATACAGTGGTGTGAAAAAGTGTTTGCCCTCTACCTGATTTCATATTTTTTTGCATGTTTGTCACACTTTAGTGTGAAAAGCCTCATTGCAAGTTATCACAAATGCTTGAATGCAGTTGCTAATGCTAAGGGTGGCCCAACAATAGACAAAATCCTAAAAATATATTTATTACCCATGAACAAAAACAGAAATATTGGTGACTCTGGGTATATGTGTCTGATGAAAAATGAGTGGTTTTAAAATATAATTATTTATAAGTTGTTGCTTCATAATTTACTTGAAGAGAAAAATCTACAGTCAGAGAAAAACAAGAACATTCTGACAGGAGGCATTCCACCTGCAGCAAACAAATCCCTTACAAAGAACCACTCAGCCATTTTCACTTCCTTCGATGCACAAAAGCCTTTTGCTGTTATTCCATGTGACTTGACTTTTTGTCATTTGATTTTAAACTTTTTCCATCACTGACTATGGAAAGCATAAGCAAAGTGACAGAAGGACATCTTGCCATTGCAATTGACTAAAGTGGTCTATTGCTACAAGCAACTGCATGTACAATGGCCATCGTGCATGTGCTGACAGGTTCAACATTTTACTAAAGCTAAGGTACCACAACAAGCAGAACTTTCTCAGAGGAGAATTTATCCATTCCACCGAGCCAACAATATCCAAATTAACAGGAAAAGACTGAGACTATATGGTTTTTATACATTCTTTTCAAATATGGGACTCCAATGACGATGTTTTGTAAGGCTAGTTGAAGATGGCCAGTCCTAGTCTTTACTTGGGTAAAAAAAAAAAGTTTTAAAAAAATTGACTTTTTGCAGTTGATATCTGTATTGTGGACAGCTTTTTAGCTTTCGGTTCTCAACCACATTTTCCCATAATTCAGACAACACAACCCTATGTCAAATTTTTACTTTGGCAATAAGGTATTTTTAAACCCAACATCAATAGTGAAATTAGCTCCTCTTACCACTTGGTATTTCCCAGTCATTTGCTTTAGCCTGAGGATATCTTCTTAACCCCTTAAATAAAAATCTTGACCTTCTACCACAGTTCAGAAACCCCCTATGAAAACAAACCAGTATGCAGATTATCTGATGTTAATGGGGCATTCATCATCATTCGCTGCTTGTGATGGGGTGCCATTTATCAGTACAGCATGATAGACTTATTCATGCAGATGCCATCTGCAAAACCTATTTTCCTCCTTTCAATTTACCATTACATTGGTGTGAAGATGAGGAATAGGATGTGAAGATGCTGCAGAATCAGACATGCATTCCTGGGCTGAAGCCATGGCAGGTCTGTACAAACATGCTCCATGTGGTAAGAATGATTAGTCTGCAAGAGGTCACTGTTTGCCTGTTATCCTGCTGTTTGGACAGGAGTCCAAAAATCACACTGATCTCAGCTCACCGAGACAGTTAAACAATTGCCTTGCATGACAAACCTACAATGCACATTTGTTAGGTATTAACGTGTCATAGAGAAGTCCCCAACCTTGTGCTGCATAAATATTTTGGAGAGCTTTGAGACAACTGGTGATCTCAAAGAACATATTGGATGAGTTTTAGATTGTGTATTTTGTTCTGAAACTGTTGACCCAAGATCATGGAAAGACCATCAATGACAAACTTTTCAGTGCTCTGACAGACAGTCAGTTACTATATTCATGTCATTATTATTTGATATATGTGGAAAGTTACCATTTAAGGCCATGATTGTTATGATTATCACTTCTTCCTTTCATTACTTTCAGTCAACAAGTTTTTAATCCTTAGCTTTTTCCATAGTTGTTTTATTTCATATTTCACGTTTTCATTTAATTCTCATATGTGTTGCTTTAATTCCCTCTAAAGCACTTTGAATTACTTTGAGTATGAATGGTGCTACACAAATAAGCTTGACCTCTCTTGCCTTACCTGTCATAGGGTTAGCATTTTAAAAATTAAGAATTCTGATAAGCATTTTTGGAGGGATGTGAACCAACAAAGACAAATCATGAAATATTTTATATTATTTGCAACAGTCACTGGTCTGACCTTTCAACAAACTGAAATAGCTTGAAACCAACTGAATCTATCTTTTTTAATTTGTTGAGCTTTTGGCATAAAAACTCATCGAAATAAAACCAGGTCTTACTATTGACCTGAAGGCTTTTTCCCTTTTTTTGAAGACTGTACTATACCTTGCTTAAAGCATTCAGAGTTTTTCAAGTAAGATTCTGTTAAGCCTATCAGTCATAAATTATCCACTGCTGTGGCTACCTCTCTTTGCCTCTTCATAGTATAAATCCAGATTAATTTCACCCACAGGCTGAAGTTAACTGCTAGTCCAAGAGGACACATGTCCAATGCAGACTTCTGCCATCTTAAAACAACTCCAATCTATATTCTGTAAGAAACTCTAAACTTTTAGCAGCTACTAGTAAGAGTAGTCATCATTTTTAGAATGCTGTCAAAAATGAAAAACGCACAAGTACTTGTATTTCATTGTGTTTCGTCTGAATATGTTTTTTTTCAAGCAATAATGCCTTAGTACAGCAGTATGTTCTCTACAAACATACCCACCTTAACTATGAATACAGAAAATAAAAGTTGCACTATAATAGGAATTTGGATTTTGATATTGTCTCTAAAACTGATGGGTGGGGATGGATTCTAAAGGTCTTTAGAATCTTGTCATGTTTTGGGTCTGCACATCTACTGCAGCAAAATCCCATTCAACAAGCTTAATATATGATTGAGGCCCACAGGCCAAAAAAAGGCCTAGGATGTTCTACATATTTCATTCTCACAGAGGAAGATCAATGGGGTACACTACCTCCTACCTCTTTTTTCCATGTAAATAATGATTGGCTACTTTATAAATAGTCACCTAATGCAAATGTGACAATTGTTTAAAGGCTAATAAAATAGTGTTTACATAAATTACTTTGATGTTTTTGAGACTGGAGTTGTTTTGGAAAGTGGACGTCTGCTTTGGACTTGGTCCATTGACTAGCTGTTAATCTCATCCTCTGCAACCAGCTAAACTGGATTTATACTGTACTACATGATGATGCCAAGAAAGTTATCTATTGCAGGTAAGATATTAAGGGCTTTTACCCATTTACCAGGACTTCACTTGAAAAAAGTCTGAACTACCTCTTTGACCTTAACAGGAATAAAGCACAGTAGAGATCATTAATATTTGAGCTTAGAGATGGGGTTTGTTTGTGAAACATGAACTTGCCCTGATGCAAATTCTCCCTTCACTATTTACTATGACACTTGTCTTCCTTGATTGTTTACACCCTCTCTTTTTCACATCGCTCATCACTGTCTCTGGCTGGTTTTGGCCAATCACAACTCACACTTTGTGCCAGGCATTGGCTTACTCTCAGCCAAGCTACTTGGAAAGGAAGCTCATGAATCTACTTTACTGTTTCTATCCGCTGACAAAAAAGGTGGGGATTGGGTGATGAAGACTGGGAACCATCAGTGTCCCTATTCATCCATTCATCTGTGCCTGCAGCATCCACTCTGTTCAATCCAAAGAAATACCCTGCACTGCTCAATGATTATCACCACATAGAAAACCCCCACCTAAAAGAACAGATGGGGAAAAAAGGGGTATCTTTGTTTGCAACCGACCCTGTGATGTCAGTGTTTACATGTTAGGATGGAAAAGCACCAAACAGACAGTTGACTGGAGAGAAAATTGCAAATAAGATTCTGGATTGCAGTCATTTTTTTGGCCAAAGTAGAGGGAGGAATCTTTAATTAGAATGTGTTGAGAGATCATAGTTTCCCTTTGAGCTATCAGGCCTTTTCATGTTTATGTGATGCATATGCATGGACTGGAGCAATCATCTGAAACCAGATATCAAATTCCACATAGTGTGACTGAAAAATGTTTTACTTAGCAATACATTTGTGGACCTGAGACATCTGCACTGAAAGGTGATGGCTGTGGTTTCAAACAGACATGTGTGTAACATCTGACGTTTGATGGCCTGCAAAAATCTATAAAATATGAACAACCTTTTCCCACTGAAATCCATATTAGTGGAAACTGAATCATGGCAGAATGCAGGACGAGATGAGAGCAATCCACACAACAGTGCTTCGTCTTTTAAGAGACAAGTAAATACAGTGCCGCTGGTGTGAAAAAAGTGCGTCATCTCACAGCCACGAGCCTAAGAGCTTTGACGTTTGCAAGCATCGTCAGAATCAGAGCAAGTCCCCGCAGGCAATCTGACAGAGATCACAGTGAATTACTCCCACACCCTCTTCCCTCATCTGAACCAGCAATAATATGGTGCTGGATTAATTTTTGCCCCTTTTTAGTAAGCTATGAAGATGATGGAGGAAAAAAAAAAAAAACGCTTAGTGTCCAAAATAATGAAACATTCCATGACACGTCCTTATCAGCTAAATGAAAAAAATCACATTATCTTCAAAAGGAGTTTTAAATGCCTGCCCGCCCGTTTGCTCACAACCTCAAGCTTCATGGGGAATATCAACTAAGAGACAGTAATTCGCTCAAGCTCTTAATATTCAGTTCTCAGCTATGTAATATGCAAATTTGTAGGGGTCATCCAGAAGTCATACAGAAAAAAAAAATCCCTTTAACTTAATTTGAGAGGCAGTTCAAGATTTTTCTGAGAAAATCAGTCAGTTATGGATAAGGTTCAGTAGAAGTCAAACTGTCAGACTCCTCCAGTGTGCTGAAAGGTCCCTGCAGCCCTGACATGAGCTGATCTCCTAAGATTTACTGTACATGCACTCTTTTAAACCCCACAGCCATCACATTAACACTGAGCATCTCCATCAACTTCTGCATGAGAATCCCGAACACCAGTAAGTAGCATGTTGCACGAATGAGACCATGGAGCTTTCAGCCTTTTGGGAAAAAACACTAATGCACTTTGCACCAAGGACAAATTGCTTTTAACATATGCCAAATCATCTGGAAACAGTTTGGCTATCCTATTGTTTAAGCCTCCACAAATATATATAAAGCATATACACAGCACCTAACATATTAACAGAAATAAAATCATAACCACTATACTGTACATACAGAAGCTTGAAAAAGTATTCTTACTCCTTTAACTATCTCACATTTTGTCTTCAATATATTTTATGTAGATCTGGCTGTGTGCTTAGGGTTAGTGAGCTCTTGAAAGTTGAATACTGCCTCATTATCAAGTCTTTTACCTCAAACAGGTTTTCTTCCAGTATTGCCCTTAGCTCTATGCGTTTTCCTGTCAGCTCTCCCCAGCTTTCCTTTCCATGTTGAAGAAAAGCTTCAAAACAAGCATGATGCTGGTACCTCCACGTTTAATGCTGGGGATGATGTTCAGAATAATGTGAAGTGTCAGTTTTTCACACATTTGTACATAGGAAAAAAAGTTCAACTTTGGTCTTACCTGACCATAGCAACTCTTTTGTGTTTGCCATCTCTTCTGCATTGCTTGTGGCAAATCTGCAAAAAGGACTGTGTATAACTTTCTTTCAACGTTGGTTTTCTTCTTACCCCTCTTACATAAAGTCCATATTTGTAGAGTAGACAACTAATGGTTGTCCTGTTGATAGATTATTCCATCTGAGCTGTAGATTTATACAGCTCCTCTTGAGTTACCATAGCCACATTGATTGCTCCTCTGATCTCCTTGCTTGGACTGTCAGTTTAATTGGATGGCCATGACTTACTGGTTTTGTAGTGTTTGCATATCCTTTCCATTTTCAGTTGATAGATCGAACAGTACTCTGGGAGATGTTCAAACAGGATACTGTTTTGTAACCAAACCCCACTTTACACATCCCCACAACTTCATCACTGGCCTCTCTGCTGTGTTCCTTGGTCTCCATGATGCTATTTGTTCACTAAAGTTCTTTAACAAACCTCTGAGGGCTTAACAGAAAACCTGTATTTACACACACAAATTAAAATCACACAGAGGGACTATTTACCAACAAGATTAATTCTAAATGCAATGGGATACTTTGTTATGCCTAAATAAAATTCAGAGTAAAGGTTGTGAAAAAAAGTGAAATGAGGTTTTCATATTTTTGTAAAAACTTGTGAAAACAACATATTTTGTTTTCTGTGCCCCATTAAGTATGACTTTGCATTGGTCTTTCAAATAAATTCACAAAGAAATACTTCACTTTTTGGTTGTAATGTGAAGATGTAATGTGAAAATGTGAAGATGTTCAGTAGAATACTATTAAAAAGTACTGTTTACAGGACTTAACAGAAATATTATTAGCGCAAAGTATAATGTTCATCAAAATCTAAAACAAGCATCCATACTTGACAATAAATCCTAAGTGTTGAGGTGCCCACTGAGAGTCATGACACTATTTAGCAACTCTCACAGTGGGATCTGTTAGTTGGTAAGATTGATAGGGCCTGTTATAAACTCTGATACCTCTGAGAATTGGATATTGATCTATCTCCAACGGCTCCAGATGTGTCATTTTGTTGTGGCTGCACATTTTGTAAGATGTATTCTGGTGCGATATCACATGTCCGGCAACAAGCAAGAATTGTTGTCATGATGATAGCCCTGATCATGCAGAAAATGGGCAGAGGAGGCTAAGCCACAGGCCTTGTTTGTTGCTGCCAGAGAGGAAGAATTAGCCATTTGAAAATGGGCAGGACTGATAGAGGGATCATGAAGCTATTAACCTCTAAACAAGCTGCTGAGAGCCTGGCAGATGGCAGGGCTGATGGCAAGTATGCTGCCAGATTGGACAGTAGGCAGACCGAGAGCCCAGATTTCTCATAGATGTTGATACTGTGGCTCTCCCAGCCTGCGCTTGCATGTGTTTCCACAATATGTGCATTCATGTTTGCGTGAAGGACTGTAAGAGCTTGGGTCTATCTACTTTCCTCAATATATCAAAGCTTAGTACATCTGGACATATCCATATAAAGTTTCATCTTTGCTGTTGTACTAATGCCATTTAATCACATTTTATAGGACAACGATATCTGCTATGATATCTTATGTGTTACAGTTTTAAAATATCAAAGCCTGGGCACATTTGTAGATGCAAATGATTGCATAAAACTTCCAGATTCACAATGCAATTTTTTTTTTTAAACCACACGTCTGGAAACTGTGCAAATGACAACTGGGACCACCCAACCTATAGTGTCAGCATGACTGTGTTTGACATTTTCCTGCGATTTGTATATTCATCATAGCAGAAAAAAGTGCTCAACTTGACAGTAAACCAAGCTGGAAAACCAATAAAGCCTTATATTTGACTCTGATATAGACATGAAAGCTCAGTCAAGAGCTGTGTGGAAGACAATTTTTCCCAAATGAAGGCTTCAGGCTGGAAGCTGTGCATGCGTTGTCTTCACTCTGTACCACAGAGCAAACATAAGCAAACATGAGCAAAGAGCAACTCTGAGCTATTAAGCGTTCGTTGTAGTGTGTTGGGATTCTGATTACTTTGCCTTCTAATCTGGGAATTCTGTTTGTAGTCATGTGCATGCACAGCCTTCATGTTATCCACCAACAAAGCATCTTCATAAGAAGAAAATACATATCCACTTGGTTTGCAAAGGATACATACATTTCAATCCATTTGTTTAGGATTTTTTTAAAGTAAGACTCCATAGACATTTGAGAATATTAAAACAGTTAAAATAATTTTGAATTGTTTTGATAGTTAGATGATCAAGTGTACAGGATGTACTCGAATGCACCATGTACCATCTGGTCAGAGGGACAAGTGTGTAAGTAAGTAAAACTTTATTTATAATGCACCTTTCAAGATAAAAATCAGAAAGAGCTTCAACACAGAATAAAAACACAAGGCACTCTAAACAAAAGCAGATTTAAACATTTTTAGCTGACTTTTAAAGGAAGCAACCAAGTCCGCTAATCTCAGTGAAAGAGGAAGAGAATTCCATAGTTGCCACAGAATAAAAGGCTTTGTCACCTTTAGTTTTCAATTTTGTATTGGGGATTATAAGTAGGCTTTTATCACAGGACCTCAAGTCCCTGATGGGGGTGTAGGGATGAAGTAGTTCACTGATATAAAATGGTGACTGTCCATACAGAGTTCTCCAAGTCAAAATTATGATCTTGAAATGCACTCTAAAATATATCAGGAGCTAATATAGCTGCATTAGCACTGGAGTTACATGAGAACATTTTGAAGATTTAGTCAGGAGCCTGGCAGCAGCATTTTTCACAAACTGCAACTGGTTCAGGGAAGATTTGGTTAGACATGTTTAGAGTGCATTACAATAATCCAGATGAGATGAAACATTTCAGGATGAGACAAAATGGAGCTAAGTTTGGCTATATTTCCTCAAATGATATAAACCAGGGATTTGAATTGCTTTTCAAGTGTACAACCTGGGTTAGTGGTCATACCAAGGTTTCTAACAGCAAATTTTGCAAAAAAATTGAGATGCCCAAGGATCTTATTTTTTCCCGGTACAAAAAAAATTCAGTTTTTTCTTCATTTAATATAAATATCATTTCAAAATATATATCAAAATACCATTTGAGACTCTAAGAAAATCTGTTTTCAGTTGAGTGGCATTTATGTAACCCTGACTGAAAGTGGTCCAGAATACTGTGTTGACATTACAACACAGTACACTGCTTAACTGCAGAGGTTAACTGCTTGACTACAACCTTCTCTAAAATCTTTGCCAGAAAATGAAGCTTTGAATTGGGTCTGTAGCTGCTGGGAAAAGAAGAATCCCAATTAACCTTTTTTTTTTTTTTTTTTTTTTTTTTTTTTTATGAGCATGTGTATGACAGCACTCTTCAGATAAACAGGTACCTAACCCAAACTGAGTGAAGCATCATCTATGGTAAGTACACTAGGACCAATATACTGAAGAGGGGAAAAAAAAAAAAATTCTTAGACAAGTGCACTGGTAAAATGTTCAAAGAGCAGGAGGATGCATTCATGGCACTAACCAGCTTAACTAGCTCAGGTAAGGACACTGGCAAGAAACTGTCTAAAATAACAGGCTGAGTTGGAGAGAGAGAAATGTCAAGCAAGGTGGATAAATATTCTTTCTCATCTTTCTGACTTTGTCCACAAAAATAAGACAGAAAAAGTTTGCAGTCATCAGAAGAAATTGGGACAGTAGGTGAAGAAAGCATAGTAATGGCGCGAATTGTGTTGAAAAACAGTTTGACGTTACCATTACTCCTAGCACTCAAGTTAGAAAAATAGGTGCCCCTTGCTTTTTTGACTGTGATATTAAAAGAAGCTAAAAGATCCTTTAAGTACAGTAAATGCACCTGTATATGGGTTTTCTTCCACAAGTACATTTTAAGCAGTGGATACTATTATTTAAAACAGGTAATTTTAAACAGGGGCACATACTGTCAAGAACAGAAAGGCAATGTCCATTAAAATGATCACTCAGAATATCTACATCACTAAAAGGAGATCAGAAAAGATAAAAATCAACAGATTAAAGGTCGGCAGTGGAAGAATTTGAAAAGCAAGCGCTAACCCCATGGTAAGCTTGAGACTGTGACACAGTTTGCGATAAATTAAAAATGATACAGTGGTGGTCAGAAATAAAAATACCTTCAGAGCACATAAAATCAATGTTAAAGTAAAAACAAGGTCCAAGGTGTGACCTCGGGAGTGAGTTAAAGGAGTCCATCATACTGATAAAACTTTTAGCAAAGAGGTCAGAGTCATCAACGTGGATGTTAAAATCTCCAACTATGACCAGCCTGGACAGCTTGAGAATAGCTGATAAAAGTCATTAAAGTCACTAAAATCTTTTAAGAATGTACCATTTGGACCAGGTGGACAGTAAACCACAGTGCAATAAAATCGGTCCTTATCCCCAATTTTAATCAGCTGCAGTTCATACATTGCAAAATGTCCAGTATTAGTTGTATGGCATGAAAACTCACATCAGAGCAAAGGAGCAAGGCCACCTCCAAGACCTGACAGTTGAGGTGGGCTGATAAAAGATTATAGCCACCAGGACGGGTGAAGCGTAGTTGCCCAGCACAAAGTCCTGAATAGACAGCAGTATTTGCCATATGTACACCAAGGTAGGGAGAACAGCCTCAATACAAAATGAAAACAGAAGAAAAAAATATATAAATTATGCTAAAAAGCAATGGCAAAGACAAACACAGGCACTATCATATTGAAACATAATGGAAATGATGTGTTGTCATATCCCATATACTTTCAATAACAAAATGAAGTCTGTTAACCTGTTATTCTGACTTTAATTGTATGACTCAGGTTTAACTTTCGATGATTGAGCTGTCTCTTGTTCTATCCTTTTATTATTTGAGAAATATTGTCAAACTTAGCTCCACTGCCTCTCGTCCTGAACTGGAAATCATAATCCTTGCTTTTATTATATTTTGATTATTATACATCTAACCAAAACTCCCAAGACCAGTTGCAGGTTGTTGAGAATGCTGCTGCCAGGCTTTGTCATGTTTGTTAAGCACTAAGACTCTTGTGAAGGCAACAACCACAAAAACAAAGAAATCGTTTGAAAGGTCTATTGGTAAATGTGTGCACTGATATTATTCTTCCAGGTTAATGGCTGCAGTCCAGGATGGCACTAGGAGGAGAGAAAGGTGGTAAATGTCTGAAATCTGAAATAATTTAAATTCATTTTCCAAAGAAGGGAAAATAGGTTTCTTACTGGCAGATGAGAAGATGCCTTTCCGTAAGGAAGTGAGTACTCACAGTAGCTGAGGTTGGCAGGGAATTGGTGAGCAGGTTTGTTGGTGATCGTTTCTTTGTCCTATTTCCAGGTTCTACAGGTAGGTGAGTGAGTGATGGGAAATCCAGGTAGGTGGCTCCAGGAGGGTGGCAAGAGGAGCAGTGAGGAGGTCTACGGAGGAAGTTTTGAGGAGAATTCTCCAAATAGATGGAGGGAACAAGGAAGCAGACAACTGGAGTCCAGGAACAGAACATCAACAAGGGAAATGGATTTTTTTTTAATGGAGGAGAGGCAGCGAAGATGAGAGTCTTATTTCTTTATGTTCGAGGAGCATAAAGACACAAGAAGTAAAGAGCCTGATTACCACTCATGAGCAAAACAATTTGGTATCTCCCTCAGGGAACTCGTTCCTCTTTAAGCTCCTCCTGATTGGCTTTGATGAGCTCCAGCTGGAAGACACACTTGTTGGTCACATCCTGTAATGAGAGGAAGTAGGGACGACACATACGGATCTCTCGTTACAGGATGACAGAATTTAGACTGAATTCAGTTCTATGTAACTTGATATAGATTTGAGCAGTTTATCTTTTAAAGTGCCTTAAGATAATATTTGAGGTAATTTACGCCACATAAATGAATTGAACTGAACAGAAAAACTTAAAAATAATTCACTTTTACCAGAGTTATTACCATTGTTATTGTTATTGTTAATCTTGTTTTATAAAAATTGTTTTTTTACACTTTAACAACATTTTGTGTGAAACTTTATATCTGTTGCTGCTTTTACACCTGAATTTCTCCTTTGTGGGACAATAAAGGCTGTTTTATTTAATTAATTAATTTATTTAATTTCCCTTTGGGATAAATAAAGTATTTTTGAATTGAATTTTTGAATTGTTTCTATTTTATTCTATTCTTTTCTATTCTATTCTAGTCATGACTGCAGAACAATTGAGCAAAATCTTAAGGATTGGTACAAGCACATTGTGAAGTTTGTTGTTGAACCACGTAAAGAAGGTCTCCAATTAAACTTTTTTGACAATTAATTAATAAGAATAAAATCTTATTTCAAAATATCTATATGACGGATACATTTTAACAGAAAATGTGGTTGTAGGTGAAATCAGAAACCAAAAGAAGGTTAAGAGAGCAACTTGTCTGGGACATTTCCATGAACCATAAAGGGTCCCGCATGGTTGGGTCAAAGTCGAACAGTCAATGTGTGATCACGTGGTTGCAGGACATTTGTTTTCACATACACCCTTCAAACCCCACAAGACACACCAAGCTGAGCTCCTGTGAAACCCCTCCCGCTGTCATGGTGACATGATGGTGTTTTGTTATATGTGTGGTTTATAAGAATAAAGTAAACACAGCAATCACGGCAGAAAGGAACAACTATTACGAGTTCACAAGCTTGGAGGAGGAGGAAATAATGACTGATGAGCGGCAACATCTCGTTTTATTTTCCATGTTATCAGAAAATAAGAACAGAAGGCGTCAGTGGGAGGCTTGCCCGCTGCATCTGACCAGAACCAAGCAGGAGTTGTTCAGTGTTTTGGTCCAACAGTACATACTTCCTGAGGGCCTCGGACAATTGCTCCTCAAAACTATCCATCCTGAAAAACTGGCTTCTCGAAGTTGAGCAGTTGGGGCTGTTTTACACAAAAACAAACACGCCCTTGAAAGTCTGAGCAACTACACAAGAAGAAGGGTGGGCGACAAGAAGGGGTGGGTGACATGAGGCTGAGAAAAAAATGATGTGATTTTTGTCATGCAACTGCGACAATGAGAACCAATTTCGGTACGTCCGCTCGACCATGCTGGGCCCTTAAGACTTCTGTAGCACCTCAACCAGCTGTTCCTATGAGCGATGCCTTCGGGTATATGTGACAGTGGAGAAATTAATACAGGTAAGTACTTTTAAAATTAGCTGGGACTACTCACCAGGATTTGTAAAAGGTCATGGAACAAATGGATGGGTTGGAAGGGCAGGAAGTTAATTAGTTCATACTTCCTTAAATGCCATGTGTATATATATATATATATATATATATATATATATATATATATATATATATATATATATATATATATATATATATATATATATATATATAAACTTGTCTCATTCCTCTGTTGTGATTGTGTGAATGTTGGCCTACGTAAAACATAGATTCATAAGCATGTCTGTGCTGGGCTGTTAGGTTGCTACCATGGTTTGGAATCTGCAAATTGGTAATAGAGTAAATATTGCTGCAGGTCGCTGTAGGGTAATAGTCCTGTTTATCAGGATGGACCAAACAGGTTAGCCATTGACTTCAACAAGGAGATTAAAACAGATTGAGGGGAAAGGGTGGAAAAGATAAAGCTTTATACTTGGGGGAGGGGAACAAAACACAGCTAAGAGAATTCTCTTTAAATGGAAAGATAAATATTTTTTCAGATGGTAAAAGTAAATGAAAGATTTCTTTGGGATGAGTCCTCCCTCTAGTTTCATTAATTTATTGGTAGTAGTTTTGAGAACATATTAGCGTCAGCAGCAAACACAAAAGATGATGACAACAGATGATGACTGTGGTATATTGAAGAACCTTCAAAAGCCATTTTACCAAGCAATCAATATTTACAAAGTTTGCCTAGACTGAAAATGTACTTTTAACCCATAAAGTAAAAATCACACTTAGCAACAATTACATTTTTGTATGCTGCCATTGATGCACTTTGTAATGGCATGGTAGGTGTTAAATTATGGTTGGAAGAGAATTTCATTCAGCTCAATTAAAGCAAGACTTAAGTTTTATTTCTTGGCACATACATTCAGAGAAAGAAATTCACAACAACTTTGAGCACTGGCGATGAGGGGTTGTATTGTGTCAAAATCTAAACTTATTTCCATCACATCAAACATGTTATTAAAACTGAGGTTTTATCATCTGAATTATACTGCCAGTGTTCAAACGTTTCACACTCAGCCCAACCTAAGCATTCTAATACGTGCCTGTATAACATGCTAAATTAAATACTGTAATGCTGCGCAGCAGGTCTTGATGCTCAATTCAGATTATTTGCTTAAATCCAATTTTTTTTTTTTTTTTTTTTTTTTTTTTTTTTTTTTTTTTGTATGGTCATTCAAATAACTAATTAAATGCAACCGCAATTAGACTTCTGTGGGAACAGTTTACGACCTGCATGCACAGAATACAACGTAGACGGCACACAGCAGCGCACTGTTTACAGAAGTAAGAATGGATTTCACCATCTATGGATCAGTTTTAAAGTTTGGATCGAACTGTCACCCTAAATACTAATTAAATCAAGTACTTTGCAGTCTTTCCATTGATTAGCTTCAGCCAAAGTGTCAGCACTGCACTGCTTGCTTCAGCCATTGTTTCCACCATTGTTTATATACAGATTTACCTTGTCTGGCTTCTCCTGGAACAGAATTATGACCATGACGTAAACATCGCATATAACTCGACATGACAGTTCTGACTGCAGATGCTTTGAAAACTATCAAATATGTATCTTCCACATATGGAAGTGGCACAAATCTGATTTTTTGGGGAGATGAAAAGATTTGAATTGGGCTGTTCAGACTCCCATGAAAAAGTTGAATATGGGCAAACAAAAAATAAGATCTGGGTCGCATATGCCTGCTGTGTGAATGAACCCTAATTTTAAAGTCTCTGGATTAGCTACCTGTGCAATTTAGAATCAGTTTTATGATGGGTTTTTTTTTTTTTTTTTTTTTTTTTTTTTTTTTTTTTTTTTTTTTTTTTTTTAAATTTGTATGGTTTAGGTCCCAACTTTTATTTGTTTTTACCGACCAATTATATATTTATTTACATGTAATCTCTATTTACCATATTATTAATGTTTTTAGCAATTTTGGAATTCAAGACTTTTCATATTTTTGTACTGTTTGTATCTGTTTCTGGTAATTCCTTGTTTATTATTGTATTTCCCTTGTGCTACATGTCAGATTACATTTTGGTTATCCAATAATTATTGTTTTTTTTACTCAGCTTATCAATTTTTGGGTGTGTTTGTTTATGGTTGCATGGTCATGTCTTGTTTTAACTTGTAAAACCACTTTTTGTTACATTTCATTGAATGAAAAGTGCTCCATAAATAAAGAATGAATCATAAAAAAGTGGAAAAAAAGGAATCTAGGAAGGCTCGAAAAATATGTATATTACAAAATGGAAACACAAAAATCTTTTATAACAAAGTCCAATACAAGACATAACAGCAAAGAAATGTTGCTCAAGCCAGTAGACAGGATGGTTCAAGGACTTTGTTCTCAAATTATCCATGTGCTGTCAGTTGGACCCTTTATTTGGTGCTGAGGCTGTGAAAAAGAGGCAGACCTTCCATCTATATAATTTAGTTTCTCTTCTACAAGGCATTTCTCATATGGTGGTAATAAAGTTTATAGAGTATTATATGAAAACATTTACTATGCAAAGTGATCGACACAAACAGCTTTCCCTGTAAAAATGCAATATATTCACAGTTTCATAGTGTCATGCCAAGTTTAAATGAATTATGTGTCAAATTAATCAACGCCTTGTCAAACGAAGGGTAAAAACAGCAGCGGACACAGTGTCGTTGCATTGTGTGTGTTATCAGTAATTATACTGTGAGGGCAATATTATCTTCAAACAGTTACATCATGGAGACCTCTTGCATTACAGGGACTTAAAGCTGCAGTATGTAACATTTACTACTACCGTCCACAGAAAAAAGCCAGGAGGAAGGTCTTACCGCTGTCACTCACCCTTGTGGCAGAGAAACAACTTACCGTTCCAGGAAAACAATTTATCCGCCATCAACGGTGGCCTTGCTAACTAGCCTTAACATGCGTGGCAGGCTATGTTGTTATAATCCAGCTCTAGCATAGGAGAGAGCAAGGGGGGGGTGTGTGAGCGGTGCGTCCACGAGGGTGATTGACAGCGCTATGACCCTCCTCCTGGTGGTATATTTCTGTAGTTAGTACTGGGAGCACTGGGGGAATTCAGAGGAGCTTGATTTTTTTCTCAGATTATCTGTCTTATATTATGCTGTCACAACATGATAATAATTTTAACAAATATGTAAAAAACATATTTTCATAAAAGTTAGACACTGCAGCTTTAAAATCTGCTCCTAGTTTTTTTATTTATTTATTTTTTTTTTTTACCCATTATACATGTTTAAAGTCTATTTGTGTGTTTTTATGTGTACAATAGCTGAAGTTTCTAACCACACTCTGGGAAGAGAGGCTGAAGTCCCCCACCTAACGAATCAAAGTTTGCCTGGTTTAGCTGTGACTTGTCTTTTGGAATATACTCTCTCTGGTTTGTCTGAAAACCACATCACATGCCAAACTGGGATCTGCCATGCTGCTTACACCTTACACCTCCGTTAGTGTGACTACATACTGTTTAACCTCATGAAAACAGCTATAGCTACTTTTTATGGAGACACCTGTTCACACTGAAATTTCTTCGATATATTTAGCTACCACTAAATTGAAAACAGCGAGGTCTAAAAATAGTGTCTGCCTAGAAGTACCTTTTATAACTTTTATATATTTTGTCTATTCTTTCACTGTCTTCCTATCTTTTTTTTTTTTTTTTCAATAGTTGATTTTCAATGTACCTGCAGCTTTTTCTCCATTATCCTTTGTTCTTAACTATGCTTTTTGTGTATCATCGTTCACCTCTGCCTGCAGCGCAGCTGTATGGTAATTGGTTGGAGGAAGGGTGGAAGGTGTGTTGGATTTAGTCATCCTGGGGGCTGGCTGAGTGGCTGCTGGAAGTTTGTCTACTGAGACTAATCTGAACAAAATGCTTTCCTGTTCTCAGAGAGGAAAATGAGAAGGAGAGGGATAAAGAACAAACTATGTCTGCAACTGCAGGTAATTAAAAGAGTATGCTACAAGTAGATCTAGAAAAAGGCAATATCTCAACACATAAATGCTCTGATTTCTTTTTATTTAGGTTCGAGTGGCTTTTATTGAACAGGACATAGGGCACAGAGAGAAGAGGAAGACCTGCAGCAATGGCCCGAGACCGGGAATCGAACCCAGGACAACCACGTTAAGGATGACAGCCTCTGCACATGGTGCACGTGTTCTGCCAACTAAGCCACCCAGCATCCCAATGCTGTGATTTTTTTAAATTGTTTTGTTTTGCACATTTGAATGAGGTGTGCATATATTTCTTAATGAGCGTAAGTTATAAGTTATGGTATAACCAGTTTCATGCTGGAAAGTGTGTTTTCCTAAGTTATACTGAACTTCAAAAACAGAATAAAATAGAATAGAATAGACGCATATTGCTGTCATGGTGGGAAATAACTCTTCAAACACTATCCTGTTATAACGTGAAAATTATGTTGTAAAAACATGTTAATATATTGTATAGACATCATAAGTATATTGTATAAACATAACAGTTATATTGTATAAACGTGATCATTATGTTGTACAAACATGCTGAATATATTGCATAAACGTGACAATTATGTTCTATAAATGTGGTAAGTATATTGTATAAATATGATAATTTCATCCAGAAGGTGGTGGTAAGATAATTATCATTATTATACAATATAATTATCATGTTTGTACAATATAATTATCACATTTATACAATATAATATTACATGAATACAATATAGCTATCACATTTATACAATATACTTGTCCCATTTGTACAATACAAGTATTACATCTGTACAATATGTTATCATGTTTGTACAATATAATTATCACGTTACAACGTGATAGTGTTCAAAAATTTATTTTCCTCTGTGACAGTAATATTACATCTGTCAAGTAGAAGAGAAGAGGAGAGAAACATTCTTTATTGTAACCACTGGGGAAATTCAGGTGTGACAGCAGCAATATATAAAAATTTTTATATATAAAAATAAGAATAAAACACTGTACAGCAAGGACAAATTTATAACAGAAGAAAAATAATACTGTGCAGCTATTTAAAAAAATGCATACATACTAAAAGTAATGTGCAGTTTAGAAGGTTAACTATGATTATGCCAAATGTACAAGTGTGCATGAATGTATAAAACTGTGCAAACAGGGATGTGCAAATAATAGCAGAGTTATAAAGACTTATTGAGTTTGTTGGGAGCAGTGATAGTTAAAAAATCTTACAGCTGCTGGCAGGAAGGATCTGTGGTAACACTCCTTTGTGCACCTAGGAGCAGTCGTCTGTCACTGAAGGAGCTCTCTAGTTCAGCAGCAGCTTCATGTATGGGGTGGGATGGGATAGGAAAGCCTCCTAAATGTTTGCACATATTTTATGTTTCACCCACAAACTTTGATTTATTTCATTGTGATTTTATGTGATAGAACAACACAAAGTTGTGCATATTTATGAAGTAGAAGCACAAAAAAACACATGGTTTTCTGAATTTTGGAAGAAAATGTTTGACAAAAATTTTAAAAATTGTACCATGTATTTGTTTTCAGCACTCCTTTGTGGAGCAACTTTTTATTGCAATTAGAGCTGCAAGTTTTGGGTGTGTGTCTCTCCCAGCTTCGCGCGTTCATACTCAAATATTTACCCTTTCGCCTCTCCAAAATAGCTCAAACTTAGTCTGATTGTTTGAAGAGCATCGACTGCCACAGATTCTCAATTGAATTTTGGCCTGGACTTTGACTGGGTCATTCTTCCAGCTGAATATGCTTTGATCTGAACCACTCTTTTTTTTTTTTTTTTTTTTTTTTAGCTCTGGCTATGTATTTAGGTTGTTTTCCTCCTGGAAGGGAAACCTCCTTGCCAGTGTTCCTTCAAATAGGCTTTCTCCCACTGTGGTCCTGTATTTAGCTCCTTCCAGCCTTCCAACAACTCTGACTTGGTTTCCATCTGTGTTGAAGAAGAGCATCTCCACAGCATGTTGCTGCCACTACTAACATGGTTCACGGTGGGGGTTGTGAACAATGTGAGTTTTTCACTGCACATGCCAATTTGCAAGTACTCCAAAAAGTTCTGTTTCAGTCTCATTTGACCAGACCGCAATCTTCTTCATGTTTGCTGTGTCTGTTATGACTTGTTGCAAACTGTAAAAGGAACTTTTATTATTTCTTTAGCCAATTGTTGCACTGGACACCATCATGTGCTGTTTTTTTAATCAAATATTTTGAAAACCTTGTCTATATTTTGTTTACTTCAAAAATATTGGGTATTATATTTTGTTTTACTCGCTATACACAATCACAACAAAATAAGATGGTTTGTGATTGCAACATGAAAATGTGGAAAATGTAAGCGATATGAATATTTTTGCCATGCACTGTATGAAGAAAAAAGTGAACAACATATGGTGTTATAGTCTTGCAACATTTCAAAAGTAGGTTATAAAACAATTTAGGTTTCAAGCTGTTAGAGATGAGAATGTCACCTATAGCAGTGGTACTGTTGTTTTGCAGAATAGTTTCTAGAATTAAAATGGGAATTTTCTCATCAGACCCACAATTTAAAAAATTCATTCGTGCACTTATTTGACATTGCACCATGAGATCAGACAGACTTGTCTCAAAGTGACAACTCAGCAAGCTTTCAGCTGGTAACCATGATTGAAGGTTGTGTACTTCTGTCCTTTCACAACTCTTTCGCTGCTTTCTTCCACTGTTGAAACTTCATTGTAAGATGTCACTCTTGTGTCAGTTTACCCTTGAAGATGTCTGCAAGTGGATTGTGATGAAGTGAAAAACACATCGACAGTCACTGAGTTGTGAAACACGGCAAAGGACAAAGCCTCTCATCTATACAATGGCAGCAGGCATTAGATTTGTTCTTGCCTCTGAAGTGCAATGTGGCAAATGCGAATTCCACTGCTTCTTTGTTTCTCTATCAGTCATGTTCTATCTGGAAACTGTTTAAATTGTATTATCCTCCTTTGAGTTCAAATGAAATAGTCAATATTTATACTAATATGTATCAATTTACTTACACTTCACAATTATGCACTGCTTTGTGTTGCTTTATCATGTAAAATCCAGGTAAAATATATTATGGTAGTTCTGTGACAAAAAGTAAAAGGTTTAAGGGGTATAAATATTTTTGCAAGTCACTCTATAAAATTAACTTGTAGAAAATGCAATCTGAGAATACTTCTGAATAAACTTTTTTTTTTTTTTTTAACATTGAACTGTTTCTGGTGGTATTTGCACTCAGGGTACTAACAATAGCGTTACTGAGAATAACTGCAGTTGTGTTTAGTGTTTACATTGTTTAAACAATTCCAAGCCAGTCAATAAACCATAATTATGTTAATATTATATAAATATGATGAATACAATTACAGATCTCTATTATATTTTTTTTTTACAGAAAATGTTTAGACAGTTCCCACAAAATAATTACATGGGCACATTTTTTAAATGTCATTAAGAACATTGGTGTTTAGAAAAAGAAGAATCTGCGTACATAAATCTTATTCTCTCTTGTTACTGGAGATCAAACCTTTTGACATGGGATTAAAGGTTTGCCTTTTAAGAAACAAAGAAAGGACTGTAGAGATTTATGTAAATTTTGGGAATTTCAGGATCTCTGCCCACTCTTTATTTGGCTTGGATGCCAGGTTAAATCCAGGTTTAATAAAAAGTGTTTTTAATAAATGGATATTTAGTTGGGCTTTTCTTCAATTTCTGTCTGTCTTTTTGGCAACTGTTTGTACATGCATCTCTGTGGGGGTGTAGCAGAAATATAAACTGACCTAAAATAGTTTAATTAATTTGAAAAAATTAATTTAATTTAATGTCAGACATGAAAAGTTATGTGTTTTTTATTCAATGTATGTGCAATTCTTGTTTAAACTACAGTTGAAACCATATATTTACATATACTGAATAAAAGACACATACAAGATTTTTTTTCTCACTGTCTGAAGGTTAATCAGACAAAACTTTGCTCGTTTTTAGCTTAGTTAGAATTACCAAAATTTGCTATTTGCTAAATGCCAGAAAACTTAGCGAAAACATTTTTTAGAGATTTTTTTTTTTTTTTTTTTTTGTAACGTTCTTCAAATTCAAAGGTTTACATACATTTGGTCAGTAACCTGTATGACTTGGGTGAAACCTTTTGGGTGTCCTTCCACAAACCTCTGATAGTAGGTTAACTGACATATTTAAAGTGTAACTAACCCCTAAACCAACTTTTTTTGCTGATAAACTGTCTAAATAGGTTATTTAGGGTTCTATCTTTAAGTTTCTGTGCAAATTTTGACATTTTCATGTAAATTTGTTTAGTTCTGCAATATTTTACCTAAAACCGCCTCAGTGCTGGCCTCCTTCAGTCAAGTGGTGCTTAAGCAGTTGAATTTTCCAACTGGTTGGTAAACTACATCACAGCTCCACGAGTATAAAACCATCTCACTCAGACACACATCCCCGCTCAGTGGCAAATCAGTAGTTAATATAACCAGCCGAGCGTGACAACGGCAAGCATTGATTGATAGTGTTACTCAACTTAGCAAATGTGTGATTTATTTATAATATGGACATGGCGTGGAATACGATATGCTATGCTATGCTGTGTTACAATGTAACAATACAAGAGTTGCTACTCAAACTTCATTTATGTGTTTGGCTTATTATTGCTGCTTGATTCTTTTGCTCCATGAATGAGATTCTTCTTATATTAGCCCTATAGTTATACTGCCAGTCTATTTTTATTACATTCTAATCCATTCTTATATCTCAAATTTGGTCACACCTGGAACACACTGCTTTCTTGTTTGACATGATTGGAAAGTCAAAAGAAATCAGCTAAGATATCAGGAAGATAATTGTGGAGCTCCACCAGTCTGGTCCAGCCTTGGGAACAATTTCCAGATGCTTAAAGGTGGTGCATTCATCTCTTCAAACAATTATACACAAGTGTTGACTTGATGGGAAGGTGCAATCATCATACTGCTCAGGAAGGAGACAGTATGTATCCCTGTGTCTCAGTGATGAACATATTTTGGTCTAAAATTTGCCGATTGACCCCAGAACAAAAGCCAAAGATCTTGTGAAGATGCTGCTGAAGCTGGTAAGACAGTGTCATCATTGCTGCAGGAGGAAATGGTGAACTTCATAAAATAGATGGCGCCATGAGTAAAAAACATTATGTGGAAATATTGAAGCAACATCTAAAGACATCAGCCAGGAAGTTAAAGCTTGGGCACAAATGAGTCTTCCAAATGGACAATAACCCTCAGCGTACAGCTAAAGTAGTTATAAAGTGGCTTCAGGACAACAAAGTAAATGCTTGGCATCACCATCTCAAAGCCCTGATCTCAGTCCTATAAAGAAATTGTGGGTAGATGTAAACATGTGTGTGAGAGTGACTCAGTTTCACCAGTTCTGTGAGGAGGAATGGGCCCAGAACTCCAACAAACCATTGTGAGAAGCTTGTGGAAGGAAACCCAAAACATTTGACGCAAGTCATACAGTTTAAAAGACAATCATCCCTGATACTAACCAAATATATGTAAACGTTTGAATGTGAAGAAAGTTATAAAAAATCTCTTAAAAATGTTGCTAAGTTTTCCGGAATTTTGTAACTAAAAATAATTTCAGTAATTCTACCTGACCTAAAACAAGAAAAGTTTGGTCTGATTTAACTTCAGACAGTGAGAAAAAAATATGTGCAAAACAGTGAGGAGATCAACTATTTCATTCCCACCCCACTATATATAAACCTGACGTTTTCTGCTATCCGTTATATTTCCCCCATTCCCACTGGCATGACCACCAACAATCTCTGCCAGTCACCTGAACCACTCACCTGTCTTCACAGCTGTTCTTCAATCCCCTGTTGGCCTCACTTCAAATTTTTCTCTACAGAGATTTGAAAACACAAACCAGCAAAATAGAAGCTTAAATGTGATGGATTCTCCCATGAGAGGTAATTTTATTTTTTCACACACCTCCTCAATTAAGTGGTTGACACTCCTCATGTGGGACACAGAAAACATGACTCCTCGCACAACTGCTTGTACAGCTCACAGTTACATAAAAACATGCAAACACAATACACAAACGCATAATGAATTATTCCAAAATCTTACAACTGTCTGAGAAGAAGAGGATAACAATATATCCAGCTCACAAAAAGAGAGATGATTTTGGGTTCATGAAAATGAGACAGGAATTTCTATAACAATTTTTGGAAAACTGAAATTTTAAGTTTTCATAAATCACAAACTGTATTTTAAAGAATCTGTAATTAATGGAGAATAATCCAGTTCAGGTTTAACTTCTCCATGTACAGTCAAACGTCTGGCTGCTTAGATAATACATTTCTTCTATGAGCTGCATGTCATTTATGCCTCTGTCATCTGAAAGGTCTGTTTTTGGAATAAGGGGTTTAAGTTGACCCATCAATATAACACCCCAATTAACCCTGGGAGATATTCACCATCCATTACTACTATGAACTGTAAGGGGTAATACAGGCTATGATGTAAAAGTCTGCAGGTGCTCACAAAGCAGAGATACCACAGTTCTGTCTGATCCATCTGATTGGAGAAATATGCTGATCAACAGAATCTGATGCAGATTTTGAGGATGGTTGGTGTCAGCTTTGCTGGTATTCAAACACTAAATGCATTCAAAAAGTTTGCATTAGGACTGCTCCACACAGCTCAACCTTGTAAGGGACTTTGTTTCCTGCACATCTTATGCACACAGCTTACGTGAATGCTACAGATTGTGAGCCTCGTCTTTTTGGTTCCCTAATCCCAGCTGCATACTCTGAAAGCACAGATGACCCATGATCCTCGTGAATAGATTTGTATAATATGAAAAGTCAAAGTCATACATAATGGGGGATTTGTGGTTGCACATTTATTGATCTGAAAGGAGTTTCGACGTACAAACACATCTGAATACAAGTTGTTCAGATTCCAAACAGTGCATAAGTGTCCCAAACACAAATTTTCCTCTCCCCACCAATGTGCACAAAGGCTGTGGCAAGTACAGAAGGATCTTACATCTGTTGCCAGTAGGCAGTAGACACCATATGTTTCTGGTACATACATCGTTTTTTCTAATATTCTAATGGACAGACAGAAGGAAATGTCTAGGGACTGACTTTTATACTGTAATCCTGGAGGCGGTGCCTTCTGCTAGTGCTTCTAAAGACAATGACGTAAGAGGAGCCAGTGCTGCCAAAATTTGTGGTTGCTGCGTTCTGTCATGGGTCCAATGTAAAATGCTCTTGGAAGATAGAGTCCTCCCATTTATGGTAATGTCATCCATAAAATCACAGTAAGAGTTTTCGCCATCAAAAAAAGGAAACACTCTTCTACTTTCTCCAGCTCCTCTTGTTTTCTCCATTATGTCATTCAGATCTGCTTTAATAAGTTGGACGTCCCAAAGTAACTTTATTAATTGTCTTGGCTATTTGCTGTGTTGTTGCCACATCATCATTTAATCTTCTGGGAATGTCATGATATAGCAACACATCTGTTACGTTAAAAATAACTATGATTTGGAGTGATATGCATCAGGAGTGTCACTGGGTGGGTTGAATTTTATAATTTTCATTTACTTTATTTTCAATATATAAACATTTTTCGTTTTATAAATTTTCAAGATACAAAGTGCATGTTTGAAAAAAACTTTAATTTATTGTCAGAGGATCCACTATATATCAATTTGAGTTCTTGCTTTTTTGTTAAGGTGAGCCTAGCGCCAAAAATCCTGAGACAGAAATATTAAACTATGTTTTCATGAATATCTGATCATTGTAAATACCATGGTTCACCAATTTAAGTATTTTAGATTTTGGAATAAAACGGACTGTATTCAAAAAACAGTAAAATAGCTTTTTTTAATTTTGTTGCCTTTAGGAAGCTCAAAAGCAGATGCTTCCTTTTTGTCATTTAAAGTTTACAGTTATAAATATGATTATATGATTATATAATCATATATTCTAAGTTTATATCATATATAAATATGATGATTTGTCGATATTTGCTTTTTTATTTTAGTGAATAAACCTGACTGTGCTGCTTTAGACGTCACTTCATTTGTAAGACTATTAACTATTAGCTTCAACCCTTAAAAATCACAGGTTAAACTGAGGGGTTTGTTGCTGCCCAATTTTTTTGTTGTAGTTGTTTATGGAGGAGAGAGACCAAAATTATGTATACACAACCCAAATTTATTTTGACTTTACAGCTGTAGAATTCTCAAAACAATGTGCCATGACTGAGTGCTTATGTCCAAGACAACATCAGTTTTCAGTTTTTGGCATTTTTTCACTACTGTTGTAGGTTTTTGACAGTGCGATAACAGTTCAAAGAGCAAAAAGAGTTACTACAGTTACAAACAGACTACTTTTAGGTTCATTCTGTTGAAAAAAAAAACTATTACAATATGCATGAGAGCAGCAAATTTGTGAATTAAGCTTTATATAATACAGCTTTGAGCAAAAACATCAGGAGAGAATAATACAAATGCTTAAAAATAGAATAATCCATATGCTATTTGTGAATGATGTCATGGTCTGTATGTACTGCCTTATTTCAGACAAGGCATAGTAAATGATCTAGTTCAAGTTGGAGTTGTGAACATAGTTTAAAATATTTTGGTGGTGAACTGTGAATATGAATCAATTAATTTTAATCTATCTGAACTGAGTTTAGTGCTAGTCCTTTTTAACGATGAACTGGTACAACTCTGTTTGGAACCAGTAAAAATACCTTGCATTTACTTCATCTGACAAAGTCAGATATTACAGCAACCAGATAATGCCTAATGTGACATACTTTGATTAGAAATATAGTAATTTTTTTTATATTATTGCACCCCTACTGAAAAGACAAACTACATGCTGGTTAAATTGTGTAAAATACTGAAGCAGCATGATATCCTCGTCCACCTGCATTGGAGCACCTTGAACACTGACATGACACAACGGTGAAATGTGTCACATCCTCTCACTGCTCATAATTGCTCTCCACTTGCCTTTAATTAAAAGACATAATCCCATTAACAAGCTGAAATAGGATTAATACTGCCTCAGAATCCAGCTGCTGCTCTGTAATGACTGTGATCGTGTACGTGTATGTGCGTGAGTGAATGTGTCTGGTCCCCAGAGTCAGAGATATCACTAATACCACATGGGTGATGTGGGCGAGAGGAAACGGGCAAAAAAGGAGGGTCAGTGAAAAAGAAAATGGGTGATTGTTGAACTTAATGCATCAATGAAAAATCAAAACACCAAACTGTTAAGTTTTAATATATTTTAGTCCGTTTATTTCCATTTTATTTTGCAGGGTTTAAAGTAAAAAGATATTCAAATTCCATTTTGGTAAACAGTTTTATCAAAAACACTCCACAAATTGTAAGTGGATTAAAATAAGGGGGAAAAAAACATAATTAAAAAAGAATGGGACAGAAAGATTCAATGACAAACAACGAGAGGTCACGTCTTCCCCTCAGAGATGTTCCCTCTCATTGTTGAGCTGAGGTGAGAAACAATGACCGTGAAAGGATGACATGCTCACACAACACCACTATTGTAAAAATAACAAAGACTGCCGCTGAGCCACAAGGATAAGAGGACACAGTAACAGGGGAGCCTTCAGTGTTCCTGAGTCGATTATGTCGTTGTTACCTCACAGTAATGCCTCCCTACATCTGTTCTGTTCTCTAATGTAACTCTTGTAAGCCATTCTTATTCCCATGTCTGCTCTTGGATCAACGCATTTTCTGCATTTCCCTAAGGAGAACCCATTATTCCTATCATTTGGGAAAAAAAATCAAAGACGTTATCTTCCCCTGATGTAGGACAAGGGAAGAGAATTCAGTTTTTATTATATTTGAATCCCAGTTGGAAATTGTTGTAAAAAAAATAACACAGTCGTATTCAGTCAAACTTTTGCTTCCGACTTGGTCATTTATTGCTGCAGGACCTTACCAAAATAATCATATTCTCTTTCAAACTTTGTTACATTACAACCACAAACTAGATAGTGAATATAGGTTTGTAGTTGTGTTGTGCTTTTTACATTTTTCAGTGATAGAGTAGGCAGTGCTTAGTGATATTTTTAAAGCCTGGGATATTGTTTCATACCCCAACCCTGCTTTAAATTTCTGCACAATTTTAAAGGCACTGGTGTAAAGTCAACATTAATAATTATTATAACCTGTCTACCAAAAAGACAGACTAACTTTAAAAGCATTGCAGTGGCAAGAAATAAAAAAATCTGGCTTTAATATATGATGTAGACTTGAAAATATTTTACACTGAAGTAAATGAGGACAAATCACAAGAATTTCTTTTTTTTTTTTTTTCTAATATCAGAAACAGTCTCCTCTGGTTGTACATAATGACATATTCCATGTGGTAAAAACGGTTTTATTAATATTATCAAGAGTTAATTTAGCAGGTAAAAAGTTGTACAAAGAATAGTGCAAATCAAGTGACCTTGATCAATTTCGATGATCATCTGCCGGTCAGTATCCCTGCAGCCAGCTCTGTCAGACACGGGTTTGTGTGTGTGTGTGTGTGTGTGTGTGTGTGTGTGTGTGTGTGTGTGTGTGTGTGTGTGTGTGTGTGTGTGTGTGTGTGTGTGCTTGATGTGTCAGGGTTTAAACCAGTGAGTGGTGGAGTTCAGAGGGCCTGTCTGAGCTTTCTCTGTGGGCTTCTCTCTGACAAGACAGTAATGTGACAGCGCCAAAGAACGGACACATCACTGACATCTAAGGTTAAACTGATAAATGGAGCAAAAGCTGCTTTTCACTTACATATCAGATACAGCCGGTTACTGCTGTCTTCTACTTTTATGGTATGTGTGATATATTTAGCTTTATTGCAGTGTATTGTTGGATAATTTTCTCATGTGAAACATTTATGCATTATGAATTCAAACTACTGATTGATTTGGAGATTGTGTCCTTAAGCTGTTTTTTTCACAAAGATGTATATAAATTTCAAAATCACAGTTATCACCAGCTCCAGGTCACAAATCTTAGAATGACTCCTCAGGCTTCAGGGCATCAGTGGATACCATGAAACCCAGGCGTCACACGGTGATCAAAAACTCGCCATGTCTATTTCTATAGAGAAGAGGGATCAGTGGTCAAACAACTTCTGAAACCACCAAATACTTCATCCAAAGGCACCAGTACATCAGCAGTGTTTGACAGATGGGTGAATATCTCCTGGAAAAAGAAAGATCAGTCACTTACTGACATCTTAAATAAGGTAACGTCATTTGGCAATTTCTCTCATTGCTTTTACTGCTTCATCGAGAGACAATGATCACCATGCTTAAATGACTGGTTCTTCAGATCACACTGAGCTTCATGAACAGAGTCTCGACTTTAAACTGATGGAGAATCTGTGGTGGGAGTTAAATATTAGGGTGATGACAAGGAGGCCTTTGAACCCAAGCTCCTCAACAAAAATAACTCATCAAAGTACCAGTGGAACATACAAAAGCTAGTCTGTCATTATAAGAAGTGAATGATTGCTAGAATGGCATAAATGCTTTTTCACTGATTAATTTATTGATACCCCGTTTCATATATATATATATATATATATATATATATATATATATATATATATATATATATATATATTATCAGATCATCCCCATGTGGATTATCACTTGCATGACACACTCCTTTTTTGCACTCCTTCAAAGACGCTTAGGAATGTGGGGAAGGAGCATTTTGGAAGTAACCTTCGATCTTGTAGTAAACAAACCTCAGTAACAAGCCAAAGTGAGCAATAAATCTCCCAGTACAAGATGTCATAATGTATAAACTAAAAGCTATTATCAAACCCCAGCTAATAACAACAGGACAAAAGTATGGAACTTTGTTTAAAGAAACATTTTTTAAAGTTACCTAAGTAACTTTTAATCAAAGAGCCCAAGGTCAGCGTAGACATTTTGTAAAATTCCTAGCCGTACAAAGTGACGGTAAATAAAACTAAAACAAGAAAGCAAGTGTCTAGGGATTAAACAAAATAATCCACCAACAAATGTTATCTGCTGTAACTGGCACAATAGAATAAATATCAGTGGGTGTAACGCCAAGCCTAAAATATAAAATGGGGAAAGTGCCTGTGCTGTCTGAATAGAAATGCAGCCCGACTGTAAGGCCTTGACACAGAGATTGCATAACACATCATACATAAAACATTCAGCTTTGCATATGCAACGCACACAGGCTGAAAAGGCAGGCAGGCAGGCCAACATATGGTGTAACCTCCCCTTCCCTTTTTCTGTCCAGCCAACAAACCACAAGTCCATCATGGGACAGCGTGCACATACTGCATGTGCCTTTTTGGACTGATGTTTGTTCCAGGGAGCAGAGCATAGCCTTTGTGAAGTGCTTCTAATCGGAAAAGTTTTTCTCCTTCACTCACCGTCTCCTTTATTCTCCTGCTCACATTTACTTTCCACCACCTCATCCTCTCTGCAGACTAGAGAGGAAGCCCACAGAGTCAGTTCAGCACATGTTCATCAAGCTAAGGTTTGTGGAGGACTCATAAGGGAAGGGATTAGGATTTAGCAGGCTGCAGTCCAGAGGCAGCATAGGAAGAAGACACATCCAGGATCGTGTTCCCTTTAAGCAAAGCACATGTGAGCTGATTAAAAATGAGGAGGGGAGTACCATATTACAGTTCCCTTCAAGTGTTTTATATGAGTCGTTTTGGTGTATCTTTCAAAGATAACAATGGGACACAAAAAGGCCAAGAGAAGTTTAAAACTCCAGGCCAACTGAGCTGAAGTCTGTGATGAGAAGATGCTGAAAAGTGTGACAATCCTCAAAAGAGAGAAAAACTTCAAAGTGAAACTTTTCTAAGAGGAAACTTGAAATACTTTGGGGGATGATTATGAAACCTAAGTGTGAAATTTCTCCTTTTTTCCCCCCATCTCTTTGCTCCGCCTCACTGTCCTCAAATTCACCTCGTTGGCTTGTTTTTCCTCAAAACGTCCTCCTTGTTACCTAGCTAATCCCAGCCACTGTCAAGATTTAAATGCTGCTTTCAGCATGTGCCATATTTTCAGCATTCAGCATCATTTCCTGGAGCCTGACAGACAAGGAGAGAGAGTGAGAAGAGGGGGGAGTAGAAAGGAGATAAAGAGCCTCACTCTGTGGATTACACGTGCACATACACACATAAATATGCATATAAACATTGTGTGGGTCTCCATTTAATTAGCCTGGTGGTTTATCAGGGTGATCAGGAGTTCAACAAGGTAAAGTTTCCTGTAGATAAAACTGTTTGGGGAAGTTGGGTCTAATGAACGGTGCGGAGCATAAAGGAAAACGAGAATGAGGAGGAACAGGAAGAGAAAATGATGAGCAAAGAGGGTGCTTCAGTTTAATTGCTTACCTGATACTTTTGCTTCCACCGTATCATCCTCTTTTATCCAATACAGCTGATGAGAAAATGGACTCTAACAGATGCATCTGACACATTCTTTTAACTGGGAGGAAAGGAATTGAAGATTTATGATGACATCTTAACTGGCATAGTAATGGATAGTTCCTATCTCCACTATTTAGACATTTAAGAGCTTTCTGTACTGATGAATCGACCAGGACAACTTAATTGGAGCTGGTTTTATTCAAGTGAAATTCAATGTGCTTTGGTTGTCTCCAGTAACACTTTCAAGATTCAGATTTATTGTATTAACGTTATTTTCATTGTGAAGTTTAGTCAAGTGTTACTTCAAGGCCTTACAGGTACTACTCTGCTGTTGCTGTTAGAGCTACTCAGTTTTAAAATGCGATTGCTCACTTTTTATTCTATCTATATTGTCCTAAAGTTGCAACGACCAACAGAGTATCTCCATCACTGGTCTTTCATGGCAAAATTGGAAAAGCATTCAGATATTACGGAAACACACATTCATAAGATCAGCATATTAAAAAAATTCCACCATGCTCCAGTTTTACAGTAGATTGAGCCATCTGTGGTTTCTACATTGCATGGCTTATAAGGAAACCAGAATATGGCAACATACTTTGAATAAATTTTTTGTGAATATCTTAAGCTAAACATGAAATACTTTGTCTTTTAAAATTTGGAATACTGTTTTTTTTTTTTTTTTTTTTTTTTTTTTTCATGTGTCCTGTTTTATGTATTGTTGTCTGAGTGCCAAGGACAAACCCAGCAGATTACATGTAATAGACATGGAGTTGGAAAAGAAAGGGAAAAAAGATAAAAAAAAAGAAAGGGAGAGAGGTTGGGGCAAAAAGTTAAAAAGAAAAGAAGGAGATAAGAGTAGAGGAGAGACAGAAGGATAAAGAGAATACAGCATAACACCCAAGACCTCTGCTTCTATATCTGCTGAAAAAGCAAAAAACAAAAAACAAAAACAGCAACAAAAAAAGAACCGAGAAACCATGGCATTAAACAACATATACATATATACCAACAACAACATTACTGACAAGTACACGGTGCAAATTAATACAACATGTACTTCGTGGCAACCTCAGTCCAATATTGAGTGTATCTAAAAATTGTATTGTAGCACTCTGCTTCTGCTGTCCAGCTGGACACTACCATTCAGTCGGCAAAGACTCCCGTGCCATGGCATGTGGGCTTGAGATCACTGCTCTGGTGCACGCCCCATTTTTTTTCAGAGCTTCAGCTGTTGAGCAGACAGCCTCATATTTAATTATAAATTATTTTGGTGTGCTGAGGAGTTCACGGTCAGTTGAGTGACTTCAAAGTGCAAAAGTCCAATAGCTTTAAAACAAGTTCCATTCTTCATCCCTTTACCATCATACCTTAAAGTTGGCGTGAAGCATTTGCACAGGTCAGTTGTGTTTTTGTGTTATTGTACCAAATATGGCACAACACATATTATTACTAAATATTTCTCATCTTTAATCTCATCTGTCTGTTGTACAACATTCCCAGACCAGTAGTTTGCTTAATAGCAACTTTGCTTTCATAAAATGTGCCTTCAAATTTGTCTTTAAAAACATTTCTTGGTGTTTTTTTCTAAACAAGACTCTCTCTCTTATATTGTCATAAACTTTAACATTTAATTTGCGACATGAAGCAGGCTGTGCCTAAGAGCTTGCTGGTGGGCTTTATGCCACTTCCCTGAGCATTGCAAGGCCTGAACGTGGGCTAATTTGCTAGATTATGACTTCTGATAGTTTTTGCTAAATGCTCCGAATTTTCAATTTTTGAATAAATCTTTCCATTTTCAGGTTTAAAATACATCAAAAATGCAACTCTTGAAGACTGTAGATGATTCAGAAAATATGGCTCTAAGTAGTGTAAGAAGTAAAAATAATTAAAAAGAGAATATGCTGATATATTGAACCATTTCTGAAGCCCTTGGGGGTCCAAATGGCCCTGCTCTACTTGAGCCCTAGTAATATAGACCAAATAACTAGTTACTTGTTCTATTACATCTTTTTTGCTTTGTCAGTAAAGTTGTTAACAACTGGGTTTAACTTTTGGGATGAGTGGAGATTGAAACAGATGCTTGTTTCACTGATGAAAGGAATGAAGAACTGAAACAAACCTTGAAACCTTGTAACCTTCCTGATTACTTTCCTTTTTCTTCATTTAGCTTCCGCACAGTAAACAATGATCAGGAATATTACGTACTGATTTAAATATCTACTTCCAAACTACTCCACACATAACTAATTCATAACTAATTTATATAATCTGATCAGCATGGCATATTAAATGTGTAGCAACATCTACATTTATTGGATCCCCTAGTAGAGGTGTAAAAAAAAAAGTAAAACTTAAAAAACTAATCTCAGTGACAAACAAATAACCGAGGCATTCATGCCTTACTTTTTCAAGTTGACCAAATGTGTTGAGGACATTTTTACTGGTGATCAATAACTTCCTTGAAACCGGATTAAAAATGACCTGACAGGGAGCCCAATTTCTTTCAGCCGCTCTTCTTCATAATGAAAAAGATATATATATATATATATATATATATATATATATATATATATATATATATATATATATATATATATATATATATATATATATATATTTTTTTTTTTTTTTTTTTTTTTTTCCAAAAAAGTACAGTTTCAAAAAAATTGACACACACCTCAAAAGTAATCTCTAAAATTTGCTTAACAAAGATGTACAGAAAATCTGAGTGTGAAATCATGCCACTGCAATAAATGTTGCATTCATTTCAAAGCTTTCTAAACATCCTTCCCAGGAATGCTGATAAATGTGGAATGCATTGTATATTTAATCTGATATTTTCATTTGTTTGAAGTCATTTTTTAAAAGAGCATTGTACAATAGGTATACTTTTGGCCAAGATTAGACAACACAGAACAGTGTGCAATTAAACCACAATTACTTAATCTAAGGTCAGGTCAGGTACTCACTCAACAAGATGTAGCTTAATTTTAGGTCAGCCTCAGCATTTTCAGTTTCAACTTTAGTGCATTTTTTCCCACCAACTTTCAGAGTTTGGTCAAGCAAAAAATGCTGCCATTTGATATTACATACAGTCATTTTTAAAAGAAAATTAATTTAATAAGAGGTTATTAGTGGTACAACAACCATACAGTCTCACCCTTCCCAGCAAGTGGAATCATTCTCTCCCAGCTAGAACATAATCATGTCTAATTAGGGAGACTTCATCGTTCCAGCAGGGAGGGGAAGTGTTGTCTTACCTCCTTTTTATTTAACCTCGTTCCATCGTTCCCCTGTCAGCTTTGCTGGTGTTTTTCTTTCTCTACCGCCCAAGAATTTCACTTTCCAGTCTTCCACTGGCTGACCAGTCATTGTTTTCAAAGAGCATGGGTGGGAAAACACGAGCATATTTACCATCCCTCTGGTGCAGAAGAATGATGGGGGAAAAAAAAGAAAATTGGCCAAACATTTATTTTGGCTCTCCGCTTAAATTAGCTGATTGTTTTCTTGAATTTTTTGGTTACCATATTATTTTTCTTATTTAACTGCAATATCGTAATAAGGATTAATTGCAATAATTTATGCTGGATGTTTTGTGGTCTAACAATAAATAGTCAAATGATCAAAATGCAATGAAATGAACTAATTCTTCATTTTAAACTAAAAAATTTTAAAGTATTTCTCTTATAATTTTTTTTTTTTTTTAACATTTTTTTGTGAAAAATCTTTGTTTATGATGTCTTCAAAATAGTCAACATCATATGAAGGTTTTTCATACAACTATGATGCAATGGTCTAAAGATCAAGAAAAAGAAAATTAATAAAAAACAGAAACAAATAAAAAATGAAGTCAGTTATCCATATCTTTTATAATATTCAATAAAAATCAATATCCTGCAGCAATAAAATAGCCTTATTTTCAAAGCAGCATGTAGTGCTTATAAATATTAAAAACTTAGAAGAAAGAATCATAATACCATACCCAGAAAATCTATTCGCAATGAAAAAAATGGGATATTCACTTCAAAACCAGCAGTATATCATTTGAGGTCTTTGATAAACAGTTCACAAAACGAGCGTTGAAAGCCTGAGATTTATTTCAGAGGGAGAACTGACAAACAGAGATTGGAGAGAGGCAGCCAACAGACACCATCTGGGTTCACCAGCAATGGAGAAGGTAATGAGTATATACATGCAAGCAATAACACACACATACATAAAAAAGCTCAGAAAAGGAAAACAGAAGAGTAATGTGGAATTTTCACTGGTCTACAACATAGCTGGACAGCTTGTGTGAAACATATCGACCAGAGCAGATGCACGGTGTTGTCTTCCTGTATTATTGATGTCCATCACTGCTCTCATCACGCTTACTCGGAACACGACCCTAGCCAATAGGGGTGGTGTTGGTGAGACTTTAGTGACCCCATCTGGCTGAGGATTGGTTAAAAGGCTTGAACCAAAGAGGGAGAAGTATGAAAGGACACAGATCGCCCATCAACAACAATGACTGGGATTGGATAAGCCAACAGCTCGTCACTACTTCCTGATCTTCCTCATTCCCAGAACGTGGTCCGTGCTGACTGAAAGTAGTCTTGGGATACATGGGCCAGAGTGTGTGGCAAGGGAGGAAATTGAAAATTGCCAATCTCTGCATAGCAAATAAAGAGCAGCACTGTTACAGCAGGCTGTCTTCATGCCACCCACTCTGACAGCTCGGCCCCTTCAGCAGAGTGGAGAAATGAAACTAAATCTGAGACCTTCTGCTGGATCGGATGTGAGCTCGCTGTGTCCACATGTGGATATCTACACATGTGAAAAAAGATATTTGGATGAGTTTGTGTATTTTTTTTTCCTTCAGTGATCATTTGTTTTGGACAGTAGTTCTGTTTCCTTAAACAAAACCCTAACCTAAATTGATAGCGTAAAGAGAAAGGAAAATATATACATGTAACTCTCATGACACAATCGTTTTACGCTAATCCCATTTGCAAGGGTTTCCCTCCTGCTAAACCTTCCCTCTATATTCTAGTAGTGAATTAGATATTTTTGAAATTCCTGCTGTCTAGACTTCTGTGACTTAAGATATTAGTATCAATTTAAACATTTATCAAACCAAAGGCAGATGTCAAAATACATTTGTTTTTTGTTTGTTTGTTTTGTTTTTTGCTGGTAAAGTAAAACCAAAAGTTAATACCATATGTACCCCAGCAAAAACAAATCTATTTTATTCTTTTTAAATTATATTAAGATTCAATTTATGTACTATACTGACAGAAAAATATGTTATATAGTATTAATTGGTACAAAACAGCAAGCTTAAAGGTAAGAATTGTATTGTGTTTTTGTTTTACAATATGTTTTATCAGGAACAAAAACCAACAATAATCTGTGTGGTATCTTTTTTAATGCATTCTAATGTGTTATTCTTATGTAGAATACATGCACTGAAGATGTAAAATGTTGACATACTTACACTCGGACGAAGCATCAATATACTTCCAGTATGTTTAAGTAATTTTATACTTACAGTCAATTTTGAAACAACTATGCACCGAAGTATATCTTTTTTTGATAGTTTGTAGGTTATACATGATCAACAACCTAAATGCACTTTAGAACAAAACACCTGACCTGTTTTTTTCACTATGTTTGTCCAGGAGGAGTGAAAGCTGCAAGTCAATCACTTGATACAATCCGCTGGGTTTCCTTAGAAACTTTTTGAACTACTTTGAATAATTAATTGAGCTACTGTACTGTTTGATATCTAGGATCAAATGGAATGTATGTATGACTGAATTCATTTATTTATTTTTTTTTTTTTTTTTGTAAAGTGCCTCGAAATGACGCTATATAAATAAACTGAATTGAATTGAATTGAATTAAATTGAACTATGATCCCTGCTGCCAGATTGCTGTTTCCAAAACACATACAAGTACATTAAGTGATGTATGTTCAGGATCTAAAAATCAGCAAGAACTGATTATGCTTCTTAAAGGACTGTCACATTTCTAGGTTGAAAATTCAAACCTCTACCTGAATAAAGTATCAACAGAGAGGGGAATGGCCAAGCCAAGGAAATAGAATTGAACCCAATTTTGCTAAGCTTTAAACACACTGAAAGTATACTATTAGAATACCAGTACAAAAGACTAATGCTTCAAGTATATAGCTGCAAGCAAATTTATTTTACTCTTGGTGTAATTCACCAGAATACAACAAACTTGATATTATTGTGGTTTATGGGGTTTTGTTCTTGTGATGATATATTTTAAACTGGGAAATGAAATGCAATTTCCCCCCATTTTTATTTGTTAAGAAATGAAAACGTTGTCAGAGTACATCAATAGGTATCATTGTGGTTGGGGTTGTGAAGGTAAAATATTAAATCAAGAAATTTTAAGTCCTACCAAATTTAATACAGTGGAACAGTTTAAATTCATTTTTTTTATCAGTTATTGCTCCAGTGTAATTTGCAGTTTTAAAGTAGATTTGCAAGCACATTTTCTATCCCTTGTAGTGTTTCATGTAGAAAATCTCAGTTTTTAAAGGGTAGAAAACCATGCTCCTCTTCTGGGCCGCTACTGAACAGAATCAATTTGGACACCATTCCCCTTAGACGTGAACAGTTAAAGGGATAGCTTTTATTATTATTTATAATTGATGTACTTTTATGTATTAGCAGTAATAGATTCCTGTACATGTAGTAGAAAAATCTCATATAGCTGTCAGTTTGTAGAAAAGTAAACAAATACTGGGAGTTGTGGATGGGTTAACAGCTTTAAGAGCAGTCCCTGTTTTTTTTTTTTTCCTTTTCAAATTTTTTTCAGTTTGGAAATCCTGCCAGACTTACGATCAACTGGGGATTGCACAGTCGACACCCTCTGTCAACATGACTTTAGCATGGAAGTATGAATATTGTTTGGATGAGAAAAACAGATAAATTGAACAGTTGCTTGTGAAAGTGGGGATGGTTGACAATTTGTTAGTATAGCATTGTATCCCATATATATGAATATTTTCAGTTTGACATGATTTGAATAGTGAAACTAGACTAAAGGTGATGTATGTTGGACAAGCTATTAGCCTTTCACGCTTTGAGGATTTCTCTACTTTGCCAAAGACTCACAACAACATGACATCTTTCTACTACAGGTAACTTTTGCTGATTATAAATGACAGCATCTAATGTTAAATAATCTGAACTACCCATTTAAGGGCCACAAATGAACTTTAAAGTATAAAATAGGAGCCTTTCTTTAGTTTCCTAAACATAATAAACAAGAAAAGCATATGAGTTGTTTTTTTTCTCAGAAGACACATGACAAGCCTTTCGGATTAGTTTGAAGCTGTATTTAAAACTATGGTGTACCGTACTATATTCTCAATAAGGCCAAACAAAAAGGGGGAAAAACATCTGCTGGGAGTGAACTCTGTGTTCTCACATTGATTTTTAAGTCCTATTGTAGCCACAGGTTAGGATATATTCTATGTGCATATGTACTAAAGAGTATGCATTAGTATTAGGTCGAAATTGGTATGGGTCGTCCTGTCAGAGCAGTTAGCAGGCACTGTGACTTTGCTGTGGATGAGGAAGGGTTGTCTGAAGGTAGAGGAAGGATTAGAGCACTTCAAAGCAATTCTCACTTCTAAGCTGTCTGATGCAAAATCCGCTTTGTGCAGATGGACAGCCAGCACTCCAATAAATTCCAAGCCTGGAGCCGAGGACAATTTCACTGTACCCTCAATATATTGATATAACCTTAAAAAGAACTAACTTAATGCTATGAATAAATTGAGTTATGATGTAAGATTTCTGAAAAAGTTTTTGAAAAATAATTTAATTCAGCTATGTCAAAAATACTGGTTGCAATATTAGTTTGTTGTAATCTCTTAACCTGTAATAACTCCTTAAAATGCAATAAAATCGTCATTAAAACTTATTTAGAAAATCCTTGGAGCACGAGAAAAACAGACATGAGCTGAGCTACTGGTTGTTTAGCGATATTGTGACTATGATGTGGGTGGGTGATGGACTGGCTGTGGTCAGAGTACACTGGCCAGCAGGGCCACCTCAGTAAGTCCTAAATCACTGGAAAACCAGGCTGCCTTAGTGATGTATGGGCACGGCACGCCCAGGAACAGAAACCTCACTATCTGTCTCTGGGATCTCTGATATATGCAGACACAAAGTTGTTGGCATGCTAACACACATGAGCATTAAAGTGCACAAAAATACACATACTGTAAATTGTGCAAGTAGGCAGAAGCAGAGATTTATATGGGAAGAGGTGCTGTGGTCAGGTGAATAGATGAGCTTGCTGGCAAGGTGGGTGGGTTCTGTAACATCCATGGCCAATACAAACCTTCTAATCATTCCAAAAGATTGGTAGAATTATGCTGATAAATTATATCCGGAAGAGGACTCCAGCCACAACAGCTCTAGCCAATTAAGAGATACCTACCGTAAGGGTTTAAATCCTTGTAAATAGGAATTCACATGATGATTCTCAGAAGAAGAAAATTGCAAGCTGCTGTGTCCTTATTTTTTAGTGAGAGTCAGAAAACGTCTGCTGACTGTGGCTCTACCTCAATATATACTTATAGATCTTCATTTTTCTGTGTAAAATTATTTTTGACCTTCAGTTTTGAGTTTGAAAACTCAAGTGTTGAACTGTATTTGCTTTTCAAGCAATAATGATTTACAGATGTTAGTTTGGTCGTCAACTTCTACTTTCATCCTTGTCTAGTTTTCACTCAGTTGTTTCCCTGATGTTTTTTTCCTTATGAATTTTAAGCACCAGAAAGCATCTGTTTTTGACTTGAAAGTCTATTTTATATAGTTTGTAGACATGGAAAAACAATTAAAACATACATCCAACTTAATAAATGCATTCTATTAATAGTAAGGGAAGTTAAATTTGTTTAATCTGTGCTTTTACTTTTTCAATTTATACGCAATGATGAATAAAGAATAAAATAAAAAGGAAAATTGTATAGGGTTCATATTAGATATCTGTCTTTATCTTCTTTTGCTGTTTATTCATTTTAGTACAAGAAAATGTGACTCTTTGCAGTCAACTTATTGAATTTATGTGATAATAAACTACAATTAAACCTGGTTCTTACCGCACTATTAGAAATCTCTGACTCCCTCTGTAATCAATATAAATTTCCCTGTCCTGGTTGAACATATGTATATATGTTTACCTACAATCCGGGTTTCTGCCAGAGAATCCATACCAGCTAATTTTTCTCACGATCTTCTTTGTTTTTTCAGCAAAAATTACTGAGAATGTCTTTGTGCAGCTAACTACCCCACCCCGGTCCTGGAATGCTCCCATAATTAGTTTACAACCACAACAAAAAGGCTCTGTACTGCACAAAAAATTTATTCTTTACCACAAATGAATAATCATAGTAATCTTTTTAATAGTTCTCTCTCCAGCAAGCATATTTTGTGATTAATAAACACATAAAATGAAACCATAAGAACTCGACAAGCCTCTCATTAAATATAAAGGGAGAAATAATTTACAGGAAGTGATTTTGCAGACATGAAAGTCCTGTTCCACAATGAACGCACCAATTAAGAGCTCAACACTTGAATTAATGGCTAGTAGAAATTCAACATCACAGTACAAGCATTTTAATGCAGCACACTCACACAGTGACAAACAGATCATCAATCTAATTTGTATTTTTACTTGATCTAATATGGTTTTAAATAAATTATTAATCATTTTAAACAAAAAATTAAAAATTATGGGCAGTTTAAGGGAAACATTTTAAAAACTTTTTTAAAAATTATTTTCATACCAATAGACTATTTGAACTTCATTTAGAATCCAAAACAGTTGGTTTATTCTTTTACTCTGAATTTATTTGCATTAAACTGAAACAAACAAACAAACAAAAAAAAAATCTGTATTATTTTTCAGAGATTATGCTGAAAAAATAGTTTCATTTTACCTTCTAAACTCATTTCTAAGCTTTTGAAGCCAAAGTGATGTTTGTTTCCAGTAAAACTTTAGTAACCTCTATTTTTTTTTTATGCTGTGGGTTGGGGACACTTTTCCAGTCACCTGACTGAATTATTTGAGAGATGGTCACACTGAAGAAGTCAAAGAGATCACTGGACATGCCGTCATATTTCTCCTTGTGTCAGTTCACAATGAAGAAATCCCCAAGATTCACAAAAGGTTTTAGTTTGTCAACAGCAAAGCCACAAAACCAAGCTATAATACACAAATGTGGGCTTTAAAAGAATGGACAACAGCATTTCAATGAATGATCTTTAATATCTTCAATTTTTCTATTCTGAAATGGTTAAAGAAAGGAGAGAATGACAATTTTCTATGTTTTACAAAAATAAATTGTTTTTAACCTTTTTTCTTACCATTTTAAACCAGTTACTACCCAATTACTGGCAGCAAAATATATAAAAGTTACAGTTTGAAAACAATCTTCTGCTGTCCCATGGTTTAAAAACATTTTAATGAGATGCCAGAAAGTCCCACAGTCACCACAGTTTTATGAGTTACAAAGTAATGCCCCTCCCCTGCCTGTTGCTGTCCACTCCCTGTTAGCTGGCAGAGAAAACACAACATATTTCCTGCTCAGACAAGAAAAACAAATTCGGTTCTAGAAGTGCATCCAGTTGTAAACTAGGAGAGTTATGGTATGGAACATTTTTCATTTTGGCATTTCAGTTTAACTTAATTGTAGTCACAGTCTTTTGACTAAATGTAATTTAGTTTTCGTTCCTTATGGCTCTTCAGGCTTCACATGCTATTGTTGCTTTTTGATTTCCACCTCACTCTAGAAGTAAGCCATTATTCACTTCCTACCCACCTTTCCATACCACAAAAATTAGACTTTCATCCTGTAGTTACTTCTCTGTTTTATTTCTTTGGCAACAAAGGAGTTTTATTTAGTCTTTGCCAGGTTCTCATGCATTACAAAAAGATCATTGACAAAAACTATGACAAAAAGAATTTGGACGACAAAACTGACAGCAGTGTGAAGGTTGAGGGAAGCAATAATAGGAATGTACCAAAAACAAATAATATCACTAATAACATTTTTATAGCTGTAGTAGGTATGTTTTATTAGCAGCAGTAGTAAAATTGTTGGTTTTATGTTTTAAATAAAATGAATTAGATCATATCATAAATACGGTTTACTGTGAAGCCATGTTATTTTTACCCAAGTTTACCGTATTGTGTAATTTTAGAGCACGTTTTTGTTATCAAAAATGTGTGACCTGCTATTATAACATTTAAAATATTTCTGTGGCGGAGAAGAGAAAAGAATCTAGGTTAGTTGCAGCATACCATATAATGAACACCTTTTAATAAGTAGTAATACATCTGTTAAACCTAATAAAGTCATTTGGGTTGGGTTGTGTAAATGTCTGTAATGGAATGGATACACTGAGCATGCTTACATTTTCAATACATTTATTTGCCCATTCTAAAATCTTTTGCAAAATAGGGAACCACTTAAAATTTTCCAGATGCCAAATGTCACATCCAAGACAGTATATCAAAGACTGATTACACTAAATGTGATTTTAAACGGTTACAGATGTCACTTTGCATGATATTGATCCACAGTGCTGCTCAGTGCTCTGCATCTCTGCCAGCAGGTAGGCAGCACCAACCTTGCCCTGAGTCAGCGTGTGCATGGCTGCATTGATTGGGTGTGACTACTCAGGTCAGGGGCCAATTTGGGCTAGCTAGAAGGGTCAAGCGTGTTGTCCAATATAACAGCGGGACCTCTCGACTGGATCCGGCCAGTATCCAGGCAACCTGCAGCCCCCTACACTCCTACCTCCCCCACCCAAAACCATGAAAGCACTTGTCCCGTGGTGATTGAAACTGCAGGATTCCATTCTCTTTTCATCAGCTTCACTTCATCTGCTCTTATAACTTGTACCAGATGAATTAACTTGAACAATAGAAACAAAGGGTCACGAAAGCGTCTGCCATTGTCAAAGGGAGCAATTAAACTAAGTGTTCAGTTTGTACCGTTTCAGGGTGAAAACAGTTTAAATGGCTACTCCTTTGAGGTTGCACTGCATGGACCAAGAAAACAAAATCCAACTAGATTTTATTTGGTGCTAAATAGCACACGCTGCACACAAATGTATACAGTGCCTGAGCAAATACGAACAGGCGACAGTCTATGACTTTCTGTTGATCTGCTTCGTAATTTGAAACTTAAATGTCATTGAACTCAATACATTAGGAGCCAGTAGTTTCTCAGACAAGATCACGGAGCAAGCTCAGTAACGTGCCATCAAACTGCCTCAATGATGTGTTTCAAAGACACGCAAGTAAGTCATTATATTAGAATAACATGTGTCTTAGTATCTAATAATGTCAAGTGAATTACAAAGTGGTTTGAAATAAAGAGGAGTCAGCTATTCCAGGATTACATGCTCAGATGAATTCAATAAGCTGTTGAATACGGTAATAGGAAACCAAAGAAAAATCCATACTGAACACATCATCTGATAAAAATGTCTGCCCACTGCTCTGCAGGATTCTGCTTTATCTATCACCTAATTCCAAAATAGTATGCTGGTTAGAAAACAGCGATAACAGGAGGAATAAATCATCATGTCCTTAAGAAATAGTTATTAACCACATCATATAACACAAGCCATTTAAAGTATGTCTGCTGGGATGAAAATATAACTAACAGAAAAAGGAGAAGCTTTCAATGATATTTCCACACAGACGGCTGTAAAATTGGACAGAACTTCAAGTCAAACTTCACATTCTCAATGTCGCACACATTTGAAATTGAATAAACTCTGTGGTCTGCTGTGAATACAGTATTAAACTATGGAAACTCAATAACCAGTGTACTATATTGACTATATTTATTGGATTTTTTTTTTTTTTTATACCAATGTTTTCATTATCTCCTACTTTTTTTTTTTATCTTCCTATAGTTTGCTAGTAGCCACTGCACTAAACAAAGAAACACTTAAAGTCTGTTTTAACTTAAACTTAGGAGATGTAATAAAATAAAAACTGTTGAAAATGTTAAACTGATACTTTCCAGTTTAGATGACAGCTCTGTACATGCAAAAGACAGCTAGGTCATAATACAAGTAAATTGGGTCATGAATTATGATCCAATTTGTTGGTTTAGAGTAGAAACAAGAAGGAGCCTCACTGTCCCTTACATATCACCATTTTAAACCTTACAACATCCTGGTGATGTTTTATTGAACTTCTTCCATATAATGAAATAAGAAAGAGTAAAATGATAAAACCATGCTGTATAAACAAATTAATGTCAGTGGTTGGTGTTAATCACTGTGGTTCACACTAGAACAAGTATTTGCACTGAAAATAACAGTCTTTTACCTCCTTAGTAGTTAGCTCAAGCTGTTGCTCACTATGCCCAACATCAGGACTATTCCAGAATTGAAATTCTTGCCTGAATTAAGAGTTGTTTTCCAATAATTCATGCTAAAAACACTGATTCATACATTTGTGATATTACTGTTGTCCTGAGTGAAGATGTAAATATACTGGTAGTAAAATGCCGCTAAATAGTTTTCAAAATACTCAACGGATTTCAAGTACCCCTTAAAATACTTTTTTTCACCTGCCATACTTTCTTGATGGTAAGCTTGCATGTTAAAAAAAAAAACATTAAAAAAAAGTTTCAAACATATTTTTGTTTGATTTAGTTTGCATCTCTTGTAATTGTTAATAAATTAGGTCTCTGGGGGAGTTGTGTGGTGCAGTGGTTACAGCGGGTGCCCCATACACAGAGGCCGCGCCGAGTTCAACTCCCGTCCATGGCTCCTTTACCACGTCTTTCCCTCCTTCTCTCTGCCCCCTTCCTGGCTGATCACTGTTAAAAAAAGGCCAATAGAGCCTAAAAAATTCTTATGAAAATTAGGTAACTCGTCAACATTTTAAATGATAGGATTAATGTGCTGTCATTGGAGTTGATTGGGGGCTTTGGATGGGATTTTTTTCAGTACTCTTGCTGCCACCTATCATCCAAAAATATGACCAAAATCAAGCACATAAGGCTGATTGGTCACTGTAAATTACCCTTAGGTGATTATTTTCCCAGGTTGTACTCTGCCTCTTGCCCATTGAGTGCCGTATCTAATCACCAGCCTTATGCAATCCTGCAAGGACAGGGCAGGTATAGGCCTGTAAAGGTGGACATTCATTTCTTTTTTCTTAGTTTTGTTTTTTCCATTTCAAAACTAAATTTAAAAAAAAAATGTGTCCATAAACATTAAGCAATGTGCAGCATAGAGGCGTGTCAAGTGTGTGAATTATTACACCCTTGTTGTACGCTATTGTTAATTGACTGTAACAAACAGTCCATGGTGAGCACTTCCAGAATACCTCAGATGATGCCCAACTGAGTGCCCGTCCCAAATCTGTGCTATCAGGAACATCCATTTCCTGGATAATGACACTCAGGACTGTAATGTGTGTCAAGTGGTTTACACATCAGTAAAAGTCAACTTGTCCATGCAGTCCCTTCTTGCAAAACTCATTCACAGCTGTACGGTTTTTCCTCCCTGGTGTCCCCTTGAAATCTCAGTATGAGTGTGTATGCATTGGAGGAGTCACTGCAGTTTGTTGATCGCCGTTCCGAATATTTGCTTTTCCTCATATCGGATATAAAGATTATGTTCTTGCATTTTTTTCCCCAGATGGAGAAAAAGGCTTGCGTGACCAAGTGTGTAACATGCACATGTCTGAGTGTATGTCCTTGCAAGCTTTAGTAATTGGGACAGCTATGCTCTCCCATGGAGCCCCCGGATGTGAAGAAGAAGGAAAAAAATCTCAACATGCCATTACATCCTCCTCCTCCTCTCTCCCTTCATTCAGTCTGTCACACATCTCCTCATCCCCAAGTGCAGGAGAGCGAGAGGGTGCACCTGTGTGTGTGTGTGTGTGTGTGTGTGTGTGTGTGTGTGTGTGTGTGTGTGTGTGTGTGTGTGTGTGTGTGTGTGCGTGTGTTGTTTAGGGGCTGAGGATGTGTTTGGTTGTTATTCTGTTTGGACTGTTATGTGCTGATGCATAATGTGCGTGTAAGAGGTTGTGTTTGTGTGCTTCTCATAATGAAGCCATATGGCTTGTCTGTTAGTATGCAAGCTGCCAGCACTGGGAGCTGTGACGCTGGCAAAAAGTATCGAGATGAGACGTGAGGGGCATACTCCTGTCTTTTTCCTCTTTGATTCTCTTGTCTATCCTTTCTTCACCTCATTTTTTTATCCTCCGTAGTCTTTTTTATGCTCCTCCTTCTTCCTGTTGTCTTCTAACCTATTCTGCCTTCATCTTGTCTTTTGTGTCCTCTCCTTTCGCTTCTCATCCTCCATTCATTTTTACTATTCGTGCTTTACCCCACTTCATCTTAAACTGACATCCTTCTTCCATCTTAACTCTTTTGTTGTCATTTTTTGCACTTTCCCCTACTTATCAGTCCTGCTCCTTCTTTTCGCTTTCTTGTTCTCCACATTAGTGACTGTTGTTTTTTAGTTTTCCCTCTTTTCCTCCCAATAAGATTAACTGGTGTGAAACGATCCATTTCCACATTTTCCTGTGTAGCCGGGAGAGGAGAGTGCAGCCTGACCTAAATTTACATGTTAGGAAGAGAATCTAAATGACAGCACATGGAGGGATTGGGAGAGCGAAAAGATCGAGGAGTAAGCGTTTGTCCGTCTGAGTGAGGGATTTACTTTGGACAGTAAGAAAAGTTTAATGTTTTGTTTAGACTGTAAAATAAATAACTCCATGTGACTTCCACAGGTTTATTTACTTTAGGGATTTTATTATCAAACACATAGATAGATAGATAGATAGATAGATAGATAGATAGATAGATAGATAGATAGATAGATAGATAGATAGATAGATAGATAGATAGATAGATAGATAGATAGATAGACAGACTGTTTTCTTATAAAATCATTTTAAAAACTAATTTAATTTAAATTATTCTCTAAAACTAATTAAAACCTGATACAACTGAATGAAAATAACTAACTAAAATTGAGAAGAAAGTGTGACATATTTCAGAAAAAATAGCAAAAAGTGGCAAGACTAATTCTAAAAAAATATAATTTATGTGGCTATTTTTGTATTTTACTCCATAGTATATAAAATTTATTTTGGGAATTCAAGTAGGCTAAACCCAAATATAAATATACACAGAGTATGCCAGTTGGATTTACAGTAAAATATGACCAAAATGATAATCATACGATAAATAACCATTAGTGATAAATTAATAACATTAAAACAAGCAGAAGCCTTGTAACATCAATTGATAAAAAAATGTTTCCTTAAAATGCATGTACATCACGATGAATACAAACAAAATCAATGAAAGAAAAAAATGCATCATATGTAGTAACTGAATGTTATGCTCAAATATGTATAAATGTTGTTAAAACAGTAAACCTACACAATAAAAACTGTTACATTTCTTACTGCTCTACAGCTGCACACATTACATGGTCTGCCTGAGGGATACATACTCTTAGGTTGCCTCACTGCCTTAATAAGCCAGTTTATCTTTTTGTGGAAGCATAAAAAATGGAAGATGTACTTTGTTCTACTTTGTTGATTTTTTTTTTTTTTTTTTTTTGCTTTCTTAAAGACTTTGGAAAGAGAATGTCATCTTTAGTAATTGGTTTGATATCAGTGAGATCACATAGAACAACAGTTTTTTTTGTCATTTGGCCTATTTAGAAAAAGCTTAAGTTATCAGATCTGCCAGTTAAGTTCAAATACATAACAATTATTGATCATTTTGTTGTGTCATTATGGGAGCAAAATAAAATATTATTTGCAGCAATGCCATGTCATGCTAGCACAAACTGTGTGAAAACAAAAAAGTTCAATTCAGAAATTGTTCAATTCAGGTTAGTATTACCAAAAAAAATGTTTTATTCTCTGCCTCGCTATAGCTCAGGTCACTGAAAGGCCTTACTGAAGAATAAAGACTCGTGGTTGCAACTGGTTTTAAAAGATAAGAAAATGCAGGATATGGTATTTATTTATTCCCCTGTGAGCCTTTTTGAATATGATTAATAATCATGTTTTAAATGAGATCCCACCAGACAACCTGTATTTCATACATTTTTTTATTCTAAAAAATATTGTGTCCTTTATGTTTAAGTTCTGTTTAAATTGGCCTGTAAAACAAAATTCTGACCCATACTGAGTAATGAACATTGTTTTGTGGCATGAATGCATAGATTAACTAATAAACTTACATATACTTTATCACTTTTTATATTTTACTATTTTACAGCTAAATCTCAACATCAGACATATTTTTTTTGATACCCCAGACTGTAAGATCAGTTTATTTATTTATTTTTTTTTACATACTGGAAGTGGTGCCTTAACTCAGAACTTATGAACTTTATCCAGGAACTCTTTCAGTTTCCTTAATCTTTTCATCTCGAGTGTTGTCTCTTTCTCTATTTTTGACTGCCATGTGTTCTCCACAGGGAGTGCAGAAGATAGACCGCTTTCACTTGCTTGAGTGTGAGAGGAAGATTCAACACCCCTCTGCTTGCAGGAACATACAGCTTAAAGGCTGAGTTAGTTTAAAGTATGGTTCTGTGAAATATACTGACGCCATGTCGCAAGGCAGTCAGTCCCACAGTGTTCTCAGAAAGGGACTGGGACTTTCCCCTCAGCGTGTGTGTGTTCACTATTTGTTTAGCATGACTGTTCTTTTGCATGCACGTGTATGTTTCAGCATTTGGTGGCATGAGTTAGCTCTATGTGTTTGCCAGTGTTAGTCCATGTGGGATAGCAGCAGCTTGCGTGATCAGAACAAAGCAAAAGAGCATGACAGAAAATCCCTCAATACCCGCCCTTTAAAAAATGCAGGAGGCCAATGCACGCAGAAGCATGTAAGGTAAATGTATAAATTATAGACCAAAAAATCTGCCCCAAAAAGAGGGAGAGATCCCCCACATGAGGCTAAAAACTTTACTGCATGTGAAGACGGAGCAGCTGCAGCAGCTGAGAGCTTGTTGGATTTCCTTCCTCCGTTTTTAAATAATGAGTGAGCACCTTTCTAATAAACGGAGCGTACAGAGCTACGCTTGCAATTTTTGGCAGCAGGCCAGGCTGGTTCCAGATGCACAGGCCTGCACAGGGAGTTGGACTGTCAACTAACTCTTTCAATTTATAGTCTTTTTTTTTTTTTCATTTAACATTTCAAAGCTTCATTAGTTAACTCTAAGCCACTGATTTATGCTGAAGAAAAAAGAATGCTGAGAAGTCGACATTATCCAATAAATAACATCCATTATGATATTAAATATAATTTCACTTGTAATGTATAAATGGCAACATAACAAAGGAAAAGATAATTAAAAAGAAGCTTAAAACAATCCAGACAAGTCAAAAGAAAAAAAAAAAAATCAAGAGAATTATGTTTACAATGGTGTTTTTTTATTTTCCTTGTTAGGGTTTTAATTACTTTGATTGGCAAATATTAGTGCTTTTTCTTGCTTTTTAGCTCTTAGAAAAAATACTCTGACTAAAATAGTTAGAGACTTTACTTTTTGATCAAAAATAGCAATAAACTATTTAGTGAACTTTGATTCTGAAGTTTAAAACGTTCAATTTAATAATGTATATTTAAATAATAATAATAATAATAATAATAATAATAATAATAATAATAATAATAATAATAATAATAATAATTTACAGAAAATATTGATTATTCCAAGTCAAAGGGTTTGACCACCAGTTTATAACAGTAGCTTGCTTTTGTCATATTTTATTGTTTTTATTATAATTTTTGGGATTCATTTTCATTGTTTTTTTTTTATTTATAATCACATACACTAACTTTATTAATCTGCACATATAGAAAAAGCGATAGATTTAGTTTGTGTCAGATAAAATTCCATTAAACACTGATCCACTTAACTAATCACAAATAAAATGCAGAATTCTTTGCTAAATTGCATTTATAAAGAGACTTTGTATAAACTTTGTGGCTTTAAAGTAATATTTCTTACATCATGATATGGGGAATTACAGTTTTATCTTTAAAATACACTTTTAAATCAGTCTGTGCAAAGAAACAAATCTGCATGATCGTCATTGCACTTTCCAAACTCTGGCTTTGTATTAGTCTTAAACAGTGTTTCCCAACACTGGTCCTCAAGGCTCACCGCCCTGCATGTTTTCGGTGTTTCCCTGCTGTGGCACACCTGATTTCAATTGATAGCTAATTAACAGACTTTTGCTGAATTGCAGTCATCTGAATTAAGTGTGTATAAGCAGGGAAGCATCTAAAACATGCGGGACAGTGTGCCTTGAGGACCAGGGTTGGACAACACTGGTCTTAAACATGTTCAGGTCATTGCATCAAAAACCCCAAAAACTACTGCCATTTCCAAAGTCTGAAAAATCAGAAAAGTATGGCAATAGTTTTCTTTTATGCTCTGAGGGGCTGTGTTCTTTTTCTCGAAATCTGCAAAAAAGTATAACTTTTCCATCTGTGTGTTGGCTTGTGCATGCTCAGGAGGCGGGCTTCCAGGAGTCCTCTTTAAACTGTGCATCAACGCATGACTAACCGGTCGACACACACAAGTGGGTCCTTGTATGCTGCGACACAGCAGCATCATCACTGGAACCTAGATTTCGCCTATCATCACTCACACGGGGTCGGGAAAAATTTTGCTTCTCAGAATTTGCCTGGCGACATATTGTAGAAACTCTCTGCCAGTATTGCCATCGCTGACAAAAATAACACTACAGCTGGTGAACACAAAGCAAACCAAAAGCGATGCACTGAATTGATAAAAGAAACATAAACAATGACTGAAATTATTAAATTTAGGAGCATTGATCCCTTACAAAAACCCCTTACAATCAACTGTCCTGTACACAGTGTTCAGATCACACACAACCATCAGGATATGAGAATAATTTTGTCTATTTCTAAGCAGTTATCCGTGTAGCACCTATTTGTTGGTCCAAATCGCAAAAAAAAAACAAAAAAAAATTATCCGAAAGTGAGTGAATTATTTAAGATTTATTTAATAATGCAGAACAAGGAGGGTAGGAGTTTGAAAACCATGGCAGCGAAAAACTGCTCAGCCTCATTGCCTGCTAGCTTCAGCCACAAATAAAAAACATACCATATGCAGCGTCCCGTTTGTTTCTAATTTGCAGCTAGTCTAGTTCTCCCAAACATACAAACTTAATTTGTACTTTTATAGCTATGAATCTAATAAATGTGCCATTACAAAGGAAAGTAGTATAAATGAAATTATCCTGGATATGAATCTTAATATATTGTTTTTTGTTTAACTGGACATTGCCAGGATATGACTGGTATAATATATGTTGTCATAATACTAAGTGAACAGATGTGTACAAAAGTGGTTATGTGTGCAGGCAGCAGTACTTGTCACTAAGCAGACAAGGCCCAAACAAAGTAGACCTAAAGCGGAGATGATATAATGTCCCCTGTTTCTTGCACACATACCCATAGTGTACTGGGCTATCTGTTTAGGTGAGTCACCACTTCTTAAAGCAGCCGTGGGCGGTTATGGCAGCAGCTTTAAATAGCATACTGCACGGAGTCGATCTGAAGAGTAACAGAGACTGAGCGAGAGAGAGAGAGAGAGAGGCTGAGTGGGACAGAAAAACGGGGAGAGTTTCGAAGAGAGTGCGCGAGTTGTGCTGAGTGCGTCGTGCTGAGCTGGAGGGCTAAGAATCATCTCACATCCGTCATGGAGGCTGGTTGCAGGGTCAAACTCAGTACTGTGGCGAATGGCCCTGTTATCACACAGCTTTACATTCGCTGCGCTGCCTCTTCTCAAAGGCAGCAAAACACGGCTGGAAGACAACCAAAAATAGAGACGCCCAATTAGAACTGTTCCCAAAGCTTTGATGGAATTAGCAGTGAAAGAAGGCTTGCATAACCCACCCTCTCAGTAAAACGATAAATGAGCAGAAAGCATATGCAGTACTTGTCCTATTTACTGAAAACAAGTTCAGGGTCACATTTTTTTTGCATGGAAATGAAGGAAAAAACTTGTGATCCAACGATGCAAAGTGGTAGCTTTCCCTTTAATTTTTGCGAGACATGTTTTCTGAGTTGTTGAATTATGTTATACTTGTGACAAAGAGTTTGTGAGTTGGAGTGATCAGGTTTTTTCTGGCCGGTACCGATTTCTGGTTGTCTTTGAGGTTTGACCTGCTAAGTATAATTTTGACTGATTCAGATGTTTTGTTCGTTTGTTTATTTGTTTGTTTGTCATGGGTGTAATGCAAAAATAAAAAAGAAAATGTGCTGCAGGTTCTTTGACAGAGGTAGCAGTTTTGAATCCAACGAAAATGAAAGAGTTACAAGATTGTTCCCATTAAAGCATCAAAGCATATTCACAACCGCTGTCTGGGCTGTATTCTCAAAGAATCGTAAGAGCGAAAGTAGCTCCAAGTGACGTCATTTTAGGAAAGTTCTGGAATTTCTGGAATTCTAGGATTTTCCTTCGAATTTTACCTCGGTAAGAAAAAAAAATGTTAACAAAGCACCTTAGGTCATAAAAGTACAGAAGCCGAGAGCGGACGTGTTACGCATAAACTTTTTTCTCATGGTTTTCTCCGAGATAACGAGTTAATTTTGAGAAAACAAATTTTGTTTTCTCAAGATCAAGAGATGATTGGTGTGTGTTAAACCTGATTCCATCATTCAAATGCATGAGTCATGGCATGCATGTGTAATTCTGTGAATAATACTGTGAATAAGTGATACCATAGACCATAATGACACGACCTCATTGGTTGTATGATTAAACCATCGGGAAATTATCTCATTATCTTGAGAAAACGGTACGCGTTATGTCGTCATAACGACATAAATACCTCGTTACCTTGAGCTAACCATCGGGAAAATAAATATGTGTGTACGACCACTCTCGGCTTCCGTATAAAAGAGCTCCTAGCGTGATAAAATGTTAGGAGTAGTGAGGAGGACTTTTAGTGAGCCTCAGAGTGTTTTAAGCAGGGAAGATGGTGGAAAGACCAACAGAATGGAGAGATATTCTCTGCAAAATGGATAGAGCTGTTCCAACAACAGGCACTGCACGTTGATGCTGTGTGGCAGTTAATTCAGTTTTGCATAGTTTCATCATCATAACACACTTTTCTTAATCCAGTTCAGATGGGATATGATTAATTTCCATCAACTGATTACTGGGAGTGTATTTGTTTTGTTTATGTTTTATTTTGTTTTGTGTATCATCCAATCACAGTCAGAGCTAGATCTTATTGATTTAGATTCAAGAAGTAAAGGCTTTCAGCCCATATTCTGTTTTTACAACAGTGTAATTTGTATGACAGTATATGAATCTTTTAGCTTTTAGGGGATTTTTTGTTTGTTTTGGGGATTTTTTCTGGGGGGAGGAGGGACATTTCCTCCACCCTTCTTACCAGTTGTTGGTAGTAATGCTCCATCTAGTTATTTGCCAACCGCCATGAAACAAGAAGTAGCAGAGGAAGAAGAAGAACCAGTTACGCTCCCCAGAAGACAACATTACACCTAGCAACGGGGTCAACCACATCTTCTCACTAAAATGGGAATTTTGGTCGACTCCTCGCTCAGAGTCGCTCTCTGCAGCTGACTGAATCACTCTTAAGCTGTGACTCTTTGGCAGGAATGGTTAGGGTATGGTGGGAGCTCTCTGAGAGGACTCTGAGAACGTTTGAGAATACGGGCCCAGATAACTTCTTGTGCAGAAAACAAATTGTTTAAACGGCTCCAAAGAAAAGCAGACAGTAGTGGTAAGTTTTGTTTTTTAAACACTAACGGCTTTAGTTTTTATCAACATAATTAACAGAGTTATGCTTCTCAAAAAAATGGAAACTATTGTTATAATAAAAATGAATCTCAAGGTGTAGATCAGTCAGTTTAGAAATGAATTAATGAAATGGTTATTTAAAAATTGTTACTTTTTAATAGCCGTTTTATAGTTTCAAATTTGCATTCGTGGCTTATAATTAAATCATCTGAATTGTCTGCAGCAGGGCTCTGGAACTGGTGGCTTCAGAGTATATGTGGCTCTCTAGCTCCTTGTGCTCATAATGAGTTTTACCAAAAAATATGAGGAAGTGACAAAAGGTTTTAGCGATTCTTCTTTCTAAACAGCTGCACAGAAACAATGACTAAAATGGTACAAGTAATTAAAAGATTTTTTTTTCTTTTCAGTACTCACACATAATGTGCTTTTTAAAGCAGGATTTCTTGCCTGAATATGGAATGAACTCACACTTCCTTTGAAAGTGCATTTTACCCCCATTGCAATGCTTGAACCATTGACTGACTGACATTTGTTTTGACAAACATATTAGTTTGCATTTCTTTGATTTGATTTCTTAAAAATGTATCAATAACAGTTATTTTTTTGGATCTACACTCAAGTATTTAACTTACATCATAGCTATGTAAAAGATTTTTACATGACAGAAGCAATACTTCTTGTGCCTGCTCAAGACTTTATGGTTATAGTTCAGGATTTAAAAAAAATTAGGTTCACCTAAAAGATTATAAACTCTTAATCAAATCTCTAAGTTTTTGTTATTTTTTGCACTGCTTTACTGTATATCCGATAGTGCACCATCTTTTACTTTCATTGCCTGTGTAAATAATCGCTTTAATAAACCGCCCAATGGAACTACGGTGAGGATATAAAGATTCATATTTGCATAAATCACTGACATTTTTTGAGATCAGCTTTTTTTTTTGGAGAAGTCCACTTCTGTCTTGGCACCCTTCAGATTAATCATTAAGGTTTAGAACAGTTTAATGATTAATGTTTTGTTTTTGTTTTTTTCGCTTAGCGTGTGCCATAACCCTGCTCTCCTAATAGCATGACATGACATCTGCTGGTGGATATACAGCAATCACAAGGTTGAAAATGGAAAAGAAATGTTTTTGGAGTGTTGATAATGATTGCCATTGTTGTTTTTATACTAGTTTTTAATGTTCAGCCAGAAAATAATTATATAAAATGTTTTTTCCTGCTTATAAGTCTCACTGAACTGAAATATAAATCACGGGATGGGGAATAAAGGAGTAATAAAGATACTAAAGGGAACGCAAATAATGGGCTATCGCAAATAATGGGTTAAGTCTGAGGGGGCTTCCTTGCTCTTGCTCAAGCACAAACAGAGAGGGAGTAATAAATAACAGTTAAGATTGTCGGGAACCTCATTTTACTCCTGTTATTAACTAAGGACTCAGATGGGGTTCGGTCAGGGGTGAAGCAAGTCAGGGGGGTGGATGCCGCTGAGCATGGCTAATCAGACAAGACGGTTGCTGCCTATTATAGAACCAAGAACAGATAATAAAATCTGAAACAAGCTGTTAGCTGAGAATTGTTTGAGAACCACCTGTTTTTTTTTTATTTTTAACATTGAGAAAGCTCTCAAAGAGGTTCAGATATTAGCCATTTCTTTGGAAATGCCTATTTAGTGAGCCAGCAAGGTGCTAATCTGTGCAGGTGTGTGCAACTGCAGCGCCAGCTAATTACACCGGAGGCCCCACAAGACTGAGCTCTGCAGTTACTCCCAAACCCCTCCACTGCAAGAACAATGCACAAACTTTCAGAAACAGAAACTTTCAAAATTTGGTGCAATTGATTCACTTCATCCTTTCTTATAAGGATCACAATGAGAACTTCATGTTCAGCTGGAAACTGGTTGCAATTGTGGAAAAGCTAAAATACCCAAACATACGGTAGTAAGACGGATGTAAGGGAAAACCAAGGAGAATACTGCCAGCTTGGAGTGAGCAGCATGCCAACCATTCTCTCTTTCAAATTACACTCATATGTACATAATTTGTCTGTATTTTGAGGAAAACATAATGCTTCCCGGATTGAGTTGTTCCTCTGTGCATGCTAAATTTGCTCTGCTAAAGCCTCTGAATTGTTTGCGCATGCAGCATGATTTGTAGGAAGTTTAGAGTGTTGACAATAAAATAACATGAAATGCAACTCAATTTTACCATTTATGAAAATATATTATTTGTGCATAGGTCCACTGGATACCATTTATTACCCATACCTTTCATTTCTTTTGTTAAACATGGATTAGATAGATGGTTTTAGAGCTTAGAGAACAAAAAATGTTCCTTAAATTGACACAAAAAATATGAAGGGGCACAACCATGGATTGTCTTGAAGAATGTGATCTGTATCATCAACTACTTTTTCACCATGACCAACATGTATTTTTTAAATTATCTATGCTGGATCTCAATCTTTAAGGGAAGAGGAACGTTTTAAATCATGGACAAAGAAAATTTTATATGTAAAAATCATAAAGATAATAATATATGTAACCCCCCCCCACCACACACACACACACATACATAAACAACACGATGAGAAAGAAGCACAGCATGAAGATATACAGTTTTATCAGCTCTGGTGAACCCGAACATCCTGAGGGTAATGTAAATATGTTGGGAGAGTATTTGGTGGGAGGTCATCTAATCTTTTTTCTGATTTATGTTCTTCACAATTACTACTATACGTTTTGCTGTATTAAAAAGAGAAAACGGGTCCACGGACCCAAACAGTTTACAAGGGTCAAGCATAAGTTTGTCATATAAGTCTGAACCTGCAACATGCTTGAACAAGTTGCCAAGCATATTTCTATACATTTTCTGTACACTCCCATTTCTACTTGTGTTTTTTTTGTTTGTTTGTTTGTTTGTTTTTTTTATCTTTGTGCTCTGCATTGCAATATTTTTCTTTCTGTACAATACATTGTCTGTCAACAGACTGCAGTAAAAGTGTGAATGTGAATCTTGCCTAGTCTCTTGCCAGTGATCTCCCACAATTACAGTTTACAATACTTGTCATCAAAACTTTAGCCATAGTTTACAACAGAACATCCCTCAAGAGTACACCATTATACTGACATGACTAAACAATTTGACTGTCTTATCCGCACACAATGAAACAAGCAGTTATCATACTGATAGCACTGACATATTCATTGACACAGATATTTACTTTTGAGGGGTGAACTAAGGATTTTGAAAAAGTGACTGGCTTTTGCAGGTAATCCATGGTGTTTTGCTGTTTGTACAAACTGTCTTGCGAAATGCACTTACTGTTTTGAAAAATGTCGAGGATGATTCGAGAAATAAACCAATGCGACTGAGAAAACTGTAATCAAAAAATTATGAAAATATGCTTTGTATGAGACTTTAGCACTTAGAGCTAATTTCAATCTGCAATCCCTCAAACAACAATATACATTAAAACATAAAACTACACATTTCATACTAACAAATCAACATAAAAATGTTTATAACTTTGGGATACAACGCTCTATTAGATAAGACTAAATGTAAACACACTCACAAGAAACTGCTGCTTTTTTCTTAGCCAGTCGATGTCCATCTTACCTCACAAAGTTGCATTGGTCAAAGCTGCTTTCTAGATCACATTGGCTGTGATTCATCAGTCCACTCTAAATTCACCAAAAGTGAAGTAAACTTTTGGAGTTTCAATCAGACTCTGTCATTCAGTGGAATCTTAAACTCTATACATACTCCAAAGAAATGTGTTCTCTCTCTTGGGCTGCAAGAACAAAATGGCATCATTATGTTCTTGCAGCCTTAGTTTGGGAGTTCTTACAGCTTGTTCTTAACACATAATCTGGGCAGAATATTTTCTTGTGTGGTTTTGGCAACTATTCTACACAAATGCTGCAATAGGAAGGGTCTATTAGGATTTCCTAGGAATTCTGCATTTGAGTTCTTCCTAATAATGAAATTTCTAGGCCAGAAAGAATTTTATTTTTGTTCTTGCCACCTTATGTAAAGAACAAATTTCTTTGTTTATGCAAAATATGTATTATCCTTTTGACGGTCTGTTCCTATGCTTTTCTAGTTTTTATATTTCTTTGGAAACTGTCCTAGTGGACTGATGATTTCCAAATATTTCCTCCAACAGATGATTAGGTAGATTTTATACAGTATATACCAATGCAATTTTGCACTGTAATAAACATGCTGTATGACTAAGAATAACAACAAACAACGTAACAATGTTCTCTTGTGAAACTGTAGACATTTAATTTTCACTGTTATAGCACTGTATCCCACATATATAAAATGTTTCACTTTAAATTGTTTCAAATTGCTAAAATCTGCCACATTGGGAGGTCTATCTGACTCTAAATTTTGTTAACTTTCCACCTCCATAGCATACTTTAAGAAACCTAACTTCGAAATATCAAAACCAAAATACAAGTTTCTCATATTTTATAACCTCATTGCTATGTGGGCAGTGCCTACTTTCCTAACCTAACACCCTAACCCTAACCCTTTATGATTTACAATAAAAAAAAGAAAAACTGATATTCACATGTTAGAGATGAATGCCCTTGTAAAAGGTCTATAGAGGAATTGGACCACTTGACCTTTTTTAAAAAATAATAAAAAAAAATGGACCAGAAGAAGCTAACGCACAATTAATTATCACCAGCAGGGCTACCATAAAACAAGACAGATGTGCTGCAGGTAATAAATCTACAAGTGGTTGTCCTCCTTAGAACTCTTCAAGGAGGGAAACCTGAAAACAAATCATCTCTATGGGTAATGGGAGTAAAAGTAACAGGAAAAGCTCTGTGGTCTGAGATTCATGATGCCACCCACTGCTCTGCACAGCCATCCAGACAGAAACCCTCCTTCAGCATGGGGTCTGAAAGACCTCAACAGCGAGTGACTTTCAAAGGACCGACTACTGCAAACATCATCAACAACCGAGTATCTTGCTAAATAACCCATTTGGCCCAGAAATGCAGCTCCCTCAGTTTTTGCCTGATGGCTTGAGTGGCCATTCATCTTCATGCTATAAGGTAAAGTGTGGAAATAAATCAAACATCAAGAAGCTATCTGAGACTATGACTTATTCTAAAGGGTATGAGAGAAATATGCTGTAAAACCATTAAAGTGCTTTGAACAGGACATGGTTTTTTTGCTGCATATCCAACTGTGTTTATGATGATATTGTTGTTAAAAGCTTTGGGGACTGTTAGCTCATAGTACTTGCCGTTTGTAATTTGCAGTCTGAAAAGCAGTTCAGAAATTTCCCTTAAAGGACTCATTGTGTTTTGAACAAACAACTTACTACAGCCCAGGATTTATATCAGCTTGACAAGGGGAAAATTTTAATCATCAGAATAGTAGGTAAAATGCCAGAATGAGTCTGTATTTTTTCAAGTGATTTAGAATACATTTCTGATTTGATTTGTAAAACCATTTGAAAACCACCCCATATGCAGCTTATATAGTCTCTGTCAAGTTTCATTCAAGACTGTCCTCATTTAGTTCTAATTATTTTCCAATCAATTCTGATTGGCCTTCTTGTTCCTGCTGAAGAAAAGTATCCCCACAGCATGATACTGGCATGAAAATGTTATTTAGGGGTATCAGAGTAAAGAGCACTGGATATATATGCCTGGCACACTTTTCACATTGTATTGGTGGAAAATAGAAAACATGTTTTATTTTCCTTCTGCTTGACAGAATTATCACTAATTTGTGTATGATCTGTCAAACCATAGAGAAAATGAATTGAAATTTGTGGATGTAATGTGACAACATGTGAAAAAGTTCAAGAGGTATGCAAACCTTTGCAAGGCACTGTGTTTGAGATTTGCCAGATAGACCTTCCACATTGTGTATGTGTTGTTTGGAGTGTCACAGTACAGTCTATGGTGCAGTAAAACACAGTTGGTGGATATTAAAGTCATACTTTCCAAACAAGACTGATAGGGCAAAACTAACAATGGCTTTATTAAGCAGTTTATGAATGGTCAAGATTTATTTATGTTAATTAGGGTACAGACACTGTAAAAAGTGACATGTACTATAACAGGGGGATGCCAATAGACAAATACCATTGCCATTGTCTTTCACAGAGTGTCTCTACAGCCTTTCCTGTGGGTAGCATATTGGAGACTTTAAACATGCTTGTCCCATTTGTAATGATTTGGAAGAACACATTGTTGTTGCTTATTCATGGGGAAAAGATCATTTGGTAAAGCTTGTATATTCTATGTTTGTGTTCCTGACTTTATGCAGGAAGGGGTTTTAGTTTTAGTTGTTTATTGTAGTGTGTCATGGGTGATTGGTTGGGTGGTGTTTCCCAGGATGCTCAGCACAGTTTCCTTGTTTACATGAGCTTGGGAGAGCTGTTTGTAGTCTGTTGTAGGGTATACACTGTAACAAATACAGTCACTGTTAACCAGTATACAGTGCATATCACGCCATTTGCTCTTGGCAGTAATTTATCAGCACAGGATGAAATCTGACAGGCCAGGATAACCTGAGAGTAGAGATGATTATCAACACCATCAATACAGAGAAAGAACAAAAAAGCAGCAAGAAAGAAAAACACAATTGTTTATTTTCAAAGGATGCATGTATGTGCATATCAGAAGAGGATTAAAGATGTTTTTTTCACATAGGGCAACGCTGACAATATAATAATGTTTATGGTAATTGTAGAGTATTGATTGCTTATTAGTGATCAGTACTGTTTGTTTAAGACACAAAGAATATAGATAGAACCTTGTTTTTTTTGAGTTGCAAATGTTTTAAAGCAAATAAACACTCAGTTGAAACCAGATATTTACATCCATGGTATACAAAACAAATATCTTTTGATAAAATCACAATAAATGTTCCTATTTTAGGTCAGTTAGTTTCCTTAATGCCAGAATAATGAGAGAAATATTTTTATTGCTGTTTTCAAATTCACAAGTTTTCGTACAATAGTATTATGATGCCTTTAAACAATTTATGAAAGGCCAGAGGAAGATATCATGGCTTTGTAAACTACTGTTAATTCATGACATATGACCACTGTAGGCATATCTGTAGATTTATTTTAAGTAGGCACTTTAAAGGGGAGCTATTATGCAAAATTCACTTTTTGCACATTTTTGTACTTCCACTTGGGTCTCTACAGTCCAAGCGCTAAAAAAAAACATCCAGCCATTTTCGACAAAAAGTTCTTTTATTATTATTTTATTTTATTATATTATTTTTGGTGTCTTGAAAATGAGCAATTTCAAACAGCTCTTGATTATTAAGTCACAATAGGTAGGGATAGCCCAACCTAACAACCCCAGCTGAGCCCAGCCCCTCACCTAGCAACCCAGAGCTCTGCCCACTTCATTAGTAGAAGAGGAGCGCGTTTGGTCAGCTGGTTTACCACTGTATGTGTTGTACAATGGCTGCTGGAAAAGACAAGTGTTTTGTTGTTGACTTACCATTCAGAAACCGCTTGCTGCATCCTTCATAATTGTGTAGAAGGCTCCACTACTTCATCTTCTGGGTCTAACTCAGGGTGAAAGATGTACGGTTGTACAATTGTGCATCTGTTTGCAGCCATTTTGAAGTTAATAAAGTGCAGTTGGGGGCATGTCCAACAACAGCTTGTTTGCACAAAAGTGACAGAGCCCTAAAACAACTCATTCTGAAAGGAACTCAAAATAGGCAGAACCTAGCAGGTCAAATCTTATTATTTGAGAATGCTTTTGTGCAAAAAAAATTTAATAGCCCATAGACCTATCCTAACATGTTTAAAAGAAAGCACAATGGGTCCACTTGAAACATGTTGCTTCCTTGTGCGATATAATGGAAAAATCTAAAGAAATCAGCAAAGATATAAAAAGGAGATCTGTGGATCTCAATAAATCTGGTTCATTCTTTGACACAACTTCCAGTTGCCTCAAGGTGCCACATTCATCTCGTCAAACAATTATTCACATGTCTAAACAGCATCTCTAGGAATTACAACTCATGAAAGGAAATTGGTTCTGTGTCTGAAATGTGTGAATCAACTCCAGAAGAAAAGCAGTATCACTAGCATAGCTAAAATGAGCATTAACAATTTCTTGTACAACAGCCATATAGACATGGTGATGTGAGAATATTTTCATAATTTATGATACAATTTGAATTTTTAATGATTTTTTTGGTTTTAGCTGGGTATCATGGGAATGATGTTGAAAAATCATGATGATCATTGAAAAAACATTTGATCCTGGGATATGGAAATAAAAGCATATTATTCCACATGTAAGCATGGTCATTAAAGAATATTTTGGTCATTTTTTGTTGAATTACAGATTTTTTATGAATAATTATTAGGCTACGTGTGGTCAAAAATGTTAACATTTTTTCACTGAAACACTATTTGAAACTATGGATATTGAAATTCAGTATTATGATTCTACATGTAGACTTGACTATCTGAGAATATTTTGGTAATTTTATAATGCATTATGGATTTTTTTTTATGAATTTATTAACTTGGTTTTGTGTGACATAAAATGGGATTCACCCATTTTTTTTGAAAATGTATTTACTCCAGGAACATAGAGATAAATGCATATTATTGCTGATGGAGGCTTGATCATCTGAGATTTTTTGTGATTATTTCTTAATGAATTATGGACTTTATATTAATTCATTTATATGTTTTTGTGTGGTACAAAATTGTAGTTAACTTTTTTTTCTGAAACATCATTGGAATGAAGAACCTTGAAATGTTACAATATGGCTCCACATCCAGACCTGACTACCTGAAAATATTTTGGTAATTTTCTGAAGAATAATGGATTTTTTTAAAGAATTTATTACATTATGTCTGTATAGTGTTAAATGGAGGTTAGTAATATTTTTGGAAAAAGCATTGAATCTTTCGACATGATAGAAGTTTGATGTCATTCTATATGTTGAATATGATGATATAAAATTGAGGTTTATATTTTGTCTTGAAAAAAGTATTTCATTTATGGACATGATAACTCATTGATGGTATTTAGCATCTAGACCTGACCATCTGGTAAATTTTGGTGATGTTTTCATGAATTATGAATTTTTAATAAATTGTTAAAATTTAGGTCAGTGTTAAAAAATATGGCAGTTAGCATATTTTTATTGAAAACCATTACATATAGGAACATGGGACACAGTTCAAATTGTTCCTCCTGTGCCCTCAGACATCTTAAAATATTTTTGACATTTCTTTTATGGATCATGTATTTTATATGATTTTTTATAATTTCGGTATGTACTGCCATCATTGTTTGAAAAAGCAGATATCTATTTTTCAATAAAACACCATGGAATATAGGGACATGGAAATATGTTTATATTATTTCATATACAGACACAGTCATCAGGGATTATTTGGGGATTTTTATGATCAACTATGGATTCTATACAAATTTTTTAATTTATGTCCAGATTGGAAAAGCTTTGAAATTAGGGTTTACAGTTTGTTTGGTTTTTTGTTTTTGTTTTTGTTTGTTTGTTTATGGAAATGGCCTTTAATCTAAGGACACTAGAATGAGTCTTTACTGTTACAAATATAGATATGGTGGTCAGAAAAGAACATTTGGAAAATTTATGGTTAAGTGTGATTTCTAAATGCATTTTGGAAAATGTGTTACAGTGCCACCAATGGGCAAAATGCATTGTAATGGTAAGTATGTATGGTTAAGGAGCAACTTAAAGGAGTCCTTACTTTTGTTCAAAGTCCAAGAATCCCAGCAAAGCTAATTTAGTGGGGCGTGAGGAGAAGAATGTGTAAGGAAGGCTGGGGCCATGGGTGGAGTTGCTTGCTCACATTGACCCATGAAGCTAAATGCATTGGAATGGCAACACCTTTAAGGAGTAAGAACTGTTCGGAAAACTTTTAACCCGGTCCACATTCTATGAGACACGGTGAAGTCAGGCTGGCAGGATATGGGAAGCAGAGTGCGCAGAGAGGGGCAGAGCAAAGGGCGGCCTTGCTGGGTAGGGTTTGGAACCCGTTGATAACCGCTTGCAGTTGTTGTTGTGGGTTTTTTGTTGTTGTTGCTGCAGGACAGACTGGTTCACATCAGTCAGGAATGCTTTGGTATAAATGTCTCTTCCAATTGGACAATGACCCAAAGAACTTTGTAACTAATTATAACTTTAGTTTATATTTATGTTGTAAAATAATTAAATAATTTAATTCAGCTAAAGTTTTGGAGTTATCATCATGAAGCGCTGACCTTAGTCCTATACAAAAATTTGCAAACAGAGCTGACTAGGTGTGTGCAAAAAAGGCAGCTGACACCCCTGATCCAGTTACACCAGTTCTGTCAGGCGGAATGGGTCAAATTTCCAGCAAACTATTATGAGAAGCTTGGGAAACGATGCCCAAAATGTTTGATCCATGTCATACAGTTAAAAGGCAATTTAGCAAAAAAAAATAAAATAAAAAAAAAAAAAAATTAAGGAAATGTATGTAAGCATAAATTTTAAGAAAATAAAAATAAATAAAAAAAATCATCCTAAAATGATTTTCTGAAAAATTATTCTGGATTTAGGAAATGGAAAAATAATCTGCTACCAACTGATCTAAAACAGGGAAAGTTTTGTCTTATTTATTGTCTAACAATGAGAAGAAGTTTTGTTATAGATACAATGATCTGTCATAACATTATAACCACTAAGAGGTAAAGTGAATAACACCGATCATCTTTTCATAATGATATCTTTCAGTAGGTGGGATCCACTGAATGTCAGAGCTGATGCGACTGACACATGAAAAACGGGCAAATGTAAGGACTTAAATTACTTTGACAAGGGTCAAACGATGATGCCTAGGTGATCTCCAAATCTTGTGGCATGATCCCAGTCTGCTGCAGTCACTATTAATAGAAATGGTCCAAGGAAGGAACTGGCAAGGCTCACTGATGAACAAGGAGAACAAAGGGTGCTTTTGGTCTAATGTAATGGATGAGCAATGTCGCTCAAATTGTTTAAGAAGGCATAACTTTTGATGTAAAGGTGTCAGAATACACAGTACATCATAGCTCTGCACACACAATTTGTGGCATAGGGACTGCAAAGCCACAGACCAGTGAGGGTGGAAGAACTATTGCCAAATGGCTGTGGCCTCTTTCAGCAGGATAATGTGTTTGACCACAAAACAAAATTGTTCAGAAATTTTTTGAGGAGCTCAAAAAAAAGTTTGAGGTGTTGACTCGGCTTCCAGACTCCTTACATCTCAATCCAGTCAAGCATCTGAGGGACGTGCTGGACAAACAAGTTCAATACATGGAGGCCTCTCCTTGCAAAAGAGAAAAGGGGGTTCTTTTATGATCTCCATACACAAATATTTAAATTTTAAAAAATCAAATATACAGTATATGATTAATGATAGAAACAAAAAACAAGTCCCCATTATGTGGACTTAACAGAATTTATTATTGGGGATGAGATTAAAGAAAAAATAGAACAAATGAAATTGGGAGATTATCTGGTTTGGCTGGCTAAACTTCCCATTCTGCAACATGACATTTGTTTTCTCTTGGGCTTCATTTAGGTCTTCTGGTATGCATAAACCAAATTATATGAGCAAATCGAGATGGGAAGGGATTAAAATAAATATGAAGGAAGTAGGCCAGATTTTTCCTTTCAAGAAGTTCTCAGAAGAAAGATCGAAAAGTGAAGTAAATCCTCTACATAACTGTAGATAAAGATAATGAGCAAAAAGCTCAAGAAATGTCAGTCTACGCTGACAATACTGATGAAACGGAAAAGCAGTATGTAGTTTCTTCCTAATTAAAAGATACGAAAATAAGCCAGCTCAACCAAGGTAAAATAGGAAGTAAGACGTTGTAAAAAAAAAAAGAACTTACTTCCCCTGTTTCCTAATAAGACAACAGAGCCTCCAAGACACAGGCAGATCCTTATCAACAAGCTGTGTCCTGTCGCCATAATCACTGAAGATGTGATAACTGAATTATCTGTCTCCTCTGATCTTTCCGTCTGATAGAAAAACTACACTTCCTTCTCTTCGGGGCACAATTCAACTCCAGTAAACTGCCATCATTTCCCTGCTTCACATCTGCAGCCCAGCTCTGATCGTATCTGTACAGTTCAGCAAGTGGAACATGTGAGATCACACAGAGTCAATTGCCTGTCATGATACATTGGTTGAGAGCCAGCCATGAAGACCAGTGGTTGTAATGTATATCATGGCTCATCGGCAGCGCACATTCTGAGTTACTCAGTGGTAAATGGTCTGAGGAGATCAAAGTAGAGAGCATGAAAGACATAAACATGCTTTCAAGTTGTTTCCGTAGATGAACAAAAATACATGAGGAATAGTTTTTATGTATTAACTGAGTTCACAATGTGTGGAAACAGACTATATCAATATGCAGATTGATGAAACAAGTTGGTCATGTGTACAGTGCTTTACAAAAGGCTCATACCCCTTTGTCTTTTTTTCCCCCACATTATGTCCCATTGCAACTAGAAACTTCATTATATATTATTGTGATTTCCTGTGAAAGACCAATACAAAGTTCGTAGCATAATTATGAACTGGAAGTAAAAGGAAGTTTTTCAAATCAGTTTTCAAATAAAAGTCTGAAAAGTGTGGTGTACATATGCATTCAGCTCTGTTTACTCTCATACCCCTGAAAAAGTCCAGTGCAACCAATTGTCTTCAGAAGTTACCTGTCCACCTGCTCTTCCAAAAAAAGCTGACTGACCAGGCAAGAGCAGCGTTAATCAGAGAAGTAGCCAACAGAGTCATGATTTGCTTTGGAAGATCTCCAGGGATCCGTAGCATAGGAGGGAGAATCTCTCAGGATGATAACCATTAACCATAGACTCCATATTCAGGCCCTTCATTAAGGAGTAGCAAGAAGAAAGCAACTGCTGAAAGAAAGCTGTATAAATATATAAATAGCTGAGGTATTTCACAAACAAAGCTATGCAGACTTTCATCTGTAATAGCAGCAAAATGCTTTAATTTGGAAACCGATTACAAATGCATGCCACACCTTTCAAATTTTTATTTGTTAAAATTCTTGTATCCATATATCCATGTATCATTTTACTTCAGCTTTACAACTATGCACTACTTTGTTTTGGTCTGTCACATAAAGGTCCAATGAAACACATTACAGTCTGTGTATATATTGTAAACTGTGAAGATGGGTATGAGTACTTTAGGAAGCTGGTCTAGATGAAAAAAGGAAGACATTTTGACATAGCAGGTAAAGTCAAGCACTCAGAAATGGGAAGTTATTCAAAGTAAATGAAATCATGTTGAGGTAATCATTCAATTGACCTGTTGTATTGCCTGATGTGATGAAAACAGAGTCAGCATTACTGGACAAAGCTCTTCAGTTCTGGTCATGGTGATTTATGCACGAGGCAGATGGAAACAGTAAATGAACAACTATTTCATAAAGCACTAAGCCATGTTCTCAGTTGACACAAGGCTAAAATCCAAAGGCATTTAGAATTATACAAATCTCACATTTGCTTTCTTATCAAATAAACCTTGTAGTTCCCTATTTCTTTTAAAGTGTATCAGGTAACATTTCCAGTTTAACAATAGCATGGCACACTTTTTAGTACTTCTTCAAAATTATTACCAAAACTCAGCTCAAAACAATAAGACAGAAGTATCTGACATTGTTAAAACAACAATTTCTTTAACAGACCTTTGAATCAATGAGCCCAAGTTTAGTCCAGATACTTCATGAACTTAACTAAAGAGATCTGTTACATAGGAGTAGACAAGAAGAGGAAAATAATTAAAAGTTAGAAAGCGGGTATTCACTTATTATATAATCCAGAAAAAAATTTACCCTGTGAAGGAACACAAGGTGCATTCTGTCAATTTCGTCCAAAGCTGAACCATTTTGGACGAAATTCACAGAATTCAATTGGCACTGTGTCCCATCCTATTAACATTTCAAATGCAGAAAAAAAAACTAAAAAAAAAACATTTAGTATCAGTTCCTTTATTTTGTTAGATATTTTATGCTATGAAGGTAACTATTTTTTTTTTTAAAAAAGTTCAAATTAGATGTATATTGTAACTTCTTTATTTTTTTCAAAAAACTTTATATTACCCCTGGTTTCCATTAATTGTGTTTATTATCCTCATTTACATCAGTTGACCCCTGATTACACCAAAAAACCTCGCAACTGGTAATAGACATTTATCAGTCACAAAACCACTTTTCTTTACATCTGATTATGAACACATTTTACAAAATTGCCTTAAACCATCAGTTGTTAAAGCAGGTAACCAATCGTACATGGTCAGTAAAAAAGACTTAGAAAAAAATATTTTCATGCCCCAAGCTTAAAGGCAAAATGATGTAACAGTATCACAAAGTCAACAGTTTAGGGAATTATCACTGATTATTGAAAGTCTTTAAGCTTGTTAACCGTTTGTAAATTCAATGCTGACACTGTACAACAGATGCTTGCATGATTTTGTTCATGTTGTCAATACTTTACCTTTTCACAGCACTGCCATTGTGCAGATACTCATAGCTAATGACTCATTGGTTCAAAAAAAATCTCACAGCTTTAAAGCGACATATTATAAGAGTTCTGAGCTTCTTCTAACACCTTGTGGCAGGTAGTTTTTGTGTAAACAGCATGAACAAATAGAGATTCAACATAAGTTATTTGTCTTTTTTCAACACTAACATAAACTTATTTTTTCACTCATGTTAAATTACTGTTGAGTTAAACAATAGCCTTTAACCACCACAGTGCAGACTGCAACCCTAAGAACCCCATACTTCCCAAAGCCATGTGTTTTATATAAATATATGTCTGCAGTTCACTTTATGATCAAATTCAACTAACAATACCTGTTTGTTTCTAGGATAAGTTTATCACAGTAAAATCCTTCTTTGTTGTCTTTAGTTAAAAGTCTTATTGTCATTTTATGAACACCCTCTAATCTGCTTTGATCCAAACGTTTGATCACATATTACTGATCTGGGCCTAATATAAATGCCACTCTTGTGTTACAGCAAAATTGATTATTGCCAAATAGACCTCCACCTCAACCCTTCAAAAGAGAGCTGCAAAATAATAACAGATACCCAGTTAATGAAGCATGGATGATTAAAGAGCCCCATCGGGAGAGGTTGTCAGACATTGCAGACAGTAAACCTTTTCCTCATCTTTTTTCTCTTTGTTCACCCTCTTCACTTTTAGCTGCAGGGAGATGAAATATGCTCACCACATGAAATGGGAAAGGAGGGGGGTGTTGTCCTACAGGATGATCTTGAAAAAGACATTTAAAAAAATAAGATTAAGTCAAGTACTGAGCAGAGGTAAAATCTTCTTAACTAGGGTCAATAAGGCCTTGGGAACTGATCATTTCCTACCATGCTGTGAGAAAATATTAGCACCTTTACAGATTTTGTCTGTGTTTTTGTCACACTTTAATGTTTCTAACCAAATCTATTTTTCTATCGGACAAAGAGAACCTGAGTAAATTTGAGATGCCGATTTTGAAAGATGATTAATTTAACATAAAAAAGCCATCTACACGAACCTGGCTTCATGTGATCCCCCTTGAACCTAATTACTGTTTGTGCCTTTGGTTGTGTCAGCAACAACTTCCACCAAAGTATTTGCAGTAACGAGCAGAGTCTTCTAGAAATAACTCTGGACTTTGACAAGGTCAGTCTAAAACCTTCATTTTGTTTTGGGCTTTTCTTAGGAATTGATGGACTTTATTGGGGTGCTTTAGATCTCTTTAGAAAACTTTCCAAAAAGTTCTACTTTTGTCTTGGAAGTCCACAGAATATTTTCCCAAAAGTCTTGGTGATCAGTAAGATGTTTTTTGGAAGATTTGAGATTGACCTTATTGTTCCTTTTGGTCAGCTGGGCTTTTTGTCTTGGAACTCTCCCATAAATCTAAATCATGTCCAATCCTTTATTGTAGCCACAGATAATGACTTAACTGAGACAAGTGAGGTAAGCAGTGTTATGCATGTTTTTTGCCGGTTCTTTTGTGACCTCTTGGATGAGTTGTCAACGGGCTTGTGGAGGATCTTTGGTTGCCAGAAACCTCTGACAAGATTCACCACTGTTCCATGTTTTCACTATAGGTGGATTATAGCTTTAGAAATAGCTTTGTAACCCTTTTCAGACTAATAAATTGGTGACTTTGTTTCCCATCTGTTCTCCAATTTTTTTTATATTAGGCCATGATGTATTGTGTTCTGAAATCTTTTAAGTATACTTCATGTTGTCAGACAGGTTCTACTTGTTGATTCTAGGCATCTAGTGTTAAACAGCCCTGGGTGTGGCTGGTAATATTTAAATCAGTTTTTAAAACAATGTGGTTAATCAAAGTTAATTCATGATTTAACACAGGATGGTATTTACTTTTTCACACAAGGCCGGGTTGACTTTACAGTTTGTTTTCCCCTTAATAAATAAAATTTCAATTTAAAAGCTACTTTTGTCTTTACTTAAGTCACCTTTATCAGATATTAAAATAGTTTGTGTGAAACATTGAAGCATGATGAAGCAAAACCAGACAAAAATCTATAAGGGGCAAATACATTTTTGCAAAGTTGCACATGAGCTTAACAATATCCAAAACCCCAGCAAATTACCATCTTCTCAACTTCTATGAACTATTCGACCCCCGTGCTAAATGTGTCACCCACAAGAATGCACTATTAATCTGACAGTATCCATAGCACTCCTACACTGACTCAGCTCTGCAACCTTTTCCTTTGTTTCATGTTTCCCCACGCAACCCTCCTACTCCCCCTCTTTCCTTTGATCATGAAACCTCAGTAAACAGGGGCAGGATTTACATGAGTGAAATCAAGCTGCTCTCATCAGTTTCCTTTGGCACAGTTTTTCTAGCAGCAAAACATTTAAAGCATTGAAGAGAATTACATCAGCTCAAGGATTGCAGATTTTCTGTCAGACAGACTATGACTGTGTCTCAGAGCTAGTAAATAATCCTTAAGTGCTCCTTATTTGACCTCAGATTGATTCGTTGGATATAAATCTTGTTCTACACACAGAAAGTCAAACACCATAATGAAAGTGTGAAAACAGTCTGTTGCTGCATACTAAGATGGTCTGTGCCAACAAATAAAACATGAAAAACATAAGCATGAATCAAACATTAAAACAATACATCATTCTAAACTGCTTTGTCCATGTTTTTTTCATTTAAGAAATGAATGTAATCCCCCAGTGATGCCTAAAGATTTCCTCTCATGTTCCAGATCAAACTGTAAGTCTACATTTACAGCACATCATGTGGGTGTAAGTTAAAGCCTCTTTCATCCCATCGGTGTTTATGATATTATTCACTTTAAAAATTCATTAATTATGTAGAGTTCCAGATATTTTTCACAATCCAAACTGTCTTTATAGACAACATAGTTTTTTGTCTTGTGGAGCAAACTTAAGCATTTTAGTTTTCACAGAGTTTTAAGATTTCATTTTGACTTTCGATTTACACATCCAGTTGTCACAGAAGTTACATCTGGATGAGCAATCTCTTTAGCTGTAGCACCTTCCAGGAGGGGGGCATCAGGTGAACTATTGCTGCCAACAACTTTAATGTTCTCAATCTATAGATGATAACTTTGGTCCTGTCTTTCAGTGTTTATCTCTGTCTCTCTCCTAGGCATCACCATTGGGTAACCTTTTACTCTGATGAACTGTTTATGGTCTTTTTCATCTTGTAGACTTGAAAACCGACTCAAGGCTCATATGTTTAACTGTATTTCTCTCCTAGATGAAGCCATTAAAGGAGCTACTGCCATTAACTTTTTACTTTTCTTTAACATATAAAGTACTCCTATATCAGTACTTCTGTGTATATGCTCTGTCGTTTCATAACCCAAGTCGGTTGTGGAAGACGGCCGCTTACACTGAGCCAGGTTCTGCCAGAGGTTCCCCTTTAACAGGTTTCTTCCTGTTAAAGGGGAGTTTTCCTTTCTTCTGTTGCTACATGTATGCACAGTATGAGGGGTGCTGCAATGTCAATAACACAGCAAATGTGACAGTCCACTCTCACTACATGGTCGCCCAGGAGGAGTGAGTGCATAAGTCAATGACTCGACGCAGTTTGCTTGGTTTTCTTTGATAGAACACATTTTAACCAGTTGGAATAATAAACTGAGTTTGACTGCATTGTTTTATGGCTCAGAATAATTGGAATGTCTGTACTTGACTTGTCTGTATGATTGGATTGAATTGACTGTTTTTTTTGGAAAGTGCCTTGAGATCACATGTGTTTTGAATGGGTGCTACATAAATAAACAGAATTTAATTGAATTATGTACTGAGAAGTCATAAGGTTAATATTCTGTTAATCATTATAGAGGCATCATTATAAAAAAAAAAAAAGCTTTAAGATACATATATTTTTACTGCAGTACCTTAATCTCTCAAGAGTCCTGAATTTTGTTGGATGGTTTCTTGTCTTCAGCTCTACATGTGGCTTTTCTATAGGATGTTGTTCTGGGGACTGTCATGCTCGTGAGGTCATAACCAAAAAAAGGAGACACACTGATTTTAAGGCAGATTTATATATTTTTTAAATTAAATTAAGGTAAGTTTTAAACCAGAAAAGGACCTAACTGAATTAAGGTATGGCAGAACGTCAAGCCACAACAAGCCAAAAGAGAACCAAGACAGTAACCAATGCAATATCCAACTTATTCAAAGAAAGGAAACCGGCTAAACATAACCAAAACAACAAACTCAATAAAAATACAAGAACTTCTTGCTATGGGGAAGGCACGGACAGCCACTGGTGTGAGGAGCAGCCAGGTTTAAATAGGCTGGGAACTTTGGCCCAGGTGCTCCAAGTCAGCGGCTAACTCAAGGCCACCCCCACTTCACCTGTGGAACAAAAAGACAATTGCTCAGGAGAAGACAGGAGTCATCACAGGACTGAGATAGCTGTAGAAGAAGGTCAATTTTGTGTCTGGCAAAACATTTCAGTGTTTATTTGGCGTTATGTGTTGGAATCTTATCCTGCTGAAAAGTCCAAAGCTGATCAAGTTTTAGTTTCCTGGCAGGGGCCACCAGGCTTTTGTTCAAGGTCTCCAGTGGTTTCTAATGTCACCCTCTTTAACAAGCTAACGAAGGGAAGAGAAACAGGCCAACAGCATCACAGATCCTCCACCGTACATAACAGTGGGCATGATTCACATTTCCTCATATTCAGACTGTTTTACAACAAACCCACCTGAAGTGTTTTTTTTTACCAAAAAACTAAAAAGTTATTTTCTCTGACCAAAACACAGGCTTCCAGTTATGGTTCCAAAACAGTTTCCCAAAATCCATTTTTCTGTTTCTGTTACTTAATAAAATTTTTATTTCACCAAGCAAAACATTAAGAACAGTTTAATATTTACAATGTTAGCCTGAAAGTAGTAAAACACTTAAAAGGGGAGAGAGGGGGAGACAACAACAACATTTTCATACATACAACAAGAATGTTTATCCTGCAAAACAATTATATGACTCCTTTAAAAGGTCCTTTAGTCTGTGTTTAAAAGCAGGAAATGAAATCAAGGTGTCGAGATGTAGTATATTTTGATAAAAGTTCCAGTCATTTGCTGCAGCAAAACAGAAAGACATAAGGCCGAAAGACGACTGGGTTTTAAGGTCTTTCAATTGAATAAATTGGGAGGAATGAGCATTGCATCTAGAGGGGGATTCTTGTTGTAGTAACTGATTTAAAAAAGGAAGCTGAAAGACCTTGTAAGACTTTACAAATGAACAAGAGCCAGTTGATGTTATGATGAGACTGCAATGAAGGCCAGTTAACTTGAGAGTATGATAGATGGTGGCATGTTTTATAAGGGGCACTGGTAATAATGTGATGGTAGGATAGAAAAGAACTTTTCCCTGGTATGCTTCCTAAGGAAATGTTTCGCTCTGAGTATTTCTATAGAGACTAGAGATCCTTCTCCATTGTCAAGTCTTACTCTAGCCAGTGTATTTGTGGTTCGGCTCTAGCTAAGTTGGATGTGTCTCCAATGGCAGTGTGTTAATTACTATGTGGGCGTGAACATAGGCACCGATGATGTAATTTTGATCTACCCTTGGGCAGCCAGTTTCTCCAAAATCTCTTAGTATATTTGTTCGTTGCGGGTTGCCCCTTCCACTTGACGCTGTATGCGCTCTGCCACCACAATTGATAAAAAGGTTTGGACCGCAAGGTTTGAAATTATTGATTTACAGCTCACCATCTTGCCAACTACTCGCTGCAGATTGAAAATGGTGGTTGAGATGTTGTTGTTCAAGGAGTTTCCAAGTACTGCCTTCACTTATCCAATGACCTAAATCCACAGGCCAGTCAATGAATGCAGTCTGCTGCCAATCAAATCAGTTGTTCGCCAATACCGGGCTTGACCTGGCATGTACCACCCCCGAGATGGTTCTAAAAAATGGAGAGGAACCACATAGGATCTACAAATGGAGAAGAAATCTGGCCTGGGGTGGCTGGAGAAGAACTGGTTAAAGAAGGGGCTTTGGTCTCCTTCAAGATGTCATTCTTTGCTGCACTACTCTAACATTGAGCTCTCTCACCATCCTGCTCACTGAATGTGGTGACCAGGTAAAATATGGGTCAACCTACATATGGCTTTGGCCTGGCAAACACCGATTTTAGAAATCATACAAGAGTTGAATGTGTAACACAGTATGAGCTTGATGTAATAATGTGAAAGAAGATTCTAAACTGCATGATTTGTTGTCCAAGCAGATTGAAATTGGAGAGATTCAACTCTTATATAAGTTCAACAATGAATGGGCTACAAGTTTAGGGTATTTATCCTGTTATCATTAGACTCTGAAAAGAGGGGAATGGGGTGAAAAGAGACAGTGGAGCACAAAGGAGGATAAGGATCAAACATCAGTAACAGCAGTTAATGATCTATATTTTTCATATGTTGTCTTTGGTTGTGAGAGTGGCTAAATCGGGGGTCAGTCCATGGGTCATACTGGAAGATTCATGCTGGCAGCCAGAGATTTCCATATAGTTCTTCATAGATATTGTCTAAGATATGGGTGTCCAGGTCCAGTCCTCAAGGACATGTGTTGTGCCAGTTTTAGATGTCTGTTCTCCAACGCAGCTGATTCAAATGGTCCAGCTACCTCCTCAGTGTGTCAAAGTTCTGCAGAACTGTTCCCAGGTTTGTTGAACCAGGGAAAGAACTAAAACATACAGGATAGTGGCCTGTGAGGGCTGACTTTGGACACTACTGCTCTAAGACAAATATCACGCAGAGTTAACCTAGCTTTACTTGAATGGCATGCTCCTTTGTCTTTTCCATTTTGAAGAGTGGATAAGAGAATTTGTCGTGTTCTTATTTACTTCTTTCAGTCAATCAGTCAATCAATCAATCAATCAATCAATCAATCAATCAATCAATCAATCATCTTTATTATCCCCAAGGAGCAATTATTGTGCAGCACAGTAGGAAGTGAAACAATCAGTCTGACATAACCCCATACCATACATGCATGAGACAGAAAGACATATCGGGTCATTTGAGCTCATTAAGAAACTTTAAATCTCAGGGACAAATGATTTTTTTAAATTAATTTCTTCAACACCTTGGGAAAAGATACCTCCATCCAGAAGGAAGCAACTGGAATTCAGTATTAAAAGGATGATCCTGTTGCTCTAATATCTGTTTTGCTTTTAGAATTGACCTAGTATTGTACAAATGAGTACGGTCCCTCAAACTTATTCTTGCAATTTTAGAACATAATTTAATGACATTCAAATTTGCACATCCATGTATTTGAAAAACATTACCTGAAACCTAAAAAAGCTGGGTATATATTTAAAAAAAAAGTTTAAGATACATACATTTTGTTTGAGTGGTTGAGGGTACTCAACAATTGTGCCACTGGTCATTTATTAACACAGTTGTTTTGTTGGTAAAAGATTCACTTATTTTAAGGCTTTGTACCAGTTTTTACAAACAAATTAATGTGCATTTGTAAATGTCACAGAAAAGGTGAACACTTTTCACAGTAAAACTGCTTGTGTTTCCTGAACAACTTTGACCAAAAGCATAATGCAAGCTAAATTGACAGTAGAGGATTATAAACAACTTCTCGATAACAGTATTTGTAGCTGTACAACAAAAGAGCTTGTCTCTTCGTTTGAATATTGAATGTTCTCTACTTCATCAGGAATGTTCAGAATGTGTTCTTAGCAGAGCAGATGGTTGCAATTCTGGCCGTACAAACTGGTGCAGAGCGATTATGTGTGATGATAAGTTGCTTCCCAGTTGAAAGCCTACCATTAGAGCTTTAATTAAAGCAGTAGCCAGGGTGGGTGACACGTCTGCCACCGATTTCTCATACCCATGGGAGAAGAAAGAGGGGTGTCTCACACTCACTCTCTTTTTGTCAGAGCCACGTGGTGCACATGTGTGTGACATGAATCTCTTTTCATTTATTTTTTCTGAGTGGCTGGGAAAAACAGATTAAGCTGTATGAACACACTCATATGGAAATGTCTAAACTGAGGACAACCAGTGTCGCCTTGTGCGGTCAAATGTCTAGACTACTGTAAGTGTTATTTATAAAGGAGATGGTCAGGGGGAGAACAACACAGTGATGTGGATTAAAAAAACTTCTTAACCTTGTTTGGATGCAAGAACCCATCAGACTACTTATAAACCTTTTTGTATAACACTGTTGAAAACACCATAATGAGATTGATGTGATCTCACACAACAGAGACAATACACCCATCTATGGGCTTTTTTCTTAACTTACCCTTTGTCATCCAAAAGCAGTTCTTGTTTATAGCAATAACTAAGACCTGTAAATTTAACCAAAGGATAAAAAGAGCCTAAAAAATAATATTATCTGTAGAAGGACAAATGGATAGTCTGGGCTCTGTGTGACTGGCCTAGTTTTGGATGCTGCAGAAATATTAATAAAACATGCCTAGGAATAGATGTCTTATCCTAGACCTGACTGAAGAGTCAGATGAGGACAAAACCACCTTCAGAGACCTTTAATGTTTTGGCTAAGTAGTCCTAAAAATAAATTTGATCAGGCTTTAAAGGATTGTTTCATCTAAGCTTCAATTTATTGAAAAAGTTTTTACTACAGTGAAACTACCTAAATTATATGTTAATGCTTTCGAAGCACCAGCTAATGTCTAAAAATCGTGTAAAAAGAATATTGTGTTGAACTAACAGTGATGTGTCTTTGAGAGGGTTCCCACTGGAACAAAAGTACATTTAGGTGCTTGTTATTTTGTTAGTTAGTTAGTTAGTTAGTTAGTTAGTTAGTTAGTTAGTTAGTTAGTTAGTTACTTAGTTTTGCTGGGATTTATTGTAGAAGAACATTCAGAAATTCAGGTGTGTTGGAACAGGGATGCAGCTAAAAGTTACAGGACAGTAGTTCTCAAGGACTGGAGTTGGAGACCCCTGTGATAGACTAACAATATCACATAAATTCGAGAGGGAAAGAAAATTATACATAGTTTTATGATACATGGATTAAAAATATGGCATGCATTTACATTCAGCTCCCTTTACTCTGCTACCCTTAAATTAAATGCATGTGATTTAATCTTAATATAAATTCAAATGGTCTCTGAAGGCCTTAGAGGTTTAAGTGAGCAGCATGAAGAGAAAGGAACACACAGTGATAAACTTGAAGAGAAGTTGAATGCAAGGTTAGGTTATAAAACATATCATTTTGCCATAAATGCAAAATACAATGTGAGACAGAAAAAATAAGACTCCACATTACATTAAAGATACAAAAACACTGCCCTACCAGTTTACACAAGCAAAAAAAATGTGAAAAGTTCTAGCTATTATATATTGCTTTTCTTCTTAAAATATAATTACTTAATTGGAGTTTCCATATAAAACTCAATGGTCTGAGTGTCTCCCCATACAGAAAAAAAAAACTGTCTCCCCTCCATCCAGTACACACAAATAATGTGGTTTCTTAAAGTTCAATCATAATAAGTGATAATGTAAGTTAACATGATCCCTTATCGAAACAAAGTATGACTGATGGATGTCATTTCAGACAACTAGGGTGTGTTTAGTTTGACTGGAGCGAGCTATCCAAACACTTCGAGCTGTTTGAATTAATGTTGTATAGCACAATAACCACCGGGAGTAAATGAAGATGGATGAGGGAGCCTTAGAAAACATTCCTCTGTCAGAGGTCACATGTCACCCCACAAGCAGCAGCCTCCAACTCAGTCAACCCAGTGTTATAGTGCCATGTATAGTTTAAGGACTCTACCACCAGTAATATGACACTGTATGGGACCAAAAGTCAAAGTGTCAAACACAGCTGCACATGTTCAACCTGCAGTTAAAGCGTCTTCTGTGCCCTGAAACCAAAGGACACTTTTATTTGTTTGCATCTCTAGGGAAGCAAGCAAAATATCCAAGAATGTTTTAAATCCAAAAACACTTCTCACAGCTATGATTTGTGTCTGCCTGTTCACAGCTGCTGCTTCTGAAATGAAAGCTCAGAGTTATCAAGTTGCCTTAGCTGTGCATCACAGCACACCCCAGAGAGGATACAGGCATCACGAAGATTGCTCTTCACTCTCTATTGATATACAGAAATAATTCCTCATAATAATCATAAAGGACTGAAAAACCAACTTGAAAGTGCACTTTTTCCACTGCTCCTGCTATTTGTCTCTTTTCCTGTGTCTTTTCATAGTATCTTGCAAAAGTATTTATACCCCTTAAACTCATTCAGATTTTGTCACTTAACAACCTCAAACTTTGCATTTTGCATTTTATGTGACAGACCAACACAAAGTAGTTTGTAATTGTGAAATGGAAGGAAAACTGATGCATGATTTATTTTTTTCCAGGTAAACACTCAAAAAGTGTGCCATGCATTTATATTCAGGCCTCTATGACAATACTTCATGCTAACACCTTTTGTTGCAATTGCATCCATCCTCCATCAACTCCAACCATCTTCCCTGTTCCTGCTGAGTAGGAGTAATACTACCACCACCATAGTTCACAGTGGGTGTGGTGTTTTCAGGGTAATGTGCTGTATTGGTTTTTGAAAGACAAAGAGTTGCATTTTGGTCTCGGGTGATTCACATTTGCTGTTTCCTCTACATGACCTTTTGCAAACAGTAAATAGGACTTCTTGTGGCTTTCTCTCAACAATCACCAAATTTATGAAGTGCAAAACTAAAACCTGTCCTGTCAGAAGACTTTCCCATCTGAGCTGTGGATCTCTGGAGCTCCTTCAAACTAATCATGGACTTTTGATTGCTTCACCATAATGCTCACCCTTCCCAGCTTGTCAGTTTAGGTGGACAGCCATGTCTATTGGATAGCTGTTGTACTATACTTTTTCCTTTTTTGGATCATCATTTGAACAGTGCTCTGTAAGATATTTAAAGCTTGGGATATTTTATACTCCTTCAGACCTGCAGACTTTTTTACAGTTTTAACTATGATTTGTCTGTTGTGTCCCTTGGTCTTCATAAAGATTTTAGCTCACTAATGTTCCCAAACAAAATTTGGAGGCCTTCACAGAACAGCTGAATTTATAGAGATTAAAGTAGATTAAAGTGGGATATTTACTAAAAAGTTGAGTTCTGTAGGTAATCCAAGATTTTATTTAAAGGGGACAGAGTAAAGAGTGCTAAAAACAAATGCATGCTGCACTTTTTGGATTGCTATTTGGTTAAAAAAATAATAAATAAAATGATCATTTTCCTTTTTATTTCATAATTATGTACAGCTTTGTGTTGGTCTGTCACACACATAAATCCCAAATAAATACGTTAATGTTTGTAGTTCTAACATTACAAAATGTGGGGGGAAAAAATCTACAGATATTTACACTTTTGCAAACCACAGTACTTTCCAAATGGCAATGATGTTCCAACAATATGATGGTTTTTAAAAACAGTTTCAGGTGTAAAGGAATCAGAAATGCCCAGTTTTGTATGAATGTTGGTGCTAGGTTTGCATCATTTAAAAGGCCCTGTAGTTCCTCTTAAAATTCTGTGTTTATACTGAATGTATCTGTACTTGCTCTTTAATGTCAGCTTCTCTTGAAGGATTTTACAGGGCAATTTTTTTTTTCCTTTGGCAAAGAGGAGACTTATAAAACATTTCTTTATAGTCAAAGCATCACATTTTCCCTTTCTAGCTCCACTTACACAGATAAAACTAAATAATTCATATAGGGCACATTTGTATTGAAAGTGTATAATCCTATGAAATGGTCAGTTTATTCTCCAAAGCCACTAAAATCGTTTTGTCAGCACAGCCAGGTTGGATGTGAATTGCTTATGCGTGCTTGTATAGCTCCACCCAGCAAAGAGTTCCCCTCTTAAACTAAACAAACGCTCCCCCACGTGTCTGTTCATCATCACAAATGGCTCTCCACCACAAGATTGGGAGCACATCGTGAGGAGCTTGAGTGCTGACCTACAGTGCAAATACAGAAAAGACAGTGCCCTGCAATGGATATTCAGTGGAAAGAAATAACAAAATGGAGACTGTTTTGCTGACACATCTGCAGCGGGTTATACAGGCTGCCAACTGGCAGCTATGACGATGATGACATATTGACAGTGGCTCTGCGGGGAAACTCCCAGATCCATCACTTTGCAAAGCTAGGGGCAAGAAATTTCTTCTGTGGGGTTTCGTCGGGGGAAATTTAGACAGTCTTGATGACGCCTGCAGGCCTCTTGGATGAGGATGGATGAGGACATTTGGCTGTCAGTATTGAGGATCCCTATCTGGCTCTGTCAGAAGCCCACTGGGGAATGAGAAAACACCAGGGGCCTGGTCTCAACAGGCATATGTAACCATGCTCTCATACATTTCTTCCCATCATCCTTATCTTTCACGGGACGGAATCTCTGCTTGGTCTCATTTGTCTGCGAGTTGCTATCTTAATGCACAAATGCTTACATTTTTGAGAGATTTTAATCTTCTTCTGTCACTGCTTGTTGGCTTAGTGCAGAGGAGCATATGAAAGAACACTCTGTGGAGCTGAAGGGCCTGTAATGAATCAAGCTTTTTTTTTCCAGTGGAGGTAAGTGCAAATAGAGGTGCCAAGAGAGCCACTTTAGATGATTGGGAAGAACCTACAAGAGCCTTTTTGTGAGACAGCCATTGATTTCACTGTCTTTCTCTGCCTGCTTGCATTGTTCAGGGTCTTCAGGCAACTGTCTGGTATCCCACAACAAACATGCTTCGGGGATTGAGCAAGCCACAGCACAATCCACAGGATACTTGATTATCAATCAATATGACCTTCTGAAGCACAGAATTTTTTTCAACTTTTTTCTTCACTCTCCTGCATCATGAGGCCTACAGCCTATCCTGCCCACTGGGTAATGAAGACGTTAAACACCCACAGAGCTAAAGCAAAATGAGCCCATAATCAGAGTGAGTGTCCTTTAGAAAAGATCACAGCAGGTAAATATGGTGCTTTGCAAACTTATTTATTTAATCAGATTACAACCATAACAATTCAATATATCCCTCAGAGAGGAATATGTTGACAGGAAAACTATTATTATTATATTATTTAGCCTTAAGAAGTTTGATTTGAGGTTTGCCACAAGCCGTATAGGAGATACAGCAAACACATGGAGAACATGGTCTGGTCAGATGAGACCAAAGTTTTTCATGGGCAACATGAAAAATGCTGTATGTGGGAGAAATGTAACACTGCACAGGACCCAAAACATAGCATCCATACAGTGACACGGGGTGGTCACAGCCTCATGCTGGTAGGATGCTGGAATGGAAAATTTTGATGTACATGACTTTGCTCACACTATTTTGTGTAAACTCACTATAACCTCTTTTATTTGAGAAACTCATTAAAAAACATTATGGTTTTTTTTTTAATGATCACACAGTGTGTTTTTTAGTCAAGGACAAGGAGAGGAATTGAATAAGATAAGAACTTGTTGAGAACTGGATTGTTCTGGCTGACATAAAACTCCTGCGTTTTGTTCAGATTTGTTGCCTCTATGGAATGTACTCCCTGATAACTGAAATGTATAAATATGACTTAATACCTTTGAGATGTTGCTCTGCTTCTCTGACTTGCTCGGTGACAGTCTTCAAACGCCATGTGCCTTTGAATAAAACTTATTAAGACAAAGATATATATATATATATATATATATATATATATATATATATATATATATATATATATATATATATATATATATATATATATACATATATATATATATATATATATATATATATATATATATCTTTCTCTGATTTACTGAGTGGTTTTCTCTCCTTCTTTGATAAAGAAAAATTCCACAACAATGCTTTTCATCAGCAGAATAAAGCCTGTTAAAGGCTCCAAAGTCTATAATAATGACATTTCACCTTCCATTAGCACAATGACCCTAAATGTACAATCAAAGTGACAATGGAATGGGTTCAATTACAGCATGCTCATATGTTAGAATGGCCCAGTCGAATTTGATATTTAAATTTAGTTGTGACTCTCCATCCAATATGAGTAAGCTTGAGTTCTTTTGCAATGAAAAATGAGTATAAGAATCAGTTCTTAGAGGTTTAAAGGTGGTGGAAACATACCCTAAAAGACTGAGAGCTGTATAGAATCCACAGCCCATTAGTATGATATTAAGTTCTTGGGTAACTCCTTGGTGAACCATTTAAATCAGTCCACAAAATCTCAGGAAGAGTGAGAAACAAAGAACTTGTGCTTAATAACCAATTACTACCATCCTGGGAAATCGAGACCGGAATGTTTTCATTTTCTCCAACTCAGAACCGCTTCCCTAATTGGGTCACGTGGGCTCAGCAAGAAAGTTGTCAGGCTTCAGAGGCTTTTATGTGTGCCTGGCCGCCACATCACAGTCCAGGGCAGCGACCATCACGGTGATGCCCCCACAAGGCCCTTCATGGTACAGCTGTTTGACAACTCAATCCAGAAGCCCCACTTTCCCAGAGAACCCCAAACTCTGAGGTGAAAAGGTGACAGACAGCAAGGGGCCGCATAGCTTGGAGTTATGGTAAAGTTTTACAACTCTCCATAGATCTACTTAGTGGCTGCTGAGAAGTAGCCATTTGGTATATCATTCTGTGAAAGAAAAAAGCTGAAAACAGTGGTGTAGATTAAATGTGCTGTCATACTGAAACATGCACCTGCATGCAGCAACATATTATGGAATGCAATAACATTATGAGTTTTTGGTCAGTTGTGCATCAACTTCATGTCCTAATTACCGTGACTGGCTGCACCTGTGAAGGTGTGAATATAAGGTGAGGTTTGCAAAGAATTTCACAACTCTGGAGAGCTGTGTGCTCATACGTTTCTAGAGCATTCCTCAGTTTTTAATTATTCAATACGACCCCTTAGTTTTTGGATTAATTACCATTTTATGTTCTTCATATGCCAACTTAGTAACCATATTATTGTTCTGATTATTTAAAGCCTCAGATTTATATATTTTAGATAAACAAGTTGACTCATTTATAGGGCAGATTATGAAAGCTGTTTGTGCCACACCTTTAGGAACTCAGTGTTAGTGTATGAACTCAAAAAACTTAATGAGGTGAGATTTTTTTTTTTCTGTCCTTGCATTATCGAACCCAATGTATGAACCTTATGAGCGCAGGTCACCATACTGGTCCAGATGTTGGGAATTTATCAGATGTGGTCCACCTGTTGGGATGGGGACATTTATTAATGATAAGGAGAAGCACAGAATGACTTTTGTGTCAGTCTTCTGATGTGCACTGATAAAGAGCAAAGATGGTAGATTCATCAGTGCAGTGTCACTGTAAACATGTAATTTTAAAATGTTTCAGTGAAATAAATACATGAAAAGAACAATGACATCAAAGAAAATAAACAAATTAAAACAACTACAGTGCCAATTTGCAATCCAACTGATAATAAACAATTACACATAAATTGAGAAAATTAAAAAAAAAAGCTAAGAACAAATTAATTAGGTTGAAAAACTGAAAATAAACTTTTGCTGAAGTAAAAGAAAAACTATAAAATACATAACACAACTGGCTTTTTATTATCTTCAGTTGGAGACAATACATTGATTATTGTTTTGTTTGTTTCTTTTCTGTACAGAGTGTTTAATCTTACACATTAAAACTACATACAGTACGAGTTTTCAAAGTATGTACAATTCTGGAAGTGTCCAGAACAAAACAGGTAGCACAGTATCCTGCAAAAGTATTCATGCACTTTGAGCTACAACCACAAACTATTCATAAAGTAGAGCATTATTGTGACATGAAAGGAAAATGATACATGGTTTTCATGGGTTATTCACATGGTATTCTTCTACCAGCCTTGTAAACCTAGAGACTCGGTCCATTTTTATTATCAAAACAGCTCAAGCTCAGTTATCCAACTTTTCAAGTTTTGTAACAGACTCATGTGTATTTAGATCTGGAGTTTAGGAGGAGTATTTTGAGTTGCCATGGTGAAAGGTGAACCTCCACACCGGTTTCAAGATTTTTGTCATGTCTAACAGATTCTCTTCAAGGATTGTGTTGTGTCTAGTTCCTTTTATATCCCTGTCAACTCTGACCAGGTTCCCTGCCCCTGCTGAAAAGGATCCACACAACATGACACTGCCAACGCCATATTTCAGTGTGGGGAAGGTGTGTTCTGTGTGTGGTGTTTGTTTTCCTCCAGGGTTTTGCCAGTTGGCCAGATAGCACAATTTTCTCATCTTACCAAAGCACCTTGTTCGACAAGTTTACTGTCTCCCCTGCATGACTTGAGGAAAACTTTAAACTGAACTTCTTAAGTCTTTCTCTCACCATTGGCTTTCTTCTTGCAATTTTTCCATGAAAGCACAAATAATATTTAACCTACTGACAGATTGTCCCTCCTGTGCAGTCAAACTGGGCATCTCCTCCAAAGTTACCAAGGACTTCTTCGCTGCTTCTCTAATTAATGCTCACTTTGCTTGGCCCGTTAGTTTAGGTGGATGGCCATGTCCAGGTTGGTTTCTATTTGTGCGGTACTCTTTCCATTTTGGATGATGAATTGAACAGTGCTCGGTGAGATTTTCAAAGGTTGGGATATTGTCTTACAACTTAACCCTGCTTTAATCTTCTCAAGAACTTTATTTCTGACTTGTCTGGTGTGTTCTTTGGTCTTCATGATGCTGTTTGATCACTTATATCCTCTTATAACCCCTAAGGCCTTGACAGAACAGTTGGATTTATACTGAGATTGAATTTTACAAAAGTCAACAGTTTACTAAATGGGTATCTTCTGAAAGAAATAGATCTTATTTAGAGGTTCCCACTAAATGGAGCTAAATATAATTGAACGTCACACTTTTGAGAGCTTTCTTTGATGAAAACGTTAACTCCTACTACCGATTTACGAGGCACTCTGTGTTGGTCTATGAATAATTCAAGAAAAACACACTGACCTTTCTGGTTGTAGTGTAAGAAATGTGAAAGATTTTAAGCATCATGCATATAAGTACATCTGAAAAAAAAAAATCAGAATATTGTGTTAATAGTTAAAAAGTTAAATAGTTTTTGTCGTTCACTTCAAAAAGTGAAAAGTATATCCTATATAGATGTATTACAAATAGAGTGAACTATTTTAAGCATGTATTTCTTGTAATTTAGATGATTATGACTTGCCTTTAATGAAAACACAAAATTTGAATATGACAGCACCAAATACGCATCATTAACTAAATATCAGTTGTTACAACCTGTTAATTTTGACTACAGTGTAATCAAAGTAGTACGTTTAGGAACTAACATATTTCACCAATGAACCTAAAGAACAAAGAAAGAAACCACATTTTCCACTCAAGCCGCTGTCAAGATATGCATGGAACATCACACAGCTGTAAGTCAGGAAAAAGGGGTTACATCTGTTTTCAAACCTCTTTTCTAACCTGCCAGTTTCAGACTCCTCCTTATTGCTCTGTTTTGCATGTCAGATTTAACCCTTCTCTTGCTGTTCTTGGTATAAACACGTACATGTGAAAGAGTGTGTACTTGTACTTCCCTCAAGGCAGCTCCGGTGGCAGTGGCTTCCAGGGGAATTGAAATTAATGACTGTAATCAGAAGCAAACAGCAAGCCATGCAAGGGCAATTAATACAAGCAATGTGAGCAGAGCTGGTGGTTCGGTCAGCCAGGCATGGCTGGAGCTGAAGAGATGGAGGATTAAGATGCAACCACAGACAAATCCCACAGTTTTTTCAACACACAGCAGATGTCCACAGAAGGGAAGGCAGTGGAGCCCTGGCACGGACATGCATCCACCATTCCGGCCACTTGGTCGGCCCAGCCCAATGCAAGCTGACAACCTCCTGGCAGCTCTCAGATAACACCATCTTCACTGTTTAGTTTGAGAGCCAAGGGACGGAACTCACAGGGGCCCCTGCATTGCATACAAAAGGGACTCATTGCAAAGCTTCACAGTGGAGCCACTATGTGTGAAAGAGAGAGATAGAGGGGTACATAAAGAGATGAAGAGAGAAGAGGGGGAGGGAGCTGTGTGCAAGCTTTTCTCAAGTACATCTCAATGTGAGAGAAATTTTTGTATCCCTGTATTGTTGCATCCATGTTTTCTGACAGAAACATCCCTGAATGCATGCAGCCCATGTAAATAAAAAGCTTCGATCCAGTTGATCCTCCCAAAAAGGAGGGCTCTGCTTGTTGTTCTCTTAAACTGACACTAAACGAGACTGTCACCACCCAGGATCTTTTCAATCAGGCCCGTCTTTGTTGCTTTGAGTGGCGTCCGCTTCCTCTGCAGTCTCGTGTTTCCAGTGTTTACGTGAGATAATGATGCATGTGTAAGGAATACACCAACAGGCACAGAGAGAGGCTGATTTCAGCTGCGGTAGATGTCTCACCGGTCCAAAACAATTTGTGTTAAACCAGAGCGATGATGTCAGCTCAGACAAAGGGAGCTGTAAGAAAAACAGATGCTCTAGGGTAAGTTTGTGATCCATGTCCGTAATATATGCTCATGCACGCAAGAACCAAGTAACAAGAAGTTGAAACTGTCAAACAAACACAACATTCTGTCATAACTGCAGGAAACACTTGATAAAGAGGAAGATCTCATGTCTTTTAGCTGCAGCCAAAAGATTATTTTTAATAAAATATCCTTCATATGGGAGATGATTGATTTGCATTGAAGCATAGCAGTGATTAGGTTTAAATAAAAACCTTACAGTATACCACAGATGTTAGTCAGTTACATGTTCTGAAGAAAATAGAAGAACAGCAGATAAACTGTTAGGTTAGAGAGCTTTAACACCAAACACCGATGACCTCGTTTCCTCTTCAGTGGAATTTCACTGCATACAGGTTTATGAAACACTGCTGGGTTGGAGGGCAAGTCGAACAAAATGACAAAACAACTCTGTCAAACTTTGATTGAATTGTCCAATAACACGTTTTTTTTTTTTCTCTCAGCAGGAGAAATATCACAACCTATACTGACTGAATTGCTTCCCACCCATAAATCCTGCTCTTTGTTGTCTGGATAATGCAGCGTCTGGAGAACGTTGTGCTAAAGCTGCCTCTCACACCCTCTGCAGCGCAGATAAATTACTGACACTTTGGTAACTTGTGAAATGTGCACTCTTGTGCTTATGAAAGCCAACAGTTTAACATGTCCGTCTTTAAGAACCCCCATTACTTTAATGGAGGACAATTCAAGCATGAAAAATTTACAGTTTTCCTCACGGACGTGGCCAGATAGAAATTGCCAGCTAACATCAGCTCACTGAGATCCCTCTTATAAATTGATGGGTTTCCTCAATAGTGTTAAAAGGTTTTTTTTTTTTTTTTCTTTCTTTCTTTTCTGTCTCTTTTTTTCATGAAAAGGGATCAAATAGGTTGATGTCTATGGTGCAGTTTGTCTGCCCTCTTGTGGCGTCATGTTGTCAAAGGGTCACATCAAGCTGACTCACTGTTGACAAGACACTAAGATTAAACATATCTGTCTGTTTCTACATTTACACATCAAATTATTAACATTAAACAGCATTGAGGAAATGTTTATACACTGATGAAACGACCAGTTTTTACTTTAACAGTTTCACGCCTTGTACAAGAAACGATTGTCTGAGAATTCTATATTTTAGAAACTGAATTATTTTTGAGATGCATCTGACAAAATATCTATTCAACATCTATACTGTAAAATATCTACATTAATAAAACTGATATAAATTATTTACAGCAGACTTATGTAAAATCTTAATCAATATATAGTTCTAGTATATTCAAGTTTAAATTAAGTTATATAATATGTTGGAGTTTCTATTTTTGTCTCGATAGTACTAATGAAATCAAGAAATTTACTAAAAAACAGAACTGATGCATTGAACCTCAAAATATACCTATATAACTAAGGGATCATAACTTAAACGTAAATTTTAACAACAGTTTTTCAATATAACATTTAATATTTTAAGGCATTATTTGCTTTATGAATATGCTAAAGACTTTTTTTGTACATTTTATTTACTGTAACCATTTCTAAAACAAGGCTTTGTACTCCTAGAAATTTCTGCTTTGTAAAACTTGTATGCAAAACAATAAAATGTGCCACTTATGGTACTTAGATCCTCCAGTAGCGGGTGCAAGACAAGTGTACGATTCCATACAGCAGGTATATAAAATTAAAATTGAACTTCAATCTAAAGTTGGATTTAAATTCCCCTTTAATATCTTCATTTTAACATCACTTTATTTTATGTAATGCTGTAATGCTTTTATGCTTTGTCATTTTCAGTGTCTTGAAACAGTATTCGTACCTCTTGAACGTTTCCATATGTTGTCACATTACAACCACAAACATAAATATTTTTCATTGGAATTTTATGTGAAAGACCAACACAAAGTGGTATACAATTATGAAGTAGAAAGAAAATTACACATGATTCAAAACATTTTTCATAAATAAAACACTGAAAAATGCAGTGTGCAAAAGTATTCAGCCCCCTTTTCTCTGAGTGCCACCAATTGCCTTTAGAAGCTCCCTGATGATTGCTAATGACTAAATACAGTCCACCTGTGTGTAATCTAATCTCAGTACAAATCCAGCTGCTCTGTGACGGCTTCAGAGATTGGTTAAGAGAATATGAGGGAGCAAACAGCATCATGAAGTCCAAGGAACACACCAGACAGGTGAGGAAGTTTAAAGCAGGCTTAGGCTATAAAAAGATTTCCCAAGCTTTGAACATCTCATGGAGCACTGTTCAATCCAACATCCGGAAATGGAAAGAGTATGGCACAACTGTAAACCTACCAAGACAAGGCCGTCCACCTAAACTTATAGGCCGAACAAGTAGAGCACTGATCAGAGATGCAGCCAAGAGGCCCATGGTGACTCTGGACGAAATGCAGAGCTCCACAGCTCAGGTGGGAGAATCTGTCCACAGGACAACTATTGGTCATGCTCTGCAAAAATGTGGTCTTTATGAAAGAGTGAGAAGAAGAAAGCTATTGTTAAAAGAAAACCATAAGAAGTCCCGTTTGCAGTTTGCCAGAAGCCATGTTGGGGACACAGCAAACATGTGGAAGAAGGTGCTTTGGTCAGAAGAGACCAAAATTGAACTTTTTGGCCAAAATGCAAAACGCTATGAGTGGTGGAGAACTAACACTGCTCATCACTCTGAACACACCATCCTCACGATCAAATATGGTGGTGGCGGCATCATGCTCTGGGGGTGCTTCTCTTCAGCAGGGACAGGGAAGATGGTCAGAGTAGATGGGACGATGACTGGAGCCAAATACAGGGCAACCTTGGAAGAAAACCTGTTGGAGTCTGCGAAAGACTTGAGACTGAGGCGGAGGTTCACCTTCCAGCAGGACAACCACCCTAAACATAAAGCCAGGGCTACAATGGAATGGTTTAAAACAAAACATATTAATGTGTTAGAATGGCCCAGTCAAAGTTCAGATCTAAACCCAATTGAGAATCTGAAAACTGCTGTTCACAAACGCTCTCCATCTAATCTGACTGAGCTTGAACTGTTTTGCAAAGAAGAACGGGCAAAAATTTCAGTCACCAGATGTGCAAAGCTGGTAGAGACAGACCCTAAAAGACTTGCAGCTGGAATTGCAGCAAAAGGTGGTTCCACAAAGTATTGGCTCAGGGGGGCTAAATACTTTTGCACACCACACTTTTCAGTTTTTATTTATAAAAAATATTTTGAATCATGTACAATTTATTTCTACTTCACAATTGTATACCACTTTGTGTTGGTCTTTCACATAAAATTCCAATGAAATATATTTATGTTTGTGGTTGTAATGTGACAATATATGGAAAGTTCAAGGGGTATGAATACTTTTCCAAGTCACTGTATATCCTATAAAGCAATATGGTGGGCCTTGTACATGTGGCACTATATGAACAAACAACTTTCCTTGTCTTGCTTTGTATTTTAATAATCAAATGAATTCACAAAATATTTGCTCAATGAACAGATGAAAATAAAGAGGACATTTCTTTTATGATTGAGGCATCAAACAAAAATGAAACAGCAATAAACTTTTTAAATCAAAATTAAGAGCATTAATACTTAGAGACACAATTTTAAAATAGATGCACACACAATGGCAAGCTGTTACACATAGAATCTATCAGTAGATGATCACGGTCATTACCAACAAGGAAAGAAAACAGTTAATCTGATCAAATAAGATCAGATTAACATATTAGGACACACTCACAAAGCACTAACGCCTCCATAATACTACTACATACCTGTTTTGTGTTTCAGATACGTTGATTTAGGTAACTACACGTCCAGCGCTGCCTTCTTTTGCCATCAACACTGTCGCACACATAATCTGATCACCATATGAACCAGACAGCTGCAATTCTTTTCCTTCCACATCGTGAGCACCGCAGCTCTCACACACACCATGTATACCACACATATGTACCACAGCTAAAGTATTTACACTGATACTCAAATGGCACAGCAGTGACCCAATAATAACTTTAGTAAATCTCATGCAATGCTACACAAGTCCTCTGTACTCTGTGTGTGAGGATTCACTCTCCTCGGGATACCGGATGCTTCATAACTCAAATGAACGCTGACGGCCTGTCAACCTTTCTTATTAATTTGGGTAATAATTGCCTGTTCACTAAGGAGTGCTCATCATGAATTAAAATTATGTTCCCAGATTTTCAGCTGGTCCTTAAATGTGTTGAATAAAACAAGATTGTAACTTCACAGCAAAAGTAATGCATCTTGTCCTGACAAAGTTTAAACTTTTGAATTCTTGATCCCATTTCACACACAATATTCAAACTTGGTGTTCCCATCTGCAACATTTGCTCACATTTAGACCAGTTTAACATGCTGTGCTCAAAGCATGCTGAGACGGAAAACAATGTGACTGCAGTTTAACAGGAAAAGCCCCTAAAATACCTGAAACAGTTCAAAAAGTTTAAAATCTGATTCTGGTTAGCGTCGCGGTAAAAAGAAAATAAACCACTTTAAAGACTTTTGTGGATGTGCTTAGTTTTATACCACTTTCCTCGACCTAATAGGATGTTTTCACGTTTTACTATGAGTGTGTGCTTTGTTATCCCCCAAAACTAATTTTGTGTGTACTTGGAAGTAGACGCTAAAAGGCATTGCTCATACGAAATTTGTATTCATTTTTCTACTATTAAAACACAGATTTTTTTTAACTACTCTTCCAGTCTTGTTAAAATATTACACACCATATATATATAAAGCTATCAGACAGTCAGAGTGAAGTGTTTAATAAAGTCCACTCTGATCACCAATGTGGCCCCACCCAACATCTAATCAGTCTAAAAATCATAGTCAAAAGTAGAAAAATAAGGATTTTAAAATTAAACCATCCCCTTTCCATGGTTCAACACCCTCGAGCTATTTCAAAGAAACATGAGTGTAAGTCTTAAGCATGTTTCTTTATGAGAAACACACTTCCCTATTATGGAGAGGGGAAAGAAGAAAAAAAGTTCTCTGAAGACAAAACCGTGACCAGACGCCACTGCCACGGTATTTTTGAACCCGTGCGTCAGCGCAGTGCCCATGCTCCAAACCGCTTATTAAAACTCAGAGAAGCCAAGTGCCATGAAGACAGAATGGAAGCAGCATGTTATTCTTTCGAAGAGGTGAACAGACTGAGATCAATGGCGGCAGCGGTTTCTTCTCACCACAACTATGATGCTGTAAAGCACAAGGAGGCGTGTGGCTCCGACCCACACAGTCACAGAAATTAACTATTCCAGAGGCCTTTAAATGAGGCTGCCAAGAATAATTTCCCACATGTAACAGTTCCCACAAAAGCCACAGAGGCATGCTGGCATACTGTATTCTCCACTAGACCCTGCATGCCCTCCCTGGGGTGACTCAAGAAAATCAATAAAAGTTCTGTCCTGCTGCATCAAGAAGAATTCATGAGAACGCTTGTGAAACAAAGATGATTGTTTGACTGTGCTACTTCATTGGTGCACATACATGTAAAAGGTTTAATAAATAAATGCAAATAATTCCACTTCAATCAACTGCCTTCTGAATTCACCTAATTAATAAAATGATTGCACCTGTGTAATTTAATCTCCATACAAATGCAGGCATCAGTCAAACATGGATGTGGCAGCATCATTCTGCGGGAGTGCTTTTCTTCAGGAGAAAAAGGGATGCTGGTCAGAGCTGGAGGAAAGATGGAAGGAGCCAAACACATGGCAATCCTGGAAGAAAACAAGATATTCATAAATGAGTAAGCCTGATCTAAAAGTTTAAATTTCTAAATGTGCAAAGCTGATAGAGAGTTACTCCCCCCAAAAATCTAATGCTTTAACTGAAGCAACAAGTGGTTTTTAGAAGGTACTGACTCAGACGGATGAATGCTAATGCAGGCCAAGGTATGCAGAGTTTTATTTGGGGGAAAATACAATATCATTTTCCATTCACTTTGACAATTATAATTATATGTAATGTAGAAAAATGGAAAGGAAAAAAAATGTAAGTGTAGTGAAGTTTTACAACACAATGTAAAAGGTATATGATGCAACATGTTTCTAAAAATAACACAGAAAAAAAGTACTATTGGGATCATCTGTTTATTTCCAAGACTAATTATTTAACTTCAACTCCTCAACTGGTTATTACTCAGCTGTTGTTCTACTGAAAAGTCAGTGTTAATGATGACGAGCAGGAACATCCCCTGCCTCCTCCTACATGTATGACCCATTTACACCAGATTCAGCTGTGATGTCTATTGCACCATGTGTGGTGACACCTTAGCCAACCCAGCCTAACAAATTTACAAATTTGGATCTGAGTTATTTGCAGGCTCTGTACCAAGAACAAAATATGATACGATATGAAAATATGATACCAGTAATTGGGTCAGCATTTTAACCCCTACATTCCTGATATTTCTCTCTTAGGTTTGAACATCCTGTGTTATGATTTAACATTTCCAAGAATTACTAATTTTAGTTGCTGGTAATTGGGCTTCTTTCATTTATATGGCTGTTACATGGCATTATCTGATATACACCAGCTTCTCTTCCCAGCACAGTAATCTATTGTTTTGGTTAAGTTTCTCACTTTTACCTCAAATGGCTGCCTCGTGGAAAAAAAAAAAAAAAAGGATTATGACACAGCAGAACAGAAAATACAAATTAATTGAAAATAAAATTCCAAACAAATGACTCTTGGGCTTAAGGTATATTGCTCACATACCTTCTGAAAACCATAAACCATGAAAGAAAATGGTTTACTTCAGTAACTGCTTGGATCCTTCAGAGCTCTGCTTTATTCATTGAAGAATCAAAGCAAGAAACCTGAAGTGTCTTGAGGATCTTTGGAGATGTTTAAAGACAAACGCTGTTCAGGGCTGAGTGGTCAAAAAACAATACAGTCTTGTACTATGGGGTTAAGGACAGATGTTACTGGCTGTGATCTGTGATGTTGATCTGTGATTGAAAATATTCGGACAAGTAACAAGTTAGGGCGAGATACTGTTAAGAAGCCATCCCCCACCTACTTAAAGCTGAAGGTTGTAACTTTTTGAAAAAAATGGTTTTTTTTTTACATATTTGTAAAACTGTCACTATGTTGTGACAGTATAGTATGAGACAGATAATCTGTGAAAAAAAACCAAGCTCTGCTTTTTCCCAGTGCTATCTGCAGAAATACACCGCTTGGTCAGAAACAACCAGTCAGAGCCAAGAGGAGGGTCTTAGCGCTGTCAATCATGCTTGTGAATGCGCTGCTCACACCCTTCCTCTTGCACTACAGCTTCTTCCAGACAGTAGAAGCTGTCATCAATGCTCAGGCTAGTTAGCATGGCCACCAATGATGGTGGATAAACAGTTTTCCTGTAATGGTAAGTTGTTTCACATGAGCGTGATTGACAGCTCTAGGACCTTCCTTCTGGCTCTGATTGGTTGTTTCTGACTGGGAGTAGCACTGGGAGGAGGTGAAGGAGCTTGATTTTTTCACAGATTATCTGTCCCATACCATACTGTCACAGCGCAGTGACACTTTTAACAAAATGTAAAAAAAAAAAAAAAAAAAAACATTTTTTTTTTTTTTAAATAAAAGTTACATCCTGCTGCTTCAATTGATGGTAATGAACCTGTATGTCAAACTTAAACCAGTGTGGTCATTTTACTGACAAATGTAAATAAAATAACATGTTATGTCTTTGGGCTTTAAAGTTTCCTTTGTAGTGTCTGGTAAATGTATTTAGAAACTTTGAACTATTCCACAGTTTTCCCCATTACAACCACATTTTATTATTTGTATATTTTATTGGGATCATTTGTGACAGAATGATCCAATCCAACAATCCATTTGTATTGCATAATTGTGAATTCGATAAATATTATACATGGTTTTTAAAGAAGTATGTTGTGCAGTTGTATTTAGCCTGATGATTTGTTTGTAGACTCACCTTTGGTTGCAATTACAGCTACAAGCCATTTGGAGTATGTTTCTACCAGCGTTGCACATCTGGAGATGGAAACTTATGTCCATTCTTTTTTACAAGATAGCTTGAGCAGAGAGCATCTGTAAAACAGTAATTTTCCAGTCTTACAAAAAATGATCAGCTGTATTTAGGTCTAGGCCAGTCCAGCGCATGAACATGTTTAGTGTTCTTTTTCAGCTTCTGGGAGAACCTCTGCCCCAGTCCTCACTCTTTTGAAGCCTCTGATAGTTTTTTATCCAGGATTATTTTGGCCATCTACTGCAAATGGTTGCACTAAACTGTGCCAGATAGACTTACTGATGGTTTTATTAATTATTTTATTTATTGATTTTTATTTCTTTATAATTTTATGTGCCAGTAAGACAGTTATCAATTACAACAATAAAATGAAAAATCTTAAGATAACAGTTCTTTTAAGGGTGCAATTCTTTAAAGATGATTTACAGCAAGATATTAGATTAGTGCTCTTACTCTGTGTGTTTATAGCTATACCAACACAAGATCAATAATCGTAGGATAACCTTTACTCATCAAAATAAAGCAGAAGAAACTTTTATTATATTAAAATCTGTTTCATTGTATTGTATTGGCATTGTACTGTGATAGAGACAAAATGATAAACTGATTTGCAGGACCTATTTGTAATTATTGTATAAATGTACGGAAGTCAACTCTTTCTACATGTTACATATTTACAAAGGTATATTACAGAGTGCACCCACAGATTAGATAAGGCACAAGCTGTCAAAGAACCATAAACTTTGCAGCAAGATCAAATTTATTTCGTAAAACCTAGCAGAAGAGCAACAGAATTGCTGCATTTGTAAAAGTAAACAGCTACTCTGCGGAAACGTAAAAATTTGCATCAACATGGCAAAAAGTCGTCCTCCCCGCCAACCCATGTTTAGCATCTGATCTGAAATGTCTTTGTAAAGCGTTTAGGCAACTCAGATAAGTGTGTGTGATACATGCCTAATCAGTTAAACCATCCGTTGGTAAAATGGTGTAAAGAAACTGCAGTTCACTGGAGTGGTAGTTTAAAGCAGGTGCTACTAAATCTGTCGCTTCAATGGCATCCTGTCCTCTGATCTTTAGGTTGACAAACTTTATCTTCCAACTGTTTTCATTCAGGGGTGAGTGGATAAGGCCAAATATCTGCTCGAAGATGCCAAGACAGGTCTGGCCTCTGTGGATGGTCCCAGCCACACCCACAAGAACTAAGCCATGAGGGGAGACCAGGGCCCTGAGGCCATGAGGATCCAGGTTGGGACAGAAGAGGAGGCGCTCGCCACTGGTCAGGGCCAAGAGACGAAGGCTGACCAGTTCAGCCCCCAGGAACTCCTCCATCTGATCAGTCGTAGCTCTGAGAAACACACAATATATGGGAAATCAATTTCCTTTTAAACGGACATCATTTTTTCCCCCAACAATTTAATATTCCTACCTGGAGAGAAGGCGTAATTTCACATCCGGCCAGAAATGCTGTGGCCCCCATTCTTGAGGCTTTTGGCCCAGTGAAGGGTTCTGACTGTTCAGGATATCAAAGAACCACTGGCAGAACTGCTGTCCCAGGATCAGTGGATCAAAGCCAGCCTTGCTTTTTACGTCACTGGAATCAGATGTCGTGGGCTGTTCCTGCTCGGCTTCATCCACCTTCGATGAGTAATAAATTGTTGTAGCACATCACACTTTACGCAGCAATACATGTTTCAACTGTCAACTTTGTCTGTAGAAGAGAGTAAACATTCAAAATAAAATAAAAAAGACAAACAATAATTTTAAGCGACTATATGGATTTTTTTAAAAGACAAAATAGAATTCATTAAGTGTCTAATTATATTGTAATTACAATTAATATACAATAAAATCGTTATAGTTACTTTATTTTAAAGATCACAAATGGTATGGTATGTAGCAAGAGACATGCTTAAAATGTAAGAATAAATATTTAAACCACTGTTTTCCTCATGACAGCTGTCATCTTAGTAGACGTTTTACAGTGCTTTACATAAGTATTCACACCCCTTAAACCTTTTCACACTGTCACGTTACAACCACAGACTTTAGTGTACTTCAATGCGATTTTATCGATTAGACCAACACAAAGTAGTGCATGTTGTAAAATGGAAGAAAAAACATGATTTTTTCAAAATGACAAATTTGAATATGTGGTTTGCATATGTATTCATCCCCCTTTCTCTGATTTCACTAAATACAGTGCAACCAACTGTTTTCAAAAGCTACCCAATTAGAAAATAGGGTCCAGCTATATATAATTTATTCTTAGTATAAATCCTCAGAGGTTTCCTAGAGAACATTAGTGAACAACAAAGAGCAAGAAGTAGAAGCTCAAAGCAGAGTTAGGTTACAAACGAAATATCCAAATCTTTGGATATGTCTTGGAGCACTGTTCAATCCATTATCCAAAAAAGGTAAAAGAGTATGGCAGACATGCAACTATACTAAGCCACAGCCATCCAACAGGCTGGGAAAGGACAGCATGAATCAAAGAAGGAACCAAGAGGTCCATTGTAACTTTGGATGAGCTGTCAAGATCCACAGCTCAGGTGGGACAATCTGGTGTCAGAAGAACTATAAACCTAGCCTTTATTGAGGACTGACAAGCAGAGTGCCATCGCTAAAAGCAAGACATTAGATATTCATTTCCAGATTGCCAGAGTTTATGTAGGGGACAAAGCAAACATGTGAAGGAAAGTGCATTTGTCAAATAACACCAAACAAAGGATTTTGACCTACATGTGTCATGGTAGGACAACAGCTATGAATACACAACCAGAGCTACAATGCAATGATTTTGATAAATGCTTAATGTTGTAGAATGGCCCAGTCAAAGACCAATCCAAGTGGCAAGCTGATGAGCTTCACTCACCATTCAATCTGACTTAGCTTGAGCTACTCTGTAAAGAAGACCAGGCATAAATTTCAGTCTCTGGATGTGTAGCTGGAAAAAAAGGTTCTAGGAGTATTAATACTTCTGCAAGATACTGTAGAAACTTAATACTAGAAAATGTTAGATTTTCCATAGCTGAAAGGAATATATTTTGTCTTTTGAAGTACAGTTCTATAGAAAAGTTATTAACAGATAGAAGGGGGTAGAAGTTTAACTAACGTGAGTGAATAAAGATGGAGAACTTCTTTTGCAAAGTTTGAACCTCCTAGTAGAACATACTTTAGCCATTCAAAATATTTTACACAAAAATATCATACCAGTGAGTGCAAATGTTATTTTGGTAGACTGGAAACTGCCTTCTGGGTGTATGCAATGATAAAAACACAAAACGAATATGTCACAGAAAACAATGTACCTGTGGTGCAAATGTGATAACTACACCAAGAGTAAACTAAACAATGGTGTAATCCAAGAGTGTAGACTTTTACAATCCGCTTGCATCTGTATGAAAGTCTTGAGTCTGAGTTTTTTTATACACCAGAAATCCACTCTATTCAAGGCCCCATTCTGACTGTTGACTTTCTTCCTGAAATGGAATATGTCACTCTTATATACAGTTTTTGTATGTAGGTACTGGCTAGGCAAGGGTCAGTATGAGATTCTCACAGTATGATAAATTAAAAATGCTACAATTACATTGTATTTACACTAAAATTTTAAGCAAAAAAATGTGTAACATGATCTAATTTCTTTTACTTAATGTATAAGACCAATGCTTATTTTCACTCCTGCTTAAATAATCTAAAACATTTATGTTGCAGTTTTGATTGGGATAACATCTATTAAGTGCCACTTTAATTGTGATACATACTAAAGGACATCTTAAAATTTTTGCACCTAAAATGGTTAGTAAAAACCATTTTAGGTGCAAAAATAACCCAATGTTTAAACTCACATTCGCTTAGGGTTAGGTTAACTTATTACTAGTTATTACTAGTTATGTGTTTTCGTTATGTGTTTAACCATGGGATTAGGTCAGCGTCGCATAGTTCCCTGTCCCTACCTTCACTGGCGACCACAGCTCCAGGGTCCTCTTCACCAGCTGGTGTTTGTCGCTGGCTGGCGGCATTGTCACCCCCTCATTGGCCAGGTATTTAAATATGAAGTCACGGTGAACCTTCCTCCTCCTAAGGAGCTCCTCTGCATTTTTGGAGAAGCTCAGAATTGTTTCCATAGCCTCTGTTTAAAAAATAACAACGTGTAAGCAAACCTACTGAATTAATGAATAACTTGACAGTAGAAATGTTTGTTTTCGTTTTCTCCGGTGTCTCCTCAAGCCAAAAATTTATTTTTTTAGCGTTTTAAGTAAAAATATGCAATAATTACCCTAGTTTATCACATTTAAGATTATTATTGAGATTTTGTTATCATCGAAGAAGAGAAGAGTCTTCCTCTTTAGACTGAAGTCTTACCTGTCACGTTTTCCACAACAATCATCTTATTTGTAACCGTGTCTGCGAGTGACTTTAAGTCGTTCTCTGTCATTGAGCTCAAAATCTTTTTAAAACCAACACGCTCAGTTTCTGAGAGCCCTGACATTTTCTCAGAAACAAATATTTTGTGCTTTTCACCCATCTGTGTCCTGCTTGGAAATTTGTCCGTACAGAAACATCTACGTGTGCGTTACTGTTCCAGATTAATGGGGCAGGCTATCTACTTTACTCAAGAACCGATGTTTCCATAGTAATACTGTTTGGTTCTAAGGTTATTTATCTTACGTTCATCCACCTGGGGTCATTATTTTCCCACATAATGCTTCACATTTTTATGATTCTCCGCTGTGTGAATACAAGTGTTATATGTTGTATCGTGTTATTTTACGAAGATCTTCGAGTTCAAGTAAATGCGTCATAATGGGTAATTTGAGTTCCTTGTTGCGTGTCGAAATTTTAGCATCTCATATCTTATTATCGCGTGTGCCATTCAACTTTAACACATATAGTAATCGTTGTTAGCCTGAACTAATTTTTATGGTTGCAATGTAAATGATTCATCATATTGACACTTTCAATGACAAGATTAACTTGAAAGTAAACGTATAAAAATACCAAGTTTACAACAAGCCTCTGAAGGTATCATCAGAAGACAAATAAGGAAGGACGAATCCGGAGCGTCTGCATTTTACGTCATCGCCATATTGTGAGTGTCATTTTGTTGAAACGGATGTAAACAGGCAATGCGAACCTCACATAGTATCTTCTACACTTTTCAGATAGTAAACCTCTTACAATATCTTGGGAAATATAGCCATAATAGTTAAAATAAGACCTTCAGTAACACTACTTTCAAAATCTTTGGTCACCCATACTCCTTAAAAGCAAGGGAGAGTTGTTATTAATTCTTTATTTGCATTTTTAGCAACAACTATAGTACTACTACTACTACTACTACTACTAGTAATAATAATAATAATAATAATAATAATAATAATAATAATAATAATAATAATAATATGATATGGTTTTTACAGTGTACAGTGTGTGCTGTGTTTAAATATTTAAGACTAATATGATGATACTTAGAGTTAGTATGTGAAGACTGGGCTGTTTAATGCATATACACCCCTATGTGTACAGCCCATTTGTAGATGTGACCGGGGCAGAAACACATTAGAGTATATGGATGGGAAGATGCGGCTCCATCTTGAGCAAGTAGTATTGCTTGGTTAGTATTGTTATGCTGTATGTCATCATGTAAAGCACTTTGAATTGTGTTGTTTCTGAAATTTACCATACAAATAAACATGTCTTGCCTTATACTGTGGAATCTTATATACATTTTGTATGTGTAGCTCAATAGACTATAAATACCATAATTTGCCTTTATGTATTTCTTGTGACATTGTGGATTTCCTTTTTTTCTATGGAAAAATAATAAAATTAGCCTATTATTATTATTATTATTATTATTATTATTATTATTATTATTATTATTATTATTATTATTATTATTATTATTGACTAAGAATTATTGTTAGGGTTAGGGTTAGTATAGTAGCGGCACTTATTATCATCATTAAACATGATCTTCATCATAAAAATAAATGGACCATCATCTAAGTTGTTTAAAGGGTTTTTAATCTGCACTTTTAAATAGTAAGTGAATTTTTGCTAAAACAAATTAGTTAAACTAAATACAGCTCATTTTGGGGTTTATTTTGTCATAGGTAAACCACGTGAAATTTAGATGCTCTTAAATGACATGGTGCGGTTGCTCCTCCCTCTCTTCTGAATGTTTTTTTTTTTTTTTTTTTTTTTTTTTTTTTTTTTTTTAATTTGAAGACATAAGCCTTTTGCTTCAATGACTGCCTTTCAGCAAACGCTGAAGGAAAAATATGACTGGTTATTTCTTTGGGAAGTCCAGTTTCCAATCGTGGTTATGCTTGTTAGGGAGAACATGCCACTCATAAAATGGCGAACGTGCTGACGTCCTGTTTTCACTTGGCAACGAAGCCAATGCGGCGTCTGCTCGAGAACTAGCAAGCAAAAGCCTGTTCACAGGGCGATGGGCCGTCAGAGCAGGAAGAAAACGTCTCAGTTTGCGTTAGAAATACTTATTATTTAGTGTAGTTTAGCAAACATTTGCAAATACGGCTTATTTCTTCTGTTTTATATAATACTTCTCTGTTGATCATAGCAGGGAAACCAAGAAAGGTAAGGTACTTCTATCGTTTACTAAGTCATACTTGTCATTCAAAAATTGTACTCAGCAAGTTATAAGCAAATTATATTTATATACCATAACAAGCATTGAAAAATAAAATTTTAATTTTATACCTATAGGTTTTTCTAGTTTACATATTTGCGCCAACGCAGTGTAAACAACAGCGAATTTATCAAGAAGCGCTTTTTACTCAAAATTAAATGAAATATTTCATTTGTGAGTAAAGTTCTATTTTTAGGTAAACTGTTTATTTTATTCAGAGTTCATTCATTAGCGGGTTTGTGTTTAGAGTTGTTACATAAGAACTTAAATTTTAAACAAACAAAAAAACGTTTTGATTTCTTGCGGTTTTTTTGGGGTTTTTTTGTTTTTGGGTTTTTTTTTTGTTTGTTTGTTTGTGGCGTCATGGTTCAGCACTGGACATTGAACCCCATTTACACAGCGGAATCAAGTAGCCTGTGCTTAACTCTTGCTAATTCAACCAATGGATTTCAGTCACAAACCCAGTCTTTTCTAGAATGAATGAGGAACTAGTAAATTGCCAAACCTGATACGCAACCGGTTTCTTTCAAATGAATTTGTAACACTGTCCTGCTTTCCACACGGAAATGTCCAGGAATAGGAAGTGAGTAAATAGGGTCAGTGATTCCCCATGTAAGAGTTCCTTAAACTTAACAAGCTAGTGTGGATTGTTATCCATTAGATTAGTTAGTAACTTATTGGCTTGCCTATGGAACACAGGATATTGCACATTTGTCTTAAAGTACTTACGTTTTGTCTCTTTACAACAACAAATCTCAATTCTGCTTGAAGTATTGTGTGATTAACATAGTTATGAAGTGGAGACAAAATGCTAATGTTTTTTTATTTTATTTATTTGTTATTCATTTATTTTAAACAAAAAATAAATAAATAAAAATCCAAATATTGTTGTGTGCATATGTGCTCATTGCCCTTTACTCTGATAACCCAAAATAAAATGCAATGGAATATTTTGTCTTCAGAAGCTACATCATTTGTAAACACAGCCAACTTGAATTCAGTGTAAATAATGTTGTTCTCTGAAGGTTCGCACTCTCAGAACAGTAGTTAACAAACAACATCATGAAAACCAAAAACACAACAGACAGAACAGGGGTATATTTGTGGAGTTGTGAACTTATTGGGCTACATGTACAATGTGCACGTTGGACAAATTACCCTAAACACACTATCCCCACAATAAACCATGGTGCCAGCATCATTCTGGTTGCTTTTCTTGCGCAAATACAGGGAAGCTGGTCAGAGTGGAGCTATTTTTCAAAGAAATATGGCAAAAAAGTGAGTCTGTGCAAAGCTGGTGGAGACATACCTCAAAAGCCTTGCAGCTTTAATAGCAGCAAAAGTTTAACAAAATATTGACTCTAGGACTGAATACATATAATCAACAAACTTTTTAGATATTTATTTTTTTAACTGAAAAACCATTTATCAGTTTCATCCACGTCACAATGTTATATGTTGCTTTGTTCTGATCTATCACAATACAAACAAAACAGCAAAACAGAAATCCCCAGTACAATGAAGTTTGTGGTCGTAATATGGCAAAATCTGACGACCTGTCCAGTGTGTACCCCGGCTCTCGGCCAATGACCGCTGGAGATGGGCACCAGCCCCCCTCGCCACCCCGCAAGAATAAGCGTGCCAGTTAATGGATGGATGGATGGAAAATCTAAAAAGAAAATATCAAGTAGCATGCTTTTGTAAGGCACTGTAGATACATGTAGAGAACAAAGCTACAAGGAGATTGTATAGGATTATGAATCAGCCTTCCATAATCAGAGAGTGTAATTAAAGGGTTTATTTAGGACCAGGTATGTACACAGTATGTGTCATGTGTAAAGAGGGCCTTAATCCATTTTAGGACGAACACCTTCTGTGTTACCCTCTTTTACTCCGTATCCTTGAACTGAAAAACATACAACTAGGATGAACTGCCTTTGCCCCAATTTCACAAATTACAGATCTTCCCACTTCTGCTGTAGATGGAGGAGTCTGAGAGCTGCGGTCCTGGCCGGGTAACGGTATACTCTATCCAGGGATGCCCACATTGTGTTCAGGCCAAAGCTACCCTCAGGTCCTTGGGAGTACCAGTACGTGACGTGGATGTTGGCTTTCATTCAGAGCTAACAGTGAAACTGAAGGAGCTTACAGGACGCAGCACCGTACCTCAGATCTTCTTCAACAACATCCATGTTGGGGGTAATGAAGATCTCCAAAAACTGGTTGGTAGAACAAACATCTGGTGGTTTTAAATATAATTCTATGAACCCAAGACTTGTTTTCTTCTTGAAGGAAGAACATGCTATAAGTCCAGCTTGTATCGTTTGATATGTTTTATAATCTCAGGCTCCTGAGGAGCTTCAAAAACTGGTGACTCTGGTTAAAGAAGAGCCTCTTTCAGCAGATGCTCCACCATTACCAGAAAATAATCCATTTGAGGTTCCAGGTGGGAATATTGATGGAGGTAAGCGATTTACTATCAGTATATTTGGTGTTTTTCAGATTATTGTTTAACCGAAACAGAATTCTTTTGCAATTATGTTTTTTCCTTAATGCACAATTTTTGATGTGTTAAAATAATGTTACACAATGCTTTCGTATTTCTCAGAAGTATAAAGTATGGGTTTTGCACCAAAATCTGTGTCTGGTTTGCAAAAACAAACGACTAACTGTTTCAAGAGATGGATTTTGCTGAGTCACCTTTGTTTGAGGATGTGTATAAATCAGTCAGTGGTTATGAAATAGTGCTAGCTGATATGGACATGGTGGTATTTTTACGTAACAGCAGCAGTGTTTGTGTGAAGGTTTTTTGTTTTTTTGGGTTTTTTTTGAGGGCAGACTTTGCTCTGGTTGGAAGCACCAGCACAGAGAGGGGGCACATGAGCCCTGCAGCACCTGGCTGCTGAAGGGGAGCCATTTAAGTCTTAAAATTAGGTATCCGATAGTGTAAATAGTCTTTTCATGATGGCACCACCAGCACAGTTACTTAGATAAATGGAGCTTCCTTTAGGATTTAAATTTACATTCCTAAATGCTATGATATTGCCTTTTATGAAATTGCTTTTTGAAATATCTGTTTGTCATCTCTTAACGTTTTTTACACCAAAAACACAACGAATAGGCCCAATTCTGATTATTTTTTTTCCCCCCTGCCACTAAGCTGAGATTGTTCATAGGAAACAAGCTCGCGCAGAAGTCTTTATAATATTGAGCTTCAGATATCTCTGCTTCTGTGTATTTGTAAGTGGCTTTGGGATGTTGCTATTTGCAGAACTCAAATGTGAGAGGGATGAGTTTGCAGGCTTGGTAGAGGACCTCAAGCATGCTGGTGTGTTTGGCACTCAGAGGAGGGGACTGACTGTATACAAAAAGAGCTTCTCAGGCATTCAGCTGGTTGACTGGCTGCAAAAGGAGAAGGGCATGGGTAAGTAGGGCATCAGAGGTTTCTGATGTGAATCATGAAAACTATCAACACTAAGAGAAAACTCTTGGTCAAATCGACTGTGAGCTCTTCACTGTGGACATGTCTGTGCTAGACAGGGCCGAGGCCTATAAAACAGGCCAGGCACTGCTGCAGAGGAAGTACATGGTCAGTTTGCGAGGCAGTGGACAGAAGGATGGGTGTTTTGGAGAAGGAAAAGAAACCATGGACACACTGTACAGGCTGCTGGAAGATGACGTTCATTCACCTCTGAATGGAGGACAGACTGCCGCCTGTACTCCGATACAGGGTAGGTCAGGAGAGGACCAGGGTCCAAGCATACGCGCTTTGCTTTCTGTGTTGGTGCAGAACACTGACCCTCAAATTTCTCCAATGCTCATCCTCTGCTGCTGGCTTTGGTGTGTGATTCTTTTTGGGTTCACTTGGGTTTGTGTGGTATGTATTTGATGTTTGGGAGAGTAAAAGTTAAAGCAGGGGTTAATGAAACATCTGATATTGGCCTGCCAGAAAAATTAATACTTTATGTTGTGACTTTAGTCAGCTGTGAAATGGTTTTCATGAAGCAGTGCAAAATTTGCAGAGCTGTGGAACAAATTCATATTCCATCAGTCAGTTAACATTCAGCTATAAGAATTTTTTTTTAACCAAATTAATACAGAATTTAGAAAACAAATTAGACAAAGCTTTTTTTCTTTTTCCTTTTCTTAATCACAATAATCATCCCAGTAACAATTCCTGAAGGGGCTCTTATGAAAAAATTTCAAACTTACATACTTGAAATCATACAAATAATATACTGATTAGAGATGCACCTCTTCCGGGGCTGATATTGAGTTCTGGTTTTCTTTGAAGTGTGATCTGCTGATTTAGAGTTTGACTGATTCAGCTCTTTTATCACAAAGACTAATTAAAAGAGAAGAAAAATCAGCTGCAGGTTCTTTGATAGAAGACTGAAATCCAACAGAAAATGGAGGATTATCCACATTTATGCATCAAACAGATGTCTTATCAAACCTCTGTCTCATATATTTGCTGTGCTTGCTACATGTTTAGTGTTGGCATTTGAAAAAAATAAGACTTTTGCATTAAACATTAATCAAAAACTTTTTTTTTTTTTTTTTTTTTTTTTTTTTTTAATAAATAATGATTTTGTTGGTGGTGGTGCTTTACATTGTTTGGTTTCTGTGCTGCGCTCTGCTATTTTTTTTATTTGACTGTTGCATGCTTAAACCAACGAGTGTCTTATGGTGTTCTGGACAGAAAGGATTATAACCATGGTGTTGGTCATTTTACTTTCTAATAATATAATTTGTGCCAGGCAAAGCGTTGCATAACAGCGATTCCAGTTCGTTGTTAGACATAAACATTAGTTTCTTCTATAAAGTGAACATTTTTGTTATGCAGTAGTTAAAGTAAAATAGAACAGTTTTTGCTGTGGAGATTTTTTTTTTTTTTAATGTTTCCACCAATACACTTGCCAGCTTTGAAGATGGGAGGCACAGTTCTCAAGGATGATCTAGTATACATATATGGGTTTTTTTTGTTTTGTCCTAAAGGATATATATGACAAACAGTACATATTAACAATCTTGTTCTTTCTACCTTCTAGCTGCTGAGCTTTCGTTGCTTTTGCGAGAGATGATTCTAAAGTTGTTCTCGGAGCATCTCTCTGCTGATGGCAAGGTAATGTTCTCAGTGTTCCATAATGTATCTGCATCTGTGCTTTTGGCTGTTTTCTAAATTTTGTGCATGGCCCTCATATCATGCACTGTGACAGCAATGTAAACAGAACAGATGCTACTACTCACCATTATATTGTGTATCTGTTTCATTTTTTAAAATCCTTTTTTACATTTATTATTTATATTTCTGCAAAGATTGCATTTGTCTACTGTGTTGCTCTTGCTTCTATAGTCTGTGGATTATAAAGGGATGTCTGTGGACCCAGCATTTGAGCGCTACTGTGAGCTGGCCATTCAGCTCCAGAGGGTGGAGTTGCTGTCTCTGAGCCGGGAGGAGAAGCTGGCATTTTTCATCAACATCTACAACGCCTTAGTCATCCATGGGTACCTGCGCTTGGGGGCCCCTACCAACATGTGGCAGAGATACAAAGTAGGATTACACAAATGTGCTCAAAGAAGCTGTGCCTGTTTTGTTTTGTTTTTGAAGCATTAGCATCTGAAAGTTTCCCACTCTCCACTTGGACGTGGGGAATTTTAGACTGAAATCTGTAAATATCATTAGAAATTTTCATCATGTAGCCTGCAAACTGCATAGACTATTGAACTCTTAAAAAGTCTCTAAATGAAATTTAATGGGAAAGTTACGGTTAAGGTAACAACAGCCTGTGTTTTCAGTTGCATGGTACAGCACCAGTATGCATATTAGCTTTAGACGTTGGTATGGAGCATTGTGCAGTTATTTTTACCCATTATTTTATCTTCTTGTTTTCAAACTAACATATTTGAGTTACATGCGCTACACATAAATATATGTAGATTCATAAATATCGTATGTCTATTTTCACATAGTATGACATTTAATGCATTTCTACATGTCTTTTTTCACATTTTCTTATATTTGATGGTAATTCAAATAAATTTGCTTTTGTTAAATTTTGTAGTTTTTCAACTATGTTAGCTACCTTATTGGAGGCGAGGTTTTCACATTACAAGACATTGAAAATGGCGTCCTTCGAGGGAACAGAAAAGGAATTGCTCAGCTCCGAAAGCCCTTCTCCAAAACAGATCCTCGACTGCAGGTCTCCACACTCACTCAATATCAATATCCAGTTTAACATCTTACTCATGTCTACTAGTATTCATTAGTGAAACTAAATGTCACTCCTTTTGTCATCCACAAGGTGGCGCTTCCAGATGCTGAGCCCCTGATTCACTTTGCTTTGAACTGTGGTGCAAAGGGCTGTCCTCCGATTAAAACCTACACACCTCAGGTACATGGATTTCGGCTCTTGCTTGTGTCCTATAGTGTGAAGACATCTGCAAGCATTCTGTGGGATAAACTGGCAGTAAAAGGAAACATTTGTGATTTAAACGCAGGATATAGACAGCCAGCTCCTCACCGCAGCTGAGGCCTTTCTGGAGAATGATGATGCTTGCATGGTTGATTCTGGCAAAAACGAAGTGCGTCTCAGTCAGATATTTAAGTGGTATAAGGCTGACTTTGGAGGCACTGATGAAAAGGTACAGTAGAATACTTTACAGAGACACATCTTTGGTGTTTTGTTTTTGTTGTTGTTTTTTTTTTCACATTTAACAACAGGAAATGCGTCTACCTTCTCTTACAGCTGCTGAAGTGGGTGCTGGATCATATGGGTGACTCTCCAAAAAAGACCAGCCTGCAGGATGTCCTTTCTGCTGGGAAAACTAAAGTCAGCTTCCTCCCTTATGACTGGAGCTCCAACAGCACCCACTGAGTGTCCTCACTCTGAGGTTTTATGGATTCTCTATTTTTCTACTCAGCTACATGTGCTTCAATCCACAGGACTGGGGAAGAGGGAGTTTGCACCAAAATAAGATACAAACATTTTAGCTGTAAGAAGGGCACATTTTGCACTGTACATCTAAAGCATACTTATACTGTAGCCCTGTTCTTCCTTTAGAGTTTTGCAGATAGTTCCTACTCTTGATTATAGATGTCATAAAATTATATGCAGCACATTAGGTTGTGTGGGCTAACTCAAAATTTGCATCCTTAACTCTTTGTACTGCAGCAGGTTTATTATTAGCTCAAATAACACATTAGACATGATATTTTACCAACTTACATCCTTATAGAACAAGTTTTACCTGTCTGCATCAGAAACTCAGGAGTAAAATATTACAACTATGCTGAGTCCAGTTTAACACTGTCCACGTTCATCACGTGGCGCATTTATTTAATGGAGATGCTACCTTGACAAGCCATATCAAGAAACAGTCTGTATACCCACAGAAGTAATGTTTTAAGTGTAGCAGATTTAAATTTCTCATAACTTGTTCTGCATTTTAATGCTACAGATATGAAAAGATTGAAAGAAGTAAATAGTTATGTAGTTTTTTATGCATAGTGAATATTGATTCTAATGTATCCTGCATCAAGTTAAGGATACTAGTATAAACCACAAACTATTTTTACAGCCTTGCTTTAAACAACTTAACAACTTAATTTAAAAACTATGTCAGATGCTGCTGTCAGTTTTTTGATCAGTTGACTGGCTCAAGATTTGCAGCAAAATGTTTTTTTTTTTTTTTGTTTTTTTTTTTTTATATACCAGTTTCCAGAAGTAATGGTGCATTCAATAATTAATCACAAGTCTGAATTTTTAAATTCATTGTAGGAAAAACACAACAGAAGCCCACTGAAGTATTTTCAAGTTCAATTTAGAAAATGTCTGCCACCTCAACTGTTTGAATGTTGAGAATGAACGTTATCGGCTTGTGTTGCTAATAGAAGTTAGCATCTCAGTGGTTAGCAAATCCCACTTCTTGACTGGACTTTCGTACTTGCAGCTAGAACACACCACTCTGGTGTCATATTATTCCCAGATTCGAGAGCCAACTTACGAAGCAAGTTGAACGCAGCATAATCTTCTTCCTTTTCTTATCGTCATACATGCCTTGATGAGTAACCTTCTCCTTAATCCAGGTCTTCCGTTGAAAATTGTAAGAACTTCTACTTTTTTTTTTTTTTTTTTTTTTTTTTTTTTTTAACAACAATGAATGAACTACTCCTGTTTGGAATGCACTCTGACACTTTGCATGCGGATTGCTAACTTTTTATGCGGTTGAGACATTTTTACTATTTTCCCACAATGATGAATCAGAGTTGTTCTGCATGAAAACATTTAGCTGTTTTTTTTTATTTTTAAATAGTTTTGTTGCTGAAACTTTGTTAGTACAACTTCACCAAGAAATCTACATTACTTAACAAGATGTAATTTTACTTTAATTTGGTGGGTACATTTTAGCTATTTTAGATTTATTTTCAGTGATTTGTTATGCAAGTATTTATTCTACAAAATTGCAACACTGAGATTTAATATAAGTAGTTTTTTTTTTTTACCCAGCATTAAATGCTTTCTTGCCTGTTTTTTTTTTTTTTTTTTATCTTTATGTGTAATAAATCATTTCCCAATTGGATACATATACAGTTGTGTTCAAAATAATACCAGTTTCAAGAAGTAGGTCAAGTTCAAAATTGTCAGAATAATTTTTTATTCCATGCATACAAATGTATTGGGAATACTGCACACTGCATTTCAAAACAAAACACCAACAAAAACAAACGTATCAATCAACAGAAAGAAAGAAAAAAAATATATATATTTCTTAGATTTTCGAAAACGGTGTCTGAGTTTCTGTTTACCAACTAAAACATTTATTGTATGAATTGAAATTCTTTAAGATTTTGCTTTCCTGTGTCTCACTGAAATATTTAGTTGAGTCAGCACCAACCTCTGGCACCCATAAACACATATTCAAACCAGGTATGAATTGTTTAGATTTCAGAACCCCTCTTCTTTTCTTGGTTTGGCTTCAGAAAAAACATGTTTGATATCACTACACAAGTTTTCTATTGGAACAAGGTTCAGCAATTGGGCTAGCCACTACTTAACCATAATCTTGTTCTGCAACCAAGATGCCACTTGCTTATAGATGGGTTGAGGTGGTCATGATGAAATGTCTGTTTTACGTGCATTTCTTCTTCACCAGACAGCAACTTGCCGTCTTTAAATGTAAATGTTGTGGCTTTAATTTCAGTGTTACAGGGTCGACTATCTCTCTTTCATCAGCCCATAAAATGTTGCTAAATTTCTCTTAGCTTCTTCAACAGTGGGACATTGAGGAGGCTTCTTGCTGATAGCTTGGCATCATTTAGGTGTTTTCAAATGGTTTGAGCACTCACAGGTAACAGCAGAGGTCATTTATTCAGTCTGGCGGTGATCATAGGCTGAGCCTGTCATTTTGGCTATCTTTCATCCTGGAACTATTCCATTCTTCCATGTTTTTTTGGTTATGGTGTTCACTTTAAAGATTTTTAGATCATTTTAGCGGAATAGCCTATAATTTTGCACTTTGTTGTCTGTTTTTCCTTCTCCATTCAACTTTTTAGTCAAAGTACAGTGTTGTTTTGAACAATGTCTGGAATGACCCATTGTACTCTGATTTTTAAGAGTGAAATTTACTATCCTGCCTTTGTCCCTAAATAACAGCTGTTTAAACTTTTTTATTGATTAAACTCCACACTCTTTTTAATTTATGATTCAATTAAAAAGAATCAGCAGGATGCTTGTCATGATTGCTGGATGTGACAGGTTTTTTTATTACTCTGCTTCACCGACTGGTAAATATTTTGCTATATAGACATACGGTTTCTTCCAAAAACAGTGATCAATCTGGTTGGTGATGTTGGGCTACTATTTTGAACATAACTGAACATAAATTAAGTTTTGTGATATAATTTATTAATTTATATAATTTTTCTCAGGTTAGACCAAAGCTCAAACTGTATCTGGGCTATTTATCATCAATGGAATTAATGCTGCTTGCATTCAAGTCTTTAAATCAGCTCAGTTTATCTTGTTTTCTGAGTGTCTTTGCGACACACAGAGTAATGTTTGAATACTAATGTTTTTTGGGGGTTTTCTTGTTTGTTTGTTTGTTTCAAGAACAAGAAGCGGAGCCAAAGAAAATGGTTACTTTTTGCATGTTTCAAATCTGGAATGCCTTTATTGCATGGAATAATTGAAACCCCTCTAACCTTGAATGTTGGTCTACTGCTTCTGTCCCTGCTTTGTTCACTGTCTGTCAGCTCATCATGAAGGCTCTGGATGTGAAGAGTCATGTTGATAAGTATTGAACTAGTACATCAATATTACAGTTGGTCATTATCAAGATGACGGATGGATAACTTTTGAGAATTCAGTTCAATGAAGCAGACTGAGCTGAAGTTGACTGAGACAAAGCTGACTTCTGGCTTGCTCTTCAATCAGGTGACTGAGGCTACAGGTTTCTTACAAAGCAGAAGGCACTTTTTGCAAAGGGAATAAGACAATGTGTGCATTTTCCTTATACTGATGTTCTTTGTATGTCTTAAAATTACCTCATGTACCAGGAAAATGTGATGCAAAAAATCTTTTTAATAAGTTATCCCAATTTAAAAAAAAAAAAAAAAAAAAAAAAAAAAAAAAAATCATTCTTCGGTTCCCTTTTCCAAGGGTTAACAATCAAGCAATATGTTAAACAGTAAATATGCAATGGTGAATTAAACATGTATGTTATTTATCAGCCTGTTTCATTTCAAATCATTTGCTCCAAGGTAAACATTGTATCATCTAAAAAAAACAACACATCTCTGCTGTGATTTTATCTGTTTACATGTGCAATAATATGTCAAAAAATTAAGTGACAATTTCTCATTTCTTTTTTTAGGGTGATGAACCAGTTTTTGTTTTTTTTTTCTGCTCTCCTTTTACATTCATTTTTTTTTTTTTTTTGTATACTTTTAAATGTTAACAGTGATGAAGCATAAGTTGGTTAGTCATTTGAATGACATGCCAGAAAAAGTGCCAGCTGTGTTTAGGATAAAGTATTGTATGTAAGTAAAGTATGTCGCTGCACACTGCCAGTCAGCCTGCTGAAGGAAGGCTTCCACACACTGGTCTTACTTGCATAATAGATGCCCTTTTGGAAATATTTCTGAGAGCAAAAAATAGTTATGGTGTATGACACTCCTGTCCACATCGTCCAAATTAACATAATGGTGTTTATAACTATCCATGGCAAATTACATGCATCTGATAACAGCCTCTAAATGAATAATTGTCTACTTAATATTTGCTTGTTGCGCTATAAAGTCCAGAGCTGCAAAAAGGCACGTTATATATATATTTTTTATTCTGTTGTAAATATTGTATTTTTACTGGAGGTTATACAAATGTCATACTAGCCAATGCCTCAGAGTGAGCATTACTCACTTTATGCAGGTGAATCACAGAAAACAGGAATATTCTCATAAATTAACCACTCACAATATTTCACCATTTGTTTATTCAAAGAAATTGAACCACATCTTAAGAAAAAATATATGGATCAATTTACATTTACAAAACGGTTATTAACATTTTTACATATAAATAAGGTTTAAATGCAGTTCTGTTGAAATACACCATAAAGTTAACAGAAAAAAACATTTTAAAAATCTTAGTTTTAAATTCAAAGTGAAATTGTACAACGTGAGGTCCATGATTAAAGATCTGAGCCAACCTCAATTTCTACACTGATGCTTTCTTGGCACAAAAAACGGTTTTAATTTATTAATCAAAAACCACTGGGCTCAGAGGACTACTCAACAAAACGAAAACCCTGACCGTCATGTACAACCACGGAAATACAAAGTTTGCTGTATTTGGCAACAGTTTGAAGGATTTCTCCATCGTCTATACCCGCTTATCCATGCTGCTTCGCGGGTGAGGTGGGGCGCTGGAGCCCATCTCCGGTGGTCAGATTCACTGGGCGAGAAAGCGAGACAGTTCGCCAGTCCATCACAGGGCGACAGTGACACACGGGACAAACACACATGCATGCACACACTCACTCATCCCCAAGGACAATTTTAGGGAATTAACCGAACAGTCATGTTATTGGATAGTTTGGAAGGAAGTTGCAGTATCTGGAGGAAACCCACGCGGGGGGAGAACATGCAAGCTGTATGCAGAAAGAAGTCTATCCGGAAGTTAAACCCGGGTCCATTTAACTGCAAGGCAACAGTCCTAACAACTAATAGTTTGAAAATGTGAAATCGAGACATCAGTGTAATCAATGCGTCTTCAATGTCGAAATTGCTAATGTTAAGAGTAGGGCATCAATTTATGGAAGATATTTTCCAAGCCATCTAATATCTACACAGTGCCAGTGAGTTAAAAAAAAAAAAAAAAAAATTGAAAATAATCTCATTGACTTAAAGCTGCAGTATGTAACTTTTATTTTTAAAAAAAAGTTTTACATATTTTTTTTGAGATTGTTACTATGTTGTGGACAGTATGAGAGACAATCTGTGAAAGAAAAAATAAATAAATAAATAAAAATCGAGCTCCTCTGATTTCTCCCAAAGCTAACTCAAAACAGCCCCCCCTGCTATGCTACAGCTTCTTCCAGTCAGAAGTTGAGGTGTGCCATACTACGTATTTTGGTATCGATCCGATATCAAGTAAATACAGTGCCAATATTGCAGATACCGATACCAATACTTATTTAAGCATGATATATCATCAGACTTCTGACCTTTAGCCGTTTTTGTGGTTTTCTTTTAAATTATTTTGTTACAATCCAGGACAAAATTTAGACTGTTTATAGGTGTCTACAAAACACATATTTACATATTAAAACAGAAAAACAAAATAAATTTGTGTGCACTGCTTTCTAAATAAAATAATTTGAGAGTAAATCAAAGCAAAATCTTTTTTATGGTAGAGTTGTGAAACTACAATACAAAAATAAAGTTTCAAAAGGAAATCTGAAACTAAAGTATCAATCTTACAATGCTAGCATTGATATTTTGGATCAATCCACCCACTAGTCAGAAGAGCCAGCCTATCAGGCTAGTTACATATTGCAGCTTTAACTCAAAATAAAAACTCATGAACATATAAATAGCCAGACATTACAAGCATTAATTTTTGTGATTTTATGGCTCACAGCTAATGAAAACTCCAAACTTGAGTTTCTAAGATTCTAATATCACACAAAACCAACTCAGATGAGTTTGCCAGCCAATCAAGCACAGAGATTGTATTTAGTTTTGTCAACAGGAAGATGAACTAAAGGCCACTATCAAAGCAACATTGGGTTCCAATACACCAAACCAGTGCCACATGCTGATCGCCTCCATGCCACACTGCACTGATGCAGTAATTCATACAAAAGGTGCCCTGACTAAGTATTGACTGCATATGCTGTACAGCACATGGATACACTTTTTAGGTGGTGGATTTTAAAGTATTAAAAAAATCATTTCATTTTAAACTTGTAATATTCAAATTCTCTGAAAAACATTTGTTTTCATCAGCTGTAAGGCGTAATTACAAAAATTAACAGAAATACTTAAAATGGAACCTTGCACAATGAATCTAAATGAGTCTGTCTATAGTCAGTTACTTAAATTAATTAACAATTCAATCATATTCAAAAAGTGAGCTGTACCTGTCATTCTGAGCAACTCCAGATGTGAGCATTCTACTTTTGAAAAATCCTGATACGGCCTTCATATGCTTGCAATGATTTTTTTTTTTTTTAAAATAAATGTATACTGTTTATGCAGTTATTATGCAAGTTACCATATTGATCATATCATTTTTATGTATTTTTTTCAACTCCAAGCAGTATAAACTTAAATGCCAGTTGGATATAAATATATCTGGTGAGGTGTAGGTCTGTAATTACAGAGGATGTGGCTCAGGGAGATAAACACATAATAGGCAAAATTAAAATGGTAGATACTCTTAAAATATCCAAAATATTGGTGCATGATTACAAAATAGTCTAAAATGTTGTTGGACATAGTAAACAGGGTTGCAAGAAAAACTACTGGAAGTCTCTTCAAATATTAGTGCAGATAAGAGCAGCCAGCATATTTTAAGAAGGCCACAATGTTTATGCAGGACAATGCTTCATCGCTATTGTGCTTACCAATAAAGGCTTTAAAGATGAAAAATACCAATATGACTCTTTCTCAACTAAACTAAACCTTTAAGAACTAGAGGGTCCTTCTTAAACTAGAGACTCATTCTGAAGGGAAGCAATATACCTCCTTGAACAGTGACTGGGAAGCTCTGGTTGCTGCGAAACGATCCAACAGATCCAGAAACTGACAGACTACATAAATCAAACTACAGTGATTAAGAAGGGGTGGCTATTTTGGTCTGACATTATGTAAGAAATATTTATAATTAAGAAAATGAATAAAAAAATATTTTCACTTAGATCATTCTGGACAGTAATAGTTGACTAATGCATTTGCATAAACATATGTTCTAAGAAAGTAAAGCCCTTTTACTTTCTGAAATATTCAGGTTTGTGGTTGTTCAACATTAAAACTAAGACTAAAAATTATAACTTGCATAATAATTGTAACCAGTATAAATTATTTAAATCAAATCAAAACCCAAGTTTGATGTTGAAATTTATATTAGATATGAAAAATACAGTCACTGTGTAGTTTGGCAAATTATTGCTTTGCTTTTGTTGAACTAATATAAATATGAAAATGATTCAAATAAAAATAATTTCACAGCTCATCTTCAAACACCACAAACAATCTGTTCATGAACAGAGCTCGAGGTTTTATGCCATAATGTTCTGACCAGTGAACCAATGACACTAACTTTCATCATCAGAATCAAAACCAAAGAGAGAGGAGCAGGTGTTGCGGGCTTCGTGCGACTGTAATTCCTCCAATGTGCTGAAGGAGGACAGACATTTGCTGCAGCGATGTCGGACCTTCTGGTCCGGGACTACCACGTTCTCCTTCACCTTTTCTGCAGCGAGTTCTTTCTTCTTCTTCTTGTTGACATATTTTTTGACAGACTGCTGGTCAGCGAGCCTCCTCTTGCGCATTGAGAGCACTGATTCGTCCAGGTAGGTGGAGGGTGGAGGCCGGACGAAGGGGGTTTTCACAAACGGGGCATAGGCGGGATCTTCGGGTTTAAAGGTCTTGTGCTCTGTGATGTGTGGCTCTGCCATGTTCTTCTGGACTCCTTCAGCCAGAGTGGAAACATCTTGGTATTCTCTTATATTTATGACGTCCCAATCGATTAGTTTTTTTTGAGGTTTCTTTTTGGGGGTTTTAGCAGTACCAGAGGTGGCCTTGGGTTCCTCTGGGATCTCTTTTGTTACATCCTCAAACCCATTGATCGTGGGTTTATCTTCCACATGTTCAGAGCTTACTGCTGTTGTCGGACAGTTGTCACATTCAGATAAATCCTGGCTATTGTCTAGGCTGGTCATTTCCCCATCTTCAGTTTTGATTTTGTCAGGAATAGGACTCATCTGGCTTTGGGACTTTTTATTCTGTAGCCAAATTTCTTCAATTTTTACCCTCTGCTTCCATGGAGCTTCTTTACTCGCCTCTTCTTTCATACTGGCTCCGAGGTCTTGCTCTTTCCTCTGTGGCACTGGAATGTAGTGCCTCCATTCGTGGTCAGAGAGACCCTGAAAATTTGAGAAGAGCTTCTCACAGTCTGGGTATGCACACTGAGGTCTGAAGGGCTGGTGGGTGTTGATGTGGTCCTTTAGTTCTGGCTGTGTTGCAAACCGCTGTTTACAATCCAGATGGTAGCAGAAGAATGGCAGAGGATCATTGTGGAGCTTCATGTGGTGTTTATACTGCTCCAGGAACTGTATATGCCTGTCAGTGGAAAAAAAATAAATAAAAGGAGGTGTTTAAAACTTTAAAAAACAAGCAAACATTTTGAGTCCTTAAACATAGCAGTGAGATCTAGAAACATATTCATATTTGACGTCGAAACATGCAAAAGTGAGGAATAAAGATTATGCATAAATCAGATTTAAAATAACATTTTTAATACTGTGCTGTGAAACACATGTATTCCCCTTAAAGATTTAGTTTTTTCCCCCCTTCTTTTTTTGTACATTTTCTTAATTAATTTCACATACATTTCAAAATAAGACAGCGATAACTAGAGTAATAACAAAATGATGCTTTTACTTACTAAGGGAAAATAACTACTGCAACTCAGTCTGACCCTAGGTGAAAAGGGAAATACCCCCTAAATCTAATAACCTGTGCCACCCTAGGCAGCAACAACTGCTATTAAACAGCTCCAAAAACTGGCAATGAGTTTTTTACTCTGACATAGAGTTGTTGTCCACTTTTTGGAGAATTAGTTTGATTCAACCACATTGAAGGATTTCTGAGTAATAACTGTGCGGCCATTCTACTGTACTTAAAATTTAACTCCAAATACGTTGATCAATGTTGCAGTTATTAAAGGCAACTCTCAATTTGTGGTGCATAAAAACTGAATGCTGCCTCTTTTTCTCTTTGAGTTGTTCAGAGGTGAACTTGCTGGGGTGCTTCCAAAACTGATCGAACACGGTACCAAAGCTGCCAAATGGCTGACAGCAACAATAAATGACCTGCATGCATTTCCAACAGCGATAGGTTGTGCTCCAGATGCAACAATAATCTCCTGTACTCTCCATACTAAGATGGTATGGTTGCCTGACCTTTTCATTAAAAAAAAAAAAAAAAAAAAAAAAAAAAAAAAAAAAAAAAACCATCAAGGGCTGGTTTAAATATCCCAAAATCTTGTAGGACAATGTGCTATGGTCTTAAAAAATCCAAAAGGTATGTCTGGCAAATGAACAGCAATGCACATTACCAAAAACAACTCTACAGCCACTGTAAACAGAATTTATAAGTGTCTTACCGGAGGGTAAAGAAGTTATTTTTCAACATCGCAGTGAAAATTATACCTTTTGAACAGTCTAGCCAGTGTTTAGATCTGAATTTGTGGTACCCCCTGAAGATGGTCCCCACAAAGATTTATCTAGAAGCTGTCAAGATGCTGATGGATTCCTACTGAAAGTGGACAACTCTGAAATAGTCACATTAAAGGTGGAAAATATTTGGAAGTGATTGTGTCTCAGTTTTTTAAGTCTGAAAACTAAACTTTTGAGAAACCACTAAGTTTACCTTAAATCAGGCTTATTGCAACTGAACAGTAAGAATTCCTCCACATATCATGGGACCTTAGATGTCAATACACCTGTACTACAACAATTTATGAAGTGTGTATTGTATATTTAACTTATTTAGCAGTTACTTGGGGTAAATGTAAAAAATGTATATATTTTTTTAACAAAATATGATTTTAGTTCTTACCTGACACAGAAGCTGCACTTGTGCTTGGACCAAATGTAAGTCTTCTCCAGAACCTTCTCTTCACCAAGATGGCATTTGATGGCATGCCTTGTCAGTGAACTGTTCATTTTCAAGAAAACCCGATCACAGACATCTGACGGGCACAAGGGATACGTGTAGTCCAAACTGCAACCATTTTCCCCCACTGGGGTCTCCTTGCCCTCTTTCTCTACCTCTTCCTTTATGGAAGAGACATTCTTTATTATCACTAGACCATCTGTAATGACAACTTGCTCATCCGTGAACTCTATCTGTTTAATAATCTCTGTATTTGGGTTTTTGTTTCTTTTATGAAACAAAGCAGTCTTTCTAAGCAGGATGCGGATGTTTCTGATGATGCGTTCTTCCCTGTTGAGACTCAGCACCTTTTTTTTGGATTTGGATTTAGGTTTCTGTTCAGATGTTTCGTTTTCAGTGACAGACATCTGATTTTCTTCAACAGGCTGGTGCTCATTCGCCAGAATTCCATTAGCAGGTGGACTTTCCTGTGTTTGCTCCTCATTTGGTTTATGATTTGACATTTCATTAATGTGCTCGAGAATATGCTTTTTGGCCAAAGGCAGAAGTTTGAAGCGTTTTCCACAGAGAATGCATCTTAGTTTCCTTTTCTTTAAATGTGAGAATGCGTGCCTCATCACATTCAAACCCTTGAAAGTTTTATGGCAGATCTTGCAGGTATAACTTAAATGACCGTATTGTTGAGTCCGCAGCAATCTCTCTCTCCATGTTTTTATGGGTTTTACCTGGATAAAGAGACAAAAAAGCAACATCTAGTTCAACAAGAATTATAATCTTGTACAAAACAATAAGATAAACTTATTTTACTAAACTTTTTTTGCTGACAGATCTAATTTGGTTCAATCTTTTCCCAACTGTACCCAAAACAAACCATATAATGCAGTCTGATGAACAATCTGACAAAGTTGCTGTTTTCTATATAAATCTGCTCCTTCACCAATGGACACTTCAATTTCATACAAATAATAAAATTTCATCCTTACATTTCATATCTGAAAAACCCCACCAAGATCCAATGTATTTAAACAATTGCCTATCATATTTTCTTTGTGATTAAGTGTTTTAATAAACTCTCTCGCTCAAAAATAAATAAATAAATAAAGGGAACACCTAAACAAATCAATGTAACTCCAAATCAGTCACACCTTTGTGGAATTTCACCAGTTAGGTAGTAACCCTTATTGTGAATCAATTTCACCTGCTGCTGTGCAAATGGAACATACAACAGGTGGAATTGAGAGGAAATTAGCAAGACAACCCCTATAAAAAAGAGTGAGTCTGCAGGTGGTGACCATAGAGCATTTCTCTGTTCTCATCCTTTCTGGTTGAACTTTTAGTCACCTTTTCATTTTGTCAGTGCTGTCACACATAGAGGCATCATGAGGAGTTTTTTACAGCCCACTAAAGTTGGTCAAGTAGTGCAGCTAATCCAAGATGGAACATCAATGCGAGCGGTAGCAAGAAGATTTGCTGTGTCTCTCAATACAGTGTCCAGAGCATGGAATAGATCTCCATGGTGTCATAATTTTGATTTACATTGATAATTTTTGTGTTATTTTCTTCTCAATCAATTCCACTGTGTTAATAACAAAGTTGTTCAATGAGAATATTTAATTAATTCAGATCTAGGATGTGTTATTTTGGTGTTCCCTTTATTTTATATATATATATATATATATATATATATATATATATATATATATATATATATATATAGTTTTAGTAGTACTCACATTTTTTTTTTAAGAAATTTAATTTTATATTAATCTCTAAAAACTTATTATACCCTACTTTTAATTAAGTTGATGAAATATGACAAATTATGCCCCTTGACCAAGCCTTAACAACTCAGAGCGATGAACACATCATAAAACGACATTTCCTTACAGTAGACTATAAGTACAAAATAGAAAAAAATACTTCATCAGCTGTCAAAGCGGGTATCCAAACTTCCTGCAGCAGAATGCGCCATTTTGTTCTTTACAAGTGGCCGAGTACCTCATGCAGTAGTCCCTTCCCAGTGGGAGTTGGACCTGCTTCCTCCTCATCCAGACTGCAAATGAACCTCACAGGCAAAGAGCTTCCACTGGCTAGTCCTCTTACAGCCAGGTGGAAAATAAAGAAAGAGCTGTCTTGTCTGAAATTCAATGACTGGCTTTCTGTTGTTGTATACAATAAAAGTAATACTTGTTTCACTGTAACTTATTGTATGTTTCTAAGTTCCTAAGAACATAGGCTTAAACAAAAAAAAAAAAAAAAAAAAAAAAAAAAAAACCCAAGAAGGTCAAGAAGGTATCAAAGTTTCACACTTCAAGTCAATTCACAGTGATTTAAACAATTGTGATTACAGCATTGATTAAAATAATGCAATTTCATAATCAAGGAGCCAAACTCAGGGAAAAATATCAAATGGAAAAAGGGTAACAAAAAAAAAGCATAACAATGATCAACTGGTCATAATTCATTGCTACTCTATTCTTGCCTTTTCCTGGCCAATGCTGATTTCTTATTTTCTCGAAAGTCTGACCTGCTGATTTTGACCAATTCAATTTTTTAAAATCTTTTTCTTCAGCAAACACAAATGGAAGTGGGGGAAATGGACACTATTCAAAACCAAAGACAGCGATGGAGAACAGAGAAAGATCTCTACGAACTGGGTAATAAGACAAAAGAACTGGGTTTTTTTTTTTTTTTTTAGCAGAAAAGCTCTCAAGCAAAAGTTATTTTTCTTATTTTATTTTATATAGTGTTGAATGAGAATTGTTCATGTACGTTCTATATGTAAATGAGTGTGGAACATGCCAATAAAAAGATAAATGATAAACATTTTTTAAAAATCTTTCTTTACAACAAAGGGCAAAATGGATATTTGATAGAAGTAGTAGTTTTAAATTGAAAAGGGGAATAGATTATCCTTATTAACCAAAGCATCTGACACCAACCTTTACCTGATTTTTATTACATTTATCAAAGTGAAAGCTGTTAATTGATGCATCTGCAAACTGGAAACAGTGGGAGATACTGAAAAATCAGATTTTATTTGAATCTGACCTGCCCATCACCAATCAGACCCAATCAAGTGAAAAATCCGCAAAGTGACTGGTGCATCTCTATTATGAAGTTATCATATAGATTTCCAAAATTGGTAGCAATGCAGTGTGGTATGTCGTTACAGTAACCATTCCCTATTAGAATCAGAAAAGAAAAAAGACTGACCTCAATTTTTGGCTCTTCTATTTCCACTTCTGGGTCTTGCTTTACGCTACCATTAACCTCATCAGACGTCTTAGATTCTGGAGGTTTTGGTTCGTCACCATCAGCATCTCGAGAAACAAGTGAGTAATTGTGTAGCAACTGTACCGGATTATCCATTAACTCAAAGAGAGGGCCATCAAGCTCAGGGTGAGCTTTGACAGCAAGAGCAGCAGCTTGGGTCTCACTGGGCAGATCATCACAAAGCTTCAACTCCAAATGTGTTTGAGATTCCTCTTGAGCTTGTTCACTGAGACTGTACCCACTATCCACACTTGAGTCTTTGCTGTTTTCCTTGAAAAGTTCATTGAGATGCTCAACTTCATCTTCTGTCTGTTTACCAAAGCTTGGGGGATTAACATCCAAATCAGGTATAACTTGCTCTTTGCCTTCTGCTTTCAACTCAACACCACACGATTCCACTGTGAGATGAATTTCATTATCAGGGAAAGACAATTCCAGTTTCGGTAAAGGCTTTCGTCCTCGTTTTTTGCCACCAACTCTGATCTTTTCTGTAACCGCCTGCACTTGCTCCATCATTGGAAGACCCTGCAACCATCTCTTCTTCCGACCCCTTCTTTTAAAAATCTGGTTCTTAACATTTCGGGACAAGTATTCTCTCTTGTGGTTTGTAGGAAGCCTTACAGGGGCAGAATTCTCCATGTTTATCTGGTTGTATCTCAGTGAGTACATGGGTTTACTACTTAAAGAAGTGGGTTTCAGATTGTATTTAAATTCCGGATCATCAACAAAGTCAAGCTCATCGTCTGACAAAGGTTTCCTCAATTTTTTCCATTTCCTCCTCCTTAGATGAACATGACCTTGTGGAACACACTTTGTTTCTGATTTAACCACAACCGGATCTTCTGGAAGGTCTTTGCTCTCAACTGCACCTTGAGTGCTGAGGCACGAATCAAGTAGTGTGCATGATTCAGTCACACAGTTATTTGGTAAGAGATTTTCACTATATTCCTTTTCCTCCTCTGCCTTCATTTCATCGAGTACAGCATCCTTCATGACATTATCGCTCATCAACTCTAAGCAGCGAGTCCTTAGAGTGAGGAGGTTCCAAAATTCAGGGTCAAAGCATAGGCGTTCTTTCAGCATCTGGAAAGGAAAAATTTAACATTTAAAACATATTACTAACAAATATTTATGTTGCTATTGTGCCAAAAAAGTATTCTAATCTTATAGATTTCTTTAGTTTTCAAATGATAAATTAATTTATTGAGGGGAGAGAAAAAAAAAAAAAAAAGAATTGGCCATGAGGGAAAAGGAAATTTCCCTCCAAACATTAGGAATGACTGTGCTACCTTGATAGCAACAACACAAGTGAGCCCAACCATTTGTCCAAACCATCTATGACAATTTGCAATAAGACTTTAACATCATTGTGGAGGAATTTTAAACAATTCTTTGCAGAAATAATTTAAGTTCAGTCACATTGAAGGGTTTTTGAAAATGAACCATCTTTAAAAAGGTTTACATTCGAGTCCAGACTTGGACCTGGCACTCCAAAACTTGAAAGATATTTTGGAGCCTTTCAGAGGTAGATGTGATGGTGTGCTTTGGTTAACTCAGGTGGCCCTGAGCTAATGCTAGGTTCGACTTGTCTCAGAAGACAAAGCTCTGAACTGGGAATGACATCACACCCGAGTTGACCTACTCACCCTAATACTAGTTTGCTTTGGTGCAAGCTAGTATTAGCATAACATGTCAATATTATGTTTCTTTCCATTTTATGCATTCAAAACACAAAAATCAGCATCTTTACGAAGCTTGTGGCCAGAAGGAAGCATGACATCCGCTCAAATATCCTGTTAGACGGCTACATTGACCATGGACTACATGAAACCACAGTGGACAAACACCAACAGATAACATGGCACCCCATATCAGTGACTATGGAAACGTCACACTGGACTTCAAGCAACATCGATTATGTGCCTCTCCAATCTTCCTCCAGACTGTGGAATTTGGATTTTCAAAAGAAATGCAAATTTTAGTTTCAACTGACAAGAAGACTTTGAACCACTATGCAAAAGTCCAGTTCTTTTTCTCCTTACCCCAGGTAAAACACTTGACATAAGGAATGTGGCTCCTGATGCACTGACTCCAGCCTCTGTCAACTGCGTTTGAAAGGATTTTTCTTGACATTTCTCTCAAGGCTGTGGTCATCCCTATGACTGTGTGTCCCACTGACTTAGACTGAGAGACCATTTAGAGCAGGGGTGTCAAACTCATTTCCATCCTGGGCCATATTCAAGCTCATGAATGTTCTCAAGGGCCGGTTGTGCCAGAATGTATTGATAAAAACCCATTAACAAACTGTTAAAATATCAATAAAAATGCTGTTTCTGCATTCAATAAGTACTTCTTACAAATAAATAATATTGAAGATCATTTCACATCGATCAGTCCCTCCAGAATTTTGCAGATGTTTTTGTGATTTTTTTTTTTTTTTTTTTTTTTTTTTTTTTTAATCAAAATCACAGATTTTGTGGTACTAATTTAGAAATATTTGCAAGGAATTTTGTAATATTTGCCTTTATGTATGACATTAAATGTGACTTTGTTACTCGCTGTATCGATTAGGAACTATAACTTGACATCAAGTTAGGCTGAGGCAACAGTGTTGTAAAAGTAAGAAGTACAGCCACCTGCAGGTGGGAGTTACCACTGCTTAAAACCAATATTTTTGATCATGTTTACAGAAAGTTTGCAATAAGCTCACAATTATGCATTAGCGTGAAAAACTGCGGGGATCTGTTGATGCTGCGTGAATTTCCAGAATCACGAAATCGCGAAAAACTGGAGGGACTGATTGAAACGATTTAGCGTTTGGAGGGTCACACAAAAAGATACGGTGAGCCGGATTTGGCCCCCAGGCCTTGAGTTTGACGTGATTTAGAGGCTCAGGAAACCTTTGCAAGTGTTTTGAGCTAATTAGCTGATTGGGGGGCAGGGGAGAACATAACTTTCATATATTTAACTTTTTACAATATTCTAAGTTTCTGACACACTGAATTTTGGGTTTTTATCTGTAAGTCATAAATCATCAAAATTACAATAAAGGCTTGAAATATTTCATTATGTGTGTGATGAATCTATATAATAGATGTATTTAAGTTTATGAAAATAGTGACAAAAATATTGAACTTTTTCACAATATTGTAATTTTTTATGTGCATATCTGTTATTAATCTTTTAGATACTGACCTGCAGAATATGGAAGCGAACATTGGTCCGGAGAGGGTTGTTGTGAGGATGTTGCTCCTGATCTGGATGCCTGTAAAGAAGACACACAGTTCGGTACGCCTCCAGGCTTCGCTCCTGGCAAAAGACCAGCAGGGAACACGCTCGACAGATCTCCAGGTCATGAGGCAGCAGGAAGGCGATAGTCTTGCAGACAAGTGAGCGGGTAACAGTGTCACCCTGCATATCACAGAGCTGCAACGCCCTGGCACAGAGCTCAACAGCAACCTCAACTCCTTCACCACCAAGCTACAAATGAAAATAAATATCAGTGGAAAAAAGATAAGCCAAAAGTTGCATAAGTGAATCAAATGAGTCAGACCAAGATGGAAGTGTCAAAAATTTGTGGGAAAGTGTGATAACGTTTGAAAAGACTGCAAAAAAAAGGGGAATTTTCCTTATGAGCCTAAGATGATGATGATGTGTTGGCATTCTTACCTCAGTAAGAAGTTTGATGAAGGGGAAGATGGCTCTAACATTGGTGGCAGATGAAGCTAGTTCAGAACACTCAGCCAGGAAGCCTTGTCGAGAGGGATAGGCCCTCAGATGCAATCTACTCCATATAAAGACAAGATCCCTGCAAGAAGGTTAACATGGTCAACTACATCTACTCCAGGTGTGAAACGGTCAATCATGGACAGGTGAATCGTATTTACTTTTGCATCATGTGTTCTGCTTGATGCCAGAGCAACTTTTCAGAAAAGGATTGCTGGAAGATCTACAACAGGTGTCCAAACCTAAAGTGCAGAGGCCCACAGTTTTGGAGCAATGTCCTGGAGACTTCTAGTCCCACCATTTGTACTGGATTAGAGTACAAATTAGCCTCATCCTACAGCTCTTAGAATGTGTTCTTTTGGGTGCAAAAATTTGAGCATAAAAATCTCAAAAGTCCTAAGGTTTGTAAACTCATTGCCTACCAATAGACTGGATCCACTTCTGAAGCATACTGGCAATGAATGTTTACAAGGAAGATGGTTTGACTGTTCTGTTTAATGTGTTACTGATGAACGACAGTAAAATCCCAAAGTTATTCAAAAATGATCTGATAATTATAAAAGTAATCCCATATGCAAACATTAATGCTTCTTGCTACTGTATGTAGACTGAAGAAAAGGCACCATAATTTACCAGAACATCAAAGTAGCAACAACTGTGGAAACTGAGAAGCTTCTAAGGATTCAGAAATCTCTAGATGTGTAAATATTAAATGGATTTAATTGAATTTCAATGAATTTGTCAACAGAGTTTATGGTTAGCTTAAAAGGAACAAAGTGTCTTGTTGATGCCTTACATTGCACGTCTCAGAATGTGACACTTACCAGATGTAATACATGTCCCCTTTGTGTAACTGCCGAGTGAGGAAAGCTTTACACAGTGACAACAAAAGCTCGTCTTTTTCCACGCTCTCGGTGTTGCAGATTATCTCGACTGCATCACGCCCATCTATTTCTGCCATCTAGGGAACAACAATACTATCGTGTTAATAAATACACGTCATAGCTAATAACACTAAAATGTGTCATTTGTAAAGTACAGCACAGCAATATAAAATACTCTTTAGGAGAAATTGTTTAAATATACTTAAGATATATTGCTTTGACAATTTTAATAAAGAGAAAAAAATTATTTAAGTTTCAGCCAAATAAAATTAAAAATGAGCTTTTGCTCTTTTTCCACTCCTTCACAAGCCTTCAAAATGCAACAATGCCCTTACCTCCTTTTGAAGGTTTTCGTACAGGGAGGCCTTGTAAAGGCATGTCAGGTAGGCCTGATGGAAGTAAAGATGCTTCCCTGTCTCCTGGTTTTCCAAGCAGGTTTTAGAAAGAGCCATGGCCTCCTGCATCCGCTCACAAGCCTGCAGATATCGAACGCGCAGCTCCAAAAATATAGGCAATTCTGTACTGAAGTACTCATCAACTGCACAGAAGGAGAACACGTCGATTAGATTATAGGAGTATTTGCATACAAATGAGAAAACGTGATGTACCGTTTCTATCGGTAAAAAAGATCAACTGAAATGACACCTGATCCAGCGAAAATTTAACTAGATGTAAATTTTACAGATCCAAGTTCTTTCAGTTCAATGCAGGTAATTTATGTAGTGCCTGCACACAAAGAAAAAAAAAAAAACAACCTAAAGGAACTTTACAAAAAAATGTTATGGTCTAATGATATCCAATTTAACATATGATAGCCCAATACAAGAACTCCACCTCAGTTCAATACAGTCAGATTTAAATCAAGTTCGATAGACATGGTTAAAAGTGCATTGAATGCATTGACTTTAATGCAGAATCAGACTGGCATTTTGTATCTGCAAATGCCTAATCTTAAATGACTGAATGAAATTAAGGATAAAAAAAAATCTTGATAAGGACATCCCTAATTAAAGCAGCATGCATCTTTCCCCAGCATTGATCACCATTGCCAACAGTTTCTGTTAACTGAGAAAAATCTATCCATGTCATTCAGTTTAAACAACAGTTTAAACAGTCTAATGCATTAAAAGCCTACCTTCACTCTGTGGCACTTTTCCCTTTTTTAGAATTCTTTGCAACACTGGATTCTCCCATGGACCTCCACCTTTGATAACCTGCTTCACATGATGAAGATAGATGTTCCTGTGTCGCAGAAGTTTGAAGTGGCATTCCTGCAACAATGAAAAAGAAATACCATTAAACACAGCACAACTCAGCCTCATTTAAAATGTTAACTAAGCTTTTAGAAAGTTTACACCTAGCAAGTCTTTCATAGTTTAAGTTGGTTGTGTTGTTTTATGCTTGAAAGGAATTTACTAATCAGAAGTGGCTGAAGCTGGATGCTTTGGTAAGAATAAGGAAGTAATCAGACATTGCTTCGATACCTGAAAACAATCAAGGATGTTTTTCAAAGGCTCCTCCACAAATTCTTCTTTGCTAAAAAAAAGCATCAGCTCAAAGAAGCTCCTGCAAGAGAAAGGGACAGACATAGGTCTAACAACACAAATCTCACAGCAACTAAACAGACCACCCCAACTTGATTCATAGTTTGCAGATTTCTTTTAATCTGAGTATGCTATTTTTAATACTTTTAATGCTATTTAATTACTGTACAGACTTTTTTTTCTTACTTTCTGTTATATTTTTTTTTAATCTCAGTTTGAATCTGCATGCCTCAACTTGCATGTCACTTTGCTGCTACCACTGTCACTTTGCTTTTACCTGAACTTCCCCACTGAGGGTCAATAAAGGTTATTTCTGTTCTTCTTCTAGTTAGGTATGAGGTTACTGCAGAGCCATGAGTGATGCTAGAGATGCATACAAAAAAAAAAAAAAAAAAAAAAAAAAAAAAATCTGGTGATAGGGGTCCTTTTAAATTAGTGATTATCCTGATTGGTGTGGCTAGCATTACTAAAATATCAATCTCTGTATACTTCCTAGAGATTCTAGAGCAGAGGGGCCCAAGTCCAGTCTTTGAAAACTACTATCCTGCAACTTTTAGATGCATCTATTCTCCAACATACCTGAATAAAATGGCTGAATTCCTTCACCAGCAGTCATTCAGCTCTGCAGAGGCCTGGTAACAAGCCATTCATTAAATTCAGGTGTGTTGGAGAATAGACGCATCTAAAAGTTGCATGACGGTTGCTCTCGAGGAGTGGACTTGGGCCCTACTGCTCTAGAATGTCTGGGAAGTATACAGAGATTGATATTTTAGTAATGCTAGCCACACCAACCAGGCTAATCACTAATTTAAAAAAGGATTTTGGCTTTGTTTTAAAACATAAATAAAATCATGTTTGACTGTGACTACTCTGTCAGACACACAGTGTAAAGTCACATCTGCTCTTTAGAATTTTGGACACCCTTCTGATACTAGTGTACTATAAAGAGCAGAACATTGAAAAATGTCTCCTATCCTGTGAACTGAGTATTTGAAAAATACTTTAAAATTTTGTGTCTATTCTATTTTGTCTATACATCAAAAGCAAAATGACAAATGATAGATATTTTTTTAAATAATAATCATGTTATGTTATAAATTAACATTATTGGTGCCTTTTGTTTTAAATAACAGCAATTTGATGATTTTCTAAATTTGTCTATAGTGTAAAACCATGGTGCTTTTTTTTTAATTATCAAACCAACTAATGTCTAAGCACTAAAGGCATTTGATTTCTTCTGTGCTGGACTTCACGTGTGCAATAATACTTTGTGGTAACAGCAACTAAAATAGGTTCCAAAAGTACTCACAAGGCCAGACTGCTGAGAACATACTGGACGTGCTGACAGTCATCAGGAAAGGTAGATGTAGCTTTGGTAAAACTGCAGAGAGCAGTCCGGAGCACCTTGAGCTGAGGCAGAGGAACATGCCACTGGCCTGTGTACTCCTCAACCAACTGTGCAAGAAGAACAAAGTAATAAAACCATCTCAAAAACACAGAAATGGATGACAAATTAACTTCAGCAATCATCTCTTTGGTGTTCCCTTCCAGGCCTTACCTTACCTTACATTTTCCCGTAAATATCTTCTAAAATATGAAATACATGTTCAAGTATATAAACATACATACACACCAAACTGGCTCTAATCACATGGTGTACTACTGATCACATCATCTCACAAAAAAAAAAAAAAAAAAAAAATGGTAAGTACAGGTAAGAATACCACTTCAAAGTTTTCTTTTTACCTAACCTAACCTAACATGAAGTGTATCACTATTGTAGCACTATAACAAGTCACAAAAACATCACATTTGTCACTATTAAGTGACTGGAAAAGAAACTTGGTGAATTCGGTTTCGATGAAGACACCAAACATCTCGTTGCGGTGATATCTGAGAAATAAAGCTTTTATTTTGAATCTTCCTGGGTTTATTAATCATGACAGTTAACGTCAACTCGTAACGCTCACCACGCTGTATACACACAAACCTTGTTTCGCCTCTCACTCACCATTCAGTTAGCTTAGCTTAACTGAAGAGCTACACAGTTCAACATTCTCAAATGTCATATTATTAACACTGTTATACAGTTTTAAATGCAAAGTTCTGTTTTTTTTTTTCTATCAAAACTGGCTATTTATGAGTTTCTGATAACCTGTGGCGATACAACTGCATAAATAGAGCTAGTCTGGATTCTATCGGGAGCTACAAAAGCTAGGAGTGTTAGCACAAAACAAACTCCAATTTTGTCGAAACAGTTTCTTCCAACACACCTCACAAAACTCAGTGCAGTAGTCCTTGCTGTTTAGAGACGACTCGTTCCTGCAGTGTTTAAGACACAGCGAATCAAGAGCTAATTCAAGCCCATCAGTTTCCAAATCACTTTCGTTGTCCGCCATACTGTATGCTTTATCCAGCGCATAGACAAGGTTGCCAGGTTTGTCCCGCAGTGTCCACCACATGAGCTTTTCTCATTACAGTGACACTACCAATCTGGCAACCGACTTGATATTGTGAAAATGCTGATTAAACATTTAAGTGCTAAAACATTTGTAACATATTTTAGATATTTTATTTTCTACTTTTTAATACCAATCATAGTTATAGAAACAGAACAAAGTTTGTATAACTAAATAAACGCAAATGTTTATAACACATGACCTTGTAATGCAGGGGTGTCAAATTCATTTTCATTTTGGGCCATATCAAGATCATGAATGTCGTCAGAGGGCTGGTTGTGGCAGAATGTATTGATAAAACTACCATTAACAAACTGTTAAAATATTAATAAAAGCTGTCTCTGGATTTGATGAGTACTTCTTGAAAATGAATAATATTGAACATATTTTCACAATCATAAAATAATATTTAAGCACACAACTGTTATATTGAAAGTTTTATTTATGGGGCCCTCTAGCATCTAGAAGGCCTCATAAAAGCTTATGGTGTGCTGGATTTGGCCCCTAGGCCTTGACTTTGACACTTGTATTGTAAAGTATTCAATTCAAAATTTATTCAAAAATACATTATTACCTAACTTATATTACACGATTTTCTTCAGAGTTGTTGTAGATGCTGATGGTTGAGAGCAGGAAGGATCTCCTGTAGCGGTCAGTATTACAGCAGAAGCCTCTGACTGAAGACACTGTTGTTGTACAACAGTCTTATGAAGAAGATGCTCAGCATTGTCCGTAGTTTACTTGATTTTTTGAAAAATCCTTCTTTGCACAATAATTTCCAGATGTTCCAGAGTAGCACTCAGAACAGAACCAGCTCTCTTTATCAGGTTGTTGAGTATTTTCAAGTCCCTGACCCTAATGGTGATGCTCCAACAGATGATGGCTGAAGAAATTGCACTCGCCACAACAAACTTATTGAAGATCTGCAGCATCTCACTGTAAACCATGAAGGACCTAAGCTTCATATCCCATGAACCTTTTCACATTCTATCATGTTGAGGCTATAAACTTCAATTCATTGGGATTTTATGTGATAGACCAATTCAAAGCAGTATGTATTTACAGTGGCTTGCCAAAGTACTCATACCCCTTGAAGTTTTCCATAATTTGTCACATTACAACCACAAACATAAATATATTTCATTGGAATTTTATATGAAAGATCAACACAAAGTGGTATACAATTGTGAAATAGATAGAAAATTACACAATTCAATACATTTTTTACAAATAAAAAAGAGAAAAGTGCAGTGTGTAAACACCACCTTGAACACACAATCTCTATGTTGAAGTATGATGGTGGCATCATGTTATGGTGATGCTTTTCTTTAGCAGGGGCAGGGAAACTGGTAATAGTTGATTGAAGGATGGATGGAGCTACTTACACTGAAATCCTGGAAGAAAACCTGTTAAGGGTAACAAAATACTTGAGATGTGGGCAGAGGTTCAACTGCTAGCAGCAAAAGACCCTTAACATACATCTAGAGCTATAATAGAAGGAGTCATACATTGTCCTTTATGTTGGTCTAAATCACAATAAAATATGTTTAATTTTGAAGTTGTAACATGACTTTCTTTTTTAATTTTAAGGCTTTCTGTACATCTTGACCAAAGGTGCTAACATGTTAAAAAGGTGCAGTATGTCTCATCTCTTTCACTGGTATTCCTTGAGAGTTGAATTACTGAATTCAATAAGTGCCCAACTTTTCAAAATTGAAGAAAAAGCATTCCACTGTAGTAGGAAGGTTTGAAACTCTCAGTGATGACTCAAGGTGGCAGCACCATAGGAGAATGCTGGTATAAAAGGGGATGAAATAAGGCCCAAAAGAAAAATAAATTAGGCAGAAGAAGCAGCTATCTTTTTCTTAGCAAAAACCAATCAATCCCCTGTGATGAGATGTGAAATCTCACCTAGTAAGCAGATGGAAATGTATATTAGGTTTTAAAATACAAATGATTCTGAATGAATGACAGGTTTTGTCCTTTTGTGTAACATTTCAACTGTTCAATTTAATACAGGCCCGCACAGGTCTGTTATCTTTAACAAGTCTCCAACCTGGAACTCATGTAATTTATCACCACAATGTGATTTATTGCCTCTTGGATGCCATTAAAAGTGTCAGTGGTATAATACTAAGATCACAGTAATACCTTGAGAAAAATATTAAAAGTCTTGGAAAAAAAAAAAAAAGTTGTTTCATGGATTTGGACCATTATTGAACTGATTCAATTACTGTGCTGGCAGCAATGTTTATTGAGCTTTTGAAAAACACATCTGAAAAATGTAAGTAAGCAGGCACAGATTAGGGAAAAAAACATTTTACCTGTAGTGCTTGTAGTAAACACAATTTGGTAGCTCTGGAAACCCTGGTAGGTCTTAGATATAATGTCTTAGATAAAATCTTTTTTTTTTTTTTTTTATCTTAAGGAACGACTTATAAATGAAGATTTTTGCTTAGACACAGGTAACTCAAAGGAAGTACTTTGCTACTTGTACCTGTTATCTGTTTATTGCTTTGAACTAAAGCTTTTGATTCCAAATAGGCAAGAAAGGGAAAGCTGAACAGTTTTTGTCAAAATTGAAGAATGGAGTCAACAAGAAATCACTAAACATTGAGCTCATGTTGTCATTACTTTACGTATAGGTGGAAGAAAACAAGAGATTTCAGACTTTTTTTAAAAAAAAAAATTCTTGACTTTTTTCCTCTTGAAATATCCTAAAGCTCAGAAAAAAATGAATATTCAAAAACAGAGAGGAAACACAATTTCAACTGCCTTTATTTATTCTGATGCAGGAAGATAAATGAACCATATCACATATTTGTATTCATACATCTTTCTTTAGCAGCAAAGTTGCAGGTCATCACAACCAAGTGGAAAGGGTCAATTCTCTCTCTTAGCCACAAGAGGGCATCATTACACAATAAACTAAAACACTGTCAACTCACAATCTCTCAGCAGACTGAATACAGTTCATCGGTGAAATATCATTGTTGTTATTCCTGTACAGCTTTCTCCACACATACAATGATACACTTATATTGTCTCTATTTAAAAAAAACAAACAAACATATTTTCCTGATGTGCAATTCTCTATTTTTTTGTAGTTTTTTTTTTGTTCTTCAGACATGGAAACTCAGAAAAAGAAATATACGGTCACACTTGAAAAGACGTATGCAAGCATATTCCAATATTCCACACCTATTCTTATTATATTTCAGTGGCATTCAGTACACCCTCACAGTTGACTCATCCACAATCATTCCTAACATATCACGTACTGTCTTCAAGATGGTAAAAAATAGGAGTCCTATTCCAAGTATTTGAGTGGGAGTAATATAATGAGGAATTCTCCACCAGTAACTCTTAGGCTTGATTAACCCTGTGCTGGCTGTTGTGTGAGAGTTAAGCGGGATGGGTTGTTTAATGTTTACAGGAAATAGAATTAAATTAATACAATTAAACATATCTGGAAAAATAGAACATTAAAGGCTGCATATGTTACAGTCTAAAAAGGCAGTTTCTTACATAAACAGCAAGCTTAGATCATAAAGTTTATAAACAATTACTTGATAATTACACACAGATCTCGTATGACTGACGTATGACTCAAAGGCTTCTTAAAAGAAAATATGGAATACGGGTTAACCCAGGGGACGTTTTCCGCCTGATACTCCTAACAAGATGGTTCGGTCAGTTTTCTTGTTTTACTGACATGCACAGTTGAGGTTTATGGCAGTAATAGCTGTACGTCGGAAGAGTTCAGTCAAACACTGACCTTAAATAATTCTTTAAATAAACATAAAAAAAGATACTATAAAAGGAGCAAATAATTACCTTAGAAAATAGGCATTTTGGAATAAGCAGATGTTACCTTGAGTCAGGACTTCCTGGTTAGCCCAGGGATGCACCCTTGGGTTTCATTTAGCCTCTCAACATGTTGACATATTTCTTCATTTCCGTATTTTTCGGCAAGTAGTGATCCACTATTCTTGGTCCCCTGTTAAACACATCTTTTTACTTCACAAAAAGTTGATTTACTGCCATAAGGTATGTAAACCCCATAGGTCTATCTGTTCTTAGTTTTTTTTCTGCATCATTTACTTTGGCTTCCCTAAAAATAGCATTGCAATGCATGGAGTCTTGGTGAAAGCAGTTTTGACTTGAGTTTAAAAACATAGTAATAGGTGATGAACTCATTCTGGTAGTCTTCTGCAGTTCTGTGCCTGGAGCCTAAAACGATTTATTTTGCCACAGTGATATCATCTCCAGTCTTCCTCTTTGACCTCAAAGATCAAGACACAGTACCAATAACGTAATCTATGTCATATTTAGACTTTTATGCTTGAGTTTCCACTTTTCTGATGGTGTGATTTCAGATATAATACCTATGATATGAGGCACATGCATTAATAATTTACTAAAATATGCTTCCACATCTGCCACATGGTGGCACAGTGGTTAGCACTGTTGCTTTGCAGGAAGAGGGTTTTGCGTTTGAATTCTGGCGTGGACTTTCTGAATGGAGTTTGTGTATTCTCCCCATGCATGGGTTCCCTTCAGGTATATTGGTTTCCTCCCACAGTCCAAACACATGACTGTTAGCTTGATTTATCTTTTTATATTGCCTTCAGTTGTGAGTGTGTGCAGACATTGTTGGTTGTTTTTTGTGTCTCTGTGCTGTCCAGAGACCTCTCCAGGTTCTACCTGGCTTCTTGCCCACTGACTGTCAAGAGTTGGGTACCACCCCTCCCTTGCGACCCTATAAAGATAAGCATATACTAAAAAAGTTACTGATACTTATTTTTAAAACAGCACCTAGAAGAAAGAAAATAGTAAATACCTCATTGTCATGTAAGCAACTGAATAAGTTATGAAGTCAATGTTTGATGGTTCACTTTGTGTTATCGGTCTGTGATTTGAATTACAATTTTATGTCCTAAGAAAAAATACAGGTGGAAGGGGCTCTAGTTCCAACTTCTTTTTGATAGAATGGCAATGTAAAGCTCTACTCAGTGTTCATCAAGATTCTTTGACCAGCAATGACAGAAAAAACGCACGTTAAGAAGAAAACTAAACCAAGTACAGCAAATAAAATAAGTTAATAACATTTAAGTAGACCAATGTGAAGACAGAGGTTAGTAGACAAACAATTCCTCAGTCAACTCCTCTGTGTCCATTGGTCTTTCCTTGAGAAACCACATTTGAAAAATCATTACCACAAGTGCATCTAATACAATCATTTTTACATTTTCTTATCATATTGCAGTCTAGCAATATCCATCCTTTACTTGACACTGAAAGAATGCTCAATGATTATATTGTCATGAAATACTCATTTTCAATGGTACCACATTTAGAGGAAAAAAAGTTTCCTGGGGATTGTACAAATTTAGGAAAAATAAATTTATTCTTTACTAAAGATTGTTTTATAACAAATTCCCTTCAGATATGGTTTTCACTCCAATTAAACCCTAAATAAAAATGACATTAAAACTTGAGCGTGTGCTCTTAAAGTATAATACAGGGTAAAAACACTGCTATACCTTAGGTTGTGATATAACCATTAACATATGCAGTCAGTTTAAATTAATTTCCACAGTTGAGTCTTCTTCATGTGATCACTGAAATTCCAGTTATGGTACAGACTCGGGATATCCCATGGAAGATTTTTTTTTTGTCCCCAGTACCCATTTGATTAATTTTGAATTGGGAATTTGCCAATACTAACTCCCAATCTGATATTAAGAAAAAAACAAAAAAACAAGAGCTTGAAACTCCAGTAAAATAATACATTTCAACTGTATTACTCTGAAGTTCTATTTGAAAGCTCTGCGTAGCAATAGCAGCATCAATAAAATAATCCACTTGCTTGAGACTGGAACTATAATGCTCAATTATATCTAATGTCTCAATTTGTCATATTTTTATACATTTATTTTATTTTTCTCCATTTATCATACTCTTTCAAATAAATAATCTCAATTTAATTTAATATGTACCTGACAATAATCATAATTAATTTTTTATGACAGATTGACTTGGTGTTTTATTTTGTCGTTTTGTTTTGTGTATCTTTGTTTTTAGTTTGTTTTATCTGTAAAGCACTTTGTGATTTATATCTGTGAAAGGTGCTATATAAATAAAATTTGCTTACTTAGATACATATTGTCATAACCTTGTTAACTAGGCAAAGAAAGCTACTGTTTGCCAGTAAAAAACATGTGTAGCTGTCATATATGTCTACAAATGAGTCTACACAAACAGCTAGTCTTTAATAAACTTCTGTTTTGCTTCTGCTGGAAACATTAGCATTTTTTTTCTCTCTGTTTTGATTTTGATTTATGTCAATACATGTCAAATAATGCTACTTAAAGTGAATGATTTTATTCTGCTCTTAATGTAAGTTGGTAACCTTGAGCAAGACACTGCTTTCAGAAAGTGATACTTTTATCTGGACTTTGTTTAGCCTCTAAGATGTTAACAAAAGCTTTCAAACAATAGTAAATGTTTTTTAACCTTTGTATAATAATCTGCCCAGAATACACATGTTCTGAATTTCTCTGCATCTAATGACATCACAATGGGGCGACTTTGGTGTGCTATTATTTATTTTGGATTAACCTTAAAAGGTTAAACTTTAGTTGGAACTTTGTTTTTTATTTAGCTTACCTTTTTTTATTGACCATCTAATTTTTAAGTTTCAGATATTTTTTTCTTTGTTAGGGTTAGGATATTCTCCAAAGACTTTGTTTAGTCTTTGTTTTGCCTTCATGCACCACAATCCAACTCACTCAGCACGATTATAATTCATACCTTTTTTTGCAGTTCAGTTCAGAATTCCAAAGAGAAAAACCACGACAAATAAATGCCTGTGTGAAATGAAAACAGCTGGAGCCCCCCTGAATAGACAACCTTGCAGTCGGATGGAACAGATGTGCAGAAATCCACATTCATCCTTGCTGGTATGACTCAAAAAGACAGGCTAACAATAAGGTGTCTAATCAGTTTATCTAAAGCTGTCTGAACATGCTAGCCCTCAAAAGCCTTACTACCTTTAAATTCTTCATGCACTCTTCCAATAAAATTTAAGTCAGTTATTTGGAGCTACAAATTTTGCCTGAAAACCTGGAGTTCAGTTTTCTTAAATTAGATATGGTCTTTTGAATGCTATTTCTGAATTACCTTTAGAATATGCCTTCAATAATTTAAATTCAGTGTTTCATTCTTACTCAGATTTCTGTTTTGTTTCTTCCTTTATTTAGACATTAAGATAAATTAGTGTTACTGATACAGGTTAGATTGCTAATTCTTTTAGTGACTAAATCCAATAAAATCATTTAATTTTAACTGAAGTGTCATTATTGCAATTCTAAGAATAAATATATTTCATCATTAATTTCTATACTGATTAAGAAACAGAATTTACTCCCTCAGAATTTTTTTTTGATAGATTTTAAGATTGATAAGCAAATATATATTCTATTAATGAGACTAACTGACAACATCATGGCAGAGGGTGAGAAATACAGATGCTTCAGAAAAAAATAGATTCTTAAGTTCAACAAAGTAATGTGCTAGCCAATAACATGTTTTATCTACTCTTTTATTTTAAAAGTTAAAATTGGTAATACTTAATAATATGGGCACACAGCTCCCTGTGACTGCCATAAAATTATAAATAACAGTGTACACCAATAACTAGTATCTGGTTTTGAGTTTCATCAGGACAGTATCTACTTCTTAAAAATTGCTTCATCGGGGCATCCCTAGTTCTGAAAGCAGAGAACTATCCTCGAGGCTCTTTAACAACATTCCTGAATGTTAATCTCTTCTGTTTAAAACAGAGGATGTTAAGGTGCAGCATTGTGAAGTTTATAAAACTCATATCATATTTCCATAACTTTAAGACAATTTTAAATTATTAAAGTCAGAACAACATGTTCAAATTTGTTAAAAGGTTTTGCAGAATAAATATCACATTCCCCCCTGCAAAAAAAATATATATATATATTTTGCTGTGATGATGATGATGAAAATCAGAAAAAAGTCACAATTTTACTTTAATACCATGACCATATAAAACAATGACTTGGTAGGTTGTGGTATTTTACACGTTACACATTTTAGCCAGCAGTGTGGAGTTATTAGATAGATCAGACATGATGGTCAGCTATTTTTAGACCTTTAAATAGGGCTAATCTCTAATGCTCAGTACCCAGACATCAGAAAGGTCAGCAGTTATTATGCCTTATTTCTCAAAACCAACATGTCAGCATCCCTTCACACACATCAATTAACATTAGGGAAATATTGGGATGCTATAAATAGCAGCGGTTGGACTTCAATGTTGAACTTTAAACCAATACACATCAGTGAGGTAGGGTGCCATTTAGGTTGCTGAAGTAGTTAACATCAATTCTGAAAATGGGAATCAGTATTTCTTCTTATTTAGATCCTTTTTCCTGTGTTGCATTGATAAGCAAATGCAACACAGTGTTCCTTTTGTGTTCTCTGACTGAAGCCACTGCCTTTGTTCTCTTTTTATTACATATGTTTGTTAAATGGTGTATGAGTTTCATCATGCATGACTAAATATTAAAGGTAATGACTGCATCTAATAAGTTTTTGGAAGGCTTTCTTAAAGTCCTCATTAAAGATGGTGTAGATGAGGGGGTTGATCAGAGAGTTAAGGTAGCCCAACCACGTGAGAAAATCCGCCATTTCGATGGAAGTGTTACATGAACCACAGGTGTTGACGATCACCTCCTTGACAAAAAATGGCAGCCAACAGATCACAAAGGCCCCTATTATCAACCCCAATGTTGATGCTGCTTTTCGTTCCCGTGAGCCTGAAATTCGGGGCCCTTGGTAAACTTGGCTCCGATGTGACTCGCTTCTCGAATCATGCCTGCGTGACTTGCTTTGGAAAACTTTTTTGGAGACTCGCACTCGTTCACGTGGTGTTTCCTCAGTAGAAGGTTCAGAGAAGGACTTTTCTGGTGGGCTTATGGGTTCGGGACTCCGAGGACCACCATCGCCGTCGCTGTCTCCAGCAGGATAGGATGAAGGGATCATGCTCCCATTGGTCATGCATGAGTGACGACTAGCTCTGCTAGCCTCTCTGCGCATGTAAAGTGTCTGAGCAGCCTTGTAGATTTTATAGTAGAGGATTAGAATGAGCAACAGGGGAATGTAAAATGCTCCAAGCGTGGAATAAAGAGTGAAGGCCATGTGGTGGTGGATGATGATGCATTGATCCTTATGTTCCTCGTCATTGCTGTAGTGCCGCCAGAGTAGCGGAGGAAGTGAGATGAGAATGGACAAGAGCCACACTACTGCCACCATTGCACCAGCCCTGGCTCCTGTGCGTTTGCGAGAGTATTCCACAGCATCTGTAATGGCCCTATAACGGTCAATGGCAATTGTAGCAAGGTGCAGAATTGAGCAGGTACAACACGCAATGTCTATGCTTAACCAAATGGTACACATCACCTCGCCCATGACCCATTTTTCATTCTGGATGTAGATGATGCTAAATGGCATAACCAGCACAGCCACCAACAGGTCAGTTACCGCTAATGAGCAGATGAGGTAGTTGGCTGGGTGGTGTAGCTTGCGGGTGACAGCAATAGCTGTGATCACCAGACAGTTAAAGAATGTAGTTAATATGGCAACGACAGAAAGGGTTATTGTTAGCAGGATTTTACTGGGAGGGAGTGTTGCAGTCTCAAAGGAGTCATAACTGCTGCTGTTTGTGGCGAAGGCTCCTTCGGTCCAATTAAAGAAATCCATTCTGCAAAACTAAATGGAAAAAGAATCCTCCATTAGGCATACAATGAAAAAGGAAAGAAAAATCTCCTCGGTACAACATCAGAAGTGTTTATGATTTTGTAATCTTTTCACAATCCGGTAAGGAAATTAAAATCTGTGAAAGTTGTTCAAATTCACCTCTCTTTTTCAAACATTCAAGGGCAGTTATTTGGGGTTTTGCACTACATACAAAATAAATATCAAAATGCATGAAAAGAACCCTTTCATTCAAAAACATGCCATTAAACTCAAACGACTTTAATGATTCTGCTCAAGGCCATGAGGCAACTCAAGCTATGAAAAAGCTCATCTTGCTGACAAAAGTTTGCCCTTGAAGTAATTGAAGCAATCCAGTCCTACCTGTATATCCTTCAATGTGTTGCCGCTTTCAGTTCAGTGTGCAGCAGACCATCTGTTGAGATCTGTGCTCCCTGCCAAATCTGCCATCACTTCACCACTATTGCTCAGCACCTAGAAGAAAGTAAGAATGAGAGGAACAATGTTAAAAAACATATTTTAAAAGTAAGAATTATGCTTATTATAGTTTACATTTGTATTTTTGGTCACATAGATAGTTTCACATGTTTGTTTTATTTTTATTTTTTGGTTTTACACAGCGGCAATGCTTAAAAAAATACTTTCAATAATAACCCACACTGCATATATATATATATATATATATATATATATATATATATATATATATATATATATATATATATATATATATATGGACTGGAAGCCCCGAGATCAAAGTGGGGTACACCCCCAAAGGTGGTGGAGAATGACCGAGCTAAGATCCTGTGGGACTTCCAGATCCAGACAGACAAAATGGTAATGGCGAACCAACCGGACATCGTGGTGGTGGATAAACAACAGAGGAAAGCCGTTGTGGTGGATGTAGCAATACCAAGCGATTGCAACATCAGGAAAAAGGAACACGAGAAACTGGAGAAATACCAGGGCCTCAGAGAGGAACTGGAGAAGGCCTGGAAGGTGAAGACCACAGTGGTGCCTGTGGTCATCGGGGCCCTCGGGGCAGTCACCCCCAAACTGGAGCAGTGGCTAAAACAGATCCCAGGAACAACATCAGACATCTCAGTCCAGAAATGCGCAGTTCTCGGCACAGCCAAGATACTACGCAGAACCCTCAAGCTCCCAGGCCTCTGGTAGAGGACCCGAGCTCAGAGGTTGAGAAAAGACTACCCGTGGAGGGTGAGAAGGGAATTTTATTATATATATATATATATATATATATATATATATATATATATATATATATATATATATATATATATAGTGCTTTCCAAAAGTATTCATATTTGAAACTTTTCACATTTTAAAATGTTGCTACCACAAACTTCATTAAATTTTATGGAAGTTTTGTGTGATTGACCAATGCAAAGTAGCACATAATTGTAAAGAGTAAAGAGAAATTGATACACAGTTTACAAACCTTTTTACAAATAGTCTCTTCAAATTGAATTCACTGAAACAAAATCCAGTGCAACCAACTGCCTTCAGAAGTCACCTAATCAGTGAAAAGACTCCACCTTTGTGTAATTTTTTTCTCAGTATGAATATAGCTGTGCTGTGAAGGCCTCAGAGGTTTCATAGAGAACATTAGTCAACAAAGCAGCAATTAACACACCAGACAGATCAGAGATAAACTTATGAAGAACTTAAAAGCATGGTTAGAGTACAAAACAATAATCCAACCTTTTCACAGAGCACTATTTGATCCATCATCAGAAAATGGAAATGGTATGAGACCACTTTAAAACTAACCAAGACATGGCATCCACCTAAACTGACTGCCCAGGCAGGGAGAGCATTAATCAGACAAAGAGCCCAGAGGCCCATGGCAACTCTGGAGGAACTGTAGAGCTCCATGTCTCAGGTGGGAGAATGTATTAACAGGACTGTTTTTTTAGTAATGCACTCCTTAAATCTACCTTTCATAGAAAGAGTGAACTTTAAAAAAAAAAAAAAAAAAAAAAAAAAAAAAAAAAAAAAAAAAAAAGGCCAAGAGAACACATTTGCACTTTACCACAATCCATACAGGAAAAATGTGCAGTGGTATAATAAGACTGGCATGAGACTATTTGGGCTACATGCAAAATGTTATGTGTTGGTGGAAAAGTCAAATATCCCCAAAAAGTGCAGCCATAACTGTATTCTTTCCATTTATACAGCTATGTGTTGGTTTTTCAAATAAATCCTAGTAAAATACATTGAAATTCACACCCAACTGATACAAATAATATGTGGCAGTGTGACGAATGTACCTCTTATTTTTGTCATTGTGGTAAAGTAGTTTGTTCTTCAAGCACATTATTTTAAAAGTATAATCCCCCATATGGGTACATTTTTACTCTGCTATGCCTAATTTCTAATTAGTATCATTAGACTAAACCTAAAAATGTCACCATCTGCAGCTGTGTATGTAGAGTACAGCTAGTGGTTGTACAAAAATGGATGGATGTAGTCACTATCATTTAATCAAACTGCAAAGAAATGAATGTCATTACAGCTTCTTCACATCTTCTTCACCACATTGTTTAATATCCTGGAGACATGGGCAGAAACTGTTGCTATAGAAACCTAAGAAGTACAGTAATTTTAATAAATGTGATGATCTCGCAGAGGCAGCCAAAAGTCTGAGCCAAGGTCTCCATCAAGACTGTCCAATATCAAGGCAATGGGTTAAGGTCTGGGTGGGTGGAAGAGTGGAGTGAGTTTAGATTTCATTTCACTTAAGCCTAATATATGTTCTTTATATATTAGCTGCAACTAGCTCATTTAAGAGAGGAGACATTCTGTCACTGTCTCAGAAAAAGTGTATTTGCATGCAAATCAAATCCTAAACAAATAGCCATCATGAAGTAAACTGGTTGTTCATTCCCCCATCCAATGATTCAGTTATGATAGTCTTTAAAGACAATACATTGTCTTTCTCTGCATTACAATGCAATTCAACATTCCCTGTTCTGGAAGCAGCGTGAAAGAAAGCCCAACAGTATGCAGATTACTTTGTGCAGAAAGATAAATAATTACCGCTGCACTGATGCACTGTCAGCAGCGCAGAAATGTGTTTCCGACTGAAAGAAGCGGAGGAGCTGAGAATGTTTTTAAGAAGTTATATCTGTGTACGCATATATATAACTGCACTGATTGATATATGTAATACTGTCAAACATTGTGCACAAAAAACATCTGCCTTCCTTCTGAAATGTTCTAAAGTGCAGCTTTCTCCTTGTCTGAAGATAAGCTCTACTGTACAAGCATAAATCCAGTCAGTTCTGCTTTATTCCCTCCAAAAAGTGCCTGAGCATGGACTCAGCAAATTTGAAAAGCAGAATTATAGCTACATTGTTTTTCAAATTATCCAGTGTCTTGTTTGTGTGTATGTGTATGTGCTGCTACATTTTCCACAGTTCATTATTTACAATATCTGCCCATTGTGAATTAGTAGAGATAAGATACGTGAGTCGCCAGCTTTGCCAAATCATTTGTAATTGGATCTACATTCTCTAATAAGAAGATATGCTCAAAAACTGCAGTACTGTACAACATTTCTTCTGCATTTTACAAGAAACTCATTCAGAATTTAATGAAAGCAGAGGCATTTTAAAAAGGATCCTTGACTTTCAGAGATGGATGGCACAGTTTTTTTTTTTCTTTAATCTGATGTCAGGTGATTATCCTCAGTCATACCTCAGTCAGAAAGCACAAACAAAAAGCAGTATACGCCAAACAGCATCTAACACCCTTGATTATTTCAGTAATTCGGCATATGAGATATTGATCGATCAATTTCTCAATATTTTTGATAAAACTAAGAATTAAACTTTTTTACATGTGAAGGTTTCAAAATACTCTGCTTCAAAGCATTTGTAATTACTGTAGAATATTTCAGTCTAGACTTGACAAATCTAGTGCTTTTTATGCTTTTCACAATCTAACAAGGTCCATACACCAACAGTACTTTTTTTCTGGATATTCACAAATAAAACAAAAGCTTTCATCAATCTCAAACTGTGCTTTGAAGAATCTCTGCTCTGTATAGAATTACCCAGTTCAGGTATAAATAGTCCTAATATGCATGATTTGAACTAGAGATGGTCAGATAAGGTCTAGACATCAGGACAGAAAGCCATTAGCCACATCAAAAACAGCAACTGCATGACAAAGTGTAAGCAAAGTACTTAGTTGTAGCACTGCATCATCAAAATAAACTTTCCCATATTGATTGCAGGTTGGGGAAAGGCTTTATTCCCACACATATCATCAGACTGCATTAGATTGCTTTTTGAGGAGTTTGGAGAATGTGTTCAAACTTTTAAGTCTTTGTCGTGTTCTATGAACAGTTCTTGACCAATTATATCTGATTCTATTCAAATAGTGAAGTGCTCGTGTGGGGTTTTTGAATGGTCTGGAAACATCTAAATATCAGAGTGAAAGAATTCAGCATTGTAAATAGATGAAAAGCGTCTCTGCCTTTATCTGTCTAAGCAGGGTATGTATGGACATATGAACTACAGTATACACACAAATTTATGCTTTCACAGAAATATCTGGGATTCTTGTCAAAAAAATCTCAGGATTCTGACACTCCCCCCCCCCGTTCCCCCTCCTCTATCCATTTTTGCTCTTACAAGAACAGGGATGTTGCATCTGTCATGTCGAGTATAAGCTTTGAAACACAGTTTGGCCCAGGCAAGCCGTTGAGCTGCCAAATGCTGTTGTGAAAGAGGGGAGCTGTGAAATAGCTAATGACTGTGACTGACAGCTCAGGAGCTTTGCAAAGTAAATGATGTAAAAACACACCCAATCTCATTCATTTACCAGTCTCTGTTTTTGTTTGTATTTTCCATCCACTGTCATTTATTTCATTTATGTTTCTGACAGTCTCTGCTGGTAAGAAAATGTGCTACATGGAGCAATTTCTTAGAGGCTGAAATATTGTTTTAGTTTCTGTATTAAATGGAAATGAAAGTCATGCTTTCTGGGAAATCTATGAATATTCTTCACACATTCCAGAAATTCTTTTGTTTGTTTGTTTCATTTAGTGGCTGTCATTTCTTAGATGTCACTTATACAGAAGTAAATAATCCAGTGCACAATTTCAGGTTGAAAAAGAGGTCTTAGTTATTTTTAAACTGTCTATAGATAACCAGACATCCAAATGCTGTCTGGTAATAATGTTATCTAGTCTTATACTATGCTATGCAGGTGTTCCATCTGCACAAATAAAGATTCACTTGACTCAGAATGCCAGACTGGGGTGACTGAAACAGCAGGGCAGTTAAACCTATTTACTGAATGATTAAACTATTAAATATGACTACTTGGGGCAGTGACACAGTGTGTGTTGAACACTGAACAGTTAGATTGAAATGTTCAAGAGAACAGAATAGACACCAGGTAATCAAGTGATCATTATATGTGAAAAAATGATAGTGCTGCAATGAAGTAAGTATCTGATGCTGTCCTTATGTTATAGAAAATTGCAAATCTTATACCATACATTTCAATACAAGTATGTAAAAGAGGTATATCATTAACAATCTGCATAGTTCATATACATGAAAGGACTTGATCTTTCTGATTTTCCACTTTTTACAGCTGAACCCATGTGACAAAGCGTTTCTAGATGCCCCACCAGAAGTAGCACAATAAGAGTCATTGTGAGAGAAATATCAGGATACAGTCTGAAAGATGTATTTTTCTTAAATTCATATTCAACTTAGTTCTTTACAGTGTCCCAAAGATTTATTATGGTCACAAAACACTGTAATTGTTTAATGTTTTTATGACATGTTAAATGAATATTTGCACATTTTTATATATTTTTTTTGTCAGGAATTTGAATGTATAAACACAGAATGTTTTAGGTAAACCACTACTGGCTCTATTTTGACAAAGTATGGGAATCAAAAGTTGAAATATGAGGGCTAAACTGAGGCAGACTTGCACTTTGTCCATTCAGTTGTCTGGTCATTGACTGTTGGCCTGGCTGGTTCATTAACCAAAAAGTCAGATTGACTTCTGCAGCCAAAAGCAGCAGGCGGCGTTAATACAATAATTTGCTGGTGTAAAAACCAAAACAGAAGAGTGAGTCATTAGTTGCTGGAACAACAGCAAGCAGAGAGCCAAGTTTCTGAAAAATGATCCATGAAAATCGGAAAAGCTCACAGAGGGTTTTGGCTGCAGTTTAACTGCCAGCTGCTGTAGTAATGAAGTGCCAGACATCAACCAAGCAGGGCTGTTGAAGACCAGGTTGCTGAACCTGAGGAACAACCACTGGTTGGTCATAATGGGAGAAAAATCAACAGGAGCATAAAATACCAGGCCTAAGATACATTTGCTCAGTTTGTCATTGACTCTTCTTCAGACATTTATTTAGCTTCTATAAACTGATGATAAAAAATATGACATTTGTTGAAACAGACATGCTTAATTGCTAACAATTGAAATTGCTTGGTGGTGAGTTGATTTCTGAAACTAGACAGAGGCCTGTGGTTTTGAATGAAACTGGAACAAAAACCCTTATCCACTGACACCACTCTAAACAGGCTGGTAAGTGGCAAAGAGAACTGAATAAAATATTTAACCAACCTGTTTTCTATTTGTATTTGTGTTGTTTCTTTTTTCCTTTGTCTTGTCTTTCATATGTCTTTGGTGAGTTCTTGTGGAAGTGACACCAACCATACAAACCTGGAGATTGTTAGAAGCCTTGATATCATAAAGAAATAAGTTAATTAATCACATCAGAATTGTACCACTCATTTGTTGGTTTTATATGCGCTTTTATAATCTTGTTTATATTGTTGTTTATATTTATTAAAAAATATCAAGCCAGGCTTACTTTTCTTTACACTGTATAGAAAAAAAATATTTATTTTGAATATAGAGACATATAGTCTACAACTTACTGTTTTCACAATTTGCTTACTTGTGTAAGAAAGAGTTGCAGCTACGATGAGGGCTCTATAATCATGAAAAAAATCTGGACACCCCATTAATTATTCAGTTTTTTCAACAAATATGTTCACATCAATGTATTTATTCATTCATTTATTTTTGGTAACGAAAGTGATTAAATTAGCCAGGCACTGGCATATCAGGAGTTGTTTTGGGAGTCCTTCACTTATAGACTATTTTCTGGACACTGGAGTGGCTGATTTCAAATTCTTTTGAGACCTGCTTAAATCCCTTTCCAGACAAATAAGCTTCCACATCTTCTTTTTAAAGGCCTCAGGCAGCTCTTTTGATCTTGTCATGGAGTTCATTCTTTCTTCTGCTGGGCAAACTTCCTTCCAAATGCCGAGAATAGATGTTCTAATCACCTGCATCCGATCACCTGATGTGATGCATCTATTTCTATATGTAATCATTTAAAGGCAGACAATGAATGTGACCTTATTTATTCCACACCAACAAATATATTTTTAAAATGTGATTTTGCAGAGAAGTTTGGTAAGGTACGTTTTTGTCAGTATTTATTGTCATTAATATTACTTGAAAATTCTGAGCATAATTAAATTATATATTAGATATCCACGTGTCCAAATATGTTGTTAAAAACTTATAGCCATCTATCATAGGGTGTCTTCATTTTTTTCTATGTCAATTTTTTTTATACATAAGGCTTAAGGTACTTTTGTAAACAGTGACCCAATATGTAAAAAGCATACTTCCATATTTAAATTATACTTTAGGGATTAATAAAAGTGCTCTGGATGTCTGAAATTTCACTACAAGATACTAGAGGCTAATTTCTATTGTATGTGCAATTGATAGATGAAATCTCAGGAGTGAGTCACAGGGTGATGTCATTCCCATTGTGCTGAGAGAGCCACATGACACTGCTTACCCACTTAACAAAAGTCTCTGTTCTCACTCATTGACCTGCGTCCTTGTTTTAAGCTCTGCTGTTTCACTTCATTAATACACAGCTAGGTTGTCTTTGCACAAGCAGACACACAATGTGTGACTGTATTAGCTGAAAGATGCCTCCCCCAAAGACATCATTTAAGGGAACTGGTCGAAGTAATTAGTGGATACATACAGTACATATTTCTTTAAAAAGTATTTAATAGTGGGCCTTTATGGGGTACCAGCCAAGAGATATGTAAAAATGTTTTTTTTATATATAAATATCCTTGAATTTATGTTTCCACCTTGGTTTTCTTTGATATCTACACACAAAATGATTACCATTCTACAAAGAGAAAGCCACTGTGTCACTTACATTGCAAGGTTTTTACAACCACCAACTTTCTAGCAGAGCAACAATCCTCAACATCCAGCCATGGTTTAGATCAAAGTGCATTCAGTTAATAGACTCAAACACCCAGATCTAAATCCAGTTGGGAATCTGTGAGAAGCACTTAAAAAATTATGTTCCCAGAAGCTAGTAGTCCAGTCTAAGTGAGATTAAATGCAAAGAACAAAGGGCAATATATCCTGCAAGACTTGTAGCTGTAAAAACAGAAAAGGTGATCATATGAACAATTGACCCAGGAGGAATAATACAAATGCATGCCACACTATTCAGATTTTTTAACGGACAAAAAATTGAAAACCATGTGTCACTTCCCATCCATTTCAAAAGAATGCATGTCTCTGTGTTGCATTTGTAACGTGACAAAAAGCTAAACATTTCAATATGTACAAATAGTTTTGCAAGGCACCGTGGCATCCGATGTACATTGTTGTTCTTTCATAATAGGTAAAAATTAGTGATTTGTAGCTCAGGGTTAAAGATTGCAGTTTCCTTGTTTCCTCAGTGCATGCATTGGTTCTCTCTAGGTGCTCCGGCTTCTTCCAACAGTCCAAAAACATGACTGTTTGATTAATTGGTTTCTCCAAATTGCCCTTAGGTAAAAGTGTGTGCGTACATGGTTGTGTTCCCCTGTGATGGACTGGCGACCTGTCCAGGGTATAGCCCGTCTCTCACCCAACTGGGTGAGATCATGTTGTTATGCTATCATGCTATGTATGTCCCTACGTGGTTGAACCTCTACTTTCAGCTCTCATGAAATGGCAAAAGCTGGATGAAAACATGACCTTTATACTATGTGTCACTGATGCCATATCATGTGGTTATGGGACATTTGTTTTGGCACACACCTTTCAAGGTGCACAAGACACACCATCCCGAGCTCCTGTGAAATCTCTCCCACTGCAGTATACGTCATGGTGTTTTGTTATATGTATGGTGCAACAGTAATGTAAACATAGCGATCATGGCAGAGAGGAACGACTATTATGAGTTCACTAATTAGGAGGAAGAGAAAATGATGCTTGACGAGCTGTCACATCTCATTTTTTTCCCCGTGTTATCGGAAACCAAAAAAAAAAGAAGACGTTGGTGGGACGTTCACCTGCTGCACTGGACCAGAACCAAGCAGGAGGAGTTCAGTGTTTTGGTCCAACAGTACACAATCACGGCCTCAAGCAATTGCTCCTCAAAACTTTCCAACCTGCTCTCTGGTTGAAAAACTGGCTTCTGAAAGTGGAGTAGTTAAGGCTGCTTTCCACATAAAGAAACATCCCATGAAATTTTGACCAATGACATAATGGCTTCACACGCAAAGAAGGGGGATTTGCCAGGTCGCATGTGAGCACACGCGAGTGAACAGGCAAACATGTTGCAAAAACCTGCAAAGCAGTTGTGGTTGCATTTTTTAAATGTGCCAAATTTCGTTTTGATGGCAGCACTTAATATCCTGCGAGTAGCAACAGGAGTAACTCTCCTACTCCTGGTCCATATGGCAAGTGCTTCATGCCCTGCACCTGACATGCAACAACAGTCCAGTTAACACCGAATGAAAGGTGTTTACCTGGCTTTGCTGTTGGAGGGGAAATACTCCCCCTGATTGAGGAAGCCTTTGCTTGGTAAGCAAATAAATACACACACACACACACACACACACACACACACACACACACACACACACACACACACACACATATATATATATATATATATATATATATATATATATATATATATATATATATATATATATATATAAATTTTGTAAAAACTGAAAGGTGAAGAGAGAAGGACACAAAAGATGAGATAAGAGAAAGAAAGAGAAAGACAGAGAGAGACAGATGAAAACATATAGACATGTGGAGAGATATACAGTAAATAGAAGAAAAATAAAGAACATTTTCGAGTTGTTTTTTTATTCCCTTAAAAATATTCTGCCAAATACACATGTAGACAATGGGCTATAGAGAGACCATCTCTCAGCCTGCATGATGCTATCAATAAATGGGCCAAACATCTCAGAGTTTCTATATTCAGAGGCTTCGGAAATGTTCTTCCAGAAGCCAAAGAAGACACATTGCAGCAATAACAGCTGTACACTTTGCATATAATCACAACTAACTATAACTGTTCCAGCATTTGTTGAAGTACTTGTTCAATATGTGTTACATATTTATTGTTTGTATTAATGGCTGTTACAGTAATTACAGCAATCAATTGTACTGCGGAGTGATTGCTGTTATTAAAGGAAAGTAATGAAAAGTTGCTTGTTTAGAGACGTGTCTTAGCCCCTCCTTGCAAGACCAGATCCCTCTGAATTGGATTTATATTACAACATTAATTTGTGTGTTTTACATCCTTAAAATACTTGACTTCACTGGACAATGAACTCTATAAAAGACATATTTCTCCTTGTGGCATTTCTTAGTATGCAACCATCGTACAGCTGATTTATGCAAGTCTCCACACTCAACACCACAGACATAAAAGATTTTTAAAGTCAAAGCTTGCTGGAACTTAAGACCATTATTTCCCTTCATTAGTGAGCACTCCCCCTCTCAAAGTGATTTTATGCAAGGGTGGAAAATGGCATCCAGCCTACCTTCTTTATGGGTTTATGTATCTCCCAGAGTCTCCCACGTTTTAAAGAAAGCCGGAGTACAATCAAAATAGATCAGTATATAAAGCAAGCAAAGAAAAAAAAAAAAAAAAATCAAAACGGGCTTTTGTGAAGAAATAATACAACCTATGTTGTTGCTTGAGGTTGTGACAGTAGATCTGGAAAATTTGCACAACAATCTGCAACACGTCTCATATGTGCAACATAGGAACTTTACCATACGAGTCATTTAAGGTTGTGATGACCAGATATGACATTTGAAATATAAGAGAGCAGTTGGACCAGAGACAGCAGAGCTTTTTTACTGACCAAGTGAAGTATTTGTTGAATCAAACAAAAATGGCAGTCAGATTTCAAGGTCTTCATTTGGCTAAAAATGTTTTGTCAGTGGTACATTTTACCAAAATTGAAAAAAAAGAAACAAAAATAAAAAAATCCCCAGGGAAGATGAGGAATTACATCACTGAAATGTTTCTTTTTGGAGCTGTACAGCTATTATAAATGCAGTTTGAAAGTTAGGTTTTGATCAAACACACCCAGTGATCTGGGTGTCAGGGACATGTTATGGTAGAAGAAAGGTTTCTCCAGGCAGTGTTAAATTTCAGCTGAGACCCAACTACTGCCAAAGATTAGATAAAGGTGTCTCCAGAGAAAAGTGTTTAAAAAAATGACTGACCTCAGAACATTGCTCAGGCTGAAAGGTGGAGTAAACACAACAGGCACAGTGAAGCAGAGGAGGATGTGCTTAAGCTGTATTCAGTCAAGATCTGACAATGTTGACTCTTTCTATGAAGTTATGCTCCAACCACTGATCAGAAATGGGAGATTTATTTCTCTTATTTAATAAATATTTTTGTTCTTGATTGCTGCTTTCTAAATTTTAAATTTTTTTCGAACTCAATGAACGAATTGCCTGACCTTTTATTTTTTTTTTTTCCTGTATTTCCAATATTTCCAAAACTGATGTTTCCATCCATGCATGGCCATGTTTAAGTTTAGTGTTTAGGAACCATAGCAATAACAGCTGTGATACACCTTAACCAACTTTTACAAGTTATTGTGCAGACTCATAATGAGTGACAAGGAAAACTGGATGAAAAATCTGGGAGCTCAGAAGTAGAAGGAATGTGAAGCAGTGAAGCCTATATTTAGTAATAGGGAAATTATCTGCAGCCAAGTAAGAGTAGGAGTGCATATAAATGGTACTGCTGTGCCAAGACTGTCATACTGTATGTCTGACAACAATAAGAACTTACCCAGAGAGAAATATGGCTCTAAAATTTTGAGGATGGCATGTCTTTAGATGTTTGCCAGATGCATACATGAGCAACTCTGGGTTTACAATGAAGGGTGGTCCTACGATACTAAATTACAGGTAATTACTGATTGGTAGTCATGTTGTCATTTTCATTCCACACTGGTATCTATCATAAATTTATGGTGAGAAATGAAGAAATAGTTTTCTGTCTGTACCTCATCAGAGTTTTGTGTAAAAAAAGATCTAATTAGTGTCAACAGACAACTCAGTTGCTGAAACCCTTCAAAGGCAAGGATTCAAGACAGATGGAATAAACCCCATCTCAAGATTCCCTCAAGAGAATAATATATATATATGTAGATATGGAAGTGTGAGCATAATGTTTCTGGGGTTACTTTTTATTTCAGGTCAAAGATTAATTAATTTAATTTCCTTTTGGGATAAATAAAGTATTTTTTAATTTAATATTTCAGAACAGTGTAATTTCTACTCAGAAAATTCTTAGTTCTCAGATGCCAGGTTTGTATGTAAATATTTAACACTTGAATTTTAAATGTGGCACCTGATTAAACCTTAGGGAAATAAGTTCTCAAAAAAAAAAAAAGCCATTTGATTCAGTTGTGTTACTTTTGTTCACCAGATGTCAAATTTGAACCTTGATATAAAATTAACCTTTATATGCTAGTTTTCACAGTTAAAACTGTCGTATGTAACTTTTATAGCTTTTATCACACTCATTTATGTGCTACTCAATGTGCTAATGGCGGAGAAATCAACTTATTGCTAATAATTAACTTTTACTGTATAACATATGAAAATAGTTCATTTCATTTTGCTATGTGACAAAAAAATTCAACTCATCACTTGAGCGTTGCTTCTCGAAGTTAATCAGTGCAAAACTTGTCTTTCCAAACAGCAGAAAGAGCAGCAATAGTGGCTGGGGATAATACATTTCATTGGAGCTAGAGTGACAAATCATTAGGGCTCAATCAGCCATTGCTCAAATGAAATGGTGGGTGGTGAAAGGTTTTGTCATGTAAGCTGCCATTTACTTCAAAGCCATCTGGTGTCTTATGGTGACTTCCAAAAGAGAGCAGAATATGTGATCTAAGGCCAAATTAAAATTAAAAAGCCATATAACATTACAACTTCATGAGACCATATTTAAATATCCTTACGGGTAACCATTGGTGTGATACCAAAAGTTAATGAGGCTTTCAAATCAATTAAAATACTTATTTTAAATATGAAACACCAAGAAAAAGTGTTGGTTGCTTCATAGATCTCTTCTGTTTTTGATTAAAAAAAAACCAAAGTCATCAACTTCTATCAGTTTAAAAGGACTACAAAGTTATTTCTAAGGCTTTGGAACATTGAGAGCTGTTATTCACAAATGGTGAAAACAGTCAACAGTGGTGAATATTCCAAGGAGTAACTGGCCTATCAAACTTACTCCACAAGTGCATCCACAGCTCATCCAGGAGGTCAAAAAACCCAGTGTATCTAAAGGACTACAGACCGCACTTGCTTTAGTCAAGGTTAGTGTTCACGATTCAACAAAAAGACAAAAACTGGGCATAAATGGCTTCCATGGCAGTGTCCAAAGGGGAAAACAACTGCTGACAAAATAAACACAAAGGTCAGTCTCATATTTGCCAAAAATCTATTTTTTTTCAGTGGTTAAAGAAAACAAAAGAAAGTAAGGGTTTTTGAAATTGTGCTGCTGCTTAAAGCAATTATTAATAAAACTAGTAATTTAGATCAAAATTACCAAGTCAGGGCACCACTCAATTAACAAGAAAATAGTCAAAATAGTTCAGTCTCTGTTATTATTTATAAATACCTGCCTGATAAGACCTAGGTTTCAAAATAGATGAAAGCATAAGTCCAGAATTGGTGTTATCTGAACAGAATCATGCTACACATGTATGGAATGAACACAGGCAACTTCTAGCAAGGAAGAGAAGAAGAGAAGAGAAGAATTAGTTTAGACAGATTGATAAACTTGGTATGTATTCCAAATAACCATTTCACAAAGCAAAAGACAAAACATTATTTTGAGGAAGTAATGTCTTATTAAACTTCAGCTGAAATAGAAATAAATAACCCTTTAAAATTTTTATTTCTGATCTATTTATCAGTTCCTGCATTGATAATTTAATAACTGGAAAAGCAAAATGGTGGACCGAGAGCACGTTGGCACTTGCAAAAAGGTGTCTCAAACGGACTGAAATAATCTAATGTTTTAATGTTTAAAAAATGTATTCCAAGTCCAAAGCACCGTAAATAACAATATAATCATTATGAGTGTCAGCAGTCCCTTACAGCTGACCATGCAGGTAGAAAAAGCTATGTATTGGGATATGGGAGCCCTAAAATGTCTTTAGCATCAAGAGGTACCTGTAGCCTAGCTAGAAGGAAAAACTCCAGTAAAACAAAGCAAACACACGTTATGTGATTAAAAATGACCTTTTATGGGTTGACACCCTTGTAATACACTGTTTATACCAGAGGTTCCATGGCCTGTTTGTACCCAAGAACAGGCGAGCTTGCATTACCTGACTATCAGTGATCAAACAGGAATTAAATTTGAACAGTATAATCACTTCTAGCCTTGGCTACAGCATGTTCTGGGGCCTGCTCCATTTGGAACAGTTCTAAACACAATAAAATACACAAAAACACTTACAATGATCATCCAAAGCTATTATTACTGCTCAGGCACCAGACCTACAGTGAGCAGAGTTCTGATGGATGAAGCGGGCTTTTGGCTAGCTGCGTCTGTGTCGGGCATCGGTAGCTATTGCGGCTAACAGCTTGTGGTGTGTTGCGCTAAGCAGGTTTGGAATGCTTGCTCAGATACTTAATTCCTCTTAGAGGCTGAAACCAGAATCTCCTTCTCAGCTCAGGTCGTCAGTGGTGTTTGGCTGGTTTGGCTGCAAAGTTCTTTCTGCAGAAACTCTGAAAAAACCAGGATCAAGGTTTATTCCTTTGACTGATCATTGCAATACAATCACCTGCATAGTTTTGGGTTCCAAAACTCCTGGAGAAGGAGCTGCCTTCATTTGCCCATGAAGACAGGGGTTTCGAGTAGCACGCTGTCCCCATTTTAATTAAAATTCAACTGTTGTAATTTCAATTCAACTTTCTTGTAGTTTTTGATGATTATGGCTTACAAGAAAAGAATTTTTAGAATACTGTGAAAAAGGTCATTAATGGAAACTCATGATTCCACACCCTAATCAGCTAATTAACTCAAAACATCTGCAAAGGTTTCCTGAGCCTTTAAATGGTCTCTCACTCTGGGTCAAGAAGGCTTCACAACCATGGGGAAGACTACTGACTGGACAGATGTTCAGAAAACGACATCGACACAGTTCACAAGAGCAAGCCTCAAAAGGTCTTTGGTGTAGGGTTGTTTACAGAGTTCTGTATCCAAGCATATTCACAGAAAATTGACTGGAAAGAAGAAGTGTGGTAGGAGAAATTGCACCAACAACAGAGAGAACTGCAGCCTTGAGAGGAATGTCAAGAAAAATCCATTCCAGACATGGGCTACACATGTTGCATTTCCCATTTCAAGCAACTCCTGAAACACGGACAAAGGCGCTGGACTGTTGTGCAATGGTCCAGAGTCCTGTTTTCAGATGAAAGTAAATTCTGCATTTCTTTTGGAAATCAAGGTCCAAGGGTCTGGAGGAAGAGTGGAGAGGCACAGAATCCAGATTGCATCAAGTCCAGTGTGAAGTTTCCACAGTCAGTGATGGTTTGGGGTGCCATGTCATCTGCTGGTGTTGGTCCACTGTGTTTTCTGAAGTCCACAGTCAATGCAGATGTCTACCTGGAAATTCTAGAGCACTTCATGCTTCCCTCTGCTGACAAGCTGTATGGAGATGCTTTTTTTCCAGCAAAATTTGGCAGCTGCCCATACTGCCAATGGTACCAAAAGCTGATTCCATGACCACGGTGTTCCTGTTCTTAATTGGTCAACAAACTCCCTGGACCTGAACTTCATAGAAAATCTATGGGCTGTTGTCAAGAGGAAGATGAGAGACATCAGACCCAGCAAGGTTGATAACCTGAAGGCAGCTATCAAAGCAATTTGGGCTTCCATTACACTGATGCAGTGTCACAGGCTGATCGCCTCTATGCCTTGGCACATTGATGCAGTAACTCATGCAAGAGAAGGCCCAGCCAAGTTTTAAGTGCATAGAAATGTACATACTTTTCAGAAGCCTGACATTTGTGCTTAAAACATCTGTCTTTTATTGGTCTAATGCAGTGTTTCTCAATTCTGGACCTCAGGGACCACTGCCCTGCAAATTTTAGATGTCTCTGTTTCAGAACCCCCAAATCAAATGACTGTATGACTTCCTCTGCATGCCATCAAGTGCTCCAGAAGCCTGTTAATCACCCACCTATTCCAGTCAGGTGTGTGGCAGAAGGGAAACACCTAAAACATGCATGGCAGTGCTTCCTGAGGACCTGGTTGAGATACTGGTCTAAAGTGATATTCTAATTTTCTGAGACACTGAATCACTTTGAGATAACTGGCAAGAAATATTACAGTTTTATGCAATATTACATTTTTTTTGAGATCTACTAGTTGCTCCTCTTGCTCAATTGTTGAGGTGCCTATGACTGTAATTGCAGCAAATTGCTCAAGTTGCACAAATTAGAAATAAAATGTTTATTGTATGTTCACATTTAGTTTAATGCATTGTTTCTAAGTTATACATATATGTGGATCAATGTGCTGAAAATATTTTAAAACTGAAAACATTACTATTTAGCATTTCCTGCATACAACCTTAATGTTCAATTGAGCAACAGAAGGAATATTTTAAATCACAATAGCATGGTAATGGAAAATGATAAAAGAGTAGGAAGTTAACAGTAAAAATATCTGAGCAATTTCTTGGAACATTTTGCGCCACTAGTTACATTCGGTATGTATTCTGATATGCTCAAAACCTTCAGTGTATGAAAATTATAAATATGAGAGGCTGGTACCACGTTGGTATCAAAGTCTAATGGTGTTTTAATAACCTCTTTGGCAGGCTTAACATTTGTAACAAACATCCATTTCAGATACACATAAAATATTTAAGATAAGAAAGGTTTGACATATGACAGCCTGCAGAAATGTACTTCCTTTGGATGTTTTGGATCCTTCAGATGAAGTAACAAGATGAAAGCTCTCATCTTTATCAAAGTTTAACTAGTGTATTAATAGAAGATAAAGCAACAAGGTGGAACTGTGGGAATACAAAGGCAGATTAAACAAACAGAAAAAAAAACCTTTTAATATTGATACCATGGAAACCTGAGGGCATTACGGTTATTGGGTAAATCCATTTTAAACACTGTAATTGGATTACATTTAAATCAAAAAGTGTAATTAGTTAAGAGTTTAGTGTGTTATGTTTTTGTCATCATTTCTGTGCAGAAGAAGGAAGGAACACTGAATATGTAAAAGCCTGTTGTGAGCATTCACAACTCGCACTGAGCAGTGACAATAACATTGTCAATATTTTATAAATTGTATGCAACAGCAAAAAACAAACAACAGCTCCAAAATTTGCACAAAAGCAGACCAAATGAGCCCAAAATTCAGGGCTTTACATGTATTTTTGAAATTGCTACATAGAACTACAGCATATACATCTGCAGAGCTGTGCTAGGGACTAATGCCCATCAAGTATAACACTGCCAGAAACATAATAGCATGCTTCCTGCTACTGGAAACTGATAACTATCTGGAACTGATCTGCCGGCTGATCGATCGATCGGTGCACCCCTACGATATTAGCCAATTTGCTTTGTTGTCGGAAAACAGAATATAATCTCTTTTTATTTTGCTTTTTAGCAAGAATCTAATAATGTACATATTCAACAAATTAGAATATTACTGAAATGTTAATTTATTTCAGTAGCTAAATTATATATATTAATTACACACAGACTGGTGTTTTCAAGCCTTTATTTCTGTTAGGTATGATGATTTACAGCTAATAAAAACACAAGATTTAAAAAAAACATTTTTAATACAGCAATGTGGGCTTAATGAAAAGTATGTTTAATATCTGCTCAAAGGTTGTAATTTTCAAAAGGTTCTTTAAATCTGTCAAATGAGTCTCATCAGTACACATATTGTAATTTATTGAACATGACTGTATGTACAAGTGCATCTCAACAAATTAAAATATCAAAATGTTCATTTATTTCATCAATTCAGGAAGTGAAACTAATATATAGGTTGATGACACACAGAAATATATTTCAAGTGATTATTTCTGTTCAGTTTGATGGTTATGGCAACTAGCTCATGAAAAATGTAAAGAAATAACACTCGATATATCACTGTGCTTAATTAAAGTTTGTAATATGCAATTTAAAACCCATATTAAAGAAATAATTGACCTTTTCAAAGAAATGTAACTTAAAGTGTACAATGTGTAACACAAGTTTTACTTTTGAACTGAATTATTGAAATAAATAAAGTTCTCACTGATAGTCTCAATCATTGGGATGCGCCAGTACAGCTCAGCAAGTTTTTGAGATGAAAGAGAGGACAAGGCTAACATAATGCAAATTCTTCTTTGTTTCAACAACATGGTAAAATTAATATTGTGCCTTGTAATGATATTTTTTGTATTACCACTGGAAACTGCTTAGTCTCAGCTTCCACAGATATGTACAAAGCTCCACTGCTGCAGCTCTTATGGGCAAATTAAACTTATGTGAAACAAACTCTTCAGAAAATTAATGAACTTGTTGCTGCTTATTTCTAACACAAGATGCTGCTAATATCTAAGATAAAGTCCTTTTTAAAAAAACTGGTCTGTTACAAAGTGATATTAACATGATGCTGTTATTCCATCCTTTATTTGCACCTAGATTGGCTACATAACCAAAGGTGCATATGGAATTGCAAGGGTGTTTTCATGTTTTATGCTTTTTATGTTTTAGTGAATTTGCACTCATGTTATACCTTTTAAATTGTGTTATCCCCCACATAGATTTTAGAAAAATTAATAGTACAGATAGACACAAAATGTTAAGATCTGAGGGAGCAGTTCTATCTGTTGAAGCAGTTCTTGTTCTCCTGCATTTTATTCATCATTCGAGCTGTATATTTGAGGTCATTGTAATGCAAAAGAACAAAACTGGGACCAATTATATGCCCATCCAATTGTAATGTATTTTACAAAACTCAAAACATTTTAGGTACAGGTAAATTTAAATGTTTGACTTGTCACTGTGTAGCAAGAGTTTTAAGCTACATTTATTGGAAAAGGTCTCTTTGGGCCACAGCAATCTCCAAATGGATAGGCTATTTTCTAAAGTGGATAGGAGGATCTTCTGTCCCAATGGAGATAGGACGACATATAAGGCATTGATTGATTGCTGCAGTTTTTCCTGACCCAACACTCAGTATTAACAAGACCGTACGTGAAAGTTCAAGTTATTTAAATTTAAAACAAATATTAAACGGGAAAAATGCAGCACCTTATTCAGCTGTCTTTAGGAACTAAATAATACTTTGAATTGACCAACCACCACATGTACAGCACAGAGTTATACTGATGTATGATTTAATGGTAAGTAATGCCTACATACATTACTAAATCATGATGAAAAATCAATGATGTTCTCATAAAAATGTTTGTGGCATAAAGATTAGATTAGCCTAGCCAGACACATGTCCAAAAGGGCTGCTAAATGGTTCCTTCCTACAAATATAGTCAATCTAACTTTGTATGGTTAAAAAAGTAATTTATTAAGAAATCTAACTTATGCCAGGAAGCAAGTTCATGAAATGTTGCAGTATGAAGGGGCTTATTATACCACAGCTTTGTTCACAGCCAAATTGTATCTAATGATGAATACATTTTGTTTTTGTATTTTAAAACCTGGATCAAACAGCAAGTAATTCCTTCAAATTCCTTGCTATTTTTACTGTCTACTTGACCGCTGACATAACTGTTGGATCAAAAAAAAAAAAAAATTATGCTTCTTTATTCGAGAGCAAAGAGCTGCAAATTCTATCAGTGAACATGTTCACATGCACATCAGTTTCTTTATGGAAAACAATATTTAACATTCATGTATGCAGTTTAAATCAGTAATGAGCTGACCTCACAATATGTCCACCAGTCATTTTTTATGCACATTCAAATATTTTTTCCATCAAAATGTGGGTCATAACTCCACAAGTCAGTTCTTTTTCAAGTGCAGATGTCCAGTTTTATATAAGGACAAACTGCTGGAATTGGTCATGCAAGATCGGGTGACATGAGCAATTAGGAGCAACCTAATTTCTGAAAATTAGACTACTTTTAAACTGAAGGCAAAAGTTTAACAATATGCAAAACTTTGCTAGAAAGTAATGAAGTTCAAAAACTGAAACTCATAAGTAGATTCATTACACACAAGGTGATATTTTTCAAGTTTGTAATTATTGATAAGCCCATGACTTACAACTACTGAAAACACAACATTTGGTTTTTCCGAAATGTATATTACATCAGACCAATATAAAATATTTTTAATAAACACAAATAGTATTCTGAACTGTATGTCCATGTAACTGTAATTGTACAGCATCCCCATAAAGCGTGTAAGCAGAGAGAACCATAAACAGCTATACAATTTCCTTCTAGTCAACAAACCAACACCAGCAGATGATGTGGTTCCTCAAATCCTCACTGATTGTGGAAACTTCTGACTGGACCTCAAACAATGTGGATTCTGTGGCTCATTGCTAGTCCTCTAGAAACTGGGACCTTGATTTTCAAAGGAAATGTGACTTTTACTTTTATGTGAGAAGAGAACTTTGGACCACTAAACAAATGTCCTGTTTTCTTCCTAAGCCCAGGTAAGATGCTGCTCTCATTCTCTGATTCAAGAGTGACTTAACATTAGTAACGGGACAATTATAGTCCATATCATGGATATGTCTGTGTGGTGGCTCTTGAGGCTGTGACTGCTGCCACAGTTCATCCCTTGTGAATCTCCCCCAAACTCTTGAATAGGTTTTGTTTCGTATTCCTCTCAAGCCAGTGGTTTTCCCTGTTGGCTGTACACCTTTTTTGGAAACCACCCTTTTTCCTTCTGTTCAACTTTCCATTAATATACTTGCATACCATACTCCGTGAACAGGCAGTTTCTTTAACAATGACCTTTTGGGGCTAATTCTCCATTTGGAAGGTGTCAACGACTGTTGGCTGGACAGATGTCTTCCCCGTAGGCCATAACATGGAAGTACTGAAAATCATATTTTTTTAAAATGATATTCTAATTTATTGAGATGGAAGTGTAAGATCTGAAATGTGACCTTTGTAAAAAATACCAAAACAGCACTTTTACAGTGTGCCTTAAGGTTGCTTTATTCCAAGTAACTGGCTAATATTCACATCTGAATGTTTATACTTCTTTCCTGAGGCCTGAGAGAGAAAATTACCATCCAGTCTGTTTCTAATGTGACTTATAAACAGTTTACATGCACGCTTATTACTTTATATTTTTGCTGAATTTCTTAAGCCTTTCCAGAATAATTAGAGACAAGTAGTATTTTTGTTTTTCTCACCGTGGGAATTGATTATGCTCATGCTCACAGACACTGCATCACTAAAATGCACACAAAATACAAATTCTGATGTAACATTATCATGCTGACATCGACAACCCTCCCATACACACACAGACAAAAGCTTTGAAAAGCAGCTGGACTAGGTCAGGGAGGTCAGGGTGAATTCTCAAAGGATGAGTTTGTTTTAAATTTTATTTTAAATAGATTAACTCAAACTGATCAGCCGTAACATTATGACTACCAGGTAAAAGAAAAATCCTAAAGTTAATTTAGAAAAATCTTCTTCCTGGCATTGGCATGCCACAAAGCTCACTGTGTTTGGTGATAAATCATACATTCTACATGGTCACAGCAAGTAAAACAGTATTTTGCCTACTACTACTACTACTTCATGAAGCAAATATTAAGTAAAAACAACAAACAAAAAGAATGCATTGCTTTATTCTCATTTTTAAACATTCATAGTTTGTTCAGCAACCTTGTCCTCAGCAAACTATGAACAACAGGGAAATTACTGATGTCTCCTGCTAAAACGAACACTTAATGGAATTACTGGGAGAGGAAATCAATCGACATTTTAACTGGATGTTGTTTTGACCTAAACTTAAAATAATCACTGGGAAAATTGTATTCAAACCTTGTGTCTTTCTAACTGAACAACATGGATAATCTTTTTATAGTACATTGGACTTACAGTACCTGAAATTCATTACTGGACTACAATGTATTGGATTAGATATCTCTCCTCCTGTAGTCAGAATTTAAGCATTCAGGTTTTTGTATCTGCAGACAAAAGAACAGCTTACTCAGCAATGTGATAAAACTTAAACTTAAATGTGATAAAACTCACTCAAAAATGACCAAAAAATATTTGACACAGTCTTTAAAACTCAAGACCAATATCTTAGTGGGGTAATGCACAAACACTGTTTACTAATTAAAACAATAAGGAATTTAAACTTTTAGCTTTACATAGATGATATAGATGATGTTATTGACAGTGACAGCTTTTTGTGAGATTCATTTTTTGTAGTTTAGTTCCAGGAATGTATAATTCAAAATTTAGTATGCAGTGAATAATGTTTACTACCCAGCATCTAATTTCTAGAGACAAATCCCTTTTTTCCCTTCCTTCTCTATCCCATACAACATAGATTCAAACAAATTATAGTCAGTTTGTCTATCATTCAAAAGGTGCAGCGAAGTTGAATCATTTTATTCTAACATTTATGGGATATTCTTAGTTGCTTTTGGCATCCACAGACTAATGTGTGCTCTCAGCTTGGCTCTGCAGATGATCTATTTTTGAAAAATACATCAGAGTTTTACAGATGGCAAAGGAATGATGCTGTATAAATACAGAAATGCTCTTGTTAGCAGCTCAGACATATTCATCACGTAATGTTTTCAACCGACTGTCATCACTGTTTGCAAAATAGCAGGACTAGCCGATTTTCTATATCTTCAGTACCACACCTACTTTTGCAGACATAAATCATATAGAGAAGTTGTTGCTGGCCTTAGTTGACCTAATTTATTTCCAAATTATACACACACACACACACACACACATATATATATATATATATATATATATATATATATATATATATATATATATATATATATATATATATATATATATATTATATATATATATATATATATATATATATATAGTATACATAACTAAGAAAACATTTTTATAGCAGCATTGTCACTTAGAGTTCCAAAAATGCATGTCTGTAAATATCTGACCAGCCTCACACCCACTAACTTTGATATAATGTTCACACATTCTGCTTTTGTATTAGTGTCTGCCTGGGTGGTGGTCTGGAATGATGCTGCAGTTCAGGCTTCTTTATTTGTGACTAGACATGGGCTGGTATATATTTTGCACACTGTGATAATTTTGAGCACAATGTTAACTTATTTTTTGTTGAAAATGGTATGTAAATCAGCTTGAAGCTTGAAAGCTAAAGTTTTCAACCAGTATTAGATTACAAGTATTTAGTGAGGCTCCTCAAAGTCCCACACCATGACTATGTTTTTCACATCTCAGAATATTTCCATTCATCAAATTTGTTATTTTCTATCAACATGAGAAAAATGTAGTCTTTTTTCAGTCAACTGTCAGGCAGTGCCTAGCAATAGGGAGGGCCATCACTCCATTACTCTATGCTCTGTACAGATTGTGAAAGTCAGTCACTTTCTCAGGGATCTCATGAAAAGGGCTTTAAACCATATGAACAGTATAATGGGAGAAGGTTTACCTGTTTTGAAAATGTTCATTTGTGTATGTTGACAGTGTAAATACAAAGTAAACTGGAACTGCAAGCAGTTATCAATGGGTTCCGAGCCTGACCCAGCAAGTCCGCCCCTTGCCCCACCCCTCCCCATGCACCTCCTACACGTGTCCTTTCAGCCACTGTGTGGCTGGGACGACACACGCGACTGAGTTGGGAATTTGGAGGACACCTTTGAGTCCTGAAAGGTTTCAAATACAGGATAATCCTGAATGAACATCTGTTAGTGGTTGTTGAAGACTTGGTCAGAAGTTCATCTTCCAAAAGAACAATGATTCCCAACAAGCCAGAGCTACAATGGATGGTTCTGATCAAAGCATCATTATGCTGGATAAATTAAATTGCACACATTAAGCTAAACTGCAATGTAAATTTAATAATCTTAAATAGCCAAAAAGATAAGTAGACAGTGTACAATATAAATATAAGGGGTAAATTGTAAGTTGCAAATTATTAATATAATTTGTAAATGTAATATTGCAAACCATACCACTATTCCTTGGCAATTTTTGCAATTCAGATTATTCAAGAGATGAAAACTGAATCATCTACAGTATTGGTTAGGGAATTTTAAGCTTACACTAATGAACAATGTCAGAGAAAGTTTGGGAACTGGGCCTAAACATTTATATAGGAAGAATCTGAAAAATTTCAGGCCTCCAAATGGCTCATAAATACAAGACAGATCTTTAATATTGCCCACTGAGTATAAACAGGCAGAATAGATGGATGGATATACACAATTCTTGCTTTTCTCTGCTCTCTACACTCAAAACGTAAAGCAGTACATAAGGCTTTATGACCATTAAATAAGAAAGTACTAGACATTCTATCTACACTCACTGTAATGGACAATAAACCATGTAGGTGCTACTAGAGGGACTTTAAGCTTTTTTTTCCATTAGGAGTCAATTTCATAAAAGACGCCATGGGGGAAGACCATCTCTCAAGGCTTCAGACAAGGTCCACTTTACAGTATTATATATGGCCAGATGATTTATGATCTCTACAAACCTGTCGCCTTAGTGCCTAAAGGTTACTCACAGTAAGAAGTTCACCTTTACAGAGTCAGTTATTGTGTACTCTCTTGAATTGAATTGATTTCTGCTACTCATGCGTGCTGACAAATTACGTGCATCTCCAAACTGCCTCTTCTTTTACTGCTGGGTATATTTACCTCACCAGCACACAGACACACACAATCTCAATGAATTGCTCAAGTGTTGGTGTTGCTGTTTTCAGAGTCTGGTGTTAAAGAGCCTTCAAAAGTCTTCAAATCCCTATGATGACTGTCTAAAATGTGGTTTCTCTTGGCAGCTAGCCTTAATTTGAATTCTCATGTCCCATGGAATAGTGACAATTAATTAAATGCTAATTCCTCAAGGTTCTGGACTTCTTATGATAGTTAAACAGTTTTTCTCCATAATAGACAGTGCTGAAAAAAAATATCTTAAAATACATTTTTTTAGTGTCTCTCATCAGCAGATAAGATGTACTGCATGTAGTAAAGGCTTTACATCATGTTTTCCTATTAGTGGGCAGCATAATATGCATTAACATCAACAGCAAATTCAGTTACACCAGTTCCCTCAAAATTGTATAATACAAAATGTCTTGACTATAATTCAGTGGAGTCAAGTCAAAAGAAAAGAAATGGCCTTCAGGAAGCAAAACAGAAAGTTATTGAGAAGTATACAGAAGCAGCTCGAAGTCAAGATTAGAGACAGCAAGGAGGTGTATAGCAAGAAGCTGGAAAGTAAACTGCAGAGGAACAATATCAGAGATGTGTGGTCAGGGATGAAGAAGATCACAGGCTTCAAGCAGAAGGAGGATCAGATAGATGGAAGTATGGACAGAGCAAATGAGCTGAACACATGATTCAACAGGTTCAGTTCAGGAACAAGCTCACCATCCTCCTCTCCTTCCACCAGCCAAACAGACATCCCACCCTCTTTTGACCCACAGCTTTCCTGTCACACCTCAGATGTTTTATCCTCTACCTCAGTCATGGACTCTTCTGCTTCCATTAGTTTGTCTTCCACAAATCAGTAGAGCTTGTGCTCCTACGCCTCTCCCTCCTACCTGTTTATCTGTCTAAAGAAAGAAGTCGAGGTGAAGAGGTAGCTGGAGAGACTGAACCGGAACAAGACTGCAGGTCCAGATGGTGTCCACCCCAGAGTCCTGAAGGCCTGTGCAGAGCAGCTCTGTGGGATTCTGCAACACCTCTTCAACCTTAGCTGGACTCAAGAGAAGATACCACTGTTGTGGAAGACATCCTGTCTGGTACCAAAGAAAACTCACCCATCAGTTATCAACAACTATAGATCTGTTGCCCTGACATCCCACTTCATGAAGGCCATGGAGAGACTCCTGTTGGCCCACCTGAGTAAGCAAACCAGCACATATCAGGACCCCCTGCAGGTTGCTTATCGTGGTGGAGTTGGAGTTGAAGACGCCATTATACATCTACTTCAACAAACCCACTGTCACCTGGACAAAGCAGACAGCACTGTGAGGATTATGTTCTTTGATTTCTCCAGTGCATTTAATACAATTCAGCCTGATCTGCTTTGTCTGAAACTCCAGAAGACTCAGGTGGAGGCCTCAACAATCGCCTGGATCAGTGACTACTTAAGAAACAGCCCACAGTTTGTGAGACTGAAGGACTGTGTGTCGAGCCTGGTGGTTGGCAGCACAGGAGCACCACAGGGGACTGTACTCTCACCATTCCTTTTCACTCTGTACACTTCAGACTTCCAGCACAAGTCAGACTCCTGTCATCTACAAAAATACTCAGATGAGTCTGCAGTGGTAGGGTGTATCAGAGATGGACAAGAAGTTGAGTTCAGAGAGCTGGTGGACCACTTTGTGTCATGGTGTGGAAATATCATCTTATCTTGAATGTGACCAAAACAAAGGAGATGATTGTAGATTTCAGGAGAAACAGGGTTAGATCAAACCGTATTTCCATCATGGGAGAAGTGGAGGTGGTTGAGGAATATGAATACCTCGGTGTTCATCTAGACAACAGACTTGACTGGAGACTCAACAGTAAAGCCATCTACAAGAAGGGACAGAGGAGACTATTTCTTGAGGAAGCGAAGATCCTTCAAGGTTTGCAGCAAGATGTTGCAGATCTGTTGTTGGTCTATTGTTGAGCGTGTCATCTCCTCTGCCATCATCTGGAATAAAGGAGCACTGAAGCTCCTTTATTCCATTCATGGAAGAAGCTCCCTCATATTGAAGCCTCTTCCATTGTGTCGCATGCAAAAGATCTCCAGTGGAATCTCCTTTTCATGCCAGCAATGTTGGAAACCATCAGGACTGTACAGATAAAACAAGAAGAAAAAAATCTTGTTTGAGAATAAAATGCTTCTCCATCTTTCAGTGACTGAATGTATTGTGCTCCCTTGCAAAATTCAAATTGACAAATTTAGAGCATGGGAAGAAACATGACCTTTGAAGACTTATTTGTTCTTTCAGCATCTTATGGTATTAGGCTGCAGTCAGGATCAGGAAGGGGCTTAATTTTGGTCAAAGATCTTCTTTTGTTCTAATTGACCACCTGTCTTATCCTCTGGTTCAGGGCAGATGAATTTTTTGTTCGTCTCCCACATCATTTCTTTGTTTTGATTTTGATCCTATAGCAAATTTAGGATGAGCGTCTTATTGTATCCAGCCTGGGCAGCTATAGTGCATTGTGTTATATTTCTCTTATTCTTCTCAACAATCCTGTCACAATCAATGACAGAACTCCTTTTGAGTTTAGGTACAATTTACAACAAATACCTTCTCAGCTTGTTTTATCTCTCTCCTGCTTCCTTTGCATTTTGAAGCTTAGTTTATAACTTGATTATGATCCACCGAATGCTAATATTGTAATTTCTTCCAGGCTATTAAGATTTTGATTAGGAGTGTAACAGCTAAAAGTAAATTTCTACCAGAAATGTCAGTGTGAGTTTTCCATAAAGGGCATTTAAAACCAAGCAAGTTGGACCAACCACAAGATATATATCACTAAAATAATAAATTAAAAAAATGTAAAACAATAAAAGAAGAAGATAAAGAAAAAAACTTTTCAGTTGTTATTTATCTTATTATTTTATTGTTTTAGTGAAGCATATTCAATTCAAAAATACCTTATTTATCCCAAAGGGAAATTAAATGTTGATGTAACTCATTTAATTAGGGAGTTATTATAGATTGTGATGGCTGTGAGCAGGAAAAATCTCCTGTCATGGTCTGTTTTACAACCAATCTGAAGAAGCCTCTGACTGAAGAGACTGTTTTCCAATGACTCAAAGAGTCTCATGGGTCTCATGAAGAGGATGGTCAGGGTTCTCCATAATTTTCTTGGTTTTATGTAAAATTCTTGTTTGTACCATCATTTCCACAGGATCCACAGTCATCCCCAGAACAGAACCAGCCTTCTTTATAAAGATATTGAGCCTTGCTCTAACGCTGCTACCCCAACAGATGATGATGATGATGGCAGTCAAACAATCTTTTAAAAAAATACATGAAGAATTCCTTTTTAAAACAGAACTAAAAGCCAATGAGAACAGACAGGGTTCTCTGAGTTTTTTTTTTTAAACTAAAAGGTTGTTCCATAAAAAGGGTACAGACACTGCAAAGGTAAGGACAGCTATATTTTTATGTTTGATTCATGGAGCATCTGATTAGTACACCCGAGTGCTGTTGTCGAAGTATGGTGGTGTAAAACTTCCTAATAAACAGGGACAGCCCATGTAAACATTCAACAAGATCATTAAATCTATCTCGTAATGAACAGGAAGCCAATGGACAGAGGCCAGAACTGGTGTCATATGTTCATGGTTTCCTACTCCTGTCATTTGTTAGGTAGTTACATTTTGCAACAGCTGCAAACAACAAATGGATTTGTAATCTAAGTCTACACATATGGAATTACTCGAACAAAACCATCAATAAGTTTTTCAAAATGTCTGGGAGAGAGATATTTGGATGAGTTTAAAGCATAACACATACACTGAGAACAGGCCTGGGCTTGGGATGAAATCTTTAGGAACTTTACATATAATTGGAGTGGCAGCTGAATATGTGAAATTTACCTGGACAGACAAACTTTTGTCATGTATGCTATGAATCACTGAAAAGCTGACACATAAATCTCTACGCACTGTTCAAGTAACTATAGGACAAGGTGAAGAAATAAACTGAGGTATTCTTGGCATCAGATCAGGATGTTTCCTGGGCACTGAACTTTTGAGGTATTCCAGGTACATCCCACTGGGAGAAGGCCACAGGGTAACCCTCGAAACTGTTGGACGGACCAGAAATCCATGGGACTGGGAGTCCCTTAGACTTCCTCTGAACATAAATTTTAATGTTAAAGTTGACTGCATTAGTCAGTTTGGGACCACTGGGATAACTGACTTCATAGGTCCATCACAGGAACCTTACAAATGACCCATCCTAGTGAATGAGATTACGGCAGTTCTGAAAGCAGACAGGAAAAAAAACAATCTTAGGCAAAGTTTAGTTCTGCTGGAATACAACCCATCACCACACAATAAACAAGAAAATGTGATGAATGTGTATAATGAAAAAAAAAAAAAAAAAAAAAAAAAGAGTGAATAGCATCTCCTACACCCTCACTTTGACTCATCTGGTGTATTTTGTTTGCCAGTTTTCTTTTAGAGTGATTCATCTCTTAAAGTCAGTAAAATATTCTGTGAAATGAGTAAAATTAACCAACATCATCGAAACAATTGGACCTATGGCTTATTGAACTGTTTCCCATATCTAATATTCATAGCTTTTTATTGGGATTTTTGATAAGCAAACATCAGTTAGAAATTCAGACTTTGTAGCAAGGATGCTTTCATAATGTACATGGGTGCATTAGTCAAACTGAGAGCTAGTGTGAATGCTTGACATGTGTTTCTAATGTTGCTATAACACCCTAACAATGCTTATCTTTTTTTTTAATCCTCCAATTTTTTTTGTTTTATCCTCCCAATTGTCCGTACTATTATTTGTAATACTTTTCTTAGTTTATCTTTACATTACTTTCTTCAAAAGGACTCTTCAATACTGTATGAGGAACTATTCATTTCTCTCTCAAAAACTATTTTGAATTTACCATCTCAATAATTTGACATAGTTTCTGTCTCACAACAAAGTTATGGTGCAATGAGACTTGAATTACTCTTCATTTCAACCAAAATACATTTTGCCACGCTTCCATATAATACTTGAAAATTGTCTTGAAGACCTTAAATATTTTTTAATCTTTGTGTTCTTCTCTAGACACAGTTTTTTGCATAAATATTTATTGCCCTTAAAGTTTTAAAAAAATTTTCACATTGCAACCACAAACCTAAATCCAGTTTATTGACATCTTGTATGGTAGAGCCACAGAAAACAAGTTAGCTGGTAGTAATAGAGTACATGGTTTTCAAAAATGTTCGTAAATAAAAATCTTATGAGTGTAGCAGGACAATATATTTAGTTGTGTCGGGCGCATTTTGCACTTGCAAAAAGCAGGTGAGATATTAAATCAGGCTGTGTATCAATATTTGTACCACATGCCTGAAAAGTTTCTGCTTTACAAAGAAACTATAATGAAAACAGATTTGTAGCCACAGCACATTTATCGTTTTAGACTCAGCTTGATGTATTAATCTTTGATTTAAATATTAAGCATACAATGTAATGGTGACAAAAAAATGGGAGCTGTATTTGCAGTTACCTTCATATAGACAGACGTGGTAGTTATGCCGTTTATCACTGTTGTATTCAGCTGCTTATGAAGTTGGTCACAGGCATTTATCCATCTTTTACATTTTTACAGACTCCACCTTGGTTTTGGATGTAGAGGAAACTCTATTCTGCCCTCTAAATGCTCTGGGTAAAGTCTTTTAATTGCATGGTCCCTATTGAATGTTTAACAATTTTTTCCAATTATTTTTCACCAAATCTCGATGACCACAGCACATTCGTAACTCTGACAACCTTGTCGGCAGTGAAGCCGGTTCAGGTAAGGGGCATTTCACTTCGGGACAAATTGCGACTGCGATTGATCAGTTGCTGACAAACCCACTGGACTGATGGACAGGTGGTGTCATGTCAATTTAATCCCAGGACATATACAGTTTTTCTGTGAAGGCATTAGAGATTTGTTAGAAAAAATTAGCAAACAGTCTCATAAAGACCAAGTGACAAATCTGTTTGGAGTTTAAAGTAGGGTCAGTGTTTAAAACAACACTCCAAGCTTTGAACATCTCACACAGCACTGTTCAGTCCAAAAGTAAGGTATAACTACAAACTCACCAACTAAACTTAGATGCCAGGCAAGAAGCGCATTACTCAGAGAAGAAGCCAAGAGACTAACATTAACACTGAAGGACCTGAAGAGACCTACAACTCAGGTCGGAGACTCTGTCAATACAATTATTAACTGTGCACCCACAAACCCTCAGGAAAGAGAGGCAAGAAGAAAACCATTGTTAAACTTCCATTCAAAGTTTCCAAGCAAATGTGATGGAAGTAACAAATGTGGAAGAAGTTAGTTTGGTCAGATAAAACAAAAAGTGGACCTTTTGTGCTTCATGCAAGTACTATGTGTGATGGAAAACTAACAATGTATATCACTTTGAACACAGCATTATGGTGGCACCTTAATCATGGGTGATTTTTTTTCCTTTTACTTTCCAGGGACAGAAAGCTGGGCAGAGTTGATGAGATTGTGCTAAATACAGTGAAATTCTGGAAGAACTGCAAAAGCCTTGACACTGTGGTAGAAGTTTCCCCTAAATGTACAACCAAAACTGCAATGGAATAGTTCAGATAAAGCCATCCCAATGTGTTAGAACAGTCCCGTCAAAGTCCAGACCTTAATCTAATTAAGAATCTGTAGAAAAACTTAAAAAACTGGTGTTCACAGATGGTCTCCATCAAATCAGATTGAGCTTTAGTTGTTTTGCAAGAAGAAATTTGCAGACATTTCAGTCTCTGAATGTGAAAAGCTGTTAGTGACGTACCACAAAAGACTTGCAGCTGTGACTGACACAATGACTGGTAAGTGTTCTCACAGGGGAGATGAATACAAATTCATGCCACACTTTTCAGAATTTGTCATCAGCCTGGTAAATCATGCATGATTTTTCCACCCACTTCCAAATTGTGTTTTACTTGGTGCTGGTTTTCCATGTAACATGTATAAAAAAAATAATAAAATACATAAATTTTTAGTTGTAATGTGACAAATTATGAAAAACTTTAGGGGGTATTTCAACTTTGGTAAGACTCTGTACATATAGAGTCCAGCCTATGCAGCCATAAAATAGCAATTTCTTTTTCTTTCGCTGTTGTGTTGTTTCATTATTATTATCATTATTACTATTTTCATTTGTAAAAACTGTTCTATTGCAGTAATTTTATTACTACAAAGTGCAGTAGCTCCTAAATGCAAATATATTTTTGTATGGCTGTATTTTAACAGACAAATTTGAAAGACACTACAATGTAGGTTATTTTTTTATTTTGAAATAAGAAAGTCTCCAACATCAAATTTCTGTTTTGGTGACTGGGTGGGATGCACATGCACACTGTTGGTCCTCTCAATATGCAACAGAGCGTTCAAGTCACCCAACCCTTTGATTCCTCTACTGTCTCTAACACACCATCCAATTCCAATGGTAAATGAATCCTTCACAAACACTGCAACACATACAATTCCTTCACATGCAAACCGTTACCTATTCTACAACATACACTCCCCTACATGCCAAAGTTAATGCAGTGATGTGGAGCTGATCTCCTAGGGGTTGCTCCTGAACAGCAAAGGCAACCTTCTGTTTTTTAAAGAACCCAAACACTGCAGCTAAATGGATTCCCACATGAATTCCAGCAAGTATTTGAAGAATGTGGCACTATAAAAGTCTCCATCAAATGCGAGTCTCATTATGAGCAGATTTTGGGTCCATACAGCAACACATGCAATCACTGCAACCTTTTCCTTTAAATCAAACCCTCAGAACAAGAAAGATCTTTTCATTACTACTCCCTCTTAATTACATCTGAGGGGGTCAATCAGTAAACTCCATTCCTGCATTGGGTATATTTATTTGGTCTCTTGCATAATTAAAGCAAAATTAAACCAATCTTCAATTATGTTGTGTGCTAAACTCAATATTTTTGATCTGAGAGAGAAAAATTGGAAAAACTTGGATTAAATTATGTTAATGGTAAATCCATGATTGGTATGTAAGGGTATGGGAAGCTGAGGTCTTAGCAGTGTGTCAGTATGATACTTTATTAAATTGAATGCCTGACAATAGTTATGATTTTTAAATAAAATGTTCAGGAAAAAAAATAATAGTGTCTAGATTTAGTATATGAATGTGAACAAACTGTTTTAGACAGCAGAGTAAAATTGAGCTAAATATACACCGATAGTATTAAACCTGTCTCTGTCCAGAAAGTACTTCTTAAATTCGCTTCCGTAATTAAGCAAAATGCGCACCAGCATGTGACCTATTAAACGCAGAACTTGCAAGAAATTAACTTACCCGGCTTGGGAAGCAGAAATAATAAAATACCCAAAGAAACAAGCCGGCGCGAAAAGCAAATTAGATTCCACATTAATGTTCATTCACAGCTTCCCGACGTTCACGCCGACACCCAGTTAGTGAGCCGACAGAGGAGCGCGCCTTGGCGAGAGCGAGCCTCTTGGCCACAGACAGCGGAGAGAGGTGCGTCAGTAGAGAGGAGGTGTGAAGACAATATATGTAGCAACAGCAACAAAGTAGGATAATAATAATAATAATAATAATAATAATAATAATAATAATAATAATAATAAGCATCCCAGTTTATTTTTCTACTATAAAAACGGGCACATTTAAGGACATAAATATACATAATTAATTTTACTTTCAGTGTGTAGGTATATTTTATGTAATACATGGCCAGCCAAAGGCATAAACGCACTAAGCAGCTGCTTAAAAGGACCCCAGTCCAACAGAGGGTCTCGAAGAGCACTAGAATTCTCACACAAGTCAGGTTTACAAGTTGACTGTTTTTGTTTTATTTTTATATATCATAGATCAGCATTAACTGTACTAAAAAAAACTTGTTGTCCTTGCTGTTTAAATTTCAAATCAGAGTAGTCATGACTTTTCTGAGTAAAACCAAGTTGCTGAACATGTTAACATTTTATATGAAGCCTTGCTATAAAAACAACAATCAGTACATTTAATGCATTCACCTGAACTGCAGAAGTTAGAGCAAACTACTTAAAACTATGTCAGCATTGAGAAATCTTTCCCTTAAAATATTTAGATTATTTATTAATTATTAATAAATATCTTCTGCACCCCAGAAACCAAAACTGAAATACAGCAAGTACTAAAAATCTTATCTTGATATTTTTTCAAACATTTACACTTAATTGCATGGACAATAATTATATACAGTCTCTTGCAAAGTATTAATAATAATTTGAAAATTTCTCAATTCTTAAGGCAACAAAACAAAATTTTGTGAAGTGCAAATAAAATGCTTTCAATATTTTTACAAATAAAAATGTAAAACATCTGAAATTCATCTATATTCAGCCCCATTTAGTTTAGATTTTTTAAATGTGTTCTGTCTGGGAGTGTGGCACTCAGAATAGTCTGCATGCCAAGGTGAGGCCTAACAGATTTACTTTCACAAGTGGAGCACTACAGCTTTCACTATAATGCCTCCCTGAGCCCCAGTTGGACATCTTTTGAAGGAATGTCTCCATTAGCTTTGCACATCTACAGGTTTTGTTCTTTACAAAATCAGTTTGTAAAGGAGTTTGTAAAGAACAAATTTTGGGACCCTGGTGACCTTTTACAAAAAGTGATCAGAGAGGAAATGGACAGTGAGAGAAGGCAAAAAGACTTGCAGCAAAAGTCCCAAGGTTGGCAACCATCCATGGAAACTGTGCCAACTGTGTTGAAGATTTTTATCTTCTATATATAGCATCCATGCTACTGCTAAGCCGTGCAATACCCTGCCTGCCCTGCTGTGTCCTGTCTTGTCACTATTTTATTTTATTTTACAAAAAGATTTCTTATTAAACCAAATTGCGTCTGGTTAGTCACAGACTGGTCTTAACTGTGTGAAGATCAAGATTCACACCACAATTTGAGCTGAGAACATAAGAGAGCTATTAATGAAAGTGGGATTTTGTGTGAATTTAGGGCAGCAATATGTCCACTTTGGTTACATGTATAAGTTCTCAGAATATCACTGAAACTCATTTGCTTATTTTACAGAGAAAGTGTGAAGGTGATTTCTAAAACTTCAAATAATTGTGAGGCAACAGAAAAGGCTTTAAAGAAAAAGCAAATAGATGCAATGATGGCTACATTAAGGGTTTAGATGCAAGAACTAATTAGGAAACTGGAAAACACTGATTAGACAATGAGTTAGTGTGTGAATCGGAGGTGTTGTGTTACATTTTCTATCATTTTCTCAGCTCACCTCCCTCTGAGTGCTGTAACACTGCTATTTATTAAGCTGGATGCTATGTAAATTTGTTCTCCCTTTGATTCCTACATAAAGTCACTGATTGATGTCAAAATTCCCTCTATTGACTCCTGGATATAGATGAGTTATGATCATGCTGTGAAGATATACAGTAAAGCAGACAGTTGTGATGTGTGGGCAGATGTAGGCTGAAACTTTATTTTGTTTGTTTTGATTAGAATAACATGAGGCTGAAAATGGAATTAAAGTGCATATCAAGCTGGCCTTTTTCTGTAGTGTGGTCACTTGTTTGGCTGCGATGTCAAAGAAGCATCACAGCTGCAGCCAACAAATCCAAGTTAGAGGAGCTATAGCTTGTTGGCAGCATAAGGTGTGCTGCGGATGAGGCAACATTTTTAAGTAATGCACAGAACAATATTTGCAAGGTGGGAAAACAGTGTTTAAGATGTGACTGTTGAAAGGCATATTGGGTTATACAGCAACTGTAGCAGAGAATTTGCAGGGAGCAGATGGCTCTGGTGAAAAGTTTATTTAGAATCACCATGGGCAGGAATGTCATTAGATTTGGTTAGTTTTGAACTTTTATGGATGAATTTGAAGAGTTTCAACAACAAACAACTTCAAAGACTGTAGAAAAAAAAAAACTAAGTGCAGAAGTTTAAATTTATTGCAGGGTTGTGTTTTTTCCAAATCTGCACACGATCAAAATTATACATACACACTCAAATATATACACACAGCCTTGATATGTCCATAAGCAAGGTACAGAAAAACTACACACTTTTTGTAAACAGCAAGCTTGTTACCACTTTTATTATCAGAACAAGTAGAGCTTTTTTAAGTTAGTCGATTCCATGGCAAGGGCTCGGCTTTTAAGTATGGTTCTCAAATGTTTAAGAGAGTTAAAGTCAAGGCCATTCCAGAGGCTGAATTTTATGTCATGATTTCCATTTCAAAAATCAATTCTGATCTGAGTCTGGGATCATTGTCTTATTGAAAATTCCTTTTGTGTCAAGTTTCACTTAATTTGAGATGAAGCTGAGGAACCTGAACATGGTCCTCCTGTTCATTATTGCTTCCACTTTGTGCAATATACCAGTATCACTGACAATGAAGCAGGCCCTCAGTGTGATGCTGCCACCGACAACTGGTAGGTACAGTGTTCTTAGCTTTAAACTTTCATCATGAATGAAAATTCAAACTTGTCCACCCAGCTTCTCTTTAGTAATGTCACCTAAAAATGAAATCTAAGAAATACTGTGAGTTTGGCAATGTGTACTTGCATGGTAAGCAGAGGTGTAGAAAAAAATCAATTCTTTAGAGAATCACAGTCCCAAATCCTGGGAATTCTGAATCAATTCAAAGTGCTCAAAAATCGATTTCAAAATGCATTTCAGTTGTACTTCTTTGACGCTCCTATTTGCGAGTATACTGCATATTGCATTACGCTTCCACTCAGTCAGAAGGCTACCTTGCCCACCATATAGCAAAGTAGTTAGCAAGCTCCTCTGTCTGAATGAAGACCGCTAGCATAGAGCAGGAGGAGAGCATGATTCAACCCACTGTTGCTAAAATCCAGTGTCTGGGCACTCTTTGGATTCTACAACGTCCCATGGAGGAAAGAGCTTGACATGTGCTCAATAGTTTGCAAGGAATGTAAAATGAAAGTAAGATACTGTGGGAATATGACTGTAGAAGCCGTATTACTTATTTTCTGTCATTTGTGGGTGTGGTGGTGTCTAGTTTGTGAGCGGCACTTTAGGTGTGGTGGCGTTGTTAATTTGAGTGTGTGCAGGTGCATGGGAGGACCTGGATCTGTTGACTGTTTAATTATCCCTGTTGGAAATGCCATTGCACGATGATATGAAATGCAACCATCAAAGTAAGCATTTGATTTCTCAAGCTTGTGAAATGGAGTCCACAGCAAGTAATGATATGACGTCTCTTTAGTATACTCTCGTGTCTTAGCCTTCTGCAGCATTTGGTTGGATGTTTAAATTTTATATGCCCCAATAATGACAAATGCCATGGTTCATTTGGTGCAACATCACCCTAAGCAAAAGGAAGTTAAAAAGCAACTAAAAGCACCAGACCAGTGTACTCTGGCGAAATGCAGCAAACTTTCAGCTAATTCCCCAAGGGCTGAGAAGATTTCAAACTCCATCACCTGCTATATTGCAAAGGATTTGCAACCATACAGCTCAGTCGAAGGCAAGGGGTTTAGGTTCATGGTTAACATGCTAGACCCGAGGTATGATACACCCTTATGTAGCGTCTTTAGCGATAAAGCAGTCCCACAACTGTGCCATGCAATGAAGAAGAAAGGGAGAGGAGCTCTGATTAATGCCACTAGAGTTGCATTTACATATGACTCATTGACTTTGAGAGCCACAGAGTTGTTTGTAACATTTATGGCATACTTTATCACAAATGCCTGGCACATGAAGTCCTGTGTTTTGCAGACACGAGTGATGAGTGAAAGCCACAGTGCAGTAAACCTGAATGCCATGTTTCATTCTGTGGCAAAAGAATGGGGCCTACACATAAATGACATTGTCTTTGTCACCAATAATGCTGCAAACATGTTTGCCGCAGCACAGCTGGAGAACCTGTCACACATCACGTTTTGCTCATTCATTGAATCTTGCTGCTCAGTGAGCTCTAAAAGTGAACACTGTGGCATGACTTCTTGGCAGGATCAGGAAAATGTGTTCATTTTTCCACCCCAGCCCACTTGCAAGTCATGCTGCAGGACAAACAAAAACTTTTGGGAATGCCACCACACAAGCTAAAATCCGATGTTACTACAAGATGGAAAAGCTGTTATGAGATGCTTGAAAGATTTCTGGTCAGCAGCCTGCAATTTGTGCCACTCTCCTTTCACCCCAGGTGAGAAAATGTGGAGATGCAGATGACATTTGCACTCTCAGTGAGACTGACATCACCCATGTTGAAGAAATAGCTATGACTCTCAAGCCTATGAAAGATGTGACCAACATCATGTCAGAGGACTCCACACCAACACTGTCAGTCATCACTCCATTGTATGCTCAGCTGCTTTTTGACATGAAGGCAGACTTCCATGATACACCAGTTGTCTGCAAAGTTAAAAAACAATCAGTGAAAAACTGGCCAAGAGCTACACAAGTGAGCAGAGTAAGACACTTCTGCATATTGCTTCTACCTTGGATCCAAGATTCAAAGCTACCATTTCATACTGAAGAGTAACATCAGGAGATCCATAGGAAAGTAATATTAGTAACTTTTTTCCTTCACATTTATCTATTACACTTGTATACAAAAATGCTTATGATGATTTGTCTTTTAACGGCTGACAATAGGACAGATGAGATACAACATCACCAGGAGCTAGTGCCAAGCCAAGATAAAGGTCCCTCTGGAAAGATAAAATCACCACTGGTTAATCTGTCAGGAAAGACATTTATCAAGGTCAGTGCTTTCCCTAAATCCACCACGACCACAGCTGAAGAGGAGCTCAAGAAGTACCTAGAAGTTTCTCCTCTGCCTCTTTCTGAAGACCTTCTCCAGTGGTGATTTCATGAGGGAGAGTTTACTCTACTGTCTAGAATAGCTAAACGCTACCAGTGCATCATGGCACCAGCTGGTATTAGTAAAATGGTTTATATCTCATAAATTTATGAGATATAAATTTCATATCAGTTTATATCTCATTTTTTGTGTCTGCAGGATTTAGTCTCATATATTCTGGCTCACAGTGCTTTCAAGAAAAAAAAAGTTGTAGTTTGTGGACAATGAAAACCTGCTTTGAAAACAGCTATCTCAGTGTATTTTTACTGTTTTGCTCCTGTTCAAGGTTCTGAATTTGTTTAGGTCTCTTGTTTGAAATCCACAACAGGGCTTTACCTTGTTAAACTACAGTACTTATTTTTATTCTTTATTCTGTTTTATATACATATTTTTATATTGTTTGTGTGACTCTGTTTTTTGTGTTATTGCCTGCCACTACCACTTTGCTGCTGTTGCACAGAAATTTTCCCCATCGTGGGACAGCAAAGGATATTTCTATTCTATTCTACAGCATGGAAGACAAGATTAGATACAGACTCATTAAGAAGAAACTGAAAAAAATGCATCAATGTGCTGCAAACTTTATATCAATTGGTCATCTGCAAGAGGGAAAAAAATGAGCCTTGATTCAAAAGTTCTTTATTTCCTAGATATATCTACCTCTACCATCTACATTTTTAGACAGAAGCGTATTAGGAGTACTGAAACTTCTGAAATCCTCCATCAGTTCCTTTGTTTTAGGTGATGTTTGGCAGAAAGTGACTCAGCTCACACTGGTCCACAAAATTCTCCTCCATCCTCTTATACTCTGACACATCCACCCACCTGCAAAGCCATTGGATAACCTTTGTAGGTGGCAGCTGTATCTTTTCATACGCAATGCTTAAAGTGTAGTCAACTATCAGGTCCTCGTCAGGTCCAACAGAGAAGCTGTATTCATATGCAAAGTGAAACTGAAGTTATACCGTAGTATGAAAACCTGCTTCTGGGGTGATATAAGCACCATTCATCTGAAACCACTGGGATCAGCATCCTTGCTGGGTGGAGTGTACTTTACTATTTTCCTTACCCTTGTTTCAAAGAGGTTGTTATCGCTGGGTGTTTGCAGATCAGTTTGAGAGTGCATCTTGATGTGAAGAAATATATAAGAAGAAATAGTTCTGCTCTGTCAGTCTAACCAGTGTGAGACAGCTTGTTACCAGTGAATATGTCCCTGTAGACATAGCTGACTCCTCTGCTGCAGCTTCTGCTCTCTCTCAGTCATGTAGGCCTTTTTATTCTCTTTTAAACTCACTGACAGGGATTTCTGGACCTTCTTTCTTGTCTTTTTGTCACCTGATGTGAATATTACGTTCCTCTCAGTTAGAAGAGAAGAGAAAAACAGTTGTCTTTCGCCAGGTTTTGACTCACACTGTGCTGTTTGGTCAGGAAAAAATCTCTTAACACAACACAAATGGAACAAGTAAATTTAGAATAATATGTATGTTTGCTAATTAGTGATGCTTGCATCAGTCAGGTACCTTGCAAAGTTTTGTATAATATTTGTCAATCATCTAACACTGTCCTATTAACAATTACACTTTTTAAATTGAAACAGAATTTATGGATAATAATAATATATTTTATTTGAAGCCACTTTCAAAACACTCAAGGACACTACACACAAGATAAAAACAACATAACAAACCAACTTAAATAAATCAAACATTATAGAGAATATGCAGATTTGCAAAGATGAGTTTTGAGCCAGTTTTTAGACTGAGGAAGGGAGTCAGTGTTATGGATATCAGGTGGCAGCTGATTCCAGAGCTGGGGGCCAGAGTAAGATAAGGCTCTGGCCCCCATGATGCTGAGGCAGACTGAGGGGATGGAGAGGTGAATGGAGGCTGAGAACCTAAGTGAGTGGGAAGGCGTGGGAATACGGTGGAGCTGGGACAGGTAAGGTGGGGCAAGATGGTGGATGACTTTGGAAGTGATGAGGCGTAGTTTAAGTTGGATCCTGGAGTTGATGGGGAGCCAGTGTAGCTGTTGTTAAATACTAGAGATGTGATGGAAGGAGAGGGTTTGAGTGATGATATGGGGAAGAGAGTTCTGAACCATTTGAAGTTTATGGAGGGATTTCTGTGGGAGACTGTACAGAGGAGAATTAGAACAGTCACGATGGAAGGTGACCAAGCGATGAATGAGGACAGAAGAGGACTGAGGGATGAGGGAGGGGCAGATGTAATTTATCGAGCAAAAATGGAAAAAGGCATACTGGACAATGTTATTAATGATAGGACTGAAATGAGAGAGTACTGTTGAGGATGGCACCCAGGGGAAAGGGAGACTGAGGGACTGTTGAAGGTTAGGGAGATGTTATTGGTTTTAGACAGGGTGGAGTTGGTGTCAATTCATGGAATTTCAGTTTTATCTGAGTCCAGCTTAAAAAAGTTTGCTGTGAACCAGGAGTTAATAACAGAGAGGCAAGAGGACAGGTGGGAGGGGAGAAGTGTGGCAGATGATTTGCATGAGAGATAGAGCTGGGTGTTATCTATGGCACGGCATCTGTGACAAAATTTAAACTATTGCACACCCAGCGGTAGCTACTTCCTTGTCTCAAGAGGCTACACCCATTTTTGAATCTGGCTACTGGTCTGATTAATGATAGGCTGGTGCTAGTAACTGAGTGGCCAGCGCTGGCAAATGAGATGGACTTGGCATTGGAGAGGCTGGCGACTCGCATGCCAAGGCTGGTCACTCACTGGATTGGCTACTTCCTCTGCTGGCATTAGCATTGGAGAGGCTGGTGACTAGCATGTCTAGGCTATTCATCCACTGTAATAGGTTTTTTTGTTTTTTTTAAATTTTATCAAAATGTATGGTTGACACACAATCTATAAGCAACAAGTGTCCCTTTGACATAATTTACTGTTCACTTGCCTGTTACAACCAGTAACTTCAATGCATTTTATTGGAATTTTATCAGATGAATCAAAACAAAGTAAATCATAACTGTAAAACTGGAGGAAAATTATTATTTTTTTCTAAAATAAAATTCTGAAAAGCCTGGTGTGGATTTATATTTAGCCACTTTATTCTGATATCCATGACTAAAATCCAGTGCAACCTATTTTGTAATTATAGTGCACTAGTGTGTAATTTAATCCATGGAAATATAGTTGTTATGTGAACGTCTCAAAAGTTTGATACATGTTATCAATTAGGGGTAAAGCTCTTGAAAAGTTTACAGAAGTTAGGCCACTGGAGGATAAACTGATCACTTTTTCTCACTTTCTTTTTTTTACTACTCTCCAATTTACATTATTTGCTGTTATTTCAACTGTTAACGTTTTGTTTTCTCTCAATTATTTTTCTCTCCATAGAACCTTGTCTGGCATTCTGTTTGGCTGTGATACCTTGCTGGAGGAGGGCTTCAGCTGGGATAATGCTGCCATCAACTAATTGTTCTCCCTCTCCTGCTATTAACTTTTTATTTTCATGAACTTCGAAAAAGTCCTATATTATTTTATCTGTTTTTCTTGTGTGTTCTGCTCTGTCTTCTCAAACCCCCAGTCAGTCGTGGCAGATGGCCTTCACACTGAGCCCAGTTCTGTTCGAGGTTTCTTCATGTTAAAAGGGGAGTTTTTCCTCTGCACTGTACATGCTTGCTCAGTATGAGGAATTGCTGTAAAGTCAATGACACAACGCAAGCAATTGTTTATGGCTGCTACTTGCACATCCAGGAGGAATGAATGCTGCAAGTCAATGACTCAATGCAGTCTACTGGGTTTTCCTAGAAACCTTTTGAACTACTTTGAATGATTGAACTTACTGTACTGTTTGATAAGTAGGATCACTTGGAATGTATGTATGATTGACTTGATTTTTTTTTTCTGTAAAGTGCCTTGAGACGTCATTTGTTGTGAATTGGCGCTATATAAATGAACTGAATAGAACTGAAGATAAGTATTTCTAACTAAACTGAAAACAAGAATACAATGATTAAGCTGAACCATTAAGAACCACCTTAGAGACTGCTGACTCTGAAGGAACCCCAGAGATATATCTCAGGGTGGAGAATCTGTCTACAACTCAACCATCAGTTATGCACTCCACAAATCTGACTTTTGATGGAAGAGCTGCAATTGCAGTTGTTAAATGAAAGCCAATTTGCAGTATGCCACAAGCCCTGCAGAGAATACAGGAAACATGTGAAAGAGGATGCCCTTGTCATATGTGACTGACCACAGCAAAATCAGGAACAAGTCTCCTCGGGGTATTTTGAGTTTATGTTTTGAGATACTTTCTAATGATGTCAAACACATAAAAAAATCAAGATCATTTGAATGATGGCACTCTGGAAGCAAGATTAGTGAGAAAACAGGCCTCAAAGTTTCATAAGTACTGTTAACAAAGACTGCTCATTTACATAGTCCCACCCCCAGCATTGACTGTCAACAGGAATGACTGGGAAGGTGTGCAGACAAAAGTGAGGTTTTATTTTTTGAAGTTTTCAGCTTTTGTTCCATCTTCCAATAAGGCTGTGAGCTTCTGTCTTGTCAGCCTTTGTCATAGAGTTGTCTGTGAACCCTGAACTTTTGTGGAATTAAACCATACCTAAATACACGCTGCAGAAACTGTTATAGACAATATTTCCTTCCAGTAAGAAAAAATCCCAATATAAATAATTATTGTATTTTTGGTGTTACAGCTACTAGATCCAGTTAGTCAGTGTGGCACACACAACTGCTCACCCAAGACCCGGCTGGTCACTGTCATAGTGCTCTAATCTCAGCTGCAGTGCCAGGCAGGCCCAGATCTGTGTTCCTGTGGCATTGTGCAGGTTTCCAGGACAGGGTGCAGACTCAAGCATGCAATGGACAACAAGGCCTATCCAATCCATCATATTACACTGTAAGTTTTGAATACATTTCACAAAAAATTATTTTGTGCTATTTATAGTGATCATCTTCAGAAAACAATAAAAGTTCTGAAACTCACCTCACGAGAAACTGAAAAGTATACAGGCTTGCAGAGATGAAGGGCTCAGATCAAATAAGTGGTCCTGGCCTGTTTTTGTTTCACTGGTATCTTTCTGGTGGATTTTGTCATCTCTGACGTAAAGATGTATGCCTATTGGCCTTAAGACAGTGGTGTCCAAAGTCCGTACTCAAGGGCTGGGATCCTGCATATTTTAGTTCGCTCCCTGGTTCAACACACTTGGGTCAAATGATGGCTTGTTAGCAGGCCTCTACAGAACATTGACATGCTGAGGAGGTAGTTACTACCACCAGGGAAGGAACTAAAAAATGCAAGATGCTGGCCCTCGAAGACCAACCACTGCCTTAAGATGTCCAATTATTTTCATGTCCTGCCACTTTCTTTCTGCTGCTAAAGAATCCATCCACATGTTGTACATGAAAGTCTGGAGAAAGTTTGCAGCTGCATAATAGTGTCCCAAGAGTCGAATTCTCTTTTCTTCTCTCTTAGCTTTAACTGTTATAGTGGAGATTTTAATTAGCCATGTGTTCCTTTCAAACTTGCAGTTTATTGGCTGAAACTAATAACATAAGCATGTGAATGGTCAAAGAAAGATGGTATATTAATCAGCACTGGGTTTCCCCCACGCCATGAAACTCAATTACCTGTCAGTTTAAATTTACTCTGTTAACAAGCTGAATTCAAACACAAAGTGTACCATTTTAAAATCTACAAAACAGCTATTTAAAGCATGTGGTGGTTTCTTCATGACTTCAACTAGTATAATTTACAAAAAAAACAAAAATTACAATTTTCTCAGAAATTGATGGTTTCTGCAATGGCAACCTGTTCTTGGTTTTGCCTTGGCTCACATATGAGACCAAAATGTAACTGTTTAGTATGCAAGCAATGCACTATGCTTGCCTGTAGACTTGCACTGTATGTAAACCTGCACACACCATCTCACAGTGAAACTTGGTGTTCAGAGCATCATGGTGTTAGGATGCTTTATTTCAGCAGAGACAGAGAAAATGGTCCGTGAACAGAGATGAACAGAGCTAAATACAGGGAAATCCTGGAAGAGAATCTGTTGAAGTACTTGAGACTCCAGTGGAGGGTCACTTTCTAGTAGAACAATAACCTTAAGAATACAGACAGAGCTGCAAAGGAATGGTTAAGATCAAACTATATTTATGTTTTAAAATGGCCCAGTTAGGAATGGATGACAAGTTCAGTCTTTAAATGTGCAAACCTGGTCTATCCCAAAAAACTTGTAGATGTAATCATAGTGAATGGTGGGTCTACAAAGTATTGACTTGGAAGAGCTCAATACAAATTTAGGCCCCACATATCATATTTTTTTTCTAACAAGTTTTAAAAAATACATACCTTTTACCCCACTCTTCACAGCAATGTACTACATTGTGTTGATCTAAAAAATGAAATTCCTGTAGTGATGGGAACAACTGTTTATTTGAGTGTACTTGATCTCTAGGATCAGTACATTAAAATGATCCGTTCACAAGATCTGTTCAATGGGTCACACGGTTCATTCATCCAGAACAGCACCTCTTCCAGCACGATCCATGTACTGCATGATTCAGAATGTAATCCCTTCATACTGTGACAGAGCGCCATTCCAGCACAGTGTGTCATTCTCTCTCTGTTTCTCCAAGCTAACAGCTAATGTTGTGTCAAGCCACACAAAAACAAACGTGCACACGCCCCCGTGCCCCTTTTGCATCAAATAAAGCATTTATATTGCTTTGCATTAAGACTACATATTGTCTCAGGGATTAGACAGCGCGAACATCCTGATTCGTGCAGTAAGCAACTCATGTACTGTGCTGTGGTGCTGTGGTACAGCATGAACGGATCACACCCTGACTCGCAGCACACTGTGCCGTTCACGCATTGTGACGGAATCACATCCTAATTCGCAGCACATTGCCTCTCACACAGTGTGAACAGGTTATGATTCGAAGCACACTGCACTGTGACACTGTGCCATTAACAGGTCACATCATGCACAGCAAATGGTGCCGTTCACGCAGCGTGAAATGGTTTGTTCCTGCTTTAAGACTAGAACGACAGTGGTAATAACCATTCTGCCAAGAAAAATATTAAAAAATCAGCGTGAACAGCTCAGGTCCTAATTCACAGCATACAACTGCGTGGTGCTATGTCACAGCGTGAACGGCTCACATCCTGAGTTGCAGTACAGCTACCGTGCTGGAGTGGCGCTGTGTCTCTCACTGGGTGAATCTTTGTCAAACATTTTACGAGTCACAGAACACGGAAGTTTCGCCCGGCTGGCATGTTGGCGCCGACCTCATCTGATCTGAGAAATAAACAAATCATTTAATGGAATTATTTGCTTCAGTTCATTCACACAAATGATTCATTCACGGACTGTTCACGAACAACACGACACTAAATCCCTTTGAAGTACAGTGAAGTTGGTAGCTTTAACATGACAGAATGTGAAAATCGTTTAAGGGTATGAATACTAGAAATACATCAGAACACTAATAATTAGAAACATGTAAAATGATTATAATTTGTGTTCATTTCAAACAGTCAGAAAATCTTTTCTTTTTGGAACAGCGAGAATTTAGAATATGTTTGCATTTTTAATTAAAAAGTGGAAAACTACTGATTGGAATACATGGACAGTTGTTGATTATTAGATAAGAAAATAAAAGGAAAAGAAACAAAAATACAAGTTCAGAGCTCAGACCAGACTAAAAGTGTTTCTACCACTGTTGAAGCAACTACAAAAAAATGAATGTCATCATTCGGATTTACACATTTTATACCTGTGAAAAAGTCTGAAAGAACAGAGTGAGAGTACTCTTCAAATATTTGTGAGCAGAAGTCAAAGGGAGGGTAGGTATAATATCAGATCAGTAAAAATGATGCGTAAGTTGTGATAAAACCCCTGCAGAGTGTGCAGTCTCCCATGTGCGACAATGCAGCTCTAGTAGTGATTATGGCTTGTTTGAATCATCAGAGTGTCTGTGTGTGTGCACCTCACATCATGTTCCACCTATCTGTTGATTAAAAGGAGCCTGCGAAACAAATGTCCCCTTGGCACATCATCATTTCCCTGTCCTCCACAGTCTTTAACACCCACTGTGTGCTTTTGATGACTTTGAATGCTATTCTTCTTCTTCAAGAATTGTAAATTAGAGGTCTAAGACTAAAGGAGCACTTCATAAAATGCTCATTTGAATATATATATACATTTTTGTTTTGTTTTACTGAACTGTAATCTATTATTTTCCAAACAAGCCAGCTTTGCCACCACCTACACTATTGCATATCAAGAGCAACACAAATAAAATGAACCAAATGTTCGGTCCACAGCGTGGGAACTAAACGGAAGGTAGATGGTGAGAAACAACCTTGAATCAACCCTGTATAACATGAGAGTAATTTTCTCCACCATCAGTTATTAGTAATTTAAGGGAGACAGATGGATGGAACCGCTCCTTTAATGTCATTACCACATAATTGTTACCTATTGATTTCCATCCCTGTTTGCTGTGAATAGCCATTAGAAGCTGTGTCAGAGAGTAAATAACATGCAACATAATTATATTTTTTAATGAATAGTATGTGAAGTTAAATGAGAAAGATTGGTGCATTGCTGTAGGAAAGATTCTACTGGGAATTCATATCAGCGTATCACCTTTCCTAAACAAGCTCTCTATCCGATTTCACTATCCAAACAAATTTCATCCAAATTAGTAACAACAGAAGTCTGAAGCCCAGCAAGCGAGAGATACAGTGGCTTGGAGTATTCAGACACAACATAAATATTTATGTAACTTGGAGTGCACATTATAAAGGAAAAGGTGTATTTTGAAAAAAGGCAGATTCATACCTCCCAGTCCACTTTAGATAAGGCAAGGCATTTGCATAGCACCATTCATTCACAGGGTAATTCAAAGTGCTTTACAGGAAATTAAAGGAAAGATATTGAACTAAAACATTAATGGTATTCTGAAAAAGAGAACTCCATATGTCTAACTTAAGCGCTGCAGAGTTCTGTATTTTGTATTATTTTTCCTCTAAAAGTTTTCAGCTTCTTTTTAAGAGTTGTTCAATAAAACAATTATTTATCTTGGTCTTGTTTTTTTTTTATGTCACAAAAACCAAGCAGTTTAACTGGGATATGTTGCCTCTACTTATTACTATGAACGTATTCTCCAGGAAGCCAGGAGTCATTTATTCTTACTATATATCTCTGCACAATGAAAATCATTTTGTCAGTGAAAGAAACATTAATGGTTTTGAAGGAAAATGTGCTGTTTCTATTGCAATGTAAATGTCAAGTTTTAGCAAAGCTGCATCATCCTCTGTATGTATATTCATCTCAAGTAGGATGGTGCTGTGTGGACAAAACAAATGAGATGGTAATACGTGCCATCTTGGCAAGTCTCTGTTTGGAATTTCTGTTTACTGTGACTGCACAAGTTGGAACTCAAGTTCTGTTATGTAATCAGCAGAAAACACTTAAATACTGGAATATAATCTTCTCTAGAAAATTTCTTTTTACTGAACAAAAAGCAGAGAGGGGATAAAAGAATCCTCAAGGCTGGCAATTAAAATATCTCCACTCCTATTTACAGTTTTACTGAAAAACCTGCAAAGAAAACAAAGAGCAACAGTACTTACTTATGAAAACTGATTTCTGCAATGTGGGTTAATAGTAATAAAATTTAGATTTTGTTTAAACTGAACTTTCAATTTAAGAAACCTGTTTCACTTGGTGCATTCATATGCATGTCTTGCACATTGTACTAAAAATGAAAATTTCAAAAAATAACCATTCACTCAATTCCTTTACCAGAGATGGATATTAGAATCCTTTGACATCCTAATTATTCAATAAATTGATGAACAAGTTATAATTACAGTGAAGCAAAAACTCATTAAAACAATCTCACAATCTCTTTTCTATAAAACTGTGTGTCTGATACTGTGATCTGACAAACTAACATAAATCAAAACAATTAACAAGCAACTGGATTTCTTGAGAGAATGAGCTCCAATCTTTGTTCTTCAGCCTTTGAGGCCGCATATCTACATATTAAGTAAAGTTATCTTTTTTATTATTTAACTCGCACATTACTCCGAGAAAGTACGCATTAGCCAGCTCTTGCTTGTAGGGACACCAGGCATGAATGACTGAACTGCATACCAGGAACAAAGAGACTGGTATAAGAACTGTTAAAGAGGGGTATTATGTAAAATTGACTTTTTTTTAGCTTTATATCATGTTATAATGTTACCTGGAATACTGCTTTGATTATTTCATGCATGTTTGAGAAATCCTGTCATCTTCTGTGGCAACCATTTGGGATGCCTAATCGCCAAGAGCACCCTTCCCCCATGTATTTCCAACACAGCTCCTCCAGACCAGTGACAGCAGCAATTAGCTAACACCTGGTGGAACTGCGAGTCTGTTGAGCTTATCATACGAACTACTTCTCATTCCATTGCTTCTGGTCAAATTTCTTTGAAGTTATGTTTGATATATGCAGCATTTTTATAAAACACTGAAAGTAACATAGTTTCTTGATTGTGCTATAAAATGTCACGATGTGAAAATACATAATACTGCCCCTTTAATCCTAGAAAGCACTGCATTAACTCACTCTTGGTTCCAGGAGGAGGAGAAGTTTTAGGAAGAAATTCTGTGAAGTCATAGGGAGTATATGACTCTAAGAGGAGGACTGCTTCTTCCCTTTTCTGTAGCTATCACAGGTTACTTTGGACAGAATGATCCCTCCCCACTTCCGATACCTTACAGGGGACTTGTTTCTTTGGTGGCGAGGAAGGTAGATACTGATTCTTCCCAGGAGCCCAGAGTAACTTTAGGCTACTGTTAGTGTACCCAGTGTCTGTATTCTAGCTGAAGGAATAACCCTTGACCCTGTTTAAAACTCTGCAGAAGGAATCTTTGAACTATAGATTCCCCCCAAAAGATATGTCTCTATTTCTGTTGCTGAACTGACGCCACTGCCATTCTTCTGAGGGAGAAGAACCACAGCTTCACCCATGCTGCCCACATGTGTCTGCCGAGCCAATGTCTGCCCCAGGACTGGAGCGTGGTAACCAGAGCTGAGAGGGGGAACCATCTCCTGTCCCGTCTGTCTCTGTATTACCCTACCTCTCGCCCGATGACCGTTGGAGATAGGCACCAGCCCCCATTGCAACCCTGCAAGGATAAACGTGTTAGATAATGGATGGATGTTTAAAACAGCAAATCAATAGCTTCTGTATGTCCGTTTAAGCCGCCACCTTATGAGCGGTAACACATTCTATATTTGGCATCTTGGTATAACAAAATATAAAATTTGATTAATTTCTGTGGTGACAGATTACAATCAATTGTCCAAAAGGTTATTGATTTCTAATTAAACAAATTATATAATGAAATATTACTTTCTCAAAATACTGTTTTATCTTCACCTCTGCTTTGCACTGTGAACTAGTCGTTTTGAACACATACCAATTGTTATTCTTAATTTAGTCTTCAACTAAACTAGATTCCTTCATCTACTATATTTAAAACCTAATGCTTTTCAGGCAGGTATTTATAAGGAATAACTTAAACTGAAAATATTAGGAAATTATTTGGCTATAATTTCCTAATAATCAGGTGGTGCCCTGACAGTAATTTTGATCTAAATTACTATTTTTTATATAACTGCCTTTGGCATTGATTAATAGTTAGTCATAGCCAAACCAAATCTATTGTTGCACAACACGCTACTTTCTAAATATTGAGACAATGCTTTTAGAACAATAATATCATGATTTAGGGAGTGTTTCAGTCTGAAATGTTAAGCTGACCTTAACAGAATAATAGAACAGCAGCTCAATAAATGTGGGGATCTGAGAGGACTGCACAAAGGCAATTACATACAAGATTTTCCACTAATTTTTTTCCCCTTTTTTGCAATGCAGGAGTCAGACACATTATCCATTTGACTGTGCATGAGCTCTGGGACCTTCAAAGAATAGGCTGATGCCGGAGGTGCTTTCTGTGAAGAAAACTGGTGTGGCATAAATGTCTGTGTGAAGAGATGGTTGGAAGGAGGTGTACAGGAGGATGGCTGCATTATTCAAGCCATGTTTAAAGAAGAAATAAATGGTTATGCTTTGTTATCTTTCATAGCATATTATCTAAATAATTTAATATTAGTATTACAAAAAACTAAACTCAAACAAAATTTGCAGCTTTGGAAAGCAAGTGGATGATCCTAGAGCTGCAGACTTCAGCTGCTAAATAAATCAGGCCAAAACTGAAAAACAAGATCCAACTTGGGACTCTAAATCATGATCATTCTTATTTCTGATCTATCTGTTTATTGGTAACTCAAAAAGTACAGTAGAAGTTTGAAATTATGAAAAGGTTCTTATTTTAATTCCTTCACATTGGGCTTTCAGTTTCAAAAATACTTCATTCATTTAGAGGTGAAGGTTTAAAGGGGATAGCAACCTTGTAAAAAGCAGAAGAAATTTAGCTGTTCACCATGAAGTTTGTCTTATGGGTGAAAAATACATACTCATGCCTGATCTTTTTTCCTGTGGCTGTAAATGATCATGAACAGTTTTCTTTTAGTTCTCTTAAAACAAAGAAATTAACATATTGAAATAGCTCTACTATAAATTAGCTTTTTTCCCCTATTCCTTTAAGGATATATAAACTATCATTTACCTTTTACTTCATTTTCTTAGCCAAATTTTTATCATCATTAGTTGCCACCCTAATAAATGAAAATGGAATTTAAATGCTATATAATCTCATACTTAAAGTTCATACAGTTAGAAATTATTAATGCCAGCAAGGAGGCTTTGGAGATTCCATATATATCACTACTGTTGTATAAACTAAGTAAATCTTAAAAATATTTTACTAGCAAACTGATAATAAAATTGCTTTTTCTCATTCTTTGTCACACAGACTCTCTGTCTGAGACTCCACTGCCAGGGCTTTTCTGATTAATTGAGCTAATAATAATTTCACCACTTAGAGGCACTTATAGACTGTCAATAGAGCGTTGCATTTTTGGCTCAAGATGGTCATTGGCCATCCTGACACGGTAGCACCCTATAATAGAGACTAGGGGTTCCATTATGTATGAAATATGATTAGTGATATTGTGCTGTGAATAACTTAGTTATAGACCAAATGTTATTTCATTTCTTTATTGTAATTTTTTTAGACATTTGAAGAGATGATATCCTTCCTGTATAAATAAAAAAATGTAGTTGAAAATGTCAATTTGTGTTTCCTTAAATTTCTGTTGGTGCAACTTATGAGTTTAAAAATTCACTCACTGCTTCCTGGTTTGTCTCCTCAGTAGGGTGGGGCAACAAGAGGGAGGTGCATCCTCCATGAACTGTTTAAAAGCTCTTTGAGCAAACCAATTATATCAGGTGGAGTAATGCTTAGTTAAATGTGATTTATTGTTATGATTGACCTTAGATTTGTTTAGTTGTAATGATTTGTATTTATGTAAATATTTATTGGGAGCATTTATTGTTTCTGGTGTTAGGTTTGTGTAAATATTGTTTGTTTCTTATATTCTGATTACCCCTTTTCATGGGTTCTTCCTGTGGATCACTAAGGGTATAAAAGGCAACTAGTTGCTTTTAGTGTGAGTGTGTTGATGTACATATGACCTGCAGTACATAAACAAATCCACTTCAAACTTGATTTTATTGTCATGTTTCTCCATTAAACGGTGAGTCTCTGCCTGTAAAACTGACAGACCTTTTGTTCCTATACACACACGCCATGAAAAATATGGTTGTATTATCAGTGACGCATACTTCAAGACTTGATGTTTCACAATTTCAGCTTAATGTCTTTACTTTTAGAATCAGGAAAAACGTGTTTATAAATATTCCAATATGAGTATTGAGGATCCTGGCAAAATTGGCAATAAATATAGAAATAAATAAATGGCTTGATAAAGTAATTAATATGCCAAATATTCAATCCAAAAAATAAAAAATAAGAACTTTCCTAACTTATGGTAGTAAGTAGTAATAGTATTAATTTAACATTATCCATTATTTAACATTATCCCTATTGTTTAATTTTCCATTTTATTTCCCATCTTATTTTTTCCATCGGTTTCTTTTTATTTCTTTTTTTTCTCTAATTTTTTTTTTTACATTTTCTGTCCGGGGCTGGGGTTGTGAGTCTGTGTGACACTCATTTCTTCTTTTCAGTTCCCTCAGTTTTCTACCAGGGGGCCTCATAGAGCAGTTGTTCCTGTAGTTCCCTGTTGGAGATCGCTTCTTGGCAGGAGTGTTGGTGCACACCTGCATCTTATCAACCTCATCAGCCTGAGGATAAGAGGAGCCTGCTGCCAGTCCTGCGGTGCCTGAGTGTTAACCTACAAGAAACTTCAAGCCCTCTGTGCCCTTTTGAGAGTCTTTTTGTAACTTATTTCCTCGACTTACCTCTCCTGGTGTTCCTCATCAAGGTTGCCTTCATCAGTAGCCTGGATCTGATCCTTTGTGTTCCTTCTGGCTCTCTTCAAAGCATTTACAAGCCTACAGTATCATCCTGGATTCCTCTCCCAAGACTGGCATATCACTGTTCCTCCTCTTTCAGCTTCGTCTATCCCTGCGTCACCTGTCCGCCCTCCAACATATTCAGTACTCATCAGCTCCATACCTCCAAAAGCACATGATTCAATCTTCTACACTTCCCCAGCATTCTTCTGGTTCAGTCTTGCATGGACTCATCCTCCCTGACTCCACTCACTTCTCACTGAGGGACCCTCATCATCTTCTCTGTAAGATCATTCCTCCTTTAGCTCATTACGTTTCATTATTCAAGTCTCACACTTCTTCATTCTATTTGCAATGTTCCAGGTCCCCCCCAAAGTCCAAATCACCACCCGGTCCAGAGACTTGCATTTATTCATTCATTTATTGTAATAAACCTTTTTTAAAAAAATTTCTGCCTCCTGAGTGTTAACTGCATGTGGGTCAAACGTGTATCTAAAATCATGACATATTCTGTACTTATTTAATATGATTTTTTTTTTAATTCTGCCACATTTTGTTTAATTTTTTTCTAATTTTTTTCCATATTCTATATTTTTAATTTACTGTCACTTTTAAAATTATACATTGATTTATTTTCTCCTATAATATTTCCTTTTTGCATTTTCTCTGCTCCTCTTTTCTCCTTTGTCTATTTATTTACAGATTTCTTTATTTTTCTCATGTTCTCTTTTATTTTCCCTTCTGACGCTAAGGCATAAATTGGAAAAGGGGGAAGAAGAGGGTAGGGGGATCCTGGTAGGTGGAGATTCAGAGTTAGCTTTTCTTCTATTGGTCAACATCAAAACCCAAGCTCTGTGTGCTGGCTTATTGCATTGATATTTGACAAAAACGTTCAGATGTGAGTGGAAGCTGTCCTTCAGCAATTGAATTCCAGTAGAACCAGTCCAGGCGATTTCATTTCATGGATTGGTTCCATTAATGACTTTAGATCAGCTCACACCAAAATCAGGCAAAAAAAAAATAAATAAATAAATAAATAAAAAAATTTAAAAAAATAAAAAAAATAAATTAAAAAAAAATGCGTAACTGTAGAAAGCTTAACATAAGTTTTTTTTTAAAGCAAATATAGCAGTCACTTTGCTGAGAACTAGTATGATCTTAGTTTGCTGAGCTGACCTATCAGTTTATTCACTCATGTAATAACAACCTGCTTGAAGAGAATGTCATTGCTTGCAATGTCCCACAAAAGAACTTTGTCTAACAAGGAAGCGTGGAGTCAGTTGGTCTACTTATACCATACCATGAAAATAAATGCAAAGAAGATGTTGAATGTCTGAGATAATGGGTAAAGGAAAGAAACCCAGACATCCTTCCTTTCAGGGACACACCCCAGCTCACTCTGGAAGATACCAATGCATTCCCTGGCCTGAAGTGACATATTGTCCCTCCAGCAAGTTCTAGGTCTTCTCCAGGATCCCATTCCAGTTCATAAGAGCACTAGATTTCGTCTAAGCTCCACCCAGATGGAGGCATATTTTATCAACTTGTACCTGAGATCTCATTCTTATGGTAATGCTTAATATCTAATGACCATAGGAGAGGGTCAGAACGTAGACCCAACTGTAAATTAAAGACTTTGAATATTGGAGAAAAGTTATTTACTGGACTCCTTTTGTATTTTAATCGAAGCATGTTTTAGAAATTTGGACTTTCATAAAATATATTTAATTCTATCATTTAACATCTTCTTCCAATTATTTCTTGTCTGGCATCTTTCTCTCACATGTTCGTCTTATCGACCTCCAACTGTCAATCTGCATGACCAAGAATCTTTATAGCTGTCCTCAATACAAAATTAGAATCCGAGCACTGTCAGTTGTTGAAAACCTTAACAGGGTGCTCCCAATTTCTTAAATTAACAAGCAAAGATCATAAAAGTGAAGAAAAAAACCCCAAACATCTGTTGGCCTCATTGTTTGACCTCAGTCTCACACAAAGCAATGTGATTATAGATAGTATTGGAAAAAAGTCAGTTGATGTTTGGCTCCAATGGTGCAGATATAGTACACAGAAACACTCCGATATTCTCAGCCCAGCGGGATGATCCACTGATGCGCAGAGAGGTGCGCACTCACACACACACACACACACACACACACACACACACACACACACACACACACACACACACACACAGACACAAAGAGAGAGAGAGAGAGAGAGAAAGATACTGGGGTGTCTTTTCAGCTGTGATATAAAATGGGAATGAGGAAAAGAAACACACTAGTAAGTCTATGGTCTCTCCCACCATGATGACACATTTAAAATGCATCACCATCTCCTCCGTCTGGGATCTCTCTCTGCAACCTTCTCTCATTATATCACATGACTGGAAGCTTCAACCATCTGCTCAGGTCCATCTGGAAGACATCCCACAAGTATCAAATTTTGGGGATGAAAATGTTTGTAAAAATACTATTATGCCTTAGAGAATAAACATTCTTTAAGATTCATTACATTTTATATGTAATAATTTTTCCAGTCTTGGTTCATCAATTTTGTTTAGGCTTGCAGCTCACATTGTAAATTTCTGTCAAAAAAAAAAAAAAACAAGTCAAAAAGTGTCAAACAAATAAAGCAAGCAAAAGGCAAACGAGAACCAAGAGCCAAGAGCTAAAAGCAGCAATAGAGTGATAATGTTACATTTGGAATGTTAAACCTTGTGTTATGTATCAAAGTCTATTTAAAAGACAGTAATAATAATTGTGACAGAAATTGTCATCTAAAATAATTAAAATAAACACTGATACTTTGATGTGCACAGTCACCAGCATGTTCCTCCAAAAAATTGTCATCAGAATAGCCTGCTCTCTATTAGTGAGCCGGATAATTGTGCAAGTCTTACTTTTCTCCAAATCATTAGTCTGTGTGTTACCTGTGAGAGTGTAGCTGCACTGCAGTATTGAAACTGTCAACACATTATTCCCAGGACACTTTCTGTCATTCAACTTAAACTCTGTACTGATTTCTGGTCCCTATAAACTGTATGCTCACAAACAACACTTACAATTGTTTCTGTGTTCTGGCTGTTTACTCCATGCTCAAGTTATCTATTCCTGATTTGGCCTGCACTGTTGTGTTCTCTTCCTTCAGGTGTGGGTTTGGTCCATCCCTTAAATCCACAAATCCTGTTGTTTCTGTGTTGCCAAGCAATTTATTTACTGATTTAAAAACTTTGGGAATACTGAGTCCTGGATTTAAAGTGCTTATTTGTTAAGTTAATTCTATTTTCCCGTTTTTTGTCTGGTTTTCTCTTCTGCATTTCAGCAAAGCTTTTAAAAATAACTTGCCATATCTCAGAAAATAAATTAAAGATTGTCATTTGTTAATCTACTCAGAAATTATGTCTAGAACAGTTTTAATGTGCCTTTTTTAATGTTGTCTTGCAGGTCAAGATAATAAGTGAGAATGTGTTTGGTGACTTTGGGAGGAGTCAAACTATATTTCTAAAACAACAAAATTTCATAGTCACATTGTCATTTGAGTCTGATGTTAGACTTTTTTTTTTTTATCAATCTTACACAAAGATAAAACTTTGATGTAACAAATTCTGCATCAGTGTCCTACTGAATATGGTATTAATGCTTGTTTGACACACACATACACAGTATGAGTGAATGGTGAAAATAAAACCAGGCCTATAATGTATTTGTAAAATGAAGTCTTACTCTACTTTGGTTGTATTTAATATTAACATGACAGCTTGCAAATTCTCTAGCTGCTGGGTAATGAGAGTTTGGGGACACAATTTGGGTCATGAATCAGAGAGGGTTGATAAGTAAGAAGTCTTCAAGTCAGCTGTGTCTTGACAAATTGTGTTTGTGTCATACTTATGTGAAAAAGCCTCCAGGTGAGACAAGCAATTGTGAGAACACAGTTGTCAAAGCATGACAATAGGATATAGTGTGAATTGTGTTTCATAAGGAATGACTTTAATAGTCTCCCCACAGAAACCTAAAGGGTGGAAAGTGTGAAATAATAAATAAATAAAAGAATTATGGGATGAATGCATTATTGAAGCTTGTAATAATAAAATTCATTCTGCACAAACCCCACTCTAATTTGGTCTTTACTGTGGATAATGACTTCCACAACAATCTCAGAAATGAACCTTGGAAATAAATAGTACAGAAATACTGTTCTCTAACTGACACTTTATAATTTACCAAATTTGTCACTATTATAATTGCATTAGATTAAACTAAGATGTGTCTGACTGGGTTCAAATATTAATCAAATTTGTGTTCAACTGATGTTTGATTGCATTGTATTACACCAAATTGAAATGAATTGGTTGTAATTGGATGTAAATGGGATACAATACAGAAGAAGTGCATAAAGCCCTCAAATTCTAAGACTCCTTCATGCATTACACGCTTCGAATGTCAAATGTTGGGTTAAAAATTCCAGACCTGAAAAGAACTACTAACTAAAGATCAGTAGGTAAACTCATAACAGCCATGTCTGGAAGCTACACTGTTCATACCCTTAACCTTTTTCAAGTTTTCTCACTTTGAAACCAAGAAATTGAATGTATTTATATTGGGATTTTCTGTAATAGACAAACACAAAGTTGTGCATAATTGTGGAATGTAAGAGCAAATTTCTTTTCAATAAAAAAATTGAAATAATTGAAATCTGGTCACATCAAAAACGTTTTTTAAATGCAAATATGTGGAAGGACATTAACACTGCACAAAAGCATGAACATATCATAAACAAGTATGAAATAAGGTGGCAAAGAAAGTCATGATGCTGTGGGAATGTTTTTTCTCCAACAGGGACAGAAAAGCTGGACAGATGATATGAAGATGAATGGAGCACCTTACAGGGACATCATGAAAATGTGACCTTTATTTTCCAATGCTGTTAATTAACTTTCAGGTTTGTGGCTGGGGCAGAGATGCATTTCATAGAAAAACAAAACACCATGTCAACATGCAACCAGAGCAGTTGAACAATTGAATGGTAACCAAAGTCAAATTGAGAATTTGCTGCAAGACTTGAAAACTGATGTTCACTGAGACTTTCCATTAATTTAGATTTAGTGTGAGCTAATTTACAAGGAAGAATTTTCAAAAAATTAAATTTCTAGATCTGCAGAGGAGAGCAAAGGCCAAAACCCAAAAATACTTAAAGGTATGATTGCAACAAAAGGTGGTTCTAGATTGCATTGACTCAAAGGGATGAATAAAAATGTAAATCACAATTTTCCTAGTTTTGTTTTTTAAATTAAAAAAGAATCTGGATGATTTCCTTCCATTTGATAATTATGTGCTACTTTCTATGACAGAAAACCTCAGTAATAGACAACATTGAAATTTGTAGCAATAATGTGACAAAATGTGAAACCTCAAAGGGTAAGAGTACTCCTTCATGGCACAAGATTTTTTTTTTCCCAGATTTTTTCCTTCTCCCAGAAAGAGTGTGTTCAAATGTGGCCAGTGTGTGACAATTGTCATCAATTGAAAAACATTGTAGCCTGGGTTTGACAAAACAGTGGGTCTACATTAATGATTTTATTTATATTTTATGATTTACCACTATGGGCTGGGCTACATGGGCTGGGCTAAAACAGTGGGTCTACATTAATGATTTTATTTATATTTTATGATTTACCACTATGGGCTGGGCTACATTGGTGGTACGAGCTGAAAAATGTGAAGCTTACGATGAAAACCTTTTTGGGAGTAAACTGATGCAATTGTATACTGGAATAAAAGGAAAGTAATATTAGAAAAAAAAAAAAAAAAAAAAAAAAACAACTCATCCATGCATTATGATAGAGAGGTTGCTTCCTAAAGCCTGTGTATGTCATTGGTTTTCCTGATTAACACCCACTGACATGACCTCACTGACTTTGGTTCTGTAAAAAATCAAGCAGTCAATTTATGTTGTTGCATGGTTTCTACTTGTTTCTCTCAATTCTAAATGCAACAACAGCTCTCCAATTGTAATAGATGCAGTGGTGTTTGGATATGTCATAATTTATGGCTATGTTGGAAGGCGGCTGCTGTGCTTCCTAAATGGACTGAGACTGTGAGCATACCAGCATTGCCAGATTAATCTCCTTCAAACAAAAGAAAAGAAAGCCTTTTTACTAAACCGCAGCTGGGGAAATGCTTGTCAGAGAATGGTCAAGCAACACAAGACATGACAAGTAACATACCATCTTAAATATTCCCATCAATTATTTTCATTTTTGCAAAGACAAAAACTCTGAAGGACCTGGTGATGAAAAACAATGATCATTCTTCCACTGTGGGGTACCTGGGAACATGCTGAACCCTGATTATCTGCATGTGAAGATAGACACAGCGTCTATTTCTTCATTCAAACTAATTCAGGATTATTTAGGAGTGACTCCCTGCTCTAGTCTAACACCTGAAGGCTCTGTAATAATTGTCACAGCTCCTCTTACCATGAAAGCCAATGATATAATTAAGCCATTACAAGAACAGCAACAGCTTTGGTCAGAAGCAGGGCATATTGGGCTCTCCATCTGTTCATTTGTCAGTGTAACTGCCTGATAGCTTAACCCATTATAGCATGCACAACATATCTTGAAACCCTATAGGAAGTTTCCAACTTCTGACTGTAATGCAAAAATCACACATTATTAACAAGATTCGACAGAAGATTCTGATTGCATGAATTGAAAATAAGAGATAGAGCTGCTCAACATCAGGAGAGATTTGCATTGATTTTGTTGAGTGTTTCAATGGCAATATCAATTGCAGTTTAATCCACATTTTATGCACCCTTCTCTCCCTTTTCCATCATGATCTGTCGCTGCCACTCTCCTAGAGCTTTAGCATCCAGGTCACTAAAATCTACACTAACTGGCCACTTCATTAGATATACCTTGCCAGGACTAGCCTCTTCATGGCATAGATTCAACAAGGTGTCAGAAACATTATTCAGAGATCTTGGTCCACATGAATTTATAGCATCACACAGTAGCTGCAGAACTGACAATTGTTGTTTTTTTCCTTTTTAGACCAATCTCTGTAAACCAGAGTTGTAAGTGTAAATCCCAGTGGATCAGTAGTTTTTTAAAAACTCAGACCAGCATGTCTGGTACCAACAACCATTCCTAATTCACAGTGCCTTAAATCTCCTTTCTCTTCCTTTCTGATGCTGGATTTGAGCTTCAGCAAGTCACCTTCACCACATCTAGGTCACTAAATGAACTGAGTCTTTTGCCAAGTGACAGGCTGATTACTGTTTGTGTTAAAAATGAATTGAACAGGTGTACCTAATAAAATGGTTGATGAGTTTAAGTGTGGGCATCATTGGCAATAAGATCCTATCCAGTTGGCAAAAGATATTATTCACACATGAAGTGTGAATACATGATACTTGGAAATATACTGAAACATGATACTTTCCAAATATTGCATCCAGGCAGTAATTTGTGACTGTAATTTAAACAAAATATTGTACAGCTCTGACAGGAATATTTTTTGTGGAAAATGTCACTGTCATGTGTTGTCATATTGTTTTTCTGGCCCACATTCAATACTGTAACCCAGAAGCACAGGGAGAAAATGTGACTGTATCATAGATTTAGTTCTGTACTTACTTAGACTCTCGTCTGAGGTAACCAAATTCAGATTGCACAAATCCTCTGTGCTGCTGGAGTGCTGTGTCTCAATGTCTATTGTCTACACAGTGTTCTTAGCAAAATGAATTTATTAGCTATGCATGTAAGCACATGCCAGGATTTTTACTTTTTGTTTGTCCTTCAGAGGCTGGAAAGCACACACAGTGGAACAAAAAGAACAACCCTTTCAAAGAGGGTAGAATAGAATTCACATCAAGGGGTTTACAATCTGCGCCTCATTCTCTGCACAACTCTCTGCGCTTGGATAAAGAACAACTTGGACCAACAATAAAAGCTAGAAGGTAAACTACATTCGACTAGTTCAAGGTAGTACAACCGCAACATAATCTTGGTTTTCAACAGGCAGTTCCTTTCCTTTGATTGTTGCCAAGTTGCAACAGTGCTGCCAGTTGCATAACAGTTTTTGATAAGAGATAAGAGAAATGTATTCTCACAAATGGATGGATGAGTTTCTTGCTCCGAGAATGATAAAAATAATACATTTGTGTTTGTACACATTTGGATGAGCAAGGAGACATTATCATAATATATTTTTTAGATCCTATGACACTTTTAATAACAAAAGCAAATTCACACACACACACACACACACACACACACACACACACACACACACACACACATATTTTTCAATTTTCAGTCAGTCTAAATGTCAAGTAAGAGACACAGACAAAAAAATAATAATCTGTGGTGTTTGGAAGTGATGATAGGGGGAAATAGGCAACACATACAAATGCGCATGGTTGGAATGAACTTTTTTGTTGCTTTGGATAATACAGACTAAGTTCATAGACACACACACCAACACACACACACACACACACAAAACCCTACTTAAACGTATGCATGATTATAGAGGAGATATGGTGTGTGTGTGCTTTGTTGTGCGGTTAGAAAATAAAAGACAACAAAACAAAAAGATTAATATGAATTTCATTTCTTCACAGAAAACACTCTAATTGGCCAAATACCCCGCGTGCTGCCTCAGACAGCATGAACCATGGCATGACTTGTTGTTAGCCGCACTCTGCTGTGCTCATTAGAAAGTCACAGTGCAGGCTATTCCAGGCAAACTAAACAGTATACCAACATTGGTCTTGCAGCTGAATGAATGAGTCTGTCACTTTGCTAGATTCATTCATCCTAAGAATGTTTATCTAATCAAAACAGGCTTTTTTGATAGATTTTTCTTTCCTACCCTTGTCTAAATAAAGTACTTCACTAACTTTAGCTTTTAAGTGGTACTTTTAAAATAACGTAATAAATGGAAGACTATAGATGAATCGAATAACTGGTCAAAAATCAGAATTGCACAGTCCCTTGCTCTGATTTGTGATCAGCAGGTCGAAAACTGAAAAATCTAGGGATTTTTAAAATTTGTTAAAATTTGTTAATTGCCTCAAAACCACAAATCCTTACCATTTATAATGTACAAACGTATCAACCAAAAGCATGCACTTTGATGCACTTTTTTGATTTAAACAAAAATAATTAAACCTTAATTAAACATTCAGCAATTCAACTGGTTCTTCAGATTCACAGTACAATGAGTCAATACGTTGACTTTTGGGTCTGTATTGTGAGCACAAGCTTTCATGAAGGAACATATGCCCAATGTTGTTATTTTTTTCAGGTTATTCTTGTATCACCTGATATGATGTATCCCAGTCCCTCACTGAAACCCTTTTTAAAGTTGAAGAAATCTGGTGTTTTTTTCATTCAGCAAGAATACAGCAAGAAATGTTGCCAGCAAGCTGACCTAATAGGCTGTCCAGATCTGGTGGACTGATTACTATTTTTTAACTTTACCATGAGTGCATGCGATAGATTACTGAAAAAAAAAAAAAAAGAAAAGAAAAAAGACCTATCGTGACTGTGCTGCTTGCGTTAAGCTTGTGTGAGCTTGTTGCTATGGATTTGTAGCATGAATGCACCACTAACCAGGAAAGTCAAGGGATTTAGGGTCAAGACTGCAATTCTGTAAGCAGCCAAAAACCGTTGGCTGTGGCTGTGATAAAATATATGAGAGAAATAAAATGTATACAGTGTTTTTCTAAAGGATTCACATCTCTTTGAACTTTTTTATGTTCATACCTCACCCGCTTCTAACACCTTGTCCTTTTCTAGACACCACAGAACTATGGATACAAATAACCCAACGTCATGTGCATTTTTTGTAAACATTGTAATAAATCACTTTTCATTTTTACTCTGAGTCCTGACCCTGATTCTGCATGAAGGTTAGGAAATTACCACAGAACATGACAAATGTGTTTATATTTGATATGAGAGACTAACTTATGTCTCTAGCATCTCTGTGCACCTGGATACTGAAATGTTGGGGGTATTCTAATTTGCAATTTAGCTCAAGCTTGGTAAACATCAATTTTAGGCTTTTACATATTCTCAGTTGGATATTGGTCTGGACTTTGACTGGATCATTCTTGCTCATATAGCTGTATATGAGCTGTATGGTTAGAGTTGCTGAACCTTTACCTTCCCCTTCTCTCTAAATGATAAGAGGGAATTGCCCTTTTCATCTTTCATATCAGTATCACTTAAAAAATTGTTTCAGTATCAAATGTAAATTCTTTCAAAATGCTGCATCTTTCTATTGATGTCACATTTTAAAACTGTACTGTTATTTACATAGGTGGATGGGGGTTATTTGCAATATTTCCCACTTCAAATCCAAATTTCAAAGTTTGGAAATCTTGTTCTGCTTTGAGACAAAGGAATTTCAGCTCAACAAATGTCCTTTTAACTCCATTGTCGTTAATCTGAGTGTTATGTCTTACAAATCCCTCAACTGTTTAACTTTTATTCTGAATTATACATATCAGAGTAAAAATGTAAAAAGTAAGAATTTAAACATAATCTCGATGGTATGAAGGTTAAGTGGGTATTCATGGGGTTTACTCCCCCCCACACGCTCCAAACACTGACATTTGTGGGACTACTAAATTACTATATTTTCAGAGCTGTAATTACTTTGTAATAAACAATGAAAGAATCCTGGGCCACCCACTCATCAGCTGCACAATGACTGGATGTCCTTGGAGGAAAAACATTCAGAAATTCAATGCTACAGTAGTTCATCATTGTGGTGGGTTTTTTTTTTTTTTTTTTTTCATATTTTTCTGATAAAATGATGGTTTTAGATGTGACATAGGGAATCAATATTCATCAGAAGTCAAAGCATTTGAGTTTTGAGACTGACTGGTTTCATTTTTCGCCATATCTGTGCTTTTCAGCAAGGGAAAAGCCTTCATCATGGTCGTTGCTAGGAGCAACATCTAAGGCTCACTGGCATAATTTGTGACTTCATAAAGGGAAAATCCTAAAAGCTCCAGTTTAATGAATAACTAATATACTGTTTGACAAGCCCTTACCTGCAGTGTTAACACGTCAGAGATTATTAAGACAAGTTTTTTTTTTTTTTTTTTTTTTTTTTTTTTTTTTTTTTATCAGAATCAGAATCATTGGCCAAGATTGTATGCAAAAACAAGGAATTTGACTGGTTTCACATGCTCACAGTGTACAGACATTAAGCTTAAATATATAAACTTTAAAAGAAATAAAATACAAGATAAAAAGAACAGTATTTACATTTAGGTGTGTGTACACCTAGTATTTTTTGTGTTCTGTGTTAACATTTTAGTCATGTAGGTCTTTGTCCTAACTTTAATGAGGGGGTTAGATTTTGAAATATAGCTGAAGTATAGCTTCCTTAATTATTTCAATGCCCAGCTTTGGGCAGCTGTTAAGTGCTTTGGTCACTACAGTGCACTTCATGTACAGTGTCATTGGGCTCTCAGTCATATTTATATTCTGTACATGATTTACACCTTTAAGTGTTTGAGGTGGTGACAATCCAATGACAAATTCAGGACTTCAGAGAGGTTGTCCACAATAAATTACAGTGCCTTAAAAAAGTATTCACATCCCTGAAAGTCATTTTGTCACATCATTACTACAAACCTGAAATGGAGAGTCTTCTTTATTAAATGGCATGGATATGTATTCACTCACCATTACTCTGATACCCTAAATAACAAACTAACCGTCAGAAGTCACCTAACTGAATGGAGTGTACATGTGTATTTTAATCCCAGTATAAATAAAACTATTGGGTGAAGGCACCGGAGGATCGTTAGAAAACATTAAAAAAGAAAGCTGAATAGATTTACAACTTGGATGAGTAAGTCTGGTGAAAACTACAGTATTAGTCATCCACTCCACAAGTTTGTCCTTAAAAGAAGACTGTCGAAATTAAAGCCATTAATGAAAGAAGTCCCATTTACAAAAACCTTAAAGGGGACACGGCGAACATGTGGAAGAAGGCTGTTTTTGTTAGATAAAACTAACTTTCTGGCTTACATGTAAAACACTACACACAATTCTGCACATTACTCTAAGCTGTGTGTGTGGCAACATCATGCTATGAGAATGTTTCTTCTTTGGTAGGGACAGGGAAGGGAAGTTGGTCAAAGTAGGAAGTGTAGAGCTACATACAGACCAATCTTGTGCAAGTGCAAAAAGAAAAGTAGTTACCTTACAACAGTACAACAACGTTAAACATCCAACCAGAACCACATTTGAACAAAATAGAATGTTCGGACGGCCTAATCAAAGCTGATACCTAAATAATGTGTAAAATGCTTGAAAATTGATCATGTTAGATCAATCTCCATCTAATCTGACTGAACATGAGTTATTTTGCAAATGTGATAGAAATTTCAGTCCCTACATCTTTTCCAATTGTATTTAAAAATAGAAAGAAAAGAAAATGTGTATCCTTTGACACAATTATGCACAACTTTTTGGCGAGTCCATTAAAATATATTAAAATTTGTGGTTGTATGGTGACACAATGTGAAACAGTTGCAGCAGTCTGAAACTTTTGTAAGGCAATGTTTGTCTTGAATGATACCTCAGTTCCTTTATCATGTTTCATCTGATATCACATGTTGGGCTTCCATCCATGAAGGACTGAACTACAAAGAGCAAGGAGTCTATTATAAGAACTAATGCACTGCATTAACCACTTTCAGTTTAGTATGAAGAGGAGGAGTTTCACTGCGTGAATATGACATTATGTTAACAAAGAGGAGCTGCTGACAGATGTTGCTCGCTTTGGGATCCTGCCGCCTGCAAGGGCGACAGTGGGGACACAGCACGCAACTTTCCCTCTACTTCGTTTGTGAATGGAGGACTGCTCCGTACCATAAGCCTTGCCCTACCTGTGTGAATGTTTGTAAAATGAAAACTTTATGATTTCTCAAAAATAATTACAGCAACATTTTAGAGATCCTCGTTTTGTCCAGAAAATATTGATGCACTACCAGCAGAAGACCATGTCTACCAGTAACAACATAAAATAACATCATACATACTGGATACTTTCCAGCTGGTTCAACAAGGTTTTCACATATTGGTATTCAGAACTTGAGTCATTTTCCCCATGGCCTCAGCCTGTACTTATGTTGAGCAAAACACAATTATTTTACAAGGCTAAAAAAGATCTCTCTTAAGCTATGCTGGCAATGAAGTGCAGCTGCTGCACCTCATCTTGCCTGATCAGGGGAATTGAGGCAACACTAGTGAAAATGCACTTAGTATAAACTATCAAAGAAGAGCAAGTAACAAGAGGTTCTTACTATATTTTGGATAAGGATTAACCAAAAATCCAGGAAGGGGTCATAAAACATGCTTTGTGTATGGTTTTATTATGGTTGCCGTTTGCTTGAAAAAGGCTTATTTATCATGCATCAGGTGAAACAATGACATTTTCAAATGAACAAAGCAAACAAATTACCTGCTCACCGGGCATTTACCTTCAGCTTCAAAAGTTGAAAGCATACGAGTTAAATTAAAGTGGACAGAGAAAATATTTTTCGATGGATTTTTCCTGTGATCAGCCACTGTTTATAAATCTGAGTGGAAACAACAAACTTGGGATCTCCATAAGCTGAGGCCTCTTTGGAAAATCAAAACCCTTATGGGATGATACCATTTCACCCAATTTATAAGCAAAACGTGTGAAATGGGTCTGTCAAATGTAGGGATGTCAAATCTAGTTTCAAGTTTCTTCAAAGATTTGTTTGTATTTTCAGTTCCTTGGGGCCAGAAATAATGTAACAAATCCTTTGATCGTGTTGTCTAACAGCAGCAATCAGTTATGTTTGGGACTGCATGGTGCTCAACCATTGCCTAACAACAGGAGAAACCCCATCTTTGGTTTGTCTTTAACAACACACAGTCCCAGTAAGAAGTTTATGCACACTCAGCATGGGCATGAATGTTAGATTTGACCTTTTAATGATTAATTGAACTGTTATTTTTTTTCATGCTGGGATAAATACACTTTTAGGTTGTTATAAAAACAAGAATTGGGTTAACAAGGTTGAAATTATTCCTTTAATCCACACAGAGTCAAAAATATTAGGGTTCAAACATAAAGTCCTTTAAAAGCACATTTTCCTCCTGCAAAATTCATCTGTTTATAATTTAGTGTTACACATGTGTCATACCATCAAACAAATGTTAGTATCTGACAAAATATAACTTGATTATATACAAAAGGCAGTTTTCAAAGATGATTTTATTTGAAAATATAATTGCCTCCCTTGTTAAATTAGGAGGTAATGTGATTAAAGGGGTATTGTTATGCATTTTCCAAGCACATAGTGCCATTTTATAGCACAATCAAGTAACTATGTTACCTCCAGTTGTTATAAAATGCTGTATATATCAAACATGACCTAAAAGAAATTTGACTTTGCAATTTAACGACATGAAATTGGGCCTCTGTCTCTTTACAAAAGTCCTGCTCTTTCTGACACTCTGCCTTCAGCACATCATCACACAACCTTTCTCCATTAAGCTTTTAACAATGTTTTACCAGTGTTTCACTGAGAATTAGTTCGTATGATGAGCTCAGCAAATGTGCTGAGCTCATCATACCAGGTGTTTGGTAATTGCTGCTGCAGCTTGTCTGAACAAGCTGAGTGGGGGAGTCACAGGGGAGGGGTGCTCTGCAAGGCGGAAGCTCTGCTTGGAAACCGCAGGTCAGAGGAGGAACTTTGTGGAAAAGGCAGCGCTTGGTAAGACCACACATTTCTGCACCCAGAATGGCCACCAGGGGAGATTAAAGGATTTCTCGAACATGCATGAAAGAATCAAAGCAACACTCCAGGTATGTTTTTGATGAGGGAATAACATTATAACATGATGTAAAGCTCATAAAATTGATTTTACTTAATACTGCCCCCTTAAAGATTATTTCCCAGCTATTTTTTTTCCACCACAACACAAATATAAATGAACAGGAACACATACCTATAAAATGTACACATACCATAAATAAGTCTCTGCACTGTCGCTTCCTCTCTTTCTGACTTTTTTATTCTTATCCTTTTTGCCTTAAACACATTCACTTATAGAATGCTGAGTCCCAAAGCCACAATCCTTGGTTTAACTTAAGGTTAGGCCAGAGCACATGGTCGAGTTTTATGACTCTTTGTTCCACGATGGCAGGCAGGTATGAACCTGGACAGTGTCCCTATACCTGACCCCACCTTCCCCTTTTGTTTCCTCCATCTTATCTCTCACTGCAATGAGGGCCACATTGATTTATGATAGTGTTTTAGTTGCAATTGTGGTTCTGCTGAACTGTCCTTTTCTTTGTTTTCTTGCTTTAGTTAATTAATTAAATCTGAAGTTATTTTTCAGTATTCCATTTCATTTTGTCATAGTTCATAGATTAATCTGATTAAATCCCCATTTTATCATTTCATATATATATATATATATATATATATATATATATATAAAAATTCCCTTCTCACCCTCCACGGGTGGTCTTTCTCAACCTCTGAGCTCGGGTCCTCTACCAGAGGCCTGGGAGCTTGAGGGTTCTGCGTAGTATCTTGGCTGTGCCAAGAACTGCACATTTCTGGACTGAGATGTCTGATGTTGTTCCTGGGATCTGTTTTAGCCACTGCTCCAGTTTGGGGGTGACTGCCCCGAGGGCCCCGATGACCACAGGCACCACTGTGGTCTTCACCTTCCAGGCCTTCTCCAGTTCCTCTCTGAGGCCCTGGTATTTCTCCAGTTTCTTGTGTTCCTTTTTCCTGATGTTGCAATCGCTTGGTATTGCTACATCCACCACAACGGCTGTCCTCTGTTGTTTATCCACCACCACGATGTCCGGTTGGTTCGCCATTACCATTTTGTCTGTCTGGATCTGGAAGTCCCACAGGATCTTAGCTCGGTCATTCTCCACCACCTTTGGGGGTGTACCCCACTTTGATCTCGGGGCTTCCAGTCCATATATATATATATATATATATATATATATATATATATATATATATATATATATATATATATATATATATATATATATATATATATATATATATATATATATATATATATATATATCTATATATATATATATATATATATATATATATATATATATATATATATATATATATATATATATAGCGGCTGGGTAGCTCAATGGGTAAGTCACCCGACCTTCACCCGGGAGACCGGGGTTCGAATCCAGGCCGGGTCGCTTGGTTGAGATATCCAGTGTGGGTCCTTAGGCAAGATCCTTCGCGCTACTGCCTACCTCATGATGAGTGATAAAGGAATACACGCCATGCCGGCTCAGACGTCGCCCGGCCAAACAAGGTCTGCGTCAGGTGCTGGGGAACCAGGGCACCTTCACGAAAAATGGGTTACTGGAACAAGACGGAATTGGGCGAGAGGTGAAAACTTGGATCTGTTGGAATGCTACTACTCAAGTAACCCTAGTCAGAGGGGTTACATGCAAAGAATGCGGGAGGAATGGTTACGTCGACATCCCCATTCAACACTAACTGCCAAACAACTAGTAGCTCAGTGTTCCAACATCCGCAAACGGCAAATGCTGTCACAACTTGAGATAGACGAGGTACAACACAAATGCTACGGCAAGGGGGAGCCAGGACGCCAGGTCAGAGGGGAGTTAGCTTCAACTCCCCACCCGCAGATTGGGTATGCAGCCCCAATAATGAACGAACCATCACAGCTGAACGAGGCAGCAACTGACCTGAGAGGTAGGATCGTGGCCCGAATGAACACCAGGCAATCCCGATGCCAATTACAACGGCTGAGTGAAGTACCATCAGAAAGTCTCATTGAAGATGTGAATGCAGCATTGAGAACGATCCCTACCAACACCATAACGGAAACCAATGAGCTGGTTTACAACTCAGCATCAGTGATCCTTGAGATGCTCGGCTATAGGAGCAACCATGAGATTCAATACCCACCATGGAAAAGACGGTTAGAGGCTAAAATCAAGGTAACAAGGAGGGAAGTGAGCCAATTGTCAGAGCTCCAAAGAGGTGCAATCAAAAGACCAGTACCCAAGCGGTACAGCCAGATGCCCATACCTGAAGCGCTCGAAACTGCCAAACAAAGGCTCCAAGCCTTGGCCAGTCGCCTAAAGAGGTACACGAGAGAAAATGAAGCCAGGAGGATTAACCGGCTCTTCTCCACCCAACCAGCTAAAGTGTACTCTCAATGGCAGGGTAATAACAACAGAGCAGACCCACCAAGGCTGGAGACCCAACAGTACTGGAAAGGCATATGGGAAAGGGAGGCGACCCACAACAGCAATGCACAGTGGCTAATCTCTCTACGAGATGACCACAGCAACCTCCCTGAGCAAGCCCCAGTAACTATCACAGTGGCAGATGTCCAAGAAAGAGTCTCAGGTATGAAAAACTGGACAGCACCAGGTCCTGACATGATCCATGCCTACTGGCTAAAGAAACTCACTGCCCTCCATGAGCGACTGGCAGCTCAAATGAACCAGCTGCTACAAAGTGGGACTCACCCTGAATGGTTAACTGAAGGGCGCACAATCCTGATCCAGAAGGATCCCTCAAAGGGTTCGGTCCCATCCAACTATCGGCCAATAACCTGTCTCTCTACAACATGGAAGCTCATGTCAGGCATCATAGCAGCTAAGATAAGTGGGCACATGGATAAATACATGAGTACAGCACAGAAGGGCATCGGCATAAATACCAGAGGAGCCAAACACCAACTCCTGGTAGACCAAACAGTCGCCCGAGACTGCAAAACCCGACACACCAACCTGTGCACGGCTTGGATTGATTACAAGAAAGCCTATGACTCAATGCCACACACTTGGATCATTGAATGCTTAGAGATGTACAACATCAACAGGACTCTAAGAGCCTTCATTGCAGCCTCGATGGGGATGTGGAAAACCACCCTTGAAGCCAACTACAAGCCAATTGCACAAGTGTCCATCAAATGTGGCATATACCAAGGAGACGCTCTGTCCCCACTGCTGTTCTGCATAGGTCTGAACCCCCTCAGCCAAGTCATCAACAGGACTGGCTACGGATACCGACTCAAGAACGGAGCCACCATCAGTCACCTCCTCTACATGGATGACATCAAGCTGTACGCTAAGAGCAAACGAGACATCGACTCACTGATCCACACCACCAGGATCTACAGCACTGACATTGGGATGTCATTCGGACTAGAGAAGTGTGGTCGGATGGTTACACAGAGAGGGAAGGTCATCCACACAGAAGGGGTCTCACTCCCAGAGGGAACAATAGCAGACATTGAGGACAGTTACAAGTACCTGGGAATACCACAAGCAAATGGCAGCCTCGATGAGGTCACAAGGAAAGGAGCCACGGCCAAATACCTCCAACGAGTAAGGCAAGTCCTGAGAAGCCAGCTCAACGGCAAGAACAAGATCCGTGCGATAAACAGCTATGCCTTGCCAGTAATCAGATACCCTGCAGGAATAATAAGCTGGCCAAAGGAAGAGATAAAGACCATGGATGTTAAAACTCGGAAACTACTAACCATGCATGGAGGGTTCCACCCTAAATCCAGCATCCTGAGACTATACGCGAGCCGTAAGGATGGAGGCAGAGGACTAGTGAGTGTGAGAGCCACTGTCCAGGATGAAACATCCAAGATCCATAAATACATCAAGGTCAAAGCCTCAACCGACGATGTGCTCAGCGAATGTCTCAAACAATGGGGACCAGAGGATGAGGTGCTGGAGGAACCATCATGGGAGGATAAGCCCCTACATGGGATGTACCACCGACAAATAACTGAAGTGGCTGATATCAGGAAATCCTACCAATGGCTGGAAAAAGCTGGACTCAAGGACAGCACAGAGGCACTCATCCTGGCTGCACAGGAACAGGCCCTAAACACCAGAGCAATAGAGGCTCAGATCTACCACACCAGACAAGATCCAAGGTGTAGATTGTGCAAGGAGGCCCCTGAGACAGTCCAACACATAACAGCAGGGTGCAAGATGCTGGCAGGGAAAGCGTACATGGAACGTCATAACCAAGTGGCGGGCATAGTGTACAGAAACATCTGTGCAGGATATGGACTGGAAGCCCCGAGATCAAAGTGGGGCACACCCCCAAAGGTGGTGGAGAATGACCGAGCTAAGATCCTGTGGGACTTCCAGATCCAGACAGACAAAATGGTAATGGCGAACCAACCGGACATCGTGGTGGTGGATAAACAACAGAGGAAAGCCGTTGTGGTGGATGTAGCAATACCAAGCGATTGCAACATCAGGAAAAAGGAACACGAGAAACTGGAGAAATACCAGGGCCTCAGAGAGGAACTGGAGAAGGCCTGGAAGGTGAAGACCACAGTGGTGCCTGTGGTCATCGGGGCCCTCGGGGCAGTCACCCCCAAGCTGGAGCAGTGGCTAAAACAGATCCCAGGAACAACATCAGACATCTCAGTCCAGAAATGCGCAGTTCTCGGCACAGCCAAGATACTACGCAGAACCCTCAAGCTCCCAGGCCTCTGGTAGAGGACCCGAGCTCAGAGGTTGGGAAAGACCACCCGTGGAGGGTGAGAAGGGAATTTTTTTTTATATATATATATATATATATATATATATATATATATATATATATATATATATATATATATATATATATATATATATATATATATATGCAGTGTGGGTTATTATTGAAAGTATTTTTTTAAGCATTGCCGCTGTGTAAAACCAAAAAATAAGTGGGTGTGCCCCACTTTGATCTCGGGGCTTCCAGTCCATATCCTGCACAGATGGTGTGCAGGTGTGTATATATATATATATATATATATATATATATATATATATATATATATATATATATATATATATATATATATATATATATATAGTCCCTTTACAGGACAGTTCAGTTGTAAAGTTGAGATATTTTGTTCATAAATTCATACAGACTTAATTAGAAATAAGCATGTCAGTGATCATTCCTTGCGTGAAGAGTTTCTTCTGCCGGTAGCTTGAGTTTATTCCTTCACAAGAGTTTGACTTATGACTCCAGAGATTCTGGATGGTGCCCCAATTCAACTAAAGAAACTTGAACTTTATTGATTTCATCAATTAATTATTAATCATAATTATTAATTACATAAGCCAAACATTGATGCAAAGTTTGATTCTCAACATAGTTTTAGTTTGCATTTAGATTTTGAGAAGTTGGGACATTTTAGCATGTTTTTAGGGCTATTTTATAAAGGCTGGTGGACAGAGAGGGAAGGCGAAATACCCATGACATTTCTGGTCTATCAGTGATCAAACCAGAATGAAGTTTGAGTACTTTCAGTCATTGATGGCCTCAGCTACATCTTGCTCTAAGGCCTACACCATTTGGAACAGTTTTAAGCATCAAAATGCAAAAACACAATGAAATACACAATAAAACAATATTTAAATTGTTTATCCTAAGCTAATTTATCTCTGCCCAGACACAACCTCTTACTTGAGTCATCCTTACGAATCAGGGAAAAGTCTAATGAATGAGGGAAGCCTAGCTGTTCAGAGAAGGGTTTCCTTAACAGAGGACCTGATGGGGAAAACCACATAACATTTAGCCGCTCAGGTAACAGCTTTCCGCGGGTGTGTGGCTAGCACACATTAGCTAGCAATGTCCTCTCAGTTCTGGTCTAGAAGGGCATCAACCTGTAGTGGCAGCGGTGAAGGTTTGGCTGGTACAGTGTTTGTGAGGCTACGCTTCTTAGCTCTGAACTGGAGCTCAGCATGGGCCGGTTGTCTTCTCCCTCAGAAGAATGGCAGCCTGAGACAATCTCTCTTTTGGGGAATCTATAACTCAAAGATTCCCTCTCCAGAATTATGAATAAGCCATTTCAAGGCTTATTCATAATTCATTTTCCTTTAGCCAATATACAGTGTCAGATGCATGTACAACAGTCTATATATTTTGGGATCCACGGCTCCGGGTATGGAGCAGACCTCTTTCACCAGTAAAGAAAGGGGGATGATGTCACCCTAATGTCACCCTGCAATTGAAACATTAACTATTGTTTTTTTAAAAAAAATCTATGAATTTGTATTTTATAAAATCATTCTAACCTTGAAAAAGAACAGTTTCAATTCTATAGTCAGTAAGAGTCCAAAATTAATTAATAAAAACAGTTACCACGATGCTCGTAAGCCTCTGACCAGAAATGTAGTTGGTTTTTTATCTGTTTTCCAGTAGAAGTTTTATATAGAGTTCATTAATGCATACCAAATACACAAAATATACAGACAGACTTTGTCTAAAAGATTGCTTAACTCCTATAAAAGATGCAGTTTGAAGTATTTTATTGTTTAGGAGGAGAAAACAAACTGTTAAATCCTTCCCAGTAATCTTCTTCTGTGCTTTAAAGTGTGCACAGCTGATATTAGAATCTGTTTTCCTTCCCTCAGGGAGCAAATTACTCTGACTTTTAAACAAAGCATTGTGTTGGACTTTATTGCTTAGGAATAAAGGTAAAATTTGACCTAAATAAACATTTTATAGATTGAATTTGCAGAGTTACTCCAAGGCATGTGAAAAAAAGAAAGAACGAAAGAAAGAAGAAAAGGAAGGAAGAAAGAAAGAAAACACCAAACACATGGTGAGCCAGATGAAATTAAAGCTTTGCCTCTAAATTGTGATGGCAGAGCAAATGTAGTAAAAAGGGGAAAAAAAAGAAGATTTGCTTTCCCTAATTCAATGACAAGCTCCAGTGAACAATTTCATCATTTTGCTGGTAGTAGAGTGCATTCCAAGGGCAACTACATTTTTAGCAAAGACCTCAACCTAAAGAACATGGAGGTGTTATTGGGACTCCACATCTGTCTCTCAGAGAAAATCAAAAATGTTCCTCATTAGATGCTCTCATCTTCCCACTCTACCTATGGATGGAACTCTAATGGCAGCTTGCATGGCTGTTCATCAGAAAGGGCTGCTAATGTCTGCCACACAGTTTCGGCTGCAACTTCAGTCGCTGCTGAGATGTGAGAGTGGCTGCTATTCAAAGAGTGATTCATCTCCTCTCGACTGAACAAGACACCTATTTGTGGTTGTGGACAAGTAGGCTTGTGTACATATGAGTCCATTTGTGTGCATTTTTTATAATGTTGAGCAGCAACCTCTGTTACCTAATCATGAACCCACCCTTTGATGGCACTTTCTTTTGCTGACTTGGGTCAGGTGGGCCCAGGAATACTGATTCTGCTGCATGTGCTTTAATGTGTCGACTGGTTTGGACCTACAAAAAGTCTAACTGATAAGTGCTTTCAGTTACCTGATACTTGTGTCAATTTTTAGACTGCAAAGCCAGTTTTTTCTTTTAGCACATGATGTTCTTGCTCTTGACTTTTTTTAAAACTCCTAATTTCTCATGGAATGCAAAGATGAACAGGAAAGCTCTGAAACTGCTTTACATCAAAGGACTGTGACATGTAAGCGAAAGGCAGACTAATGAGGGCAGATGCGTACATGGGTTTTTGCAGCCACATAAGGCAGAGTGACACACGTTTCGATAAAACCTCCCACACAATCACTAGTAGTTAGGAGAAAATGCCAGCAGTTATTTTGAAAATACATTTTTTTTGATAGTGAGGCTTTGTGGAAACTGCATGTCTCAAGTTAAAGATGCTTTAAAGGCTCCCTGATGACATCAGGGCAATTAAAACTTTTTAGTTCATAATCAATTTTTTTCAGGACCCTCATTTGTCAACTGTGGCTCAGATAATAGATCTGTTGTGTGCCAAACAGAGCATTTGTGGTTTAGCAACAGCATTTAGGTCTGTATACTGAAGTGTTCTTAAGCATTGAAAGAAAAAAAGCGCATCTTAGGGTAAAACAAGAATACAGGTATGGGTGAATGTGGCTTATCTTGTAAATGTGTATGAGATGAAAAGTCTTATAAAACACTTTCAAAGTTAGATTCTTGACTTAGAAGACAATATTTTTTTCATCATCTGAACTCATTGTTTACTGTTTTAGATCAGTTGAGATTAGTGAAAATATTCATATTTATTAAATGTCAGAATAATGAGAGAGATTTCTTCAGACTTTTTTTTAAATTAAATTAAATCTATCATAAACCAGAACTTTCTGGTTTAACTGTGCTGGTTCAAGTGAAGTAACTGCAATAGAGATGACTGAACTGTGGTCATGTGTATGCCTCTTTGCTGAAAATAAGTTGAACAAAGGCAGAAGTTGATATTTTTCAAAATAAAATACTCCACAAATTGCAGTTACATCTGTTTCTTTAGAGATTTTAATTTGATGACTTCAAAGACTGAAAAAATATAAAATAGATTATTAAAAGCACAGACAATGTTCTCTGTCTTCTTTACCGTGATGTCAAAATGCAAGGATTTGTGCTCTGTAGGTTTTAGCAGGAGCTCATGATAAAGAAACCTTCCTAGACATCCCTGTCAGTTAGATGAAAATACTCAAGTGCAAAACTAAGTATATTAATTAAAGTATACTGAAACAGTCAGAACATTGAATGTAATGATTTCAACACGCTTACTTGTGTTCATAACATTTAATGACAGCACTTAACAAAGGAAAGTGTTGATTAATTTTGATCCCTGTCACTCCATCTACGTGCATTCCATCTTTCTTTATATTAACCTTAGCAAATACAAAAGATGTTCTCGCACATTGCCATGGAAGCTACGGTGTATGTCCCAGTGGCCCGGTTAACTTCAGAATGCTATGTAATTAACGAGATTGTTTTGGTGGGAGCTGCCAGCCAATTCTTAGTCCACAGCATCATAAACTGTTCTTTCAGGACTCCCCGCCATCACAAATCAATGCAGAATGAAGCTTTTAGTATCGACTGTGAAGGTGCCAGGTATACATAATGAGGCTGTGCTTTGTCCATATAAATATCCTGTTTGCTAGAATAACATTGTAAAAGGATATGTTTGAAAGTAAATAATACACACTGCCTCAGGTCTGAAAATTGCCAGTGTGGTCTTTAAAGGGGCTTGCAGTTATTCTTGTCCACCTTTTTAACATTCTGTTCGAAGAGCTGATGCTTTGTAGTGAACCAGAAGAGCCAACTTCCATCTAGTGCAAGCCAGATATGGTTTGTTACTGCAGCAGAATTGAGTCAAAAAAGTGGAACAGTGATATCAGTCTAACAACAAATGTTAAACTCTTATTCTTAGAGCTTTTATAAGATAATACTGTGACTGACTGTATGAAATACAGCACTGAAACCCGACACAACAAGTATAGACACAAGTTTATTATCTGAAGTTATGAGAATATCATTAGTGGCTTTCAGCTGAGCTATTTCTGTGCTGTGATAAACTCTGAGCTCTGATTAGTAACTTTTCGTTTCAAGAATCCAGGTTAACATGGAGGAGCAGATGCATAAATATGCATGGATAAGGGTGTATCCCCCCCGAATTGTATGCACAATCTAATACAGACTAAGATTTCAAATATTTGGGCTCCACAAATATCTTTGTGCATTTGCCCCAAAGTTTGAAGGTACTTTGCAAAGTGAAAGAAGTTCCTGTCAGAATTACAAGCATCAAGGGACCGATTTGGATAAGAACAGTGGGTTGTTGGTTTTGAACTGTACATATGTTGTTTAGACTTTTAACTACTATTCCAAAGAATATCTGATTTCGAAATACATGAGATTCCCTCAGACCTTAACTTTAATACAATTTATAAACAAAAAACCTTGCCAACTCAATAAAAACCAGAAAAAGTTTACTTCAGCCCAGAAACAAAGGTTTTTTGTTCTACAGCTGATTTATGCTTGGGGAGAGCAAAAATAGAGCCAAAAGGAAAGAGTGTTAGAAAAACAATCTAACAAAGGTAAAACCTGAATTTGAAGTCAACATTGAGTCAATAATGTTTCTTATAAGGTTCCTTCCATCTGCATTGCAGGTTTGAAGGTTAATATACACAGTAACTGGCCTTCTGCTGTTGAGATTCACTTCCAAGTATGGAACCTTGATTTGTGACAGGAAGACTGACTAATGTTTAGGCAGCTAAAGTAAAAGTAGAGGATAGGTTTTTGATAAAAATATTGATGCTTCTATGGTTCATCCTTTTCATTAACATGCTAAGTGAAAGAAACAGCTTTCTAGCTTCCATTGAAATTGACAAAGTAACAGCCACAGAATAATCAATAGCATAATACAGAATGCCTCCATATCGTTGGCCACCTTTAGGTTTGGCCAGCCTTTTTCTATCACAGAAAAATTCAAAGCTTCTGCAGCCTAATTTTGAGCTACAGTTCTCATTTTGCAAAGATAAAAGAAAAATATGAAAGTTGCATAAATCAATGCTTTAATCATATTCAAAATTTTACAAATAAAATTATACTTTTTGTACTTTTGAGTGAGGCAAGGCAAGCCAAGGCAATTTTATTTGTATAGCATATTTCAGCAACAGTGCAAGGGATGTAACTGCTTCTAACCTGCAATTGTTCTAAAGAGACCACTGTTTAGCTATACTCTGTAGGGTACCTAGTATAAAATGTTGATGTTGGTTTCTTAACCGCAGTTTTGCAGTCAGTTTAAAATGAAGGAGTTTCATTTCATTGTTTTTAATGAATCTGAACTGCATTTGATCATGTTCAGGTAAACAACATTACAATGTAATTCATATTGCATCCCTTAGGTTTATGACAAACAAAAACAGCTAAAAATATGAATATTAAAGCCAGTTAGTGACACTTGTAAGACAGCTGTGACATTTGTAAGCGTGTCACAAGTGATGAAAATAAATATTATGCTCTGTCTTTAAAGTGCTAACACAAATGAGCGGAAGAGTAAAAAAGATGGCAGATCGCACACTGGGGAGTAAGATAAATATATCTGGATGAAGGCATTCAGTCACTGACAACTTTATTAGGTATTGTTCTTTAATTGCTTTTCAACACAAACACAGCAAAAGGAAATCAGCAAAAGGAAAACAGCCAATCACACGGCCACAGTTCAATGTGTTTAAGCATCTACATGTGGTGAATATGAGTTAGTGAAGGAATCAAGCAACCGAATGGGGAGTAAAGGTTTTTAATTGACTTTGAACATAACATGGTTGTTAGTACCATAGAAGGTTGTCTACATATTTTAGAATTTACTGATCTTCAGAAGTTTTCATTCATGCAAACCCATCAATTGGGTTTACAAACATAGTCCAAAAAAGTGAGTATTTCCAGTCAAAGATTCAAGGAAAAGGGGCAGTCTGGTTTAAGATGATAATACCACTACAGTCGCTCAAACTGCCACTCCTTACAACCAAACTATGCCAAATATAATCTCTGAATGTATAACTTGTCAGTCCTTGAAGGAGAAAACTTTCAGCAGCAGAAGACCTCAATGGGTGCCACTCATGTCAGCTAAAAACAAGAGACTGAGGCTACAGCTTGAAGAGACCTACCAAAATTGCATAATATCAGATAGGCAAAATGTTGCCTGAGCAGTGGAGTTTCAATTTTAAATGTTACATTCATATGGTGGGGTCAGAATTTGATGTAAACAACAGAAAAGCATTAATACAACTTTGCAACAATTACTGAGACTGGTGATGGTGGTGTAATGATATGGTAGATATTTTCTTGGCACTCTATGAACGCCATAACACCAACTGAGCACTTTTATACACCACAGTTATCTGGACTATTGTTGCAGACCATAGCCATCCTTTTATTTCCACAGTGTACCAATCTCTGGATGACAACTTTACAAAGCTCAAATCACTACGGTCCTAATGCTTTGCATGGTGGATAGTGATTAGCTCCAGCACCTTGCAGGAAGGAGGTCCCAGGCTCAAGTCTTGGCTTGGATTCTAGCTGTGTGTAGTTCCTATATTTTCCCCATGAATGCGTAGGTTTTTTTTCAGGTCTGCTGGCTTCTTCCAAGAGTCCAAAACATGAGTTAGGCTAGTCGGTTACTCTAAATTGACCTGAGGTATAAATATGTGGTTGCATGGTTGTCTGTCCTGTGTGTGTCGGTGTTGCTGTGATGGACTGGCAGCCTGTCCAGGGTGTACCCTGCCTCTTCCCCAATGACATCTAGATATTGGCACCAGTCCTCTGTGACCCTACACAAATAAACACTTATAGATGATGGATGGATTGATATATGATGGTGGACCATTTTTACCTTTTATTTCAGAATGCATGGTGTAGGGTTCAACCTACCTCTGATATTTTCTATTATTCTTTATTCAGCTCATTGCTATAATTATCTGCTCCTCTAGTCATTTTCTGGTCCAGTTCCTCTTCGTATTACATCAGAGTCACTTTCCATATTGCTTCCCTCTTGCAATTTTGTCTAACTTCAAATATCACCCCTTTCCCTTCTTCCATATCTCCTTTATACTTCAAAGTCCTATGTAATCTTGCCAAATGCATTTTCTCATTTTAGAAATCAAGTGTGCTTAAACACTTTTCTGCTCACTCTGAGCATCAGACGTGTTGGTAACATTAATAACCACAAAGGCTTATTCCAGCTCAGATAAGCCAATTGTCCCAACTATGAGCATGTATTGACCTTGAATTGAAAAAAAATTACATATACATATATCTATCTATATATATATCTATCTATATCTATCTATATATATATATCTATCTATATATATCTATATATATATATATCTATATATATATATATATATATATATATATATATATATATATATATATATATATATATATATATATATATATATATATATATTTATATAGTTCCTATGTGACGGTGCCTATCTGCCAGTTGGCTGTGTGTGGGAAGCAGGATACATCTGTACTGCTTGCAAGTCAGTCTAAGAGTACCACAAAGGCATATAAGCAAAAAAAAAAAAAAAAAAAAAAAAAAAATAATATTGATGTCCTTCTAACAGCACTTTAAAAGGATAACGTGCAAATTTCACACATAAAGCCTTCAGTTTGTCCAGAATTTAAAATTAGGACATTCTGTTTACGAGACAGAAGTGCTAACAATTGCAGTAACATGTAATGTGCTTCTGCCATGTAAAGAAAACAAAGATGTCCCTAAGGCATGCTCATACCACTTCTCTGTGATCCATAGAATTGTCTTCCTTTGTTGTCAGTCAAGTGGGTGGCCTACTAGTCAACGAATACAGTTTTGTCTTTTTGTCTTTAGCTTTTACCTTGAAAATTTGACCATGTGTTTAACTAACAGACAATGTTTTAATGCAAACATATTAAAATACACCAGTGAAAAAATGGAAACACTAAAGGCATTCAAAGAATGCAAGTACTATGTTTCTAAATTACAATATTCTAGAGGATATTTGATATTATTTCCCATCTTTACAGGCCTTTTTTTCTACAGTTAATTCAAGATTCCTCTTTAAGTTTATTTATTTATTTATTTATTTATTTATTTATTTATTTTTTCCTTGCACCTGTTCCTTAGTGGCAACTCATTTTCCAGACAAAACAAAACAACCTGTGAAATCTTGTGGGATGTTTCAACAGCCACTATTACCATCTCATCATTTGTTCAAAGCAATACCGGACTAATCAGCCTCAGAAGACAAACTGTGCCTCCATGTGGGTGTAAAATAAATGACTCCAAGGAATTGCAGTATGACAGAAGACAACTGAGCCATTGAAATACAGTTGAGATCACTTTTTGAATTTCCACACTGCCTATAATGTGATGGGCATTTTTAAAGACATTTTATGTGACTTTATTCAGACTGCGACAGTATTATGTTAAGATGAAAAATACAAGTAAAACTGTTAAATTTTCCCAAAACAACCTTCCATTTTGTCCATGACCATGCTTGACAGAAACTGCTTGCCTTACATCGAGAAGGTATGAAAACAAGTTGTACTATACAGAGAATTACTAATTGTTTAAACTAATTATTCATCATAAAACTGTCTTATAAAAATTGTTTTAATCACTGTTTTACAGGATCATGTATTCATGACACAATTCAATAAATTGTTATTGCAAATTCTCAGCTGTCCCCACTTATTGTTCAGAGTATTTTGAGAGGTTAAGTGGCTGGATCCCATCATTTCTCATGTGGAAGGGAGGATACACTAGCTGTGGTTTACCCCGAACATGTCTCCAGTCAATCATAGAGTTACCTAAGAAAATCAGACAGAAGGTACTTTTTCCTGCACTACCATTTCTCCTCATGTCTTGCAATCCCTTTACTTTGCATCTTAGCTCCTCATAGTGAGGATGTGTGAAGTGAATGTGAGGATGAAAAGGAAATGTGTGGACAAATTTGTGAAAGGTGCTAAATAATAATAAAAAAAAAAGCATTTGGTGTGTGATCTTTAAGCAAAGTCAAACTGTTTTATGTGTGAGGGTAAAGTTTTATTTCACACTTCTTACTAAGCACCTTAAACACTGGATACAGATGTGTTTCTGCACTCCTCTCTTCTGAAAGAGATTGCCAGAGGACGTTTCAGTTTATGTTGCACAGGAGAAAAAAGAATGCATTACTTAACATAATGGAAACCATCAATTGTTCACATTATTCCACAGCTAACTGAGATCCTCAAACTGTCACCAGATATCACCGCTGGGAAGTCAAGTTTTTGACTTTGACACAAGTCGCTCTTACCTTTTAAAAGCAAAGACATCAAACTTGACTTGGACTTGTATTCTCATGACCGATCTTTATTTCATATCAACAGGGCTGAATTTTGCAGGTAAATGTAAATTATTTGAGTCAATGATTAATATTACCCCCTCTGTAGAACATATAAACTGCTTGTCATAATAACAACAGACAGTTGCTTCTCCTTAATATTTTTTACAGCACATACCAACTATTGGATTTGCTCATATCATCTTTGGAGAAAGACTTGTTCTGCACATCACCCCAAAAACACCATGCAAAAAGGGAAGTTAGCTGGTGAGAACATCAGGGGGGACTGTCTTATGGTACTGGCAAACCTCATATAATAGAAGTGAGAATGAATAGACCACTAGCACTGGTTCAGCACTGGGTAAAAGCTGAAAGTCCATCACAAAGTAATATAAAGGCAGCTTTAAATCTTACATTCAATGTGTCAGCAGCACGTGTTTTGCACGTCTCTTTGATTAGCTGAATGGGTCATCACAGACTGGGGGCTGAATTATTCTACCGCTGTGATCCACCTCAGCAGGTAGCCACAGAGCTGTTATCAGACATGAGATGAAAGAGTAAGCTGGGATCACTGAGTGAGATGTGATGCAAACATTTATTTTACCAGAATCTGATGCAGATAATAACATGTTGAGGATGACGAGAGATACCATGTGCATACAGCATGTGTTAAATCTGTACCAGTGATCTCACTGAAATGTCTTTTATGACATGAATGACAAGCTGAAACAAGGGAGTTTTTTGAATTTGCATATTGTTTCACAAAGTTATTCCTAAAGACAGTTTGATATTCACAATAATGCTATCATGTATGTTTTTGGTAAATAGAAGGAAGTACATTAGCTGAATTATCACGCAAACATGCAATGAAAGCTATTATCAACTGTAACATAATCACACCTTTGTCACACATTACAACATCATTCTATTGTGGAGTTGCAAAGTCAAATCCAACAAAAACATAGATATTTTTTTGCAATCATAAAATAAGTTCTTCGTCAAGAGTTGAGCATCCCATGTAAAAACAAAGCCCAAACACATCAAACTATACACCACAACAACACAAAGAGCCCACTGTATGTGTGGTTGTGTAAGTTTGATTGATGTGATGTTCATGAACAATCCAATTCTTCTGAACGAGTCTTTACTACGAACAATAGGACTCAAGTCTCAGTTAGTGAGAGCCATTCTTTGTTTTTTACAGCTTCGCTTGCTTACAATGCTCTGCACACACTAGTAGCTATTATTATTCTTTTTAATTTAAGTTAATTACGTTTATTTGTATTGCACATTTCAGCAGCAAGGCAGTTCAAAGTGCTTTACATCATAAAAACAAGACATCAAATATACTTCAAAATCATCACAAAATATGAGAAAAAAAAAAACAAATAATATAAAACTATATTAGGGATAACATGGCTTGTTCTTTGAAAATTTTATATTTTTAAAAATGGATCTTTAAAGCTGACGGATCCTGAAGATTTGGTTCCCTTCAAAGAGCCAGAAGTCCCATCACTAGTGAGTATCAAAACGCAAGATACATCAGTTACAGTAACATTTAAGCTGGACGCATCTTATGGCTTATTAGCACATTGTGATCACTTTTGACAAACAATTTTGAGATTTTTGATGGAAAACAAATGTAACTAACCCAGTCTCCATTGCTGAAGAGATTGTTGCATATTTTCAATGGGGGGTTTCAGTAATAAATTGAGTGGAGACAACTTTATTTTTTAAAATTTGATTAATTTGACAGTTTAGTAAAAAAAAAAAAAAAAAAAAAAAAAAACAAACAAACAAACAACAAAATAAAAATACTCAAACTGGAAACTGTAAGCGGCTCTGTGTAAGGCAAGGGTCTGAAACCTTTACAATTTCAAAAGCCATTTTTGTCCTTAGTCCAGGTAAATAAGACAGGCTTAGAGCCACAAATATTACCTGACCCTTTGAAAAAAAAATACATCTTATAATTTTTGATCAATATCTACTACAGGAAATCGGCTGTAACTTTTAAAGAGCAACCATTTTAGTTATAGGTATTATTTATTTATATATTTTTAGGTTTTAACATAAGGAAAACATACATTTTTCAAAAGAAATTATGGCTACATTTTCTCAGATGGAGTGTTGATATTTGCTCATAGTTTCCAGCCTAATAACAAGAAAAATAGATCTAATTAAAATGACTGGTACTTTTAGTGCTATTCTGTTGTGGAAATTAAATGTAATTATTTCATGGAAAACTGAAAAATAGATAAAACCTGCATATCTTTTTTTAAAACTTCAGTTGTTTATCATTTTAGTCAAAGTTTTTAAGAACCATTATGGAAGGTCCAAAGAGCCAGTTGTGACTTCAGAGCTGCAGCTTGCAGACTTTTGGTTTAAGGTAAAAACAGAGGTGTGTTTTGAATACAGTTTAAACATGGTAAGCATGAAGGTAAAATGGAAACATCCACCAACCTTCTCTCAAATCTTGTAACGGCAGAATAAATTGATACAGCTAATGAAGAGATGGGCAGATGCTTCCTGTGTCAAAACAGGAGAAATTTCTGATTGAAGTATTGCAAGAAGGTGATATCCATTGTGTAGAAGCCTGAATCGACTCAACAGGTTGAGTACAATGTCTTGAAAAAGTATTCATACCCCTTAAATTTTTTATCACATTTTGTCATGTTAAATCCAGAAATTTTGATGTATTTTATTGGATTTTATGTTATAGATCAACACAAAGTCATTGGAAGATGAACCTCCACCACAGTCTTGAGTCTTTTGCAACCTCTCACAATTTTTTCCCCAGAAATTACCAGTATTTAATTTCATTTATCATCCCATCAACTCTGACCGGCTTCCCTGCCCTTGCTGGAGAAAAGCAACTCCACACAATGATGGTGCCACCACCATGTGGCTGGTGTGCCAAAAATTTTAGCTTTTGTATAATCTGACTAAATCTTATTTGTTGTTATTGGCATCAGAAAAAAGGGGGTGAATAGAAGTGCTCAGCAGATTATTAAGATTTTTTTTATGACTAAACATCTTTTAAAGTTATTTATCACCATCATTTGTAATTACAACGAAATACAATGTGGTTTGTGATTGTTATGTGGCAAAATATAGACTAGCTGAAGGGGTATGAATACTTTTGCAAGAACTGTCAAGTTAAAAAAACTGAAAACAGTTAATAGATCATAAATACTCAATCTTCACATCATTAAGTCTGGTTGTTTAGAGTTATTTATAATTTAGAAAATGCAACTTATCTTCTCTCTATATAAAAATAACTTCATACAAGTCAAATACCACAAAAAAAAAAAAAAAAAAAAAAAAAAAAAAAAAAAAAAAAATCAAGTCTTATTGAGCCTCTTTTATCCAGCTGAATTACTTGCAATTTTCCACTTGGTCTGGAACACAGTCGGCTCAACCAGTTAAAGCCAAGAAAAACTTGGATCATCAGGCTTCCCATTCAAAGCTGCCAACACACCGGCTCTGTATGGCCCTTTGCCATTGTGAGAGATGGTAGTAATTTCATCTAGGAGTTGAACGGTGAAGCTTTTGCCTTAGTTTTCCAGTAAGTAAAACAGTTTCTCGAAACTAGCTAGGATGGTCAAAACAATATCAGAAACCAGGAAATTGTGATAACAAACATAACAAATGCATAGAGAACAACAGCTCAGAATAAGAGCTTATAAATAATCTACTTATATTTTTTGAAAGTGACACCCAAAAGTATGGGCTGTATTTGTCAAGAATCAGTACAAAATCCAGTTCAGTGCTTAATTGGCTCCAGTTCTTCTTGCTATGGAACTGTAAAAGTAGCTCTTCCTTGGCACCAACTCTTTCCTGGACAAGCATGTGGTGATGAAAGTCTTCAGAGCCCCTTTCATCAGGTGTTGAGGGGGGATACTCATTGTGGGAGTAAAAATCCTAATTAATTTCAATTTTTGGGTCATCTTTTTAGAGTTAAAGGGTGATCACTCACCTTTCTAATGTTTGTAATACTTTATTTAATTATTCATTTATTTGTCTGTTCTTTTTAGTTCATTTTAACAAGACTAAGTTGCCAATTTCAAGCAAAAATTGCTTTTAATCTAAAATCAGCAAAAACCTTTAGGAGTAGTTGTTGAACAGTTTTCCCTTTGTTACATGCAAGAAAGATAAAAAAGAATCTGTTTCAAAATATCCAAGCAGTAACATATTTCCATTTAGTCACCAGGAAAATTCCTCAATCGTTTGTATTTCAACTGCTTGGGTTAGGTACAACTGCTATACAAAAAAAAAAACAAAACAAAACAAAACAAAAAAACCAAAAAAAACCCTACAGACACTATGATAATTTTTCAGCCTTCACGGATTTCATTCCAAGAAGCTCTCTCATAGAGTTTAAACAGCAAATTAGAAAAAGAAAGATCAGACCCATGGACTGAGATAGACATTTGAAACCCCTTAGTGATGTTAAATCTCACTTTTGTGTACATGACTTCTCAGATGCACAAGCCCCTGACTAACAAGATAGACTATTCTTGTTTGCCAGACAGGAAACATTTTTAAATGTCAGGTCACCTAGACATTTTGTTCAGGATCCAGAAGTTAGTTGAGATAAGAAAGACATTTTAAGCCAACTAGTCTATAAATGTTTTATATACAGTTAAATTGGAAATTTACCAAAACTGTAAAAAAGAAAAAAATAAATAAATAAACACAAAACACTTTTTTAACTGCCAGACATTAAAGGGGTCATGACAACAAATTTCATTTTTCTGTGGTTTTGTATATCTGTATAATCTGTTGCGCACTGATGAGGCCGAGTGAATGTCAAAAGTTGGTATCAAAAGCCCTGCTCATAGAACGTCAGCTTTGTTTCTTTTCTCAAAAACGGACGAATCAGAGAGCAGTTTATCTTTCTGTGTAGGTTATTTTTCTATGTAATTCATATTCTCCAATTAGAGAACACCATAAAGCAAACAGCCCTCCCTCTCCTTCCTCCCTCCGGCTAATACACCGGCTAATTTAAGGTCTAAGTCATGCTAGCATGTCTGGCTACTCCCCTTAAGAAGAGGATGGCTATTAAAAAAGGGGAGCTGTTATGTCCGAGGGTGCTAAAAAATGGCTGGAAGTTTCCATTTACTTTCAAAGGATGAGAGAATCAGAGAAGAGTGGCTGAAGTTCATTTATGGGGAAGTACCACATAATTATAACGTCAATTTGAGATGATGTTCAATGCATTTTACTGCAGAGTTTCCCAAATATGGTTGTAGCCAATCAGAGTGAAGTCAGCTAGGTAGAGCCACATATCATTACTATACCCAACACTTTTACCAAGGAGGGAAGTCTGACCTGTCAAAACAACCCCCTACAAAAAGGTGACTTTTTTTAAAATTAAATTCTTTGAAGAATTGACATATGCAGCAATATCAACTACATGAAATAATTTATACAGTGATGTCACCCCCCCACCCCCTTTAAATAATTTTGAAAAGCTCAAACAATGACACCATGGTTCTATACGTTTCTGAAAGAATAATGCACAAAAAGCTAAATGGAGGTAGTCCTCAAACACACTGCTTCCTTGTGTTATAACATGGAGTAAGTCAGTGTTATCAGGGAAGACATTAAGAAGAGAATTATGGACCTTCACAAGTCTGATTTATTATTTTTGTTTGATTTCCAGATGCCTAAGGTGCCACGTTTAACTGCTCAAGCATTTATGTATAAATAGAAACATCATGAAAATGTAAAATGTAAAATAAGTTTTAGTGTAAAATGTCCATATCAACCCCAGAACAAAAGTGTAAGAAGTTGTGAAAATGCTGACTGAAGCTCGCACGAGGGTGTCATTTTCCACTGTTATACGAGCCCAAGACATGGACTAAAAGGCCACTCAGTCAGGAAGAAGTCATTACTCCAAAAGCAGATTACAGTTTGCAAATGAACTCAGGGACTAAGACAGCAATGTTTGGTAGCAAGTCCTATGGTCTAATCTAACAAAAATTAAAGCCTTTGGTATTAATGACCATCTTCAACTTGCAAGCCTGATTACACCATCCCAGCTATGAAGTATGCAGGTATCATGTTTTTTTGTTTGTTTGTTTTTTTTTTTTTTTTTTTACTGCATCATGAGGAAAGAACAATATGTAGAAATATTGCACCAATATCTTAAACACCTGAGCCAGGAAGTTAAAAGTTGGGTATGCTTCCAAATGGACAGTGACCCTAAGTGTACACCAAATTAGTTACAACATGGCTTAGGTATGACAAAGTCTAGGTTTTAGACTGGCCATCATAAAACCTCTGATGTCAAATAGAGTAAAAAAAGGTATCAGACTATGGGATTGTTTGTGTGGTGCTTTCTCTCTGTGCTGTAGCAGCAGGTTTTCCCTAAAGGATGGGGCTGCGAGTGTGCTAATCATGCACCTGCTAATCATCAAGCTCTGCTGGATAAGAGGAGCTGGGTGCTGGTCCTTTGACATCTGAGGGTTATTCTCTGCAGTACCTCTAGCCCTTCATAGTTTCTCCAAGTGCCTCCATGTTCACAGCTTTTACGCAAATTGTCTCCTTGTGCTCTCCTCTCCAAAGTTACCTCCTCGTGTGGTTTGACTCTTACCTCCGAGCTGCTTTCTGTCACCCACCATCTACAGCTCCTGTCCCATAACCATGTGGATCATAATACCACAACTGGCAGCTTTCAGAATTCTCTTTCCACCGACCATTAGCTTCAACCTGTCTGCCGTCCAAGATCTCCACGTTTCCTCAACTTCTCCAACCTGCAACAACTACAGCTCCAGCTCCATAATATTGTCACCACTCAAACCAATATCCTAAGCACTGCTCATTCCTTCTTAGCGTTCCACATCACCAACATCAGTAAGCTCTTCATCACATAACCTAATTCTTCACCTTGCTAATACTCATAACTCACCAGAGTCTCTCTCCCCTCCACAGTCAGCTCCTGAACCAAGAAAGCCCTTCCTAGATCAAGAGCTGAACTCTGCACATTTCCTCATTGTTTTGTATTGTAATACCATCTCCCTTCTTGTCATGCATATGGTGATTTTTTGGAAGAAATACAATGTATAGGTCTATTTTTCCTTATAAGACAAAATCTTCAGGTGTCTGCTTGAACAATAAAGATCAAGAGGTATATGATTTGTCAGCATCCCAGTTAGTCCTAGCACATACAAAATCCTGAAAAGAATGACTTCAACAAATGTTTGCAATAATGAGAGCCTACAATTAAATCTCGCAGTTTATTGGTAATGTCACCCAAAGAGAGCTGTGAACAAGAAATGTCCTCACAATCTCATAGATTTCAAGAGTGTTTCCAAGTTCTAGAGTGGGCAAATCTTGCTAGTATGTATGTAGCATGGTCATAGATGCCCATAAAAACAGAACAAATGTTTGAATTAAATCACAGTCTAAAACTTACTAACCCTAACTCTTACAAATTATTGATTCCAAAAAAAACTTATGTCAACCAAATGAAGGATTAGGTTAAGAAAGAGAATAAGTTGATTCTCCTCAATTATGCAGACAACAAGATTATCATTTGCCTCTTAAAATGTACATAATAACTTTAATCTAACATGTACTGATTTGATGCAATATCTGACCTTTGCAGATATTAACATGACCCTGACAGTGAGCACTGTCTTTGTAACTTTAATTATTTCTGTTGCCATAGTTGTTGTGGGTTGCTTTTTTTGTACACATCCTTACAGCTTTCCCCTTATCTTGTGTTTTTCATTACATCAGATACGTTTGATTGACAAGTAATCTGCTGCTGTGCCATCTGTTGTTGCCATGGAGACTCTGTAACTTCAGGCCTCATTTGTGAAAGGCTTTTTTCTGATTCCCACACAGACATTTATTTGACCCTGAAAAGATATTTTATTATATGATGTTGCTGAGTGCAATGAGACATGGGGAAAGTGCTGGCACAGAGGTGCGATATCACAATAGCAATTTAAAGCCAAGCTGCTATTCAAACGTTTTATTTTAGAAGCATGTAGAAACTGCACAATCCATCACAACAGCATTAAACATTTAGTTTAATGCAGATTTGACATTTATTCAAATCTGCAACACTGCATTTTCTTTAAAGGCTAAAAAAATATATTCTTACTGGGTTTTTTTGACAAGTGACCTTTTAGTGCTAAACCCTGATCATGATGCATGAGTGTTGAGATTCTGATTATCATAGATGACACAGGGCTGTTCCTTTTGTTCTGTAACCACCATTTTTAAGGTTGCTTTCAAACAGTCTTGCACAAAGTGGTTTGGTGTATGCACTGAAATGTCAGTGAGATGATCCACATTGAAATTATTGACATTCCAAAGTTATGAAAACAAGATAATTTTCCCCCTTTAAGAGCAGAGTCTACAATGGAAGGTGAACTTGTATAACAGCACAAGGTCTCTCTACGTCATATGATCACTTAATCTTGAAACTAATGGTTTCAAATAAGGGCATTAACTTTTTCATCCTTGCATTTTTTCTTTTTCATTTATAGATCCAACAGTATTTGTGGTTTTGTGATTCAAAGGAGAACACTACAAATTAGGATGTGACACCCTCTGGCCATCTCTGAAGGTTTCTTGAAAGGGAAGAGACAGTAAGGGGACACAAAGTTTACCTGGAGCTGGTACAACTCTAAGCAGTCAGGCAGGGGATAACATCTCTGGGTTCACCAGCTTCACTTATTTATGGTATGATGTAAGGATGGAGGCAGCGGTGTCCACACACATTTTGGGGGGGCTCAGGTGGGTAAAAAAAGGCACCTTGTGCGCCAGCAACTGCTGCCTGCCTTAGTTGTGAGATGTTTTTATAGGCACAGTTTGAAAATCATGTATATATACCTATTTCAAATCAATGCCCATATGCTGCCTGATGCAGATGTTTAATAATGTTCCAATACTCTACTGCAGGGGTATCAAACTCATTTTCATTTTGGGCCACATAAAGCTCATGAATGTCCTCTGAGGGCCGGTTGTTGCAGAATGTATCAATAAAATTACCTATTAAACTGTTTAACTATTATAGCTTTCCATGGTAAATAGGTACTTCTTAAAATGAAATAAATATTGAACATGTTTTGACATTGATACAATTTGGCACTTTACAAATAAAAACTGATTTGATTTGACTGATAAAATAATATTTAAACGCACAACTGTTATCTTGAAGTTCTATTTATGTGGCCATCTAGGAACCCTCATAAGACAGACTTAGATCCATAGTAGTTTTTATGCATGAATTCAAGAGGAAAGACCCAGCTTTGAAGAGTTAAAAGATTCATTTATGTGTTTCAATACTATATTTTTAGTCTGTAATTGTTTCCCTTTTGAATGTATGTCACTCATTCCTGGCCACTCCCTCTAAAGATTCCAGAATCACAAAGGGTCAAATATTAGAAGTCAAGCAGTATTTTAAAAATCTCCAATTTTCAAAAGCCTGTTCTAACGTATGAAATCAACTGATTTTTGATTTAAAGGTATTTCAGACAAGAACTTACTGACCATTTGGTTGCTTCTAAAATTCCTAAATACAATTAATATTTTTATTTATCTGAAATAAATGTCAAGTTAGTCCATAACTATCCTTTGAAATAAAATTTTGAAATTTGGTTATGGTTTTTGGCTTTGGTGTGCTACCCAAAGATTTTTAGTGGGCTTCATCTGGCCACCATTTACAAAGTTTTCTCAAGCCTGTTCTGAACGACATCCAGTGATCTATTAAGGCTTTTCCACCAACGCAGTCTAGAGCCCATTTCGGATCCCGAATGTGATTTTGAACCAGTGTCATGTGTTTCCACTGGAAGAACAAGGTTCTCAAGCCTCAAATCTGGTTCCAATTGGGCACTGTGGAATACCTGGTTCTTTAGCTGACATGACATCACCTGTGGCATCATCTCATGGTGACACAAAGAAACAACAATCATGGCAGCAAACACGAAGAATCTGCATGAGTCTGTTCAGGAAACCTAGCAATTGATTGTATTTTAGTCTTGTCCAGAGTTTCAGAATAAACTTGAATAAAGTACCCAAAAGGAAAAGCTATATGCTGAGCTGGTCCAACAGATGGAAAAGGTTGGATTTATTTGCATGAACATTTGTGCAGGGCAACAAGGTCCGCCATTTTGCTACTTCGATGTTCTTCTGCTGTCCTTCTGTGTTGTGTAATACTCCCTGTTGATGATAAATGCTTGGTTTCCAAATGGATGCAAAGAGCCATCGGTTCTCAGCAAAACACAGACATTCAGAGCCACGCAAACCGAACCAGTTCAGAACGAGAGTTCTTTCTGTGATAACACCCTATGCTTGAATAGCTGGCCAGCACTTCTACGGTGTAGCATATGTTTTTACCATGAACACACATTGAACATGGTGCACTTAAGTACCTGATGTGAATTGTTATAAGTATAACAGATGCTGTTTTTTGTTTTGTTTTTTTTTTTTTTTTTTTATAATGGTTTATACTACTAAGATTTGTATTCCTTTGAACACGAGATGCCAGATTTTACACCTGGAGCTCTGTAAGGACAAAGCTAAGATTTTTCCAACTCTGTTGGTAAGGTATCAACAGCCAGCGACACTTTAAAGAGGCTACAGCCTTTGGTTTGGTTTTACTTTCAAAGTTTACTTGTTTATATAATGAAAACAATATCTGGACAGCAGTGTCCACACAGCTACGGCCATGTTTGTTGTGCACAAATGTTCACAGAGGAGTCTGTGTCTCTTGTCAGATACTGTTCCTAGAAAGGTTTACATAAGTTATATAGCATATCAACTGATGCACTTGGTCTCTGCAACAATCCCAAATACTCAAATGCTAAAACATTCATTGTAGATTGACTCTATTTATGTGTCATTCAATACTCAAATAGTTGCAACAGAAGCAAAAACTGGAGAACAGAAATATCAAGCAAGTATTGATTGGACATGCTTGAACAAACCTGTAGTTGCTGCTGCACTGTAGTGGTTGTACTGCACTGTAGTAGCAGTTTGATGAAGAGAGTAATACATTTTGTCATTTTCCATTGGTTTCCAAGAAAACTCAGCGGATTGCTCCTAAGGACAACCCATGCAAATCATGACAGAAATGTAGAAAAAACCTTCAGACAAAATTGACAATTTGACAACTGAATTTGCATTTATGTTTAACTTTATCCCTTGCAAAAGCATTCAACTTTTGCACATTTTGTTAAAAATTTTGTTTACATTTTGTTAAGAATTATGAAACATAATGAAAAGGATGCATGGATTTTAGATTTAAGTTTTTAAATCTGAAAGGTTTGTCCATTTGAATTTTGTCCACTTTACCCTGATATAGTAAATAAAACCTGGCAGAACCAGTTAAATACAGCTGCTCCATAAGGGTCTTGCTGGCATGTTAAAGAATCTTAGTGAACAACACGTATCATGAAGTTCAAGGAAGAGAGCAGACAGTATGGGATGAAGTTGTTAAAAAGCTTAGAGCAAAAATTTTACTTTTTGGGAAAGTACAAAATCGTACTTTTTTGTGAGAACATGGTGGTGGCAGCACCATGCTGTGGGGATGTTTTTCTTTAGAGGGGGCAGTGAAGCTGGTCAGAGGGAATGGGAAGACAAATGGAGCTAAAAACAAGGGGTTAAGAAAACACCTGCTAGAGGGTGAAAGGTCTTAAGGCTGGGGTGGAGGTTCACCTTCCAGCAGTACAACCCCAAACATGCGAGCAACCAGTTACAAAGAAACCGTTTAGATCAAAGCATAATCTTAAATTAGAACGCCCCAGACAAAATCCAGATCTAAGTTCTAGTTCAAAAATGTGAGAACATTTGAAAATTTGATTTTCACAGTAGAAAAGTGACAAACCTGAAAACACTAGAAGCTATAATTGCAGATACAAATGCACACTGCATATTTTTACTGGAAATTAATTTCAAAAACGTGGATCCTTTTCCTTTCACCTCACAGTGATCCACTAGTTTTGTTTTGATAAAACATAAAATTCTAATATAAAAGACATTGAAGTTTGTGGACATCACATGACAAAAAGTGAAAAAGTTCAAGGGGTTTTAATATTTTTACAATTATTTGCATTTCCTGCTGCAGTTGTTTAACAACGTTAGAATTGCATGTATTCATGATCATTTATTCCCTTTAACTAGGGTGGTAAAACTAAGAAATCTGGCATGAAGCTCACATGATAGCTCGTAGGTGGATTATATCCATGTGGACGTTGGTGTGAGGGTAAATAGACAATAGAATATGTAATAATTTACAAGGCCAACCTTTGCACCGATTCATACACAATCTGCACAGCATTTAAACGATTTCCTGCCATCAGCCGGAGAACATGCTGTACCAGGCTTTGAGCTCATTTCCACAGAGCCAAGACTCAAGGTGACAGTAACAACAGAGATGCAGCTGAAGTGAAGAATGTAAGTCTGTGCCTAATTTGAAAATATCTTCAAAGAGAAACTGATTCAGATTAAACTGCATTTTATTCCACAGTCCCCTTGGTGTTGCATTGAGCTGATCTGTGTACAATCACACAATATGACCAATGATCCCGAGTTCATGCTGCCAATCTTTGAAGCTTTTTCATTATGCTCTGAATCATCAGGGCAAATTATCTTTCATTTGTTCCTTCTCTCTGATCTCTGTGTCTTGTACCCTCCTCTCTCTACCAACCCCCAAAGACCTGCTCTTTTCATCACCACGACCGTTTGATCTGAGCATCTGAGCTACAGTCGTTACCACATACAGAGACACTGAGCAAAAAGAGTGAGAAGACTTATAGTTTTTAAATTCTGTTGCGTGGCCCATTTTCCCACTCATATTCATGTTATCTTTTGACAAATTCTTTTGTGTTCTCACCTGGGTAGTTATCAGTCTATTTCATTTACTTACATTGTTTCTTTTATCATATTAGCTCTTTGAATTGAGAAGAGAAAAGCCAAAGGCACACAGAGAAGTAATGCCATCTCGTTCTTCCTGTCTCCCTGTCACTACAGACAGGACTTGGCCTGCATATTAAGACCAGAGCTGTCCGATACACTGGCTTTTTGGGTTCTTATCAGTGTACCTGTGGCACACCCTCTGCCTGTCAGTGTCAGCCTTTTATATTTACTCTGCCCTTATGGCACCATCAAAGGCAGCCTGGATACAAATTTATAGACCCACAGTTGTTGTATGTCTGGCACTCCTTTGTTGGTTCTTTTACTGATGCTGTCAGTTAAACAGGCATGAATAGAAATGTCATCCTTTCAAAAACTTTGAATTTACTGTTTAAGGATAATTAACTTCAAAACCAGTTATTCTCTAAGCAGTTAAAAGGATTAAAAGGATGAAAAGGAGTTGAGGTGGATCAAAGGGTTAATTAGGGTGTTTTGAAGCAAAGTTAATAACCTTAATACTTCCTTTACCTGTAATAGAAAGATGTCATATCACCATGAGCTTGTTGAAAACGTACACTTTTCAAGTGGTGGAAGCTATCAGCTAGTCAAATCTATGCTGTCTGTTTTGGCTGACTTTAGTTTTCATTCCGAAAATGTTCATATCCTTGCAAAACAACATATGTTTGCAGATGTGTTCACTTTCAGAAGAGCCTTCCCCCCCACCAAACTTTTTCGCATTTTGTCACATTACACTTGCAAATTTCAATGCATTGTTTCAGGGTGTTATGTGATAGACCAACCCAATGTCATGAATAAATGAATAAGAAAAAATGATACAGGATTTTCCTTTTTTTTCCAACTTCAAGAATTGCCTTGTATTTAGCTTTATCCTTCTTCCCAGCGATTCTGACAAGCTTTACTGTCCCTAATAAAGAATAGCTTCCCTAGAATATGATGTTGTCATCACCTTGTTTAAGAGTAGGGATAGTGTGTTCAGTTTGATCTGCACTATTTGTCACATTTTGCATGTAGGCTAAAATGTGCAATTTTGGTCTCATCTGATAAGAGCACCTACTTTCATATGGTTGCTCTGTCCGTTGCTGATTTTCTTTCAGCTGCGGCTTTCTTCTTGCTATTTCTTCTTCTGTAAACACCTGATTTGATATTTGTTTAATAGTTTTAGTGTCCACAGATGCTCTCACCTGAACTGTGGATCCGACAACGTAGCCAATTCTACCATAGGGCTTGCCCAGTCTTTCAGCTTAGGTGTCTTGATTTGGTATTCTTTCAGTTATTCTTTCCTTTTTTAGATGGATTGAATAGTGCTTATTTGGATGTTCAAAAACTGAGATGTTTTCTAATCTAACCCTGCTTTATAAGTCTCCATTACTCCAAAATTAATGTCAGTGTTTAACATTTCTAATACCACATCCATCTGTGTTTTGTTTTTTTTGTGTAGTTTGTCCTTTACAGGATTATAATGTGTGATTTTCATATGGAGCATCTTGACAACAGAAATGTTTTTATTTTTATTCCATGCCAGCATTTCCAAAAAATGAAATCTAACTGATTAAGGGAGCCCTGCCCCCAGCAGAGTTTAATATTCTTCCACTTAAACATAAAGTTATAACTTATGAGGCAAAGGTGGTGACAGTGGTAGGAGTTTGTCCTCTAATGAACTCATGGGTTGCTAGTTTGAACCCCCACTCCGTCCGTCTCCATCGTTGTGTCCTTGGTCAAGACACTTCACCCCCCTTGCCTGCTGGTGGTGGTCAGAGGGCCCGGTGGCGCCGGTGCATAGCAGCCTGGCTTCTGTCACGACTGCCCCAGGGCAACTGTGGCTACAGCGTGTGTGCATGAATGGGTGAATGACTGAATGTAGTGTGAAGCGCTCTGGGGTCCTCTGGACTTGATAAAGTGCTATGCAAATACAGACCATTTAAGGTGAAATTACACAGTGTATAGTTTTTTTAAAAAAGTAAACTGTTTTTATTTATCTTCTACATATTAAAACTGCACTGAGATTTTTCGTTCTCAAAATTTCCTGAGATCAGCTTGCATTTAATGTTTTATAACCTCCAGTGTAAAATAAATGATGATCTTGAGAATATGTATACTCCCACGACTTCCACAATGTCATTTGTGCCTGCAGCAGGCAGCTGTTCACAGTTTAAAAGTTATAAAACATAATTTACAAGAAAGGAGACAAAGCTACAGATCATGTGGTGGGCATATTGGAAAACTGGGAAGCCTCCAAACCAAATTCCTTCAAGATTCATAATTACATAAACTGGAATATGCCTAATAAGACACATATTGTAAATATTGCTTATCTGCATGACACATTTTTGTGTATTTGTTTGTATACTACAATGAATTTCTTTGTACACTTTACAGACCCAGTCTATTGTTTATTTATTGTTTTGGTAGTAGAAAGGAAAAAGCTAAAGACATTTGGTTTTTACCAGCTACATCAGAATCTGCTGTGTAAACTGTTTGCCAGGAAGGGACGATCACACTGAGAAAATTGGATAGGTTGGACCTGTAGCTGTCTTTTATTGTATGTGAACAGCTGCTAGTGTGTTACATGCATGAATGATTTCAGATACACACCCAATGTGATGTTGAATACCTTATCTGTTAAAGCTGCAGGAGATTTGAAAATACATTCTGTGTCAACCTTCATAGAATACTCAATATATTGATCTAATGTAAGGAGTTTCCATGTTACACCAGTTCTAATTTCTCTGTGCTAAAGTTCTTGCATATGAGCTCTACAGCAGAGGGGAGTTCATGCTGAATTGCCAGCTGATGGTTAATGGGGGGGGGGGAGCTTAATTCTTTCTCTGTTTGCTGTGGCCCCCTGGTGGGCAGGTAAGGGAACAGCTCACAGATGCAAACGTTCAAATTTATAGAGTTGTAATTGATTCATTTAAATACTTATTCTGACACAATTGAACCCTAGTACAATTGAACCGTAGTGTCATATAGCAAGGGCATTTTGTTGGTCAGCATTTTTACTTAAATTCATTTTTAATAATCAATTTTTCTTAAATGCAAAGTTACTGTATCCACTAAAATACAAAGTTTCTGAAATAAACTCTGGTGAAAACGTTCTCATTCAGTTGCACTGTAGATTTCAGTTTAAATAAAATATCTCAAGATTCTCCTTCTGCATGAAGCATCAAATCACCAAATGATGGTACATAGTCTGAGACAGTTAGTGTCAAGTTTCTCAGTTGTGTTCAATAGACTGACTGGAAGGGTCAATAGCTGTCAGAGTTCTGTTTGAAGACTGTTTCACTGTACCATATTAAAAGGTTTGTCACCCTTTTCATGTGTATGAAGCAATGCTTTTCCTGGTAGTTTGTGATTTTTAATAGAAAATATTGTGATAACATTTGAAATCTTTTCAAAGTGGGAGTTTGGTTTAACAATCTACTATTAGAATGTTTTACTCTTAGATTAACGTATTTGTACAATATAAACCTCAAATCATGACAATTAAGAAATGAAGGAAAGTACACTGCTGAGATTATGAAATGGAAACAGAATGATACATGGATATAAAAGTTTTTTTGTTTGTTTGTTTTTTTTACAAACAGAAAGCTGAAACATGTAGCGTGAATTAGTATTCATCCTCCATTTCTGGGATACCTCTAAATAAAATCAAGTTTAACCAAATCCCAGAAGTCTCCTGTGGTGGTATGCCAGAGTCAATATTTACAGAACCACCTTTTGCTGGATTTATAGCTGCAAGTCTTTTGGGCTGTGTCTTATCCATCTGCCCATCAACTCTGAACAGATTCTTTGTCCTTGAAGTAGAAAAGGATCCTCACAGCATATTGCTACCATCACTGTGTTTCGTGGTGGGGATGTGTGGCAAGGTGTTCTTTATCTGCCAGTTGGTTTCTACATTTCTTATTACAAATGGCACTGGACTTTCTTTGGTTTTATTTCCACAGTTCAGAAATCCTTCTACTCTTCCCTAACGGCCAGATTGTGATTAAATAGTTATTCTGTCAACAGAATTTCCCATCAAAGCTGTGAATCTCTGCAGCTCCTCTAGAGTTACCAAGGGCCTCTTGGCTTCTTCTCTGATTAATGCTCTTCTTTCCCGGTTTGTTTGTTTGGGTGGATGGCCATGTCCTGGTAGGTCTGCAGTTGTGCCATACTCTTCATATTTGCAGATGAAGGACTGACCAGTGCTCTGTGAGATGTGTATACCTTGGGATATTTTTCATAACCAAACCCTGCATTTAAACATATCTATAACTAGGTATCTGATCTGTGTGTGTGTTCTTTGATCTTAATGATACTGTTTATTTCCTACTATTCTCTATCAAACCTCTGAGGCCTTCACAAAACAGCTGTAGTTATATTGTGATTAAATTAAACACAAGCAGGCTCTTTTTTTAGTAATAAGGTGACTTCTTAAGCCAGTTGGTCGCCTTTGATTTTAGAAGAGATGAAAACCTTGTTCATTTTTTATTCCACCTCACAATTATCAACTACTTAGTGTTGGTGTAACACATAAACCCTGATGAAAACATTGAAGTTTTTTGTTGCTAGGAAAAAAATGTGAAAAACATACAAACTTTTCAAAATCTCCTAGGAGATTTTCATGACATGTTTTCCTTTTACCTCATAGGTTAATCTGTAAAAGCAGCATGAAATAAACAGTGTTAATTAACAGTGTTCTCCTATCAGCTTTTATTGTTCAAACGTGGGTTTTTCATAAATTGAAAAGATGAACAAGAACTCAGAATTTAGTGCCTTGTGAAACAGATGAGAAAACTACCCTGTCTTTGTGTTGCTTGGTTACTGCTTGTTTGATTTTTTTTTTTTTTTTTTTCATGTTTTTCTCTCAGTTTTCTTTGGAAATGCAAAGTCACGGTTTTAAACACCCTGACTGAATTACATGCAAATAATCATGTTCATGTGCCTATTCATGTATAATACTTTTTCATGTGTCATTCTCTTCATTTGCTGTTATGCATTTTCATTTCTCCCCATTTGCTCAACCTTCAGACTCATAAAAAGCCCATCCAATCCCCCAAGATAAGATGGTGAACTTTAGGTGTTAAGTGAAATTTCACATTTAATTTGATTTACCTCGAAATGCCACCTCACCTCTATCAAGTGTTAATTTACTGTTATATTTCTACCTAACTCATCTGTCACATCACTATACATGCTAAAATATTCTTTGTTTTATTATGTATGCTATTTATTTTACATGTCATGACAACAAAATGCACAAATGATAATGATTATTTGGAAAAATTCCCACAAAATAACTAATATGTTAAAAACATATTGTTTATTTTTTACCTGTGGGAAACTTTTTATACATGTTTCATATGTTATCACATGATATATCCACATGTGAAATGTTTTTTCCATGTGTTTCATATGTCCACATTTCCCTATATGTTTTACATGTAGACAATTTTTAAATGTGAATTATATTTGGGGGAGAGCAACAGCGAAAATGTTTTTTCATGTTTTTCCCATATGTACATTTCCCCATATGTGTTTCACATTGCAACAAATTCTAACTTCGGCATGTCAAACATGCATGTAAATTTTGATGGATGCAATGTTTTCCCATGCGTTTTACATTTGGAAATTTTCCAACATGTTTCACATCTTACAATATGTAATTTTCATATATGATGCACATGGGAGAGTTTTCTATGGAATATTTTCCTATGTGTTTCACATGGGAAAATGTCTCCATATTTGTTTTGAAATTTACTACTTTACATGATTTCCATATGTGAAATGTTTCCCACATGTTTCTCATGTGAAAAAGTTGTACATGTGAACACATGGAGATTCAAAGGATCCCACATTTTCCATTTGCAATACATTTTCCCTTCATTTTATACATTTAATTTTTTTATTATTTTAAGATGTAAAATTTCACGTGTTGTTAATCACACATGTGCACACGTTCTTATGTGTGATTTTCCCCACATATATAATTCATGGTTTTCTTCTGTAAGGGTTGTTTTTTTATTATTTGGTCCAAAACAGTGTTTATTTGTTTGTTTTTTCAGAATTATCTAATGTTTATTATTCACTGTGACACTGATCACATTTTCTACATTTCTATTCAGCAGATGCTCTTTTGAAAACCAATAGAATACACTTTGATTTGACTTCTCACTGTGCTTTTAAAAAAAGTTCTCTCTCCAAGTAATTTTTCTTGTCTCTCTGCAGCATTTTTTTACTCAAACTGATTTGTCCTTCAAACTGTCACCACCAAAGAAAGCAGAGGAGGAGATGGAAAGAAAAAAAAAAAGCAGACTCACAAAGCGCAGTGAGCAGCATCAGTAGAGTTGACTATGTAAAGAGCTGTGGGCGAAACTCAGCGAACACCACAACTGTATATGGATTGTAAAATAAAAGTCTCTTTAAACATGCAATACGCTGTGTAATAAATATATTTAGCAAGTCTAATAGCGTTAGTGTGTTTTTCAGAACCAATACAGAGTGAGGTTGCGGCAGAGACTCTGGTTGAAATGTGGCTGTTAGGTTCAAGAGAAATGCAAGAATCAGAGACCGCAGATGGAGTTTCACAGTAGGTTGTTGTTTTTGATGATTTGCTGTATACTTGATTGATGTTTTTATGATGTGAAGCACTTTGAACTGTGTTGCTGTTGAAATGTGTTATACAAATAAACTTGACTAGGTTCATAACATTATTATCATTTTTTACATTGTTTTTGTTGCTTGCTCCTATTGATAGCTTTCATTGCTCAGGCTTTTCAGTGTAGTGTTGGAGAGAGATGCTTGAACCAGTCTAGTACATTGAATATTGCTGTTTGCAAGGATATTTTTTTTTTTTGTCCATTTGATTGCAGTGTTTTGAACCTGAGCCAGCACATCAGACAAAGGCAGATGAGCCTAAGTTCTTTCCAACTGAAAGTGCTTCCAGTTTTTCTCATCTAAAGATTGTAGGATTAGCTTGCCAATAACCACAGTAGTGTAAAAGTCCTCTTTTGTACCACCTTTTTTAAGACAGAGGTTTAAGTACAATTGCTGCTTAAAAGTCAGACTAGAAATTACAAATTCTGGCTAAAACAAACATTTTAATTGTTGAAATCTCAACATATGAAGAAAAGTGCTTGGAAACAAATCAGTGCTGTCCTTCAACACTGAGCCAGAATCTGTAAATAACAATTGGTAAATTGTCATTTAGTTAGCAAATATCTGAAGCTGACATTTACCTAATGAAGAGCGATAGTAATCTGCGACAGCCAAGGATGGCACATCCAGAACCTGCTCCAGTTTCCCGCTTTGCACGGTTAACCTTTGCAGTTCGAATGGGGTTTGTTGAATATGTTGATGAAATTAGCCCTCTGTGATACGTTCAGGGCAGCGTTTGTAAGTCAGGCTCAGCTCTGGGCAGATGGCGGCAGGAGCGGTGCAGAAGGTTTGCTTGATATTCATCAGGAGAGTTAACCTCTGCCATGATGTATTCTAGCATCCAACAAATTTCACTCTGTGTTCCCTTCTGCATAATGAATGGATACACAAAGTGAAAAACAGGCATCTCAGTTTCATCTTTCCCTATCTCCAGTCACCACTTGCTTGGGTAAAAAGTGTAAAATGTGTTGCAGAGCAAATCAATAAAGTTCACGATGTATTATCAAAAGAAAATGCCCTCAATCTCACACTATAAAGACCTCAGTGAATGATTTTTTTCTTTTTAGAAATTTGGAGTTAACAAAAAATACTTGACTTTATGCTTTGGTAATGGGTTAGAAGTAATCATTTCATCAGAATCTGGTAACTACATTCATCCTCAATTTTTTTTTTAAGTGTGACTGGATATAAACTTTGACTAGATATATCTGGTGATTCTTGGCTTTTTTTGCTGCTAACACCAGTCTCAATGTTTAAAACACTAATACTTAAGTCAAGATCTCCTCCTTTATGAGCTATAATACTAGTGGCTTTTATCTAAGAGCCACCAAGATCATATATTTTTGTGTTTTTTTTAGAAACTAATCCAACTATACAGCTAGAACATACTCGAGATCTTTAGCAAAACAAAACATTTACAGAAAAAAATAAACTGAATTACAACAAACACTGTTTGATAAAAACTAAAATTTGTTGTATCCAACACATTGCTCATTGCTGTATAAAACCTAAACAGCCTCATTTCTCATGTGTGACGCACATAGTGCCAAACTGAACTTAAAAGTAATGGATGTACCTGATGCTTCACTCTCTGTGATTTTCTGTCAATCAGCACTCAAAAAGCTGCTTCTCTATTACCTGAGGTTTTTAAAAATTCAGGCCATTATTTACGGAGAGACAATGAGTGCTAAATAAACTGTGTGATAATGACAATACCGGCTCAACTTCCAGTCTATTATATTAAACAAGCCATATTAGTCATGCTCTCTTGTTCCTGAGAGGACATTTGCTGTCTACACCTTGGTGTTGTGGGCCTTGAAACCTACCAAGAAAAAAAAAAAATGTTTCCTTTGAATGTCAAAGAAATGTGTAAAAGTCCTTATTTATATAAATGCTGATTATCTGTACCTACGTCATAAACATTTGATTTTATTTTACTTGAATCCTTAACATAATTCTTGAATGAATGACTTCTCTATATACCTGCTGAAATTGATTGACCTCTCAGTTCAGTAACTCACACCGTTAAGCTGTTGTTTGTGACATGGTTGAATAACGAAGCACAGATTTCATTTGATTTAAAACTTGGTCCTATTCTTCTTGGGCATGTTCTCACTCTTGCTTCAAGTCTCCCTCTATGTTGACAGTGCCTTGGAAAGTATTCAGACCCCTTTAAACTTTCTACATTTTTTCATGCTATAGCCACTAACTTCAAATTGTGGTGTGTATTTGTATTAGGTCCCATTTAGGCCAATAATAATAAATAAAATCCAATGCACACAACTGCCTTTAAACTTAAAAAGTGCCTTAAAGAAATCACCTTTTTAGTAAATAAAAAGTAATATCTGAAACTTCAAACAACTCAGAGCACTATTCAGTATATCACTTGAAAATGAAACATGTATAGCACAGCTATATGGCTGTCCAACAAAACTGACAAACAAGGCAAGGAGAGCATCAATCAGCAAAACAGGCAAGTATCCCATGCCGGTACAGCTATTAGTTGTACACACTTGGACTTTCAAGTTTTCCATGAGCTATAATTGGTAAACAGCAAACACTGAAGAATTTGCTCTGGTCAGATGAGAGCAAAGGTGATTTATTTTATTATTATTATTATTATTTATTTTTTTTTTTTTTATTATTTTTTTTTGGGGGGGGTCCCCTAAAATGCTAAAGGTGCAAATCCCCCTGAACACTACTACTTCCAAAATGATTCCTATAATGATTATTCTGCTTAAAATATTTTGCTAAGTGATCAACTAACTTTATTTGACATTTTCCTTTTTTTGTCTCAAGTTTGTCTGGTCTTTGTAGACTCACAGAAATAACACCATTAATTATAATATACCTACTGTAATGTTAAAAGCATTCTTTATTCAGTGAACATCCTCTTTGCCATGCATGCAGTGTGTCTGCTGAACAAGTTCTGAGACTGATCATGAACATATTCATCTTGTCTTTTTGTGACATTGTTCATGGGCTGATACCATGCAAAGATGAATTAAAACTAACCTGTGATATGTTTATGATAACAGGAGTTTAAGCGTGTTTTCTCCGAGCAGACAGCAGTCACACACAAGCACAAAGTCATGCACACGCACACCAGAATAAACCCTGCTGGGTTGTGCCATCACATTTGCAGTGAGCTCTGTTGTTGTCGCTCACATAGACACGGGCAAACACACCTGGCACACTGTAAGCATGGATGTGATACCTGTGAGAATGTGTCACCCAGCACTGTTCCCACTGCTGTAGTGGGAGCAGTGGAAGGATCCGTGCTTTCTTTTTTTGTGTGTGTGTGTGTGTATGTTTGGGTGGTGGCAGAATAAATTTGTGTGCACCTCAGTTGATGCAGGATGGATTTTTTTTTTTTTTTTTTTTTTTTTACTTATGTAAGAGAACAGAGAAATTGTTAATTTGTGAATACTGAAAAATTATATATATGTGTGAGTGCATGCTCAAAAGTGTGTGTGCGTGTGTGTATGTGTAAGTGAAGAAGGGGGTGATATAGGACAGGTGCTTTAAGAGAACCCCTTTGACTCTTTGTCTCTTCACTAATTAGGTTTAGGGTCTGTATATGCACATGTGTGTGTGTTGGTTTGTGCAGCAGTGTATGCTTGCGTATTCATGGGAAAGCTTTGCCTTTTTCATACTCTTATTCTTTGATTACCTGGGTTTTTCACATTACCTCAGAATACTCTATTGTTTAAAAAGGCTAGAAATGATACTCTTTGGTATTTAACAGTGTATACACATTTATGACTTTTACTATATTCAAAGCATTTGCAAGGATTTTAATCTTCTAAGATACAAAATACATGAAATGTTTGTAATATCTGTCCAAACTTTTTATCGAAAATTTTCTGATCATGCACTTTAAAAAATATCATATTGCATTTTCAACCAAGCAAACTTACATTGTCCAACTTTAAGACATCTAGTACTAAAAGGAAAAGGTCTCTTTAATAAGTTAGAGCAAATATAAAAATTTTAAATCAGGCTCTTTATAAATCTTTCTGAATGTAAATATAACATTCACCCACAAAGAGAGATTACCTTTGTTTGGCAGTCATGCTCACACAACCTGTTCAATATGAAAACAGTATGGTTTTAACACATAACTTGAGATGCACTGACGTGTCTTGTGGCTGATTTCCAATTTTTAGCATCTTTGACCTCCAAATACCAATTTTTGGTTAGTCCTGATTTTTGCCTGAGAACTATAATACAGAAAATATTAACAACAACTTTAAAAATATGTTTTCTAGCACTCCTTCTATGAACAGTTATTGAGTTATATTAAGAAAATTGGCAAAATCATACTAATGTTTGATAAAGCAGTCACTGCGAAGCAGCTTTTTATTATTATTTTAAGATACCAAATGATTTCAAACTTTAGTATCTTATATCTTTGCAATTAGTACAATTAGAGTGGTTAGCATTACCCAAATAACAATCTCTGTGTGGTCATTCTAAAGAATATAGATCTTATCTTAACACTTAGATTTTCAAAATACTTCCAACCTTTCCAAATCGATCAGCATCTTACATGACAGATAGACACCGTTCTAAAGGATGAAGCAGAGCGCTTGTATCAGTGCCTTCCTATTATCTGCTGAAAGTCTGGCTCTCTCTCACAGCCTCAATCATTGATGAGTTTCAAGTTGTTGAAGAAAAAGGTTTCCTTTAAAATAACTTCGTCCACCTGTGTGTCCCCTGATATCATTTTAAGCATGTCAGTGTCACTGAAAAGAGCTAATTGTGAGTCTTCTTCATTCTGTAACAGCTTCTACACTGAAGAGTGTTGTTGTCAGCACCACCTGGCAGAGCTCAATATGGTACATTCATGTATTAGAAAAAAGAACAAATTTTTGAGTTTCAGGGCTGATGAAACTGACAATTGTGAGATTTAGGTCACCAGACAATCTCTTAGTGCTTGTGTACATATACCATCAAAAAATTACTAATTACTGTGATCGAATGGTCTTTTTTGTGTGTGTGTAAAAATCTATTTGAGAATTAGAATTTAACTTGTGCTTAAAACTTGTTTAAAACTATGGTGGTTTTCTCTCAGAGTGAACAAATAGTCCACTATCCACCAGCTGGGACCTTGGTCTACAGCTTGAGTGGGAGTTCTTGGCTTAGAGAAAAGAAGACAGAGAAAAATTATTTTAAGGATAATTCTGGTATTGGTGAGATATTTGTTTGTATCACCATTACACTCAGTTGTTTTTGTAACACTTTAGCTTCAGTTTTGATTTATTCGAGTTTTATTCAAGTTTTGTTCAAGTTGGTTTTAATGTTCTTGACTTTACTTATGAAAAAATAAACTTTCATTAGTGGTCAGATTTCTTTTGGTTTTGTTTAATTCTGAAAATGTTGGAGTTTAATGAAAATCAATGGCAAAAATGACTGCATTGCATAATATTTTGGTTGATACTTGCATTTATTTCTTATAAATGGTAATGTATGATAACACAAGTTAAGAGTTTCTCCCACCACTAATTTTGTTCATTTTGGGGGATTAAAAGGATAAGTAAACTCATTCAAGAGAATTTGTGTTTAGTTCCTACTCCAAGGAAGAATGTTGTTAGTGCATTCTCTCCAAATTTACATGCACTTAAGCAACCTGAATCGTGCCTGCCACCCACTAGCTATTTTCCACCTGGTGTCCACCTACACCAACAATAGTGAAGCAGAGCTAAGGATAAACACAAATACAGACACAACAGAATGCACATGGTGGTCACACGCTTCAGGTTAACCTCTATTCACACTGATGAGACCCATTGTCTTTACCTGGAGCTCTCTACATCCAGAGGACAACACATATTCCACTCTGAAACAATGGTAATAGTGACCTCTCTTTTCAAACGGTAACTCTGTCTTGGCTTGGGCTCTTTAAGGTCAGAGCTCCAGGTCAGTCTGCATCAACCTGAAACAAAAACACAGGCAATTAATGTATCAAAGCTCTTGCAAGACATGTCAAGGTGTGTGGTAAAAGCAATATATTTGTCAAAGTTGTACCATCCAGGACTTTGTATAGAGGGGAAAAATGAAAGAAACACATGTTACAGAAACATTGCAAAAGTATTTCAAGCTAAAGTGTTCATAACTTCAGTTTTTTTCTGTTTCAAAAATAGCAATAAAGATATTTTAATATTTGGATTGTAATTTCTTTGTAACACCTTTCAAATACTAATAAAAGCAAAGTTGTCTCATGAATTTCAGGAACAGGTCATCCTTGACTTTGACTTTCAAAACCTACGTTTGCACGAAGTAATCTTTTAAAGTTTATCCACAGATCTTACACTATATTAATGTCTGGAAAATGAGAGATATGACAAACACACTACCTACACTTGCAGTGGTAGTCCATTAGGAATTTTGACATATGTTTGAGATCATCATTCCCAGATGGGAGCCACACATCAGTCTTTTACACAACTGCAATGCTTGCTTCTGCAGTTTTACAGCACATGTTTTGCTTTTGACAAATTTCTTCTAAAAACCTGGTTTCATATGTGTAAACATGGAGGCAGAGTGGAACTGTAGCTTTGCAGAATGGACGGATCCTTTCTTAGTATCTTGTGCAACCAACTGGAATTATTTATTTCAATCAGTCCTACAAGCTGATTTTGAAAACCTAAGCTTGACCTTTGTGATTTAGGTTATGTCATTTTGTAATTACATTATAAATTCAATCATAAACTCTACAGGATACCTGAGTGCCAAGCAACTGCTTTGATGTTCCCATTGATGCAATCAAATCGAACAAAGTACACATGAAGGACAGAGACATTAATTACACTGCTTTACCTTATTTGACTGTAAACAACTCAAAACACCAAGAGGTTACAATGATCCTTCCAACATTTTGTCAGATTAAGGTTAAAAACCTCTGTGCATAAAGTAGTGGATATCTGTGAAGTGGTGCAAAGATAAAACAGGGTTTTCAAAATTTAATCAATTAAGTAAAAATATGAAACTTGTAGTATGCATTTGTATCCAATCTCTTTATTCTGATACCCCAAAGTAATCTTGAGTGATACAAAAGTTTGTTGGAAAACATTATTATTGTTTCCTACTAGCAATTTAGAGCACATATTAACATGCAAAAGATGCTCTCTTCTGATAACACCAAAGCTGAAAACAGGCATGTAAATAATTACATGCAAAAGTGCTACGTTTGGTAAAACACTTTCCACATCCTCTTGAACACACCATCCTCATAGTGAAATATGGTGGTGACAGAATCATGCACAGGGAAGCGGGTTGGAGTTGACTAGAAATTTATGGAGATAAATACAGGATGTCGCTTATCATCCAGTCTGACAGAATTGAGCAGTTTTGCAAAGTAGAATAGAAAATGCACCACTTTGAGTTAGTCCATGCACATGAAATCACAATAAATTACATCGATGTTTATGGCTGTAATGAAAATTATACTGTTATGAGGCCATGCAAATAAGGTCTGAGACCTTTGTGAAAGAACTGAGAGTTCACATCTCTTATTCTGAATAGACTTGAGGTGGTAGTGCTTTTCCTTTACCTTTACTTCTTTGGTCAATTATGTGAAAACAAATATTACTAATTCACAAACAAAATATGTTGTCAATGATGCTCTGATTTTAGGTTTAGATATTCAAGGAACTAAACTCATCTCCTTATTTTACCATTGTGAGTAATGGTAGTAAGGATATAGAAATATAAAATTTCAAATACAGAATATAGAAATTTCAACCAGTGTCATTCGCTAACTCATATTTCCAATAAAACATTAAGAAACTGTTGAATTTTTGAGTACCTTGGAGTGTTTGCTTTACTTTACTATTGTCTCCTCACAATCTTGTAATCATGGAGACAGAAAGAGACGGAAGTAAAGAGGCAGAGGTGAAGAGGAGATCAGGTTTCTCGGTGGCTCTGTACCCTAATCCTGGATTTGAAAATGGGATGAGAAGAACATAGGTAAGTACAAACAACAAGCAATTACAGCACTGACATAGATTTGAAAGGGGGGGGAGCAGCTTGACAGGAAACTGGGGATCTCATAGGTTGTGAGAGGGGTTGGTTAGATGTAGGTGGGATATAAATACCTGCAGTAGACAAGGGCAGAAAAATGCTGAGAGCATGACAGATGCTGACTTCCATTGATCGATGATGGTTAAAACAGACAGCAAGAGTGCATTGTTTAGGCCTCTTCAGATGAGAATCACATTTCAGCAGGTATAACAGCAATTTTAAATCTAACATGAACCACTTTGGTATTCATCTTGTTTGAGGGTAGGGTTCTGCTTAAAACTTTAAAGAGTTCTTGCAGAGGTGTTGACAGGAAAAAAAATAACCTCTCGCAGTTTTCTATCCTCATATCCCAAGTGCCTCAGGGGAGAGGTATGCTTGACTGAGCCAGAGAAAAAAGGACAAGAAAAGAAGACGATACTCCAGGTGTAAGACAACTAACGCTGTCAGAAAAAGACAGCAGAACAAGAAAAGGCCAAAGAAGACAAGACGGAATCTCAAGAAAGAAGGCAAGATGACAGATTTTAAGAATGCAATTTAGAGAAGAAAACACCAATGGAAGACAAAACCAAATAAAGTGAGTTATTGTGCTTTAAAGACAAGAAATCTTTTTAGAGACAAACATCGGTATAACACTGAGACTGTTAAAGAAAGCCAAAGAAACATGGCATGTCAGGCATTTGGTGCTGATTCCTTCACCTCGCTGGCAGGCGATTCACCTTTACCAATCCTCATGCACCATGGGTCCACCGGTGACTGTTTACCGACCACATCCCATGCTCACAGTATGGTTTCTGCAGGTAAATCAAGTCCCAATATTCTTTCTACTTGTTATGCATTTTCTCAGCGATTATACTTCTATTGTTGGTGTTATTTTTAAATACTTTTTTGCTCCATTGATGACTTTGTATTTTAAGCTTTTAATTATTTATTTATTCATTTTAAAAAAGCTTATATTAAATCTTTGCACCAAAGCTTACGGAGCTTAATTAACATGAACTTTAATCCACATATTGTTGTTGAAATCCTAAATCCCAGCTGTAGTGAGGAAGGCCAGGAACAATCACTCTAATCCTTCTCTTCCCAGAAAGATATGGACATTTGATTTGCTGAGCATCAACATCCCTTCAGGGATATTTAACTAATCCAGATTGTTATCACAGGTACAGGTAGAGGTAAAAGTGATTCCTATAGACCTTGTAACTGCATGACACTTCAACCTTTAAAGCCTGTCATAAGAAATAATAATCAGAAAATTCAATGCTTTGAAAGTTTATTAAATATAAATGTCACCATTATCTTATTACATTCTTAGATTATATATTGACTGTTTAAAGCAAACATAAATGTTAAATTTTAATCAAAATTTATCAATTCATCTATCTATCTAAAACTAAAGCTAAATGAAGTTACAACTTATGCACTGACCCAAAAAAATAAAACTGTATATCCAAAGTTTCACAACTGTTCCCAACATTTTCACATTTTATGTGATTTTTTTTTTATTATTTTCTAAAAAAGTTTGATGACATTTTAAGGTGATACATACTGCATTAGAAAGACTCATTTTTAAAATGAATATTTATTTATTTATTTTACATCCTGCAACCATTTACAAAATTATCTCACTCTCCATTAATTCTGTAGCACTTCCAATGCTTGGCATAAGATAAGAGTAGGAGTTGGGGTAGAGGTCACAACATAGATTTATCAGACACAATACAATTGGAGCAATTCTTGCACCAACACAAATGTTTCAGCCACTACGCTGTTGTATTAACAGATAATTGGGGGAACTGGTCAAGCTAAAAAATGCAGCATTTTTCTTTATATCTGAACTTATGATAAATGTAACCATTCAGCTCATTTAGACCATCTGGCTGGGGGGAAAATATTGCTAAATTACTTATATCTTCATAATTAAGACCGGTTAGAAAGCCATAAAATAGTCCTGTATTCAATCTTTGTTTTTATTGAAACACAGTGCCATTGGTACTTTAGTTTCATCTTAACAATGGCAGTAGGCGTTCATTAGTGCCTGGAGTGAGCTCCAAGCTGCCTGGAGATGTCTATGAACAATTATGCAGTTAGCAAGATCATTCACAGTAACATGTAAATCAGTGCTTTTGAGAAAAGCCATCATCAAAGCATGTCTTGTTTTGTCACTAAATCTGTCGTCCTCCCACAAGAGTAAAGGAAATGTGTAATAAGTCAGTACAACAGTTCATAAATCCCTCTAATGCCTATTATTTTTTAAGCAGGATCAAACTGGACAACTTACCAAAATAATTTCTTTCTTTTACCCGATAATTAGGACAGGTGTTTAATATAACCAATGCCTCTTTGAATGTAAATTGTTTTAACTTTAATCCAGAGGGAAATCATGAAACAAATTCAGTTTTTAAGAAGTCACAGTTTAACATATTCCATCTTATGCAATGAAAGAGAAAAAATTAAGTTTAATATATGACACTTTTCTAATCCTCAACCTAAGTCTAACATTTCTATGTGTGTTGTAAATTCATAGATAGCGACATGGTAATACTTAGTGCATGAACAAAATGCTTCTATATATAAAGCTGTGTTTTCTTTCTGTCAAATAAAAAAAGGTTTCTTTTGTTCTTGGTTTTTTCCATCAGTATCATCGGGACTGTCCCTGGGTCAGACCTCTAAGAGGTCTCACATGCACCTGTCCACTTCCTCTCTTGGGAATGCCCTTAGTAATGCTCCTCCAAGTTTGCATTACCCAGTCACCCCTTGTCATTACAGCAACCAGCAAGCCACCTATGGCATGATGGCAGGTGAGCAAATGGAGTGAAAGAGTTTCAAATAAATAGGTTATTGGTACCAGTTTTATTCAAAGGCAGTGATGGTCAACATACAGTATAACTACTGATTTAAAGTGGGCTATGTACAGATCTAGTCCACTCAAATAAGTGTTTGTATCATAAACAACAAATTGGACATGACATTAGAAAGTAACAGAAAATTACAGCATAAGGGCACCCTGTACATTTATTGGCCTTCATGGCAAAGATGTTTTAAAAGTCTTAGTCTTGACTGAGAAAAAATGTTTTGTTTGAATACATTTATCAGTGCAGAAAAAAAGTTCAGTGTTAAGAAGAGCGATGTTTTATTTTTCAAAACAATTTCATATTAGTGACACAATTAGTGGCTCCCCCTAACCTTTATCTAAGTATTGATGTACCAAAAGCATTTTTAAACTCATGCTTTGCTTTGTTTAAGTTGATAAGAGTATCGATGGGAATTTATAATGTGTAAAAATCTGATATGATGGTATGGCACATCTTAACCATTATTTAAACTAGAAAAGACAAGAAAACATGCCATTCAAGCAAGGTGGGTGTGTTTTATTAAGGGAAGTCAGCAAATCACTGCTTCTGCTTGTCAAGTAAAAGCAATAATTCAAAAGTTTAAAACATGGGAATATAAGGCTGGATGAGTAACCAAGGGCTCCAGGTCAATTCACCCCTATGTCAGTTTGTACCTCAATTTAATTTCCCAATCTTGTCATTTCATCCCTTCCTCCATCTGTTTCGTATCTGTAAACAAACCATTCCCTTCCCATGTACTTCAACTAGTGATGTATGAAGTGAGAACATTAAATTGTTAAACATGTGTTGCATATTACAATCTTGACATAGATTGTGATTAACCCAGATTACACTGACTTTATCCACAATTACATTATATTAGTTTTAATAAGATACTCTATGCCTCTTTTTTTTCCCTTGTAGCCCAGGAGATGCTTTCTGCCAGTATATCTCAGACTCGTATCCTGCAGACCTGTGGTGTCCCTCACCCCAACATGGTGAGTGGTGCAAATCCATTACAAGGTAAAGAACAGATCCACACTCTGCACAGATCCACACTCAAGCATTGTGGTACTAGAGCTAAAGAAAACTGACAAATGTCCTACTAATTCCTATTAATTCTGTCAGGAACTTAGGTATAAATCTGAAAGCAAGAGCACAAATTTCATTTCAGACTTTAACTCTTTCATTTCCAAGAAACAATGTTTCATTCAAATTTCTAAAGAAATCAATCAGAGGTTTTAATATATAATATTCTGCCCTTGCAGACATGGTAAATATGTGTTAAAAAGTGTTAACATGATTTGTTCTTAGTAGGATCTCATGTGCCCAAAATGACACTCTGCAGCAGTTCTCTAACTTTGGCTATGGGCACGTTTTACCTACTATTCTCCTTACCGTGAGTGGCAGCAACAGAAATATGGATCCTTACCCTGGTTTGCTTGTCACAGGTCAAGATGTTTCAAACTTTTAATTTATGGCTATGTCTGCAGCTTTTCCACATTTATGAAGATTTGCCTACACATGCATTACTTTTAAATTTTGAAAAAGGACCTAGAGAAATTGGCCTCTGTGTCATATCATTATTATACATCAGAGAAATTTTGGACTTAAAAATAAAAGTTCCTAGACATAAAAAGTAAAGTATACATTACAAAGAATTTTGAGAAAGGAAGTTTTTTTTAAAAAAAATTTTTTTTCATTTCTTAAAATTAAAAAGTTTACATGTATTTTGTTAGTATTTGGTAGCATTCCCTTTGAACTTTGTGACTTAGGTCAAACCTTTCGGATATCCTTTTACAAGCTTTTTACAATAGTTTACCTAAATTTTGACAAAATTGGTGTAGCTGAGTCAGGTTTGTAAGTTTTGGTCGCCGACACATTTTCAGCTCTGCTCCCACATTTGCTATGGTTTTGATTGATGAAAACTTTGTAATGGCGTTTCCAAAACATAAATTTTGTTTCTCTCAAGCCACTTTGTAACAGGCTGTGTGCTTAGGGTCCTTGACTATTTGGAAATACTTGCCTATAACTTTTTGAACAGAGGAAAGACATATTTTCAGCTTTTGGAAAAGTGACATGACATTATCATCTGTTTTTTCACAATTTCTTAAAAAGGCATATAATTGCATGTCAATTTCAAAATTTGAGGAAAGTAAAAAATATCAAAAACATCTCTACATGTATTCTGATATTTACCATTATTTAATATGATTAATGTCATTACGGGAAAATATTTATGTCTAAAATTGGACATGTGTTTCCCATGTGTTTCTTTAATAAATTAAACTAATTAACTATGTAAGTCTATCATTTCAACTGCAGATATTCTTAAGTTAAAGACAATAGATTAACTCTGTCAGAGCAAAATTATGTTACTGGAATTACAAATGAATTTGTTATAACACTTTTTACACATCTGGTGGCAATAAGCTGAAAGATTGCCATAATGTTCTTCAAAAATGTACTTTTTTATTCAATTCACTAGTATTGATGAATACTGAATGTTACAATAATGCTGAATGAATCCCAGTTCTTCAAAACATTTTGCTGTGTCTTGCTCCTGCTCTCTCTTTTTTTTTTTTTTTTTTTTTTTCTTATAACTTCAGATATTACTTCTCAAAGTAATGGCTTTAATTATTTGAGGTCTACCTCGGCAACATCCAATATCTATATGGAACAATTTGACAGAACTGCGCCATTCATGCTGTTAAAGATCGTGCTTAAAAGACATTAAGATTAAATTAAAGAGGCACACATTTATTACCACCAGAAGGTAGACTAATTTGTCACTTCAATGATCTCAGATTTTCCTCTGGCAAGTGAATAAATGGCAAAATGAGGCCACAAAAAATAGACCTGTGTGCAAATTTTGTTGGCAGCTATAAAGAAAGAAACAGAAAGAAGGTATGTGGATTAATACAAGTCAGCACAAAAAGATATTGATTCACATGAAAAGAAGGACATGTTACCATTAGTAGAAGACAGGCCACATCATAAAGGAATATCTTTAAGGAATGTAATGAGATGTGAATGAAGTATTAAAGTGGGGTATTGATATGGAGAGTCATCCCTCTTGAATCCGAAATATGATGTTTGATCAGTTTGCTCAAACATTTAAAATTAAGAAAATTATACAGAGTTGGTGTTATAACTCATGAAAAATTACAGTGTTAGACAATAAGTACTTTTTGAACCTTAAAGGTATTTTAATTTATTTTTGCATTCACAATTGATAGATTTAAGTATGTGTAACACAACTCATCATACAATCCTAAGCAGAGTCATTTTGCCGCTTTAGATATTCTTTACCTGTGCAGATATTTTGCACTGATAAAGATTCAATCACCTTGGCATGCTGAATCCTTGGAGTGGCTTCACCTGACAGCAGCCCAACCTATTTGCTGCTTATTCAGCTAACAATAAACCTTTCAAGGGCATTCCTGGACTGTGTGTAAAACATTAAAATTTCATCCCTAGATGGTAAGGTATAAATCAATAAGGAAAAATGTGACTGTGAAATGAGGACAATGTAAGATATATAATAATATATATAATATAGCATATCTATATATAATGTAGATATGCTACCATATGGTAGGAGACAATGACAATAGCTTTAATATTACTTGATTTTGATCAGGGGTCATAATTTCTCACTTTCAATAAAAGTCAAATGACTCAATTGTAAATTGAACCACAAACAATGGAAAAAGGGTGCAATACAAACTCTTTAGAAAAATATCAATGAAATTACATTAAATGAGATTTAGGCAATTTTCCGATTACAGTAATTCATTAAAGTAGTTATACCAACATAAATAAAGCTATACGTTATGGTGAAATACATGGGTATAAATTGTTTCATTAATAGTAATTAAATGGAAGTAGGTTGGCAAGAAATAATACTGGCTGGGTATTGATAACTGTAAACATTATGGACAATCACAAACAAAATTACAGATTTTGCTCATTTCAATATAAGTTTAGAAAAGTTTACAGCTATGTATTTTTTTAAACAATATTCTGTTTGGGAACTCAGAGGAGACCAACTGCCGTAACACTGAAAGCAAGCCATTTCCCAATTCTTACTCGAGATAAGATTTCAGCTCCTTTGTCATTTTATGTATTTTATAATAAAAGTCTGGATGGCAGAAAGGAGCTTCAGCACCTTGATTCCAATCTTCAAACCCTTATAAGCTCAGAAAAAAGTGGCCACCACGGTGCAACCAGGCCACAAAAAGAGTTTTAATACATATTAGCCAATGCACTTTACAGTGAATGTGCACACGGATCCATGCAGCGATTTTGACAGAAGCGCTAGACTTGAGCCTTAAAGCATTCATACACCTGGCAGATTTAGATTTAAAATAATACTATAAATTTACCAACATATTTCTTCTGACTGGAAGTATATATTAACAGATGGGATGGCCCTACAGCTATCCCCACAGTGCACTACCCTGTCAAGTCAATGGCCATACATTTTCCACAGTGTTTGGTTTGATAGTAAAACAGATATAAAGAAAGAATGAAAGGTAATTAATATCTGACATAGAGTACAAAAAGTCTTAACAATGAAAAGAAATACCAGTCTTTATCTGCTGGATCAGGTACCATTTGCAAAGGCAGTGACTATAATACAATCAACCTTTACTAAAAGAGAACTGCTGTGGAGATTTATTCTCGTGTAGCTGTTACAATGCCTATTTTATGCTCCTTTCAAAATTTCTCTACTTTTTGGCTTTGCTTAAGGAAAGAGCAGAGCTCTGGCAGAAAGGCTAGCAAGGAACCTTCACACAGCCAGCAAGTCCACTTGTGTAATGATGGGGTGGTGGGAGGAACTGCTGCCCAGTAAGTCTGCGTAGCACACAAACAACTACTGTGCTCACTGTAGCATAGCTGTTTCCCCAGGGAACATCAGTGGATGCATTAGGTAGAGCCACATAAAGGTATACTTTCTCTTACCAGCTCAGTATGGGGGGGAAAGATACCTTAAGGTGTGTTAACTAGAAAAAATTTTTTTTTTCTATTCTCTGGGGTAAAACAGAAAAGTTTCCCCGAAGTAAGAAAAGAACTCTAACTTCTCTGTGATGTCAAAAGTACAAGCAGAAATTACTCACGCATGAAACTGCAGTGTTGCTCTCTGGGATGAATTTAGCTCCAGCTGAACAATACAAAGAGCCGGTGATAGCAACACCTTTTCTTTGGTTGAGCTTGTTGCAATGAGCCATTATAGTTAGAGTAGCTGCTAAATTTAGTGCTTCAGTGCCTCACAGTGCCTTCCAAAAGTATACTCCTTGGACCTTTTCACAATTTCCCAAGTAACAACCACAAAACCTTCATGTGTTTTCTAAGGATTTTATGTTATAAATCAGCACAAAGTAGGACATGAATGTGAAGTGGTAAAAAAAATGATACATTCTTTTAAAAATATATGTAAAGATCTAAAAAAGGTGACATGCATTTGTATGTTGCCCCCTTTACTTTGATACCCCAAAATAAAATGTATTGCAACCAATTACGTTCAAAAGTCACATATTTAGTAAATAGAGACCACTGTCATGTAATTTATTCAGTGGAGGGCACTGTTAACTAAGTTAGTTGTCATAATCCAAAATCACTTATCATAAATATTAGTTCCACTAATGCCAAAGCACTATACCAACATGGTATTTAGCAGAAGCTAATGCTAAAGCACTGAATTCAATAGTGTTGATACCCATAATGTATCAATGACTCAACATGTTTTACAACATAGTATATTGCCCTCAACAGGATCATATTCAATATTACTCACCTTTTAGCATGGTTGAGCTTAAGGATGTGATTCTTTGGAACATACCTTTCATTCAAGGTTTCAGTTTTATAGTTGTTGAGTATTGCTATCTGTTGCTGATTTTTCCTAATTGACCACAGCAGGGCTTCATTCAGGACGAACACAGGACATAGGTCGAGTTTAAACTGTTTACTGTGGAACTACAGCAATGCATTCTGGGTACAGAATAAATTTCATTTGCACTTCAATTCATTTATTTTAATTTTAGTCCATTTAATTTCAGTTAAATTCGTTTATATAACGTCAGGTCATAACACTTTGCCTCAAGGCACTTTACTAAAAAACATTATTAATTTAATCCAATCATACAGACAAAGTCCAAGTCAAGTACACGCATTCCAAATTAATCGTAGTTATTAAACAATGCAATCCAGTTCAGTTTATTATTCAAATTGGTTAAATAGTTTTCCCATCTAAGGAAACCCAGAAGATTGCAGTCAATGACTTTCAGCATTCACTTCACATGGACCAGCATTTAGTGACAGTGGATTGTTTCTTGCATTGTGTCATGGACTTTGCAGCAATTGTTTCACACTAAGCATGCATGTAACAACTACAGAAAGGAAAACTCCCCTTTAACTGGAAGAAACCTCCAACAAAACCTGGCTCTGAGTGAGTGGCCATCAGCACACCCTGGTATGCACACTATGGCATGATAATATTTCTGCAAGTAATTACCTAATATATAACTCAGAAGGCAAAATCCATTTTCAAGAGTGACACAGTGGTTTGATGGGAAATATTCCTTGACTTAAATTAAAGCTGCAATACTAAACTTTTACTAAGAAAAAAATTCCTTTTCCTGTTTGAAGAAATACACCGCTGCTGAGTCGTTCTGACCAAAACCAACCAATCAGAGCCAGGAGGAAGGTCTAAGCGCTGTCAATCAACTTCATTTACTCGTTGCTAAATGTGCTTATGGCGAACAAACAACTTACCATTACAAGAAAACCGTTTATTCGTCGTCCGGCTACGCTAACTAGCATGAGTACTCACAACAGTCTCTGCCATCTGCAACGCAGCGTGGAGCTGTGGGATGAGCAGCGCCACTCAGACGGTGATTGACAGCGTTAAGACCCGCCTCCTGGCTCTGATTGGTTGTTTCTGGATGGCACAGGGAGCACTGGGAGAAAGCAGAGATCAGTCTTTTTACAGATTATCTGTCTCATACCATTCTGCCACGACATAGTGACAGTTTACACAAATATGCAGATTTTTTTTTTTTAATTTTTATAAAAGTTACATGCTGCAGCTTTAAGGATGAATAAGTGGGGCTTACAGTTTGCCTTGATCAGATGAGGAGGAAATAGGAAAACTATCACTCTCGGAAACCATCCATCCATGAGTGTTGAAGCTACAAGGTCATACTGACATTGAACTGGATTAATGTTGATTTGTTAAAACTGTCAAATATTCAGTCGACATGTAACATAAATTGTGTGAAAGACAAACAATTCTAACAGCACAAACAGTACATTTTGAAACTGTCAGTGATATAAACACATTTGTCACAGTACAAAAGCACACCTTCGTGAATAGATTATTTATTGCATACATTAGATAACACTTTTTAACAATATTTTACAGTCAGGCATTGTTATGTGATGGCAACACTCTGTCCAGGCAATATCCTGTCTCTCCCTGAATAGGTGCAGGGTTACGCTCCTGTGTCTAAACAGAAAGAATTGATAACGATATGGTGGGTGGCTGTTTTTTATAAGGTGTGTCCACAATGCCAGGCCGATATTTACTATAAGAAATAATATGGATCCATTTTTAATTCTACGTTGTACTCTTATTCGTTTAGGTTTAACTGAATATAAAAATATTACCTTCGTGAATTTTGGATTAAATTCAGAGGTTGGCTATAGAACAAAATATGCATCAGGATTGTTTTATGATAAAATCATGATCACAGTTTACCTGTCATGGCAATATATTTCTTACTGTTTTATTTTCAAATAACTATACTAGTACTAAACTGCTACCATGGTAATCATTAAAATCAGTAATCGTTTTTTTTAAGTTAAAGGAAATGGGGAAAAAACTGTATTCATCCATCTGAGCAAGAGCAAAGAACTGCTTCTATGTGCCTTATAGACTATCTCACTCTGCCTTGGCAGCTCAAATACATTTTCTAATCCTTCACAATCTAAGAACGTCATATCACCAACCTATAATAAGATTCATATGTTTGAATTTCTTGTTGATTTTCTTTCATCTGCACAGGATTACTCAGACATCTGCACTAATACCTGGATAAATGTCCCAACAATGTCCTGCCGTAATTCTGTGAAATAGTTGAGAACTCTTATTACTAGGAATGGTAGAGTTCAGATTGGTTGTCTTCTAAGTAGTGTCACACAGGTTTTAATAGAATTTATTAGAATTTGAGATTAAACTTATCCTGCTTTATTCATTACAAAACCAGTTTTGTTATGTGTTTGGCATTATTTTCCTTTTGGAACACACAATCTAGTCCAAGATTTAATAATCTAGTTGCTAAAGTTAAGGTTAAATTAAAAAGGTTTGGAGGTAGTCATCCACTTTGTATAGTGCACCAGTACCACTAGCAGCACAGCATACTCTTATGAGGCTGTGACCACCATGCTTGATAGTTATACAGTGTTATTACTATATGCATCTGGTCATTGTGGCCATAAAACTCAATGTTTGTTTCGTCTGACCATAAAACATTTCTCCAGAACACATTTGGCTTGTCCATGTGAGCAGCTCCAAATTTCAGTCATACCTGCATGTTCCAGCATTTTTCAGTTAGGCTTCTGAATTGTTTGTGAATATTATACCAATTTCCTTTCACATGAGGGGGGCAGGTAAAGTCAAGTGGTTGAAATTTGGATGTAACTGGGACAATGATCTAAAACACAAATTTAGCTTGGTTTTGGAAGACTTATACATTAAAGAACGCTGTAACAGCTGCTAAGCATGGTGTCTGTAGCATTATGCTACGGTACTGGTGCACTCCTTTGGTTGAGTAAGAAAGAGCTACCTTTAAATTCTTCACCTGACCAGCAGGAGCTGGACAGTTATATATCAGGTCCAATATCTCAAAGGAATTGTCCCAGGACTTTGCTGATAGTAAAAAAAAAATTTAAAAAAATGTGTGGTTTCTTTTTCATTGCTAAGTGACATTTAACCAAATATTAACTTGGGTGCATGTATTTGATCCTGTATGTATAAGTCTAACCCAGTGAAGAGTCACATATATTCACACTTTTTATTTTCAAACATCATTAAAGATATTTGTTGCATTATCAAGCCACCACAGTGCTGTTTCCCTTTTGGGAAATAGGACTGCAATAAATGGTAAAATTACACTATATATAAATAAAATGGCAGACAAATTGACTTAGTGCCATAAGTTACCATAGCATCAGATTCCTCCCTGCATGACTCTCTGGAAGACATCTGTCATTAATCTGTCATACATAATTAGCACCAAGAGCCATCACCTCCACTCCTAAGTACTCTATTTCAACAGCTATGGTGAAATATTATATTGAATATATTATATTAAAATATATTGAATAGAAGCAGTGAATTTTCATTTTTTTTAAATCAGATTTCAGTTTCAAAATTAAAGTGCAAGCAGGGAACTCATCTTTGCGTGATAATCCTGAAGCCAAAGGTGAGTTTTGTTAAATTACTGGTAAACTTCAGCATATTGTGCTAAGTGACAGGGAAAAGAATAGCTATTCAGCAAGCCCCTTAAAAAATACATTGAGATTAATTTAGCACTCATGTCACAGACTACCTTGTTCAGACTCCGCACTCTGTTTTTATCAGTAAATTGAACTGGCTCAGCTGTCACCCAAGTGTGCAGCTTCAAAAAGAGAACCAATTTCGCACAACAAATATCTGCACAAGCACAGCGGTGGGCGCTGATTGTGTGTGTGTGCCTGTCTGTAGATGCAATAATGATAGCTTAAGTCGACATGCTGTTTCACGAAAAGAAGATGAAGAGGGAGGCACTGATTAGGTTTAAACCTTCTATTCACTAAGGGGTGGAAATTGTCATTATGAGGTGTTTATCTTAGAACCACGTTCTATCAAGCTCATAAAACTGCAATCACTTTTCTCAGTGTTTTTCCAAAAGAAACGAGAGTCCTAGTTTCAAGTAAAAGACTCTAAACATACACAAACATCTAGTGATCTAATAACTTCTGAGAGCCTTTATGACACTGATGAAAGCAGCTGTACTGTGCAGGCCTCAGAACAATAGTGTAAAACAGCATCAAGAAGATCAAGGAACATACCAAATCAAAACTGAACTTTTAGGCCTTCATTCAAAAATGTTGTGTGTGGGGGGGGGTCACTGTACATCACCTTAAACGCACTGTCCTTATGGTGAAACATGGCAGTGGCAGCATTATGATGAGTGTATGCTGTTGTTCAGCAGAGATATGGAAACTGGCCAAAACTGATAAAAAGAAGTAGATAAATACAAGGTAGTACTGAAGGAAAACCTGTTGGAAGCAGTGGAAGGGTTTAGATCACTGCATACTCATGTGTTGTCCTAGTTAAAGTTCAGACCTATTGTTCACAGAAACATTCCATCCAGTCTGACTGAGAATGAGCTATTTTCCAAGGAGAATGGACAAAACCTCGAAGGATACACAGGCGGATTGTGGATAGACAATTTTCAGAACCTTCCTGGCAGTCTTTGGGCCTCTAGGTTTCATACCTTCACTACATCATCTGTTTCTGTCATCTTCTCCTCTCTGCAGGGTCTCTGACTCCTTGCATATACAAGTTTCCAGATCATGGGCTGAGTAGTAGCTCTTGTGCTTTAAGCCACAGTTTTTCCTCGCTACCGTCTACCCTCCTCTCAGCTGATGAGGTCTCTGGGGGCCCCAGTGGAGAGGTGAAAGGTGACGCGCAGCGGAAAGGGATGCGAGAACAGGAGGAAGCTCCCCCGATGGACTCCCCACAGATACGAGAACTGGAAATGTTTGCAAATGACTTCAAAATACGCAGGATCAAACTTGGTGAGTACAACCTAAAACAAACTGTTTTGTCTCTGTCTAAATTATGTTTTGTTCTGCTTTTTTTTTTTCTGGATGTTTTTTTTTTGTATTCATCTCGCTTCCCCTCTGCTGACTGTATTCTATGAAGCATTGCTATTTCTATTTTATTTTGACCCCAGGCTACACTCAGACTAATGTAGGCGAGGCTCTTGCCGCAGTGCACGGCTCAGAGTTCAGTCAGACCACGATCTGCCGCTTTGAAAATTTGCAGCTGAGCTTTAAGAACGCCTGCAAACTCAAGGCCATTCTGGCGAAATGGCTTGACGAGGCTGAGCTGGCTGGTGGTGAGTCACACGAAATCACTCCATCAGCCCCCATACAGTGTTTATTTACAGTAGGTGTAATCTTTATCCAGTAATGTTAAACCTGCACTTTTGATTTGTTGCCATAGTATTTTATATAAGTGATATTGCTAGGATGTGGCACTAAAAAAGCACATTCTTGTTCCATTTTTACCAGTGTACTATGGCTTTTTTCTGATGAACGAGAAAAAGGCATCTGATATACAAGCTTAGTTTTTGTTTGAGTAATGGCATGATTCATTAATGGTTCTATCTGTATCTCAAAAGTATGATATGTAAAAAAAAATATACACAGTGACTTGCATAAGTCTTCGTACCTCTCAAACTTTTTTTCATGTTGTCACATTGTAAGGAATACCTTTTGTTTTTACACCAACACAAAGTAATGCATAGCCATGAAGTGGAGGAAAATAATACACAGTTTTCATTTTTTTAATAATACAACTCAGAGAAGTATGCAATCTGAAAAGGCTGACATTAATCTGAGAAGCAGCAAAGAGGCTCACGGTAATTCTGGAGCAGTTGTAAGAGATCCACAGCTCTGGTGGAAATCTGTTGACAAGATTAGTTGTGCTTTCCACAAATCTAACCTTTTAGGAAGAGTGGCAAGATGAACGCTTGTGTTCAGATTGATCCTCAGTCTGATCCTCACCCTAAATGCTCCAAGCTGTCAGTAAATCATGGTGGTGAGAGCTCTACTGGTATGGGGATGATTTTTTTGTCAGGAGAAGGAGGGATATCAGAACTGATGGGAAGTTGGATGTCAACTAAATACAGGGCAATCCTTGAAGAAAACCAATTGAAGATATAAAAGTCTTGACACTGGAATGGCAGATTGCAGTCCAGCAGGAAAACAACCCAAAAACAGCCAGAGCTACGATGGAATGGTTTACATCAAGGCATACCTATGGGTCAGAATGCCCTAGTCAAAGTCCAAAAAAACAATAAAAGACTTGTAGTATTGAATCAAGAAGGCTGAATACAAATGAATGCCACACATTTCAGATTTGTAAAAAACATTTTGAGAACCATGTATTACTTTCCACCTCACAATTATATTTTACTTTGTGTTGGTCAATCAACTAAAGTTCCTACAAAATACATTAAAGCTTATGGTTGTTATACGGTATATAAACAATTTAAGGTATGACTACTATGGCAAGGCACTGTATGGTTTATCAACTTTTTGGGGGTTTTGCTTGGTTTTATCTGATTTTTTTTATTATTTTGTGTGTTGAATTAGAGTTTTATTTGTACTGTTTAGAATACTATATTGAACATTTTCAACTCATTTAGCTACCTTTTTTTTATTCATAAAAAAGGATTATCTTTTTTTATGAAAACCTCAATGTATCCACAAAACATAATAATTAAGTGGTAAACCTAGGTAATGTGCTCTGAAACAGTATATAAAAGTCTAAATATGTCATAGAAAAATTGTGTTTGAATATGAGAAAGAATTTTCGAAGCGATAAAAGAAATCTCATTTATAGGGTCAAAAGTTTCTTCTTGGATTAATGTATTTACAGACAGAAATATTTAAAAACTATAGGGTAAGACTTATTTATTTCAGTTCTACTGCTGATTAATTTCATAAGTCATTTATTTATTTACAGAATTTAAAAAAGGGAAAATATCTGCTGCTATTTGAGAGAGCCAAGCCTTTTATCATATCTATTTTTTAAAGACGTGCCTGTAATTGGCCAAAGTCACATGACATTTAATTAATTATTAAGACTAACTCAGTCAAAGTCCAAAGGGCCAAAATTAATTAAGAAATGTGGATGAACATATAGCATTTGAATGTTTTTTTTCTGAGATTACAGACAATCACTCAAAAGTTTAAATAACAATATATTTTTTGACTTCGCTGTAGCTTTGTACAGTGATAAAACGGGAATGAATGAGCGGAAGAGGAAAAGGAGAACAACCATCAGGTATACTTTGTGAGAATGAAAAGTATAAAACCATTCAATGCATTCAGTGTTAAAGGATTTTGCTTTCTGCTTTTTGTTCCCCATTTGATACTGCAGCCTCGGAGCTAAGGAGGCCCTGGAGCGCAGCTTTGTGGAGAAAACTAAGCCATCCTCACAGGAAATAGCCCGGATAGCCAAAGGGCTCCATTTGGAGAAAGAGGTGGTCAGAGTATGGTTTTGCAACAGACGCCAAAGAGAGAAACGCGTCAAAACAAGCCTCAGCCTAAGCTCCTGTTTGACCAAAATCAGTCCAAACTGCCTCACACAAATGAGTAAAACTCAAAGATCTCTTACGTAAAATAAAGTTCCCCTAAAGTGTTTTCTGAGCTAATGTGAGAGACATTCCTTCATGACCACAACTTTTCAGAATAGCTCCAAAAGTAATACATTCACTGAGATGCAGAAAAGCAATATTGACTAAAACTTTTATAAAAAATATTCCTCATATTTCTTTGTTAACTACGGATGTACTGAAGTGTATTAGAAATGAATTCCATTCAAATAAGCATTTAGAGTCCCTTGCAAAAATATCCATACCCTCATAGAACATAAGGTTCTTTACTGAGATTTGACATGATAGACCAACACAAAGTAGTACAAAATTATGAAGCGGAAGAAAAATGACATGGTTTTCACAGTTTTTAACAGATAGTATCAAACCTGAGTAATGTGGTGTGCATTTCTTCTCAGTAATCCAGAGTTAATACTTTTCAGAACCACCTTTAATTATTACAGCAGCAAAACTTTTCAGGTATGCCTTCACCAGCTTTGCATACCTGAAGACTGAAATTGTTGGCCATATTTCTGTGCAAAATAGCTGAAGCTCATTAAGACTGGATAGATATTGTCTGTAAACTGCACTTTTCAAGTTTTCCAACAGATTCTCTATTAGAGTTAAGTCTGGGCCATTTTAGCACAAAGATTTCCATGGATCTAAATCACCCCATTGTAACTCTGACTGTTTGTTTGGGGTTGATGTCCTGATGGCACGTACAACCCAGTCTCAAGTCTTTTGCAGGGTTACCTTGCATTTAGCTCCATATAGCTCTCCATCGACTCTGACAAGCTCCCTTGTCACTGCTGAAGAAAAGCATCATCACAGTATGATTCTGCCATCACCATGTTTTACTAAGGAGAAGGTGTGTTCAAATTAGTGTGCAAGTGATACTTTTCTGACTCACATAGGATTCTTAATGATATTGTTTGTTGACTACTGTTCTCTAACACACCTCTGAGGCCTCCACAGAACAGATGTATTTATACTGAGTTTAAATTACACATAGATTAAATTACACTCAATTTATTAATCAGGTGACTTCAAAAGGTAATTGGTTGCACTGGATTTTATTTAGGGGTATCAGAGTAAAAAGAACTTAATACAAATGCATGCCACAGTTCAGATTTTAAGTTGCAAAAGTTTTAGAAAACCATAAACATTTTCCTTCTCATGCACAGTTTAGCACAAAATTTGCATTTGGAATGTGACAAAATGCAAAAAACTTCAAGGGTTTTGAATACATTTACAAGACTCTGTGGGTTTGCAATGCATTTTTCTATCCTAATTTCCTTCAATTAAGAAATGTTGTTTCCAGAAAACATACATTGTAAAAAGATAAAATGTATGCTATGGTATGAATACCATAGCATACATGAATGTATACATGGTATGAAGTTGAACTTTAAAGCCTAAACAAGTTAAATGCAGCAGCTGTCCAGTCCTGACATTTAAGGTATTCTGAATCTTAGCTGCATCCTGTTTCTCATCTGAATACTAACCACAATATCAGCCAATCACCCAATGTGATTTCCTCTGAAAGCACCAGAATGTAGCCTGGTAAAAAAAAACCCATCCCTTTGTTCTACGCTTTGCTCTGTA